>CM071142.1:13301875-14781250 GCA_036417725.1 Clanis bilineata
ATGTAAACATTACAGCGACCCAGTTTGTTACTTGCATTATTGCAGTGTTTTTTGTTTGATATAACGGCAATACAATGTGGACGTACTGGTTATGAGAATTAAGTAGAAATTTAAATACGCAGCAGCCCGGCCTGCACTTACTTTCTTATCTATAATTATTACTGTGTCCATATTTATTGTGTAGATTTTATGTATAATAATATTAGCCCTGTAATATTACTGTCCCACTGCTGGGCACGGGCCTCCTCTACTAATGAGAGGGGTTAGGCCTTAGTCTACCATGCCGGCCTAATGCGGGTTGGTAGACTTCACATACCTTCGAATTTCTTGTGGAGAAATTCTCGGGTATGCAGGTTTCCTCACGATGTTTTCCTTCACCGCTATAGCAAGCGATATTTCACAATGAAAACACACTTAACATAGAAAACTCGGAGACTGTCTCCGTGGCGTGGTGGTATTTCGATACGACTACGGTTCTGAGGTCTCGGGTTCGATCCCCGGGTCGGGCAAAGTGATATTGGATTTTCCCTATCAGCCCGGAGTCTGGAATTTGTGCCCGATATGGCGATAGGCTCGCCCCCTATCACATCTGGGACGAAACTAAGCTCGGCGAAATGTGGTTGTTCTAGTTCGCTAGTGCACCTCTGCCTACCCCTTCGGGAATACAGGCGTGAGCTTATGTTATGTAATGTTATGTAAATCAGAGGTGTATGCTCTATTTTGGGGTTGGTCTCGAACCTCCGACACTCGTCTCGGCAGTCCGTACCACACCGAACTAAGCTATCGCTGCTATCTGGTCTGGTATTATAATATCTGGTCTTAACATACCACTTTAATGTTCTAGTGGTAATTTGTAGACTGCTGATTTTTTGGGTCCAAAACCCCAGTTGGGGGTCAAAATTCTGCTTTTGCGTAAAATCAGGACGAAGGGAATTTAATCGGCGTGGTGGCGCAGTTCTATTGCGTGGAGGTCCACCACCGTACTGAGGTCTTAGGTTCGATTCCTAGTTCAGGTAAAGTGATATTGGGTATATATATCTGGAATTGGTGTCTTTTATGGCAGTAGCCTCGTCCATCAAATCTGGGACGGAAATAAGCTCGTGTCGTTGCTAATGTCGTAATTCGTCTCTGCCTACCCTATCAGATATAAAGGCATGAGCTTAGTATGATTTAGAACTTCAATTAAAAAGCGTGACGTACAAATTATTTTTTTACACACCTAGTCCTGACCCCACACTAGGTATACAATCTGTATCGTGGGTGTCAGAGACTGTAAGATACATTTTTTTTGGTCTCACAACACCCAGACTTGAAACAAATATCTGTGAGCCACACAAACATTTGTCTCAATGCGGGAATCGAACCCGCGGCCTCTCGCTTCACAGCCGACTACTCGTCCGCTGCGCCACGGAGGCTGTCAAATCATCCCGGAGTCTGGAATTTGTGTCCTTTATGGCGGTAGGCATGAGCTTAGTATGATTTGGAATTTCAATTAAAAAAGCGCGACATACAAAATTGAAGTCAAAATCAGTCGTACGTGCACACTGCTTTATTACATTACATCTTGCTCTATTGCACAACTGCCGGAAGAGATCGCTGTACCATATCGCCATATGTCTTAACACTTACAGCTTTTTACTTCCTAAGATCTTTTTTATGCTAAATCTAATTACAGCACCCCTAGTACGAGTTAATGCTTCTCGAAAACTATGATAGTTATCGTTAAAACTCCATACATTTAACTTGTAAGGCCGCTTGCGGAACTACAATGAACTAAATAAATGTATGGAGATTTAACGATAACTATCATAGTTTTCGAGAAGCATTAACTCGTACTAGGGGTTCAGATGTTACGTTTTTGCACTGACGTTTGAGTATTGAGTACTTGACTATTTTCTTTTTATTATGAAATTTACGCCATCTAAATTATAACACTGAAAAAATTATTGAAAAAACACAAAAAGTTATAAGCATTTGAAATTTGATGTAACCTTCAAACTGCGGAAAAGAGAAGTATCAGTAAAATCACGTCAGGGCGATAACGGTACGTGCATTAGAAAGGGATAGCAAGTTATCCCCACTACGTCCCCACTCTTGCTCATTACAGAATTTAAAATATGAATTACTGACTCATTCTTCAACCAATTTCGATGCAGATTTTACAGAAGAGTTCCTTTTTTTGTTTTATTTGCTAGTACATATAAAAATGTGTACAAAATCAAACATAGTCAAGTACCGAATTGTATAGGAATAAGAGGAGTAATTATGTCCAACCGAATTTCTCATATTTGTACATTTGATTCTATTGTATACAACGTGTGAAGTAAATAGGTATAAAGTCTATTAGAAACAAGCGTAAAGTTGTGTGTTTAGATAATAATCTGTAGGCCAACCATGAGTTTTTTTGACATTACTCGCTAGCGACTCCGTAAAATATTTGTATGACAAACACCCGAACGCCTCTAGCGGTTACGCGAGGAACTGACGTTTTCCATACAAATATTTTACGTCCTCGCTCGCGTAAATACGTGCAACAAACTCATGATTGAGCTAATGGTGTTTAAAAAACTTTAAAATGTGATTCCCTCGGGGCATCGACGGTTTACTATTATTCATGATCAAAGACATTCAACAGTATGTAGACGGGACAACACTCTCACAGGAAACCGACGTAAAGTGGCAGCTTGCTGTCGCGTTTCGTTCGGTGAGCGAGATTTCCGGTGGCCCATTCCCCCCCCCCCCTCTTTCCCAATCCCTATTCCCTCCCCTTCCATGTCCTCTTTTTAGGTTGGCAACGCACCCATGATTCTTATCGTGTCTTGGGTGTCTATGGGCGGTGGAGATCACTTACCATCAGGTGACCCATCTGTTCGTTTGCCAGTCTCTGCTATAAAAAAAAAAAAAAAAAAAAAAAAAACAGCACATAATTTGTGATCCAAAAGTTATGACCTAGTCATAAGTCACTCAGTTTATTTGAAATATAGGCGCGTCAGGTCGGCCAGTGAAATAATATTGAGAGAATAACCTTATCTTACGTGATTCTTAACCATTCACAAAACATTCTAGGGTGTAAATTGTAATAATCGCCCTCGCATAAGTAGTTGATGGCGGTACTGAAGTTTGAGATCAATTTCTTTATATGGAAACTTACTTTATAGCCACTCTAAAGTAAGTAATATTCAATCTCTTTGTTCATGACAGACTCGTCATGTGCAATTGTTTGCAATTAAACCCTTCATACCACTTTGATGTGTGAATTTAGAACCTCCTCTTTTTTTGAAGTCGGTTGCAAAAAGTGCGATATGCTAACATACATAATCACCACATTAACATAACGAGTACATAAACTAAATTACGTATTTAAAATGATAAGGTTTTGGATAACTCGCTCACTTTCGATTCTCGGCCAAAGACCTTTTAAATTTTCATGAATGCAGATTGCCCGGTTCCGTTACAGTACAGTGAACAATACTTACACTTTAAAATAAATAATAGATGAGGGCTTTTTGTTTAAAACCACCTCATTATATTGTATTTTCACTCACTTTTACTGAGAGGTATAAATTGTTCGATAGTAGGCTGAGAGAAAAAGAAATCTATTAAAAAGTAATCAGAGGTGCAACTATAGGTTCTTTTGACATTTCTCGCTAGCGACTACGTAAAATAATTTGAATAAAAAACGTCAATTCGCTACGTAACCGCTATACTTAGGCTGAGATCTATAGAGCGAACTTCGACTAAGTCTGAGTCAAAGAAACGAACTCTGTGAGGATTTGGATTGTTTAAACCGAACTTCGACTTAGTCCGAGCCATTTTTTACAAGAACAACAGACTGACAGACAGACTAAGCAAAGATTTTCTTGTAAAAAATGATTCTAAGTCAAAGAGGCATTCAGGTATTTGTCATACAAATATTTTATGTAGTCGCTAGCGTGAAATGCCAACAAACTCATGGTCGAGCTATTGGAATATTTTTGACAATCGAATTTGCATCGAGCTCGATGCCCGTCTATGACATTTGTATGAATTATACCAATTGTCATCAGTCAATACAAATTGGAATGTCAACAATATTCCTGGTCGGGACACAGGTAATAATATTAAAAATAGTCCAAGTCAAGTAGAGCCACGCTGAAGACAGCAATGTCTACAGCACGAATAGGCCGGTTCGACCGGTTTGATACCATTGTTTCACAGAAAACCGAAAAAAAAATAGCAGTCAACTTTTTTTTCCCAAAAATTCTCCTAACTTGTCGATACCCTTGTGCCAACTACTTGTTTGACTTTAGCTATGATCCGTTTTCCCTTCATACTTCCAACCTGTCTTAGGACAGGCAAAAATATGTATTTTATGGAAATTCACGTAAAAATAAGGTCATTATATTTTATACATAGTATTTGGGACGAGAATCGAACACCTCCCTAAGCAGATGCCTCGACTAAACTAACTTGAATATTTCGTGATACGAAACTGATATTTAGACGATATTCAGAGGCACATAACAACCAAAGGTAAAAAAACTTTTATCAATATACATACATCAAATAAATTCTGCAAAATTATACTGGACGGAGCCCCGTCTAGATTTATAGTAGAGCCTATAAATTGTAAACCAAACTGGGCTTGAGCTAGCCCAACTTTCCCTGAACTGTCTATTCGAGTTAGTGTCTCGGGTTTTATATCGTTTTGCAAAGCTTTTGTTATTTATTTTCCGTAAAATATTGTGGTAAAAATACTGTTTATGATTTTTTGGTTTTGTTCTTGGCTCTGACTGTACTGCCTCGGTGGCGTGGTATTTCGGTACGACTACGGTGCTGAAGTCTCGGGTTCGATCCCCGGGTCGGGCAAAGTGATATTGGATTTTTCCATATAAGCCCGGAGTCTGGAATTTGTGCCCGATATGGCGATAGGCTCGCCCCCTATCACATCTGGGACGGAACTAGGCTCGGCGAAATGTGGGTTTTCTAGTTCGCTAGTGCGCCTCTGCCTACCCCTTCGGGGATACAGGCGTGAGCTTCTGTATGTTGTTCTTGGCTCACCCGGAATCCCACATTCCACAGAGGGGGGGGGGGGGTTTAACGTCGGGCAGGCAGTTGGTCGTAAAAACTAAGCCGAATCCTATCTACAACACGCTTAAAATAGTGTGTTGCGCCATTAACACACTAGACACAAAGAAAGACAAATTATTCTCTAGAAAAAATCTTTACCTCGACATATTAGCTCCTGAGTCCTGACGTATATTAGCATAATTTCCTTATTACATCTTGAAAGGCGCTCGGCGTCAATTTTCTAAGGATTTACTAGGACGGAAAAAAATGGTAATCAAGAGGAAATTCAAGGAAAAATTATCTGAGCCTTGTTGGTAACACGCAAGGCTTATACATACAACATCATAAGCTCACGCCTGTATCCCTGAAGGGGTGGGCAGAGGCGCACTCGCGAACTAGAATACCCACATTTGGAGCTTAGTTCCGTTCTAGATAGGGGGCGAGTCTATCGCCACATCGGGCACAAATTCCAGACTGAGTTGATATGGAAAAATCCAATATCAATTTGCCTTACCCTGGCATCGAACCCGAGACCTCAGAACCGTAGTCGTACCGAAATACCAACACGCCACCGAGGCAGTCTAAATTAATGTTATTCCGAGATATTTTATCTATCTCGGAAATATACAGCCGAGCTCTTCTACAGTCCGGGTACACACATACTACATCATCATGTACCAGCCTGCCTAGCATGCGCGTCACGAGATATCCCGACAATCGACAGTCGAGATGTTGTCTACGTATTGTCTACAATATTGTATGAAAATAAACGAGGACGCATGTTAGTGTCCGTAGACAAATAGAGAAAACCGGTTTTAACAGGAAAAATGCGTAGACAAAATGTTCTCGTGGCGCGCATGCTAGGCGGGCTGGTTATACAACATTAGGACGTAACATCATATAAATAAGTAAACGACGCTTTTACGTGAACAAACTCAGAGAAAATATCCATTAGTGATATAGGTAATATGTTAAGATGTTGGGTAACTTACCAGTAACCGGTAAAAGCACTATTACTTAACTCTCTACATACATCTATAGTACTACTAAAGTAAGGTTTAAATTATAGTCTTTTTTGCCGACTTAAAATGGGGGATACGTTCTCCATTAGTTTGTTACTTTGTGGCTGTGAAACGAGAGGCCGCGGGTTTGATCCCCGCACCGAGACAAATGTTTGTATGGCCTACAGATATTTGTTTCGGGTCTGGGTGTTGTGGGACCGTGCGCCTCTCGTAGTTCCTGATACCCACGACACAAGACACGATCCTAGTGTGGGGTCAGGACTATGTGTGTGACTGTTGGGTGTTATTTATTTCTTTTTATCTATGTTATACGATCAACTGGAATTTGTGCCCGATATGGCGATAGGCTCGCCCCCTATCACATCTGGGACGGAATTAAGCTCGGCGAAATGTGGCTGTATTAGTTGTCTAGTGCGCCTCTGCCTACTCCTTCGGGGATATAGGTGTGAGCTTATGGTTGATGAATATAAGATCACCGTCAAATGGAGGGAGGTTTTAATGATAATTGCTGTATGACTAAGAGGTCTTGAGTTCGAACTCCGGGTCGGGTAAAAGTGAATTTTCTATATAAATTTCCCGTCATTGTATCCTCAGAGAAGCTTCACGTGAGCCATGCAGCTATTGTAAAATCTAAGCCGAATCCTATCTACATGTTTGTATGTTACGCCAACCCCATACCAGTAGGTAAGGATAGAAAGATAGAAATAGACCTCAGCAATAACTGTACACAAACTCATACAGAAACCAAATTACACAACAGTTCTATAAAGCATTATGCGGTTTGCATTCAAAATAATGAAATGCTCGGAAATGTATGCAGGTAATTGATGTGTCAGGCGCAGGTGAAATGCATCGCTTACGGAGCTTAACAATGGGCTTGTGTTGGGAAAATTAAAGTTATGTGCATGTTTATTAAAATAATATTAGCCCTGTACTATTACTGTCCTACTGCTAGGCACGGGCCTCCTCTACTGATGAGAGGGGTTAGGCTTTAGTCTACCACGCTGGCCTAATGCGGATTGGTAAACTTCACATACCTTATTGTGATATATTTAATAATAATAATAATAATTTAGTGTCCTTATTGCTTTATAATGATCAAGTTATTTAGTTCGCCTCTTCCTACCCCTTCCGAAATACAGGCGTGAGTCGATGTATGTATTGCTCTATTATCGACCGATTTTAAAAAAAGAAGCTCCCCAATTATATGTATGTTTTTTTTGTATGTTATCATATCTCTGCTAAATATGGACCGATTTTCAAGATTATTTTTGTGTTCGATAGAGCGTAACATATATTGAAAATACAGTCGAATTGAGGACCTCTTCGTTTTTTAAAGTCGGTCGGAAATATTGCGGCACGGGCCACAGGTCGTCCACAAAATAACCAACTTTACAAGAACAGCCAGCAAACACTAAAAATATCAGAATATTATATATGATATATGACTGCCTTGGTGGTGTGGTGGTATTTCGGTACGACTACGGTTCTGAGGTTTCGGGTTCGATCCCCGGGTCGGGCAAAGTGATACTGGATTTTTCCATATCAGCCCGGAGTCTGGAATTTGTGCCCGATATGGCGATAGGCTCGCCCCCTATCACATCTGGGGCAGAACTAAACTCGACGAAATATAGGTGTTCTAGTTCGCTTGTGCGCCTCTGCCTACTCCTTCGGGGATACAGGCGTGAGCTTATGTTATGTTATGTTATATAACGGTATTAACTTCAAAATAAAACTATAGGTACACATAATACATTCTCAAAAATAATTCAGTACTAACACTCGTTACACATTACTACAAAAAGTATTACGTAATCGAAAAGATAATTATCTGTAGCATTGTTCAAATTTTTGTACCACAAGCTGTATAAATTATGACGTAAAGAGTTGAATGTCCGAAGAATGTACATTTATGGAATTTAGGTATTGATTTTGTTGGTGTGTTCTAGTTCTTGAGTTCTCTGCCTACCCATTCGGGGATACAGGCGTGAGTCTGTCCATGTATGTACATATTAAAATAGGTATATAGTATCTAAATTACATAAATAAATAAATACACCCAACAGTCACACACCTAGTCCTGATCCCACACTAGGTATAACCTGTATCTTGGGTGTCAGAGACTATGAGAGACTTTCGGTCTCACAACACCCAGACTTGAAACAAATATCTGTCGGCCACACAAACATTTGACTCAATGCGGGAATCGAACCCGCGGTATCTCGCTTCTCAGCCGGCTTCTCATCCGCTGCGCTACGGAGGCTGTTATAAACACTGTCTTCTCCCAAAATGCTTGTCACGGATGAATTTCTCTGCCGGGTTTTACCGTAGACGATTGCTATCTAAGCGTAATTTTCAAGTCTCAGCGCCAAGCTGTAGACATTTATGTGTAAAACATAATGAACCGGCTCGACCGGTTTGATACCATCGTGATGTGGCAGCTTGTTGTTACGTTTCGGTCGGTGAGATTTCAGTTACCCTAAATCCCAATCTAGCAGAGATGACTAATGCATTTTTGATGAACTTTACAATTATTTTTCAGATATTGCATTAAAACATAGGGGGCATTTCACGTCAAGCGGGCAACGAAAAAAAAGTGAGGTTCTGAAATTCGTTCATATTTTGCTTATTTATACTTCTACAGGGTATGAACGTGTACACAATATATTTTTGTTATAAAAGGTTTAATTGTCAAATTATGACCTTCTAAAATATTGACCTCACTAGTGTAAGGGTTCCTTTGGGAGGTATTTTACGTATTGAAGTAATTTATAATAAAATAACAAATGTAGTGTTTTGGGTAGTAAATTTAATGGACTTTTTGATTTTTTCAACCGATTCGAAATTTAAATTTTTTATCATGTGTTAAACCGGAAATAAAGATTTAAAAAAGAAATTTTAATCGTTTGGACCACAACATTCTTAATATTTTGTATTCAAAAATAAAGCATGATATACACATATTCTACCATAAAAATTGTAAATGGGGTGCTACATTCGTTTTGGAATTATATCAATTCGAGTACGTACATGTCGTACTGATCGAGGTACCTAACGCTTGCAATAGTCGGCTATTTTGCGTAAAAAAGAATACACACAGTAAAATTCCTTTTAAGTCACCTTTTTATGCATGATTATAATGTTTACAGTTAATTTTATATTGATAACAGACTGGTCCTGAAGGAGGATAATATTTTTCGAGTATAGGTTTGTATTTATGTATGTCAATTTCTTTCACACGCTCTACAGCCCAAACGGCTGGATGGATTTTAACATATGAGATGTCATTTTATTCGTCTAAGTAGTGGGAATAATATAGGATGTAATATTTAGTTGTTGCGCCTGCGCATTAAAATGGGAAAGAAGAATAAAAAGGTATTTTTATTATTATATCGTTATTGTAAACTCGCAACACTTTTTGTCAGATAGCAACACTATCGAAATTTTATTATATTTTATTTTACTCCCACTACTAAGACGAATGAAATGATATCTTATATGTTAAAATTCGTCAAGCCGTTTAGGCTGCAGAGCGTGCGAAAGAAATTAACATACATAAACACAAACCTATACTCGAAAAACATTATCCTCCTTCAGGATCAGTCGGTTATCAATATAAAATTAACTGTAAATATTATAATCATGCAAAAAAGGTGATTTCAAAGGAATTTTACAGTGTATATTCTTTTTTACGCAAAATAGCCGACTATTGCAAGCGTCAGGTACCTCGATCAGTACGACATGTACGTACTCGAATTGATATAATTCCAAAACGAATGTAGCACCCCATTTAAATTTTTTGTGGTAGAATCTGTGTATATCAAGTTTTATTTTCGAATAAAAAATATTAAGAATGTTGTGGTCCGAACGATTAAAATTTCGTTTTGAAATCTTTATTTCCGGTTTAACACATGATAAAAAATTTAAATTTCGAATCGGTTGAAAAAGTCAAAAAGTCCATTAAATTTACTACCCAAAACACTACATTTGTTATTTTATTATAAATTACTTCAATACGTAAAATACCTCCCAAAGGAACCCTTACACCAGTGAGGTCAATATTTTAGAAGGCCATAATTTGACAATTAAACCTTTTATAACAAAAATATTTTGTGTACACGTTCATACCCTCTAGAAGTATAAATAAGCAAAATATGAACGAATTTCAGAACCTCACTTTTTTTTCGTTGCCCGCTTGACGTGAAATGCCCCATAGCACAAATACATAGTTCATTTACATATGAACCATAATACCATGATTTTTCATTAAGTTATGATGTAGGTGGTGAACCGGGAGGTCCTGGGTTCAAGCCTCAGATTGGACAAAGTTTTCCGAACGAGCATGGGACTTTATGCCTCTGTGGGGTTTGACAGGATGATCAGACATCATAAAATCATACCCGAATCATTTTAGCACCATGCTTAAATGTTAATTGGAGTCGAATAAGAGCAGGTGAAAGATAATAGGCGATAGAGATCACTTACCATCAGACGACCTAGTTGCTTGTTGGCTAAGAAAACAAAACACAAGCTGAGAGAGCAATCAAATCATAAAGAAAACTAATGAACCGTGAATACTACATTATTCCGAATAAAGCCATCGGCCGGTGAAAGCAAGTCATTTGAGAGCATTACGAAATTATAATAAATACGTACATTTGAAGATAATGTCCACTCTGATTAATCTGTTGAAGGAGTGATGTTTCTGTGACTTAATTATTCGTCTTATTATAAAATCGCTAGAGTTTAATATTAAAATCACTTTCGGTTTCGCGATCGCGTGCCGATCTGAGTGCAATGTAGAGAGTAAACAGTGTGATATGTTTTGCGATGTGCAGGTTGATTGCCCAATTGCAGTTTTAACAACATAATATAAGCTTACGCCTGTATCCACGAAGGGGTAGGCAGAGGCGCACTAGCGAACTAGTACACCCACATTTCCCCGAGCTTAGTTCCGTCCGAGATGTGATAGGGGGCAGTGGGGGTGTGTGATTGCAGTTTTTTAAGTCATTATAGTGAATGTAAAGTTTGTTTACTAACTTTTGCATCTCAGAGCGTTGACATTTTTGTATCAATACTTAATATTATAAACGCGAAAGTCTGGATGACTGTGTCTTAATCAATCACGACAAAACGGCTGCACGGATCACGATAAAGTTTAGCATACAGAAAGATTATAGTCTGGAACAGCACATAGGATATCAATTTTCATCCCCGAATAATGGTTAATTTTCCACGCGAACGAACTAAATATAAATTAAAGGTGGTTTATACATCCTACGTTATATAGTTTTTATTGAATTTAATTACTTGTAGGCTTAGAACTAGTTTAAATAATTGATATTAATTACGATTAAAGCATTAATAAGTATTTAAAGATTCTAAGATAATTAAAGTTACAAACTGCAATAATATAATTCAAGACCCGCTCTTTCGATATCTAAAACCAGTATTAAATATGATTAATGGTACCTCCACTATTATATAATATCGGAAATTCATAGCTTGTGTAAAACTTGAGCAACCGGCATTGTTATCATCAATCTGTTTCACAAGTGAAGTCCTAGATATACTGCATCGAAGTCATTAAATATCGATAAAGTAGTCTGTCATAACGCTCAATTGTAGCAATATTTTTCATAATATCTATACAAAATGACTGCAAAATCTGATGATAACTCTTGTCCAAAAAGCGATAAGAAATATTAGCTGCAATAGTTATGCCAATTTGAAATTTAAAGACGCGGAAGCACGACACTCAGTTTTTCGAATAATATTATCAGATTATTAATAATTTAAAATTGGTTTTAAACACTCTTACAATTTTCACAAGGAGTACTAAGTTTTAAATGTAGCTATTTTATTTAGTAGTACTATTTATAAAATACATTGAAGTATATTATATACGTATATTTATGGCACACAATATACAAACGCATTAAGTACGCATAGCGATGATTAGCATTGAAAAGTCATAGTTAAATTAAGTGTTTAGCGTACATATAAACAATATGGCAATACAACTTAATTACGCATTGCATACTTTGTAATTTTTTTTATTAAACACCCAATAGTCACATACCTCGTTCTGGCCCCAAGGAATAACCTGTATCGTGGGTGTCAGAGACTATGAAAGACTTTCGGTCTCACTGAATCTCACTGTGGTACTGAGAACATTAATTTCAAAAATCAAAAATTTAAAATAATAACGCCTCGACTCTCAATTAAATGTTACAATACTGACTTTAGACACTCGATTCGATTTCGAGTACGATTCGATTTCATTTAGTGACTTAAAATTTCACCGAAATCGTGTTAAAAAGTGAATACGTCACGCTGGTTTCGAGAACTTGTCATTTAGTAATTTTTAACGCGACATTAGTGCACTTTTCTTATTGATTTCGATGGAATTTTAAGCCACTAAATTGAATCGAATCGTAATCAAAATCGAATCGAGTGTCAAAAGATACCCTACTGTTCTCGCTGTACGCACAAAAAAAGCATGGATTAAGCAGTTTGCATCGCACAATCGCACAGCCTAGTTGATTTGTGATAATAAAGCGCTTTTTACGCTTTACATAATTGTACGTAACACGCTACAAACTGTGTCTTTACAACAATCACTTCCTCCATTTTGGACTGTTATGCGACTAATTTATTTGCGTAATTAAGTTTAGATTTGAGATTAGAATGGAATATTTGATGGTGGTTACGGAATCTCTCGGTTTTGTTATGTTAATAAAGCTTTATTTGATAAAGATTTATCGCTCGTGCAAGGCGAATATTTAACAAGAAAGTAGAAACTGACGTTAGACTGCCTCGGTGGGCGTGTCGGGTTCGATCCCCGTGTCGGGCAAAGTGATAGTGGGTTTTTCTATACAGTAACGGCCCGAAGTCTGGAATTTCTCGAAATGGCGACAAGCTCGCCACATCACATCTGGGACGGAACTAATCTCGGCGAAGTGTGGGGGTTCTATTTCTCTTGTTCGCCTCTGTCTACACTGCCGTGAGCTGTCGGTGTGAGTATACAAACGTATAATAACGATAGGTAGGTGTATTCGATTTTTCAATTTAAGGCGATATGGCGATAGGCTCGCCCCTTATCTCATCTGGAACGAAACTAAGCTCGGCGAAATGTGGGTGTTCTAGTTCGCTAGTGCGCCTCTGCCTACCCTTTCGGGGATTCAGGCGTGAGCTTATGTTATTTTATGTTCTGACGGGTTAATAAGAATATTTAAATCTAGATTCATTTTTGAGTGTCGTTCTGTAATACGGGCGTAAGAACTTGCTCCTCTTATTACAGATAAGTAGTACTTGGAAATTCACCAGTTAATTAAAATGATTGTTTGCCGATTAACAGTTGATCATATCGGGGTCAACGACCCACAGTCGAATACACAAATGGAAAGACAACGGTATTCGGAGACATTTAGCGAGTATTAGCTGCTATTTAGGTTAGCATTGTAAAAAAGTGTGTGTTGTAAAAAAATATGTGATTGTGTTATCTAAAATATTTGCAATTTATTTATGAAATTATTTAATGCAATATTTTTTTATTGATAAATAGCCCAGTTTTGCGCTTAAACTTGATTTGTAAACTGGCTGTTGTAAAAGAATATGCGATATCAGCAAATTAAAAAAATGTAGATAATAATAATTTACATAATTTTTTTTACATATATAAATTAAATAAAATTAATATAATAATTTATATGAATTACTAGCTTTTGCCCGCGGCTCCGCACGCGTATTTTGTAGGGCCAACGGAAAAACCTTTTGATTTGTCAATCCGCCCTGTCGTTTTAGTCTAAATATGGGTGACCCAGATATCGATTTTGAAGTCAATCGGCCCAAAAACAAAGAAAAACAAAATGGCGGCCACTTTTGACAGGTTTGACAGCGCTTCTGTCGTTCGAAACCACGGGGCGACTCAGATATCGATTTTGAAGTCAATCGGCCCAAACACAAAGAAAAACAAAATGGCGGCCACTTTTGACAGGTCTGACAGCGGTTCTGTCATTCGGAACCACGGGGTGACTCAGATATCGATTTTGAAGTCAATCGGCCCAAAAACAAAGAAAAATAAAACGGCGGCCACTTTTGACAGATCTGACAGCGGTTCTGTCGTTCCGAACCAAAGGGCGATCCAGATATCGATTTTGAAGTCAATCGGCCCAAAAACAAAGAAAAACAAAATGGCAGCCACTTATGACAGGTCTAACAGCGGTTCTGTCATTCGGAACCACGGGGTGACTCAGATATCGATTTTGAAGTCAATCGGCCCAAAAACAAAGAAAACATAATGGCGGCCACTTTTGACAGGTCTGAGAGCGGTTCTGTCGTTCGGAACCACGGGGCGACTCAGATATCGATTTTGAAGTCAATCGGCCCAAAAACAAAGAAAAACAAAATGGCGGCCACTTTTGACAGGTCTAACAGCGGTTCTGTCATTCGGAACCACGGGGCGACTCAGATATCGATTTTGAAGTCAATCGGCCCAAAAACAAAGAAAAACAAAATGGCGGCCACTTTTGACAGGTCTAACAGCGGTTCTGTCATTTGGAACCACGGGGTGACCTAGATATCGATTTTGAAGTCAATCGGCCCAGAAACAAAGAAAAACAAAATGGCAGCCACTTTTGACTGGTCTGACAGCGGTTCTGTCATTCGGAACCACGGGGCGACTCAGATATCGATTTTGAAGTCAATCGGCCCAAAAACAAAGAAAACCAAAATGGCAGCCACTTTTGACAGGTCTGACAGCGGATCTGTCATTCGGAACCACGGGGCGACCCAGATATCGATTTTGAAGTCAATCGGTCCAGAAACAAAGAAACAAATTTTCAACCCCTATTTGATCCCTTTGTAGGATAAAAATATATCGCACCCCATTTCTGTCCTTAGGGCTAAAACTATACTTATACCAACTTTCTTAAAAATCCGTTCAGCGGTTTCTGGATTCCCATAAAAACTTTCATCCCCTATTTTATTTCATAAGGGGTTGATTTTACAAAGTAGCCCATTTGTGTCTTTAAACTCAAAGGTACCCTCTATCCCAAACCAAATTTCATAAAAATCCATTAAGTGGGCCTAAAATCCCCGTACAAACTTTCATCCCCTATTTCAGCCCATTAGGGGTTGATTTCATAAAGTAGCCCATTTGTGTCTTTAAACTCAAAGGTATCCAATATCCTATAACAAATTTCATAAAAATCCATTAAGTGGACCTAAAATCCCCATACAAAATTTCAACCCTTATTTAATCCCTTTAGGGGTTGATAAAAAAAAATTTAGTACCCTATTTGTGTCCTTAGGGTCAAAAGTATCCGCATACCAAATTTCATCAAAATCCATTAAGCGGTTCCAAACTTCCCATACAAACTTTCATCCCCTATTTCATCCCTTTAGGGGTTGATTTAAAAAAAATAAAGTACCCTATGTCCGTCCTTGGGGTTAAAGGTACCCACATACCAAATTTCATCAAAATCGGTTCAGCGGTTTAGACGTGAAAACGCCACAGACAGACAGACAGACAGACAGACAGACAGACAGACAGACAGAGTTACTTTCGCTTTTATTATTTAGTAAGGATATAGCAATAGCTAATGTTGCATTTAAACTTTGCAATCATATGTAACTATTCTAAGCGGCAGCTGGCAGTTTTAAGTGGTAGAGCCGGATCTACCGGTTTAGTACCAGTTACCACTGTCATGCAGAAAACCGATATATAGCTTCCTATTGTGTTAATGAGATTTCCGGAATCACAAATGCTCATTCCTTTCCATTCCTCATTACTCTCCCTTTCACAGTAGCGACTTAGTACCAACTCTTTGTTTTGCTACCAACCCGACAGGCCATCTGCTTTCAAAATCAAATAAAAGTAATCACAAGTTTAAAAACTTAACTGACCGACTACCAATTCACTGATCGTGACCAAATTTATATGGGACCACACTTGAAATAAGCTCTATCGAACACAAAAATAATTTTGAAAATCGGTCCACATTTGGCGGAGATATCGAGTAACATACATAAAAAAATACAGACGAATTGAGGACCTCCTCCTTTTGTGGAAGTTGGTCGATAATCATGAAATTTAAATACAATCTAATTTGGGACAAGATAAATAGCCAACACGCGGCAAACATCACGGCATCGGTAATAAATCACATCGAACTACAGACCATCACAAATCACCCATAACATCGATTAGTAAACAAAAAATGTAAACATGACAGCTCACGCGCCATCCACGGAACTTGTTGAAGGAAATGTCGACTCACTTTCCAAACGGCTGTACTTTTTACGGCTATTTTTAAAGTTCAACATAACAGCATTTTATTCATAAATCCAGCCGTATCAGTTTTATTGCAAGTGTGACTTTCGAGTCATTGGACATTATGCTGTTTAACGGCTTTAAAACGTAAAGTCGATTCCTTAATTCCATTTTTATATTATGAATCATCAATATATTATACCCTAGAAGCACAGTTCTTTGCAAATATCCTCCTAAAAAGTGATCTCCTAAGAAATAAAACAAAGAAAACGATCACAAGTTGTAATTAAATCAACACAAATATAACCCTAAGCACGTGTTATAAAGTAGGTTTTAAAACGAAATGCGCAAGCGTTCTTTAATTTTGAATTTTGAAATTTAGAATTCTATCGACGTTCGACTGTAGGCAAAACGAGTGCTTAAGCACTTCTTTGCTGTCCCATTTTCCGAGCGTCAACTGGTCTAGCATCTAGGTAAATAATATATCGATGTTATGAATAAATAAAAACAGATCAATTTTCCCATTTATTTCTTCTACTACTTAATTTAAGCTATTTTCTGCATTGTTTCTGAACATTCGTTTGTTTTAACATTACGGAACGATTTAAAAATAGAAAACAATAACACTGGCCGTAAATGTGTCAATCAGTCAAATTCGAAAGTCGATCATCCGAACACGTTCGAAATATTCTCAAATGCCATCTTTGAATTGAGTAAGATCGAGTGCGCACGAGTGACTTTTGTCACAGTGACTGTTTTGTCACTCTTGTCCGGTTTGGGATAAGTGTCTTGAACTTTAGACAAAAGAAGATAGAAAATAAAAAAATAAACTAAATATAATAAAATAATAAACTACGAAAAAATTAAGCATTCCTAATGTATGAAACGAAACCAAAATGGCGACATTGCGAAATAAATATCCCATTAATATAACAGTAAGCACTTTCTTCATATTCCGAAATTAGTATTGTTGTAAATAAAACACCGTATTTGCAATCAAATCAATAAGTATTTATACGTTATTTAATTCTTATGACACGGTGACAACTTATATGTATATAGATCGCGAAACTAAAATGGCGGAACCGGCTTCATAGTAAACACGGATTTTTTCGTAGTTATGCCGGTTCCTCTTATTTTTTTCTTTAGTCATTGGGTTTGAGATAAGTATCTCGAAGCTCAACCAATTGTCACGTGACCCGTCATACACCGTACGCGCATATCGAACAAGAGTGAGAAAACATAACATAAGCTCACGCCTATATCCCCGAAGGGGTAGGCAGAGGCGCACTAGCGAACTAGAACACCCACATTTCGCCGAGCTTAGTTCCGTCCCAGATGTGATAGGGGGCGAGCCTATCGCCATATCGGGCACAAATTCCAGACTCCGGGCTGATATGGAAAAATCCAATATCACTTTGCCCGACCAGGGGATCGAACCCGAGACCTCAGAACCGTAGTCGTACCGAAATACCACCACGCCACCGAAGCAGTGAGAAAAGAGTCCGGTGAAAAGTGACTCATGCGCTTGTTCTAAGTTCTTATTACTTGCGAGTTACCGTAAGTACTTATCAACTTTTTGTCGTCTTCTTTTCACCAAACGACCTTAAAACTCGACCGACCGCCTAATTACCTGTCGATTTTACATTTGTGTACGAAATTTCATATCGCTGATGAAAGAACATTGAATTTTACATTCTTGAAATATGAAGTAAGAACGTGAGTGGGTAACCAAGCGAAACGAAATTTTGCGGGAACGAAAAATATTACGAGACAATATGGGAATAAAAAGCGTCTTTTTACTATTTAGTTTATTTAGTTGATCAACTTTTAATTTAGTTTCCTATTCGAATTTCATGATATAAAGTAGGCTATTCTATTTTTAACAATCGTCTGGCAGTTGCAATAGTGTATTTCTTATTCGAAAATGATTTTTTATTAAATATGCCCTTGTATTTGATTCCTTCATGCCAATGAGAATATCACACGCGAAATAGAAAAGGTTCATAAATAAGCATCAAATGATTTCCTCAAAGACTTCTACGTGTTTACTAGACATGTTCCGAAGTAAAATTGTGGCACATGACGGCGAGTGTTTGACGTTTCACGGCTAAGGAAAAGAGCAGATTTCTATAGTGAGTTGAGGTCGATTAACAGAGACTTAGTGCACACATTCTATGTACCGAACAGCCAGTCTAGTAGTATACATAGAAGTCTTTGGATTTCTTTTATAATTTTCATAGGACAACCTATGGTTAAAGATAAGCAGCGCTTAAATATTTTTATAAGTAACGGGATATATTTCTTAGTCTTTTGTAAAGATATTCAAATTAAGATATTCAATTATACCTATTTCATTCTAAATGTTGTATGTAATAATGACAGTTTAAAACCATAAATTGTATAAACACAACATTTTGCACGACATAAAAATATTAAAATGATTCGAAAAATTAAAAACCCTATTTAGCAAAGGATATCTGAAACATACAGCCAACGAAAACAGATAAAAAAATGCAAATTGTAAATGCATGGTATTACAATCGCTGTCATGTTAATGAATTATTAAACGTTTGTATTGTTAATTAAAACAACGATATGGCAATATTAATTAACTAGATTACAGATTGCGAGCTCGCATTTGGCTTGCTAATTTTGATACGTGTTATAAATACTGTACAGATGTTACCTGCATAATGTAATGTTACAAAAAAATGAAAGCATGAATAAATTGGAGCACGCGGAGTAGCAGCATATGAGATTTTAAAGCGATATGGGCGTAAATTAAAATAATTTCGGTTTCATTGTAAAAAATATTATGATTTTAAGGTACATAATTTATAATATTTAAACTATTATCATAATTTATTTAATATTTAAATCAGGAAAAATATATATTTGTGATCATTGTTGTGTTTGTTAACCATAAGAATAACTTAAAAAAATAATTGTTATTTTAAAATGTTATAGTCTGACCAACATTAAGATAAAATTGCGTGCTGACTGCACATTATATGAGAATTATATTTTAATAAGAATATCTAAAAAAAAACATTATTTTATTAATTTCTTAAAAAAGAAAAACTTCATTTATTATAAGATTATCCTTAAAGATAATGAACTACGTAATAAAATATGAACACTTTTAAGTTAAAATTAAAACGAAAAGTGAAAAGATGATAAAATTAAGATTATACTTATTACATTAAGCTGGCATACAGCGAGTGAAGAGAAAGTAGGTTTCATACAATGTCACCGGTATACGAGAATAACTTATCAGATTAAACCAATGATCAAAGAAAAATAAGGACTTGGCATGACTACGAAAAAAAAATAAGTATGCCTCGTTAGGGATTAGGCATTTCGCCAAGTCGCCATTTTGGTTTATCTTCATATATTTAAGTAATGTAGGAGTTAGGCATATTCCTCACATTCCCAACTTAGAATAAATAAAATAATAATTTTAAATAATACTTCGTATTTATTTTTAAATTAATAATTATTTATACGTTATATAAGTCTTATGACACGCTGATAACTTATATGTCAATTGATCGAGAAACAAAAAAGGTGGAATCGGCCTTAAAGTAAACATTTTTTACGTAGTTATGCCAAGTCCTTATTTTTCTTTTGTCATTGGATTAAGTGTACTTATGATAAAGATGCGCTATGGAATTTTTAAGTCGGATTCTGTGAGTTTATGATACCAGTATTATAGATCATTGTATAGTTTTCGGGCTATAAATTTTTATCAAGGTTTTTTAATACAAAATATTCGATATGTATAGATAGTGATGTTCAGAGGATAACCGTGGTCGTATGCCACCTACTGTCACAACACAATATATTCTGCAAAGTATTGTTTTGTGAAAATATGGAATACGGTTATCCTCTTAACACCACGATAAATAATGAATAATTTGTGCATAACAATTTCAAATGAGAATATTTTTTTGTTTTAGTTTTTAGAGTGTGATTTTTCAGTAGTCGGGTTTTTGTTTTTTAACATATTACATACATACATAAGCTCACGCCTGTATCCCCGAAGGGGTAGGCAGAGACGCACTAGCGAACTAGAACACCCACATTTCGCCGAGCTTAGTTCCGTCCCAGATGTGATAGGGGGCGAGCCTATCGCCATATCGGGTACAAATTCCAGACTCCGAGCTGATATGGAAAAATCTAATATCACTTTGCCCGACCCGGGGATCGAACCCGAGACCTCAGAACCGTAGTCGTACCGAAATACCACCACGCCATCGAGGCAGTTGAACATATTAATTTCATGTTAAATCGTATCATATACATTGGACTACGAGGGGCTTACGGTTCGATAACACATAAACCTCGGATTAGATATCTATGGATACATTTTGTCTTAGTGCGAGAATCAAATTCACAGGTTCTCGTCATACAGCCTTTGATGCCTTCGTGGCGCAGCGGGCGAGTAGCCGGCTGTGAAGCGAGAGGCCGCGGGTTCGATTACCGCATTAATGAAATGTTTTTGTGGCCCACAGATATTTGTTTCAAGTCGGGGTGTTGTGAGACCGAAAGTCTCTCATAGTCTCTGACAGCCACGATGCAGGTTATACCTAGTGTGGGGTCAGGACTAGGTGTGTGACTGTTGGGTGTATTATTATACAGCAGTGGCGAAAAGTTCATACAATACGGTTCTTACAGGCTTCCCTTTTTCAAATTGTTGGTTAAGCAAATAGTTAAGTCGACGACAAAGTAGCATTGGCTTCACTTTAGAAAATGTTCACCCTTCGCCACAGTTATGCAGCAGCGGCGAAGAGTCCATACAACCCGATTTCTGCCGACTTCCCTTTGCTAAATTGTAGAATAATAAATAAGTGTTTTCGAGGCATTATCCAGAACATAGAGTACCATTGGCTTCCCTTTTGAAAATTTTCACCCTTCGCCACTGTTATACAGCATCTATATACTTGATTTTCACTTATCTAAACATGATTGTTGTATTATAGGCTCATCATGTAATGCAGTGAAAGTAATCACGTCTCATTGATGGTATAAAATGTCGTGAAATCTATCATATTACTTTATAGAAACGAATGCTTCACACCTCTATTTACATGGAATTACGTGATTTTAGTTCAACGATAGTGGTAGAGCCACGCTGTAGACAGTAACGTCTACAGCACGAATGGGCCGGCTGGACCGGTTTGATACCACTTTCTCACAGAAAACCGACGTAAAGTAGCAGCTCGCTGTCGCGTTTCTTTCGGTAAGTGAGATTTATTAGGATTTTTCAGAATAATCGTATGTGTTAATCCAGGGTTTCAGCTACCTCCATACAAATTTTCGTAACGTTTCCGTTTCGTAGTAACATACATACAAACACTAAAAAACGTTCGCCTTTATGATAACTCTCTCTTATTTATTTTTATGCTAAATAATTTATTTTGTAAATACATGTAAGTGTGTACATAAATGAAAGTCTGGAAGTAGTACGTTTATTTATCATTGTTTATTGATATTACTCGGCCCCTTACTTATAAAAATATTTGAGCGCTGCTTATCTTTATACTATAGGTTGTCCCTTTCATTTTTAAACAATGTAACGCAAGGAAAAAAGTGACAGGTTATTCTTAACCATTTGCTTAGCTAAAAATGCTTTTATAAGTAAGGCTCTACGTCAATAAATTTGAAGCTGTCACAAAAATGTTCATATTATTTGCAATATTTGTGATATTGTAACAAAATACGTGATTGTATTATGTCACATTAAGGAAAACATTATTCAACAAGATTTTCGACATTTTCACAAAGATTACGATCTGCAATATTAGACAATAAAGGAAAAAAACTAGACTCAACTTTATGTGGAAAAAATATTTTATAAAATCTTCGTATTTCGCGACATTTTCAATTGACAGAATGAATGAGTGAATGTAACTCAATTTACTGAGTTGTCGAAATAATTGTTGATCGATGTTTATTTTCACTGAAATGCGAATTGCATTATAACTGTTTTATCATTTAAGTTTTTAACGTTATTTCTTTGTATATTAGGATATTATTCTAGAGAATTACAAAGAGTTCTTTTTTCTTTCTTTCTATCTGTCTTTATCCCACCTTAATGTGGGGACGGCGCAACACACTTTTTCAAGCATGTCGCAGAAAAGATGTCTGATGATGTCAGCCCCCTCTAAGGGATCCAGTCCTGGGCAAATTAAATTAGAAAATTCGCTTTACCCGACCTGGGAATCGAACCCACGACGTCCCCGGTCCACAGCCAATATGTGCTGCCAATAGACCAAGGAGGCGACTTTATTAAAGGGCATTATAAAAAGTTAAAAACATTTAATCCTACTTCCTACTAATCATATTAATATCATAATCGTGAAGGATTGTGAAGGATTATGTTTGTTACTATTTCACGCAAAAACTACTACGTGGATTTTGACTTAACTTTATAGTTATATAGATTATTATAATCAGAATAACACATAATTTTTACCACGGAAAATAAATTTTCACGTGAACGGAGTCGCGGGCAACCGCTAGTGTTTTAATAATTTAGGTCCCGCTTGCAGCTCTACGATAAATCTCTATTTATCTCAAATCTCGAATTAAAGATAGGAATGAGCAGGATACATCGAGTTTAATTCTGCTCAAACGAGTTTTCAATGACGCAAAAACTAATTTAAATAAAAAATGTACAGAGAACAATATCCCATGGTTAGTTAACCTACTTTCACGGTTTTAACGGACGTAAAAAATATAATTTTGTGTAGGATTTCGCGTGTCGATCGTACATAAAACATTACATAAAGCGTTCAGTTCATTCTGTGAATGCATTCATTAAAAATTTATTGCGTTTCGCAAATTTAAAGAAACCCAATACGCCTGAATTGAATAGAAACTTATTTCCTTTAGAGTATTGACTGCATTGTGTCGAGGAAAGAGTCGTATAAGCTTAGGCTGAGATCTATAAAGTAATTTCGACTAAGTCTAAGTAAAATAACGAACTCAGTGAGGATTTGAAATTTTTAAATAGAATTTTGATTTAGTTCCAGCCATTTTTTTTCAAGAAAGACAGACTGACGGACAGACTAAGCAAATATTTAGGCTGAGATCTGTAGAGCGACCTTCGACTTAGTCTGAGTTAAAAAAAAACAAACTCAGTGACGATTTGTATTTTTTTAAATCGAACTTCGACTTAGTCCGAGATATTTTTTTTAAGAAAAATAGACTAAGAAAAGATTTTCTTGTAAAAATTGACTCGGACTAAATCAAATTTCGATTTATGAATTCCAAATTCTCACTGAGTTCGTTTCTTTGACTTAGACTTAGTCGAAGTTCGCTCTAAAGATCTCAGCCTTAGTTTTATGTTAAAATTACTTTCGTTACAGCATCAAGATTATATTAGAGCTTTGTTATGACAGCCTCCGTGTCGCAGCGGGCGAGTAGCCGGCTGTGAAGCGAGAGGTCGCGGGTTCGATTACCGCACCCGAGACAAATGTTTGTTAGACCGAAAGTCTCTCATAGTTCCTGATACCCACAACACAAGACTCGATCTTAGTGTGTGGTCAGGACTATGTGTGTGATTGTGGGGTGTTATTTATTCATCATCATCATCATCAACCATAGGACGTCCACTACTGAATATAGGCCTCCCCCAAACATTAATTATTATTAATCTATTAATATTTATTTATCTGTTATTTTTTATTTGTATTAAAAAAATGCCATTACGTACAGTCGCTACCTTGGTCTAGTGGCAGCATGTATGGGCTGTGGACCGGGAGATCCTGGGTTCGATTCCCAGGCCGGGCAAAGACAATTTTCTAATTTAATTTGCCCAGGTTTGGATCCCTCATAGGGGGTTGACGTCAGGCAAGCGGCCGATCGTAAAAACTAAGCCCAATACTTTCTGCAACATGCTTGAAAAAGTGTGTTGTGCCGACCTCACATTGAGGTGGTATAAGGGCAGGTAGAAAGAAAGAAAGCAGATTGCGGTCAAAATAAATTGTATTTAATAGATAATATCACGTCATGGTCCTTGGTCTAGCAGCAGCGTGGGTTCGGGTTCGATTCTGAGGACGGGCATCGTGGTTACTGTTTTGTCCTGGACTAGATTTCATAAGTCTAAGGTTCTTAATTCATAGTTATGATTTGATAAAATAACTATTTTAGCAAAGAAATCTACAAAATACCTTACTGTAAAGCCATCTAAAACAACGCCTTTAACCACAGAACTGTGCACAACAAAATAGTAATGTACCTGCTTACTATCAGCAAAACAGACGTTAAACATAACGGATCGCATCTAGAAACTCCGTTATGCAATTAAAACGTCCAGTACAACACCATTGCAGTGACGTGGACGTGCATTCAGATGAGGATAGACAAAAACTTGCAGAATTATTTTCGCAAAATTTTACTCAATTTTTCTTCATCCCCGTGTCGATTTAAAATATAAACCGAGCGCTGAACCGAGCGATGACCGGACATCATCGCTATTAGGGTGGTACACACTAAACGGTGTTATTATTTAGGCACAATAAGATCAAAGTTTTGTATATAAAGAATGTATATTGTAAAATTAAAAGTACAGAACACATATAAGGGAACGTACCCATATTACGTGACCCAAATTGTTAGAGTAGACAGTGTCTCTTTATCTATATGGACTGCACACCACCAAGGCTAAGATCTATAGAGCCAACTATGACTAAGTCGGAGTCAAAGAAACCAAGTCAATGAGGATTTGGAATTTTTAAATCGAAGTTCGACTTAGTCCGAGGGCATTTCCGCGAAAAAAACGTCATTACCGTCGTTAAGTATAGGCAATGGTAATGACTCATATGACCACGGTAATGGCAAACCCTTAATAGTATTATAATTAATAATTGTTATCTATGTATATACTTTATCATTCTCATGGACTATTTATACTTACACGTGTCTCGTCTTGTACGTTCATGCCATGCTATGCAGAGGATAGTACAGGTGATGTCTGAAGTTATATATGGGGCATTTCACGCCAAGCGGGCAACGAAAAAAAAGTGAGGTTCTGAAATTCGTTCATATTTTGCTTATTTATACTTCTAGAGGGTATGAACGTGTAAACCAAATATTTTTTTTATAAAAGGTTTAATTGTCAAATTATAGCCTTCTTAAATATTGACCTCACCGGTGTAAGGGATTCTTTGGGAGGTATTTTGCGTATTGAAGTAATTTATAATAAAGTAACAAATGTAGTGTTTTGGGTTGTAAATTTAATGGACTTTTTGATTTTTTGAACCGATTCGAAATTTAAATATTTTATCTTGTATTAAACCGGAAGTAAAGATTTCAAAACGAAATTTTAATAGTTTGGGCAACACCATTTTTATTGTTTTTTATTCGAAAATAAAGCTTGACATACACCGATTCTACCATATAAATTGTAAAATGGGTGCTACATTCGTTTAGGAATTATATCAATTCGAGTACGTACATGTCGTATTGTCGAGGTACCTGACGCTTGCTAAAGTCGGCTATTTCGCGTAAAAAAGGATACACACAGTAAAATTGATTTGAAATCACCTTTATATATATGATTCTAATATTTACAGTTAATTTTATATTGATAACCGATTGATCCTAAAGGGGAATAAAGTTTTTCGGGTATAGGTTCGTATTTATGTATGTCAATTTCTTTCGCACGCTTTACAGCCCAAACGGCTTGACATGATGATGATGGGAGCAATATAGTATGTAATATTCAGTTGTTGTGCCTGCGTATTAAAATGGGAAAGGAGAATAAAAAAGGTTTTTTATTATTATATCGTTATTGTAAACTCGCAACACTTTTTGTCAGATAGCAACACTATCAAAATTTTATTATATTTTATTTTACTCCCACTACTGAGACGAATGAAATGACATCTCATATGTTAAAATTCGTCAAGCCGTTTGGGCTGAAGAGCGTGAGAAAGAAATTGACATACATAAACACAAACCTATACTCGAAAAACATTATCCTCCTTCAGGATCAGTCGGTTACCAATATAAAATTAACTGTAAATATTAAAATCATGCATAAAAAGGTGAATTCAAAGCAATTTTACTGTGTGTATTTTTTTTTACGCAAAATAGCCGACTTTAGCAAGCGTCAGGTACCTCGACCAGTACGACATGTACGCACTCGTATTGATATAATTCCTAAACGAATGTAGCACCCATTTTACAATTTATATGGTAGAATCGGTGTATGTCAAGCTTTATTTTCGAATAAAAAACAATAAAAATGGTGTTGCCCAAACTATTAAAATTTCGTTTTGAAATCTTTACTTCCGGTTTAATACAAGATAAAATATTTATATTTCGAATCGGTTCAAAAAATCAAAAAGTCCATTAAGTTTACAACCCAAAACACTACATTTGTTACTTTATTATAAATTACTTCAATACGCAAAATACCTCCCAAAGAAACCCTTACACCGGTGAGGTCAATATTTTAGAAGGCCATAATTTGACAATTAGACCTTTTATAAAAAAAATATTTTGTGTACACGTTCATACCCTCTAGAAGTATAAATAAGCAAAATATGAACGAATTTCAGAACTTCACTTTTTTTTCGTTGCCCGCTTGACGTGAAATGCCCCATATGTATGTACATAGATAACAATTATTAATTATAATACTATAAAGGCTTTGTCATTACCGTGGTTATATGATGCATTACCATTATTTAGGTCGCCTCCTTGGTCTAGTGGCAGCATGTTTGGGCTGTAGACCGGGAGGTCCTGGGTTCAATTCCCAGGTCGGGCGAAGTAAATTTTCAAATTTAATTTGTCCGGGACTGGATCCCTCATAACGGGTTGACGTCAGGCAGGCGGCCGGTCGTAAAAACTAAGCCAAATCCTCTTTGCCACATGCTTGAAAAAGTGTGTTCCGCCGACCCCACATTAAAGTGGGATAACGGAAGGTAGAAAGAAAGAAAAAGATGATGCATTACCATTACGACAGTAATGACTTTTTAACGCGAATGCCGCCGCAGACTGCCTCGGTGGCGTGTTGGTATTTCCGTACGACTACGGTTCTGAGGTCTCGGGTTCGATCCCCGGGTCGGGCAAAGTGATATTGGATTTTTCCATATCAGCCCGGACTCTGGAATTTGTGCCCGATATGGCGATAGGCTCGCCCCCTATCACATCTGGGACGGAACTAAGCTCGGCGAAATGTGGGTGTTCTAGTTCGCTAGTGCGCCTCTGCCTACCCCTTCGGGGATACATGCGTGAGCTTATGTTATGTTATATGTTATGCCACCGAGCAATTTTTATATAAGAAAAATAGACTAACAGACAGACTAAGTAAATATTTCATAGATTTGCTCCCGGTTCACTAGATTAAGATAACGATGACATTACTGCAGTATTAATGTTTATTAACATAAAGCACGACGGGTAATGCGGTGAAGTGTCCTTGTACTTAATATTAAGATTTCGGATTATTATCGGATTTCGATAGACGACCGCCATGAATCTAGTTTAAGGACAAAATGTAATGAGTCAATGAACTCTGAATATCTTAACAAAGGTTTGACAAAAGTCGGTTATGTCGACTATGTCGGTTCCTTTAAGGCCTTACTTATAAATACATTTTCGTTTAACTTTTTGCTTAGAATAACCTGTCACTTTTTTCCTTGCGTTACATTGTTTAAAATGAAAGGGACAACCTATGGTTAAAGATAAGCCGCGCTTAAATATTTTTATAAGTAAGGGGCATAATGTATAAAATATTGCGTGATCAGTTAGATCACACAGTTAATTCTAAAAAATACATTTGATCATATTAATATAGAGTTAAAATTTACTTGTAATGGAGTTAGGAAAACTAGCCTACACACATACTATAAATATTTAAATAATAATAATATCTAATATTAGTCCTGTAATATTACTGTCCCACTACTGGGTACGGGCCTTCTCTACAAATATATAAATAAATAAATACACCCAACAGTCACACACCTAGTCTTGACCCCACATTATAACGTGTATCGTGGGTGTCAGAAGCTACGAGACTTTCGGTCTCACAACACCCAGATTTGAAACAAATATCTGTGGGCCACACAAACATTTAACAACAAATATAAAACTAATAGCGAAATGACGTGACGTAGAATTGTTAGTTCAGCCATCCGTCGTCGTCCCAAACATGTTTTGACAGACCCCAATGATCTCATTACAGTTCCTATCGAAGCAGCCCTTTCCATTCTCAATGACAATATACCTTCAAACAGTAGACCCCGGTCATCGGATCCACTTACGAGTTAGAAGATCTCCCACAGCAGACCTTCGGCATACTGGTAAGCAAAGACGATCTCTAATTCTAGTCCCCGGCAATAGTTCAATATGAGGTTTGAGCCATCGAAATGACGCTTCTGTGCTCAATCTTAGTCAAATTAATATATTTTTGGCTAAAGCGCCGGCTATAAATTCAGATGAAGCTGTAAAAGTAATTTTGCTAACAACACAAATACATTCGAAAAAATATTTAGGCTCCTATTACACAACGATTTTCAAGCATATTTAAATCTATGTAGTATTTAATCAAGATTTTTGAATGTTAAATGTGGCTTTTAATCTTGATTCACGCTTCTGCAATACCTACTGGCCTTAACAAAGTCATTGTCGTAAATGATTTTGGCTATCAACATTTGCTCTAGATTTAAGCCTATATACCTTTATTGAAAATACGTTAAAGAATCGTGACTACAAGCTGCGCTATGTTATGCTAAACAATATAATTTACTCATACAATATTATAAGTCTCATATTGGATGTAATGACGTAATGTGTGAATAGGAAAGGTACATTTATCTCTTAACTATACGATAATAAATGAATAAATTGCTTTATTAATAAGATATAAGAACTAACCTGTTAAATCCTGCCACTTTATACATAAGTTTACAGTAATATAAGTCATTTGTTTAGCCTAAATATATCTATTATCGCAGTAGAATCTTCTTCTTTTAAAAACAAAATGGCTGGAATTTTGGCGGCAATTCCTTCTAGTGCGATGCCCTTCAGACGACCTTCCCATCGCAAATCGACTGAATAAAGTCGGCCAACACAGCTAAGACATAATTCATCAAAGATCACCAATTAAAAATATTACACATTATGCTGTCCATCTTCGCTGAAGTTTGGTGCATAAAACATTACTTTGAAACAACAAACACAACTTTAGACATTACTATGAAATAATTTTAACAAGCGACGCTCACCCTGTCAGAATTCCCGTCAAAATCCCCGAATAGAATAAGAGGGCTATTCTCCCAAAAAAACAGTCTTACGTTTGACATTAAAACAGCGGCGAAACGTCAAATTTTCATACATTTGTCAGTTCTTCGTTATTTTAGGTCTGTTATTTTTATGGCGTGTACACACCAAACGAACGAACGTTCGCGAATTTACGCCTGTTGCTGTCATACAAACAAACGTTCGCGGTTGTGTGAATGCAACAGGCATAGATTCGCTATCGTTCGTCGGTTGGTGTGTACCCGGCATTCATTTGTTTATTTATTTATTTAGTTTAGTTACAGCACGGCACGGTTAGTTACGGCAGCATGTATGGATCGGGATCTCCTGGGTTCGATATCCAGGTAGGGCAAAGCAAATTTTCTAATTTAATTCGCCCGAGGCTGGATCCCTTACAGGGGGTTGACGTCAGGCAGGCGGCTGGTCGTAAAAACTAAGCCAAATCCACTCTGCAACATGCTTGAAAAAGTTTGTTGCGCCGACCCCACATTAAGGTGGGATAAGGGCAGGTAGAACAAAAAAGTTTAGATTAGTTACATCTACAGTGCATGCATTTAACATTGAACGATACATTATACTTCTATGTATAGGAACAAAGAGAGAGATAATAACAACAGGTGAGGTTTTTATAGAGGCTCTGATGTTGATGTTACCGAAATTGTAAATGGCTGTACTGACTACGTAACGCAGTTGCATTGCTTTTGTTATAATCAAATTATCAAAGGTCATCTCCTTTTGTAATGCAAACTCAATTTATTTTACGTGAGAATTGAGTAATGAACAATTAAAATATCCTTTTAATTTATTTGAAACAAAGAAAAGATAAATTGTATGAATATTGTAATTTTTTTTAAAATATGTATCTCCAAAGGGATAGGCAGAGGTGCACTAGAGAACTAGATCACCCACATTCCTCCGAACTTATTTCCGTCCCAAATGTGATAGGGGCAAGCCCATCGCCATATAGCACATAAATTCCAGACTCCGAGATGATACTGAAAAATCTCAATATCACTTTACACGACCAGGGGATCGAATCCGAGAATTCAGGGCGGTAGTCGTACCGCGCACGCAATGCAACTACGCCACAGAGGCAGCCCATTCACATGAAAGTGAGCCTCTGAATGAGACGATAAGTCAAATCCGTTAACCTCGTACGTATAAAATAAGATCAAGATTTTGCAAACATTCCGATGCCTAGTATAAAACACAATCCGAGCTAACAATATCTTAGATAAGGTTCAGACATTTGAATACATTATAGCCCTAGCAGAGATTGCGTACTGAATCTAAAGCACGACAAACTTTCGACTGCATATTCGAATCGAGAAACGCACTCATGATATTTATATTCCAGGAGAATGCAAAATCAATGAGAAAGATCTGAAGTAAATGTCGGCGCAAAATCGCGTGAATTTATATTATTTTTGTAATATTTTTATATTATTTTTGCACCTCCTGCGCATTGGCAATCCAAAAATGAAATTTAATTTTGAAATGAAAATAACGATATTCCTTTTCGGTTGATTTGTAAATATTTGTTGAATACCATTTACTAAATTACTTCAACATGTCATTAGTTTGTAAAGTGCGAATACGCATTCGAAAGGGCCTCGTACTAGGGCCTCTGTAATGCATTCGTTTCGGCACATTTTCTTTACATAACAACGTTCATGCGTTAGACCTTGAGTTGCTCAATTGTTCATTTCTAAACGAAATCCTTCAACAGTTTTTTGCTTGACGCTAAACAAATGTATCTCTGACTATAAATACCGGTTTGTTTTGAACTCTAGTTAGGTATAATATGTATTTTACGATAGTAATTATAATAATAATATTAGCCCTGTAATATTATTGTCCCACTGCTGGGCATGGGCCTCCTCTACTAATAAGGTAAGGCCTTAGTCGACCGCGTTGGCCTAATGCGGATTGGTAGACTTCACACATCCTCGAAATTTTTGTAAAGAAATACTCAATGCAGGTTTCCTCACGATTTCTTCCTTCACCGATGTAGCAAGCGATAATTCATAATGAATATAAACTAAGGGCGACTTGCAGTGCTATTACTAATCTAGAATTAGTCCTAAACTCGATTTAACCTGCAGCTCATTCCTAGTCAGATAGAAAAGTCAGAGGCATATGCTCTTTATGGAGTTGGTCTCGAACCTCCGACACTCGTCTCGGCAGTCCGTACCATTACATTAATAATGCAGAATGTTAATTATTTTTTCTTTTTTAACTTTAATGTTTATGTACTCGTATTACAATAGTAATGCGATAATGTTAGTTGAGAATACTTTTTATCCTGGACCTAAGTAATAGTGGACCAGATGGTAAGTGCAGTTTAGTCAAAATATGATGTCAACAGTCGAGCGACATTTCGTCCTAGATAGTCGAGAGAGTTAAGCCGGCTTGAGGGCCAAGCACGAATATATTTGACGAAAGAATTCGATTCGAGCTTACCGAGTTATATTTAGTTCATACAAATGTTATAATCGATTCAATTGGATTCTGTTTAAAATTTATTTTCAAAATTACAAATGCGCAGACTTCCAAAGTTATTGAATTTTAAATGACAGAAAAATTGAACTCAGACGAAAAATGTATACATTAATTTGTGTTAAGCATATATCATTTTTACTGGTAAGCTAAAAATAATTCCTGGTATTTCATTCGTAAAAACATCATTAATTACGTTTCTTAATTAACATTTTGTTACACTGAAAGAAGCTAGTAACATTTGAAGGTTGTTTTGTAACCTCAAACCCCAACCAAAAAAGAGACTTACCTTATATTAACAACACTCCATATTCCGCAAGCGCCACAAACACAATCAACCACAATAACCTTTAACTATAACAAAACTGTTTACGTTACAACGTATACCTAGATTTGTATCCACGGCCCGCGGAACGTTAACGCGATCTCGCGCGTTTAAAGTATCGAGATTGCGAACGGTATGCGCGGCCGCATTGGGTGCATGTTAGAGCTAGAATGAAAGAGCGGCAAGCACAGAATGACGTTGCAACAAATGAAATTAAAAAAAAGAAAAACGGTAGAAGCTCCAGTACACAGATCTATACGTCGCTTTATCGGTAAGAGAAAGTGGCGGTCCACTGGGGCATTTGAAAGTGTGAGTACACTAATGCCTATTCTTAATCGCTTGAATTCTATTGTTGACGTTTATGTGTGCTATTTGCATCACTTGGTAATAATTTATGAATTTGCATACTCTTATCACATAGAGCAAAACGGCATTTTGGATCCCTAAGTCGAAATGTAAATGAAATGTATCTTTACTATGTTACATTACAGGTTTTCATTTAAAGCAAGTTTCTAAACTTGACCGATCGACTTCAAAACTTCGATCGTAACCTGGGACCACCCTTCGAATAAGCTCTATTGAACATAAAAATAATTTTGAAAATCGGTCCACATTTGGCTGATATATCGCGTAATATTTGTTTGCATTATAATCAAATGTATAAAGGACATGGCCGGAATTTGTATGGAGCTATGCCCTAAGTCTTCGGACACGGACACGGACAGATGTTACGTCATATGAAAGCTCACAGGCCCGCGCTTATAATAGTATAAGATTTACTTACCAAAAACCTGCGAGGATTAATAAAAAGAGTGTACAAAGAGCGTCTAAACTTTTTGAATAGCAATTATTATTTTTAATAAAGGCAGAATTTTAGCACCATCTAGTATCTATACGATGGGTACTATTGGTATCTGGTTAATCTTGGGTCTTCGATGGCTCACTGTCAAACAGAATATTATATACAAAATCTTGTTTTCGGTTTATGTTCCGTGGCCCGTGACTTTGTGAAGTCTAAATGGCAAGAATAGCAAATAATTCCATAAGGCCGCCCTTACACATAAGACTTGCCGATAAAAATTCAGATAGGTACATAAATAAATAGTCACACACATAGTCCTGAACCCACACTAAGATACTAGTATTGTGTCGTAGGAATCAGGAACTATGAGACACTTTCGGTCTCACAACGCCTAGTCCCGAAACACATATCTGTGAGCCATACAAACATTTGTGTCGATGCGGGAATCTAATCCGCGGTTTCTTGCTTCATAACCAGCCGCCTGTAAAGGCGAGTAGGCACTCGCACACTGCTCCTCGTAACATTTTATATCGTCATAAAATATAATATAGTTAAAATCACAACAAAGATTGACGTCAAGCAGGCGGCTAGTTCTAAACACTAAGCTCGATCACTTCTGCAACAGGCTTGAAAAAATAATTTCTGGACAACCTCGAATTCGAGTGAGACATTGGCAGGGGAAAGGAGTTGGTTGGTTACAAACATTTTAAGGAACTAAGGCGCAAATTCCGAAATTCAGACTCTATAAATTAATTTTGTTGCTATTACATATGAGCACTATAAGTAGCGCAATAGAAACAATTATTTTATTACTATTACGGGGAAAAAAATATGGATTTGTAGTTGTTAGAAAGATATGAAGCTTGAATACTTACTTATTTAAGATTATAATTTCCATTTTTGAATTTCGTCGTGTGTGAAGCCTGCCTTATGCAGAAATACATAAAAGGCAGAAATGTCAAAATAAACGCCTCCAATGTCATTATTAAAATAGCTAGCGCATTCAGAAACATAATCTAAAATATTATTATCGATGCAGTTAATTTAACATCATACGACACGACAGCATATAATATCGATCGTTTATTATTAAGTTGATTTTGATGTTTACTTTTATGATTCGTTCAGTAGCACTATTAATTATTCTGTGGGTAGGTAAAGATCACGATCGAATAATATTACAGTCATAAAAGATGTTTTTCTTAAGCGTGTTTCCGAATACGAATATGACAAAAGATCTTTGTAATAAAGTTAAAGGAAAACAATTAGTATACATATTTATTCGGCATATTTTTGTCGCAGGTTCTAGAGAAATATAATTAATGCCATATATTTTAATTAATTTTGTAGTTAATTTTAAGATATCACTATTGTCAGTATATTTCAGTTGATTTTTCTATATACATATAGGGCAGGACTCGGCCATGTCCTTTGTCATGAGAAATTTGGTTGGACATAATTACTTCCTAATATTACTAGGGGCGTTATGCAGCTCTGTATACGAAACTATCGGATATCCGAAATAAAACATTATCCGACACCGTAACCGTACCTGCAGCCCGAGCACGAAAAACTAATGTAAATGTATTCGAGTTCGCTGCGCACTGATGACGTTTGGTTAATATTTCATACAAATTTCATAGACGCGCATCGAGCTGAAATACATTTACGGTTGTCAGAAAATTTCCTGCTCAGGCCGCTGATATAAGAGTTTCAAACAATTCCGGACAAGGATAATGTCGAAGGTGACGCACCGATGATTTTATATATTTTTTTAATTATCCACAACTGACATAACCATGAAGCTTACAGACCTTAAACCAGGTTTAAAACCCCAGTCTTGCTGTTGTTTATTAAGAAGTTTTTCCCAATATCCTTCATCAGTTCTCCTCCAAAATACGGGACCTTTAAAGTCAAATATATCAGACAAGAATCTTGAAAATAGATCCACTCTTGCGAGAGATACATCTATAAATAAAATTGGAGTGTCTGTTTGTAATATTGAAATAACCGTTTTTTACTACATGTATATGAATATATATACGGTATATACACCAAAATATTTTTTTTTCAATTTTTGTCTGTCTGTTTGTTTGTTCCGGCTAATCTCTGAAATGGCTGAACCGATTTTGACGGGACTTTTATTGGCAGGTAGCTGATGTAATAAGGAGTAATTTAGACTACGTTTATTTTAGACATAATAAAAAAAAATAAAGAATCGACTGTTAGGCGGAACGAAGTTCGCCGGATCAGCTAGTTATACATAAAAACCAGACGAATTAAAAAGTTCCTCTTTTTAAAGTAGGTTAACAATCTGAAAGTGGCGGATATCCGAAACAAATTCCTATCGATAACTTAACCTATTAAATTAAACATGGAAGATATCCGTATCCAGGTGTAAGATATCTATAACATCCCTAATTTTCACACAAGTTAAACCTAATTTCTGCAGTGCTTGCATAACGAATGCTCTTATTATGAACAGAGTACATATGTAGAGCATTTTTCCCGCGTTTACATTTGTAATGAAATGTTAAAACTTAGAATTTTAATAATTGCACCCAGAGATATAATTATTTCTAGTCGTCGCCGCCTTAGTCGAGTGGCCGCTAAGGACCTGGTACCAGGAGTTCTAGGGTTTGAATCCTTGGAAGGGCGGGGTGATTTTATTAACACGATTTGCCTATTACCAGATCCCTAGAAACGACGCCAAATCCTTTCTCAATCATAACTGATTTCTCTCTGAAGTGGGTGTTAGGGCCAATGCAGATTGAAAGACAAATGTTTCAAAGATAAAATATTATTGATTTTTGAAGTCGGTTTTTAAGTTTTGTCGGTGAGACGGTGGTAATAATCCAGTCGAGCCGGTCCGTATGCTGTAGACAAGTGTCTACAGCGTGGCTCTACCACTTATTATATGACATGTCAAGGTTGATGTAGATACTGTTTTTTCTACCTGTCCTTTGCCACTTTTCTCAAGCATGTTGCAGAAAGGATTTGGCTTAGTTTTTACGACTGCATTGCAGACAATGCTGACAGATGACGTTCTGACGTCAAGCCCCCTCTGGGGGATCCAGTCCCAGGCAAATTAAATTACAAAATTCGCTTTGCCCGGGAATCGAACCCAGGACCTTCCGGTTCACAGTACATACATGCTGCCACTAGACCTAGGTGGCGACATGTAGATGCTCTGTAGTAGATGTATACTGATGTCCATTCAATATATATGTTACAACTTCCTCCTTTCGAAGTATCACTTTCTCATAACATTTCTTACATCAAGATACATACATAGACTTACGCCTATATCCAGTGGCGTGCGATCCATAGAGACAAAGAGACACAGTCTACTGGGAATTATATAAAGTAAAAAATCACGAATGAATGCAGAATTCCAAAATTATTCCTCTCACTTATATTTTAAATCGACACGACGATAATAACGATGAACAAAACAAGAACTGAAAAAAAATCTAAATGTTTGTATACCCTGATCCGAATGACTATGCACGTCACTGCCTATATCCCCGAAGGTGTAGGCGATCTAAAGAACAAGAACACCCACATTTTGTCTAGCTTATTTCCGTCCCAGATAGGGAGCGAGCCTATCGTCATATCGGACACAAGTTCCAAACTCCAGAAATGATGGATACACTTGACAGGTTTTTATTTGTTATATTTTGGCAATTTTTGCCTTTGTCGTGAGGTAGATTTTCATCTAAATAAGCATAAACATTTCGCCCATTATTGATTGAAGACTAGGTCGCCTCAGTGCGGTTTTACTTTACTAACGGCCGGTTTCAATAAACGATCTCGGTTAAGAGTGCAGATAGATCGCGAATATGGATCAATCAAATCAAGTCATTTGACAGAGTCATGTTCAAGCTGTGTTCTTATTGGCTAATTTTTGTAATCTATTTGCACATTCGGACTGAGATTGTTTATTAGAACCGGGCGTAAAACATTTAGCCCGGAACTGGATTCCTGGAATAGAAATCAGGCAGTCGGTCGTTAAAACTAAAGCCGAATGCTTTCTGCAACATGTTTAGAAAAGTGTGTTGCGTTAACTTCACATTGGGGTGGGAAAAGGGCAGCTGGACGATACGTGGTTTTCTGTCAACTTTACTACATAATATATTTTGACTAAAACATAAAACCTACTTCAGCATTTTCACATAGGTATTTGAGTCCGTGGGCCTTACTTATAAAAACATTCGCTGAGCAAATGGTTAAAAATAGTCTGTCCCTTCTATTTTCAATAAGGAAAAAAGTGACGGTCTAGTCTTAACCATTTGCTCAGAAAAAATGTTTTTAAAAGTAAGGCTCTATCTTCAAAACTACTGAACCGATTTTGATGAAACTTGCACTGTTCCCTAATTTGGAAGATACTTAGTCCAATAAAAGAAGATCCATCGCAATCCGATTTGTATTTTTTAAAACATACGTGGTCAAACATACATACACACATTTATGAAATTAGGCACATCCGTTCAGAAGCACATATAGACTAACATATGCGAGTATCGTGCAATTCTAACATTACATACATACTGGTAGAATTAATAACCTCCTTTTTTGAAGTCGGTTGAAAGCGTGGGCAAGGACGAAATATGACCACGAGTTATCATAAATTCGATTCGTGGAAGGGGATCGACCGCAATTATTAGTTTAAATATCTCCCCCTTACTTCAAAAACACTTTGAATTGTCGGTTCCGGTCGTTGTCAAAATAAATGGAAGTAGCCATTACACCAATTTGGAAGTAGTGAAACTAAACTATCTACATCCGATAGGAAAGTAAATTGACATTCTTTTTGTGTTTATTGACAAATTAATTTGGATTTATTGAAATAAAACTATTTTTACGGATTCCATCACGATTTGGTTTTAATTTTTACAGTCCGACCCGTGACCATGAAGGTTGCATTCTGTAAAGCATTTGCAACGTCGGGTATAAAAATTAAAACCAAATCAAATAACATTCGCGTAAACCTAAGAAATCATTATAATTTGGTTGGTTTGATTTATGTAAAAAAATACTAAAAACATAATATTACATCAAGTCCATTTATTGCTATAAACATTGGTATTTCTATACCGTATCGAGCGTTAAAAAAGTATTAAATATGACTGTGGATCAGCGGCCTAAGAAGAAAGCAAATAATAGACCACCTTTTTTGGAGTCAGTTAAAACTTAAAATATGAGTAGAACTTTTGACATTATTGGACTTTGGACTTTGGAGTAAAGGTTTCCTTAATACTGCCTCGGTGGCTTGGTTGTATAGTACGACTACCGTCCTGAGGTCTCGGGTTCGATCCCCGGGTCGGGCAAAGTGATATTGGATTTTTCCTTATCAGCTCGGAGTCTGGAATTTGTACCCGATATGGCGGTAGGCTCGCCCCCATCACATCTGGGACGGAACTAAGCTCGGCGAAATGTGGGTGTTCTAGTTCGCTAGTGCGCCTCTGCCTACCCCTTCGGAGATACAGGCGTGAGCTTATGTGTTTCCTTAATGAGTAATTAATTTGAACAGGAATGTAATCGTTCACAAAATAAATACGTAACGTTGATCTGTTTCTAGATTATAAATACCAAGAAAGTATTCATTGGCAAACGATTTCAAGTAAACGTTACAAATTCGACAATCGAAAATGCGAATTCATCGAACTTTGTTTGTGCAATGAACGAAAATCACTTTCATTTGATTTCACTTCACCGATTACGATTATGTATTTATATTTATATTTATTGAAATGTACTTCTTATATTTATTTTAATTATTATTTTACTATTATCTTATATAATATTCAACGTGTTTTTTTACTTTTAGTTTATTTAATTTTTTTTCGTCTTCTTTACACCTGCCATGTAAAATCTCTGCACCACCTCAAGGTTGACTGGGAGAGAATGCTTTTTAGCATTAAGTCCGCCTGTATACTTCTTGTATATGAAGTGTAATAAATAAATAAATAAATAAATTACAGTGTTATTTGATATTTCATTCACAATTAATACGGCTGTGTTTCCGTACCGTTACGAGTTAGGGACCTTCAAGAAAAGAGCCTATATCTACCTCAAAGGCCGGCAACGCATCCATGATTCCCCTGGTATTGTGGATGTTTATGGGCGGCGGTGATCACTTAACATCAGGTGACCCACTTGCTCGTTTGCCCCCTCTTCTGTAAAAAAAAAAGGTAAGGTGGACCGACGACCTGCTAAAGGTCGCAGGAAGTCGCTGGATGCAGGCCGCTTCCAACAGGTCGATCTGGAAATGTTTGGGGCCTATATCCAGCAGTGGACGTCCTATGGCTGATAATGATGATGATGATATGGAAGAAAATGCATGTTAATGTCAGATTAGTAATAGGACTCCTCTTTTTTTAAATAGCTTCAACACATTAGCGATTTTGCCAATGTTAAGGTAAATAGATTTGAGTGATAGAGCCACGCTGTGGGCAGTTACGTCTACAGCACGAATGGGCCGGCTCGACCGGTTTGATACCATTGTCTCACAGAAAGCCGACGTAAAATGGCAGCTCGCTGTCGGGTTTTATTCGGTGAGTGAGATTGGAGTAAAGCCCAGCCTCCTGCATTAGAACATTACACAAAAAACCTACAAAAAACGTATGTATTATGTATTAAACATCTGTTAAAATACCACCTATGCTTACAAATAAATTATTTTGATTTGATTTGGTCTATCTACAATTTTTTTGTCTATGGTCTATTGTTACATGAGCAGGAAACAATGAGAAATATTGTTTTGTGTAGGTGTTTTTGTGTTTTGTTTCGAAAAAACCCGTGAGGAAGACGAGCCTTAAAATCAACAAACAAGAGTTTAAAATTCGTTGTTCGGGACTTTGAATACCATTTTTAAGTTTTCAAACGTTAGAATTTTTCGAAGTCGATAAGTCTTGCGGTATTTGAAATAAATTCACAAAAGCTATTATTTCCAGTAACGGTGGACAGAGGACGTGATCGTATTTCGTCAATTACGCATCCGTTATATCCCGGGCACAGACTAAGCAGCTGGTCAGCATGCGGTTCGATTCCATCACGATGTATTGTGATTGTTGAAGGTAATTTGAAGTTCAATGGTTTCAAAAATCGACTTACGGGATCACGGAGTATAGCTAAAGACAAACTTGTTTATTGTATTTCGCTGAAGACAATTTGGTACTTGAGTATGTTTGATTTGATACACATATTTATATGTAATAGCAAATAAAACAAAAAAGAAACTCTGTAAAAACTGCATCGAAATTGGTTGAAAAATGAGCCAGTAATTCATATTTTAAATTCTGTAGTGGGGGCATAATAGAGATATCTTGCTATCCCTTTCCAACGCACGTACCGTTATGGCGTGACGTGATTATACTTACACTTCTCTTTCCCGCAGTTTGAAGGTTACACCAAACTTCGAAGGCTTATAACTTTTTTATTTTTGAGAATATTTCAATATTTCTGTTCTATATTTTAGACGACGTAAATTTTACATAAAATCAATTTTAAAAAGTTAATCAAGTACCTAATTATGTGATAACTGTTAAATCAGACATCGAAGCGAAGGTGTAGTGTACCTAAACCATGAATTTACATTTCTGGTGATTAAAATGAAAACAAAACAAAAAAATACTTAATTTTCACGGCAAGGATGTAAAGAGAACAAAGTCTTAGGCTGAGATCTATAGAGCGAACTTCGACAAGTCGGAGTCAAAGAAACGAACTCAATGATGATGTGGAATTTTAAATTGATCTTCGACTTAGTCCGAGCCTTTTTACAAGAAAAACAGACTCGACAGACAGACTTTGCAAAGATTTTATTCTAAAACATGCCTTGGACTACGTAAAAGTTCTATATGCTGAGATGCTGAGATCAGGCTTAGTAGATACTGTACATAACTTTTTTTTTTATAGCAGAGATTGGCAAACGAGCAGATGGGTCACCTGATGGTAAGTGATCTCCACCACCCATAGACACCCAAGACACAAAAAGAATCATGGGTGCGTTGCCAACCTAAAAGGAGGGAATGGAAGGGGAGGGAAGGGGATTGGGAAAGGGAGTGGGGAAATGGGCCACCGGAAATCTCACTCACCGAACGAAACGCGACAGCAAGCTGCCACTTTACGTCGGTTTTCTGTGAGACAATGGTATCTAACCGGTCGAGCCGGCCCATTCGTGCTATAGACGTTATTGTGTACAGCGTGGCTTACCACTTTAACTGAGATCTATAGAGCGAACTTCGACGAAGTCTAAGTAAAAGTAACGAACTCGGGGAGGATTTTGACATTCGTTTTTTATAAGAAAATCTTTGCTTAGTCTGTCTGTCAGTCTGTTCTTCTTGTAAAAAATGACTCGAACTGAATCAAAGTTCAATTTAACAATCTCATTTAAAATTTAAAAATTCCACATCCTCAATGAGTTCGTAACTTTGTCTGAGATTTAGTCAAAGTTTGCTCTAAGAATAGCCTAAGAATAGTTTATCACTTATTCTTGCCTCACATTGTTTGACAATGAAAGGGACAACTTATTCTTAAAGATAAGTGCGTAAATATTTTCATAAGTAAAGCATTTAGAGAAACATAAATTGGGTTTGCTTAAATAGTTCTTACGTGACTGCTGACATAACCAAAACTAAGATTAAGAACAATAAGCAGTACAATTAAGTGATAACTTTGTTTCCTGTAAAAGTGGGTCAGTGGTGAGAAATGATGACGTAATGAAATAATAGTTGGGTCCTTTCGCTTTGAATGTTAATTGCAGCATCACTCGCCTCAGTGGTTCTAATCACCATAGCGAGGTAATATGTCGGTAAGATGAGGTCGCTACTATTTGCTCTGCATATCTATCGAGTTCCTTACGATTGTTTTATAACATAGAGAGGTGAATGAGCATTTTTCCCTGACCAATATAGGTTGCCTGTAAGTGTTCTACAAAAATAGACATCCACAATTCTGAGTCAATAATTACCGCCGAATGTTCATACACTTAAGGTCGCCTTATGTCGTTTAAGGTCGCCTTATCTGTCAAAATTGTATGGAGAAAATCAATGTAAGAGGCCGTTAAAGTTGAGTAGCATTTGACCATTCGGGCGTTAATCTCACAATTAATGTTTAATTTGTTTAAAAATAGAACACCAATTCAGCATTATTCACGGTTAGCATGTTAGCATTTTTCGGTGAGTGAGGCTGAAATCTATAGAGCCAACTTCGACTAAGTCTAAGTCAAAGTAAGGAACTCAGTGAGGAGTTGGAATTGTTATATCGAACTTTGATATTCCGAGTCATTTTTTACAAGAAAAATAGACTGACAAACAGACTAAGCAAAGATTTTCTTGTAAAAAATGACTCGGACTAAGATAAAATCCTCACTTTGACTTAGACTTAGTCGAAGTTAACTCTATAGATTTCAGCCTCACTCACCGAAAAATGTTAACATGCTAACCGTGAATAATGCTGAATTGGTGTTCTATTTTTAAACGAATTAAACATTAATTGTGAGACTAACGTCCGAATGGTCAAATGCTACTCAACTTTAACAGCTTCTTACATTGATTTTCGCCATACAATTTTGACAGATAAGGCGACCTTAAACGACATAAGGCGACCTTAAGTGTATGAACATTCGGCAGTAAATATTACAGCCAACATTTTTGGATAAATATGTGTTGATTTGTAGATTTTTTTTGTTTATTTCACAAAGCCCTTTACTGTTGGTTTCAATTCATGAATTTAGTTGTAGAACAACTATGTACTTACTGTTTCTAAGTCAGTAACTCGTGTCATTATTGATGAGAAAGTAAAATCGATTTAAAAATAATAATAGTAAAAATGATATCACAACAAAGATTCTGCCATTTTTTAATAAATTTGAAAGTTGAACGCATATTTAATACTTTATTATTAAAATATTAAACAAAATTGCTACAAATCCATAACATTAACACACCAATTTCACATTTAGCGAAATTAGAAATCACGGAAACTTGCCAAAAAATCATGACCCTGACACTTAACTGGAGCTCACTTTCGATTTAGCCATCATGGTAGTGGCAAAACATAGGTATCCGACTCTCATGCAACAAAAAACGCATTGTTTCGACTTTTCCCGTCGACCGTGCAATTAAAATCGATAATTGTAACTAATCGATTGTAACGGAACAATTGTCACGCGACGTATGCAAACGCGACTCGCTATCGAATCGAGATGCGATGGTAGCGTGAATTGTAACGATATACATCGAATTAACAGTTCCGTTCGTGCGTTTTGAAAACACGGGAATAAAAGTTTATGACCGTTTTTGTCTTATATAAAACGTGACACGGTTCACGCGAAACGCCGGTCATTATTCTATCAATCATTGGCGTTGACTTTAATTGATGTTATTTTTTACGATCTAATTTGTAGTTGTTTATGTAACACGTAATATATGCGTTGAAGCTGAAATTAAGTTAATAATCATAACATAAGCTCACGCCTGTATCCCCGAAGGGGTAGGCAGAGGCGCACTAGCAAACTAGTACACCCACATTTCGCCGAGCTTAGTTCCGTCCCAGATGTGATAGGGGGCGAGCCTATCGCCATATCGGGCACAAATTCCAGACTACGGGCTGATATGGAAAAATCCAATATCACTTTGCCCGACTCGGGGATCGAACCCGAGACCCCAGGCCAGTAGTCGTACCGAAATACAACCGCGCCACCGAGGCAGTCAGGGCACCACCGAGGCAAGTTAATAATCACAAGTTTAAAAAACTTATCAGGCCGACTTCAAAACTTACCGGTCGTAACCAAATTTATATGGGACCACCCTTGAAATAAGCTTTATCGAACACAAAAAGAATTTTGAAAATCGGTCCATATTTGGCGGAGATATTGCGTAACATGCATAAAAAAAAATACAGACGAATTGAGGACCTCCTCCTTTTTGGAAATCGGTCGTTAAGTGATAACCAAGTTCAAAAATATCTCTCATTAAAGTAACCATCGATATATTATTTATCTAGATGCACAGTTGACGTTCGGAAAATGGAACAGCCAACGAGTGCTTAAGCACTCGTTTTGCATACAGCCGGACGCCGATAGAATTCTAAATTTCAAAATTCAAATTTAAGAACGCTTGCTCATTTCGTTTAAAAAGCTACTTTATAACACGTGCACAGGGTTATAATTGTATTGATTTAATTAGAACTTGTGATCTTTTTCTTTGTTTTATTGCTAAGACCACTTTTTAGGAGGATATTTGTAATGAACTGTGCATCTAGGGTATATTATATTAATGATAGTAACTGTTAAAGTGACAGAAGTAAAAATGATAGACTCACGCTCTATCGCCGAAGGTGTAGACAGAGCCGAAATATAGAACTAGAAAACATATTTCCATGATGTGAAAAAGGGTGCGCTTGTTCTCACAGCAGCCTCAAATTTCAGACCCCAATCTTATGATAAATAGAAAGGCCCAATTTCCTTTTGCCCGATCTAGGGATCGAACCCGAGGGCTCAGGACGGTAGACTTACCGCGCACGTATATCCAGTACGCCACCGAGGCAGTTTTCAATATCAGTCCGGAGTCTGGAATTTGTGCTCTATATGGCGATAGGCTCGCCCCCTATCACATCTGGTACGGAACTTAGCTCAGCGAAATGTGGGTGTTCTAGTTCACTGGTGCGCCTTTGCCTACCCCTTCTGGGATACAGGCGTGAACTCATGTATGTACTGACGAAATGAGAACCTCTTTTCGGAATCGGTTGATAACTAAACTACTTTAGATACCACTGTCTCACAGAAAACCGACGTAAAGTGGCAGCTTGCTGTCGTGTTTCGTTCGGTGAGTGAGATTTCCGGTGGCCCATTTCCCCAGTCCCTTTCCCAATCCCCTTCCCTCCCATTCCATTCCCTCCTTTTAGGTTGGCAACTCACCCATGATTCTTTTTGTGTCTTGGGTGTCTATGGGCGGTGGAGATCACTTACCATCAGGTGACCCATCTGCTCGTTTGCCAATCTCACGCCTGTATCCCCGAAGAGGTAGGCAGAGGCGCACTAGCGAACTAGAGCGACCACATTTCGCCGAGCTTAGTTCCGTCCCAGATGTGATAGGGGGCGAGCCTATCGCCATATCGGGCACAAATTCCAGACTCCGGGCTGATATGGAAAAATCCAATATCACTTTGCCCGACCCGGGGATCGAACCCGAGACCTCAGAACCGTTGTCGTACCGAAATACCACCACGCCACCGAGGCTGTCATAAAAAAAAAAACTACAAATATACCCGATTTCTACTGTACAGGCAATTTCAATTCTCATGTAACGATAGTCGATAACAGTGACGCAGCATTTAAACCATACTACTCATTCATCGGATGAATCGCTTTCATGTTTTCTCTCCTGTCCATCACATACTAGAACGTTAATAAGAGAAATTGTAGATTTCATTTTATCCGGTCATAGGTGATTTACTAGACTGAACTCTACACTGTGGTTTTAAAAAACTAATAGATTTAGTATACAAATATTGCCTTCTAAAATCATTTTATGCTTACAATACGAATGTTTAAATTAATGATAATAATAACTGAGCCCCTAACCATCGGTGGCTTGGTTCTCAAGCCTCGTCATCGGGAGGGTGATATTTATTTATTTTTATATTTTTAAATGTATTTATTTTTATATAATTTATATCTAAAAATGTAAAAAAATTAATTGAAATAAATGAGGAATAATAATAAATAAATACACCCAACAGTCACACACCTAGTCCTGACCCCACACTAGGTATAACCTGTATCGTGGGTATCAGAGACTATGATAGACTTTCGGTCTCACAACATCCAGACTTGAAACAAATATCTGTGGGCCACACAAACATTTGTCTCAACGCGGGAATCGAACCCGCGGCCTCTCGCTTCACAGCCGGCTACTCGCCCGCTGCGCCATGGAGGCTGTCTGATCCGCCATCTTGAAAATTCGTTTAAAAATAGAATCTGTTTTTTTTGCGCAAATAAAGGCGAAGGTGCTTCATTAAAAGACGACTTCTATTGTTCAGTATTTTCTTATGTATTTTTAACGAGGCTAACCCTCAAATGGTCAAACGCTGCCTAAATATTTAGGAGGGCCTTATCGATTTAAGCACTCGTTATTCTTCAATTTGGCATGGTCAAACAGAACCTATCTCTTCACATTAAATGTAAGCAGGACCCAGTTTAAGGCCCGCTTATTTCATAAAACGGCATGGTCAACAAGTGCCTAAAGTTTGACAGCTATTTAGGGCCCGCTTAACTAGCATTTAATCGAGATTAGTTTGAGAGTACCTGCGACCAATCTCAAATGAAACTATTGTATAGTTTGTGATGATGTATGGATGTTTTGTTACTTTTTCACACCAGAATGTCTGAAGAGATCTGAATGAAATTTGGCACAGAGATGGATTAAAGTCTGAAATAGCACACAGGCTACTTTTTTCCCCGGACAAATGTATGGTTCTGTAGGATAGATTTGTTTAAATAAATAAAATTTCACGCGAACGGAATGGCGGGCATAGGTTTGTATTTCATGATTTCCGTGTTCCGTGTAGTGTTTAATAATATATACCTATTACCTACCCCTTGATTTCAATAAAATGTATTTTTCCTCAATTTATGGCACTCGTAGAAGCAAATAAAACACTTTAAAAATACAATGATTAATTTTATTAAATCCGATTCAACACTACTGCATGTTGCCGAATTCCTCAATCCTCTCCAATATAATGGTTTTTATATGGTTCTGCTGAAGCCGGCGTGAACTGGGACGTCCTGAATTCCTTTATCAGATAGGGGCGAGTATTTTTCTTCACACGGTCAGACACAGTCCCTGGCAAGAAAAATTCAAGAAGACTTCTTTCATTGAAACGCTCCAAGAAATATCCTCCATATCCAAACTTCATAGTTTCCATAATCTCTTCATCTGCGTTGATGTTTATTACATAAAACAAAATCACTTCACATACAACAAACACAGTTATTTAATTACGAAAATAAATATAAACAAACAGGTCGCCATTTGCCAAATTTTTTTTTTCAATTCTTCCACATAAATCATTGACTAAGGACGAAAGATACATACTGCCAAGTGGTAAATATTTTAACAAGATACTAATAAATGATAAAAAGATCCATTTTAAGTTCCGTTTCTATTATATAAAAATGTATAATAACAAAAAATAGACAGAGATAACATAAACATTACAGAAAAATTTACTACAGATGAAATATGATCGGAATGGCACATGGAATGCAAAAAGGTTAAATAAAAATTATCGAATCATGTATTCTGCCAATTATTTATTATAATTATCTTAAAAAAAAAACTAAATAAAATAAAATAATTCTACGTGAAACGAAACAAAAATATAATTTTATAAACATTTTGTAATCGAGAACAAACTTTTATTATCTGTAGCAAAATGATTGATCCTCAGCTGATTTTTCCGACATGTCTTCTCAAGTGCGTACGACCATGCCGCTCAAAAATTATTGTCTGCTTAACTTTGGGTAGTGCTCAAATGACTTGGATGATTGAGCACTGTTTGACCATTCGGCCCTAAGCTTTATAATATTTGATATTTTGCATAATAACCGACTTTCCCATTAATAAAAATGGATTTCTTTTCACACAAAAGGTGTATCGGTGTATACAATTATTGCGTCTATTGTTAGTTATAAAAGTTATTGTTTGTCTATTTTTAATGGCTCTATATTATAAGATTGTTTTTGCATTGTTAATTATTTTTTGTCTGGCATTATGGTGCAATATTTGTACTAAGAAAAATTGATTTTGTTTCATAAGCAATTTTAAGTTTCGTTATTCTGGATACATCACTTTATGTAAGAGTTATGTAATAGATCGTCGTAGATCTATTAGATTTTCTGATCATGCTATTTCTAGTGTATTTTGACAGCCTCCGTGGCGCAGTGGACCAGTAGCCGGCTGTGAAACTTAAGGTCGTGTGTTCGATTTCCGCACCGAGACAAATGTCTGTGTGGCCCACACATATTTGTTTTGGGTCTGCGAGTTGTGAGACCGAAAGTCTCTCGTAGTTCCTGCTTCCCACGACACAAGACTCGATGTTAGTGTGGGGTCAGGGCTATGTGTGTGACTGTTGGGTGTATTTATTATTATTATATGTGTCGTTTCCGGCTTGTATGACAATAACGCGTAAATATTCTTCTGTCAATCCCACTACACTGTGGGGTTGCATCACTCTACTTTAAACATGTTGCAGAAAAGACACGTCAGAGAATCAGCAACGTGAGAATTTAATTCCGGATAAATCGTGGTAGAAAAAAACTGCTTCATCGACCTATGATTTAGCAGAGTGGTTTGAGTGGTAGAGCCACGCTGTAGACAGTAACGTCTACAGCACGAATAAGCCCGCTAAACTGGATTGATACCTTAGCCCAACCTTTGTGGGGTCGGCGCAACACACTTTTTCAAGCATGTTGCGGAAAGGATTTGGCTAAATGTTTAAAGCCGGCTGCCCGTCTGACGTCAATCTCCTCTGAGGGATCCAGTCGGGCAAATTAAATTAGAAAATTCGCTTTGCCCGACCTGGGAATCGAACCCATGACCTCCCGGTCCGCAGCCCATAGGTGCTGCCACTAGACCAAGGAGGCGACTGTTGAACATTAGTAATGACATTATTGAATGCATAAACAATTATGCACTTTATTTTCATTACGAAACATCAATAAATTACAAGTAAGAGATGAAAATAACATGCTAAGCCTCGACAAAGCCGCGTCCATAATGCAATAATTTTCAGATTTGCATTACATATTTTAACATACGATAATCAAAAGTTTAAAAACTAAACGGACCGACTTAAAAATTTATCCGATTGTGATCTAATTATTTGGCACCTCCCTTGAAACAAGCACTTCGATCCCCATATCGGACAAAGCTATATTGGGTTTTTCAATTCAGTGTCAGCCCGAAGTGTGTTTTTGAGTGGTAGAGCCAACAACACGTATGTCAGACGTAACAACAAACAAGACGTATGTCTACAGCACAAATGGGCCGGCTGTACTGGTTTGGTACCACTGTCTCACAGAAAAGCGATGTAAAGTGGCAGCGTGCTGTCGCGTTTCATTCGGTGAGTGAGATTTCCGGTGGCTTATTTCCCCCCTCACTTTCCCAATCCCTTTTCACTGCCTTTCTATTCCCTCCTTTTAGGTTGGTAACGCACCCATGATTCTCTTTGTGTCTTGGATGTCTAAGGGCGGTGGAGATCACTTACCGTCAGGTGACTCGTCTGCTCGTTTACCAGTCTCTGCTATAAAAAAAAGTCTGGAATTAGTGCCATTTCCCATTTGGTACGGAAATAAGCTCGGCTAAATGTAGATATTCTAGTTCACAGGCGCCTCTGCCTATTCCTTCGGGGGTATAGGTGTGAGCTTATGTTATGTATTCTTGAATGTTTAATGGTGTGTGTGAGAAATATGTGTATTTTTTTACAGCAGACTGGCGAACGAGCATATGGGATCACCTGATGGGAAGTGATCGCCACCATAGACACTCAAGACACAAAAAAATCATGGGTGCGTTGCCAACCTAAAAGGAGGGAAACAGGGATTGGGAAAGACAGGGGGAAATTGGGCCACCGGAAATCTAATTCACCGAACGAAACGCGACAGCGAGCTGCCACTTTACGTCGGTTTTCTGTGAGACAGTGGTATCAAACCGGTCGAAACGGCCCATTCGTGCTGTAGACGTGCGTGGCTCTACCACAAAAAATATTTATTTGCCTGATAAAAAAATACTAACCTGTAAACACTGTTTTATAGTTAATCGTATGATTAGTATACGCGTAGCAGATAATAAGTAGTCACTAGCACGTTCTTCATATTATTTACAAATCAATAGATTTATGGTGTATCATTAATGCGTTAGTTTTTTGCACTTGCATGATCATAATCGGTGTGATTTATGGAAATTAGCTTCGTTGATAATGTTTTCTAATTGACTGTTGCATGAATTAGTTATTGGAGTGTGTTGTCACTTGAATAATAGCGGCAATAAGAAATAATATCAGAAAAATGTGATAATGACTGCTTCGGTGGCGTGGTTGTATTTCGGTACGACTACCGTCTTCAGTGAAATGTGGTTGTACTAGTTGGCTAGTGTGCCTCTGCCTACCCCTTCGGGGATACAGGCGTGAGCTTATGTTATATTATGTTACCGTATTGAGGTCTCGGGTTGGATCCCCGGGTCGGGCAAAATCATATTGGATTTTTCCATAACAGCCCGGAGTCTGGAATTTGTGCCTGATTTGGCGATAGGCTCGCCCCCTATCACATCTGCGGGCTTAGACAAGTGGCTTATACGTTAGCCGAATAGAATATTAAATGTATGGGAATAACATAAGAGTACGCTATTTGTGGCGTTCTCTTATATCATCCCCATACATTTACTTTTCTCATTATATTATCTTTTCTCGACTAGCGCATAAGCCACTTGGCTAAACCTGCTGGGACGGAACTAAGCTCGGCGAAATGTGGGTGTTCTAGTTCGCTAATGCGCCTCTGTACCCCTTCGGGGATACAGGCCTGAACTTATGTTTATGTATGATGTTAAGAAATAATATCAGAATAATGTGATAATATGTGTAGGTGTTTTTGTGTTTCATTTCGAATAAAACGTGCAGAAGACGCGCCTTAAAGACTGTGAAAGAATAAAAAGCATGGAATCACCAACAAAACAAACGCGAAACAATTTCTTTGACACGCAGAATAATATTTGCATAGAATTTTCATTTAAAATTCTATTATCATAAAACAACAATTTACTTCCGATTGTTACGCGAATGAGGCGGGTTTGATTCTCAGCTGGGGCATTAATAATAATTATGAGGTTTATTTTGATTTTTATAAAGATTAGTGGCTCTATGGGTTCATTTTAAGGGTTCGAATCCAAACGGCAAACAGGAATCTTAAGACTAAGATCTATAGAAAAGTAAAAACTCCAAATCTTCACTGAGTTCGTTTCTTTGACTCAAACTTAGTCGAAGTTCGCTCTATAGATCTCAGGCTATGAGTGGTAGAGCCACGCTATAGACAGTAAAGTTTACAGCACGAATGGGCCGGCTCGACCGGTTTGATACCACTATCTCACAGAAAACCGACGTAATGTGGCAGCTTGCTATCGCATTTCGTTCGTTGAGTGAGATTTCCCGTGGCCCATTTCCCCCTTCCTTTCCCAATCCATTTTTCCCTCTCCTTCCATTTCCTCCTTTTAGGTTGGCAATGCATCCATGATTATTTTTGTATCTTGGGTGGTTATGGGTGGTGAAGATCACTTACCATCCGGTGACCCATCTGTTCGTTTGCCAGGCGAATTGAGAGCATTCTCCTTTTCGGAAGTTGGTAAAAAATACAGAATAATTGAGGACCTCCATTTTTGAAGTCGGTCAAAAATGCATCGCCAATGCGTAGTAGGTCGCAGAATGCAGAACGCTTCTTGTAGGGCTTGTGTCACACATAGTTAATGCAATTATATACAATCTAATCAGGGCACTACGAAGCCATAGGAATGATTTGTTTGCATAATATGCACGTTCTTTCTACCTGTTCTTATCTCACCTTAATATGGCGTCGGCACAACACACCTTTTCAAGCATGTTGCAGAAAGGATTTGGCTATGGTTTTACGACTGCCTGCCTGACGACAACCCCTTCTGGGAGATCCAGTCCCGGGCAAATTCAATTACAAAATTCACTTTCCCGACTTGGGAATCGAACCCACGACCTCCCGGTCCACAGTCCATGCTGCTACTAGACCAAAGGCGACTTGATAGCCGCTCTATAGTTACTAGTTAGTACTATTATTAAATATTTTTGGTAGGAAGTCATCTCTCAAACTACTGAACCCATTTGAAAATTCTTTCATCAGAAGAAAGTTAAACTATTCCTTAGTGACATAGGCTATATTTGATTATGATTAATAATATTTTTTTTTAAGCAGCGATAGCTCAGTTGGGAATGGTACGGACTGCCGAGACAAGTGTCGGAGGTTCGAGATCTACCCCAAAATGGAGCATACACCTCTGAATTTTCTATGTTAAGTGTGTTTTCTTTGTGAAATATCGCTTACTATAACGGTGAAGGAAAACATCGTGAGGAAACCTGTATACCCGAGAATTTCTCCACAAGAATTTCGAAGGTATGTGAAGTCTACCAACCCGCATTAGGCCAGCGTGGTAGACTAAAGCCTAACCCCTCTCATTAGTGCAAGAGGCCCGTGCCCAGCAGTAGGACAGTTATATTACAGGGCTAATATTATTTACAACATTTCGACGGTCCTTACGTACAAAAAGACAAGTCAAAATGTCAATTTTTTATTGCATATATGGCTTTAGATTATCCATACGCTCATAACTATATAGATATATTTTTTATTATTTTGTATTCTAAAAATTCTAATTTAAATACTAATCGAACAATATAACAAGTATGATAATTCTTAAACTTATAAATGGACTTCATTTCGTTCTTCTGAAAACCTCAGTTTTTGACATGTCGCTTTGTACGTAGGGACCGTCGCTTTGTCAATCAATACCAAGAAAATCTAATGTGAAAATGTTTGACGCCAACAAAGTGAGGTCAGCAAGTGATTAGTAAAATACCTATAACTAGTAAAATAATTGACGAAATAAAGCCAGTAAGAATCGAATTATACGTATTTCGCCACTGGTAAATAAAATACGACCTGCATCTTTCAAGTTTAATACCTTTTGTTTACATCAAAAACTTGGCAATGTCATGAAGCAATAAACCGCGCCTATTGACGTTCGCCTTTGTGAAGTACCACAGATAAAATTTCACAGTAGCGGAAATTAATAGCGCAAAGTAAATACACCTTTAAGTTCTAGAAAATAAGCTTCGAATTCTTTTTTTACTCCCAGCCCAAGGATGGCAAAAAGGAAGAAATAAGCGAAATAACTTTCCTAATTAAAATTTCATCGCCCACTGGCAACCGTGCCGAAAGAATAAAACAAAAAGATCTTTATTTTTTTTTCTCATCAGCGCCCGGCAGAATGGAGTTAATTCCCTTCGGCTGATAAAGCCAGGCTTTGGGCGTGACGGTCGTGCCTAGTAATTATAAGATACTACGCCTACATATTATGCTTATTAATTAAGCGAATTTATTTCAATTAAGTTTAAAAAGGTTAAGTTTCGTTTATTTTGGGCTGTTTATCTTTTTTCCTTGGACAAAATACTTTTTTAAAGCGCGAGCGTTCGTGTCGGTGTTAATGCTTACTTGCTCAGTAATCAACGTAGAAAATAGAAGCATACTGATTTCTTAAGTTTAAGTAGCGCAGCGGGTGAGTAGCCGGCTGTGAAACGTGAGGTTGCGGGTTCAACTCCCACACCGAGACAAATGTCCGTGTGGCCCAAAGTGAGACGTGATAATCAAAAGTTTAAAAAACAGACCGACTTCAAATCCGATCGTGACGAAATTTATATGACATCACCTTTAAAATAAGCTCTATCGAACACAAAAACAATTTTGAAAATCGGTCCACATTTGACGGAGATATCGCGTAACATACATAAAAAAAATACAGACGAATTGAGGACCTTCTCCCTTTTGGAAATCGGTTCACATTTGGTGGAGATATAGCGTAACATACATAAAAAATACTGACGAATTGAGAACCTTTTTGTAAGTCGGTCTAAAAATACACGTGAATTGAGGACCTCCTCGTTTTTTAGAAGTCGGTTGAAAGTAAAACCTAGAGTCACTTAACCTATAAGTTATAACGGAGGCTAAGTTATAAAGAGATTGTCAAACTTATTGGAAACTGTGGCCCGAGCAAGATTATTTTTGACAATCTAAGGGGGCGTCCATAAATTACGTGAGGTGTTTAAGGGGGGGAGGGGGTCGAGTCAAATCTCATCTAATCTTACGTTGGAGAGAGGGGGGGTCTCGGCAAATATCACGCAATTTTTTTTCTGAATGAAACAAAAAAAATATACTATTTTGGTCCATTTAATCCAGGTTGTACATGCGTTTACGTAAGAAACTCACATTTTGAAAAATCTCACGTGAGATTGGGGGATGGGGGAGGGGGTTGAATAAAATCTCACGACATCTCACCAGGGGGGGAGGGAGGTGCAGAAAATGTAAAAAAACACCTCACGTAATTTATGGACGCCCCCTAATTCGTATCGAGCTCGATGCGCGTCTATGATATTTGTAGGTAATATTAACCAAACGTCATCCGTGCAAAAATATTATTTTTAAAATACATCAATTTAACGAGTACTTTTAAAATGTAACAATGGAAGTAACAACAAAAATAAGTAACAATATGTAATAAACAAAAATCAATTTAAGAGCATATTCCCGACCGTGACAGGACTCGAACCTGCAATCTTCGGATCCGAAGTCCGACGCCTTATCCATTAGGCCACACGGTCATGGCGTAGAATGGCCTATTTAACTACCAACTTCAAATTACAAAGCCTTATGCTAAAAACTTTCCCAGCTCCTGTAGGATAGATTTCGAAAAACCTCGCGAACGAAGTCGCGGGGTACAGCTAGTGTAGATTAAGATCTTGATCACAGATCTTGATTTTGTTATAGCAGAGACTGGCAAACGAGCAGATGGGTCACCTGATGGTAAGTGATCTTCACCGCTCATAGACACCTAAGACACAAAAAGAATAATGGGTGCATTACCAACCTAAAAGGAGGGAATGGAAGGAGAGGGAAAAGGAATTGGAGAAGTGAGTGGGAAAATGGGCCACCGGAAATCTCACTCACCGGACGAAACACGACACCGAGCTTTACGTCAGTTTTCTGTGAGACAGTGGTATCAAACCGGTCGAGCCGACCCATTCGTGCTGTAGACGTTACTGTCCACAGCGTGGCTCTACCATCCAAAAATTAAAGATTGATATAATATTATTATTATTTAAAGATAGGAGTCTGTTGGATAAATTGAGTTTAGGTTTAACTCTAGATTCGGAATAGCATTGCAAGTCGCCCCTAAACACAACGCCCTTCAAGATTTAACGCAAAGTTTTCTTAATACCATCTTGATATTAAAGTGAGTGCACTCGAAACATCAAAGGAAAGATAAGGATGTCGTTTATATCCCCTTCAAAAATCGTCGCCAAGTGGAAAATGCGAGGTCTCATATACATTTTAGAACGTAAATGTTTTTATAAACTTAGATAGTCATAAGAGTGAGAGTTTTTCAGAGGAACAAGAAGCAGTGACAGTTCACTGAAGCGTTTTTTTTTTAATTTTAGAAATAAGCTTGAAGAAGCTCTTTCTCGCTAACGACTATTTGCGCAGAAATCAATTTGTTGGAAAAACACCCGAACGCCTCTAGCGGTTACATGTAAAAAAGAAAGAAACAAATAAATTTTATTCAGTCAATGTGTGAGGCAACAGTGAGTGCGAGAGAACAAAAATAATAAACATAGGGATTTCTTGTTTATCATACAAATTATTGTTCGGAGTCGCTAGCAAGAAATGTCAAAAAGCTTGATCCTAAGCAAAGAATTATCCTAAGTTTGTATATAGCGCGACGTTAGATGTAAAGTGGCAGTTCGCTGTTACCTTTATATTTCCTGTTGCCCAATTTGCCCTTTCCCTTCTCAAACATTATTCTTCTCCCTTAAGATAGGTAACGCACCTATGATTCTTTGGGCAACATGTATATGTGCGATCGAGATCACTTACCCTGAGTTGACCCTAAATAAACTGAAATAACTATGAAAAAATACGATTCAGCTTAGTTCTTACGACTGGCCGCCTGTCTAACGTCAACCCCCTCTAGGGGATCCAGTCACTGTCAAAACGTGTAACAAAAATACCTTTACCCTCCCTGGAATTTAAACTCAGGACCTCCCAGTCCACAGCCCGTATCTATACGTTGGCAATATAACACTAAGTATTTGCTATTTTTCCATGGTATTACTTTGAATTGCATAACATTAATAAACTTATATTAAACGTTGCATAATATTTCATTAACTTGATTATAACGTTGATTTTTAATTAAGATAACTTGCATGTTGATTACCCGTGTAATGCTTTTAATATTATTAACTTTTAAAAGCAGTGATATCGCAGCGGGGTACTGACTGCTGAGATTAATGTTATCCTGTGACTTTTCATTATCATCATTTTCACCATCACCACGATCGCTTCCAGCATCATCATCATCATCAATACCACCATCGCCACCATCGTCAGGACCATTATTACCATCACCATCTTTATTATCATCACTATCATCAGCATCACCATCACAATCTTAATATTAAACCAAATCCTTCTGCAAATGTTGCGCCAACCCCACATTAAGGTGGGATAAGGACAGGTAGAAACGATAAAGCCACATATATTGGAAGAGTTTATCGTAAGTTCTAATTACCAAATATTTACCGCTGTCAACACATTCAAATAATCACAAGTTTAAAAACTTAATTGACCGACTTCCAATTTACCGATCGTGACCAAATTATGGGACCACCCTTGAAATAAGCTCTATCGAACACAAAAAAAAATTGAAAATCGGTCCACATTTGGCGGAGATATCGAGTAACATACATAAAAAAAATACCGACGAAATGAGGACCTCCTCTTTTCGTTGAAGTCGGCCGACAAAAGTCAATTATACCAAAAATTGAAACTAAAAAGCCGTTAAATTCAACCCTCAAATGTATTTTTAATTTCAGGGCCGTGTTTATCTCGCACCAGGATTAACACTTCAAATGCAAATCAACGCGTTTCGCGTGCACCCTCGCTTGCAGATTAATTTCTTCTAATAACACTAATTGTGACTGCCTCGGTGGCGTAGTTGTATTTCGGTATGACTACCGTCCTGAGGACTCGGGTTCGATCCCCGAGTCGGGCAAAGTGATATTGGATTTTTCCATATCAGCCCGGAGTCTGGAATTTGTGCCCGATATGGCGATAGGCTCGCCCCCTATCACATTTGGGACGGAACTAAGCTCGGCGAAATGTGGGTGTTCTAGTTCGCTAGTGCGCCTACCCTACCCCTTCCGGGATACAGGCGTGAGCTTATGTTATGTTATGTTATGTAACACTAATTGTGTCGGTTGTTCATAATCTTGCCTATTGTGGTTGTATGAATAAGAATTTAGGAAGGGTTGATTCGTAGACGGTGATGAGAATTCGTAGCTTGATTGGATGTAACTATTTTAGGGTTACAAGGCGTGGTGGTATTGCGTGTGATACGACTATCGTCCTGAGGTCTCAAGTTCGATCCCCTGGTCGGGCAAAGTGATATTGGATTTTTTCAATATTAGTCAGGAGTCTGGAATTTGTGCCCGATATGGCGATAGGCTCGCCCCCTATCACATCTGGGACGGAACTAAGCTCGGCGAAATGTGGTTGTTCTAGCTCGCTAGAGCGCCTCTGCGTATCTCTTCGGGGATACAGGCGTGAGCTTATGTTATATCATGGCGATAGGCTCACCCTGGAACGTAACTAAGCTCGGCGAAATGTAGGTGTTCTAGTTCACTAGTACGCCTCTACCTACCTCTTCGGGGATACAGGTGTGAATCTATGTACATATGTATGTATTTAAGATTAGGTTCGAGTTGAAGCGAGTAAAGAATTTACTTTTCTATTGACACTTAAAACTAGACTTAAAATTATGTTTAAGTTTCATTTAAGTATAACAGTTTGTTGCTTACGAGTGTAGGCTGTTAGCGGAAGCACTCATGGCAATGGGGAACTTGCACAAAAATTATAACGAGAAATTGTGTTGATAAATCAATAAACAAAACCATGAAATGTGCTATCATGTTTGTAGTGCAAAATCATTGATATTTTACAAAATATCCCACTTATAAATTACGTATAACGAAACGTGATTGTAAAACCCAAGTAACGTCATTGCATAAAGAACCATAGAGCAGTGTTTCTAAGTTGGGGTATTTTTCCTTATATTCTTCTTTTCTATCCTATTGTGTCCCACTGCTGGGAAAAGGACTCCCCCATCGTTTTCCACTGTTCTCTGTCATTGGCTAGTTCAGTCCACATAGGCATCCAGATCGTCACGCCATCTCTTCCTGGGTCTACCATTTCATTTTTGTTACCATTACCATTTCATTTGTAATTTTTCCAAATATTGTCAAAAACAATTGTTGTGTTTAGTATGGTGATTCGTGAATTAGATTTCGAAGGTCCTTCTCTTCTTCTTAATTTTTACTTCGTTATTTAAAGAAATAGCTAACATTTCTATTCGTCACGTCTTTTTTTAGCGCAGGGTCTCGTAATAGTCATATTTTGACTTGTGATAATTAAATGATTTGTCCATATTTGCTTTTGTTTCTTGTGTGTTTATTTGATATTTAGATCTTTCTAATAAAATTACGTGGAAGTTCCCTATTAGCATAGGAATAGAGGCCAAAAAGCATAATAACAATATTATAGAAATATTCAAAAAGTGAGTAGATATTTTCGTTTACTTGTCTTGCAAAAAGTAAATTCTTAAAATAAGTATTACGTTTATTAACTCTTGCTGCTATTCTAAAGGCCACATGCAGCTCCGCGATAAATCTCTATTTATCCCAAATCTTGAATTAAAGATAGGAGTGAGCTGTAGGACAAATGGAGATAAGGTGTAACTCTGGATTAGTAATAGCTCTGCAAGTCGCCCTCAATGATATATTTTTCTAATATAGCAAAAAATATTTTTACAAAATAAAATTGTGTTGACTAATACAAATTTCTTTTAATGAAAGCATAAAAGAGAAGCTCGGTCAGCTGCTTTTAAATGCATAACCAAAACGACGCGAAAAACTGATGGTAAGTATATTAAAAAAAATGTACACTCATTTGGAATTTGTGTCGCCATATTGTGGAATATAAAGAGCGTTTGGCTTGCATCTCTGTGGGGAAATATGTATGAAATTAAGCGCTTGTTCGCAAAAACTGGGTGTTCTGGACTTTGTATAAAACATATAAAGTTGTATTGTTGGATATTCGGTTGTAGGCAACGTGTTGAGATGTTTTACCATAAAAATAGCTCTTTATTATGACGCTATTCTTTTTTAGGGTTTCGTAGAAATTCTACGGTAGAATTAGATTAAATTACGGTAGAAACTGCCTCGGTGGCGTGGTTGTATTTCGGTACGACTACCGTCCTGAGTTCGATCCCCGGGTCGGGCAAAGTGATATTGGATTTTTCCATATCAGCCCGGAGTCTGGAATTTGTGCCCGATATGGCGATAGGCTCGCCCCCTATCACATCTGGGACGGAACTAAGCTCGGCGAAATGTGGGTGTTCTAGTTCGCTAGGGCGCCTCTGCCTACCCCTCCGGGGATACAGGCGTGAGCTTATGTTATGTTATGTGTCTACGGTAGAAATATATAGTATTATAGTCTAAAGTATAAGAATATGTTCTACGGTAGAAGTATGCCAAAAAAGGAACCCTTATGATTTCGTCTTCTCTCTGTCCGGGCCTTCTCCTTTCTCGGGTGGAGCCTAGAGCGAAAGCTAGTGAATAATGAAAAGTCAGAGTTGGAGTGTCGGACCCGTGACTTCTACTTAGGTTGCGACTAAAGACATTCAACAGTATATAAGAAAGAAAGAAAGAAATAAACTTTATTCAGCCAATGTCTCAATAAGTGAGCGAGAACAAAAAAAATAAAACAGAATATGTAGCACTAAGAGGTAACAAATTGGTTAAAAACAAACAAAACAACAATAACAACACTTATTTATAACAAAACTTGTGAGCCAAAAATTATAACCTAGTGGTCATAAGTCGCTCAGTTTATTTGAAATATACGCGCACCATGTCGGCCGACGAAATAGTAATGAGAGAATTCACAAAATATTCTAGGGTGTAATGAAGAATGTAATGAGACTGAATGAGGCGAACGAGGTGTGTAAGGATCGTAGCAAATGGAAATCTGTTGTCTCTGCCTACCCCTATGGGAAAAAGGCGTGAGTCTATGTATAATAATAATAATATTAGCCCTGTAATATTACTGTCCCACTGCTGGGCACGGGCCTCCTCTACTAATGAGAGGGGTTAGGCCTTAGTCTACCACGCTGGCCTAATGCGGGTTGATAGACTTCACTTTCGACATTTTTGTGAAGAAATTCTCAGGTATGCAGGTTTCCTCACGATGTTTTCCTTCACCGTTATAGCAAGCGATATTTCACAATGAAAATACACTTAACATAGAAAAGTCAGAGGTGTATGCTCCATTTTGGGGTTGGTCTCGAACCTCCGACACTTGTCTCGGCAGTCCGTACCATTCCCAACTGAGCTATCGCTGCTTGAGTCTTGATTCTATGTATGTATGTATGTAATTTGTAATATTTACCCTCGCATTGTAATAAGTAGTTGATGGCGGTACTGAAGTTTGAGCTCAATTTTTTGTATGGAAACTTGCTTGATAGCCCCTCTATAGTTAGTAATATTAAATAGTCACGGGCGGCTCGGCCTCCGGTGGCCCATACGCCTATGTAACATATATATGTACCGCCTCCGACGGGTTAAATCTCTTTGAGCTAACCCGTGAAATTCTTTAATATTTGTCGATAGTGACTACGTAAAATAATTTGTATGAAAAATATTAATTTCACACATAACCGCTGGAGGCGTTTGGGTTATATAAATAAATAAAAAAAATAAAATAAAAATCTTTATTAATCACGTAGGCATATAAAAGCACTTATGACATGTCAAAAAAAGCATAATTTAGATTTAAGTATTTCTTATAATATTATTATATTATAGAATGCTATGAATTTGGAATCTGGGAGGCAGGTTATACAGTTAGAAGAATGAAGAAGAAGAATGATGCCTCTTTAATTCATTACATTGTCTCCTGCATTTTTACGGAGGGAAGTGGAAACCTTATAATTCCTACTCCTCCCTATCTTTCTGTTTGTTTAATTTCGTTGCGGGATGAAGACAATTTTGCATTCTCTGCGACTCGCCGAGCTTCATTGCTCGGTGTCGTAAAATGCGTGCCAGTGTTGATCCTGGCTTACAGGAGTTATTGTGGCGGGTGTTTGGGCGAGACAGTCTCATATAAACACCTAAACGCCACTAGCGGTTACGCGGAGAATTGGCGTTTTTCATTTTTTTTTATTAGTAGAGACTGGCACACGAGCGGATGGGTCACCTGATGGTAAGTGATCTCGACCGCCCATAGACACCCAAGACAAAAGAAATCATGGGTGCGTTGCCAACCTAAAAGGAGGAAATGGAAGGGGAGGGAAAAAGGGATTGGGAAAGGAAGGGGGGAAGTGGGCCACCGGAAATCTCACTCACCGAACGAAACGCGACAGCAAGCTGGCACTTTACGTCGGTTTTCTGTGAGACAGTGGTATCAAACCGGTCGAGCCGGCCCATTCGTGCTGTAGATGTAACTGTCTACAGCGTGACTCTATCACTCAAAACATAATAAACTCCACCACTCATACAAATTATTTAACGTAATCGCTAGCGTGAAATGCCAAAAAACTCATAGTCGAGCTACCGATCCCTCACAACAATGTAATAGTAAATAAAATAATGTATTCAAATTTCTAAAGCCTACTTAAAATAATGAGTACTTATTACGCTCAAGTTACTTAGTTGCTGTAAATGTATGTAATTAGTTTTATGAATTGTTGATAAAATCAGAAATAAGATCAGATAAGTTTCTCAGTAACTAGCGCGTGATGGAATGACAGTTTCTATACTGTATTGGTGCTTAGTAGCAGCGATAGTTTAGTTGGGAATGGTACGGACTGCCGAGACATGTGTCGGAAGTTCGAGACCAACCCCAAAATGGAGCATACACCTCTGACTTTCTATGTTAAGTGTATTTTCATTGTGAAATATCGCTTGCTATAACGGTGAAGGAAAACATCGTGAGGAAACCTGCATACCCGAGAATTTCTTCACAGGAATTTCGAAGGTATGTGAAGTCAACCAACCCGCATTAGGCTAGCGTGGTAGGCTAAGGCCGAACCCCTCTCATTAGTAGAGGAGGCCCGTGCCCAGCAGTGGGCAGTACCATTATAGGGCTAATATTATTATTTTTATTATAATTGGTGCTTAGTGGCATAACTATACTATCTGGGGCCCGTGGCAAATTCATTTGATGAGACCTCGTAAAAATCGACAAGTTGTAATTGAATTCTAATAAATCACCTAAATTCATCAATATACTATAACCTAGATGCACAGTTCTTTGCAAAAATCCTCCTAAAAAGTGGTCTCAGGAATAAAACAAAGAAAAATATCACCAGTTCTAATTATGCGTCGGACAGTATGCAAAATGAGTGCTTAAGCACTCCTTTGCTGTCCCATTTTCCGAGTGTCAACTGTGCATCTAGGTAATTATTTAATATATCGGTGATTCCATAATTATCATGATTGTGCGTATTGAGTTTTTGATATTATGCGATAGATGGCGCTGCTCTGTTTTATAACAAGCTAGCGAGTTGATGCAAAGTTTCTACGACTCTCATATGTGCCTAAGCACCATTATTACGTTATTACGTTCCTTTACAACCAATATACAGACAAAGTAAAAGTCTGGAAAATTTTTAAAGCCCTTGCAGTTTGCTTGCTTTCAGCTTTTCTGATTGTGAGCTGCGGGGGTAAGTCTCATTTAGTATTTTACGACTCCTTGGATGGAATGGATAAATTTGGTACGGCTACCGTGCTGAAGTCTTGGGTTCCATCCTCGGGTCGGGTAAAGTGATAATGGATTTTTTCCGTATCAGCCCAGACTCCAGAGTCTAGAATTTGTGCCCGATATGGAGATAGGCTCGCCCCCTAACACATCTGCAACGGAAGTAAGCTCGGCGTAATGTGGGTGTTCTAGTTAGCTAGTAGTGCGCCTCTGCCTACCCCTTCGGGGATACAGGCGTCAGCTCATGTTATGTAAACTGGCTTGGTAGCCCTAGCCTCTCTATGTATGTACTATTAAATCTCTTTCGCTTTGGTCTTATTGTACGTCAAAATTTCGGTAAAGACGGATTCGGATTTTGAAATTTTGGTCGAATTTAGACCAGCTGCCTTACTCTTGAAACCAATACAATTCCGATCTCACGCAAATATTGTCCAACTATAAATGTAATGTTGGCAAATACCGTACTCTAGACAGCACATTGGTTAGTCTTAGAGATTTGTATTAAGCGCACATTTGCGAGTAATTCGGCCGTTACATAATAATATGAAGTTAGTTGCACAACGCTCGACGCTAAGGATGTTCTCTTCCGAAACCGGTAAATAACTAAATGCCTAATAACTCTAAAAATTAGCCTTTTTATTTATTAGTAAAAATAGATATGTATAGGGCATACAACATAGTATTTCATACAATTACATTGCGACCACCAGTACTTAATTCACAATTCACATTCCCCCCCCCACCTAATCCACCTCTCTGCCATGTACCGCGGCCATCGATATATTATATACCTAGATGCATAGTTGACGCTCGAAAAATGGGACAGCAAAGGCGTGCTTAAGCACTCCTTTTCCCTACAGTCGAACGCCGATTGAATTCTAAATTTCAAAATTAAAATTTTTAGAACACTTGATCATTTCGTTTAAAAAGCTAGGTACTTTATAATAAATAAACACGTGCAAAGGGTATATTTGTGTTGATTTAATTAAAACTTGTGATCTTTTTCTTTGTTTATTCCTGGACCGCTTTTAGGATATCTGCAAAGAAAGAAAGAAATAAACTTTATTCAGCCAATGTCTCAGGCAGCAATAAGTAAGAGAGATTAAAAAAAACAGAATATGCACTACATAATCTGTATTTTTTTTTGGACAGCAGCACAAGCAGCTACTATAGTAGCACGTTGCTACAACCGCTAATGGCACTCGATAGACAATTTCGTTTCGCGAATCAAAAATCCCTCTATTACCACCGCTAATATGTAGCACTAAGAGGCGTAAGAGCCAAGAGGTAACAAATTGGTTAATTACTAATTACGTGTACGAAAAGAACTGTCACCCCGTCTGTCACCCCGTCTGTCTAGCTGACCCGACAGACGTTGTCCTGACTTGCTCTTGTATATCTTTGACTCACAGCATTGCGAGTTCTGCGACTTAAGTTTGTACGTCTTATTGCTGGCATTCAAACGCAAACGAAAACTCAACTGTAAATCAAATAAAGCTATTGTATTCTTATTTATAATCGAGTATATCACTTGTTATGTTAGTAACGTTCATGTTATTCTATCCAAACTTACCATAACTCCATATTAAATTAAACTTTTAATATCCTAATATTACTCGTAATAGCTCTGAACTTACCGTGATGTACACCAAGAAATTCAGTTTTCTTACATCCTTTTTGTGGGAAATAATAAATTAATTATTTTACATTTATTTTCTACTAGCTGACCCGCGCAACTTCGTCTGCGTATGAGAGAGAGGGTTGAAAGAGTGAGTCGTAGGCACCTATAGCACAATAATTCTAAAAGAGGTAATGGGATGATCTACTTCGGCCGTCAGTCACCACGTCCGTCATCCCGCCTGTCACCCCGTCCGTCACCTCGTCTGTCACCCAGTCGGTCACCCAGTTTGTCACCCAGTCGGTCACCCCGTCTGTCACCACGTCTGTCACCCCGTCTGTCACCTCGTCTGTCACCCGTCTGTCACCCCGTCTGTCACCCAGTCGGTCACTCCGTCTGTCACCCAGTCTATCACCCCGTCTGTCACCACGTCCGTCACCCCGTCTGTCACCCCTTCTGTCACCCCGTCTGTCACCCCGTCTGTCACCCAGTCTGTTACCCTGCCTGTCACCCCACCTGTCACCCCGCCGGTCACCCCGTCTGTCACCTCGTCTGTCACCCAGTCGGTCACCCCGTCTGTCACCCCGTCTGTCACCAGTCTGTCACCCCGTCTGTCACCACGTCCGTCACCCCGTCTGTCACTCCATCTGTCACCCCGTCTGTCACCCTTCTGTCACCCGTCTGTCACCCCGTCTGTCACCCCATTTGTCACCTAGTCGGTCACCCCATCTGTCACCCCGTCTGTCACCCCGTCATTCACCTCGTCAGTCACTCCGTCCGCCACCCCATCAGTCAGCCTGTCAGTCACCCCGTCATTCCTCACGTCGGTCACCCCGTCAGTTATCCCATTAGTCACCCCATCAATCACCCCGTCAGTCACCCCTTAGTAACCCTACCATTCATCCCCTTGGTCAACACTAAAATATTTTTTCAAATCGAACCAGTAGTTTCTGTCCGAGATATAAATTTTCCCGATTTTGCAACATTTTTCATTTCTGCTCTGCTCCTATTGGTCAAAGCGTGATGTTATATAGCCTATAGCCATCTTCGATAAATAGGCTATCCAACACAAAAATAATTTTTCAATTCGAACCAGTAGTTTCTGAGATATCGCCTTCCCCGGTTTTAAATATTTTTCATTTCTGCTCCGCTCCTATTGGTCATAGCGTGATGATATATAGCCTATAGCCACTGTCGATAATTGGGCTATCCAACACAAAAAGATTTTTTTAAATCGAACCAGTAATTCCTGAGATTAGCGCGTTCAATCAAACAAACAAACAAACAAACAAACTCTTCAGCTTTATAATATAAGTATAGATTAATAAAGTAACTTCGATCGACGCATTTGTTTTAAACGATATTCAGTTTTTTTACATTCTCTTTGATGATATTTGAGCACGCATTCTGTCAATTCTGTGTCAAATGTCATAATGTTACATTAAAAAAGTTTACATTGTCCAAAGCGCTAAAGTTAAATTAGAAATAATATTATATGGTTGTTAAGTATTCTTAAATTTTCAAATTTTCCGCGCAATTTTTTCTGTCATAAGAAACTTCTCCTGATAATAGCAAACACAGCAAAAAAAAGTGAAATCGAAATTATCGATATTGAACTGGAAAACACCGATGTTTGGACATCGATGTTTTGATTTCGATAACATCGACATATCGATGTTACGAGCATAAAATATCGAAACGTCAAAATATCCTTTTTAGGGCCATGTAGCGTTGAATGTACTAGCTAGGGACTAGATAGCTATCAAGTTCAACTATTTAACGCTAGATGACGCTGATCAACGTAATCAAAGTCAGCCGCACGAATAGTTATTTCTTTGCATTTCCTAAGGGATTAAAAAAAAACTGTCAACTTCAACGCACAGACTAACGCCCGGTTCCAATAAACAATCTCAGTTCGAATGTGCAGATAGATAATAGATTACAAAAATTAGTCAAGAAGAACACAGTTTGAACATGACTCCGGCAAATGACTTGTTTTGGTTGGTTCATAATCGCGATCTATCTGCACTCTAAACTGAGATCGTTTATTGCAACTGGCCGTAAAGAGAAAACACCTAACAAAGTTACTTTTTTTGCAGAGTGTGCCTAAAAATACTGGGAATGTTAAATTTGTTCATGTATTATACCTCGTGTATACATAAGTTTTGAGACGAAAGAAAAGTTGCATAACTTTTTTAATATTTAACTTATATTTTTAAAATTTTCAGTAAGCATTAAGTAGATAATAATCAACAATAAAATGTAATTATTATTCAAAATGACCACCCTTGTTTTTAATACGAACGACGCGAACGTTGTCCAGTACTGCTCAAGAGACACGATGCGAGGATGATCCTCTTCACCGACGAAAAAATATTTACTGTCGAAGAAAAGTTTAACCGAACAAAACAACAAAGTGTATGCCAAAAGCAGCAAGGACGTTCCAGCTTCAACACGGAATGTCTCGCGTACCCATCATCCGGCTAGTGTTATGGTATGGTGGGGCGTTTCATATGAAGGTGTGACGCCGCTCCTTTTCTGCCAACATGGCGTCAAGGTTAAACCTAAAAATTACCAAAATGACATTTTAGAGTCTGTTGTGACACCCCTGACACGTACTTTATTTCACAACAAGGACTGGGTTTTCCAGCAAGACTCCGCGCCATCCCATAAGGCAAAAACCACCCAAGCTTGGCTGAGGGAAAATGTAACGGCCTTCATCGCGCGGACGAATGGCCCTCCTCCAGCCCCGACCTCAACCCGCTGGATTATTCATTATGGTCTGAAATAGAGCTCAGGGCCTGCCGAAAGTCCCACCCAAACTTGGAGTCACTGAAGTGAGCCCTCGTCCGAGAACCAAAGCGGACTCCGCTGGAAAAGGTTCGTGCCGCCATTGATGACTGGCCAATCGTCTAAGGGGCTGTATTAAAAGTAAGGGTGGTCATTTTTAATAACAATCCTATTTTATTGTTGATTATTATCTACTTAATGCTTACGGAAAATTTTAAAAATATTAATTAATTACTAAAAAACGTTATGCAACTTTTATTTCGTCTCAAAACTTATGTACACACGAGTTATACCTCTAATAAACCATAAATAAATAATAAATAGAATAGACAGTTTTACTTGCTACCGAAAACATCGATGTTTTAGATATATCGATATTTATCGTACATCGACACTTGTGCCACTAGACCAAATGAAAGTTAAAATTTCGCTAATGATTAATGAGTAATTGTGTGAATTATGGTCGAAATTAGATCAGTAATATTCAGTATATTATATTATAGCTACAGTACCTCTAATCTCTATGTTAATTATTAACTTCATCGATTATTCAATATTCTGACATGCTCCGCTCCCCGCACACAAAAAGGCGTGCGAGGTTTCAAAAATTAAAAAGTTTGTTTCTCGATTAAAAATTTTACGAGTTATATGTAGTCTCCTACTCGAAGAATCTTTGCAACAACCCGCTAGCTAGTTTTGAAACGGAGCAGCGCCATCTCTCGCATGATGGCAAAAACTTAATACGCACAGTCACGAAGCAATGCATGAAACTTTTAATTAATTTCTTATCTTGTAATTATCTTATATAATAAATGTAAGACGGGTTGACCAAAACTGTCTTTTATTTCAATTCAAAATAAAAATATAATATAAAAAAGAATAAATTACAATATGAAATATACTATTCATGCGTTGATACAGACATGCGTAAAACGTTAGACAAAACACCTACATAAAACTTGTTAAAACATGGTTTTGCTGCACATTTTTATCAATAGTCTATTGCATGACAAGTCATGGGCGTCACGGGCGTCATGTTGGGCAAATCCACGTCGCGGAATTGAAGATGCTGCGGTAGATGTGCAATGTTACACGACTGCATCGTATACGTAACGTGCATTCGCGGTAGTCTTGGCGTCCGCAACGTTGCAGATAAACTGCAGGAATGTCGCTTGAGATGGTATGGCCACTATTTGAGGAAACCACAGGAGTACGTCGGTAGCATGTGTCTGGCCCAGATCGTACCAGGGGTGCGTTCCCAAAAAGCGCTGGCTGGACATTCTGGAGAAAGATATGAGAGCCAACGGCCTCACTAGGGAGGATGCTCAAGACCGGGCGAAGTGGAAGCGTTTAAGTAGGAAGGCGGACCCTAGAAGAAGGCCGGGATAACGCCATGTAGAAAGAAAGTCCATTGTTCTATGAGCAGGAGACAGCGAAAATCATTGTTTTGGGTATATGTTTTTGTTTCAAGAAAAACAGATGCAGGAGACGCGCCTTATGTATAACATAGGATGTTAGAAGAGATGGTTAATTATTTAATTAGCTCGTTTGTAGAATTGGTAGTAAACGGCAGTTGCTTACAATTTTGTGTATATGGGGCAAAGATATTTAATATTACTAACTGTAGATGGGGTATCAAGGAAGATTCTATACAAAAATATTTATCTCAAACGTCAGTAACGCCATCTACCGACTATCACTTATTACAATACAAGGACGCTTATTACAATTTACACCCTAGAATGTTGTCTAAACATAATTACCCTAGCACGACCTTGCGAGCGTATATTTCAAACACGACTGAGTGACTTATGACCACGAGGTCACAAATCAAATCAAATCGTTTATTGTATCCATAAAATGTCACACATTGTTTAGATTCCGTCTAAAATGTTTACTCTACCGCCAGTTCGGAAAGCTGGTTCGCCAGAGAAGAACGGGCAAGATACTCTGACGTTGCTCTTTTTGAGAATAATAACCAGTTTACAGTCAGATATTAATATACAACCAAAATAAGAAAACAAAAAAAAACAATAATTTTCATTAAATTAGAGCAGCCAATCTACTACAACTTTTGCATCACAAGTTTCGTGCTGTTGTCATAATATGGCGTCGACCGGTTTGAGGCCAATGGTCCACAAAAACCCTATGGGGCGGTGCCTGCATGCCACATGTGTGCATGTGTGGCACATTGCTATTGCATTTCGTTCAGTAAGTAATATTACTTAAGTTGTCTCGAGGGGCTTGTGACATGACTTGAGGGTTTGTTGGGACGGGTATGGGGGTATCCCTGTCTTATTGGTCATTACTCATTAACCTGTCTTGTCGCAAGCTCCTTGATTTGCTTCTTCTCTTTTAACTCGGAGTATGAAGAAGCATAAATATGCCGGCATGATTCTGGCAACCACTGACAAACAATAGGTTTGAGAAACCCATTTGCTCTATACTTTAATCCATAGCACATGGATTGGCTAACTGGCACTTCACGATCGGCCTATTGTAGTTAGCCGTGAACTGTTCAAAGTTCAAATCGTGAGGCGATACATAATTGTTAGTTCGATTTGTATGATTAACATAGCTTTAAATGGACTGTTGTTACATTTTTCAATTACGATTTACATTCTGTTGTTATCATTGTTTTTAGTATATGGTATGTTTTAAAGTCAGTCAATTGAGCGAAATATTATTCGCTTTGGCCTTGGTTGATAAAATTCATCATATAAAAAAGAGTACTAGTACTAGTAATTTTGACGGGAAGTCTGACAGGGTGGGCGTCGCTAGTTAAAATTATTTCATATTATTCTCTAGAGCTGTGTTTGTTGGTTTTTAAGTGATGTGGTTTAATGCATTAAACTGCAGTGAAGATAATAATAATACATAGAAATATCATACATAGAACCGCAGTACACGGCCACGGCGTGAAGGCGTTCCGGGTGAGTCGTTTTGGGCACCCAACGCCGCACGGCGTCTCAGTGTCCTAGGTCAAGTCTTAGTATGAAGAGCTCCCACAAATTTAATTATATTATGACGAACTGCGCTATCAAAGGATGTCACAATACAATGAACAAGTACCAAGGAAATATAAAGATAACATTTCACAAGTAATTAATTGCTGACATGTTTTAATATTAAGTAAAACATTCATCAAAACTACAAATAAAATTGTAAAAGTGACAGACGTCATTTACGTTATGAATCATTATGAATGTTGCCAATAATGCCAACCAATTTATCCATTTTTTAAATACTATTAGGAATAATGAAAGGAGAGGGAAATGCTTCCATACAATCTTGGGCCTAGATTGTAAAAGGATGAAAGTAGTGTCAATTAATAGATAGTATATTATGAGATAATTACTAAAAATTTGGCGAATTTTTGTAATCTGAGAACAGAGTTAAGAGCCTCACTTTGACTTAAATAAAAGTGAGGTTATGGAATAAACTATACGCAAACAACTGATGTTTATAAGTACAAATCTTACCTATTGATACGTTTTAATGTAGATAACATAAGCTCACGCCTATATCGAAAACCTAAAACCTCGAAAACCCACATTCGATAACTAAATGTTGGTCACAAAGACGATTGTTCTCATGAACAAAATACTCGTATTTATACTGTCTGAGCAACATTGTTTTAGTAGAAAATTATTAAAACGATGGAAATCACCCAAAACGCACACGAATTAATCATCCGCATCTAGCATTATATAAATTTATATTTTATTTTTACTCATTCATCTTAATCGATTAAGTAATCGATTCTATTTAGTGTCCTTTACTTATTTTTCACATATTTTCTAGATTATGAATTGAGCTGATTTTTCATATTTTGAAATAGAAAAAAATGACTATTTTTTTAGCCATATCTCAACTCATTACACTTTGGCCCAAAGATCTCCGTCTCCTTTGGTAACTTTATATTACGATAATAATGATTATTATTATTCCGTCAAACATCAAGGCAACTAGAGTTGCCCAAATAGTCAGCGCCATCTCTTATTTTTGGTCTGTTATTGCTATGAATAGGACCTTTATCTAATAAAGTGCCACATTTTATCAATGGTTGATGTCAAATAACACTTATCACAATAAAATACGCGTGCCAAATAAGATATGGCGTTGGCTATTTGGGCAATTCTAGTTGCCTGGACGTTAGACGGGTTATAATACAATCGCGGTAGAATTATGATTTTTAAATAATAACTGTACTGAATACTCTAGTTAAAACGCAAATATATATTCATATTAAACTAAATAACTCTGCGATAATAGCTCTGTTTGTGCAGTGGCGTGCACTCCTTATAGACAAAGAGACACTGCCTATCCTGACAATTTGCTATTAACATAAATAATGAGCAAAATCAAATTACACAGCCTGGCTTATGTTTGATACCAGAATGGGGATTATGGTGATAGTAATTGGTAATGTAAGAGTTAAAGAAAATAATTTTCAACTTTTATGCGTACTCTGATCGGAAAGTGTGTTTTTTGCGTTTTCACGGTTATATATTTATATCACTGTACCGATTTTGACGTCATTTGATATGAATAAACCTAAAGGATTTTCTGTTTTTGATCTTTTTATCCAACAAATAAAAACCAAAAGGAGACGGGGATCTTTGGGCCAAAATGTAATGAGTTGAGATATGGCCCAAAAAATTGATTTTTTTTTTATTTCAAATATTAAAAAAATCAGCCCAATTCGCAATCTAGAAAATGAAATATCTGAAAAATAAGTAAAGGACACTATCAAAATAGAATCGATTACTTTATCGATTAAGATGAATGAGTTAAATAGGTAAGATTTGTACTTATAAACATCAGTTTGCGTATAGTTTGTTCCATAACCTCACTTTTATTTAAGTCAAAGTGAGGCTCATAACTGTGTTCTCAGATTACAAAAAGTCGCCAAATTTTCAGTAATAATAATAATAATAATAATAATTTATTTTCAAGTGACCAAGACTCATTTGTTAGTATACAGACTTATATAACAATATGTTAGTAAAATTTGCAAGAATCAGATTAAATACCACTACTGATTTCTACATGACGCAGCATGCAACCTGCAGCAGTGGTTTATATAGGCACAATCTAGCCTATCAGCGATCATGCTCAGAATGCTGTTGGCGCTGGCCCGCACACGGCGCACCAGAGATCCGCACCGTTTGCGCATCGTGGTATAAAAGCAGTCTACGCGTGCTTCTGCAAACATCCCTGATGCACTGCAGTATCGGGGCAACCCCAACAGCACCCTCAACGCATTATTGTATTGAACACGAAGGGCGCCATACACTTTTTGCGTGTAATCAGCCCACAGGCTGCACGTGTAAAACGAGGTACAATACGCTCGGAAGAGCGTAATTTTTACCTCGCTTGAGCATCTCGCAAACCTGCGAGCCAACATGTTCGCCCGCACGGATAACGCCCTTCGTTCCCTTTCTATATCATCATGGTCTTTGAGATCGGTGGTAAGTATATGGCCCAGATATTTAAATTTTTCAACTCTCCGTAAGGAAATGTCATTTAATTTTATGTTAGGGACATTCAGTGGAGACTTACCTTTAACACCAAACACCATGATTTCGCTTTTCCGTGTATTATATATCAGTCCATGTGAAATAGCATATTGTTCACAGAGTGCCAACAGTTTTTTCAGACCGCATGGAGAGGCACTCAGTAGCACCATGTCGTCAGCGTAACTGATGTTATTTACACATACTCCATCTATGTAACAACCTGCCCTTAGGCTACTGAGCGCCTCAATTAACCCGTTTACGTACAGATTGAAAAGAACGGGGGAAGTTAACCCCCCTTGCCTCACCCCGCATTCCAATATGTACGGATCCGACAAAATACCTGCCCATTTGACATTGTTGACCTGGTTTCTATACCAAAACTTAATGATATTAATCAGTTCATGTGGCAACTTAACGTCTTCCAACTTCTTCCACAAAATGTCGTATGAAACCAGGTCAAAAGCCCTGGACAAGTCGAGAAAACCAGCATATACAGGCGTCCCACGATCCGTATAGTATTTGACAGTTTGCTTGACACACAGAATTGCGCTTTCAGTTGATAATCCTGATCTGAATCCAAACTGGTTATCATGGGGTGTTATATAGTGCTGCAATTGTGTGTTAAGCAAACTATCAAACACCTTAGATATAATGGTTGCCAGCGAAATAGGTCTATAATTATTCCTATCCGCTATGTCTCCAGTTTTGTTTTTGACAATCGGCACTACAAGGGTCCTCATCATATCCGTGGGCATATAGGCATGACTTAAGCAAAAAGAATAGAGCATCGCCAGTACCCTCGGTAGGTGAGGGCCCGCATAACGGAGATGCTCGATACTGAGCCCATCGTGACCGGGAGACTTACCTCTCGACATTAATTTAATAGCGTTTGCTACGTCTTTTGCACTAATTTTAGTCCCCACGTCCTTTCGAGCCTCAATATTGAGCACCGACTGAGATCGTCCCAATGGTGATTGTACAACAAAACTATTCTTAAACAGCTCCGCTATCTGTTTGGAATCGCTAACTCCCTCAATGCACCCAGGTACACCTGGCTTTTCGTTTACTTTGTTAGTGTGTTTACTTTGTTAATGATCCCTTAATATACTAATCTTAATTGACACCACTTTCATCCTTTTACAATCTAGGCCCAAGATTATATGGAAGTGTTTCCGTCTCCTTTTTATTTTAAAGTCGGTTCAAAACTATACAAATGTTTTTTTTAAGTTTAGAATAAAATAAGTGTATCATTATGAGAACACTTTAGATTTCCCTATTTTGTTGGTAAAATGTCTTTTACTTGCAACACTATTCACGCGCGTATGTGTGTGTCGGCTCAAGTAGTTACGCGCCGCCGATGCACACATTGAACCGTTATTGGCTTCAGTTTTTGACGGAATTTTGTATGAGACTATATCTCTATACGTAATTACTCTAAGTAATAATAATAAACCCGCAGGGAAGCTTGTGGCAAGCTGTTGTGGAGTAGTGACTCCACGAATCCGAGTGCTCTTGGGGGAAGTTCCTGTTCCTCATCTCCGGCGTGCCTTCACCGGCCGACTGGAGTGAACACTGACGCGGAACAGATCCCCACCTCTGGCTTGCCGTCACCGGCTGGTCAGAGTGGAGTCGCGAGAGCTGTATGCTCGAAGGGTGGATGTGGAACGTAAGTGGTGAGTGGGCAACGTGATGGGACCCTAAGGGAGCAAATGATCTTTGTTTAAAGCTCACGTAATGGCGGACTGATCGAATAAGCCGAAAACCCTGCGTCACTTTATATAGTGTATAAAGTATACACTATGTAAAGTGAATTAAAGAAGTAAAGTATACACTTTATACACTGTATATACACTTTATATTCAATATACTCCGTCCATCTTTTTTTTACGTCCGTGGTATAACGTTATTGTAGAGTCAAATAGGACCATGGGAATGAAAACTTTTCATGTGACTTGAATATCCTAAAAATCACATTTCCAAAAAACAAAATTAGTCTGATAATAAGGTATTCGTCTGAATTACGACTACGGTACTTACACATCATGGAAAACCCTAACGGATCAGTGACGTGCAGTCCATATATACAAAGAGACACTGTCTACCCTAACAATTTGCTATTTACATACATAAAGAATACAATTTTAATTGTGACTATATTCAGATTTTCAAAATATCACTATGATGGTGTCGCAAGAGTTAAAGAAAATAATTGTGTAAGATTGTGTCTACCCAGATAAGAATGTCTATGCACGTCACTGTAACGGATACATGCGTGAGTCAGTATACGTATATTATTAAATCGTCACACGTTAAACATAAGGCGACCTTAAGTGTATGAGTATTCGGCGGTAAATGCTATATTAATATATAATGGCATCACTCTTTTGCAAAGTCGCCATTTTGGTTTAGCTGATTTCGCTCCATACATTCGGCATGCGCCATGCTTCATCTTTTTCCTAATCATGCCTCATCCTCATTCTTCTTTTGTCTTCACTCTATACACATAGACATACACACGTACATACATAATATTAGAAGTGGTCGTTGCGCAACGCAACTAGTTGACGCAACGGCTAACGGCTGAATCACTTGTAGCTAGTTGTTGGAATTCAACGCAACGAGCTAACAGCTAATAACGACCGCGCGGCTATAATAGCCGTCAACCGTCAACGCGGCAACGATCGCGATCACGACAACGCCGGCAACGGTAGTGATCACGGCAACGCGGCAACGACCCTGAATCACGACAACGGCGGCAACGATCATGAGTACTCGGCAACGCGGCAACGATCATGAGTACTCGGCAACGATCGTGATTCGTGAGTACTGAGCAACGAATAGTTGCGGCGCGGCGTTGCGTGGCGTTGTCGAAAGCCATGCCTGTTGGTTCATGCGCACACACATTGCGTTTAACCTTTAGCTTGACCCTGAACCGATTTTGATGAAATTTGGTATGTGGGTACCTTTAACCCCAAGGACCGACATAGGGTACTTTATTTTTTTAAATCAACCCCTAAAAGGAATGAAATAGGGGATGAAAATTTGTATGGGAGTTCTGGATCTGCTTAATGGATTTTGATCAAATTTGGTATGAGGATACTTTTAGACCTAAGGACAGAAATAAAATGGGGTGCGATATATTTTTAACGCCATTTTGTTTTTCTTTGTTTATGGGCCGATTTACTTCAAAATCAATATCTGAGTTGCGCTTTAGTTACGAACAACAAATTTGGTGTCAAACTATGAAAAGTGGCCGCCATTTTGTTTTTCTTTGTTTATGGGCCGCTTGACTTCAAAATCGATATCTGGGTTTCGCCTTAGTTACAAACAACAAATTTGGTGTCAAAGCTGTCAAAAGTGGCCGCCATTTTGTTTTTCTTTGTTTATGGGCCGATTGACTTCAAAATCGATATCTGGGTTGCGCTTTAGTTACGAACAACAAATTTGGTGTCAAATCTGTCAAAAGTGGGCGCCATTTTGTTTTTCTTTGTTTATGGGCCGATTGACTTCAAAATCGATATCTGGGTTTTGCCTTAGTTACAAACAACAAATTTGGTGTCAAATCTGTCAAAAGTGGCCGCCATTTTGTTTTTCTTTGTTTATGAGCCGATTGACTTCAAAATCGATACCTGGGTTGCGCCTTAGTTACAAACAACAAATTTGGTGTCAAATCTGTCAAAAGTGGCCGCCATTTTGTTTTTCTTTGTTTATGGGCCGATTGACTTCAAAATCGATATCTGGGTTGCGCCTTAGTTACGAACAACAAATTTGGTGTCAAATCTGTCAAAAGTGGCCGCCATTTTGTTTTTCTTTGTTTATGGGCCGATTGACTTCAAAATCGATATCTGGGTTTCGCCTTAGTTACAAACAACAAATTTGGTGTCAAAGCTGTCAAAAGTGGCCGCCATTTTGTTTTTCTTTGTTTATGGGCCGATTGGCTTCAAAATCGATATCTGGGTTACGCCTTAGTTACAAACAACAAATTTGGTGTCAAATCTGTCAAAAGTGGCCGCCATTTTGTTTTTCTTTGTTTATGGGCCGATTGACTTCAAAATCGATATCTGGGTTTCGCCTTCGTTACAAACAACAAATTTGGTGTCAAATCTGTCAAAAGTGGCCGCCATTTTGTTTTTCTTTGTTTATGGGCCGATTGACTTCAAAATCGATATCTGGGTTGCGCCTTAGTTACGAACAACAAATTTGGTGTCAAATCTGTCAAAAGTGGCCGCCATTTTGTTTTTCTTTGTTTATGGGCCGATTGACTTCAAAATCGATATCTGGGTTGCGCCTTAGTTACGAACAATGAATTTGGTGTCAAATCTGTAAAAAGTGGCCGCCATTTTGTTTTTCTTTGTTTATGGGCCGATTGACTTCAAAATTGATATCTGGGTTTCGCCTTAGTTACAAACAACAAATTTGGTGTCAAATCTGTCAAAAGTGGCCGCCATTTTGTTTTTCTTTGTTTATAGGCCGATTAACTTCAAAATCGATATCTGGGTTTCGCCTTAGTTACAAACAACAAATTTGGTGTCAAAGCTGTGAAAAGTGGCCGCCATTTTGTTTTTCTTTGTTTATGGGCCGATTGGCTTCAAAATCGATATCTGGGTTTCGCCTTAGTTACAAACAACAAATTTGGTGTCAAATCTGTCAAAAGTGGCCGCCATTTTGTTTTTCTTTGTTTATGGTCCGATTGACTTCAAAATCGATATCTGGGTTTCGCCTAAGTTACAAACAACAAATTTGGTGTCAAATCTGTCAAAAGTGGCCGCCATTTTGTTTTTCTTTGTTTATGGGCCGATTGACTTCAAAATCGATATCTGGGTTGCGCCTTAGTTACGAACAACAAATTTGGTGTCAAATCTGTCAAAAGTGGCCGCCATTTTGTTTTTCTTTGTTTATGGGCCGATTGACTTCAAAATCGATATCTGGGTTGCGCCTTAGTTACGAACAATGAATTTGGTGTCAAATCTGTCAAAAGTGGCCGCCATTTTGTTTTTCTTTGTTTATGGGCCGATTGGCTTCAAAATCGATATCTGGGTTTCGCCTTAGTTACAAACAACAAATTTGGTGTCAAATCTGTCAAAAGTGGCCGCCATTTTGTTTTTCTTTGTTTATGGTCCGATTGACTTCAAAATCGCTATCTGGGTTTCGCCTAAGTTACAAACAACAAATTTGGTGTCAAATCTGTCAAAAGTGGCCGCCATTTTGTTTTTCTTTGTTTATGGGCCGATTGGCTTCAAAATCGATATCTGGGTTTCGCCTTAGTTACAAACAACAAATTTGGTGTCAAATCTGTCAAAAGTGGCCGCCATTTTGTTTTTCTTTGTTTATGGTCCGATTGACTTCAAAATCGATATCTGGGTTTCGCCTAAGTTACAAACAACAAATTTGGTGTCAAATCTGTCAAAAGTGGGCGCCATTTTGTTTTTCTTTGTTTATGGGCCGATTGACTTCAAAATCGATATCTGGGTTGCGCCTTAGTTACGAACAACAAATTTGGTGTCAAATCTGTCAAAAGTGGCCGCCATTTTGTTTGTCTTTGTTTATGGGCCGATTGACTTCAAAATCGATATCTGGGTTTCGCCTTAGTTACAAACAACAAATTTGGTGTCAAATCTGTCAAAAGTGGCCGCCATTTTGTTTTTCTTTGTTTATGAGCCGATTGACTTCAAAATCGATACCTGGGTTTTGCCTTAGTTACAAACAACAAATTTGGTGTCAAATCTGTCAAAAGTGGCCGTCATTTTGTTTTTCTTTGTTTATGAGCCGATTGACTTCAAAATCGATACCTGGGTTGCGCCTTAGTTACAAACAACAAATTTGGTGTCAAATCTGTCAAAAGTGGCCGCCATTTTGTTTTTCTTTGTTTATGGGCCGATTGACTTCAAAATCGATATCTGGGTTGCGCCTTAGTTACGAACAACAAATTTGGTGTCAAATCTGTCAAAAGTGGCCGCCATTTTGTTTTTCTTTGTTTATGCGCCTTAGTTGCGAATAAGAAATGTGGTGTCCATTTTTTTTTTTTTTTTTTTTTTTTTTTTTTTTTTTTTTTTTTTTTTTTTTTTTTTTTGGACAGCAGCTACTATAGTAGCACGTTGCTACAACCGCTATTGGAACCCAATAGCTAGTTTCGTTGCGCTAATCAAAAATCCCGCTATTACCCACCCCTACATAATATATTACATGCATACAGACATAAATATGTTTACAGTTAGATATAACAAAAATAAATGATATTTCTAACTGTCACGTCACGTATGATGCATCCCGCGCACACAACGGCACGCGAAGACTTCAAAAATTAATTTTATTAAATCGATTCAACGAACATACAACCTGTAGTCTCCTAGGTCCAAGAATCTTTGCAACAACCCGCTAGCTAGTTTTAAACGGAGCAGCGCCATCTCTCGCATGATGCCAAAAACTTAATACGCGGTCACGGAGCAATGTATGAACCTTTTAATTTCTTATCTTGTATATTCACAATTGCAATATTTACATTTCCAATAGTGTCCGGCCGAAACAGGATTTTCTACCGGAACCGAAAACGAATCTTCAGTATCTGTTCCAGTTTCGTCCGAAATCAAAACCGAAACTGAAACTTTTTTAGACATGTATACAATTATTTTTTCTGAAATTTGGCTTAGTATAAAGCTTATGTGTATAAAAACACTTATACATAGTTGAAACGTATTAAATAAAATAAAAAACAATAATTGAAGTAGTTATGTGAAAAAATAAAATAATTATTTATTTTATTTAAAACACCGCCGGACCGGCCGGTGATCTGACAGCTGATGTTAAGCTGACAATGGCGGTGTACACGAGAGTCGAGACACGAACTCTCCCGAAATCATCCGAGCGACGCGTGATAATTCACGAACGCAGAGTTTTGGTGTCGCCGAAGGTTCGGCATTTTTTGCTAAAACTTGCCCAGACCGAAACCGAACCTTCGGTGGGACACTAATTTCCAAAGAGCAGAATTAGTTTTGTTTTATAGCAGAGACTGGCAAACGGGCAGATGGGTCACCTGATGGTAAGTGTGTTCACCGCCCATAGACACCCAAGACACAAAAATAATCATGGCTACGTTGCCATCCAAAAACGAGGAGAATAGGGATTGGGAAAGGGAGGGAGGAATTGGGCCACCGGAAATCTCTCACTCATCGAAACGCAGCATCGAACTGCCACCGCGTCAGTTTTCTGTGAGACAGTGGTATCAAACCGGTCGAGCCAGCCTAATTTGTGCTGTAGACGTAACTGTCTACAGCGTGGCTCTATCATCCACTGATCTGATAATATGGTATCCGTTTGAATCACGAGTACCTTACATAAACATTACAAAAAAACTGAGGGTGTGAGGCTATGTAAGAATAATATGAATACTATAAACTATTTTTAATCGTCACGTTTTTATTACGACTACCGTTCTGAGGTCTCGGGTTCGATCCCCGGGTCGGGCAAAGTGATATTGGAGTTTTCCATATCAGCCCGGAGTCTGGAATTTGTGCCCGATATGGCGATAGGCTTGCCCCTATCACATCTGGGACGGAACTAAGCTCGACAAAATGTGGGTGTTCTAGTTGGCTAGTGCGCCTCTGCCGACCCCTTCGGGGATACAGGCGTGAGCTTATGTTATGTTATGTTTTTATCCCAATCCCAAAGCACTCTCGCCATATTCCAAGCTTAACTCTATAAATATCTCATCTGCGTAATTTATATAATTTCATAGTTTCCAGGTGTAACTTTTCGCCGGACCGTAGGTTACCGCTGCAATAATGAGTCTTGACTTCGCACAGACTGTAAAATAAAGTTGGAAACTATTTTGATTTTCTGTGAATCGTGAAAAGCTATTTAACTGTTTCGCGGCTAAGCGGTATTACAGTCATCCCGAATACTGAAATGCTACCGTTTTTTATTTCTTTTTTTTACTTTTAAAAATAATGGCTTCCACGCATTTGCGCTGATTTAGCCCATGTCAAGGTAAAGCCGGGTCACCTGCACCAAAACATTACAAAAAACATGCAGTTTTTATCTATGGTCCATTGTTCTACGAGCAGGTGACAGCTAAAATCCTTGTTTTGCGTATATGTTTTTAGTGTTTTGTTTCGAAAAAGCTAGTGCAGGAGACCCGGCTTAAATAGAGCAATTATGTTTTCACAATGACCATGAGACCCAGATGTGGATGATTTTTGAGTGGTAGAGCCACGTTGTAGACGGTTACGTCTACAGTACGAATGGGCCGGCTCGACCAGTTTGACACCAATGTCTCACAGAAAATCGACGTAAAGTGGCAGCTTGTTATCGCGTTTCATTCAGTGAGTGAGATTACCGGTGGGCCAATTGCCCCCATTCCCTTTCCCAATCCCTATTTCCATCCTATTAGGTTGGCAACGCACCCATGATTTCTTGTCTTTGGTGTCTATGGGCGATGGAGATCACTTACCTTCAGGTGACCCGTCTGCTCGTTTGCCAGTCATTGATATAAAAAAAAAAATACACTCGTACTAGGGGTACTGTACCGTAGTCTTACCGTAATATAACTACACCACCGAGCAAGGTGGAACTGTGTTTTCGTGTACACACGAATGCGAAAGAATCTATGCCTGTTTCATTCACACAACAGCGAAAGTTTGTTTGTGTGAACGCAACAGGGTTAGATTCCCTAATCGTTGATGTCTTCAACATCTCCCTCTCAGTGACCGTCCTGAGCCGAGGTTCCTAACCCGTTAGTTGGTTGCCCTCAGCATGGTCACCTAACTTTATAGGTTCGCAACGCACCTGCGTTCACCCATCAGACCGGTGTAGCTGAGTAAGCCGACTCTGTCAGGCTGCCAGCTGTAGGGAAAAATAGGCTTAGATTCTTTCGCCTTTTTCGGCCGGTGTGTACCCGCCATGAAAGAAGTTTGCATGTCCACAATAGTGTATTAACGGTGTAATGTAATATCTCGCAGTTTCTACTAGATATAAGTAGGATAACTGCACCACGGTATCTGTCATACATTGCTGAGTGTAAGCATATGCGAGGAACTAACTGTTATAGTAATTATTAATAACATTTTACGGCAACTTAAGATCATGCCTGTATTCCACGAAAAAATGTAATAATGCGACTTATAAACATTTGTCAAGGTTTTTGGTCATTCCATTTTTGATTTTTTTTTTATATCAGAGATTGGCAAACGAGCAGATGGGTTACCTGATGGTAAGTGATCTCCACCGCCCATAGACAACCAAGACACAAAAAGAATCATGGGTGCGTTGCCAACCTAAAAGGGGGGAATGGAAGGGGAGGGAAGGGGATTGGGAAAGGGAGTGGGAAAATGGGCCACCGGAAATCTCACTCACCGAACGAAACGCGACAGCAAGCTGCCACTTTACGTCGGTTTCCTGTGAGACAGTGGTATCTAACCGGTCGAGCCGGCCCATTCGTGCTATAGACGTTACTGTCTACAGCGTGGCTCTACTACAGATAAAATACCACAGATACGTGGCCTTTGCAGCCTTTCGCTGTTTGATTTTTAAATAAATGGATAATTGCACCTAAATTGGAGAAGCAATAGGCCAACCATGAGTTTTTTTGACATTACTCGCTAGCGACTCTAAAATATTTGTATGACAAACACCCGAACGCCTCCAGCGGTTGCGCGGGACACTAACGTTTTCCATAGAAATATTATACGTCGCTCGCGTTAATACGTGCAACAAACTCATGGTTGAGCTACAGGTTCTCAATTCTTCGTATATCTCTGGAAAAAGGAGACCAATTTTCAAAATTCTTCATGTTTGGTAGAGCTTATTTCAAGGGTACAAGGTACAAGATCTGATGAAGAAGTATGGAGTAAACTCTAGCAAAAACAGCACAAATGTCACAGTTTTGACTTTAACAACATAAATAAACGACTACCCTTTATAAGTTTGTATAATGTAAAAAGGTAGATATTGCAATGTCGCGTCTTCTACTCATGTTTAAACCTTACACTAAAAACACCTACACAAAACAAGGGTTTTCACTGTCTCCTGCTCATGTAACAATGGCCATAGACAAAAACTTGTAGAAATACCGTGTTTTGTGTAGGTGTTTTGTGTAATGTTTTAGTGTAGGTGCCGCGGCTATTCACTAAAATTTTTTGGACAAATGAAACCTCAGTCCTACCCGTACGAATAGTAAAGCCTTCGAAATGTCGGACCTAAAATAAAAATCATGTTGCAGAAGTCAATACTCCCAACAGTCCACCCAACATAGTTCTGACCCCCACTATGTATAATCTGTATCGTGGGTATCAGGAACTACGAAAGATTTTCGGCCTTACAACACCCAGACCCGAATCTGTAACATAACATAACATAAGCTCACGCCTGGATCCCCGAAGGGGTAGGCAGAGGCGCACTAGCAAACTAGAACACCCACATTTCGCCGAGCTTAGTTCCGTCCCAGATGTGATAGGGGGCGAGCCTATCGCCATATCGGGCACAAATTCCAGACTCCGGGCTAATATGGAAAAATCCAATATCACTTTGCCCGACTCGGGGATCGAACCGGAGACCTCAGAACCGTAGTCGTACCGAAATACCACCACGCCACCGAGGCAGTCCCGAATCTGTGGGTCACACAAAAAAACAAACATTTGTCTCGGTGCAGGAATCGAACCCGCAACTTCTCGCTTCACAGCCGGCTACGCGCCAACTGCGCCACGGAGGGTGACAATGATTCGGCTTTAGTTTTTGCAACCGGCTGCCTGCCTCACGTCAACCTTCAAGGGTATTCAATTCTGGGCGAGATATAAAGGAATCACCTACTCAGGGTGACTTGCACCACTATTACCTACTAATCTAGAGTTAGTCCTAAACTCAAGTTAACTTGACAGAAAATATATGAATTACATGTAATTTAACTTGAGTTTAGGACTAACTATGGATTACTAATAGTGGCGCATGTCACCTTTATAAGTGTAATAATTTATTACTAATTAGCTGACCCGGCGAACTTCGTTCCGCCTAACAGTCGATTCTTTAATTTTTTAGTTTTTTTATTATGTCTAAAATAAACGTAGCCTAAGTTACTCCTTATTACATTAGCTATCTGCCAATAAAAGTCCCGTCAAAATCGGTCCAGCCATTTCAGAGAACAAACGGACAGAATACAAAATTAAAAAAAAATGTTATTTCGGTGTATAATATGTATATATACGGTATGTATATATACATATTCATATACATGCAGTAAAAATGGTTATTTCAATATTACAAACAGACACTCCAATTTTATTTATATGTATAGTGGTGTATATACCGTATATAGAGGTAGAGGTATATTCATATACATGTAGAAAAAAACTGTTATTTCAATATTACAAACAGACACTCCAATTTTAATTATAATTATAATATATATAGATAAGATATTTGATAACGAATCTGTATGCAGTAGGTAATGGTACCTTAATGCCAGGGAAGTTATATCGAGCCCGGAGGAGTGGCCGGGGCGTGAAGTTAACAACCCTTTAATGATTGCTTGACGTTTTGGTACACTCGTGATCTTTTTCTTTCTAACTGGGGGGGTTACCATCACCTATTATAGCAGTATTATTACTGCCTCGGTGGCGTGGTGGTATTTCGGTACGACTACGGTTCTGAGGTCTCGGGTTTAATCCCAGGGTCGGGCAAAGTGATATTGGATTTCTCCATATCAGCCCGAAGTCTGGAATTTGTGCCCGATATGGCGATAGGCTCGCCCTCTATCACATCTGGGACGCAGCTAAGCTCGGCGTAATGTGGGTGTTCTAGTTCGCTAGTGCGCCTCTGCCTACCCCTTCGGGGATACAGGCGTGAGCTTATGTATATATGTATTATTATAGTCTTACTTCGTTTTTTTTGTACGGGAATCGGTACAAGTAAGATTATAGTAATATTGCTATAAGAGGTGGTGGTAACCCCCCTGCACTTATTCCACCTTTTCAAGCATGTTGCAGAAAGGATTTGGTTTTGTTTTTACGACCGGCTGCTTGCTTGACGTCAAACCCCTTTGGGGGATCCAGTCCCGGGCAGATTAAATTAGAAAATTCGCTTTGCCCGATCTAGGAATCGAACCCAGGACCTCCCGGTCCACAGCCCATATATGCTGCCACTAGACCAAACAGGCGACCTGTGATGTTAAGTATAAATTTCGCGTTCATCCGTTCGCGCAATTCTCTTAAAAAGGGATGTATATAGATTTCCGAGATCCTTCTGTTACTCTGGTACTCTTTGTGTTGATTTTCTTTAATTAGAAACTTCTGACCATCGGGTCCCCCATTGCTCTTTTGCCAGTCCCTACAATAAATAATATATATTCTCGTAGTCAACGCTTTTGTACAGAATTGTACACGTCACAGTAAAATGGATTAGTTTTCAATTTCGCAGACTAAAGAGTCAAACGACGTCGCCTCCGTCAAAGCCTATTTACAATTTCTAATTACAAGCATATAAATCAAATATTACAGCGAGTCATCAATCATCCAGTCATGGTACAAGTTCGATTAATACGGAATTAATTACGTGAATAGTAATAGTCAAAAATTGATTTGATTTAGTCAGTTTTATCGCAATTTACTAACGTCCGAATGGTCAAATGCTACTTAAGTTTAACGGCTTCTTAGATTGCTTTTCGCCATACAATTTTGACAGATAAGGCGGCCTTAAGTGTATGAGCATTCGGCGGTAACACTTAAAAATCTGTAACTGTCTCGGCTGCCTTGGTAGCGTAGGCGTATTGCGTGTGCGGTACGAATATCATTCTGAGGTCTCGGGTTCAATCCCCGTGCCAAACAGTGATATTCGATTTTTCAATATCAACCTGAAGACTGGAATGGCGATAGACTAGCCCTCTATCACATCTGGGACGGAACTAAGCTCGACGAAATGTGGGTGTTCTAGTTCGCCAGCGCGCCTCTGACTACCCCTTCGGGGATACAGGCGTGAGCTTATTATGTATGTATGCATCTATCCATAGATTAAAAAAGGCTTCAAGCTGTCTAGAACAGTTCCTTCCAAAGAAAGGTATAAATTACATGAAGTAATTGTTGCCGTTAGTGGCAATACATTTGAAGAGGCGGGTGTGTCGATGGCTCTCCACGGATTTATGTCAAATTACCCATCTCGTAGCTCCCTTAGCCCATTGACCTTGTTTGTGTAAGTTGGAAACGGAAAGCGATTTAAAAGAAAAATATAAAGGAAGAATGAAAAAAGAAAGAAATAAACTTTATTTAGTCAATGTCTCAAGCAATAATGAGAGAAAAAAAGATAAATAAACAAAATGTCTACTAAGAGGTATTATTGAATAAAGTAACTTCCATTTACATCCAACATACATACATATCGCGTTTCGTTCAGTGAGTAATATCCGGTGGCCCATTTCCCCACTCCCATTTCCAGTCCCCTACCCTCCCCTCCATTCCCTCCCTTTAGGTTGGCAACGCACCCATGATTCTTTTTGTGTCTTGGGTGTCTATGGGCGGCGGAGATCACTTACCATCAGGTGACCCATCTGCTCGTTTGCCAATCTCTGTGCCAAAAAAAAATCTATGCCTGAGATATAAGTAACAGAGTCAGTACAGGCTAGGCTAGACTAGGCTAGGCTACAGGCTCAGTATTCGCCAGGCTAGACACTCGTTGGGCGAACCATACAATATTTAAGAAAGTTTATAAGACAAATCGCTTGTCAAATGATAAGCAACGATAGCTCAGTTGAGTGGTATGTAGTGATGAGGCTAGTATCGTAGATTCAACACCAAAAATATCAGAAAGAGGTGTATCTCTGAATTTTCTTTTTCGAAGGTAAAATGTAAGGTCTGATAGATCTGCTTTAGGCCAACGTGGCTGAGGTTGTTATTATTAGAGGAGGCAGTAATGGAACAGTAATATTACATGGTAATTATTATTTAATCGGTTATCAGAAAAAAGAGGACTGTGCTTTATGAAAATAAAAAGTTAAATAAAAATCTTAAATCGCTCACCGCCGTTAACATAGAGTAAGCTAAATATTCAGAATTCCCTTTTTCATTTATTACCGTGGAAGGACTATGATTTATGTAATACCTACCTACCCTCTAGATTTTATTGCGTGAAGTCGGCGAAAATCCTCCAGAGTCTCCTATAACATTTTATTATTATTATACTGTACTCTCTCTATACATAATTATTCGTTTTGAGAGAACAACCGTGAACTTTATTACAGTGATTTTAATAATTTTATCATAATTTATTTTTATGTTAATGGTGATTTATGGTACGAAAGTTAAAGCCACAAATATATTAGTATAATTATTATGAGTTGGCTAAAAGAGTTTAGCGAAAGGATAAAGGTATTTAGTAATATTGTGTACTTTATTTCTTTCTACTTGCTCTTATCCCACCTTAATGTGGGGTCGGCGCAACACACTTTTCCAAGCATGTTGCAAAGAGGATTTGGCATAGTTTTTACGACCGGCCGCCAGCCTGACGTCAACCCCCTATGAGGGATCCAGTCCCGGGCAAATTAAATTAGAAAATTTACTTTGCCCGACCCTGGGAATCGAACCCTGGACCTCCCGGTCTACAGCCCATACATGCTGCCACTAGACCAAGGAGGCGACTTATTAGGTACATACATACATAATCTCACGCCTGTACGTCCGAAGGGATAGGCAGTGGCGCACTAGCTAACTAGTACCCCACATTTCGCCGAGCTTTGTTCCGTCCCAGATGTGGTAGGGGGCGAGCCTATCGCCATATCGGTCACAAATTCCAGACTCCGGGCTGATACGGAAACATCGACCCGGGGATCGAACCCGAGATTTCAGGATGGGAGTCGCACCGAAATACAACCACGCCACCGAGGCAGGCTAATATTAGGTAATATAAATAAATACTGCCTCCGTGGCGTGGTGGTATTTCGGTACGACTACGGTTCTGAGGTCTCGGGTTCAATCCCCGGGTCGGGCAAAGTGATATTTGATTTTTCCATATAAGCCCGGGATCTGGAATTTGTGCCCGATATGGCGATAGGTTCGCCACCTATCGCATCTGGGACGGAACTAAGCTCGGCGAAATGTGGGTGTTCTAGTTCGCTAGTGCGCCTCTGCCTACCCCTTCTGGGATACCGGCGTGAGCTTATGTTATGTTATGTTATAAATAAATACGCCCAACAGTCTCACAAATAGTCCGTATCACGCTAAGATACAAGTCGTTTGTCGTGGATATCAAGAGCTACGAGAGCCTTTCGGTTTCACAAGGTTTCGAGTGAGAGTTAGAGCCATGCTGTAAGCAGTAACGTCTACAGCACGAATGGGCCGGCTCGACCGGTTGGTTACCACTGTCTCTCAGAAAACCGATGTATAGTGACAGCTTGCTGTCGTGTTTCGTTCGTTGAGTGAGATTTCCGGTGGCCCTTTCCCCCCCTCCCTTGCCCAATCCTCTTCCCCCCGTTCCATTCTCTCTTTTTAGGTTGGCAACGCACGCATAATTATTTGTGTCTTGGGTGTCTATGGGCGGTGGAGATCACTTACCATCAGGTGACCCATCTGCTCGTTAGCCAGTTTTTACTATAAAAAAAACTCGGACCGAAAACAAATATCTAAGCCACATAAACATTTGTCTGGGTGCGGGAATCGATCCCGCGGGCTCTCGCTTCACAGTCGGCTACTGCCAACTGACACGGAGACTGTCAAATAGAAAACGTCGCGAAGTAGAAAACTGGCGAAACTTGCATATAAAAGGAATCCATTCAGAATCGGTAACAAAACTTTAACTTGCAATGAAAGAACAAAAATCTTACACGGACGTAAAAAAAGATGGACGGAGCGCTAGGAACATTGAAAGTGAAGCAGGGTTAGCGGCTCATTCGAATTATCGACACGTTAGCTGCGGCCGGCGACTGATTTAATGGTCCGAAAACCCTGCTTCACTTTCAATGTTTCTAGCGCTCCGACCATCTTTTTTGTACGTCCGTGAATCTTTATAACTTCAATCTTACCTAAAAAAGCGTGGTACGAGTAATATGAAGGGACTTCCATCGTCTTTAATTTTACAATGAATATTCGCGAGTAAACAAAACGTATGGGAAATGTATGCGTACGTAGATAACATTGAAATGATGTTCCTCTGTATACACAACATTATACACATACAGAAGGGATATTATAATGTATCTATCTTTCTTTCTTTTATTATTTCCTTGCCTTTATCTCATTTTAATGTGGGATCGGCGTAAAACCCTTTTTCAAGCATATTGCAGAAAGAATTTGTATTAGCTTTTAAAACCGGCTGCCTGCCTGGTGTTAATCCCGGGTATCCAGTCCTGGTCAAACTGTGTTTAAAAAACAACTGCTTACTCAGGAATCGATTTCATAATAATTTGTGATCGATAGAGCCACGCTGTAGAAAGTAACGTCTATAGTAACAATAAATACAATAATAGCTTCCAACAGGTCGATTTAAAAAATCTTTGGGGGAGGCCTATGTCCAGCTGTGGACGTCCTGTGGCTGATGATGATGATAGCTCGAATGGGCCGGCTCGACCGGTTTGATACCACTGTCCGACGTAAAGTGGCAGCTCGCTGTACATTTACTTCGGTGAGTGAGATTTTCGGCTGCCTAATCAAGCCCAACCTTTTCCCAATCCTTACTCTCCTCCTTTTACCGCCGAAATCTCATACACTTAAGGTCGCCTTATGTCATTTAAGGCCGCCTTATCTGTCAAAATTGTATGGCGGAAATCAATGTAAGAAGCCGTTATAGTTCAGTTCAGTAGCGTTTCATCATCATTCAGGCATAGATCATTCAGGCGTTACTTTGGCAGCCGTGATTTATTTTGCTTTTTCGGTGTCTATGGGCGGTGGAGATCACTTACCTTCAGGTACCCGTGTCGTTTGTCTATGCTATAAAAATGAACCTCCAAAACTTCACCTGCAATTACACAAATCCAAATCGAAATGCAGTCGTAATTGATGTCCGAACTATCTGTTTCAGTTTGTTTGTGACGTACGAGCGCCTGGAGGTAGATACAGGCAATTTGCTATAAATCTACAATGGCAACGTTTTAGGCGTATAACGTATTTCGGTTTGCGATTGTTTCCTTTATGAATATGCTATTACGCATTTTCTACTGATTTACGCCGTTTTGAGACTTTTTTTTTATGTATTTCAGTAAACAAACAACTACACACATTCACTAACATAACACTTTTACATAAGTTAATAGTTATATAATTTCAAATGTGTAACTAACAACATTAAATATCCCCACAATAATATAAAACTTAGTAATTATGGACTTATATAATGGAGCGAAAGTGAAACCTATAATCCTAAACAGCCATAGGTTCGGTCCATATCACTGGGACGGAACTAAGCTCGGCGAAATATGGGTGTTCTAATTCGCTAGTGCGCTTCTGTCTACCCCTTCGGGGATACAGGCGTGAGCTTATGTAAATGGCGAAGATTTTCCATCTACACAATTTTCAGAGGTAGAGAGAGGACACAAAAAGAGGATTACGTCTAAGTGCGTCATGTAACTAAAAATGGCGCTTTATTTCTGTTTACTTAGGTATGTATGCTTAACGTATAACAAAAATTAAACACAGCGGCATTAAAATAATTAAGCCCATAATTTGGCAGACGACACGAAAACTCTGTAGGAACATCTGCGCGGGTCAGAAAACCGCGTTGAAGGGTCCAGCTACATGTTATACACAGGGACGTAGCTAAGGTTAAATGGGGGCGTGGACCTCCTGTGGATAATGTGTAATTTAAAATAATATCTGGGGGTTTTGGAAAATGATAAAAAACATCTTTATTTCATCATGACTGTTGAAACTCTAAGATTTTTTAACATAATATATTAATGTATTTTAATATATGTATGTATATTTTATATGTATGTATGTATATTTGACTGCCTCCGTGGCGTGGTGGTATTTCGGTACGACTACGTTTCTGAGGTCTCGGGTTCGATCCTCGGGTCGGGCAAAGTGATATTGAATTTTTCCATATCAGCCCGGAGTCTGGAATTTGTGCCCGATATGGCAATAGGCTCGCCCCCTATCACATTTGGGACGGAACTAAGCTCGGCGAAATGTGGGTGTTCTAGTTCGCTAGTATGCCTCTGCCTACCCCTTCGGGGATGTAGGCGTGAGCTGATTGGTCTAGTGGCAGCATATATGGGCTGTGGACCGGGAGATCCTGGGTTCGATTCCCAGGTCGGGCAAAGCAAATTTTCCAATTTAATATGCCCGGGACTGGACCGCTCAGACAGGGTTGCCGTCAGGCAGGCAGCTGGTCGTAAAAACTAAGCCAAATCCTTTCTGCAACCTGCTTGAAAAAGTGCATTCCAGTCCCCGAGCAAATCATGTCAGAAAAATCGCGTTGCCCGACCTGGAATTCGAACCCAGGACCTCCCGGTCTACAAAACTGTTATTATACCAAGGAGAAAGCAGAACAAACAAAAAGGAACACTCACTAATGGCTTTCGTAAAACTTTTGCCCCCCAAAGTAACTTAAATCCCTCCCTGTATTAAGCTGAACAATAATGTGCTTTGTTTTAATACGGGGCGTTTAAATCTTAATTAAATATGCGTTAGGGATGCGAGGGGCAGGACAAGGCCTCTTAAAGTTGGCAAATCTCTTTCGCCTATTGTTACCGTGTTTTGTACAGACCTATTAGCAAAACAACGTGAGTAAACTGTTTTCCTTTTATGCTCCAAAACGAGAATATTCTCAATTCGTCAGCATTTTTACGTATGTTTTTTGATATTCCGGCAAATATAGTCTTTTTCCAGTTCCGTTTTTTTAGATTCTTTATTTATTTCGGTATTTAAGGTAAATGCCACTAATTATTGTTATTTAATTACATTATTATTTAAAATTCTTTATTCTTTTTGTGTTAGATAGGATAATTGAAAGTTGATCCGGTCCACATTTGCCGGAGATGGATTAATGCGGCTTCGTAGGCTGAGATCTATAGAGCGACCTTCGACTAAGTCTAAGTTAAAGAAACGAACTCAGTGAGGATTTAGAATTTTTATATCGAACTTGGACTTAGTCTTATAAGAAATGACTCGGCCTTAGACTTTCTATCTTCCTAATATGATTATTTATAAAATGGGGTAAAAGCCATGATGATGTTTTTTATATCTAGTGTATACGACAAACCGTAACCTTTGTCCCAAAGCGCCTGGTCATTTTGTCATAGCATTTTCACGCGAACGCTACAAACTGACAGGACATTCAAAGGCGTCCAATCTTTCATATCATCTACCCTTTCACATGTCAAAGGGTCTGGACTTAGACAATGGTTGGCTCCCATTATCGTCACGGCTTTCAATGAAATTTCTACGTCAACCCATCCTCGGTTGTTTGAAAGCAGATATTATCGATCATGACGCGTCATGTTCCGGAACGTGGTGAGCGTTTGAAATTGTATGTTTGCTTTACATTGCAGGCTAAGTGCGATGTGTTTTATTTATGGTTTGTCCGAGTACTTATTAGACATGCGACTGCCCGTAGACTCCCTTGATAATTAAATAATCATGGGTACGGTGTCAACTTTAAAGCACAGATTCAATTAAATTGGGCCATTTGGCCATCGGAAATTTCATTCACCGAACGAAACCGGAAAGCGAACTTCCACTTTAAGTCGGTTTAGATTAGATAGTGGCATCGAGGCGGGCGATTCATCCTGTAGACATAACTGTCTACAACGTGGCTCTATTATATTTACATGAAATATAAATAAATAACTTTCAACATTCTAACACATAGCCCTGATCCCATACTAAGATACGAATCTTGTGTCGTGGGTATTAGAAACTACGTAAAAATTGCGGTCTCACAACATCCAGTACCAAAACAATTTTTTTCTCAGTGCGGGTATCGAACGCGCAGCGTCACGCTTCACAGCCGGCTATTCGCCGGTGCACCACGGAGGCTGCAAATATAAAATAATTAAAATAAGAGATCGACTTAAAAATGTATCCGATCGTGACCAAATTTATACGGGACCCTTGAAACAAGCTCTATCGAACATAAAAAATTGAAAATCCGTCAACATTTGGCGGAGATATCGGGGAATATACATAAAAAATACTGACGAAATGAGGACCTTCTCCTTTTTTGAAGACGGTTGAAAATATGTTGGAAATCGAAAAGCAGTTGTAAGAATGCAGAAAGCGTACACAATTTTTAAGCGTCAATGTACTGCGCACTCATCATAAATATCTACACACAATTTTATTGCCCATTGGTGGTGGGCAATTAGATGATGCAAGATAAGGCTTAGGGTGCATATTTGATCATTTTTGATGGAAGTGATTTTAACGGCGACACCTCCAAAGCCTTCTTCATTGTCGCTTTGTAGATAAGGATGTTGCTTTTGAGTACAATGGTATGTATATACCGACGCATCTTTGTATTCCCGAAGCGATTAGCAGAGGTGTAGAATGTCCATTTCTGAGCCATTGGATGATGGATGCCTCTATGTAATCCTCTTAGTACTATTTTTTTTGTGTTGTTGCCGGAGACCTTGGCTGAATAAAGTTCTTTCCTTACTTCTTTCTTTCTTTATGTAAACAGTGGCGTAAATATACTGTTGGGGGTCCCTGGCAAGTTCATACCATAGGGCCCTTTTTATCGCCGGGGCCCCGAGGTTGCCTTTTAGTTGGAGTGGAGTCGTTGGGATCAAGGTGTTTTTAATCTGGATCCCTTTCCAGCCGGCGCGGGGGCCCCCTATGGTCGGAGGCCCGTGGCATTTTGCCACGTATGCCATCCTATAGTTACTCCACTGTATATAAAAATATTTTTTCAAGATAAACAATAATATTTTTTGTAATTACCTCTGGCAAATATGGATCGATTTTCAAGATTCTTTTTGAAGAAGATGTGTTGTTCTGTCTCAGTTGATTTGCCAGTACGGAAGCCGAATTGATTGGGTGCTAGAAGGTTGTGTGATTCTAAATGGTGTGAAAGTCGTTTGTATACAAACTTTTCTAGAATTTTTGAAAAAGAGCTTAATAAAGATATTAGTCTGTAGTTAGACAGTTCGATTCGATTTTGATTTTTGACAGGATGGATACACAAAAAACTACGCAGATCCCAATCTAGAATATTTTAAGCCGCATGTCCTGCCCTAAAACATTACGCAAAACACCTACTCAAAACATCTATTTTTTATCTATGGTCCATTGTTCTACGAGCAGGGGGCAGCTAAAATCATTGTTTTGCGTATGTGTTTTTGTCTAATAACATAACATAACATAAGCTCACGCCTGTATCCTCGAAGGGGTAGGCAGAGGCGCACTAGCGAACTAGAACACCCACATTTCGCCGAGCTTAGTTCCGTCCCAGATGTGATAGGGGGCGAGCCTATCGCCATATCGGGCACAAATTCCAGACTCCGGGCTGATATGGAAAAATCCAATATCACTTTGCCCGACCCGGGGTCGAACCCGAGACCTCAGAACCGTAGTCGTACCGAAATACCACGCCACCGAAGCAGTTTTTTTTGTCTAATGTTTCGAGAACACTAGATACGATACAGTATACACAGCTTACCAGTTAAATGTTTCAAAACATTAGATTCCGAGAACAATTGGACCGTGTTGTGCAGAAATGATCCAAGCCACATTTCTTTTTTACATCAATATGGTCTATAATGGGTTAGACTTTAAGATCATGTTGGCATCAATAAAAATGTGGGTTGGATCATTTCTGCACAACACGGTCCAATTGATTCCCTTCCACTTAGTCCCCGTTTCCGATAATAGTAAGGTCAACCGCGCCGGCGAATGTAATTAGACAATTCATTCATTATTCGAGGGTCGCAGGTGTGGGGTCAGTATATTTTACTAACGATTGTCGAGGGTTGGCGAAACTATTTAAATATGATACTATTTTTCAACAGACTTCAAATAAATGAGGTACTGAATTTGTCTATATTTACATACACGTACATACATAAGATGACGCCTGTATCTCCGAAGGGGTAGGCAGAGATGCATTAGCGAACTAGAACACTCATATTTCGCAGAGCTTAGTTCCGTTCCAGATGTGATAGGGGGCAAGCCTATCGCCATATCGGGCACAAATTCCAGTCTCCGGACTGATACTGAATTGACAACCTAATATAATTTTGCCCGACCCAGGGATTGAACCCGAGATATCAGGACGGTAGTCGTACAGAAATATAACTACGCCACCGACGTAGTCAGGCAGGCAGAACAGTATACGAAAATCATGATTAAACCTGTACTAACTGATTTTATTACAAGGTATTAATCACATTCATGTTATATAGACGGAAGTTTATGTGAGTTGGTGTGATTATTACTTTTTCACGATCAAACCGCTGGACCAATTTTGATGAAATTTGGTACAGAGATAGCTAATACCGCGTATTAACACATAGGCTACTTTTTTTTCCGGAAAATGAATTGGCACGCGAACAGATTCGCAGGCAACAGCTAGTAAAATATAAATGAAAGTAATGATAATATCAATAGAATGTCACTACCATACATAAAGATCCCCAAAAGTCCTTCCACACAAGATCGTCGCAAAGTTTGCAAGTGGAAAACTCCTGCGAAGGCTTATTCTTTTGATGGTCGAACTTAGAAGATTTAAGAAAGATTATAGTAGGTATGCATATAGTATGTATATCAATAAATAACATCAACAGTTATTGGGTCCTTTAAACGGTGTGTTAAGAAGCATTTATGCAGGTCGGCATGATACTGGTGGCATCTGATGGACACAATATACATGCAGGTTGTTGCTGGTGTTTTTGGTCTGTACAACGCTTACCATCAGGTGTTGTGTAGTTGGTCACTTTGCCGTGATTATTGGATGCCAATGATGATACTTGTCAAATCAAATCAAATTAAATAATTTATGGAATCCATAAAATGTCACACATTATTTAGATTCAGACAAAAAATGGAAGGCTGGTTCGCCAGAGAAGAACGGGCAAGAAATTTTGACGTTGCTATTTTTGAGAAAAAGTAATAGTAAGCAGTTTACAATCAGATACTAATAAATAAACAATCAATATCACCTTAATGTGGGGTCGGCGCAACACACTTTTTTAAACATGTTGCAGTTGTCGGCTTAGTTTTACGAGCGGTTACCTGCCTGACGTCACCTCCTCTGAGAAATCCAGTCACGGGCAAATAAAATTAGAAACTTCGCTTTTCCCGAGCTAGGAATTTCGATTCCCAGGACCTCCTGGTCCACAGCCCACCGCTGCTACTCCAAGGAGGCGGCAAACTGTTCTAGTGTCTAGGGAGGCGCTGTAAACTCAAATAAAACATGTTATTTAATTACAAAATATTCCCCAGTGTACAAATTCCATTTCGTCAGTGGTCAGCCCTAACTCAGTATTAGTTACAGCGCAGCCCACCGGGAAAGTAAAGGGCAAATAAACAAGATGCTTTTACTGCTATACCACTTAAGGGTTCCTCGGAAAAGACTGCCAAGTAGGGTTGGGTGTTACTTACAGCGATTGGGTAAAAAAGTATTTAGCGCGCGTGTAAAGCTTTTTAACGAAAAACTCAGTTGTTACGTATTTAATTTTAAACCATTAAAATAATTAAAATATTAGCTACAATAGTGCTTACGATGAGAGTGGCTCAGGTTTATTTGTGGTTACCAGTATTATACCGACCTGCATTAAAGCTTCTTTACACTCCGAAGGGGAGTAACTCAAAACTAAACACTAAAAAAACCAACTAAACACTCCGGGGAGAAGTAAATTCTCAGGGTAGAGAGTGTCTCTTTCCCTGTATGGACCGCACGCCACTGCTGTCAAACAGCCTTCACGTCATGATGCAAGATTTCAAGCGTCTTGAAAGGCATACATTGTCTGACTTAGGAATCCGCTCCACACAATGTGTATGGGTCACTGTGGCACATTTAAACACCATAGTAATATCCTACCACCTGTAAATTAAAACGTAGACAAAATGATGGCAATTGGTTACTTGACAATTTTTTTTTATAATTTTGTATGACATTTATGTCATCTAAAACATATCACGGACATAAATATTGAAATATTCTCAAAGAAAAAAATTATAAGCTTTTGAAGTTTGGTGTACTTCAAACTGCGAAAAAGAGAAGTATCAATCACGTCACAGTCATAACGATGTATGCGTTGGAAAGGGATAGCATGATATTTCCACTACGCCCCCACTCTTGCTCATTGCAAAATTTAAAATATGAATTACTGCCTCATTTTTTAACCAATTTCGTTGCACTTTTTACAGAAGGGTTTCTTTTTTGTTTTATTTGCTAATATAAAAATGTGTATATAATCAAACATAGTCAAGTACCCAATTCAGAGAGATAGCGCATGGCATCGCTTACAGTGGCTCCACGCCCCAATTTTGCGGCGACATGAGAAAACCCTAGTAATTTACCGTACAGTAGTTTGCTACGCCTAAGGAAACACTTTATTATACAGAGGGAAGTGTGAGTTCGCCGCAGGTCGGTTTAACTGGCCTCTTTATGTATTACTCTCTTTTTTCTATGATTTAAACTGTGTTGGTAACATTCAGTACATATTGTTAACATGAGGAAAATGATAATATATCCTTGTTATACCGAGTGGCGCCAATATACCGCCAATATACATTAAATTTGATAATGAGCAACATATGTTTTTTCAAATTGCGCTACAGCAATAAAAAATTGTAACATCAATACTGACAAAAACAAATTTTCAAACAAAGAGCACGGTTACTAAATTCCACACCATTTATACTGTATAATAGCGGTATTATGCACGAACAAATATACATACATGTAGGTACATAAGTTTCAGCAGACAGATCCGTTCATGTTTGTTATCGACAAAAGTCTTTGATAGCTAATATCAGCTGTTTTAGGTCGCCCCGAACGTACATCATGTGCAAAAATTGAGAAAACCAAAAATCAATCCTGTGGTTAAGAGCGCATGGTACCTCAGCTCAAATTCAAATTTTGCACCCGCTACCTGTCCCTGCTAGAGTGCGCTATCGTACGCTGTCTCGCTCATACACTAATGGCGTCATAGGATGTCAAGCGGTGTTGATAAGACAAACAAGTGACGTAGCGTGGCGGGTCCGCATTTACGACGCATTAGGACAATTTATTTACAAAAACATAAGCTCACGCCTGTACCGCCGAAAGAGTAGGCAGAGGTGCACTAGCGACTAGAACACCCACCTTTCGCCGAGCTTAGTTCCGTCCGAGATGCGATAGGGGCCGAACTTATTGTCATATAGCGCTCAAATTCTAGACTCTGGGCTGATATTGAAAACATGCAATATCACTTTGCCCGAACCAGGGGTCGAACCCAAGACCTCAGGATGGTAGTCGTACTTAAATACAACTAAACCCCGGAGGTAGAGTTTACACACATAGTAACACACAATCGAGGCACAATTTATTTTAGTACAATTAAAAAACTTTTCAATGGCGTGTCAGCGCTGACACTGTCTGTCGGGCTTAGAAAGTTATGTTTGAGCCATGGATCATCGAACCATCAGGTAACTTTTCTTACAAGATAACTTTGGTTTAGGTGTCCTCTTAACCAGTCACACAGCCCACCTGTGCTATAAGTTCTCCTTGCTGGAACTTCCGTTGACAAACCTGTAGAGAAACGGATGTCAATGTTCCTCCACTGGATGGGGACAGTTTCTTGTCAGATAGGTTTAAGCGGCTCCTCCAGTGTTTGATGTTTAGCGGTGGTATATAGAGTTAGTCCCAATGTATGTAGAAAACTGAAAGGAGACTACAGGATTCGTAATAATAAACAACTTTTATATTTGCAAAATTGTCAATATACCTGATGTTTCATAGATATTGCCATTCAAAGATTTTATAAATAATCCGTGTACTTAACCAAAATAATTTAGGTGTATTCGTCAGTTCTTTGCGTTCTTTCTATGGAGAAAACTCTTATTTCATACCCGATGATCCTCACACCTCTACGGACTAAGTCAAGGATGTGGATATTGGGAATTAAATGATTCACTGCCAATACCAGAATTCCAGGGCATATCACAGCTAGTATAACAATGTCGGCGCCGTCACTGCACGTCTTAAACAGCCCGCATAATTGGCGTGAAATGTCACCTTTAAGGCTTGGAGCCCTATATCTAAGGAAGGGAAAGAAAAGTTACGTACAGCTTTTGAATCCAACAGGAGGGCCAAGGGAAAATACCTATGCCAAATTGAAGGGCGACAGAAAAGCTATCTCGGAAATCGAGCTATTGGTGACTTGTCATCGCAATGTAAAGCAGTTTCTACTAGCTTAATCTGCAGTCACTGCGTAAACTTGATAACCACAGTAAAATAACACTCATCTTTGAGTTGAACCCTTTGCCTCAAATTCGATTTTGTACAATGGTGGAGCCACGCTACAAGTCGAGCATGGCTGATCGTATTCCCGTGGTGGTTCTTAAGACGTCCGCGGCTGAGTTAACCCTCGTTCTCAGGAGTTTCCTCAATTTTTCATATAAGAGTTCCGACTCTGAAGAATTTTTGACATCCATCTATGTTGAAGACTGCGCACACCAATCAGAAATCCTAATAGAGTGACCAGTCGGACCTTTCCAATAGGGAACTTGCGTGTAATTTTTTTATTGGTTCATTGCAAAGAACTACGTCTCAAATAAACACTCCAGAAACAAAAACATAAAAATATGCACAAATCATTTAATTATCGCAAGTCTAAATATGACTTACAAAACCCCCGCGCTAAAAAAGGACGTGACGTCACAGCTTAAAAATCCCTTTTTGTTGACATCTTAGTTGACACTGACGGCTAGTGACATTATCTGGAATGACGTTTGAACCGCTATAATTGCCTATCGTTTAAAATTTCCCCATGCCGAACAAAAATTTCCCCAAAAATATTGAAGTTATTTCATTAAATAATGAAGTAAAAATAAGTTGCACCCTTGAATCCTGAGCGGAGAGGTGGGAAAGTTACATGAAGAAAATAATTTGGAAAGAGGAGGACCTCTGAAATCTCATTCATCAAATACCATACTAAACATAACAACAGTTTTCCGCAAAATTGGGAAAAATACCCCAACGTGGAAAAACTGCCTAATGCAACGACGTCACTTGGGTTTTGTAATAACGTTCCATTACACGTAATTTCTAATTAAGATATTTCGTAAAATATCAATTATTTTATACTACAAATTTCATCATAGCACATTTCAAGGTTTTGTTTATTGATTTATCAACACAATTTCTCGTTATAATTTTCGTGCAGGTTCCCCATTATAGTCTCCATCACGTCCTTTTTTTCCAAAACTCATAGCAATTAATTAGTACATGGCTCCTGAAGTATTTATAACTCGCCTCATTGATCTATTCGCTATTGGTAGCGTATATCGGGTGTGAACTATGAGGTCCTGGAATCCATTTCCAGATCGAGCAGGCATTTTTGACTTTATGGGTGGGTCATTACACAGGTAGCCCATTGTAAAAACTAAGGCCAAACACCTCTGCAACATGCTTTAACAATGTGTTGCGTCGACTCCATACTGAGGTGGAATAAACGTACGCCTACATAATATCACGCCTGTATCCCATAGGGGTAGGTAGAGACTATAGATTTACACTTCGCCCGATTCTGACATACTACTTTCGCTTCATCTACTATCATGATCTCATTAGAGTCGGTTTAGTTTTTTATCGGTTCTTTAGTAAATATATCATCAATTTATCACCAATATAAGTGCGATGCGGTCGCCCTATACCGACTTTTCCCTGCACACTCGTCTTTTGTCACTGTTTCGACAATCTTCTATCATTTATCCTCTCAATATGTCTGAACCATCTCAACATCCCTTTCAATTTCTTATCACTACATCTTCTTTCACTCGACAGAGATCCAACACCACTTTATTCCACACTCTATCACGCGACACATGCTCCTTCATGCTCTCATTTCCACCACCCTACGGGCTAAGCCAAGTAGCTTATGCGCTAGTCGAATAGAATAGTAAATATATGGGAATGAGATAAAAGTACGCTATATATAGCGTACTAATAGAATAAATGTATAGGAATGACATAAGAGTCCACCAGTGAGCCCACTGATCTTACTTTCATGCCTGTTCTGTCACACCCAACTTTCACTCTCATTTATAAGTGTGGGCACTAACACTTCTTTATGAACGGCCAATCGTGTCTTTTTAGAGACCTTTCAGCTACTCATAAAGGTGTTCAGCGCTCCATTAACTTGATTACCTGCACATACTTGTCTTTTAATGTCGCTATCATGCTTCCCATCACTTATAAATATACAACCCAGATATACAAAGTCTTTCACTTGTTCTACTCTCTCGTTACCTATCATAATTTTGCACTCTGTTATACTTTCATTTATTAAAAAAAAACATACTTTTCGTCTTACTTACATTAATTTTCTCCTTTCCTTTTAAATGCACCATCCATAATTATTACTATTGTCTGTAATTCGTCCTAGGCGTTCTCCAAGTCTACAAAGGCGCAAAAGACTTTTCGTTCTTTGGCTGAGAATTTTTCCGGAAAGCTTCGTAGGGAGAAGATCTAATCCGCACATCCCATACTCTTTCGAAATCCCGCGTGTACATTCTATAACTTATTATTCGTCTCATACATTACCCATTTCAATCAGAACTTTCGCATATAATTTGCCGACAACACTAAGAACGTACTCTGATAGTCTTGCCGTGACTCCTTATCCTTATACAACGGAACAATAAATTTAAAGATGGAATAAAGGCAGGTGATAAAAAAATATACAGGGTTAGTCGGAAAGTGTGTAGAGAGCCTTGGCCAACATAATGTATCATTATTAAATATTTCTACCGTAGATAGCGTACGTCATTTTAATCTTTCTTTCTACCTACCATAACCCACTTTCATAAGTGGTCGGTGCAACACCCTATTTCAAGCATATTGCAGAAAGGATTTGGCTAAGATTTTAGTTTAACCAGCTACCTGCCTGACGTCAACCCCCTCCGGAGGATCCAGTCCCGGGCAAATTAAATTAGAAAATTCGCTTTACCCGACCTGGGAATCGAACCCACGACCTCCCATATATGCTGCCACTAGACCAAGGAGGCCACGAGCGTACCTCATCTTAATAGTAGGACATTTTTTATTTCATATAAAAAGTAAACTACCTATCCCACGATTACTTATCGGCAAAATACGTGCCGCTTACGCAATGCGCGCGCCCCCACACTGTAATTTTAACTAAGATATAGTTACTATGCGTCTTTTAATTATCATTATCTAGGACTTATACAGCACATTGTCACTAGATAATCATCGATTTAGTAACAAAATCATGAAGTTACCACATTAATAGCCACTTAAATAATGATTACAGATTAAACTAATTATTGAAATAAAACAATCTTGGTAGCTTAGATGTTGGTAGCACGCCCTGCGAAACATTTTTCTGTCTGGCTTTATCCCAGCCTTCTGCCAAGGGCCGTCTTCCTACTTAAACGCTTCCACTTCACACGGTGCTGAACGTCCTCCATAGTGAGGCTTGGCTCTCATGGTGTGTGTGTGTGCGCGTGCGTATGTGCGTGCGTATGTGTGTGTGTGTGTGTGTGTGTGTGTGTGTGTGTGTGTGTGTGTGTGTGTGTGTGTGTGTGCGTGCGTGTGTGTGTACGTGCGCGTATGTGTGTGTGTGTGTGTGTGTGTGTGTGTGTGTGTGTGTGTGTGTGAGTGTGTGTGTGTGTGTGTGTGTGTGTGTGTGTGTGTGTGCGTGCGTATGTGTGTGTGTGTGTGTGTGTGTGTGTGTGTGTGCGTGCGTATGTGTGTGTTTGTGGGGATGGGTATGCGTGTGTGGGCGTGTGTGAATATATTTCAATTCATAATCTTTAGGAAATCTTCGGTTTCAGAGTAGTCAAGGGTAAATAACCATTTAATAACAGTCATTTTTGCATCTTTTATAGAACATTCCTTTATATCACAACATAACACGACCTTATTATATATATATATATATATATGGCCTCATGTATATCTCCATATGCTGGGCAAATGATGTATTGCACTGGACCTGTTGCGTTCTAAAGTCGCGTCGTTTTAAAAGTAAGGGGTAAGCGAGCGAGTTAATTACTTCTTTGTGCTGTTTTAGTATTATGTCACATATTATTAAAGATTTTTGTTTCTTAAGATTTCGTACTTATAAAAATTATGTTGAGTTTAATGGTTAATAACACTAGTAATGACGACGAACACTATGCCTCTGCATTATCTGAATCTGGCAATATCAGTGATGAGAGTTGCCATAGTGTTTCTTCGCTTCGTGATAACCTTGAGAGTCAGTTTTCGGACGTATCTAAGAATTTTAATATCGTTCATATTAATGCGAAAACTGCCTCGACTGCCTCGGTGGCGTGATTGTGGTTGGGTACGACTGCCGTCCTGAGGTCTCGGGTTCGATCCCCGGGTCGAACAAAGTGATATTGGATTTTTCCATATCAGCCCCGAGTCTGGAATTTGTGCCCGATATGGCGAAAGGCTCGCCCCCTATCATATCTGGGACGTAACTAAGCTCGACGAAATGTCGGTGTATTAGTTTGCTAGTGCGCCTCTGTCTACCCCTTCGGGGATACACGCGTGAGCTTATGTTATGTTTATGTTTTATGTTTATGTAATGCAAAAAGTATTCCGGCCCATTTATCCGATATGTCGGCATGCCTAGACCATAAAAACCTTTACTTTACACCTCCGCTTATCTGCTGATCCTTTAACCCCTTCAGAAGGTTATCTGGAAGAGATCGCTTCAAGCGATAAGACAGCCTATTGTAACATTTTATAGTTTAAAGTTCTGTCTGTACTGTTTACTTAATCCTTACTATGGTGTTAAAGAGTTATCTATCTATCTAATCGTTCACGAATGACAATATCTATGAAAGTATTAGGTATATTGTAATTTTTACTGATATATTCTTGTTCATTATTATGAGTTCTGTAGTATCTTTTCAGTTTCTTACAAATATTACGACAAACTTTGTATATTATACGAAATCAAAGTTAACAGGAATACACCGTGTGGCACCAACATAACTTAAATTTCGTCGCAAAAATATAATTATGCGGTAATATGCACGGGCAAACCTAGATGTATATAAACTTCAGTAAGTATACGGCGTGACGTCAAATCGCGCGTTTGTCCACGACAAAAGTATTAAACCGCTAATATCAACTGTTTAAGGTTGCTCCGAACGTACATTATGTGCAAAAATTTAGAAAACAAAAAAATCAATCCTATGGTTATTCTATTTATTCGTCTTATTTTTTGTACAAGCCCTTGCAACATTAAAAGGTATATATATATATATATATATGTACCTTTTAATGTTGCATCGTTATAGGGGACGATTGAGTGTCGGAAGGTCAGCGTCAATCATTATGTAAAAAGCTTTTAAATTACACTATATTTTTTTAATGGAAGACCCAAGCTGTTGACAGTTACGTCTACAACATGAATGGGCCGGCTCGACCTGTTGGATACCACTGTCTCACAGAAAACCGATGTAAAATGGCAGCACGCTGTTGCATATCGTACGGTGAGTTATATTTCCGATGGTCCAATTCCAATCTCTTTATCAATCCCTTTTCCCCTCCTTTTAGGTTAGCAATATACCCATGATATTTTTTGTCATGGGTGTCTCTATCTATGGGCGGTGGAGATGACTTACCCTGACCCACGAGCAATCGTGTTACTGCTATATAAATACTTTATATTTAAATTTTTAATATACATATACCTAATAATTTTATGTAGGATTTAAAAATAAAACTTTGTTTGGCAATATCTGTGAAAGTATTAAGTATATTGAAAAAATTGCAAGAATAAAAGTTGTTTATTATTACGAATACAGTATCCTTTCAGCTTCGTACATAATAATTTATGTTCTAACTAACCGTGTGTAATAGTAGAGGGCCCGTGACATTTGCTATACTTACGCCGCTGACACGCGACTGGATTTCTAATCTACTAAATATTCAGGTAAATGGAAACCTAGAAAATACTGACTTATTTATTAGAATATTCTCGTTATCATCATTATAATCACCTACAATACGTTGTTTAATTGATGAAGTATCCCAGATATATAAATTATATTTATTTATTTTGCTGACAGCAAGCGACACAACCTCCCCGTCTGACAGCCGAAGCGGGAATGTGTGCGGGCCGGGCGGCAGGGCGGACATGACTAAAACGGTGCGCAAAACGCGGAAATGTAGATAATTGGATCTTACAATAAAAAGACAAATTATTTTCAAAATCCAAAACACATAACCTATGCGTATTATTTAACTATGTTACTATACAAAATTTCACGATCTTATTTGAAGTATGTAATGAGTAATCCGGGATATTAATTCGGTTTAGAGGTAACTTTGCAATTTTTTTCTATCGAGAAAATTTTAAGGAATCGTGTTTTCGCCACACATGTTCACTCACATAAGCCCTCAACTTTATCATATATTTATTACAAAGTAAAAGCTGCAGTATTGTTGATTTTATCCGGGTTCAAAATAAGCCATTTGAGGTAGTATGGGCCCTTAAACTACTTCACCTATTCGACTGTTTTTTGGTACAAGGCCTTGCAAGGTTGTAAGTTATATCTGCGATATGTCGGCGCCACTCGGTATTATGTTCTGTAAGTCTAATTGGATATAAATTCGTATTTATATCCACAATAAATATTATCTTTTCGAAGTCCGGGTCCGGTAAAATGATGCTGGTTTTTTTTTAATAAATATTAGCCCGGAATTGGGAATTTGTGTCCGATATGTCACATGGGACGGAAATAAGCACGGCGAGGTGAGGGTGTTCGAGCTTTAAATCGCATTTGCCTACCCCTTCTGGCAGACAGACGTGATCTTATGTATGTAGAGAGCCACGCTGTATATAATTTTTCATAATATTATAATGTAAATGACAGTGGCGAAGAGTGGAAATTTCTAAAAGGAAGCCAATGGTACAATCTCATTATTACCTAATTATTAGTAAACAATCCGATAAGGGTAAGCCGCAATCGTGTTGCATAGACCCTTCGCCACTGGTGAATGGGCTTATTATTACCACTCCCACAAAATATTATAAAAGCGAGTACTGAATAACTTATTAATATAATAGAACTATTGGACATATTTAAAATGTTACTGAAACTTTCAACGACAAAATTAAGCGCACCCGAAAGTTTATGTTTCGAATAATTTAGAACTGGGTGGTTAGCACGAAATCATTTCGAATACATATTCGATTCGATATTTTTCTTATTATTCAACGTAGTTGTTTGTGATTTTAATCGAGCTCTCGATAATGTAGAGTGCTCGGCTCGAATATTTATTAGAAAGTTCGTCGAGCTACAGGTCCTGGGGGTGACTTCTGACGCTCGATTCGAACTTGAATTCGATTCGGTCTCATTTATTGACTTAAAATTCCACCGAGATAGAGATAAAAACTTCACTAATGTCACGTTAAAAATCACCAAATAACAAGTTCTCGAAACGTAACATTAGGGCACTTTTACCTCGATTTCTGTGGAATTTTAATTTAATAAATGAAACTGCTGCGCTTGCCAGTACGAGGTCTCCACTCGAGAACTTTTCTGCCCCATCGGCTATTTTCCGAAATTTATTATTTACTTATTTTCAGAAATTTTCCTGCTCAGGCCGCAGCGGTCTGAAATTTCTGACAACCGTAAATGTATTCGAACTCGATGCGCGTCTATGAAATTTGTATGAAATATTAACCAAACGTCATCAGTGCGCAGCGAACTCGAATACATTTACATTAGTTTTTCGTGCTCGGGCTACAGTTCTACGAGCTATGTGAGCTTTCTGATACGGCCCATATTGAGAGGCCACGTTTCAGTGCCCTAAAGGTAAAGGTCGCAGGAAGTCGCTGGTTGCAGGCCGCTTCCAACAGGTCAATCTGGAAATATTTGGGGAGGCCTATGTCCTGCAGTGGACGTCCTATGGCTGTTTATGATGATGATGATGCTGATGAAATGAAACCGAGAAGTTAAATTCGAATCGAATGTCAAGAATCAGCCCCCTGTTTTCGTATTCAATAATTTAAAATATTCTAAGCACGGCGTCCTAACTATTTTACTGTTGAACAGTTTTGTTAACATGGGTCGTATTCCGTTGATATATTATGTAATAAATGAAGCATGATTACATAGCTACGACTATGTAATTAAACCAATATGGTATTCAGATTTCTTCTTTCTTTCTACCTGCCCTTATCCCACTGTAATGTGGGGTCGGCACAACACACTTTTTCAAGTATGTTGCAGAAATGATTTAGCCAGGTTTTTACGACCAACTGCCTGCCTGACGTTAACCCCCTCTGAGGGGTCCAGTCCCGGGCAAATTAAATTAAAAAAATCGCTTTGCCCGACCTGGGAATCGAACCCACGACCTCCCGATCTACAGCCCATACATGCTGCCACTAGACCAAGAAGGCGACAATATAGTATTGAGATTTATTTAAAATAAATTGAGACTGATTCGGTGGCGTGGTTGTATTTCGGTACGACTACCGTCCTGAAGTCTCAGGTTCGACGCTCGGGTCGGGCAAAGTGATATTGGATTTATCCATATCAGCTCGGAGTCTGGAATTTGTGTCCGATATGGCGATAGGCTCGCCTCTTATCACATCTGGGACGGAAATAAGCTCGGCGAAATGTGGGTGTTCTACCTCTAGTTCGTTAGTGTGTCTCTGCCTACCCATTCAGGGATACAGACATGAATCCAATATATCGGGCCAAAGTGCGGGGCAAAGCGCTACAAAATACAATATCACTGAATAAAACTATTTTTCCGGATTCTATCACGATTTGGCTTTTAATTTTTATTTCCGACGTATCGAGCTTAAACTTAAGAAATCAGTATACAATATCACTTTACCAGATGGAACCCGAGACCTCAGGACTCAGGTAGTCGTACCGAAATACAACCACGCCACCGAGGCAGTCAGTCAGTTTTCTCCAGCACCACGACCACCACCTCCAGAATTTATACTTGCTCTTAATCTAACGAAAATAGTGACTGATCCTTTACTAAAAATATATATAAAATGCTCCCCATCCATTTTGTAAGAGCCAAAACACCTTCCTAAGAGATCAGTGTCATTATAAGAAACATAAGCCGACTGGGAATCGCTCTGACAGATTGCGTTATGAATGAGGAAGTATTCCTGACATGTGCCGTGTTGTGCCGGAATTCTCCCAATGTAGAAAATATAAGATTTCTTTACACGTATTATTGAAATAAAACTAGTTTTTAACCGACTACGAAAAAAGGACTGTCTCGGTGGTGTGGTTGTATTTCGGTACGACTACCATCCTGAGGTCTCGGGTTCGATCTCCGTGTCGGGCAAAGATATTGCATTTTTCCGGAGCCCGGAGTCTGGAACTTGTGCCCGATATGGCGATAGGCTCGCCCCCTATCATATCTGGGATGGAAGCTAAGCTTGGCAAAATGTGAGTGTTTTAGTTCGTTAGTGCGCCTCTGCCTATCCCTTCGGGGATACAATTGTAAACTTATGTATGTATGTACGAAAACAGGACGTAATTTATTCGTCTGTATGTTTATTTTTATGTTACCAGATATCTCCGCCAAATGCAGCCGATTTTCAGATTATTTTTGTGTTCGATAGAGCTTATTACAAGTGTGGCAAAAATTTTGTCTCGATAGAATACATTTCGAAGCCGGTTTGTAAAGTCAATACTTTACTAACACCCACATTTCGCCGAGCTTAGTTCCGTCCCAGATGTGATAGAGGGCGAGCCTTTCGCCATATCGGGCGCAAATTCCAGACTCCGGGCTGATATGGAAAAATCCAATATCACTTTGCCCAACCCGGGGATCGAACCCGAGACCTCAGGACAGTAGTCGTACCGAAATACAACGCCACCGAGGCAGCATCCCCTTTATGGCGTCCATAATAGTATTATTATTTTTAGTTCCAGACAACTAAAACTAATTTACTGTTTGATAATTGTTTGACTAAGCGTATGTACTTAACATTGTTCGAAATTCCCAACGGTACCGCATTCACAATTTATACATATGCTCACGCTTGTATCCCCGAAGGGGTAGGCAGAGACGCACTAGCCAACTAGTACACCCACATTTCGCTGAGCTAAGTTCCATCCCAGATGTGATAGGGGGCGAGCCTATCGCCATATCGGGCGCAAATTCCAGACTCCGGGCTGATATGGAAAAATCCAATATCACTTTGCCCGACCCGGGGATCGAACCCGAGATCTCAGGACAGTAGTCGTACCGAAATACAACCACGCCACCGAGGCAGCATCCCCTTTATTGCGTCCATAATAGTATTATTATTTTTAGTTCCAGACAACTAAAACTAATTTACCGTTTCATAATTGTTTGACTAAGCGTATGTACTAAACTTTGTTCGAAATTCCCAACGGCATCGCATTCACAATTTATACATAAGCTCATAAGCTCACGCCTGTATCCCCGAAGGGGTAGGCAGAGGCGTACTAGCGAACTAGAACACCCACATTTCGCCGAGTTTAGTTCCGTCCCAGATGTAATAAGGGGCGGGCCTATCGCCATATCGGGCGCAAATTCCAGGCTCCGGGCTGATATGGAAAAATCCAATATCATTTTGCCCGACCCGGGGATCGAACCCGAGACCTCAGGACAGTAGTCATACCGGAATACAACCACGCCGCCGAGGCAGCATCCCCTTTATTGCGTCCATAATAGTATTATTATTTTTAGTTCCAGACAACTAAAACTAATTTACTGTTTGATAATTGTTTGACTAAGCGTATGTACTTAACATTGTTCGAAATTCCCAACGGTACCGCATTCACAATTTATACATATGCTCACGCCTGTATCCCCGAAGGGGTAGGCAGAGACGCACTAGCCAACTAGTACACCCACATTTCGCTGAGCTAAGTTCCATCCCAGATGTGATAGGGGGCGAGCCTATCGCCATATCGGGCGCAAATTCCAGACTCCGGGCTGATATGGAAAAATCCAATATCACTTTGCCCGACCCGGGGATCGAACCCGAGATCTCAGGACAGTAGTCGTACCGAAATACAACCACGCCACCGAGGCAGCATCCCCTTTATTGCGTCCATAATAGTATTATTATTTTTAGTTCCAGACAACTAAAACTAATTTACCGTTTCATAATTGTTTGACTAAGCGTATGTACTAAACTTTGTTCGAAATTCCCAACGGCATCGCATTCACAATTTATACATAAGCTCATAAGCTCACGCCTGTATCCCCGAAGGGGTAGGCAGAGGCGTACTAGCGAACTAGAACACCCACATTTCGCCGAGTTTAGTTCCGTCCCAGATGTAATAAGGGGCGGGCCTATCGCCATATCGGGCGCAAATTCCAGGCTCCGGGCTGATATGGAAAAATCCAATATCATTTTGCCCGACCCGGGGATCGAACCCGAGACCTCAGGACAGTAGTCGTACCGAAATACAACCACGCCACCACCAGATATTAAAGGTTATTGCGTCCGTAATAGTATTATTATTTTTATTTCCACACGACTAAAACTAATTTACTGTTTGATAATTGTTTGACTGAGCGTATGTACTAAATTGTTGGAAATTCCCAACGGCACCGCATTCACAATTTATATCACTCTTAATTATCATGCGATAAAGTTTACGTAACAAACATTAGAACTCTTTGTTGGAGCGACAATGGTAGGAGACTCCGAAATTAGTTTTGTTCTAATTACTTTTCGAAACTTCATTTACTTTGCGATTCATAAAGGTTTCATGAACGGTTTGGAGTTAAGTGATATGTGAAGGTAACGAATGGTGACAAGATGAGTAGAATTTTGTTGATTAATTTATCGTCTTCTTGGCCTGTTGGCAGAGTGATTGAGTTTAACTTAGAACCTGTCCTTATCGCACAATAAATAAATAATAATAAATTACACCCAACAGTCACATGCATACTGCCGACCCCACATTAAGATTGAGGCTGAAATCTATAGAACGAACTTCGACCAAGTCTGAGTCAAAGAAACGAACTCGGTGACGATTTGGATTTTTTAAATCATACTTCGATTTAGTCCGAGCCATTTTTTACAAGAAAACAAACTAACAGACAGACCAAGCAAAGATTTTCTTGTAAAAAATGACTCGGCCTAAGTCAAATTTCGATTTATAATTGAAATAAATAAAAATAAAAAATAAATAAATAAATAAATAAATAAAATAAATATAAATTTCAAATCCTCACTGAGTTCGTTTCTTTGACTTAGATTTAATCGAAGTTCGCTCTATAGATCTCAGCCTATGTCATGTGTCAAATCAAATCATTTATTGAATCCATAAAGTGTCACACATTGCTTAGATTCAGTCAAGAATTATATTGTACTGTACCGCCACTTCGGAAGGCTGGTTCGCCAGAGAAGAACGAGCAAGAAACTTCGACGACGAATGGTGTGGCCATCAGGAATACGAGGGACTTTCTGTTCACAATACTCATACCTGAAACAAATATCTGTGGGCCATATAAACATTGACTCGGTGCGGGGATCGAACCCGCGGCCTCTCGCTTCACAGCTGGTTTGCCCGCTGCGCCACGGAGGCTGTCATGTGGAGAGTGTGAGGTCGTCGCACCAAACTTTTTAAGTATGTTGCAGAAATTATTTGGCTTGGTTTTTACGACCGCCTGTGTGACGTCTGTCTTGAAGATCCACTTCCGGATAAATTTGTGTTATAAAATGTGAATGTTAGAAAAACACCGGGCTCGACCTGGAAGTCGAACCCAAAACCTACAAGTTCACAGACACTAGACATTGCCACTAAACCATGGAAGCGACTTCAGTATACCTTATCCAAATCAGCTTTTTAAAATTTTCTTACCCAAATTACGGTAGTTATACCAAGTGAACTCCAGTTTAAAATTTTGGCACCGTCACAATGAATTAATTAAGGAATTCTCGTGATGCTTAAATAAGATATTCAAGTAAATCCTATCTGAAACGTGCTTCACTCGTACTTTATGAACGGGAGCGGGAAGATGATATTTTTATTAAATTTCTTCCTTAAGGGGCAGGTTGATGTTGCCTTTATGTTATTTCTGTTCAGTACTCTCTATTTTTATATGTATGCTATAAAAATAAAATTATAAATACATTTAAAAATATAAAAATATTCCCCTCCGATGACGAGGCTCGGGACCCAAGCCACCGGCGGTTAGGACCCCAGAGTGAGGAATCTCCTCACAATTTGTGCCGTATCCAGTAATACTGCCTTCGGCATTTTGCTCTTGACCCAAACACCAACCGAGAGCCTCTTGAGGTGTTAGTCGTGGCTCAGTGGTATGAAACCATGGGTAGAAATGACTATCGGAACAATGATTGTTGAATCCACATCCCACATTTCTGTTATGTTTATCCTTATCGTAGTTTACTGCCGTTTGACTGCCTTGGTGGCGTGGTCGTATTTCTGTATGACTATCATCCTGAGGTCTCGGGTTCGATCCCCGGGTCGGGAAAAGTGATATTGCATTTTCCCACATCAGCCCGGAGTCTGGAATTTGTGCCCGATATGGCGATAGGCTCGCCCCCTATCACATCTGGGACGGAACTAAGCTCGGCGAAATGTGGGTGTTCTAGTTCGCTAGTGCACCTTTGCCTACCCCTTCGGGGATACAGGCGTGAGCTTATGTTATGTGTTTTATCTTTATCGTAGTTTAGGTGAAAATCAAAAATTTCCTACACGTATTTGTTGAGTGATAGAGCCACGCTGTAGGCAGTAACGTCTACAGCACGAATAGGCTTGCTGTCGCGTTTCGTTCGGTGAGTGAGATTTCCGGTGGCCCATTTCCTCCTCTCCCTTTTCCAATACCTTTTCCTTTTTTTTATAACAGAGACTGGCAAACGAGCAGATGGGTCACCTGATAGTAAGTGATCTCCACCGCCCATAAACACCTAACATACAAAAAGAATCATGGGTGCGTTGCCGACCTAAAAGGAGGGAATGAGGATTGGGAAAGGGATGGGGGTATATGGCCACCGGAAATCTTACTCACCGAATAAAACGCGATAGCGAGCTGCCACTTTACGTCGGTTTTCTGCGAGACAGTGGTACCAAACCGGTTGAGCCAGCCAATTCGTGCTGTAGACGTAATTGTCTACAGCGTGGCTCAACTCGACTCGACTTTATTTATTTATTTATTTATTTATTTACACTTTATATACATGGAGTATAAAGGCGGACTTAATGCTATAAGCATTCTCTTCCAGTCAAACTTAGGGTGGTGCAGAGATATGATAGTAGGTGCAAAACATATATAAATGATAAGAAAAAGAAAGACATAATACTTTACTACTAAAACTTAAATACTTTACTTTTAAGTGTTCAGTTTTTAGTTTTTGGTATCACATAAGCGGAATTTAATCCAAACCAAGCGCTCTTCCCGAGGTAAATGTGATATGAGCCTTAACGGAAATTCCTTGTTAAAATCGCGGGAACTCATGCAAGGCATGCAATATATCAGCCTCCAGTGGGGTTATCAACAGGTGTACTCTGAAATATGCAGACAATTGGCTGGGACCACGGACGTAACGAAAAAGAGGGACACCATCTCGCCTTTAATTAAACGGACGCTACAGATAAGCCACACACACAAATGCACCTGTACGAAAGTGCCCTACGCATACTCACGCCATTACGTGTCGATAGATCGAATAGGCTGAAACCCCCTGCTTCACTTTTCATATTCCGAGCGCTCCGTCCATCTTTTTTTACGTCCGTGCCTGGGACTATGTTTTTATGAACAACGTATGAGATATCTGTTGCAGATTTAAGAGTTAATTAAGGATTGATGCTGGTGGTAGGATAGTCGCCTTGATCTAGTGGCAGTGTATATGGGCTGTGAACCGGGGGGTCCTGGGTTCGATTCCCAGGTCGGGCGTGGTGTTATTCTAATACTATTTTCCGGGACTGGATTCTGGCCGGTGTTAAAAACTTAGCCAAATCCTTTCTGCAACATGCTTGAAAAAGTGTGTTGCACCGACCCCACGTGGAACCATGTGGTTAACGTGGGATAAGGGCAGGTAGAAAGCTGATGGTACGATATTCATAACCGCTGGGATAAAAAGAAAGAAAGAAGGCAGAGGCGAACTTGCGATCTAGAACACCACATTTCGCCGAGCTTAGTTCCATCCCAGATGTGATAGAGGGCGAGCCTATCGCCATATCGGGCACAAATTCCAGACTTTGGGCTACAAGACGCCTATACAGTTCCAATTTTAACTTAACTCTAACATAACATAAGCTCCCGCCTATATCCCCGAAAGAGTAGGCGGTGGCGCACTAGCGAATTATAACACCCACATTTCGCCGAGCTTAGTTTTGTCCCAGATGTGATAGGGGCGAGCCTATCGCTATATCGGGCACAAATTCCATAATTAACTTAACTCTAGTCCAAGTTTAAAGTCAAGGTTCGCGATGAAGATAAAGTAATCGTAAAAGATCGTGAACTCCGATCGCCAGTGCTTTGGGCGTTAAAAAAACATTGTAAGAATGTTAATGCCGAACTTCAGTGGACTAGTTTTGAACTCTTGAGCAGTTTACACGGAGTTCATTAAGGACGTCGTTACTTTGACGCGTGGGCTAAAGAGTAAGCGGTTAGAGGTTTGAATAATCACAAGTTTAAACACTTAATGGACATACTTCAAAATTTAATGGGACCACCCTTGGAGCTTTATAGAACACAATAAATAGTTTTGAAAATCGGTCCATATTTGGCGGAGACATTGCGTAACATATATAAAAAAGAAACTTTAGCTTTCCATTTTATTTGGCCTAACAGGCTAATTAATGGTCAGCCGGTTGTTGGTTGGAAGGGCGGACAATGACACAATTATACACTGCAAAAAGTTTATTCGCCACTGCTTATTTATTTATTTATTCTTTATTGCACATTTAGGACAAAATACAAGGAATATGCACAAACAAATTCAGTACAAATGGCCGTCTTATTATTAGTCTTTTGCTTATTTACGACTATCTATTTGTGAATGCCTAATAATTGTGGGCGCAGCCACTTTAAATGATTGCACACGCGTAAAAACAGATTCATGCACCTCGCACACATGCATCGCGCTAATGTGACCTACATACAAAAATAATGATGTGTCCCTACAGATACAAATAGACGAATTGAGTAGCTTCTTTTTTTAAGTCGGGCAAAAAACACCCAACAGTCACGTACTTTGTGATTCCACTCTCGGTTTAATATATATCGTAGGTACTAGGTACATATCTTACCACGGTCGTACAACACTGAGACCTGATACAAGTGTCTGTGGATCACACAAACATAATTATTTCTCCTTGGTTCCGGAATTGAGCTCGTAACCTCAAGTTTTACAGCAGGTTATTCACGCCATAGAGACTGTTAATATGATTATATTTCAAACCAAATTATTACTGAGATACCCCCTTTCATTAATAGGGGCCCGAGCCCAGGAGTAGGACAGTATATTACAGGCCTTATTATTATTTATAATTATTAAGAAATTCTTTCTTTTAGCTGAAGCCGACAAAAGCGTTAATTACTTGTGCTTCAAGTCTAAATACGAGTTGGATTTAACACTTTTCGTATTCTTAGACGGCTATTAATTATATTTAAGACGATGATGTTACCTCAGTCGAACTAATTTCAAAGTTGTTCATATGATTACTATTATTTTTTAACTTGCCTAACTTAACAAACAATAAAATCGCTACTCATCCCAACATTGTACCACACACAGAAGAAATACTTCACTTTCTATAAGGAAATGAAGTTTTACCCACTCGGGCCTCGTTTAGACTTTCCTGTAATTGGACTTAAGTTCGCATTGTTTGATGCCATCCTGAAACGTTCTGGCACCTACTGTTTGTTTGTTCCTGATTTATTACACTATTAATTTTTTTTTTTTTATTTGGGCACGGCAAATTGACTACACTGCACCTGATGGTAAGCGAAGTGCAGTCCAAAAAAACCGATGACCACTGACAAACCTTGTTTATCAGTGGTCGTCAGAATCATGCCGGCTTATTTATGCTTCTTCACATTCCGAATCCGAAGAGGGAAGAAGCAAATCGAGGGGCTTGCGACAAGACAGGCAGATCACCGATGCAGATACAGGGATACCCATCCCAACTCCAAACGAACCAAGTCATGCCCCAAACCCTTTGAGAAAATCCAAAACCGGTTTGATTCTAGATTTCACCTTTGAGACTGTTACGTTAGATGAAAATTGAAAGGGCATTGGGAAATTTAAAAGGTTAAAGATTGTCAAGGTCGGTTATTATAGATATTATATTTTCGGGAAAGGTCATTTTTATCGATTTCAAGTAGGACGTTCTTCTTTATGTTTTGTTATACGTTATCGCCGATAAATATGGACTTTCGAAATTATTGTTCTGTCCAATGGAGCTTATCCCATGGGTGGTTCCGTATATTTTGACCAATATTGAAGGAATACAGAGTAAACCATTTACAAACTAAATTAAAGATTTCAGGATTTGAGGCAGTTGGTTTAATCTTCCTTTCTTTCTACCTGCCCTTATCCTGCTTTAATGTGAGGTCGATACAACACTCCTTTTCAAGCATGTTGCGGAAATGATTTGGATTAGTTTTTAAGACCGGCTGCCGGCCTGACGTCAACTCCCTCTGAGAGATTCAGTCGAGGGCAAATTAAATCAGAAAATTGGCTCAGCCCAACCTGGGAATCGAACCCGGGGCCCCTCGGTCCACAACCAATATATACCATTAGACCAAGGAGGTTTTATGTTTTAAACTATTTGATTACTTCATAATATCAAAGTGAGCAAACGAGCTAGCGGCCTACCAGATGGTAGTCGGTTACCACCGCCTATGTACATAAGCTATACCTAGAGCCGAACAACTGCCTTTTTTAAGGAAGAATACTTAAGAAGAAGAATCACTGGATAGATGAATAAACGCATTAAATAATAAATACACCCAACAGTCACACACCTAGTCCTAACCCCACATTAGGTATAACCTGTATCGTGGGTGTCAGAGACTATGAGAGACTTTCGGTCTCACAACACCCAGACTTGAAACAAATATCTGTGGGCCACACAAACATTTGTCTCAATGCGGTAATCGAACCCGCGGCCTCACGCTTCAAAGCCGACTCGCCCGCTGCGCCACGGAGGCTGTCGATTGCTCGCGTTGTGTCGTAACATCGCGTGACGAAGTGACGATTAATCAGTTATTAGGAATTACGGAATACAATGAGATTGTGGAAATCCGAGTTATTGATATTAAATGAGTAAATTAGAGTATAGTTGTTTCTATAGACTTTGCGAATGGAGTAAACAAACCAATCTGTGGCCCGAGTAGTAACTCGACTATGAGTTTTTTTAACATTTTACGCGATTACGTAAAATAATTTGTATGGAAAATCTCTGTTGCCCATGTAACCGCTAGAGGCATTCGGGTGTTTGCCATACAAATATTTTACGAAGTTGCTAGCGTATTGTCAAAAAACTCATGGTCAAGTTACTGGAATATTTTTGACAATTGAATTTGAATCGTGTTTTTTCTGTGAACCCAAAAAGTTATCAGTGCGCAGCGAGCTCGATACGAATTCGATTATCAAAATGATTCCTGCCTCCTGACTTTTGACTCTCGATTCGATATTGAGTACGACTCGGGTCCCATTTATTGACTTAAAATTACAAATAAATAATAACATCCAACAGTCACATACATAGTCCTGACCCTTCAAGATCGAGTCTTGTGGCGTGGGTATCAGGAACTACGAGACTTTCGGTCTCACAAAAAATCATATCATATCTGTAGGATAAACAAATATCTGTAGGTCATACAAATATTTGTCTCGGTGCGGGAATCAAACCCGCGGCCTCTCGCGGACTCGGTCTCATTTATTGCCTTAAAATTCCAAAGAAATCGAGGTAAAAAGTGCATATATTTGCCGCGAGTTCTTATATTTTTCGAAATAATTAATTTTTTTAAGATAAAATTAAGATTCTCTAGGGACAGCATATATGAGCTGGGGACTGAGAGGTCCAGGGTTTGAATCCTAGGCGGGGAAAAGCGTCTAATACAAACTGCCTAGGACTAGATCGTCCAGAATAGGATTGAAGGCAGGTAGGCGGTTGATCGTAAGTAAGCCGAATCTTTCCGGCAGCATGCTTAAAATCTTTTGCCGAGCTCTCGTTGGAGCGGGAGAAGGACAGAAGATAAAGATTTGTTTACATTATTGGCACGTTGTATTAGAACGTACTCTAGTTCAAGAGATCCGTTTGCGTGAAGTTAATTAACTATTGTTCTTGACGTTGAAAATCAATTAAAAATCCCATTTCAAAGTAATAATATTTTGTAATCACACATGGATTGTGCTGGAGGATGTTAGCTCGTAATGGTTTTTCGTGGATTGTGGTTATCGTATTGTGTGCTGTTGTGGGTAAGATGTCCATAAAATTGAAATTGCCTTGAAATTAAGTTGAGATTTAAGTATATAATAATATATTATAATAATATTAGCCCTGTAATATGACTGTCCCACTGCTGGGCACGGGCCTCCTCTACTAATGAGAGGGGTTAGGCCTTAGTCTACCACGCTGGCCTAATGCGGGTTGGTAGACTTCACATACCTTCGAAATTCCTGTGAAGAAATTCTCGGGTATGCAGGTTTCCTCACGATGTTTTCCTTCACCGTTATAGCAAGCGAAATTTCACAATGAAAATACACTTAACACAGAAAAGTCAGAGGTGTATGCTCCATTCTGGGGTTGGTCTCGAACCTCCGACACTTGTCTCGGCAGTCCGTACCATTCCCAACTGAGCTATCGCTGCTTGTTTATTTGATTTAAATAAAAATACGAAAATTATCAAATAACCTGGCAGTATAACTTTGGATCTTAAGTTTTAGGCCCTTGTGGAACAAATAAACAAGAAAAATGAGTAATCTGACATCATGCATCGTGATTGGTGTTTGCAGTTACGTGACTCACAGATAAAAACTTAAGTATTTAAATTACTAAAATAAAATTATCCCTGGAGTATTTTTAATAAATTCCTATTGCATACGTTATTTAGATGATAAATCTACATATATGAAGAAACCTACAGAAATTCGTTGATATTGGTTACTATAGTCACTTGACTTACCCAATTGGGTACTTACCCAATTGTCCCTATCGCCGTCTACTGCTGAAGGTAGGCATCCCCAAGTGAGTGCCAACCATCCCCCGATGCCCGTCACCTTTCTTAACTCATCGGTCCTTATGCAGCAGGATGTCTCACACTACGTTTGCCTAAACGCGGTCTCCACTCCAGCACGTGTCTGCTCCACCGAATTACTTATTATATGTATATTTACTTATTTAATAATAATTTTAGCTGCGGATATCGACGTAGAATATTTCTTCGGCAACTCACTGCGTCAGGCAAGGGATCTGAGCTGTGATGATGAGGTGATGACTCTCTACTGCGACACGAAATGCGGTGGGGATCACGCATGTCTGTTTGGGAAGTGCTTCTGTATACAGGAAAAAGGAGACGGTAAGATTCTTTAACATACTTTATGCCTATATTAATATCATTCTTTCTTTCTACCTGTCCTTTTATTATTGCCTATATTTATATAATTACTTTTTTATCCAACTCTAAGAAGCAGCGATAGTAGATAGATTAGTCAGGTGTGGCCAAGTGTCGGAGGTTCGAGACAACCCCAAAAAGGAGCACACACCTCTGACTTTTCTATGTTAAGTGTGTTTTCATTGTGAATTATCTCTTGCTATAAAGGTGAAGTAAAACATCGTGAGGAAACCTGCATACCCGAGAATTTATTCGCAAGAATTTCGAAGGTATGTGAAGTCTACCAACCCGCAATAGGCCAGCGTGGTAGACTAAGGCCTAACCCCTCTCATTAGTAGAAGACGCTCGTGCCCAACAGTGGGACAAAAATATTACAGGGTAGATATTATTTTAATATTATTATCCGAGCTAGGCTGGGTGACTACATCACACCTAATGGAGATGGCGATGATGGTAAGGGCTATGCAGTTCAAGAAAACCACCGACAAATAAAAGGTTTATCAGTGGTCACCATTATCATACCGGCCTATTTATGATTCTTCACACTCCGAATAGAAAAGCAATTCGAAAGGCTTGCGACTTTTCCGTGGTCAACCAATCGACAATCCCAAAGGTAAATGGTAATTCGGCGAAATGTGGGTTTCTAGATCGCTAGTGCGCCTTTGCCTACCCCTTCGGAGATAGAGGCGTGAGCTTATGTATCTATATAAATTTTATCAATTACAAAGAGAATCATCACCAATTTGGCAAAAATATGTCGTACCATAGGCAAAAACAGTGGAATTTAAAGCATTAAAGACGGCAAAAAATATCCCTGTTGGTCCAATATGGTAAAGTTAGACGTCTTGACATAAACCACGCCACTTCAAGCGCGAGCTACCCTGCGATCCACAAGTTTTCGGAGCGTAAGTAATAAGCTATTTCCTTTCGGAGCTATATCCAGTTTTCCAGTTTAATTTTACGAAGTTTAGCTAGTGCGGTGTGGATGAATCCTGACATAGTGGGAATAGTATATATAACTATATAGTGTACCTCTATATACTTTAGCAGCGCAAATAGCTCGTCGCTTCCTTGGTCTAGTGGGAGCGCATATGGGCTGTGAACCGGGAGGTCCGGGTTTGATTGCTCGATCTAGATCTCGACTAGATGCCTCAGTGAGAGGTTGACATCAAACAGGCAGCCGGTGGTAAAAACTAAGCCGAATACTTTCTGTAATATACTTGAAAAAGTATAATGAGTCCATCCCCCATTGAGGTGGGATAAGGGCAGGTAGAAAGAAATAGTACTAACTATCGATTTGGAAATCTTTGGGGGAGGCCTATGTTCAGCAGTGGACGTCCTATGGCTGATGGTGAGGATGATGATGATAGGGTCTGCAGTGTTTTATTGACTGAAGAAAAAAGGTTGTGATTCAGAATGAATTCTGAAATGGTCTTTTTATAAAGATTTATAACCTTACATCCTTATTTATATTACAAGCGATTTGACAATAGCAACCAGATCAGGATAGTTAGCAAGCAATAGCGAAAGATCCATATTAATAAATACAACCAACAGTCATGCACCTAGTCCTGACCCCACACTAGGTATAACCTGTATCGTGGGTGTCAGAGACTATGAGAGACTTTCGGTCTCACAACACCCAGACTTGAAACAAATATCTGTGAGCCAAACAAATATTTGTCTCAATGCGGAAATCGAACCCGCGGCCTCACGCTTCACAGTCGGCTACTTGTCCACTGCGTCATGGAGGCTGTCGGAGTGTATATAAGAGGGTTCCTACAAGCTTTTTCCTATCCGCTTGATAAAAAGATATTAGCTCAGAGAAAATGCAGCATCTTCTCTTCAAAATATCACCCTCACTGATAATAAGCCAGGAACTTATAAATTCTAAAAACGTTCAATCGAAATAAAACATTTTTATTACATTTAGAACAATAGTCTAGAAATCCTTTCGATGATGATATTTACGTGAGACGTTTACAAACTCCACTAAAATAGTTATTTTATCTTTTTATTGCTTTCATAGTGTACCTAAACAAAGCTGGTTAGTTGATGGTTCAAAAATTTTGAGGTATAACGTATGTAGGTAAGTTTGTGAAGGAAAAAATAACACCCAACAGTCACACACATAGTCCTGTAGCCCGAGAACGAAAAACTAATGTAAATGTAAATGTATTCAAGTTCGCTGCGCACTGATGACGTTTGGTTAATATTTCATACAAATTTCATTGACGCGCATCGAGTTCGAATACATTTACGGTTGTCAGAAATTTTCCTGCTCAGGCCGCTGAACTCATAGTAAGATAGAGGTACAAGTATTTTCCCAATTCCCACTCCCACCGCAATCCAATATTTAGAAACGTCGTAGAAACCCCTTCTGGGGAAAATGATGTTTAAAAAACTGTGTTCCTAACTTGGAATCCAAATCCAGGACTCCTACCACTGGAACCTATAGCCTGCCTCTGAATTAACAAAGTAATATTGAAACGATTATCATGCACATTTTACCCAGCTGGATACCCTAATTAACGTCAGGCAGACAGTCTCAGAAAACTAAACTCAATTCTATGTGCAAGATGCTTGCAGAAGTGTCTTCATCCCACAACGGAATATAATACGTCTACATCCCTTGTTTTCAGATCAAAAAGACCTCGTACAAAAACCGCCTCCAGAAGAAAATAAATTTCTGGACTTCGATGACTACACCGAGATGACTCGTAAGAATCTTGATGACTATTACTGAACTTTCTAGTCTTCCTTCTTTGTATTCAGGTGAGAAATGTTTCTTTAGAGTAATTAAAAAGGCATGATTGTGAAAACGACTGATGAAGCCATTGTTTGTCAGTGGTCACTGTTTTTCGAACGACTTCCAAAAAGGAGGAGGTCCTCAATTCGTCTGTATTTTTTTTATATTTGATGGAGTCATTAGCGTGAAATGCCAAAAAAAAACTCATGGGCGAGTTACAGATTTATGTCTTTTATAGCTAGTAGATAGGATGTTATTATTATACTAGTCAAATAGTACGATACGTTTGATATAAGTACTTTGTTGTTATACCTTCTTTATAGCGGAGACTGACAGACGAGCAGGTGGTTTAACGGTAAGTGATTTCCGTCGCCCATAGACACCCATGGAAAGGAATCACTGCGTTGCCAGCCTTAAAGAAGAAGAATAGGGATAAGAAAGAGGAATGAGGGAGGCAAGAGAAATCTCACTCACCAAACGAAACGCAACTGTGAGCTGACACCTTCCGTCGATTTTCTTTGAGAATGGTAGCAAACGGGTCGAGCGTGCTCAATCGTGCTGTACACATTATTGTCTACATCGTGGCTATTATATTATAATAACTAATCATAAACACTTCAACAGCTCTAATGTCTGCTGACACCTTCCCTGAACACTCAGCCCTCCGCCACCACATCGCTCACTTCTGCCCGAATCTAGAAGAAGCTAGAAAATGTATACGAAAATGCATGCAGCTTGGCAAGCCAGCGTTCTGTGGGAAGGACCATGTATGCTACTGCGGGCATAAGACTGAAGAGCCCGACGGTGAAGACAAGATGGACGTTAAAGCACTTTACTCACAATTCCGTGATTTGTACAAAAAATATTTCGGTAATAATGACTATCATCACGAATATGATTACACATATGATCATTAAAGAAATGCTGACGGTGTTGCGTTTCATTTAATAATAATATTAGTCTTGTAATATTAATGTTGCATTGCTGGGCACGGGCCTCATCTACTAATGAGAGGGTCTAGGTCTTAGTCTACCACACTGGCCTAATGTGGGTTGGTACATTTCATATACCTTCGATTTTTTTTTCCCTTATTTTGGGGTTGGTCTTGAACTTCCGACACTCGTCTCTATTGCTGCTGTTTTTGCGTTTCATTTAGTAGTTAAAAAATTATATATATATTTTGTATTTCCCCATCCATGTCAAGAGGTCAAGCCAAGAAATCAGAGACAGCTAAAATGAGCGAACTATTTGCATATTTGTATTATGATTAGTTTCGTATGCTTGTGATAAAACAAATCTATAATAATAACAATTTCACACACCTTGGAGTCAGTGCCTGTGCCGATGCAGATCTAACTCTTCTTATTAGTAGACAAGACCTCTACCCAGGATAGGCATGCCCGGGCTTATCCATGTTGCTAAGCGCAAATCCCGACAGCAGTTGAATCGATTTCGCAAATTATTTTTTTTTAATATTCCTTTAAGTATGAGGATGGTTCTTACGGAGAGAAAAAATTAACAAATTACCTGAAAAAGCCTAAAAACAACACTTTTCTATACTCTCATACAATCGATTCGTATAATACTTAAAAGTAATCTTGAACTTTAATACCCTACCATAAAGTTTAAGTGTAAGTGGAGAGGTTTCGGGAAGGCAAAACAATTGAGTGACGTTAGTATCGTACAAATATTAATGTCAATATTTGTCATACACAAACGAAGTTGCCTTGGTCAGTTAATCCTTATCCTTATTTTACTTAAATAATCAAAGCGAAAGTAACTCTGTCTGTCTGTCTGTCTGTGGCGTTTTCACGTCTAAACCGCTGAACCGATTTTGATGAAATTTGGTATGTGGGTACTTTTAACCCCAAGGACGGACATAGGGTACTTTATTTTTTTTAAATCAACCCCTAAAGGCATGAAATAGGGGATGAAAGTTTGTATGGGAATTTTGGAACCGCTTAATGGATTTTGATGAAATTTGGTATGAGGATACATTTGACCCTAGGGATTAAAATGGGGTACTTCATTTTTTTATCAACCCCTATAGGGATGAAATAAGGGTTAAAAGTTTGTATGTGGATTTTAGGTCCAATTTATGGGTTTTTATGAAATTTGGTATGGGACAGTGGATACCTTTGAGTTTAAGGATACAAATGGGCCACTTTTTTAAATCAACCTCTAATGGGATAAAATAGGGGATGAAAGTTTTTATGGAAATCTAGAAAACGGCTGAACGGATTTTTAAGAAAGTTGGTATGAGGACAGTTTTAGCCCTAAGGACAGAAATGGGGTGCGATATATTTTTATCCATTAAATACAAAGGGATGAAATAGGGGTTGAAAATTTGTTTCTTTGTTTTTGGGCCGATTGACTTCAAAATCGATATCTGGGTCGCCCCGTGGTTCCGAACGACAGAACCGCTGTCAGACCTGTCAAAAGTGGTCGCCATTTTGTTTTTCTTTGTTTTTGGGCCGATTGACTTCAAAATCGATATCTGAGTCGCCCCGTGGTTCCTAATGACAGAACCGCTGTCAGACCTGTCAAAAGTGGCCGCCATTTTGATTTTCTTTGTTTTTGGGCCGATTGACTTCAAAATCGATATCTGGGTCGCCCCATGGTTCCGAACGACAGAACCGCTGTCAGACCTGTCAAAAGTGGTCGCCATTTTGTTTTTCTTTGTTTTTGGGCCGATTGACTTCAAAATCGATATCTGAGTCGCCTGGTGGTTCCGAACGGCAGAACGGCTGTCAGATCTGTCAAAAGTGGTCGCCATTTTGTTTTTCTTTGTTTTTGGGCCGATTGACTTCAAAATCGATATCTGAGTCGCCCCGTGGTTCCCAATGACAGAACCGCTGTCAGACCTGTCAAAAGTGGCCGCCATTTTGATTTTCTTTGTTTCTGGGCCGATTGACTTCAAAATCGATATCTGAGTCGCCCCGTGGTTCCGAACGACAGAACCGCTGTCAGACCTTTCAAAAGTGGCCGCCATTTTGATTTTCTTTGTTTTTGGGCCGATTGACTTCAAAATCGATATCTCAGTCGCCCCGTGGTTCCGAATGACAGAACCGCTGTCAGACCTGTCAAAAGTGGCCGCCATTTTGTTTTTTTTTGTTTTTGGGCCGATTGACTTCAAAATCGATATCTGGGTCGCCCCGTGATTCCGAACGACAGAACCGCTGTCAGACCTCTCAAAAGTGGCCGCCATTTTGTTTTTCTTAGTTTTTGGGCCGATTGACTTCAAAATCGATATCTGAGTCACGCCGTGGTTCAGAACGACAGAACCGCTGTCAGACCTGTCAAAAGTAGCCGCCATTCTGTTTTTCTTTGTTTCTGGGCCGATTGACTTCAAAATCGATATCTGAGTCGCCCCGAGGTTCCGAACGATAGAACCATTGTTAGACCTGTCAAAAGTGGCCGCCATTTTGTTTTTCTTTGTTTTTGGGCCGATTTACTTCAAAATCGATATCTGGGTCGTGCCGTGGTTCCGAACGACAGAACCGCTGTCAGACCTGTCAAAAGTGGCCGCCATTTTGTTTTTCTTTGTTTCTGGGCCGATTGACTTCAAAATCGATATCTGGGTCGCCCATATTTGGATTAAAACGACAGGGCGGATCGACAAATCAAAAGTTTTTTCCGTTGGCCCTACAAAATACGCGTGCGGAGCCGCGGGCAAAAGCTAGTGTAATTATAAAACTTCCTACGAAGGCTCTAACAATTCCAATAACAAAATATCGTGTAGCTACTTTGAAATAATTTTACATATTCAGAAACATTTCTGAAAATACAAAACAATTCTGAATGGAATTTTGAATGAAACTATCACACTACTAATGGAACCTATTAAAAAGGATGAATATGTGAATCAAGATTTCAACCAGTTTCTGTTCAACGAATCATTTTGGATAACTGTAATAAGGTACCGTAAGTAGGTAATATTCATTAATAACCTTTGCGCGAAAACTCTTCCACTATCAATCTTTTGAGTATTTTAAAAGCAAATTCAATTTGCACAAAATATTTCAGTCTTCCAAATCTCGATACAAGGGAGGTACCGAGATGTCTACTCTGATTTATATCCCGCTAACAGAACCACAGCCCGACTGAATTTTAATTACAAACAACTCCCAAGTTTGCGTTGTGACATAAAGCAGGAGTTAGAAGTGTCTCGGAAGAAAACTTGCGAGTGTGGAGGTAATTTCATTAGTTAAAATTTATAGACTACATTAGCTTTATTAGATGTGATAAATAAGAATTTATGATAACATCGTGAGGAAACTGCATACCTGTGAATTTTAATTGCAAAGTATACTAACTCGCATTAGGCCAGCGTGGTGTAAAAAGGCTTAACCTAAAGAGAAGGCCCAGGGCCAGCAGTGGGATTATATATGGCGTTGTGTGATCTTGTCACGAAAAAAAATAGATCTCACTCGGTAACATGTGAGGTAGTGGTGCAATTTTGCACTTTTTTTATAGCAAAGACTGGCAAATGAGCAGATGGGTCACTTGATGGTAAGTGATCTTCACCGCCCTTAGACACCGAAGACAAAAAGAATCACGGGTGCGTTGCCAACCTAAAAAGAGAGACGATAGAGCTTATTTCAAGGGTGGTCCCATATTATTATATTTATTCTCAATACTTGCACGATGACGTATCCACGCATTCTATATCCGCGTGAGAAAATTCACAAGTGTTACTCGGGATATTTATTGATTGTGGAACAACGCATTATAATACTCCATCCCTTGCTTACATTTATTTCCGCCCTTATGTAAATCCGTCGGATATTTTGTGGACATTAATTTCAGTTGATTATTTTATAGCATCTATATTTAGATATGAATCTGTTTATAATCGAAGACTTGTTGAATAAACTAGATCATATAGTATATTAACCAGTTGGAATTAATTGGCGAGAAGCGTGATAGGATACTTTGGGATTGCCGGCGTTGCTGCTGATAAGGTGAAAAATTTGTAGGATATACACCTATTTTCCATTTTGGACATGATAATTGAAAAATTGTGAACAAAGTTTCAAGGTTGAGATTTAAAATAATCGACGATCATACAAAGATAATACTCGTATTATATGAAAATTAGTTATCCTACTCTAGTGTAGGATCGCGCATGCACTTGTAAGCATGTTGCAGAAAGATTTCGGCTTAGTTTTTCGACTAGCTGCAAGAAGGACATGTCCTAAGTCTTGTCCTGGGAAAAATGGGATTGAGAAAATGTTCGACCTCGAAAAGAAAATTGATGGCGCTATTTACATTATGAAAGTTACAAAACTTCAACCCAAATATTTCTAAATATTACAGAATGTAATTGTTATAGAATTCTGTAACATAGCGTGTTCACCAACTAGTAGAACAAAGACTGAATTATGTGGAACTTGTAACAATGTGAGAAACTTTGACAAAGAGCTTTTACAAAGATTTCATGATTATGATGTTGCTGAAATCCTTCGTGTTGCACGTTATAGAATATGTTAGCGGGCTTTGATTTCAGTTGTAAAGCGGGGATATGCGATTTGTTTGTTTTTAATATTTTGATGAAAGATTTTTTTTGGTTGCTCTTTATTTTTGCCGAACAGTGTGAAATATCGTAAAGTAGGCACGTTATCAGAAGTGGGATGACGTAAATCGTAGTTAATCTTTATCTCATTTAAGTGTTTTTTTTTACTTTGGGTAATTTTTAACCGACGTTAAAAGAAAAATATTCTCTTTTCGTCTATTTTTTACGTAACTTACCCTTATCACGGTGAATGTTGACAAAACAACATTGTTTTTATGTTCGATAGAGCTTAATCGAAGGGTATATAAATTTAGTCAAATTATTTTTTTTATTTTCGCATACCTCTTCGGATTATTTAGAAGCATTTATGTATGCCGGCTTGATTTTTGTAACCACCGACAAACTTATTTTTTTGGGCTCAGTTTTATGGACTGCACTGTGTTTACCATCAGATATAGCGCACTTTGTCATTTTCGGATTTTTTTATTAGCCTTATAGTATTTCCGAATATTTTGTTAGTACATAGTTTTAGAATTCTAATTTCAGATCAAATACAATCTTATAATATATCCCCAAATTCGGTGCTTTTTAACATAGACCTCAAACTCCTCCGTGACAGACAGCCTCCGTAGCATAGCGGGCGAGTAGCCGGCTGTGTTTGCCTGCATTGCATGCTGCCGCATTGAAAGAAATGTTTGTGTAGCCCACAGATATTTGTTTCAAGTCTGGGTGTTGTGAGACCGTGCGTCTCTCATAGTCTCTGACACCCACGATACAGGTTATACCTAGTGTGGGGTCAGGCCTTTGGCCACCTAAAAAAATTACATTTTCACAAACAAGCAATGAAATGATAACTTTATTCAGTGTCAACACTTCATCCCATCACAGGATGCAAAGCAAAGATCACACATTCAACAACGCACAAACCCATCCTCATATTAGCATTAACATTGTGTTCACCACTCTATTGTTAAGTAGCAAATAGACTGCCGTAACCTCAACTCTACAATAAACCTTATTAGTTAGAGTTAGGGATGCTTTTGAGTCACCATTATAGCTTATAGTGAACGCTCTATTGATTTGATTATGTATTTCCATGCCCTTTGAGTGTATATTGTTCTTTCATGATAATTGTACGATATTTTCTTGTCACTTGTACAGACGCTTTGGCTCCTAAGGTTTTATGATCAGAATCAGAAGGTTGCGGCTTATATATCTCAGAAGAAATACCGATAGCTCCAATTTATGACTTAATACCACGGAAATAAACACTAATCATAAATCGCACCTGTAAATTCAAAGGTAGTATAGTCCGATTGCTAATTAAACGGAGTAAACTGACAGACCGAAATGTCACTTTCCAAAATAATGTTGCTTACTTCCAAAACATATATGATTGATCTCGTTCAATTTTTATTATTCGAAGAGACAACAACTCCGCACTAGCTTACGAAATTTAAATTTTACTGCGTATTTTAGAAAATTCAGTTCAAACCTTCGACTAAATGTCTATGTAAATAATTTTGCGTAAATCATAACAGATACGCGAAATAGTAACAATGAAAATTACTATTTATCTTAAATCTCGATTTAAATATACAAATGAGATGTAAGTAAAATTGAGTTCTAAATCTAGATTTCACAAAATCAGGATTTTAGTAAATAATGCAAGTCATCCTTAATAATTAGATGCGTTCTTTAACCATAATCTTACACAATTTCAAGGTTCAAGTTCAAATTTCAAGGAGCCTACCAATTCCGGTGACTCAAAAGTAAAGCCCCGGATTTACCTTATCACTCATTCGGGACTCAAAAATAAATCCCTTGCAATTTGATATCCGCCATCCCTAGCAACAGGAATGATTTTTGATAAGCCACCAGCAGACACCCTAATTCTATCTTCATCTCAGCAGGGGTAGGGATGGTGTGTCGGCAACATCAATAGGTCCGGAAGGGATTATTAAGTTTTAAGAATTGTATGTTCCAGTGGTGAAGAGTGAAAATGTCTAAAAGGGAAGCCGATTTCTCTTTGAATAAATATAGATTTATTAGCAAATATTCTCCCAAAGGTAAGACGGAAGGAATCGTGTTTTACGGACCCTTCGCCACTGGTATATACAGATTTTTTTGGAAGTCATATACATTGGATTTAATTACTTATAGTAAATACAAAGGTATACTGATAAATGTTATAAATGCGTGATTTTGGATTAATGTAACATAAAATAAGCTCACGCCAGTACCTTCGAAGGTAGGCACAGGCGCACTAGCGAACTAGAACACCCACATTTCGTCGAGCTTAGTTCCGTCCCAGAAGTGACCCTATCGCCATATCGAGAACGAATTCCAGACACCGAGATGATATTGAATAGAAAAACCCCAATATCACTTTGTTTGATCCGGGGATCGAACCCGAGACCTCAGGAGGGTAGTCATACCGTAATACAATTAGGCCACCGAGGCGACTCAGTCATAGAGCAGATTTTTTCGAGCCAAAACTGAAAAAGAAACGTTTCGGATAAATTCGCTCACCCCAATAGCGAGATAAACGGATTAAGCAACAGTAACTACCGTCACAAGAGTCAATTAGCAAAATAAAACATAATTCATTTCAATAATTTGCAGAAAAAACTTCTACAACGGCGACTATCTCTCTCACACTATCGCTGTCTCGTTCCATCTCGGTACGAACGGCTCAATAGCCTTGTCCCGCTTCGATACACGCCCAGAATTGCCGAACTTTAATGTTATCTCCTTTTCTTGCCGCTCCGCCGATCATGGCGTGAATGATGCTCTACTTTTAGATTAACCAGTAGAAAATGTATTTTAGCAGTATATTTTTTCAGTACTACATAGCTATCTGATTAATAAGAAAATAGAAGATTCTTTTTCTTGATGTTTTGAGAGAGATCGCTACTTTTAAATTGCTTTTCTTTCTTCATTTCTTTTTCGAGTTTATGTATGTGTGTGTGTGTGTGTGTGTGTGTGTGTATAGATCTAAGAAGATGAATAGACTATGTTGATAGCATCGTGAGAGCTTTTAAGTTTCGGTTGATACAAAACCAAGGCAAATGCGTAAAAAGAGAGACTGCTTTGGTGGCATTGTTATTGCGTGCGCGAAATGACTACTATTCTATGGCCTCGGGTTCGATCGCCCGGTCGGGCAAAGTAATATTGAGTTTGTCTTAGTTTCAGCCCGCTATCACATCTGGGGCCAAACAAAAACGGGCCTTTGGAAATGTGGTTGTTCTATTTCATCTATCTAGTGTTCTAGCGACTGCTAGTTCACCTTTGCCTACCCCTTCGAGGATATGGCGTAAGCCTATGTGTGTATATTAAAAAGTAGGATTTATTCCTAGCAATAGGATAAATAGGGCTTTTAATGATAATGATTATCAAGCGTATATCGAAGCGCAGAACACTCTACAAGCTAAATTATATGAAGCTATGCTCTCCATTAATCATAGCTACCTCTAGATTAGATTTATTCAACCGTCTTCTTAAATTGCCCAACTTCTTTGTAAAACCAAATTATTACGCATTAAAAAAAAAAAAGTGTTTTAACTACAAAAAATACGAGTAGAGCATACTCTTATTCCGCGCAGCTTCACTTCGATTGGCCACGGATCCCTCGTAGCTCGTAGCTCATAGCAACGTGATTCTGTCGTACGGGAGACCCGCTACGGAGCGGACGTCTACACCGTAGCGGTTACGGGAGACATACGACTGTCACACCCTCACGTAGCTCGGGTTACGAAATATTGTGATACGCTCAGAGACAATGCATACAGAGACAGTGTATCTACATATAACTCAATAGAGATACTGAAAAAAAATACGAAAAACTAGAGTGTTTGTTTTGTGTTAGTGCGGACTGTTTGCAGTACACGTGGTGATTCACAGGTGAGTTTGCGTTTTTGTTTGATGAGAAAATATGTATTTAGTACGGAAAATGTTTAAATATTTTTTCTACGCATAACCTTGAAAAACACAACGCTTTGGGTTAAAGCATTTAACTTGAAATATTATTATAGTATGGTAGGTTATAATTTAGTTTTAATTACAAAAATTATGTGAGCTTTGGTGTATTTAGGGATTTTTTAAATAATGGAAAAAAAATGTGTGGATATATTATAAATCTTCATGTATACTTGTGACCTTTTTATTAAAAGCTTATAAAATAATAGTATGGGTAACGTTGATATGTTGATAAATTGTTTAAAATCAAGAAAACTAATTGCATTTAGTTTCAATCGAATCCTTTACGGAAAAACCCTTAGCCTTATTTTTCCTTTTATCTCCGCTCAAATCATAAGCTTTTCATGACGCAACCGCGCTTAAACGTCCTTCAAATAAGACACTGAAGGGTTATCAAAACTTAGAGAGCAATAAGTCGTTGGTCAACTTTTAACCTTGAGCTAGTTTGTAATACGAGCTTAAGCTTTCAAGTTTTGCAAAGTGACTTTGAGTACAAGCTGAATGACATGATATTTCAGTATGACGTCAATTCGTTTGTAAAGAGCATTTACGATCTTTTCTTTAGTAATTATTTCAGCTCGATTAATTTTATCATTATGAAAGTTTATCTAAAGCTGTCACGGAGCTTTCATCAAAATGGTTTCTTTAGGAAGCAAAAGGTTCTTTTTTAGATGTCATAAATGAGGATTAGGTTATGATTTGATGCCTTTTAACCTAAACACAGAATGTAAAACTAAAATATATTGTGAATATGAAATAACTTCAATCGCTTTAATATATTTTTTGGTTGTGTAAACACAATTGTGAGTGGTAGAGCCACGATGTAGAGAATTACGTCTACAGCACGAATGGGCTGGCTCGCCAGGGTTAATACCACTGTCTCCCAGAAAACTGACGTAAAGTGGCAGCTCGCTGTCGCGTTTCGTTCGGTGAGTGAGATTTCCGGTAGCCCAATTCTCCCTCCATTTCCCAATCCATTTTCCATCCCCTTCCATTCCACCCTTTTAGGTTGGCAACGTATCCATGATTCTTTTTGTGCCTTGGGTGTCTAAGGGCGGTGGAGATCACTTACTACAAGGTGACCCATACGCTCGTCTGCCAGTCTCTGCTATAATAAAAAATCCTGTGTAAAATAGTTACCAAGTACCAATACATAATGTATGACGCACTATAACATTGTTATATCAGAAGTCTAAATATCGTGTTAAACATAACATAAACTCACGCCTGTATCCTCGAAGGGGTAGGCAGAGGCGCACTACCGAACTAGAACACCCACATTTCGCCGAGCTTAGTTCCGTCCCAGATGTGATAGGGGGCGAGCCTATCGCCATAGCGGGCACAAATTCCAGACTCCGGGCTGATATGGAAAAATCCAATATCACTAAGCCCGACCCGATCGAACCCGAGACTTCAGGACGGTAGTAATGCCGAAATACAACCACACAACCGAGGCAGTATAAAACATATTTCGTTACAAACCTATAAAATAAACAATATGTTTGGCCCACACCCTTTTCCCATTTGCTTTTTTGTTTTCTTTTACACCAGTTTTATGTTATAACCCTTCGCGGTGCCTTCGCGCGTATTTTTTAAGCGCAACGGTAATTTATAACTTTTTAGGTGAGATAAAGAATTTTTGTATATCCATTTTTTAAGTTATCACCTCTGAGTGACAGTCATCTCATTAAGTCTTAGTGGTTTTTCTTTCTACCTTGTTCAAACATGTTCCAGAAAGGACTTGGCTTAGTTTTTACGACCAGCTTCCAGTCTGAGGTCAGCTCCCCTCTGGGACATCCAATTCTTCCACATTCTCTCAACGCTATGATGTATTTCAAATGAGATTTAGAGAACTAGTTATAGGCATGGCACACAATTCATAATTACGAAAGCAAAAAATTATAACAAAAACTTAAAAAATGAACACTTAAAAGTAAAAAATTACAACAATTCCTTACTCTCTTTGGAAGCAGATTAAATGAAAAGGCACCGACTCCAAAGAGAGTAGGGAATTGTTGTTATTTTTTACCTTTAAGTGTTCACTTTTGAGTCGGTTTTCAGTTTTTGTAAAACTTTAAATATTATTTATCTATTTTTTAGTCTTCATTAGTGTGCAGTAGCATAAAATAGAGATTCCCGACGCAATCACCCAATGACACCCTTCCAATAAAGTGATCATTGTCAGAGCTAAGAACATAAAACATAAAAAGAAAATTCCCATTTACACTGATTTATCGTGAGGGAATACGCCAGATTTGTCACGGGGCTAAATAAAAAGCGTTAAGTGAGATTTTTGCTTCACAAAAAACCTCCAAATGGGCCTCACTCGTACCGGCGTTCGTCTCGGTGTTAGCGTCAAATCATCTGGAGAGGTCGACGTTTGGCGTTTGAGTATGTCTTTAGACTGTTTTTTGTTTGAGTTTTAGCTTTTGACACAGGTCAAGGTTATAAGAGGTTATAGGCTCAGCGGGCGACAAGTGGCTTATGCGGTAATCGAATCTATACTAATATTATAAAGCTGAAGAGTTTGTTTGTTTTTTTGTTGATTGAACGCGCTAATCTCAGGAACTACTGGTTCGACTTGATAAAATATTTTTGTGTTGGATAGCTCAATCATCGACGGTGGCTATGGGCTATATAACATCACGCTATGACTAATAGAATCGGAGCAGAAATTAAAAATGTTGCAAAAGCGGGGAAATTTATATTTCAGAAACTACTGGTTCGATGTGAAAATTTCTTTAGGTGTTGACCGACGGAATAAATGGTGGGGTGACTAGGGGTGATTGACGCGGTCATTGATGGAGTGACTGACGGGGTGACTGATGGGGTGACCGACGGGGTGACCGACGTGAGGAATGACGGGGTGACAGACAGGCTGACTGATGGGGTGGCGGACGGGGTGAATGACGAGGTGATTGACGGGGTGACAAACGGGGTGACAGACTGGGCGACAGATGGGGTGACAGACGCATGACAGACGGGATGACAGACAGGGTGACAGACGGGGTGATAGACGGGGTGACAGACGGGGTGACAGACGGGTGACAGGCGGGGTGACAGACGGGGTGACTGACGGGGTGATAGACGGGGTGATAGACGGGGTGACAGACGGGGTGGCAGACGATGTGACTGACTGGGTGACTGACGGGATGACGGACGGGGTGACTGACGAAACCGGACCGAAGTAGATCATCCCATTATCTCCTTTAGAATTATTGGATTATAGGTGACTACGACTCCCTCTTTCAACCCTCTCTCATACGCAGACGAAGTTGCGCGGGTCAGCTAGTAGAATAATAAATGTATGGGAATGACATAAGAGTACGCTGCATATAGCGTACAACGTAGTGTAGGTCGAGAGAGGAATGTTGCGGTGGTTTGGGCATGTAAAGAGGATGGATGAAAGGAGGTTAACAAAGCGAATTTATATGGCAATCGTGAATGGTAGAGTTGGAAGGGATAGACTCATCGAACTTTCTCTGACCAAGTCAGAGATATACTCGAGAAAGGTCAAGTTAAAAGTACCCTTAACCGACGTGCATGAATGAAGAATGTAACGAGACTAAAACAGGCGAAAGAGGTATGTAAGGATCGTATCTAGTGGAAATCCGTTGTCTCTGCCTATCCCTATGGAAAAAAGGCGGGAGTCTATGTATGTATGTATGTATGTATAGCGTATTCTTATGTCATTCCCATATATTTATTCGATTCAACTATTCTATTCGAATAAGCCACTTGGCTAAACCCGCGTCAGGTTAGGTTAGGATTGATATGGATTGTCGAGACGACTGCTAGAGGTTCGAGACTACCCCCAAAAAGAGCATGCCCATTCGATTATGAATTACATACATACCTGAGAATTTCTCCATAAAAATGTCGAAGGTATGTGGAATTTACCAACCGCATTAGGCCAGCAGGATAGACTAATGCCTAACTCACCTTATTAGTAGACGAGGCACAATAGTGGAACAGTAATATTACAAGGATATTATTTTAAGACTGCCTCGGCGGCATGGTTGTGTTTCGGTACGACAGCCGTCCTGAGGTCTCGGGTTCGATCCCCGGGTCGGGCAAAGTGATATTGGATTTTTCCATATCAGCTCGGAGTCTGGAATTTGTGCCCTATATGGCGATAGGCTCGCCCCCTATCACATCTGGGACGGAACTAAGCTCGGCGAAATGTGGGTGTACTAGTTCGCTAGTGCGCCTCTGCCTACCCCTTCGGGGATACAGGCGTGAGCTTATGTTTGTATGTTATTATTAGAACAGGAATATTTTAAACTTTGTCACAATAAAGTATCTGTGTATCTGAAGAGCTGTGGCCTAAAGATACACAGACCTCTTTTCATAATGAATGTTTTAAAAAATCGTAAGTCAAATTATATTGAATAATGGTGTGCGAACAAAGAAATACTTCGATTGTTTTGTTTATACCTCTAATATAGCTGATGTAGTCTGTGCCTTATTTTTATCATAATAAAATAGTAATAGTAGCCCTGTAATATTACTGTCCCACTGCTGGGTACGGGCCTCCTCTACTAATGAGAGGGGTTAGGCCTTAGTCTACCACGCTGGTCTAATGCGGGTTGGTAGACTTCATATACCTTCGAATTTCTTGTGGAGAAATTCTCGGGTATGCAGGTTTCCTCACGATGTTTTCCTTCACCGTTATAGCAAGCGATATTTCACAATGAAAACACTTAACATAGAAAAGTCACAGGTTTATGCTCCTTTTTGGTGTTGGTCTCGAACCTACGACACTCGTCTCGGCAGTCCGTACCATTCCCAACTGAGCTATCGCTGCTTTATTATAAACATTAAAAAGTTCCTTTTGTAGAACTTCAAAGTTCAATCGAGTTAGCAGCCAAATTCTTTATTCATAATTTAATCAAATAACGGTCTATGCTTCTCGAAATTAAAACAGGGAATGCAATTACGCTGCGTAAACCAAAAAAGTATGCATATTGCAATCAAATTGTTTCTTTAGAAAGATGTTGCGGCAAAACATATGATTAAATATTAAGAGGAAAGAATTTTTGAAAGGCTTTGTGTTAAAGTTAGGTCATGTATTACAGTTTGTTGTTTAAAATAAGAGTTTCTAATGGACAAAAATTTAAACATGTTTTATTATGTACGTATTCAAATGTAGACTGATAATACAGGATGGCAAGATGTAAATTGAGTATAATATAATATAATCACAAGTTTAAAAACTTAATAGACCGACTTCAAATCCGACCGTGACCAAATTTATATGGGACCACCCTTGAAATAAGCTTTATCGATCACAAAAAGAATTTTGAAAATCGGTCCACATTTGGCGGAGATATCGCGTAACATACATAAAAAAACAGACGAATTGAGGACCTTCTCCTTTTTGGAAGTCGTTCGAAAACATAAAAGAGTTCCTAAGGTTATTTCTCAATATTTTCAGCTTCCGATTTTCTTATGCTTTCTTTTCTTCATATTGATTTTCCACAATATCCCACTCTACACCGTACACATGGTGTTAAAACCTGCCATAGTGACTGGCACTTTTTGGGTGGTTCGCTTTCCAGGGTCTACCAATGTATTTCCAGTTATCTCAAGGGGCTTGCGACATTACGTGAAGAAATGAGAACCAATATACTTAATGTGGAGGATACTCAAGACCGGGCGAGGTGGAAGCGTTTGAGTAGAAAAGCGGACCCTGGCACTAGGCCAGGACAACGCCAAGCAGAAAGAAAAATCTACTGCACTGACTGCCTCGGTGGCGTGGTTGTATTTCGGTACGACTACCATCCTGACGTCTCGGGTTCGATCCCCAGGGTGGGGCAAAATAATATTAGATTTTTATTATTATATAAGTCTGGAATTTGTGCGCGATATGGCGATGGGCTTGCCCCTTATCACATCTGAGACGGAACTAAGCTCGGCGAAATCTGGATGTTCTAGTTCGCTAGTGAGCCTCTGCCTACCTCTTCGGGGATACAGGGGTGAGCTTATGTTAAAAAGAAAATACTAAAGAGAGCTCCAGACAAAAGGCCTACACAATTTTCCAAGACTCATAAACGTGAAAGCGTAATCTCGGCCAGTGAATTTAAACTGGAACATCTGTTGTGTTTGTAAACAGTGGCTAATTAAAAATCTAAAAGAGAGAAAACCACTCTTTTGTTTATGATGAACAGTAGCCATGGTGGCTCTGCCGTGCGATAGAATACCGTATCGTAACGTGATAAAGTGGATTTTCAAGTATTTTTTCAAGTATTTTCAAGCTTGTCCTTACCTATTTATTTTACCTTTACATCTTCATTTTATAATGAAGAGTTTGTGAGTTTTCGTTAAATTCGGCTTAAGTGGATGTTCACCAATTTTTAATAATCAATTATCTGTAGGAGCAGCTATAGCTCAGTTGGGAATGGTATGGTCTGCCGAGACGAGTGCCGGAGGTTCGAGACCAACCCTAAAGTGGAGATACACCTCTGACTTTTTTATGTTATGTGTGTTTTCTTTGTGAAATATCGCTTGCTGTAACGGTGAAGGAAAACATCGTGAGGAAACCTGCATACCCGAGAATTTCTCCACAGGAATAATTTCGAAGGTATGTGAAGTCTACCAACCCGCATTATGCCAGCGTGGTAGACTAAAGCCTAACCCATCTCATCTATCGGCATATCGGCCACAAATTCCAGACTCCGGGCTGATATTGAAAATTCCAATATCACTTTGCCCGACCCGGGAATGGAACCCGGGATCTCAGGACGGAAGCCGTACCGAAATACAACTAGGCCACCGAGGCAGTTTTTTTAATACTTGTGTATTATTAAATAGCGAATTGAGATGTTGAGATACTCGAAAGATATTTATGTTGGACCTTAAATATTTAATGATCCTAGTACTTAACAGTTTGTAGAACTAATAGTTTTTGTAGTTCATCAAAACGTTGGGTTAACCCTCCATCCGCCGCGCGAGGGTACGTCGGGCCCAACACGTAAAAAATTCAAAACCCACCATGAATATAAACTTGCGGCTCAACTATAAAACTGGTAGTGTTGGGTCGAAGGGCTTTTATTAATATGACAGACCCAACTACAAGCGCGCAGCGGTAAATTGCGCTCCATTATGTATGTACACAGATGATCCTTTAGGCCGATGTGATAAAGTAATAAAGTGTATGCTAGTGGAAAATTCTACGCATGTATGTAGCGTATATGTAACATAGTATATGTAATCGTAAATGTAACATAGAGGTAATGACGAAAATTAGTAGAGTATTTTATCATGTTATAACGCCATGGTAGCTTGTTTTTTGGAGACATTCAGCAGAATTGAAATACAATTAACGCCTGTGGCTTACGTTCGAAGAACTCATTCAATAAATAAGGGATTCATTATAAGAAATTATAAGACATCCAAAGTTTTGTTATTAATGTGAAAATATTAAGTTTTTGACAATCGAATCCGTATCGAGCTCGCTGCGCACTGGTGATATTTGTTTATATTTCATATAAATTTCATAGACGCGCATCGCTCGATACGAAATTGATTGTCAAAAATATTCCTGCTCGGACCACTGCACTGCAAGGAGCTTTTAAGTACAAGAAAGTTGTAATGATGATGTGGTTACATTATAAACATAAACACTCTCATCAACTCAAAATTGATTACCCAACTTAAATTTTACATAGGATCTCGCGGTTTTGACGAGACTGGTAAAGACAATATAATATGTTAATAGTTAAGTTCTACAATTCACATTGAAAAAGGATAATTATTCACGTTCTTGGAAACAATTTCAATTTAAAATTTTAAGAACTATTTATTTAAAAAACTTTTATAAGTCATAAGTCGAGAACAATGTACGAAAATTTAACACAAAATATTCGGACACCAAAATTTTATATTCTTAGTAATTTACATTACAAATGTCGCCATCGATCGTGACTCAGGCCAGCGGTCGCCCGGGGGCTTAAAAGACCGCGTGACCGTAAGATTTTTGCAATCACCACCGCACCGCCTCTGGGGGTTATCTTTACGCACAGTTCAATGTCGTTGTGTGATTATCGTCTAGTGACACCAGGCTTGAATGTGCAGCGTTGGTAGGGTTATAGCGCTGTTGTATTTTACGTCTCCCTGGGTAGTTACGACCGCTGTAGGGTTGACTTTTGTTTTATGAAAATACAGCGTCAGCTCAACGTCAGTCGTTTTTGAGTGAAAATGTTTAGTCATTGTTTTTCTGTTGTGTTGGTAAACCTTGATGTACTTGGTAGCTCCTGTGGTGCAGTAGACGAGAAGCCGTTTGTAAAGTCAAAAGCCAAAATTATAGATACATAAGCTCACGCCTGTATCCCCGAAGGGGTAGGCAGAGGGGCACTAGCGAACTAGAACACCCACATTTCGCCGAGCTTAGTTCCGTCCCAGATGTGATAAGGTGCGAGCATATCGCCATATCGGGCACAAATTCCAGACTCCGGGCTGATATGGAAAAATCCAATATCACTTTGCCCGACCCGGGAATCGAACCCGAGACCTCAGAACCGTAGTCGTAACAAAATTACAATATTGTTATACGAGTTGTAAGACCAAGTCTCACTTAGCTATTGATACCCACTATATAAGACTCACATCATAGGCCGCGGACACGAACTCAGCGGGAGCGGAGCGGCGGCGGCGCGGGGAGCGACGCGTATGCGAACGTACCGCTAGACCGGTCGTACGCTACCCTCCGCGCCGCTGCCTTCGAGGCCAGTTCCATTGCAATTTATGTATTGAAACGCGACGCCGCCGCCGCTCCGCGCCCGTTGAGTTCGTTTCCACGGCCTTAGTGTGAAGTCAGGACTACGTATGTAACTGTTATTAATAAGTATTTAAACCACACAATTACTGCCGTGTCTTTTCCGTCATATTATTATAATAAAATGTATATGGTATGTTATATGGTATACATATTGAAATACACATTGATCTCTTGTTCCATTATCACATTATAATTATTATGTATGTCTTTTCCATATCGCGGGACTATTAAAGTCCCGGACCTTTGGTAGGCATGCGTAGGGCCGAAGCCAACACGTAGAGGCCCGTAAGACAAGTTTAATCTAATGTGGGATGTCAATGTCTCCCCGCACCGCCACCGCCGCCGCTCCGCTCCCGCTGAGTTCGTGTCCGCGGCCTATGATGTGAGTCTTATATAGTGGGTATAAATAGCTAAGTGAGACTTGGTATTACAACTAGTACAAACATATTATAATAATCATATGTGTGATGTGATTATTTTCGCACTTATATAATCAAAAATAGTCTCAAAAATATTTTATTAAATAATGTACGGAGAAAACCATTCTATATTTCCGAGAAAAAGTATTAAGCCTCAAGCCTTTTTAGGTCACTTAGAGATTACGCAATCTATTTGCAAGTAATAAAGGCAAAACCCGACTTACTTTTTAATAATGCCAAGCAGTTTGGGCTGTGTACATAAATTTAAGAGGAACTAAAAGCTTTGTAACTTCTTCGTCACTTTTTGTTCGCTACTTGGGTTTTAATTTATAGTTTGTGTATTTAAGTTTACCTAGTAGTTAGGTTTGTATGGCGAAATAAAACTATATGGGCAGCATGTATGGGCTGTGGACCGGGAGGTCCCATTTTCGATTCCCAGGTCGGGCGTGTTTTTCTAACAGTGTTTTCCCGGGACTGGAAGCCCCATACGGGGGTTGACACAGGCAGTCGGTCGTAAAAACTAAGCCAAATCCTTTCTGAACATGCTTGAAAAAGTGTGTTGTGCTGACCCCACATTAAGGTGGGATAATAGAAATATCATAACATAACATAAGCTCACGCCTGTATCCCCGAGGGGGTAGGCAGAGGCGCTCTAGTGAACTAGTACACCCACATTTCGCCGAGCTTAGTTCCGTCCCAGATGTGATAGGGGGCGAGCTTATCGCCATATCGGGCACACATTCCAGACTCCGGGTTGATATGGAAAAATCAGAACGGTAGTCGTACCGAAATACAACCACGCCACCGAAGCAGCCATAGAAAGAAAGGATATGATAATGGCAAGAGTAGGTATTTTTCCCTAGAATTAGCAAATACGTGGTTATATATTTTTTCAATACAGAATAATAACTACCATTTTCTTAAAAAAACAAATTTGTGCTCGGTAAGGCGATAGGCTCGCCCCTTTTTACATCTGGGACCGAACTAAGCTCGGCGAAATGTGGGTGCTCTAGTTCGCTAGTGCTCCTCTGCCTACTTCTTTGGGAATACAGGCGTGAGTTTATATAATATGTTTTCTCAAAAAAGGCAAGAATACCGAATGCCGAATTCAACTCCTCTTTTTGCTTTATTACACGCTTTATTTTAATTCTTTTCTCAACAAACCTAGGCATCTATGATTTTGTACGTGTTGAAGTGGGAATGCCGTTTATCATCAGATGACTTACTGTCTGATCGTTATCTTTCTATTTACAAATTAATAATAAAATCTTTTGAATCAATGAAATAAAACTATTACATCCGTATAAAATGTATTCCGTATATCTAACACGATTTGATTTTTAGGCCTAACGTTTATCCTACCCGTGACCACGAAGACTGCAAAGCCTTCGAAACATTGGGCAAAAAAAATAAAAATAAATCGTGATAGAATCAGTATAAAATAGTTTTATTACAATGTATAACATTCGCGTAATATTACGAAATCTTCCGACCCGTGACCACGAAGACTGCAAAGCCAAAACGTCGGGCAAAAAAATAAAAACAAATCGTGATAGAATCCGTATAAAATAGTTTTATTCTTGTAAATATAAAAAATCATTTTGAATCAAACCAATTATTTGAACATATATATTTTAACATAAGATATTATGAAAAGGTCCTGTGAAACATAAATTAAAATAGTTAAATGCCACCTTTTATTGCACCCTAAGGAACAGTTTTTCGTCAGTAACTACTGGTCGTTAGTCCCAGAAACTTTATGATAATTCCCTCGGGAACTTTGTGGCGGGTCGAGGTAAAATACATCTCGAGCATTAAGCCAGGTCCAGAGTGCTAACTTGTACAAAACTATCTCAAAGTTGCTACGTCAACTATGTACGTACATATTGATAATAAGAATCCTAAATACACCCAACAGTCACACACCTAGTCCTGACCCCACATTAGGTATAACCTGTATCGTGGGTGTCAGAAACTTTGAGAGACTTTCGGTCTCACAACACCCTGACTTGAAACAAATATCTGCACACAAACACAAACATTTGTCTCAATGCGGGAATCGAACCCGCAGCCTCTCGCTTCACAACCGGCTACTCGCCTACTGCGCCACAGAGGCTGTCGAACGATTATGATACATACATACGATTTATATTTTTAAGTGGTAGAGCCACACTGTAGACAATTACGTCTACAGCACGAATGGTTCGGCTCGACCGGTTTGATACCACTGTCTCACAGAAAACCGACGTAAAGTGGCAGCTTGCTGTCGCGTTTCGTTTGGTGAGTGAGATTTTTGGAGGCCAAATTCCCCCCATCCTTTTCCCAATCCTGATTTCCCTCCTCTTCCACGCCCTCTTTTTAGGTTGGAAACGCATCCATGAGCCATCACAGTTTTGTGTCTTGGGTGTCTATGGGCGGTGGAGATCACTTACCATCTGGTGACCCATCTGCTCGTATGCCAGTCTCTGCTATAAAAAAAAATTATAGACAACTCGTAACACGGATGACGAACGTTTTTGACACTATTTTGAATGAAAATATAATGTAACCATGGATAATTATAGTCCAAGTTCTGAAACACATAAAATAGAGAGGCTAAGGCACAACTAGCGTAAAATATCATCATTGTTTATGCTTAAATAGCGTTGGTTGTTTGCACAAAATGTAGTCCGCTTCCCAAATAGGAAAATGCTTTAAAACACCGGTGCTCCAGTTACTGCTTCTAATTAACTTTGTGATATTTAATACTCTGAGAGCAATTATTGCAGTTTCGATGTTTTTTGTAGATTCAGTCTTCGTCTATATAAATAATTACCAAGATAACCCAGACCTTAAAGGTGGTGGCATAAACGATTATATGTATATCAGGGTAAGAATATAGAAGCATTAATGTAAGAAAATTAAATAAAAGCTGATAGAAAGTCACTAAATATCACAAGTTAAAAAAGTGCATGTGATCATGATCTATATAGGATCTCCCTTGAAATGAGCTCTATCAAACACAAAAAAATATTGAAAATCGTTTCACATTTTGGCGGAGGTATCGCATAATGATAAATAGTCACATCTATAAAAACTTAAAGAACCGACTTTATATGATCGTAACCAAATTCATAGGCCTATGTTCAGCAGTGGACGTCCTATGGCTGATGATGATGATGATGATGAACCAAATTCATGTGGAATCACCGTTGGAATAAGCTCTATCGTACATATAAAGAAACTTGAGAATCGATCCACATTTGACGGAGATATCGCGTAACATACATACATAAAAACATACAGACGAATTGAGGATTCTCTCCTTTTTTGAAGGCTGTCGACAATACATACGAAACAATTTAAAGTCGGTCGAAAAGGACCTACTTATATTTATTTCTAGTCTAGGTGTTTTGAAACCAAAAGAACATCTCACGTAGTTCATGATGTCACACACAATATGCGAAACTCTCTTTAGTTAAACGTTTATACAAAGCTGCAAATCTTACATTTAATAAACTCCAAAGTTACATATTAGCGATAAAATATTTGTATCATATCGGCGTCGGATAAAACATTGTCGATCATCAAGTCGCGGAATAAATACGATACAACAAGATTTGTTTACCGAAAGAGGTCAAGCGACACGTTGCCTACACTTTTGGCGTTTTACATAAATTCTATTGCATGCGTTTATTTTCTAGATCATCATATAATTTACCCCAAAGGGGTTTGGTGTTAGGCTGTCAAAACTAAAAACTAAACCAAATCTTTTTAAGAATATGCTTGAAAAAAGTGTGTTGCGTCAATCACATTGAAGCGGGATAAGGGTAGATGAAAAGGAAGACTAGATAATAAGTATATTTGTCAAAGTTTTAGGGTTGTCTTATCAAATGGCAAAAACAGAACCTTTATAATTTCAACAGGCCAACAGACTAATGCTGGTAGACTGAGGCCTAAGTCCTCTCATTAGTAGAGAGAGCCCGTGCCTAGCAGTATAATTTAGTCAAGTCGCTCAGTTAATCCTTATATCATATCTATTGTGCTTGGAAACTATTATCAATTTTCGAAACTCAGCCTCCATGAGCAGAAGAGGGTGCAAGTAATATGTGAGTTGATTAAAGTCGCAGGCAGAAATATAAAAAAACATATCCTAATCATAGAACTTGAATCTAAGATGTACGAACGTGTTAAAGCGTCCAAACCATAAAATTTAAGAAGTACTGTTGCTAAAAATCCATTAGCAAATTCCCGTGGGAATATCCAAACTATTACAAAGTAAATAGATAAAACGATCACAACAGTTTTATTCGCGGAGAAAAGGAAAGATCCGCAAATTGTTGGCAGTGAGTTTTGGAAAACAACGATATTGGTTCCGAGGCCAATGGAAATTACTTTTAGAAACTGAGCCAAGTTTTTACAGTGGTTAAGGACGAAAACAATAAAAGGGGAAACAAGGAGGAAGAATTGAAATTCTGTTATTAATGCTGCTAACATTATTAACAAGTCATCTTATTCTATATCTTATTATATATCTATTTGATCTAGTGGTAGCATATATGGGCTGTGGACCGAGAGGTCTTAGGTTCGATTCTAGGAATCAGGCAATTTTTCTAATTTATTTTGCCTGGGACTGGATCCCCCAGAGGGTGATTGACGTCAGGTAGGCAGCCGGTTGTAAAATCGAAGCCACATCCTTTTCCTTGCTTACATGCTTGAAAAAGTGTGTTGCACCGACTACTTTAAGGTGAGATAAGGATAGGTAGAAAAAGCAAGAATAAGAAAAACTTCTTGATCTAGTGGCAGCGTATATAAGGTGTTTGCCAGGAAGACCTGAGTTCGAATCGTAAGTCCCATTATTATATTAGCTGAACATAGGCGACTAAAAAACTCTGAATAGATGTGTTAGAGGGAGACGTAAAGGCAGCTGGACTCAAGTTTTAAATAGAATAGTGATCCTAGCATTAGGCCGAAATAAACTCCTCGACGTACCGAGGTCACTCCGAAAAGCCTATGATGACAGCAGGAGGATCCGAGTAATCTAGCTATTATAGATTATAATACCGAAATAACCCCAGGTACAAATACAAATATAGAACATTTTATAATAGGAAAACCCTCAATTAACAACTGAGATCATCAAATTCATATTAACACTCATTAGCAACGAGCAAGCGTCTGATTTCACCAGCACAAAAGAAACAAAACATTTCAAAATTTGTGAAGCAACATAGAAACGGGCAGATTACGGGCTCGCTCACGAAAACTGAGTAATTGTTTGTTATCTAGTGCCTTTGTTAACAAGACACGCGCTTGCGTGGCTTAAGACATAAGAGAGGGTGCTCGTGATATGAATTTACTAGGAAAAGAGCAAAGAGATATACTGCAACTAATTGGTGTACAACTGGCAATCGTGAAGATAATTACAGTAATAGAAAATGTATTTATGTGTTTGTTTTTCGATAGGATAACATATTTACTGTTGTTCATAATATAATATATGTAAGTTCCTATATCTCAGTAATGACCAATTTCTACCTTACCAACCAAACATTTCAATTTTAGCAATAGCTTATTACTATTAATATCTTAGCAATAGAAACAAGAATGATGTATAACAGTTTTACTAACTTGGAAGCTATAGTTAATAATATAAACCCAAATGTAATTTAAAATCTCTAGGAGCTTACATCTTGCACAATACAAGACTCAATAGCTATATCCATAGATGTTCATGGAGGAGCGGTTTTTGTGCCAAAGTGCTCGGCCAAAGCTGACTTGACGTTTGATCGATTTATGAGGACCAGCGGGAAGCCATTACACAACGAATCGATGCCCCGGATAACATAATCTAGAAGATTGCTATTTTTATTGAATAGTAAATAACATTGTTCCTTTGGAGCATTTTATTTTTGACAGCCTTCGTGGCGTTGCAGGCGTGTAGACGATAAGCCGCGCCTTCGATTCGCATACCCAGGTAATTTTGTGGTCCTCAGATTTATTTCAGTCTGGTTGTTGTGGGGCTGTAATTAGGTTGTAATTTCTAACACCCACATTGCAGGCTTCAGGGTTATTAGATTCTCGAAGATTTTCAAAACAATAGAATCAGCTATTGGAAGGTTAACGAGAAAAAGTTTTTGTTTGTTTGTAAAGTATATATATCCCGAAGCGGAGAAGTGACTAGGATATTTTATAACCATAACAAACTATTATATGATATCTAAATGGTATCATAAATGACAAGAATACATAATATGACGACCAACGTCTTTTCAAAGTTCACTGTTCACATGTATATAAATGTAATGTAATAAACCCCATCACGAAACTAAACATCAAAAAGTAAATACAGATTTAAGTACCACTTAAAACTACGATACTAAGTACTCAAGAGAGCAAGTTAGACTAAGTATCATTTCATAAGCCTTCGCATTAATCCAGACTATTCCAGACTTCAAAGCAGTCCACTTGAAACATCATCTTCATTTCAAATTCTCTTGAAGTTAAACGAAACTCAACATTATTTAATTCGTTTTCACTATAAATGATGTAAGTGTAGTAAGAGTACTTGAAACTGTAGTATTAAAATAACTGCCTTATAAAATAAACATGCTAGATACTTTTTAGATAGAATTTCTCTGAAGTATTGTCACCAATAAAAATAAATTATCGTCTTAGGATTTCAATTTATTGTTGCGTCAAAAGCCAAATGCAGAAGTCAGGACATCGTTGGACATGGCACGCCTAGTGAAGATGTTCCTACTCTGGGATCCTAACTGCTGCTGGAGTGAATTCTGAACTTCTCCATCATAGGAGAATAGTTTTATATAGTTTTATAAATGTATCGATAAAATAAACAGTAACTGACAAAATATATGTAATAATATGTAAAGTGAATGATTCCTATCAACAAACAGAACTTAATATGGATACTGTTCAAATATTTCAGCGTAGCTAGACTTATTTCAACAAACATTGAAATTGACTGCGCGTTTTCTCTGTTTGGCGGGATACACGAATATTCTCACAAGATAAATGAAGCCAGTGGAGAAATTGAATAGAAACTAGCGGTGTGTAAAGCCGTAACTAATATCTTAACTGTAAATCAAGCTATGCCCAGGCGATAGACAGTCGTAAACCTTGCTTTAATCTTTGTTAATTTTACGTTTATTTACTTTGAATTGGGCTGCGTTAGCTGAGCTAGTTCACAATTGAGTGAACATTAGATACTGTTTCACAGTGTAGTGTAGCTATCGTTTGATTCGGTTGATTAAACTTGGCAGTCAATATGTAGTAACGTAACTACTTAAGTGAAATGGAGCATTTATACAATTATTAAGATAATCTACTAAACCTACACATTAAACCAAACTCATTGATTCTTGTACAGTCCATTGATTTGTGCTGCCTTTATCTAAACAATGCCTGAATTGGCTTAATAGATTGTCGCAATTGTTTATCTTGTATAAATGGTCTAATTTATGTAGTCTTATTTAGTAATTGTATAGAATATTCCTAATATAATTTAGTAACTGTAATCTTTATAAACAGAAGTTGTAGCTAATTAATCATACCCGATAGGCATATCTAGACTAAATTGTAACTTAATTATACAGTTTTGCTTATTTTCTTGTACATATTCGGAACTAACTACTTTTGTCCTTCAATACTCATACCCTTATTAAAATTTGAGAAGTACACAAACTGTTGTTTCTTCTCGGGATTCGTAGCGGCAACGTCTGTAGTAGCATAATATGCATAGATAGGTACCTGAGTACCGCACCACAGTCTCCCAAACATCTTCAAATCATTGAAATAAAACTATTTTTACGGATTCTAGTCTAGTTCTAGTCAGACAACCTGACAACCCTAAGTCTGACCCTTGACAACGAAGAAAGCAAAGCAAAGCAAAGCAAAGCCTTCGAAACGTCGGGAATAATAATTAAAACCTAATCGTGATAGAATCCATAAAAATAGTTTTATTTCAATGTATAATATTCGCGAAAACTTAATAAATCAGTATCTTTAAATCATATAATTACAATTAAGAGAGACCAAAATCGATCTTGTATAGACGCTAAAAACTTTGAAGAGGTCCCTTTACAGCCAGGACTTCTAAAACCAGAACAAGTTCTAAAGCTAAGCAATCTCAACACGGTACAAAGTTTAAGCAACACTTGAAAATGAAACCGTGCCGATGTCGCCAACTTACATCGTTGCCGTGGATTTTTGAAAACATCCAGCGAGAATTCAAACTTTGATTTATTTCGTTCCAAGCTGTACAATGTAAAGGTGTCTGGAGAAAGATTGCTACAAAGAATAATTTGAGTGAGAACACTAGTTTAGAGAATGTAGTAGAAGTTGATTTTGCTTAGATGGTTTCCAAACTGAAGTATGTTAGAACCAAACATGTGTAGTAATAATATGTAGTAGGGCTTCAGAAAAGTAAAAGTTACTAGTGACGTTGGTTTTGTTTCACATACTAGGTAAAATTGAATATGAAATTTCAGTTTAATTTGCATGTTAATTATTAACTGCAAGCCTGATTATCATTTTCACACCATTCACAGCTTTCAGTATAAAATGCAATATTTAACACTCTCATAAACAAAACTCAAGTGTATTATGTTTTATGTCTAGATTTATATGTGCATATTCCATTCGTGTATGTTGAATACCAAAAATAAATCAATGTCATAAACAGCAATCTACGAATAATCAAGAGCAGACTTAATTGTTGATTTCAAATTTGAGAAAAATATCTCAATTCCATGGTTTTCACGAGAAAAAACACCTAATTCGATCGGCGAAATATGGGTGTTCTAGGTCCCTAGTTCGCACCTGCCTACCCATTCGGGGAGACAGACGTGTGTCTATGTACACAATTTTTATGTAATCAAATCAAGAATTCACTACAAAGTCTATGCCAGACAAGTGACAAACCTTTGCGAAATCTTTGCAAATGCGTGTTGGCTTCATGCATAATCCACGCATTATGCAAATAAGGGTTCTGACGCTAAGAAATAGAAGGAATGTAAACATATATCTGATTAGTACAGCAAATACAATTGAGCCTTTGTTGATGTGATAATCTGATTGTATGAATGAAATAAATTGAATGTAAGTATCGTGGCAGGTGTGGGCAGGTGGGTCCTGGGTACGATTCCTATTAGGCACATGCTTGAAAAAGTATGTTATGGTGCCTCCGCATTGAAGAAAGATCGTGGCAGCAGTGTAAATGGGCCGCGCCGTGAACCAGAAGGTCCTGGGTTCAATCCCGGGTTTGGAAACACAATTTTTCTAACACTTTTTACCTGGGACTGTATTTCTTAAAGACAGAGTAAGTCAGCCAAGCACTCGATCGTAAAAAATAAGCTGACTTTCAAAATGCTTGAAAAAGTATGTTTTGCTGACTCCGCATTGGATTGCGATGAGGGCAGATGGAAGAAGTAGGCTTATCATTCAAAATTAAAGAGGAAGTTACTTGCACAACTTATAAACACAGTAACAGAATCCAAAACTTTCTATTACAAACCATCAGTCTCATTATCCAAAGTACAATTTTTGGTCTTTTAATGTTCAGTAAACCTTTATTCTGATAAAAGAATCATTGGTAAAGCTATCTAAACAACCATTATTATTGCTTCTAGAATCTATTATATCAGGAGCCATTCAAACTTAACCATTAATATTACAGGACGAAGGTCGAAGGTTATTTGTGAATGATATTTACACATCTTATCGTAAAAGGATCTCCGTTAGGCATATATAAAGCAACTTCCAACGTGTAAATCCATCATGGTGTGAGTAGCCGATGATTGAGTAGCGTACCTTATCCCTGTATTGCCTTGAATATCATATTTAACCGAAGGAAAACTATGTTATTTTTGGATATATTTTTGCTGGTTTCGTATTTTATTTATATGTCAGGTTAGGGTAACGCTTTTTAAGCAGATTTCAGAAAGGATTCCCCTTATTCTGTATAGGGGTGCAGTGCAGGGGTGTATATTCTAGGGGTGCAGTCCCGAGCAAATTAACATGGAAATAGAATCTACTACCAACTAACCACAGGTTAACTAAGTTCAGTAGTTTACTTCTTAATTCTTCATCAGATTCAGTAGCCCGAGTACGAAAAACTAATGTAAATGTAAATGTATTCGAACTCATTGCGCGTCTATGAAATTTGTATGAAATATTAACCAAACGTCATCAGTGCGCAGCGAACTCGAATACATTTACATTTACATTAGTTTTTCGTGCTCGGGCTACTGATCAAATTTATATAACACTAGATACTCTTTTAGTAAGATTAATAACACAAAGAATCTAGAAAATCAATCCACAATCGACGGAGGTATCGCGGAACACATATTAAGAATACGAACGAATTAAGAACCTGGGGGGTGACTCCTGATGCTCGATTTGTGATTTCGATTTGGTTTCATTTATTGATTTCTTAAGTTTACGTGAATATTATACATTGAAATAAAACTATTCTTACGGATTCTATCACGATAAGGTTTTAATTATTATTCCCAAATAATAATTAAAACCTAATCGTGATAGAATCCGTAAGAATAGTTTTATTTCAATTCATTTATTGACTTAAAATTCCACTGAAATCGACTTTTAAAATGCGCTAATGTTGCATAATATTCGAGAACTTGTCATTTGTCTTTAACATCTGAGTGGCAGAGCCACGCTGTATAGACAGTAATGTCTACAGCACGAATGGGCCGGCTCGACCGGTTAGATACCACCGTATCACAGAAAACCGACGTAAAGTGGCAGCTTGCTGTCGCGTTTCGTTCGGTGAGTGAGATTTCCGGTGGCCCATTCCCCCCCCTCCCTTTCCCAATCCCTTTCCTCTCCCCTTCCATTTCCTCCTTTTAGGTTGGCACCCATGATTCTTTGTGTGTCTTGGGTGTCTATGGGCGGTGGAGATCACTTACCATCAGGTGACCCATCTGCTCGCTTGCCAATCTCTGCTACAAAAAAAAAAATTAAGTCAATCAATGAAACCGAATCGAATTCAAGTTCGAATCGAACGTCAGGAGTCACCGAAATTTTCAAAGTCAGTTAAAATGTATCAAATGAATCGAAAAACAGGGATTTCGAATTACGGCGCGTTAGACCTATAGTAATCAGGAATTTCATTTATAATTCAATTGTGCGTCGCCGGATTATATGGAATAACCGGAATGAATCAATTATTTATCCCCGACCTGCATTCTATTTACCGGTTTCACCCTCGTCGTAAAACAAGGTGACATCCGACGGCTCTATTTGGAAGCGTGAATTTTAATTTTTTTTGATGTTTTAATTGTTCAGATTCATTTCGTCGAGGATTTTATGTTTCATTCGGATTTAGCTGTTATCTTGTTTACACACGTTTAATTGCTTTACCTACTTTATATTTTTATGACTTAAATCGGGAAATAAAAAAGAGACCCTTAATTCGTTTGGTTTATTTTCGACTTCCAAAAAGAACCGTGGTTGTATTTCGGTACGACTTCGGTCCTGAAGTCTCGGGTTCGATCCCCGGGTCGGGCAAAGTGATATTGGATTTTTCAATATCAGCCCGGAGTGCCCGATTTTGCGATAGGCTCGCCTCCTATCACATCCGGGACGGAACTAATCTCGGTGAAATATGGGTGTTCTAGTTCGCTAGTGCGCCTCTGCCTACTCCTTCGGGGATACAGGCGTGAGCTTATATTATGTTATGTTCCAAAAAGGAGAAGGTCCTCAAATCATCCATATTTTTATGTATGTTACACGATAGACGGATTTTCAAGATACTTTTTGAGTTCGATAGACCTTATTTCAAGGGTGGTCCCATATAAATTTAGTCACGATCGGATACATTTTGAAGTAAATCCGTTAAGTTTTTAAAATTTACAGTTAAAATTACAAGTAAATCCGTTTTTAATTTTACTTAATAACATTCTATTATTTCTTGGGGTCACTTGTAAAGCGATTGTTGGTGATCGCAAATTTATTTAAAGACAGTTTTAGAATAATTCTTCTTAGTTTCATAAAATACATATTTCCATCAGGGTTACCATGACCTCTTATAGCAGTATTATTATAATCGTTGTTCATTTGTTTTGTATGGGAATCGGTACAAGTAAAATTAGAATAATATTGCTATAAGAGGTGGTGGTAATCCCCCTGGACTACTTTGGTACAATACATTCAAAACTCACTAAACCATTTCACTCAAAACGGAACAAATAATTGAGAAAGTGCAAACGTCTGGAAGAAATAAAGAAATGTCAATAACGAAGAGAAAATTTATCTTTTCCTCGAGGAAATTGAAATTTGGCCATCCGCTTGTCACGTAGTTCAGTGACACCGCAAACCTTTGGTTACAGGAACAATTTAAGATACCTTTGATCTCGATTATTGAAGTTGAAAACCAACCGGTACTTTATATTGTAGAACATTAGGACGTGAACTCTATTTTTGAATATGTTTCAAATGGACTATAAAGCTGTAGTTTTTGCTTGCTTCTTTGCTTCTATATATCAGAGGCGCACTTCGTATTCGAAAACAAAAATGTCGTACCTTTTCGATGGACTTCCAAAATGGAGAAGGTCATTAATTCGCCTGTTTTTTTTATGTATGTTACGAGATATCTCCGCCGAATTCTTTTTGTGTTCGATAGAGCTTATTTCAAGGGTGGTCCCATATAAATTTGGTCACGATCAGATTTGAAGTCGGTCCGTTAAGTTTTTAAACTTGTGATTATTCTATGTGAGAATTGCTTCCAGTTCTTTTGAAGTCTCGACTTCATGTATGACTAGGTTACATGTTAATCCTTAATCTTGCGCTAACGATATGATTTAACTATACCATTTGATTGGATAACGATTCTATAGATGAACTAAACGCTTATCTAAGTTTCTCTCATCAAATAATTCAATACGCATACTCGTCGAAATTCGTAACCACACGATCGTGATGTACAACGTCTACGATTTGTATAAGGTTATATATTATATAGGCACATAAAATCTAGACATATACGTTGCTTACGACTAGGGATGCTATTTCGACTATTTCGGATGTGAATACGGATATGGACTTCTTGACTATTTAAGGTGTCGAATCAATTTACGGATACAAAATCATTTAGGATATCCGATAGTATCAGTTATGGGTTTTTACTTAAATTACACTAGACTTGTAAAAATCTGATAAATGTTTGAAGTAGTACCCCTACAGATAGGTAAGGTCTTAAACTATCGAGCCATAGTCTTAACGCGCTTTTTTTTGTTTTTTTTTTATGGTCCTACAGCTGCTTGCCTGACAAAGTCGGCAAATTCAGCCACACCGGTCTGTTGGGTGAACGCAGGTGCCCTCGAACCCAATTAACGCGCTTATTAACGAAAAAAGCAAATTCTGCTATGTTTCGAGGGAGACGATGTATTTATATAGTCTTTATAAATCCATACATAAATTAATATGTTCAACACATGTTACTTTCAAGCACAACATATGTCAATTTGACGCACACTAGTATGCCAAATATAATCACAAGTTTAAAAACTTAACTGACCGACTTCTAATTTACCGATCGTGACCAAATTTATATGGGACCACCCTTGCAATAAGCTCTATTAAACACTAAAAAAATTTGAAAATCGGTCTACATTTGGCGGAGATATCGAGTAACATACATAAAAAAACAAACCAATTGAGGACCTCCTCCTTTTGTGGAAGTCGGTCAAAAATAAACGTACCAGATCGTTTGATCTTATACTTCGTAAGAGGAGACAGCTTATACAAGGCTGGTACATGAGTAACCGGTCTAAGGTCACGTCCAACTTAATCCTTATTCGAAATGTTTGTATCAGATATTATCATACTTTCGGATAATGTTTTATATCGAATATCCTATAGTTTCGGATACGGTTACGGAGCTTCACATCCCTATTTACGACCTCTACTTCGTCGATAATATCGATAAAATTATTCATGATCAGGACCGCCAGATCGTAGTTTATCCTTCAGAACGCGTCGAGGTTTGAAACAACCCAGAACTAAGATTTTTAAGCGAGAACCTATGAGACCTTTCGCCTATGTAAATGTTGTTTTAGTACCGATTTACTTTGAATTGAATTTAGTTAAGCTTTTTTATTGGACTACGAAGGGCAGGATGGTAAGTGATTTTACAACAATTGTATTTTGGTGTGAATACAAAATTCAGGAAGGTTTGATGTTGTGATTGTAAAAGGAATGGAGATAATCCACTTTTGCTTACTTTTTGTGTCATGGCACAATCAATCTTTTTTTGAATTAAATATATTACATAATAATATCGTAAATGTTGTTTTTTGATAAATGACAATGTACATGGACTGTCGACTGAAAGCCTAATTCCTAGGTTCAAATCCCAGGGCGGCAAAGCGGTTTTTCTGACACGATTTACCAGGGACTGGATCTTTCAGAGCCTCTGAAGGGTTAGGAATCAGATAGCATGTACTAAAATTAAAGCGGAATCTTTTCTGCAACTTTCTTTCTTTCTACCTGACCTTATCATCAGGCATGTTGCAGAAAAGATATGTCTTAGTTTTTATGACCGGTTGCCTGACGTTAACCCCCTCTGAGGGTGGATCCCTCCCGGACAAATTAAATTAGAAAATTCGATTTGCCTGACCTGGGAATCGAACTCAGTTCTTCCGGTCCATAGCCCATATATGCTGCCACTAGACCAAGGAGGCGCCCATTATTTTCATACATTCATCCAAAATATATGATCTCTATAATGCTAACAATATTCATACTATCCACGACAACTCGGCGCCAGAATAATTCATACTTCCATTACAATCTCAATGAATATTACTCGCCTAGGCGTTCGGGACGGCGGAACTTTTGCGCAAATACTGAGTTTCCATTTTACATGTACCTTCAAGAAGTTTGTCGGGAAATGGGATGTAACAGTTGTGTGTGGTACAATGTATGAAGTAGGTACTTAACAACAAGGTTTTCGTTCTACCGGCAGGGTTACCACCACTTCTTATAGCAGTATTATTATAATCGTTCTTCGTTTGTTTTTTATAGGAATCGGTACAAGTAAGATGAAAATAACACTGCTATAAGAGGTGGTGGTAACCCCCCTGCCCTTATCCCACCTTAATGTTGGACCGGCATAACACGCATTTTCAGGCATGTTGCAGAAATGATTTGGTTTAGGTTTACGACGGACTGCCTGTCTGACGTCAACTCCCTCCCTGGAGGATCCGGTCTCGGGAAAATCATGTTAAAAATCACCCTTACCGACATAGGACTCGAACCCAGGACTTCCATGACAACAGCCCAGTGGCGAAGGGTGAAAAATTTCAAAAGGGAAGCCAGTGCTACTTTCCCTTCTAGATAGTATTTCTCCCTCCCAGATAAAACTCATTTATTAGTCTACAATTTGGAAAAGGGATGCCGGTAGGAATCGGTTTGTATAAACTCTTTGCCACTGCCACAGGCTATATATGCTGCCACTTTGAAGGCCTAATAGATAAGCAGTGATAATTCAGTTGGTATGGAGTACTGAGACAAGTATCGGAGGTTCGAGACCAACCCATAAAAGGAGCATACACCTCTGGCTTTTCTATGTTAAGTGTGTTTACATTGTGAAATATCGCTTGCTAAAACGGTGAACGAAAACATCGTGAGGAAACCTGCATACCCGAGAATTTCTGTCCAAGAATTTCGGAGGTATGTGAAGTCTACCAACCCCCATTAGGCCAGCGTGGTAGACTAAGGCCTAGCCCCTCTCATTAGCAGAGGAGGCCCATGCTCAGCAGTGGGACGGTAATATTAATATTATTATAATAATAATATTAGCCCTGTAATATTACTATCCCACTGTTGGGCACGAGTCTCCTCTACTATATATTATAATAGAGCCTTCAAATTAATTTCCGAGTCAATAATTCGATGAATTCGATGACTCCACTCCAATATTTGATTTATTTTAACAAGGTATCAATCAAGGAATACCTTTAAAGCCTTTTAAAATAATAGGTTTTTAATGAAACGTATACATTCAGTCGACGCAAGAACTTTCCCGATATTTAAATTATTTCGGATGCTAATGTCAATTGAATGAAATGAAAAATGTTCGATTGAGCTCGAAATTGCGTTGAAGCCACCGAATCAATGGCAAGCTTTATTTTTGTGTATAAAAATTTATTCGTCACGTGATAGTATGCTCAGAGTATATTATTTAGATGTAGTAGCATTATGGGGTGTGGACTGTCCTTTATTCAAACCCCAGGTAGGGTACGCGTTTTTTTGACACGATTTGCTAACCATAGCCGCGGAGCGAGATCGATATGAATTCGATTGTCAAAAATATTCCTGTTTGGGCACCTTGATCCACCAGAAGCGAATTGATGTTAAGGGAAATGAAATCATTGGAAGGGGATAAAGGGAGGTAGAAGAAGTTAGCAAACGTTCCATAAACACATACACACACAACATCTATTGCTAATAGTTTTCGAAACAATAGTCGTGACATACGAAAGGACTTACGGACAGACATGATGAAATTATAAGGTTTCCGTGTTCGTCGTTTCACTTAAGTACCATTATGTCGCCCCCTTAGTCTAGTAGCAGCATATATGGGCTGTGGACCGGAAGGTCCTGGATTCAATTTCCAGGTCGAGTATACCGAATTTTCTAATTTAATTTGTTCGGGATTAGATCCCTTAGAAGGCGTTGACGTCAAGCAGGCAACCGGTCGTAAAAACTAAGCCAAATCTTTTTTGAACCATGTTTGAAAAAGTGTGTTGCGCCGACTTCACATTAAGGTGGGATAAGGGCAGGTAGAAAGAAAGACTATAGAACCCTTATATAATGCTACCAATGAGGCAAGCTGTCTCCCGTCTGTGTTAGACAAAGAGACACTGTTTACTCTGACACTGCTATTTTTATATATAAAGAATAAAAAAAAACTACCATAATCAAATACTGATTTCTTAAGTTTACGTGAATATTATACATTGAAATAAAACTATTCTTACGGATTCTATCACGATTAGGTTTTAATTATCATTCCCGACGTTTCGAAGGCTTTGCAGTCTTCGTTGTCACGGGTCAGACTGAGGTGTCATTTGTCCAAAAAAGGTTAGAGTTACAATATCTACCATCATTAAAAAATTATACAAAATCAAAAAAGGTTAATTATTTGTGTTCCGATTTATGCAGTACGAGCTCACGGTGTCTTGAGTTCTGGCAGCTGGTCTTAATAATAATTAAAACCTAATCGTGATAGAATCCGTAAGAATAGTTTTATTTCAACATAATCAAATATTCAAAATAGCAGTACCCGCCTAGAGTAGAAGAAAACAATTTTACAAGTTTTTGCTTACATTGATGAGATTGCTTATGCATCACTGATGTCCTCACTATAAATACGGTACAAATACAATTAACTACAAATACAAGTGACTTATAAAAAATACTGATTCTTTTAAAGTATTTAAATTAAAACTTTCTGAATATGTTTTTCAAAATTATAAGAATTATGTAGTGTCAAATAAAATAACAATAATGTATACAATTACATAAGTGTTGAAACTGTAGTGAACGACTAACCTTGTATTTATAAAATGTTAAATGTTATTGTTCTCATGTAAGTGACTATTGTCTTTTTGAGAATAAATACCTTTGAATCGAAAATAAATTTCTCGCCCACCTTCGAAACCAATTTAAAATATATCATACAAAAAAAAATCCCCTGAAATTTATAAGCGATAAAGATAATACAGAACAAGAAAGACGTGTAATTACTGCTTCTATATCACTCGTCCCGGGGGCTTGACGTTAATTTCCTTCACCGGTATAAGAACCGATCTGCGTATTATACTAAATGCTGTAATGCTTTATCAGTTAATTTATTATTCCATTTATTACTAGGCTTTATTGTTCGTATTGTTACTATTAAGATAATAAGGATCTATATAATAATTCCTGCTTGCTACCTTGGCAGTTTCACTGATAGATGATGTTTCTTTCAACATGTTCTTATCCCATGCCAATATGTAATAAGAAACACAGTTTTACAAGCATATTTCGTGTTAAAAAAACAGCTTTGCTTGACCTGCAACCAACAATTTTCTTCCTTTTTAATTTTTTCACTCTTCGTCACCGTTGTATCCTGAATCTCCTTAGTCTTCCCCCCATCGTGTTCTTCTCCTTGCCCTTATTCCATTCTAATAAGTAGTTGGCGTAACACACTTTTCCAAGCATGTTATAGAAAGGCTTAGTTTTTACGATCAGTTGCATGTTTGGCACCAGGGTTGATGATCAGAAAGATCCAGCACCGGGCGAACCATATTAAATCGTGCCCGACCTGGGACTCGTTAGGCTTCTCCGTCATATATTTATGCTGCAGCTAGACTAAGGCTGCAGCATCGCTGGATGCAGCCGTTTGCAACAGGTCTTCTGGCTTCTGTAGTGGATGTCCTGATGCTGATGATGATGGTGAGGCGATGGAGGCGACATATGAGGATTAAGAGCATAACTTCCATTGTAGTATTGTGTACTTCCTATATATTGTTTCTACGTGATTATGAGTAACAATGAAATCTTAGTATTGAAAGTATGATTATGTTAGTAACACGTAATGATATTATATAACCACTTTGTAGGAGTGCTGTAGTTGGAAATCCCAAATGCCAAACAGTTCAAATTAGTAACTAAAGTTTCTAGAACGTTATGGAAAGCAAGTTTGGTTACGAAAAGGCTATAGTTAAAGCGAGTTAATTATAAGCCTTTTGAGATTTGGTTACTAGTCCGAAACTTTATGATTCTTCGTCTCCTGCCACAGGTGGCAGCCTATTTGATGGTGGTCGGATTTTCGTATCCGCCGGGATGAGGACCAGCGTACACATTGTGCTAAAATCCACACTCCTTGTGTGTTTCGCGGTTTACGTTCCAGGAACATGGATCAGGCGTGGTTATTGATGATCTATATTCTATAACATAAAATTCATCTACTAATTAAATATTGCACATGTCAAAACATGTTTGTTCTTTTCAAATCTTGATTTTTGTTAATCCATCACGCCTTATGACTAAACAAAAGATGAAACTGAGAACACAATTAGGGCATGATCTGGACAGAATCCAGAGCGTGCCTCTTTATGCAAGAAGAATATTTTGTATAAAGAAAAAGTTGCGAGCAAAAAATGCTATATCAAATCTAGATCAACTTAAAAGTAAGGCACTACACGTGCTAAAATCCTGTGAATAAGCAGTATACCCATATTTCTACTCGTAAATTGCCTCTCCTAGTATTATCCAAGAGAGTCGAATAAGATTACCTGTCTACTTACATTACTTTACGTTTGTTTTTGCAGCTGTTTGTTCACACAGAGCCGGAAATATTTCGCGAAGAAATATTCATGTATTTCTACTGAGCACAAAACTTTCTGTTTACTTGGGAGTAATATTGGATTTTTTGAGTGTTAGATTTCGGTTATTGTTTCTAAGAAGAGGAAAGTATAATAATGTTCTGCTGGGTGTTGGTATGGATTGCAAAAACCTTTTAGAAGTTGTATAACACAAATACTCTCGTAGACGTAGTACGTAGATCCGTCACAAGACGTCCATTGCTGAATATAGTACCCACCTTGATGATTAATATAAATAAATACACCCAACAGTCACACACCTAGTCCTGACCCCACACTAGGTATAACCTGTATCGTGGGTGTCAGAAACTATGAGAGACTTTCGGTCTCACAACACCCAGACTTGAAACAAATATCTGTGGGCCACACAAACATTTGTCTCAATGCGGGAATCGAACCCGCGGCCTCTCTCTTCACAGCCGGCTACTCGCCCGTTGCGCCACGGAGGCTGTCAAATATAAAATATTAAAGTAACATTAAAATTCCAAAAAGGCCTAAACATCGAAAACTAAACGAAAATACATAAACAAATAGAAGCAATTGAGTAAGATAAATAAAGGATAGTGGAATTAGAGACAGATGCAACTTTTTCTCTTCGAAATGCCCTTATCTCACTCCAAGTTTTACTCCAAACTTTTTAAGCATGTTGTAAAGATTCATAGTAGTTTTTGCAACCGGATACTTTCCTGGTGTCAACCTGGAAACCTGGGGGAAATTAAAGACGCATACAAGTTTTTTTGGAAAGTAATATTTCAAGATGTAGCTAATAAACGTCAGTGCCTCTCATATACAGGGGGGCTACCACCAGCTCTTATAGCAGTATTATTATAATCTTACTTGTACCGATTTCCATACAAAACAAACGAAGAACGATTATAATAAAACTGCTATAAGAGGTGGTCGTAATTCTGCTGAAGGAAAAATAATCTCGATTTTAATATGAACCACACAAACGCGTAAAACAGCCCTTGAATAGATACCAAAAGCATCTCATGTTCATACTGATTTTTTTAAGTTTACGCGAATGTTATACAATATTTAATTTAATTTAAAAATGAAGGTAGATATTGTAACACTAACCTGGACAAATGACACCTCAGTCTGACCCGTGACAACGAAGACTGCAAAGCCTTCGAAACGTCGGGAATAAAAATTAAAAACCTAATCGTGATAAAATAGTTTTATTTCAATCTCATGTTCACTTCGCTAGCTTCAATTTACCCGGAAAAATACACAGTAAAATCACTTTCTAAGTGTCTAAGGTTTATGTGAAAATACATTTAAATGTCCTCGAAGGATAACTATAGCAAAAGGAAAGAGTAGAAATAGGGGCGTGCATTTGGCGCTGGTTGGTACAAGACCGGCATCATCCGGGCTTAGCGCAAACGTTTCTGCAGAAATACATTACTGCCGATAGAATGGTGTCACAGTGTACACAGCAGTAGCGCAGATGCGAATTTGTTATGGAGTTGTGAATAAACTATGAAACAATTGAGCGGTTCTTATGTTTGGAACGTGTAAGGCATGTAACAATAAGATTATGCGTTTCTAGAAAGTAATTTTGAAGAGATATTAAATAACATTTCTTGAGCAAACAATTATTGTTGATGGTCTTAGAAGTTTAACTAAAAATGTAATGTGTAAAGACAACTGTATGCAAATCTGTATTAATACATTTAGTAATGGTTTTATTTTACCCTGAAAGTAATAAAATGGTGGGATAGCCTCACATGAAAAATGAGGGCAAAAGCAAATATACTTGAAAATATGTATATTTTTACATATAAGTTCACGTTTGCACAATAATATCGATTATAATTAAGAAAGAGTATAGGAGAGCCTATACTCTTTCTTTTTACCTGCTCTTATCTTACCTTTATATGGGGTCCACGCAACACACTTTTTCAAGCATGTTGGAGAAAGTATTTGCCTTAGTTTTTCAGACGAACTGCCTACCTAATGTCAACTCCCTCTGAGGGATCCAGTTCTAGGCAAATTAAATTAGAAAATTCGTTTTACCCGACCCGGGAATCGAACCCAAGACCTTTCGGTCCACAGCTTATATAACATGCTGCCATTAAACCAAGGAGTCGACTCCATCATTATTATTAGTATTAGCTCTCCTAGACCATAAACATAACGCATCAAAATGCGAAGCTATATACTGATTTAACATTTTCATTACTTTGCCTACTACTTAACCCTTTACTGTGTCTCAAGCGATAGAACGGTACATTAGGCAGGCTGCAGATGTGCGACACAGCGCAGCTCCAGCACAGAATGGGCTATTCTCTACCCTGATAACAGTATTGTGTACAAAAACTTTCGGAGGAATAATGTGCTCATAAAAATGTTCTGTCAGTTATTATGTTGTTGATATTAGTATACGGTTGGACGGGTTAGAACTTTAAGGCGACTTGCAGTGCATTTACTAATCTAGAGTTAAACCTAAACTCGATTTATCCTATAGCTCACTTCTATGTTTAAATCAAGATTTGGGATAAATAGAGATTTATTGCGGATCCCCAAGTGGCCCTTAGTAGAATATAATCACAAGTTTAAAAACTTAACTGACCGACTTGCAATTTACCGATCGTGACCAAATTTATATGGGACCACCCTTGAAATAAGCTCTATCTAACACAAAAAGAATTTTGAAAATCGGTCCACATTTGGCGAAAATATCGAGTAACATACATTAAAAAAAATACAGATGAATTGAGGACCTCCTCCTTTTGTGGAAGTCGGTCGAAAATTAAGGCTCCTTTTGAAAGTGTCGGTGTAAACCTTTCTTAACTATTTTGGTTGTTGATATTTGAATTGTTGTTACATACATACATAGACTCATGACTGTATGCCGAAAGGAGTAGGCAGAGGCGATCTAGAGAACTAAAATACGCATATTATTTGTTGGCATTTATTTCTAGTACTTATACTGACGTGTTTCTTTTAACTAATCATCTAATCATCATCCTCATCAGCCACAGGACGTCCACTGCTGGACTTAAGTCTCCCCCAAAGATTTAATAATAATAAATATACCCAACGGTCACACACCTAGTCCTGACCCCACACTAAGTATAACCTGTATCGTGGGTGTCATAGACTATGGGAGACTTTCGGTCTCACAACACCAAGACTTGAAACAAATATCTGTGGGCTACACAAACATTTGTCTTAATGCGGGAATCGAACCCGCGGCCTCCCGCTTCACAGCCGGCTACTCGCCCGCTGCGCCACGGAGGCTGTTTCCACATCTACTTGTTGGAAGCGGCCTACATCCAGCGAATTTAACTAATATTCATCTAAAAATTAGTCAATTCATAACTCAGACTCCTGACAAATAAACAAAATTGTATCTCACAGACGGAAATTACATTAATATTTAATACATCAGGCAAAATCATAACTTATTCATCTCTGAATAATTTTATGTAGCATTCCATATTTTTGGTAGTCACTAACTTTCGTAATTTAAAACATTCGTTCTAATGCGACAGCGTCCGTGGCACAGCGGGCCGCGGGTTCGATTCCCGCATTGAGACAAATGTTTGTGTAGCCCACAGATATTTGTTTCAAGTCTGGGTGTTGTGAGACCGAAAGTCTCTCGTATTCTGAAACCCACGATACATGTTACACCTAGTGTGGGGTCAGGACTAGGTGTGTGACTGTTGGGTGTATTTATTTATTATTTATAACTTATTCATCTCTGAATAATTTATGTAACATTCCATATTTTGGGTAGTTACTAACTTTCGACTGCCTCCGTGGCGTGGTGGTATTTCGATACGACTACGGTCCTGAGGTCTCGGGTTCGATCCCCGGGTCGGGCAAAGTGATATTAGATTTTTCCATATCAGCCCGGAGTCTGGAATTTGTGCCCGATATGGCGATAGGCTCGCCCCCTATCACATCTGGGAACGAACTAAGCTCGGCGAAATGTGGGTGTTCTAGTTCTCTAGTACGCCTCTGCCTACCTCTTCGGGGATACAGACGTGAGCTTATGTTATGTTATGTTACTAACTTTCGTAATTCAAAACATTCGTCCTAATGACTTCTATTTAGTTTTCACGGCACGTAGTGTTCTAATACAACACAGGCTTGTATCTTTTTTATCCGTATCTTTCCTTTTACGCAGTGTAATAAAATGGCCCTCTGGAATGTTGACGTGCGTAGGAATTCAATGTCTCCATTGTGTAGTCTTATGTTACCATTTAGAACTTTATTATTGTTGTGTTTATTAGAAGAATTTGTATATTTTGAGACGAGATTGTAAATACGATTGGAAAATAGTATCGGTAGTATAGTTAAATAATTTTTGCTTTGGGTGTTAGAAAGCGCGATATTTTGAGTTTGCTTTTCTTATTTCTAGTGTGTTGTTTGTGTAAAGAATTTATCATTATTCCGAATTTCATATTTGAATGGACTATGTAGACAGGATTGCATGTGTGAAAATGTGTGCAGGTTTAAAAAAATCAAATATCTTTCTACCTTATCCCACATTAATTTGTGGTCGGCGTAACACACTTTTTCAAGCTTGTTGCAGAAATGATTTGGCTATTTTTTTACGACTGGCCGCCTGCCTGACGTTTACCCCCTCTGAGGGATCCAGTCCCCGGCAAATTAAATTAGAAAATTCGCTTTGCCCGACTTGGGAATCGAAACCACGACCTCTGAGTCCACACTTATAGGGGGTTGACGTCAGGCAGGCGGCCGGTCGTAAAAACTAAGCCGAATCTACTCTGCAACATGCTTGAAAAAGTGTGTGGCGCCGATCCCACATTAAGGTGGGATAAGGGCAGGTAAAAAAAAAATATATTATTTTATATCAGCTCAAAATTCTAAAATAAATAATAATAAAACATTCCAATTTAAAAAACGTCATCAGCAGTCTGTAAATCTTTTAAAATTAAGTTTAGTTAGGATATTCCGTTTTTCAATTTATTCCGTAAGAATAGTTTTATTTCAATGTATAATATTCACGTAAACTTAAGAAATCAGTAAGTAGTATATAAATAAATTCAATAAGCAAAGTGAACTTTCTTTAAGAACTACTAGTTATTGACTGATTATAAAACATTAAAATCTAAAAACACGTCACAAACAAAACATCTGAAAATCATTTACATTCAATAATTTAATGAATCCAATCCAATGGGTTCAATCTAGTTCAAACTTCAAAGCGTTTCAAAGTTTATTCATTCTTGTGCACTCAACACATAACATAACTTGTAATATTACTTGCAGCTTCGCGAATACTATAATGAGTATATGAAAGTTTGTGACCACAATGTAGGTTTATGATTTAATATTGTTTAACTATCACAATTTGGAAATTTAATAACGACTGCGATTGTTTTATTTTTAAAGTCTTTGATTGGTTTAGGCCGCATTGGCTATAACCATGTTTTAGGTTCATAATTTCTCTGGTCAGTCTTAAATTGTATTTTTCAATTCCAAAAACCAAGCACATCACCATATTTGGAATTACTATAAATAATAAATATAAATAAATAAATAACACCCAACAGTCACACACATAGTCCTGACCCCACACTAAGATCGAATCTTGTGTCGTGGGAACCAGGAACTACGAGAGACTTTCGGTCTCACAACACCCAGCCCACCCAATTACTTATCCTCGAGAGCTAAGCGCTAAGCTAAGCGGTGTAACTAGTGCGTTAATTTTTCGGCGAGCTTATTTCCGTCTTATGACAAGGTAGGGGGCGAGCCTAAATACATTTGAGGGCATACATATCACGATATTTTGTCATTTTAAGACTAATAATTATTGTCGACTTGAATGACAAGCCATTTAACTAAATAATGTTGGTACTTCTAATCTGAATAACATACATACTCGTAATATTTCTATACATATTGGGCCTTATTTATAAAAAACAGTTTAGCTGAGCAAATGGCTAAAATAGTCTGTCACTTTTTTTCTTGTGTCACACTGTTTTAAAATAAAAGGGATAGGCTATTCTTTACCATTTGCTTAGTTAAACTGTTTTTATAAGTAAGGCCCATAAGCACTAAGACTACGCAGTTTGTTGAAATAAAACTATTGTTACGGATTCTATCACGATTAGGTTTTAATTTTTATTCCCGACGTTTCGAAGGCTTTGCAGTCTTCGTTGTAACGGGTCAGACAATAAATATTACCACCATTTATTTCTGACCCGTGACAACGAAGACTGCAAAGCCTTTGAAACGTCGGGAATAAAAATTAAAACCTAATCGTGATAGAATCCGTAAAAATAGTTTTATTCCAATGTATAATATTCGCGTAAACTTAAGAAATCAGTACGCAGTTTGTCTTCATCAACATTTCTACTACCAATGTCGTCTGAAAACTTTATGGAAATGTACCCTCAGGTTCGTAACATTAGACGCCTAGTCACCGTATACATGAATACAAGCAGCAGTTAACCAGTAGCTATTCTTTTATATTTAAATTACAGTTAGCAGTATCGAAGACGGGTTTTGGTTACGTCTCCCTCACACCTCAGTTCTTTCATTAATGTTCAAGCAAGACAACCATATACGACATGATTTCTACCTCTCCAGGCGTAGCACATGAAATATGCTTTTAAATTAGGCCAATTTATATTCTACCGGCGGCCGAAAACATTCTTCGAGGCACGACACCCCGACCACTTTTATTATTTACTTCTGGCAACACCATCTTCTGAATTTCCAATGATATTCAAACAAAGGACTCTATCGCGACTGTGATGGGAATAAGGATTTTTTATTGAATTTCTAACACGTTTTTTGTTGGAGATTCAGTTGCAGATTTGTAATTATGTTTGCTCGGGATTAATGATATTTTGTTAGAGTTACTTTAACATAACATACGCTCACGCCTGTATCCCCGAAGGGGTAGGCAGAGGCGCCCTAGTGAACTAGAACACCCACATTTTGTTGAGCTTAGTTCCGTCCTAGATATGATAGGGGGCGAGCCTATCCCATATCGGGTACAAATTCCAGACTCCGGGCTGATATGGAAGTATCCAATATCACTTTGCCTGACCCGGGGATCGAACCCGAGACCTCAGGACGGAAGTTGTACCGAAATACAATCACCCCACTGAGGCAGGAACTGTCACAATATATCAATATATCATTGTATTTGACCCCTTAATATAAAGATATCTCAGCCCATGACAGTAACAGCTCAAATGTAGTATTAACGTTAATCTGTCAGAGATGTTCCTCTCAATACGGAACAATAATTTTATTGGCAATTGAGGCGTAACAAGCAAATCTATCGGAAGAAATCCTCACATCCACGGAATGACCTAAATTCTCCTTTGTTGAGGATTACGGGGACGGTATAAGTTATAAACGTTAGAGACTTAATAATTAATTCTTCTTAGTCGTGCACTCTTGGCAGAGTGGTCGTGGTTGTTTAGATAGTGGTACACGGTAGGTCGTCAACGTCATTAGTCTTGAAATAAAACTATTTTTACGGTTTCTATCACGATTAGGTTTTAATTATTATTTAATTAGTTTAATTATTTACGGGTCAAACTGACCCGTGACAACGAAGACTGCAAAGCCTTCGAAACGTTGGGAATAATAATTAAAACCTAATTGTGATAGAATCCGTAAAAATAGTTTTATTTCAATGTATAATATTCGCGTAAACTTAAGAAGTCATTAGTCTTCTTAGCGGTGACAATATATCTTGTAATTCTTCTCCACGTTTGGCGGTTAGCAGCATTGCGTGGACACTCTGTTATGGAGGACCGTGTCGCCGTCCTGATAGTATCCGTCCAGCGAGTAGGGGACCTGCCTCTACCTCGCTTTTCCTCTACCTGACCTTGGACCACAAGTTTTTCCATAGAGTCTTCATTTCTGGAAATGTGCCCGAAGAACTTTTATATTCGTTGCTGGACAATCGACGAAAGTCTGGTCTTAATTAGCCCTGTAATATTACTATCCTACTGCTGCACTAGCTTCCTCTACTAAAGAGTTAGGCCTTAGTCTATCACGCTGGCCTAATACCGGTTCGTAGACTTCACTTACTTACTTAACTTATACTTCATACTTATACTTCTCAATAGATACACACTTAACACAGAAAAAACAGAGATGCATGCTCTTTTTAGGGTTGGTTTTGAACCTTAGACACTCCTCTCGGTAGTCAGTTTCACACCTTCGACTTAACTATGAGTTTTATAGGAATAGAGTGTATGGGAATGGCATATGGCAGGAATGGTGGTAGGGGATTGACTGAAAATATTGGAAGTAGTTGGGATTGGTGCATGAGGCCTTATCCTAGCTAACCTACCAGCTTTTCTCTATCTACCTACGGATGATGAAGAAGAAAGGCAGAAAGAAACTCCGGGCTTACTTTTGTCATCATCAATTGTCACCATTTATTTTTTTATGTCAATAAAACTAAATAATAACATTAAAATAACAATAAAAGTATTTCCAACCGCTTCTAACCTATAGCTTACAAGCTCAACATATGTATTGTTTTGTAGGATAGAAATCCCTAGGAGGGAGCTTAAGGCCGGTGCATTGTGCAAGTAGAAGTAGGCCCAGCGCTCGGTCAAATCTGCTACATCGATGGGTTTTGAATGCTCCAATGCGTTGCCGATGAAGTATATTTATTAGAGAGCTACTTTAGAAATAATGTTAGTGGAAAAGTGCCTTTGATAATCATCATAAGACACATGACGTCCGCTGCTGAATATAGGCCTCCCCAAACATTTCCGGATCGACAGCAGGGGAGTATCCTGTATCCAGCTACTTGGATCTTTCTTCTAAATAAAGAAAACTGTTCATAACTATGCATTTTATTTTATTTTTTGTAACACTCCGCGGGGTCAGAATAAAGTACTTTTCAGCTGCCCTAATCCCACTCAAACGTTTGATACATAATATTATACCCAGTAAAATAATATGACTAATCGTAGAGTACTTATCAGCAACGGCGTGCATAAGCATTCCGAACTGGGTAGACAAAAATCTTGCACAATTATTTTCTTCAACCCTTGCATCATCATTACTCTCATCATCATCATTATAACTGTATCGATTTGGAATATAAGCCGATAAGCTTTTTTAAATCTTTATTTTCATTATTTTGACTCTTTATTTGTGTAAATAGCAAATTGTCAAGGTAGACAGTGTCTCTTTTTCTATATGGACAGCACGCTTATCATTAGTGAAGTATCTATGGATATTATGAGTCCTTTTAGCTATTATTATTATCACTGTACAATGAATTTGTGTAATTATGAGAACAGTAGAAAATAAAAGAAAAACCACAAACCTTTTCTCGTGTGGAAATATTGACCCTCGCCACCGGTACTTTTTGTAAAGGAAAGCTGTAAGGTGTCGTGTTATAATAGCCTTTGCCATTGTTATTACTAAATGGTAAAACAGTCGTAATACTAATAAACCCGGAACAAACTACAATGCTGCTTGAATGAGCATTGAATATTCAACGCAAGTCCTAAATAAATCCAAAATCATTGTCTCCTAAGAATTTATTAATATTTGAAAAGGATAACCCTGAAACACGTTTGTTCGGAAATTGATTGCTATTTCCCTTTGAAGGGCCAGGAGAGGCACGAAGATCTTCCAATATTTTTATATTAGCCCTTGAATATTGTCCGTACAAAATTGGGACTTGAAATTTGAAGTTCCCCTAAAATGAAATAAGGTTAGATCGATGTTGAGGTTTGGATTGAAAAATGAGGTGACTTTAAGATGTTTTGAGAATAGATTTTTAATTTGAGGTTGGTTTTATCGCTTTTGGTGTTAAGGAGGATGAGAATATTTATAATGGTTTCTGATGCGCTATTTTGTGGTAGGTAGGATTCGAAATTGCTTCTCGTCTTGGGAATCCCGGAGCCGTCCTTAATGCACCGATGAGGGCCATTGCGGGTTTTGGTTGGTATTTTCGGTATAAATAGTGTGTAAATAGTGTTAGGGACTCGGCCCAGCGATCGCCTCAATGTCAATCATCTTTCCCAGGTGGTTAAATGCTCGGTCGTAAGACCGGCGAGCCCAACCTAACCATTCCACTTTCCCCCGGAGTGGGTTGGTAGCGATAAATCGTTTTCCCAGCGGTAAAAATATAAAAAAAAAATAATAGATCAATATGGTTATGTGATAAAGGTACTAGTACTAGACATTACTGCAAAGAAAGAAAATCCCAAAGAAAATACGATAAAAAGTGTAATTAAATGCTTTAACAAAATTATATAATTCCTAATTACAAAAGTTAAGCGGCAATTTGACTAACACAATTTGGTGCGCAAATAAAATTTTCTGTTATACTGGTTTTGCTCAGCAAAAAGGTAGCAACTGTAATAGCCTATTATCTTATTTATTCCCGAGATACATTTCTTTTTCGTAAGCCAGTTTTTTGTATGTAGATGGGCGAAATTATTTGATAGAAAAAAATACATGGAAAATATTTTGCGACACAGATATGCCGTGGAATGTTTGTTGTCAATATTTTCGTATCGAATATATTCGGTGGTCCGAATTTCGCACCGGAGCTTTAGTTACGCCTAACAAGAGGTTTGTAGGTCAGCGTAGTAGTACAATCTAATAAATATATGTATCTATAAACTCTGTATGCGTATCATTAACCAAAGTAAAAACTGAAGTCTCCTTGAGTTCAGACAATATCAAATACTACCTCTATAATTAAATGCAAACTATCTACTTTATCATTAGATTGACAAGATATTCAGCCGAAGGATGCCTCTATAAAAGATTTGTATATCGATTCTTACAGTATCAACGCTACTTTTTCAAATTGTGAATACAAAGTAATGTCTACAAAACGCGACAAACATAAAGATCAATTCAAGAGGATTTATATTTGTAAACGTGATATTATTATTTTATATTAAAGTCAATTGAGTCTTCGAAGAATCGTTCGAGCTCGGTTTTTAAATCCTCTTTCAGAGTCTTCGTCTCCATCTCTTCAAGTGGACTCAGGGTTTGTAAGTTTATTTATTAAACGGTGTTATTGATTTTGTACAGTGTTCCCTTGTTGCCGAGTCCTTGAAGGACCCCTACTGTGATATTAAACATTTAATTTCCTGCTTCTCTTATATTTGATTAAAAATTATAAAGCTCTCTTGTGCTATGAGACGCTTATAATCTTGTGCTTTTTAATTGTATGATGACGGATATTATTCAGGTAACATAACATACATAACAGAAGCTCTCGCCTGTATTCCCGAAGGGGTAGGCAGAGGCGCAATATCGAACTAGAACACCCACATTTCGCCGAGCTTAGTTCCGTCCCATATGTTAGGGGGCGAGCCTGTCGCTATATCGGGCATAAATTAATTTTTATCTTCACTATATGTATGACTGTTGTTCAACTAGTGTGCTAAGATTTCCTCTACCAATGAAAGGGATTAACATTGGACCACAACTTTAATTACTTACCTACCTACCTAATAATTTACGTGTCTTCGAAATGTTGATGCAAAATTGACGTAATTAAGGTAGTTTTATTTTATTGTATTGTAGGTGCAGGTGATGACGACGTCGGTAATTACATGACGTTTTATTCGGTAATAGAGATTCCTGATGGCCCAAAGCCCTTTCCTTTCACAGTCGGTATTCCTTTTTTTTCCGTTTTTCCTTTAAAGATTGCTACACATCCATCGTTCCTTTAATTTATTGTCACTATTTACCCGATGGTTAACGTGTCGGACTTGATCAATACCAGGAGCTATATAAGTATACTGCGAAATACAAAATCAGTATTCTGTTTATTGTTTCATCTAAACCTAACGATGTTTCTAAATATGAAATGGAATACAGCCGAGAAGAAATTCTATTAGCAACTAATTATCCTTAATTCACTTTCAATCTAAGGAATGCCGATGAGAATCTTCACACGGTGGTGACGGATCAAAAACATTCCAGTCACGTGTACAACAAAGAGACAACTTCAGACCAGAGCGTCCCCTCAATTCGAACTGCTTAATGAAGTTAGCCGGGATCGTTGGGAGGCACGCGTTCGCAATAACTAAACGTGAAAGTTGCATGGATTTCCCACCTTTTGTTTTATTTATGGTTGGCTGTTAGTGACCTTGTTGGTGAAAAGGATAGGGACATGAGGTATTGCACCAGCTGCATAACTAATCTTCCTTTCTTTCTGCCTGTCCTTATCCCACCACAACGTGGGGTCGGCGCAACATACTTTCTTAAGTATGTCGCAGAAAGCATTTGTCTTCATCCCGGTAATATCGTGTTAGAAAAACATCCCGCCCGACCTGGGAATCAAACCCAGGATTGCCCGGTTCACAGCACTTTCACTTTCGTTACTAGACTTAGGAAAAAGAATTCCTGTTTGATACGCAACGCCGTGTTTGTTTTTCATAAAGTCATGCATTTAAAGCAGTTCTTGATTCCCAACATATCAAACCTTTGCTAGTATTTTGTCTAGAATTTTCCAAAAGATTAAACTATAATATAGGTAGTCAAAATATTATTGATTACACACAGAAGAAGTGATAGCAAACATTTGCCCGAAGAATAAATCATACATCTCGTGCTAACGGAAATAAAAAAAAATCCAACATAACACACGTTGAGATTAGTAACAGCAGGAATAATAATTGTAGAAATTTAATAGATGTAGAATTACGATAACTTGTACATATGATAAAATTATAGCAGTAGACAGGTTTTGATCTTCAAATTCTTCTAGTAGTGAGTGTAATATAAAAAATAATAACACCCAACAGTCACACACATAGTCCTGACCCCACACTAAGATCGAGTCTTGTGTCGTGGGTATCAGGAACTACGAGAGACTTTCGGTCTCACAACACCCAGACCCGAAACAAATATCTGTAGACCATACAAACATTTGTCTCGGTGCGGGGATCGAACCCGCGGCCTCTCGCTTCACAGCCGGCAACTCGCCCGCTGTGCCACGGAGGCTGTCAAGAGTGTCATACATACGGAGTGTACATAAACAGTTCCTGAATTTGCAGCAAGAATACGAAATATTCTCCCTTACGTATAATCACGTTGTAACGTGTTACTTTATGGTGTGCAATCAACATAAATTGCCGGCAATAAATTCAAAAACACCTTCGGCTATGTTGTCCGAATTTTTAATTCCCAACTTCGCCTATAAACTTCACGGGGTAAATGTGGGAACGAATCGTATTTTTTCCTTTCAAACATTTTATCGTTTTTCTCTTGTACACCGGGTATCGTAAACTGCGAATGGAGTTGGGTGAACACCTTTCTCTAAGTTTTTTTGTTTGAAATATTACACTGTGCCAATGTACTCTTTGTGAATGTAACGACTTTGTGTATTGGCTTGATCTGTACGTTTTTTGCTTTTCCCTTGACCCTTGACTGAATTATGCCTGCCTAAAGTTACTACTGAATTTGCAACGCCTGATTTTATTTCAATAGGCTTCATTTCAATGGGATCTATGGTTGGTTTTGCACCATGTTTGTTATTTAGACTGGTACGAAAATATTAAATAATACTCATTAGTGATATAAAATTCAAGTTAGCTACTTTCAGTAGAAACATGTGGCCCATTTTAGTGAAAAATAATGAGTCATTAATAATTATGTTTTAGATTTCTAGAATATTCTTTGATACTAAAGTTACACTAAAAACAGCTTATATCTCACAATTCACGTTTACATATTTCAACATGCGACCAATGAGGCGTATTTTTAGTCCCTACTAAGGCATTCTCGACTATTTATCGTGTATAAGTTGCCCCACTCTGTCTCAGACTATCTAAACTTTGTCCTGTACGTTATCTTTTTATAGGTTTTCAGACAATTTCATAGTTAGATTGATAAAACGATATCGGCAGTTTTGTGAGATTTTTTCTTTTTCCAATTTCGGACTAACAAACCAGTTTCATCGTTTGTTTTTTACCTTTTTCGAACTGTATCAAGTCTTCTACTGGACCAGTAACTTCGGTATCCGGCTTAGTCACGTCAATACGGATTTGTTCATCGGCTGCAAAATTTAAATTCTATGCAGATATGACTTCAGCTTTTATGGAAGGAAGTAAAAGTTGGCATTGTATAGGCAGCAAATTATTTTTCCTTTGCAAAATTTTCGAAAATGTCCACACTTTGAAATAAGGTAGTGGGAATGTGCCTTAATGTGGCCTAAAATACTGTAAATGTTTTGTGACGTTATATAAAAATTTATTGGTGGAAATACCTTCAAGATTTGCATTTACGGGCATATTTAAAAATTTATCGCTCGTAGGTGAATTTTCATTTCATCCTTTGTATTCGATGATATGAATAAAGTTACGTATCGAAGTTCGAATTTTAGTGAATGTCGGTTTAATAAAACAGTAAATCAAATATGCAAATGTATTCTTAAATAATTATCGCCCTCCTCAATGCTAAATGAAATCTTTGTACCTGAGAGTTGTTCAATAAGAATTTTATGCTATGTAGATTCTAAACACTCAGATTAAGCCTGCAAGATGGACTGTAATCTTACCCCTCTTATTGGTACAAAAGGGCCCTCTTATTAGGAATATCATTATACGGAGTTGATATTATATAGGAATATTCTTCCACTTAACCTTAACTCCCTCTGATGTGGTGACTGCGCAATACACATTTCTTAAGCATGTTGAAAAAAGCATTTGCCTAAGTTTTTCGAACAGCCTGAGGATGTTCTTAGAGGATATGTCGTTACCTAACGTGACATTCGTATCCAATTCCTTGTGGGGTCGGCGAAACTCAGTTTTTCAAGTATGTTGCAGAAAGGATTTGGTTTTAAGTCAAGCCTCTTCGTCCATATACACGGCCATAGATAAAGGATGCGACTAATATCATAAGGAAGTACGTCTATAAATTCAGAAAGCAGTACAAATTGCGTAATGCAAAGTTGTGGCTTGTAAAGCGGGTGCCTTTAATCAGACCGAGAGAAACGGATGCATAATTCATAATACACGAGCGAAATCATTCACTCACGCGTCCTGTGATAATGTCGGGGATGGAATGAATATAATGATTCACGATGGAGCCATGAATGTTTATGATTCGCTCGCTACTTAAAGTGCTATTTAAGTATAATCGGGCTTGCCTTTTGAGTCTAAGAATTATAATGCATCTAGGGTATATTATGTATATTGATGTTAGGACCTCAAAAACTGGGCATAAGTTATAGTGTTACTGATTAGGGAAATAGTGTTCGTCATTATTGAGATCGTAGTCGCCTCCTTTGTCTAGTGGCAGCACATATGGGCTGTGAACCAGTAGGTCGTGGGTTCGATTCCCACGTCGGGCAAAGCGAATTTTCTAATTTAATTTGCCCGGGACTCAGACGTAAGGCAGGCAGCCTCCCAAAAAACTTAGCCAAATCCTTTCTGCAAAAAAATGGGATAAGGGCAGGTAGAAAAAAAGAATTATAGAGACCGTAGGGAAATGCAATATCTCTATCACACATCAAATTTGTATGAGAAAGATTTTTTATGTTTTTGTCTTTAAGTGTGTCTCTTTGTACGTTACACTCTTGTTTTGAACTCTGGCCGTAAAGAATCAGACTCTAGATCAATACATAAAAGAAACTCAAGAAGGAAAGAGTCAGAAATAGACATTCAGTGACTGTTAGAATTTCCAACGCTTCGAATAAATGCGATTATCAATTTAACAATGATATTACTAACAGAATTTATTTTCACCGGAAACCAACAATTCATCAATTTACTGAGTGATTGCACGTGCATTATTTAAGCATGTGTGTAAACTTTATTAATACTGAAGTTGCAGCGAGTTACTGAATGAAATGTTTCAACGGTTTGACAACACTTGGACAATTACCCGGATTTATTTTTACCTGCCTGGTAGCACATATTGTTATAGTATAAATTACAATAGTGTATTGTTGTTTAGAAACACTTTCTGTGATTAATCCGATAGACAGAATACGTTTAATTTTTGCAAGGTTATCTTCTAATCTAATGGTATCATTTAATGTTTAAATTTTATAGTTATACTAGATGTCCTAGTATAACTATAAAATTTAAACATTAAATGATACTATTAGAAAATAACCTTGCGAAAGTTAATTATAAAATATAATTAATCCTAACAATATTTAATTTTCTTCTCTCATAACTCTATTTTTTTAGAATTCAAAACATATCAATTTTGTTCATCCAAGTATAAGTATTGTATAAAATATTAAGAGGTATTGTTTGTAAACAATCGTACTTTATTACAGTTGTTTGGAAAACAGTGATTTAGTAGTCTAGAAAGTAACAACAACTATAACAAATCTATTGAGTTTGTGATTTTCTATTTGTTTGTTGTTTATAGAAATACCTAGTATTGACGTAATTTTATGACTTAGCGAATGTTTAGCTAAAAGGTCAATGACAATAGCATGAATATCTTTGGAACATATAAGGCATGAATAAGACATTTCATACAAATGCATTAAGGGAGTATCAACCTGGATTCAAGGATGCACTAAAAGTCCTTCATGTTGCAGCTTCTGAACTGAACCATGAAGAGATATTCGTTAATGCTTTTTATTGTAAAAGTAAACTAAACAACAAAGTCAAATGTTCTTTCTATGCGTTATTCTAAACCATCAAGCGATTGCGTCTGTTGTGGTATAAAAATAGAAAATTAAAGAAGGAACGATGTGTAAGTTTGACTTCAACAGCAGCATCTTAGACCATCTAAGAATCATAAATCGAAAAGGATTTAAGATCCCAGAAACAAGTACAAAGCAATATTATTTACCTGTTCTTCTGAGGGCCTTTGTTCTAACTCCTAAATTATTTATTCATCTGACAGTGCTTTGAAACTTACACACCTATCTACACCTATAATAACTGTGCTGATCAGGAATAACATCTCAGAAACAAAGACAGAACAATCATATTGTTAACCTGTTCTTCTAATAATGGCCTTTGTCCTAATTCCTAAACTATTTATTAAGCTAACAGTACTTTGAAACTTACATAATCATCTACAATTATAATAACTGTCCTGATCATTCCGTTAGCATTGAATGGCCCTTTGTCACCTTAATAGCTTCTCTTATAATCATTTGTAGATTATGTTATTAATGTATTATGGACAACAATGTTGTTAGAATACCTTCTGAAGTAAGAGATTCTAATACAAAATATTTTTGAGTTCCGACACTTCGAAAATGATGATAATGTATTTTCTCCACATGTTTATTTTAGTTTCCGCATGTGGCGCTTTTATTCAAATCTATGGAAAAAATAAAACAATTTTACCATCATCATCACTCAAAACTCGTACTAAGGTATAAGGGCCAGGGATTCCCAAGAACAGTCAGAGACTAAGGCTGAGATCTATAGAGCGAATTTCGACAAAGTATGTGTTTTAGAAGGATTTAGAATTGTTAAATGGAACTTTGACTTAGTCCGGGTAATTTTTTATAAGAAAAATAGACTGATTGACAAACTAAGCAAAGATTTTCTTGTAAAAAATGAGTCAGACTAAGTTAAAATTCTCACTGAGTTCGTTACTTTGACTTAAACTTAGTCGAATTTCTCTCTATAGATCTCAGCCTAAGCATCGCTAGACTATTCTGAATGACTTCTATGTATGTCCCGCGATTATTAGTAGCTAGATATTCGTTTTTTTTCTCATTATTTATATTTGCTTACGAAGGAAAACGAGCTTACCTGTTGGTAAGTACTCTTACTTACGTCCATTGTAATCGCCCATAGAATTTTGTTTATCATCCTCTATCATATAATTCGGTTATACCCGCTAAGCGACATGTGGGTGATCTAGATCTATAGTTCACTATTGCCCATCCCTTCGGGGGTACCGGCTTGTAGTATGACATTTCGAAGAATGCGTTCTAATATCCATATCAATTCACATTCCAGGTAAGAATGAGTTCCAGAAGACATGCTTTTCCACTATGCACAAGTTCTGTGAGTCCATTTCTACTTTCATTTCAATATTAAATTGCATACATTTCGTTTCTACCTATTTACTGATATTACTCTACTTTAGCATATTACTTGGCGTTATTTGAAAACACTTTTGGCCATTTGTACTTTTGAATATTTTATGTTTTGTGGATATTCTCATTCGTTTTTGCATCAAGTTGAAAGCTTTTGTGAATATTAATAAAATGAGCAGTGTTTATATTAATGTAGGTTGTATTTGCATTCCTATACTCTAACATAATATTTCAAAAATAAAACTATTGAAGATATAATTTCAAATGATAAATTTTGGAACCTAGTCTGGTGACAAACCTCCGTAAGCAAACTCTATCTAACCAGAACCATTGGGTTATTGCTGACTTTAAAAAGTTATCTAAAATCATTACCGATACGAGTACGGATGATTCACATATTTTAATCTGACATAATTTTAGGAATTTCAATTTTAGTAAAAATAAGCACATGCAATATATTTACAATATTTTAATAACTTCTCACTTTATGTTCACAAATCAGGAGTTTTAATGGAAAATATTAAAAATAAGGACTCTCACAATCCTTACGTATAAGTTAAATTTCTACTAAACTCCCATAGCAATATTAATAAACAAGGAAACAAAGTCATAATGGGTACCGTTTCTGTGGCTCCCGGTGTATCATTATGGCAGCGGGCAGCGCGCCAGCCGTATAAAGTTAGTAATTGCTTAGCGAATATTTTACGGCAAAATGTGTTAATATAGTTCAGATATATAGAACCTGTTATAATTTAACTAGTTTATTTTCTGATGGCGAAGTATCCTTTTACAATTTTCTAGGTTATTTTGTGGGAGACATGCAGTTTTATATGATACGTTAATGAACATATTACAAAGGTTTTACGTATGATTATAAGAAACATTATTAATTAACTATAAATGATCTATTTTGAAACGTTTAATTATAAAAAAAGGCATTAATATTCCAAATAAAATCAACATTCATTATGTGAATAGGGATCTTGGATTTAAAGATACCTAATGCTTCTGCGAGAATTACGCATTCATGATTCATGAAGTCTTAGAAATATATAAAAAATAAATTTGGAACAAATTCTGTTAGCTTCGATAAGTTTATCAAAGATTTTTATCTAAATGTCGATACTTGAACTAAGACCTATGGATCCAGTAACAAAGAACTTCTAAAACACACGTTACCAACAACGTCAAAGAAAACACTTAAAGCAAACTCTGTTAAACAAAACTCCACACGAGGAATGAAGTTTTTTTATAAAAATATTTAAGAGTCTCGTTTCAAAGATTCCTGTCTGTGAATAATCTTTTCAGCGAGAATGGAGCTTAGCGAGCACTTAAGGATATTGCTTTCTTATTAAATATTGATGCTTAACGTATGATACCTTCTACATGTTCTAAGTTCTCATAAGGTGTAGATTTGAAATAATTTCATACTTTGCTAATGAGGTTGTTAGAACAAACATTTAGCAAGTTTTCGGTTTAATTACAGCCATTTTTACTCACATATTGAGGAATATTCTACTAATTATTGTTGTTTAACATCTGACGTAAGTTAATGCTGATGTTGAAACTTAAGAACAAATTAAGGAACCCAATATTTCCTACATTTTCAAAAACTTCATCCTTCCATCTGCATCCTCTTTTCTTACATTCAAGCTAGTCTCCAAAATCAGTTTCTAAAACTTGATAACTGCACACGACTTCGCTTGCTATCAAATCAGTAGTCACTTTGCTATGCCACGATAAAAAACAACTGCTTCAAAATAAAGAAGAATAACTCAGCAATTCCGTTGAACCTAACAATAAAACAAAAGGTGTACCGTAATCTTCGCATGCGCCAAATTATATATTGCTCCATTAGATAAGGCAAATGATAAGTGTAACGTGCTTCGGTGTTTCGTGTGGGATTTACGACCATTATGTGTTAGGTGGTTATGACCTATTTTCTTTGTTGTTATCTGCAACTAATGTCGGCTTTTATCCGGCAGAGGTTCGTTAATAGGCAAGCAGTTTATGGCCTCTCCTATTTATAAAGTAGTGGATGCGTGGCTTCACTGGCCTTATAATTAGAATATGAATAAAGAGCTATAGACCGTTATTCTTAGTAATTACATATTCATTAGAGATCATTGAACGAAATATTGTCATACTTAAATCTTTGTTCAATTGTTAGACACTCGCTGTGCCAAAGTTTAAGATCTCTGTTAATCGTTAGGGCAGTAGAATTTTAAGATGAGGTGGAGATATACGCAGAAAAATACGCAGTTTGCACACCTGATAATTTCAGCTAAAACTCTCAAAAATTATCACATATTAAAGAATTTGACGTACTATCAATATCATTTTTAAAGTAAACGTTATCTTTCTAGATAATCATCATCATCATCATCAGCCATAGGACGTCCACTGCTGAACATAGGCCTCCCCAAAGATTTCCAGATCGACCTGATCTTTCTAGATATTTGAGGAATATAAAGAATCCTTTTTCGACGTAATCAAAAATTAATATAATGAGTTTTGGCTCATGTTCAAACTACTCTGTGCTGGCGAAGCAGTCACCCAGGGACTAAGTTAATTAATAGTAGTTGGTTTTTGTTATAGAAAGAATGTCGGAGACAAATACTTAGGTAATAAATTTCTGGTACGAGACTGGTCGCTTTATCTGCTAGCCAGTAGATGATGTTGAATACAATGCTAAATATATGAGACTTATATTTAAGATATGATTTACTCTTAAAATAAAATGCTAAATCTTATCTGCAATAGTGCTTGATAGTGCTCACATTGAAGTTGGATTAGACCAAATGGAAAAGGAACTATTTAGATAAATATGGTTAATGATTGCTTAAGTTTGGGAGAATGTTATTCATTGAAATAAAACTAGTTTTTACGGATTCTATCACGATTTGTTCTATATTTTCAGTCACGACGTTTCGATATATTTATAGGCTTCGTGTCCACGGGTCGGACTAAGGTGTGTTTTAATACAAAATCGCGATAGAATCCGTAAAAACTACTTTCAATAAATATGGTTTTCCGTATTTGGCTATGAACATTTAAGACTAAAACGTAGTTGAGAAAATAAAAGTTATATCAATTTTGAAAGTGCAACTCGTGCGTTGTACACTAGCTAACCTACATGATATTTGAATATAGCGAAGTTAGGGATAAAAGTTAGCCCTAAATAGAATAAAGTATCATATCTGCTGAAATACACTAATAATACAGTGTTATTTTTAAAACCCTGATGCTGGAAACATGACAAGAATATTAATCACGCAATTTTCCCAACGGAATTTAAATAAGGTATATTGTATTAAACATCACATTAGCGACTGGAAGCTCTTTAATTTGTAATGCTGTGACGCCTCAGCCTTTTGTTGTCTCTTTTTGTTTACGTTTTTTGGTATTTGTATTTTCATTTACAAAGCCGAATTTGTATGGTAAGTTCATATTTGGTTTGTTGTCAGTCGTATCCAGCTCGAAGGATCACTCAGAATGTTTACGATTCGTAATTATGATTGCTTTAATTTATTATTTATCTGTAATACATTCTGCAAAATATATTCATACATAAGCGTACGCCTGCGGATATAGGCGTAAGCTTAAGAACGAGTAGATAGAGGCGAACTAGAACACCACATTTCGCCGAGCTTATTTCTGTCCTAGATTTAATAGGACGCGAGCCTATCACCATATAGGACACAAATTCTCGACTACGAGCTGATACTGGATAGAAAACACAATATCACTACCCAGCCAGGGGATCAAACCCGAGACCTTAGTACGGTAGTCATTCCGAGCACGCAATATAACTAAACCAGCAAGGCAGTCAAATATTCAATACTTTTAATGCCGTAAGTGACATAGATGAGTTTATTTTAAAGAATAAAAGAGAGTTTATTTGTCAAACCAAACAAGGACAGGTAACAACAAGTGTTTCTTTCTACTAATAACCTTTAACGAACAACATATTTTCCTTTGATATCAGTCTCCAGACACCAGAGTAATCAGGTACATACATAAAAAACCAAAGCATATCACGAATTGAGACCTCGGTCGTTTGGAACTCGATTAAAAATGTTAGTCAATAATCTCAAGTTTAAAAACTTAACAGTCCGACTTCAAATCCGATCGTTGATCGTCGAAATTGGGACCACCCTTGAAATAAGCTCTATCGAATGCAAAAAGAATTTTGAAAATCGGTCCACATTTGGCAGAGATATCGCGAAACATACATAAAAAAATACAGACGAATTGAGGATTTTTTTGGAAGTCGGTCGAAAAGTCATTACTATGATGTATATGTGAATACAAACATACATACAAAGACTGCTAAAACCATAATCCTTCCTTAAGGCTTTGCCATATTCAAACAAAAAGAACCTAAATGCACCGAATCAAATAGGAAACACATTCCCTCATTCGGTTCAATTATACGTGAAAATATTTCCCGTTCCAATCCGACAGTTCTTTCGCTATCGAATGATTTTCACGATGTTTAAAATGTAAAGGAGGACGCGGAGCGTTGGCGCTTTGAATTTGTTACCGGCACGTGATGAAGCGTTTAAATAAATTGCCGATTGCAGACCGTTTGCTTTCCGAAAGACAGAGCCGATTTGCTGTTAAAGTTTTAAAAATAAAACTTAGTTTTACATTTTGAAACTGTAGTGGATACTATATGGACGTTCAAGACCCTAGTTTTATTTGAAAATAATACTGGTAACCTTTAGGAAAATCCTAAAGAAATAGAAAAAATACTTTTAGTGTTCCGAAAGTTTACTTAAGAAATAATAACATCTAACAAACCCTTTAGTTCGACAAACACTTCAATATTCTATGAAAATGTTCGGTTGTATAGACAAGATAAAGTATACTTGAAAGTTGAAACAAACAATTTCATCTTTGTGAACTATTCTTCGTTGATATTAAGAATTATATTCTACTGGATAGAAAGGGTGATTTGTTATTTTATAAAAGTAGGAGGTAAAATAATATTCGCTAAATACTGATCGATCTGCAGGTCTACCACGACCTCTTATAGCAGTATTTTTATAATCGTTCTTCGTTTGTTTTGTATGGGAATCGGTACAAGTAAAATTATAATAATACTGCTATAAGAGGTGGTGGTAACCTCCCTGTACCTACTACATTTAATATATTTTACTTTACTACTAACAAAGTTACATATCCATCTAACTATAAAAAATAATAAATTTAGACAAAGATACGATTTCGTCATAAGAGAACACAAGCTTCTTGTGATATTTAGAAAAGTAAATGTTGCGAGTAATTTGTCTCGTATAATGAGCAAAAACTTCACAAATTCGGAAAATTCTAAATTCGGGAAACACATAGAATTTATACATCAAATTATTTTGATATAGTTCATTAATAAAAGCCTTAATTATAAGATAATAAGACGATGATTTTTTTATAACAAAGAGGAAAACAGATTTTGTTTGTAAAAATATTCCGAAGGTAATAAAGTACAAAACAATGGCATGAAGTTAAACATTGCTGAAGTAGAAAATAGAACAAACGGAGTGTAAACTGACCTTAGGGATACAATAGTAGCTGAATGCATAATCCATTACTTCTTATAAAGCAATGCATAAGGACACTCTTCGGAAATTGTATTGCTTTTATTTATACTTTACTTTATTCCGCCTGTCTTATCGGAAGCCCCTTGATTTGCTTCTTACCTCTTCGTAGGATCAAAAAGCATAAATAGACTGGGTTGATTATGGTAATATATAATTTTTTTTGGTGGTGGACACTGCACTAACGCTGTAGTGTAGTCACTTTGCCGTGATCGGATAAAAAAAAGCTACTTGTCAATTTTTTTTGTATTTATTATTATAATTAACGGAGCGACTTCAAAATTTATTCGATCGTGACCAAATTTATATGGGACTACCCTTGGAATAAGCTCTATGGAACACAAAAATAATCAAGAAAATCGGTCCACATTTGGCGATATCGTGTAACATACATAAAAACAGACAAACTGAGGACCTTCTTTTTTTAAGCCGGTCTAAAATTTAGATAAAGACGTTGTCTACAAAAAATAACGCTTCTACATTTTAGTGGCAGAACCTTTTAATTTAATTTCGAGACAAAAGCATGGGGTTACCTAAGTGGTTCTTTCAACGTTTCATTAAAACATTCTCTTTTCCATTAAATCTCATAAAAGCACCGGTGTTTTGATTTCGTTACGGTACCTTTGATGTAATACCAGAGGTTTTTGTTGAAAATTAAAACAATAAGCAATTTGTTTACGGGAAGCTTTATGGAGAATAAATCTAAAAATATATTCTCCGTTATTGAGGTGACTACAAAGTCCCTCAGTAAGTAGGAACAACCTATCTTTGTTAAGAATGTAGAGTAAATTGGGATTAATGTTTGTGAAGATATTATAAGACCTAAGTAATATATAGCTTCATTTTTCTTTGTGCTTGGTTGGAAACTAGTATACGCTTTCCTGTGACTTATCAATCTACCTTAGAGCTATTTTAAATTAGTAAAGTAACTTTGTTTCTGACAATTCGACGAATTGGACCCCTGGAATAGATTTGTTATCAAGCAGGCAGCCATGAAATTTTAATAGGCTAATGACAGATGACAAGATCGTCAACGAGTAGGTATATCATCATCATCATCATCATCAGCCATAGGACGTCCACTGCTGAACATAGGCCTCCCCCAAAGATTTCCAGATCGACCTGTTGGAAGCGGCCTACATCCAGCGACTTCCTGCGACCTTTATCAGGTAGCTATATATATTTCAAGAATTGCGCAATGTTTATTATCACTTGAATTAAGTATTGAAGATTTTATTGGACCATATTCAATTGTGCAGGGTCGAAATTCGTAATATGTAATTTTGTAAAATCATGCTCCTAACACGTCATGCTCTAGTCAAAACATTAACGCTTATCGGCTGCCAATTTTATTGTGTGATAATAATAATATGAGTTTTTGAGTTCAAATGGTGACTGAATCATATTGCGCAATGTAATTTTAGTCTAGAGAGGTCCTTAAATCGCCTCGCACGTCTTGTCATAGGATCTATATATTATAGGCTTTATTTATATACTTACCCCCTTATTCATACTGAAATCTTGGTCTTATCGAATGCATAACCCTACTTTTGCCTAGTTTAGCAAAATGAGAACTAATATATGCTTATCGAATACAATGTTGCTGGTTACAGAAAAAATATTATTTTTATCTCTAGCAAGCTTCGAAACAAATAGGAAGTCTTTATTGTATAAAAAATATATATCAATCTTAGATGGGTCCTAGACTATAAAAAAATTAATATCATTAAGAAAGAACATCAAACTTGAAACAGCTGATCGGAATCGGCCATGTTTTCACTATCGAACGTTGGAATGTTTTTACGCTATTGAACGATTATGAATACAATTTTTATGAAGTGTACTATTGCGGTCTTATTACGCTCTACTAAGTTATTATGAATAAAGGGGATAGACTTCAGATATTCTACAGATTAAAATATGAAACATCGCTCTCTCTATATTTTTGTGTGGAAGTTATGATAATTCATTTCGAAGTCAATTCACCCTCGAATAAGGGTTGCTCCCCTCGTAAATGAACTCTTGTTATTCTGATATATTTTAATTTAAGTATGAAGTTACGGCTTTGGGGATTACATAAGGTGATGAAAGATAAGGTACTTTGGATTTATAAGAAGAGGCTACCTGATCTTGATATTTTCTTACTGATTAGTAGACAAGAGATCCAATGGTCTTTACAAAGACTACTGAAGCCAAAATGAAATGGAAGCAGCTTAGTAAGCTCAGTCTAAGTTGAACTCCCTTTAATATAGATATCCTAAGAATAGTAGTAGGTATTCTTATTATTGGATAAGTTATAATGGATAACATAACATCAAAAATAACACTATTTTTACGGATTCTATCACGGTTTAGGTTTTTAATTTTTAATAATCGTGATAGAATCCGTAAAAATAGTTTTATTTCAATGTATAACATTCGCGTAAACTTAAATCAGTATATAAAATCATAAGTTTCAAAAAACTCTAATAATTTTATAAAAAAAAAACCCATTTCACTCAACTTGACCATAGGAATGGAAATGAGTATGGCAAATCGTGGGCGTTCTAGTTCACAAGCTCATCTCTGCCTACCATTTGGGGGATAAAGGCGTCAGTGTATGAATGTATTTCACTCAACCTTTGGGTAGAGGTTAATAGAACATCAACCGTTTCAAAAGGTTGTGACATATGTATGGGTAGAGGGCCATGTCACGACATGACTGTCCCGTCGCAAGCCCCTCGATTTGCTTCTTCCCTCCTCGGATCCAGAGTGTGAAGAAGAATAAATACCGGAGGCATCACCTGGTGGCAACTCGTAAACCCATTTTTTGTCAGTGGTCGCTAGTTTTTCGACCGACTTTCAAAAAGTTGAAGGTACTCAATTCGTCTGTATTTTTTAATGTATGTTACGCGATATCTCCGCCAAATATGGACCGATTTTCAAAATTCTTTTAGTGTTCGATAGAGCTTGTTTCAAGGGTGGTCACATATAAATTTGGTTACGATCAGATTTGAAGTCGTTCCGTTAAGTTTTTAAACTTATGATTATTTGGACTGCACTACGCTTACCATCAGGTGCAGTGTAATCACTATTCCGTGCGCAGATAAAAAAAATATTACGAAATTACAACGTTTCCATTTTTGTTACTTGTCTACGGAACCTTAAAACTTTTATATCCAGTAAATAAAAAAAATCTTCTAAATATCTTTAATTTATTATAACAAAGCTCTTTGTCCTATATTAGGGCCAAAAATATTTTTAATCTAATTTGAACTCAATAGACAATTCGGATAAAATCCAATTTAAATTCCAAAAAGATTTGAAAGTCAATGTAACGCGGCGCCACTTTTGTTACATCCGTTGTCAATATAGGATATCAGAGGCTACCAAAGGACTTTGTTCATATTCGACCCACGTACAGATATGCGTGTATTATTTGTATGTATGAAATGCTAGTACAGAGACGTAGTTAGTGCTTTTAAAAGGACCTAAAATGAAAATTGTGGCGGTCACTTGTGGGCGTGATTTCTTGGTGCATAATTAAAGAAATCTCTGCTTTCAAAATTTTTATTGATACATACATACATACATAAACTCACGCCTGTTTCCCGTTGGGGTAGGCAGAGACTAAGGAGCGCCAATTGCCTCGGTTCAAACACACCTCTTTCGCTTCTTCCACAGTCATCAGTCAGATTTTTATTGATCTGATTCCAAAAATATTTGTATATTTGTAACGATTATCGAATCTGGGTTTGGGTTGTTGGTGCATGTTTTCTTGAGACTGGGGTTTACAGAGACAGCAATACATCTGATTAAGAATAATTTATATTCGTAGCATATTTACGTAAAAAGTACTATAAAACGCTAATTTCAAAAATATAGAAAATTGTAAAAAATAAAAAAATATTTAAGTTTCTAAAATTCTGAAATAAATGCTACGTTATTGGACAATTTATTCGAAGAAGTAAATTTTGTTGAAATTTGTTTTACAGAAAAACACTGCCAAAGCCTTCATAAATAAACAAACACTTCTAGCCTAAGTGTGGTTCAAAGGGTTTTTCAGAGGGGGGTCAAAGTCCCCCAGGAGTCATTCAGTACGTGCTCACAGTGGCAATCGTTGTCCCAGGGGCGTGCCGATAAATATGTATGTATCGGGACAGACAGGACGTCACCTGGGGGTCGTAATTGCGTTTCAATCCCAAATTATACATATTTATATCTGATTGTATTTTTGTTACCCAATATGAATTATTTAGCTGTCTTAATACGTTTGCTAATACGGGAATTTAATTGTTTGGTATTTTATTTTTATTTTTTTTCTTTCGCGTCTTTGGTCTAGTGGTAATTTTTCCATATCAGCCCGGAGTCTGTAATTTGTGCCCGATATGGCGATAGGCTCGCCCCCTATCACATCTGGGACGGAACTAAGCTCTGCGAAATGTGGGTGTTATAGTTCGCTAGCGCGCCTCTGCCTACCCCTTCAGGGATACAGGCGTGAGCTTATGTTAAGTTATGTTACAGGTCGGTTTTTCGTAGTCGGTTTACTTTATATTCAAAATCAATAAGATTGTGGCCATCAGTTATCACAGGTAATAGACGGTGTCAGCTTCCAATAACTACTGGACACCGGCGCCGCATGAACGCCGAATAAGCTGAAATTTCGTCCAATTTCCCCTTCTGTCATATATTTATTGGCGATTGGAGTTCTGTTCGGAAACGCTGAGTGTGTCTTATTCAATCGTAAACTAGTATTAACGAAGTTGGATGTAATATGGATGAATTTATTTATGTGTTTCGTGGATATTTATCTCTTTAAATCATTGATTTAATATATCCTAGATGCACAGTTCTTTGCAAATATCGTCTTAAAAAGTGGTTTCAGTAGTAAAACAAAGGAAAAAATCACAAGTTCTAATTAAATCAACACAATTATAACCCTATGCCAGTGATATAAAGCAGCTTTTTAAACGAAATAAGCAAGCGTTTTTAAATTCGAATTTTGAACTTTTTGATTCTATCGGCGTTCGACTGTATGCAAAAGTAGTGCTTAAGCACTTCTTTGCTGTCCCATTTTCTGAGCGTCAACTGTGCATCTAGGTATATAATATATCGATGCTTTAAATTTCTAAATTGTGATTTTGTATATCATGTATTGTCTGGACTTTAAAAGAGGCAATAACCCTTGAATTTGTTTCGGCATTTCTCCTCAGGTATAGCCACGAAATATGTAATAATATACAATGATGTTCAAACACTCATACGAACAGACATGTTGAGACGCTTTTTTATTTTTATTATTTTATTTAATTAGGATCGCCAAGAGGTTACAAATAAACTTAAATAGTCACGGGCAGCTCGGCCTCCGGTGGCCCATACGCTTATGGAACATATATATGTGCCGCCTCTGACGGGTTAAGTAACCAACACTTATATCATTGCTCCCAGTTACAGGCAAACACAGCATGCATTATTTTGGTGTTTACACCAGACAAAAATTAACATTAAATTTTAAATTTAATTTAACAGATGTTTAAAACAGGTTTTATGAAAATTAACAAAGTAATCTTAAACATAAACCATAGTAGTTGCTTTAAAAGTTGAGCATAGTTTAGGTTGATACATAATGCGAAAATAAGATAGATAATCAGTGTTCTTTAAATTTGTAAAAAAAAAAATTTTAAAGAGTATTGAAAAAATTCTCGTCCGAATGAGGCCTTAGGGATTTTATACGTGCCTTTTATTGCGAATCCAAATAGATGTGCATGCATTTGGCGCCAGCTCAAACCGTGAACCCTTTGATTGGCAAAAAGAGTATCGTTTGTTGACGCTATGCCAAGTCACGTTTGGCTGACGGCTTCACGTGAGATGTGCCAATATTTGAATGTTTAAAATATATACAAAATTGAGCTATATCTAACATAGGTTTATTATAGGAATAGAAAAATATATAGACAAACGAATTAATTTTATTATTCACGTTAGCTAGTGCCAGAAATAAGTCTGTATAATTATACTGATATACTCTACGCACTGCCTTCATTACCAATTCACTGAAAGGTAAGTAGGAAGGTAAGCGGAGCGAAGGTGACATAACATAACATAAGCTCACGCCTGTATCCCCGAAGGGGTAGGCAGAGGCGTACTAGCGAACTAGAACACCCACATTTCGCCGAGCTTAGTTCCGTCCCAGATGTGATAGGGGGTGAGCCTATCGCCATATCGGGCACAAATTCCAGACTCCGGGCTGATATGGAAAAATCCAATATCACTTTGCCCGACACGGGGATCGAACCAGAGACCTCAGAACCGTAGTCGTACCGAAATACCACCACGCCGCGGAGGCAGTCAAGTCTGTATAATTATTTATTTTTTATTTATTTATTTATTTTATTTTAGGAAAACCAACAGTTACAACTTATAGTAATAAAAGAATAAGAGATAAAATACTTAATAACAGGTTCTCACGAGTAAAAATATATCTATGCAATTTGAGTGCGAACATATTAAAGCATGCACAATGAAATGTCTAAATTAATCTAAAAGCAAAGTGAATCCACATCGCAGGCACTCAGCCTAGTTACAAAAAAAAAAAAAAATAATAACTATCTACTTTGAGAGAAAAAAGTCTCTGCTCAATTGTCGCCTTGCCGTGCTAATATTAGTACAGAAGATGTCGAGATCCATGCGCTTGCTCAGTTTATTAAAGTTATCACATGCTCGCCACAGAAAGGAGTTCTGTCTATAGTTTGTTGTCGCTACAGGTATATACAACGGAACATTGTATCGAATCTGTTTAGATGGGACATTTAAATTAATTTTTTGAATTAGTTCGGGACAATCAATGGTGCCAGATGTGATTTTCAAAATAAACAGTAAATCTGCTATTTCGCGTCTCTTGGAAAGTGGCAAAAAATGGAATTTTTGGCAAAGAGTAGTGTAGTCGTGATTGGAGTACGAGGTTTTTAGTCGGAAACAGAGATATTTCAAAAATTTTGCTTGAATTCGCTCGATTCTAGAAATGTACTTATCATATCTTGGGTTCCATATTTGGGAAGCATACTCAAGGTTGCTTCGGACGTACGTGCAATATAGTATTTTAAAAGTTTTAGCACAGTTAAAGTCTGTTGAGCTTCTCATTATGAAACCCAGAGCTCTTGAAGCCTTTGCAATAATAAAATCTACGTGGCTATCAAAAAGGAGTTTAGAATCATGTATTACTCCAAGGTCCTTGACTGCATTCACCCTTTGGAGAACCTCCCCTTTTAAAGAATATGTCGATGGTATGATATTTGTTTTTCTGGTAAAGGTTACTACGGAACATTTAGATGCGTTTAAATCTAGTTTGTTGAGAGTACAATATGCGTCTAATCTAGATAAATCACCTTGAAGTTTATTCGCATCATCCATCGAACGAATAATACTGAAAATTTTCATATCATCCGCAAAGCAAAGCAGTTGGCTACTATGAAAACAATTTGAGATGTCATTGATGAAAATCAGAAATAGCAGAGGTCCAAGCAGAGAACCTTGAGGAACGCCACTGGGTATACGTACCCAGCTGGAAATGTAATTATTTACCACAACTGCTTGGGTCCTATTGTCTATATAAGATGCAAACCATCGTAGCAAGTCCCCATTTATGCCCATAGCGTATAATTTGGATAAAAGTAAATTGTGGTCAATCCTATCAAAGGCCTTACTATAGTCTGTATAGACTACGTCCACCTGGTTTCCCGCAGCCATAGATTCTGTAATATATTCATTGAAGAGCACAAGATTAGATGTAGTCGATCGGCCCTTTAGAAACCCATGCTGAGAAAAGTGGAATGAGCTAGACAGAGCTGGGTACACCTGGTTGTAAACTAACCTTTCAAAAACTTTTGCAATAATGCAAAGCTTTGAAATTGGCCTGTAATTGCTAACGTCAACCCTTGACCTTATTATACTGATAAACTCTTCCCACTGCCTTCATACCACTTCACTGAAAGATAAGTAGGAAGGTAAGAGCAACACATGTTAATTAAACATGTTGTAGAATAGATTTGGTTTAGTTTTTACGGATGGCTGTTTGTCGATCTGGGATCTGAACCCACAATCCCCGGTCCATAACACATACATTACCTTGCCACTAGATCAAGAAGAACATCCTGATACATACATACATAGAGTCACGCCTTTTTCCCATAGGGGTAGGCAGAGACAACGGATTTCCACTTGCTACGATCTTTACACCTCTTTCGCCTCATTCAGTCTCATTACTTTCTTCATGCATGCACGTCGGTTTAAGGTACTTTTAACTTGACCTTTCTCGAGTATATCTCTGACTTGGTCAGAGAATGTTCGATGAGGTCTTCCCCTTCCAACTCTACCATCCCAATACTCATGTATTTATTGTTGATTCATCAGCAATTTCATCTCTGACGACATAAATTCCTGTAGAACATCCGACGATAGAAGCTCTTTCATTATTTAAACCTAATAAACTAGAAGAGCCTACCGTCGATTTAATGGAATAACCTTCTGAAACAAAAGTGCCTTTGTTATTTAATAAGTTGCAGACAAAAGAGTCGATTAAAAGTCACAAGCTGAACAAAGTTATTAAGATAAGGAAAGCATGGCGCTAAAAATAGTCCTCGGTAGATAGCAGCAAGCCGGCCTTTGTGGGTCGAATAAAGTTACGCTCTGGTACAAGATGGGAGCGAAAATGATCAAAGCGTTCTAAAAATAGGTAAGCTATTTGGAAAACCACAATTTAAGAGAGATGATACCAGCTTTGATAACTATGATAATGAGATTAATTATTGTAATAATCACAAAGTTGAAAACATAACAGACTAACTTCAAAATGTATCTGATTGTGACCAAAATATGGGACTTTGAAATACGCTTTATCGAACACGAAAACATTTTAAAATCCAGACGAATTGATAACTTTTTTCTTTTGAAGTCGGTCGAAAAGGAGTTCAACTAATTTTAAAGCCCCATTACATGTTTAATACCAAAAAAAGTCTAGTTCTTATACTCTCAATTTTGCCACAACGATGGTTAACAAAAGATCGACTTCTATCACAGCATTAACAAGACTGGTCGAAGTCCGAAGTCGTACAGTGGCCCTAGCAGGAATATTTTTAACAATCTAATTCGATCTTATCGATCAGGACGTCAGTGCGCGCGGGTTTGATATGATTTTGATTGTCAAAAATATTCCTGTTCGGGATCTTGAACTGAGATTTGTCATATTTATTATCATTTAGAACGACATCTTGGCTGGTGGCAATAATCTATGACCTAGTACATAAGACAGGTTTTATGGCTTTATAAATCAGACCATTACTATTTTTAACTAAACTTATAAATTTATATCAAAACTTAACCCCGTCAATGACTTCTGTATCGGGCCATACGCTCTAAAGGCGAGGACTTAGCCCGGAGCTATTGGCAATTATAGCAGCCTATCGCACTTCAAAGACTCAGTAGAACAGCGAGATGAGAAGCTTTTCACGCGTTCAGCGCGTTACATCGGCAAACAGGTGTTGATATCCGACAAACTACCACTCTGGTTTTAAACTTGCAAACATGTACGTAACTTTATCCCGTATACATGTAGTTATGCTAATGTGAATGCTATATTACACCTCCATGGTTAGGTACTGCCATCTTCTATTAAAGCGCTATGACTTATCCCTCTTTAAGCGAGGTTTAAAAAGAGTACTCACTTCACGGTAGGCAGCGGCTTGGCTGTGCCCTTGGCATTGCTTAAGTGTATGGGCGACGGTCCCGCTTACCATCAGGCGGACCGCCAGCTCGTCTGCCCACTTTGACAATAAAAAAAAAAAAAAAAGAAGAGAACGAGAAGCATTTAGAATATCAGCATTATCACTATCATCATTATCATCAGCCATATTTAGAATATCATATTAAAATATCTTATGCAGGCCGCTTCCAACAAGTTAGTCTGGAAATCCCTCTGGTGGCCTGCGTTCAGCTATAGCAATAGACGTCTTGTGACTGATGATGCTGTTAATCTATTTATTTAGCTTTATAAATGCTTGTACATATTTATTGTGATATAATTACATAGTTAATTTATGTTATGCATGCTTTCAAAAGATTTCGTTACAAACACTTGAATTTCTTCACAATATGTATCTTTATATTCGGAGATCAAATCTACCACAGATAAGCTTATAGTAAATGTTACTCTTCTACCTTTCCTTATCCTACCCCAGTGTGAAGATTTTTAAGCACGTTGTAAAAATGTTTAGTTAGGAGATACCGATCTTCTACTGAGTAACCACGAAGCATTGGTACGTGTACCTAAACTTCTTAATCTCCTAAAACCTCTACAATTTGTGTGTTGATTCACTAACGGTATTTTTATTGCTAACTATACAATTAATGTTCTAAACTTATCCTAAATAGAAAGCGATAAGTATAAAAATACTTTATTTGTTAACTATGTACTCATGATTATACTGCAAAAGTTGTATGATATATCACCATATTATTGTGTTGTGAGATAAAATTTAATCTTCATGGTATTAAAGTTATAATAATTCTCCAATAAACATATTTCTGACGTTGTCCTGACCTTTTTATTATCTAATTTTGTACTTGAACTGTATAAAGGGCAAATAAACATGAAAAAATAGCGTTTCATGTCTAGCTGTTGTGCAATGATATTATAGCACTTTTTTAAATATTTTTGTTTAACCTTTATCATTGAATTTAAGTTATGTGCCATAACATTTATCAATATTAAAGTTTCGCCATATAATTGGATGATTCTTTGTCCTTAAACGATAAATCTCTTTCAATCATCACGCAATATTCAATGCTATCTCGATTAACAAACTGTATTTGTAATTTAAACAAGGGCGTTTAGCGTGCATCTTTAGAATTTCGTAAACGAAAAAGAATTTGAAGCGATGAGATAGAACAAGACTGTATTGTTAAAGATGAAAACTATGATATTCAATTCCACCAAAATACAGACAGAACCACTTTCAATATTTTCCATTATATTTGGCAACAGATCGAATAGATGTCAGACATAGGACGTAGACGGGCACCTTGCTATCTCCATTGCATAAATAATGACATTTGTTCTGGATAAAATAAATATTATGATTGGAACGGTCATGGACCCGAGCCTAGTCTGTTAAGTTTTAATGAATCTTGTATTACTTCGATTGATGTGATTGCGTTTCAACTTTCAACGCATTGTAAATGTTAAGTAATTATAATTGAGCGTAAGCTTGTGTGGTATTTTACTCAATTAAGTTTCTGAATGTTTGTTCTCTTTCAAAATAATTTCATCTTCTTCTTTCATCTTCTCTTCAATGTGGGGTTGGAACTTCACTTTTAAATGTGTTGCACAGAGGATTTGCCTTTCATTTTACGACCGGCCGCGTGCCTGACGTTAATCTACTGTGGGGTATTCATATCATGTCAATCATGCGTTGCGCGACCCGGGATTCGAATCCAAGATCCATCAGCCCATAGCATAAATGATGCCAGTAGATCAAGGAAGAGATACTTTAGAAATATTTCGTATGTTAATATACAAAAAAATGATTTTTCATATAATTTTATTTCAAATCAAATCAAATCAAAATATTTATTGAATCCATGAAATGTTACTACATTATTTAGATTCCGTCAAAGTTCCTCTACCGCCAGTTCGGAAGGCCGTTTCGCCGGAGAAGAACGGGCAAGAAACTCTGGCGTTCCTCTTTTAAATGCCAGTTGACAATAAATGCTTATAAAGTACCATATACAAAAAAGATATATAAATTAGAGCAGCTAAACCACCAAGAAAATACATACAAATGATTTTTTGTAGTAATAATTGTGTATCAATGATTGCAACCTGTTTTGCATGAAATAAAAACAAAATACAAATAAAAACATACAAAAAATACAATACAACGGCTCACTGAGTGACCCCACGGCCACGGTGAGTTTAGTTGAGATAATTAAAAACAAGCTAGGTAGACCAGTCCACACAAGCAGCACCCGTTCACGAGTATGACGCATATGCCAGCCATCGACCTCCTCAACCATGTTGCAGGGAAGTGATCGAATTTAGACCAGCTCTCCCAGAGGGGGTTGATGTCAGGCAGGTAGCCGGTCTGAAAAACTTAGCCAAGTCCTTTCTACAACATCCTTAAAAAAATGTCTTGCACCGACCCCACATTAAGGTGGGATAAGTGCAGGTAGAAAGAAAGAAAGAATATACCAGCATGAGAGCCATGATAAAAATTATACACATGATTATCATACATACAATTTTAAACTTCATGAACTGCAATGCCCAGATATTTTATAATCAATTTTATAGTGCACTCTCGCTTTCTGGACAAAGCTCATATTAGTAATAAACAAATAATATTAACCATGTAATATTACTGTTCCAATGCTGGGCACGGGCCTCCTCTACTAATGAGAGGGGTTAGGCCTTAGACAACCAGGCTGGCCTAATGCGGGTTGGTAGACTTCACATACCTTCGAAATTCATATGAAGAAATTCTCGGGTATGCAGTTTCCTCACGATGTTTTCCTTCACCGTTATAGCAAGCGATATTTCACAATGAAAATACACTTAACACAGAAAAGTCAGAGATGTATGCTCTATTTTGGGGTTGGTCTCGAACCTCCGACACTTGTCTCGACAGTCCATACCATTCTCAACTGAGCTATCGTGCTCATGTAAGTAATAATTTTAGTTAATACTCTTGCTGCTTTAATAGGCCCGCCGCCAGACCAAACCTACAATAGTTAGGTACCTTCACCTCAGAATGGTCACGTATTGCACGCTTTGTTAAACAACTGCCTTTGGTACTAGTTGTTTGATTCAGCAGCTAAGTGCCTCTGGCGATCTTAGTAGAGGCTTTTTTAGCTGTTAATTCAGTCTGGTTTATTATCAAGGTACAGTATTATAGTTTATTATATATCTCTATAGTATAAGAGGATTTAAGGAAGGTGTCGTGGAAATGTTTGAAATGAAAATATAGATGGATTATTAATTTTTGTGTTCGATAGAGCTTACTCCCATATTTAGCTGCAGTCCCATATTTATACATAAACTGGTGATCTGATGGTGAAGGAGTGAACTCCTTACCCAATAACGGTAGAGACATCGTGTTTGGAGATTTTAAGGCAGTTTTTAAGTTCTTTAACGCTGTGATTATTAAAATATTACTCTTTAGAAAATTCGTTTAAAACAAAGTCCCAAACGACCAGCAATATTCGCAAACCAGTAAAGATAAATCTTTAATTATAAATGCAAGCCATTTCTGATACCCAATCTGCAACAGCGGCCGCTGGCCACAGTCCGATCCCCAGGCAAAAGCCTCTCGGGAGCCAATCAAATGTCGAGAACTAAGTTTGCTAATGTTACAGAACTGCAAACTAGTGCACTCTCCGAGGATGTTCTTATTACCTTGTTTGAAAGTGTGTCCGCAGTCGCATCTTTTACTTTGTCAGGGCGGTGGATTAACTATTGTGAATTCTATTTTACTGACATTTCTATCATTTGAGTTATATTGCGCTAGGTTTTTTGAAGTCCTCGCTTTGTCTGGAAGTATTGTTCTATCGCTTTGTCAAATGCCAAATATTTAGCTCACAACGGAAAGAAAAAGATCAATTGCAATTATGGTTTTGTTTCTAATGCTACAATGGGTTTAACGATGCTTGAAATATACAGTCTATGTCCTCGGAGAAAAATCATTAATTCCAATTTTATTAGTATAGAATTAATTTCCTCAAGAATAAATTCATTTCTTGGGTCCATTCTAATACCAAGTAATGTCTGTATGAATATCTCGAAATCTTTAGCGGAAGTTTATGTTCAGCAGTGGACGTCCTATGGATGACGATGATGATGTTTAAACCTTAACAAAGAACAACCTAATAATACCAGCAATAGTTTAATTCAATAATCGCGAATTACAAGAAACTTCTATACGTATGACACCAAACCAGCATAATAAAGTCCTGCGGCTTTATTAATCATGAGTCTTAAAAGATTAATTTGGTTTGCTGTCGCCGGAGACACGTTAGCCATCGGCTACAGATCCAACAAACAATTGTCGGCTAACGAACCCCAATTAGGCGCCGGCCGACCCTGCGGTTGGGTACTAACATCCGCACTATGTTTGAAGTTACCGATAGCTTGACTACCGTGCCATTATTTTGAGCTTAAAATAAGCGTGTAATTTAGCACACTACATTTATTTATTTAGCAATATGTACAACATTTGATAGAATTCGGTAGGTGCCTAATTTCTTGTTAATACTTTGATCTATTTACACAATTCAAAACCTAGCAGATAAATAAACGTCAGAGTCCAGGATTTAGACGTACCTTCATGGGCCAAATTGGCTACATCATAAAAATACCAAATAAGGAGTTCTCGTAAACGACAAACACGTGTGAAAAGACTGATGAAGTGGAAGAGGTAAGTTTGTTGCACTTGATGTTCCATAGTTTCTACCTATTCCAACTGGTGAAGAATATCAACGGCTCTAGCATGAATATTTTTGACAATCGAATTCCTATCATGCTCGATGCGCGACTATGACATTTGTATGAAATATTAACCAAATGTCGTCAGAGCGCAGCGAGCTATATGAATACGAATTAGATCTATTTCTGGTCAGGCCACTGTATTTCAAAAAAACCTATGTAATTAACCTTAAAACTCGTAAAATAGTCCCTCATTTCCATCTACCCCGAATGTAAACATACGCATAATTTGTACTATGCCAATATGAGTAACGTCTCCATCAGAGTACGTTCAGTAAACACAAACAGTGGTATTGAGCTAATCAAACAAGCTAAGGGTTTGCCGAGCTGCGTTAGTCAACGTTTGATGGTTTGCAAACACACCGTTTATTTTGCCTTCCGCACTTTAATACAGTCGCTTTGAACTAAGTGTGATCAAAATTAGAGAGCATGCGATGGATGCAGTTCTAAGGGCAAGAGTAAAGACAACTATAGGATTGAAGGTATATCCTGGAGTCCAAGAAATTTCAATTGAGAAGGCCGAATATAGGCAATGGGAACCACTTACCATCAGGTGGACTGCTTGATCGTCTGCTTTGAAATCAATAATAATTAACTAGTAGCCTAACCTAAGTAGGACGATTTTTAAAAATCTTCTTCGTCGTATCGATGGTTTTTGAAATCATACTATTTTGGCCCAGTACTCAGCAACTGCCACTCCAGCGGGGGTAGCCGCAGCAAGGTCATCAGCAGTGCAGGAGCTAGGGCACTGCGGTCATGACAACAGATGCGATATACATAGTTTAAAAAATGTCGTAAAATAATGATTTGTTATTTCCAAGATAATAATTGCTTCCAAAGATAAAGGTCGCAGGAAGTCGCTGGATCGCTCGATCGATGGTCGCAGGCCGCTTCCAACCTATGAGGCCTATTTTCAGCAGTGGACGTCCTATCGCTGATGATAATGATGATGATTGCTTCAAATATTTTATTACGAAAACATGGTGATTAATTTTTATTCATTACAGTTTCTGAGTAAAAAAAATAACTAACCACAGAATAGTCGAATATTGTAATATTTATCTGATAAACTGGATATTCGATACGGCTTCGTGAAACCGAGTGCAACTCTAATTAACAGTCGACGTCTTATTGGTATCGAGGGTTATTTGCTTAATATTAGCAATCAGCAAGGTTGTGTTAGTTAATGATAGAATTCCTTTGATAACAATACCTGAGTTATTTTGTAATGAATAAACTGTAAGTAGGATTTGCCATACATTATTCAATCAATGTCATATTTGAGAACTATTACTAAGCAAAGATAGAATAAAATATGACCAATATTTTTTTATCAGAAACTGACAAAGAAATGTATGGATGAGTTAGTTGTGCGTTAGGTGAACCTAATGGTAAGTGATCTCTACCTCCCATAGACGATGCGTAATCTAAAGTAATGGAGAGGGATGGCAAAAAGGAGGATGGATTTGGGCCATCGAATATCTCACTCACCGAAAGAAACACAGCAGTGATCTTCCACTTCACATCGGTTTTCGTTTTGATTCGGTTCGATAAATCCATTCTTGCTGTAAACATAACATCATCGCAACCACCTAAACCAACACATTCCACACAAATTATAATTTAATCATATTCATCCTAACCAAACATAATCATATCAATGACATTGCTAAGTTTCCGCACACAGGGAAGTTACAAGGAAATCCCGTATTGTACCAAAGGCGAAATGTTAATTAGTGAATTAGTGTCGGAGGTCGCTTCCTTCATGAATAAGTATAAGTTAACCTACATTTGCAGGGTCTATTGATCTGTTGGGCTCTATTTGCTAAATTTAATGGTGTTGATACGTTCTGTATCGTTGTTTGAATAAGCTTCTGACGGGTGAAATATTTGTTATTGCTTTCGAATTACGTTTTGTCATAACACTATCCTGCCTATTCTAATATTAGCTTCTGGATTGTTTGTATTTTAGACGTGATGAAATTTTATTCAGCCTCTGCTCTAGTTCACTTCTACCTTTCCCATGCGTGATTTTATGCTATTGTAATCACCTTGAATATTTTCAAAAACGTTGTGTTAGAATCTTTATTTGTGTCCTTACTTATACACAATGTCGCGTTGCTAAAACTTTTTACCTAAATATGATTAAATGTGGGGAAGCAGAAATTCGCAGAACGTGGTTTCTTCGCTTAATGTGCCTTCTAGTTTAAACGACGAAAACAAGATAACCATAAATAAAGAACATTTCCTTACTATTATAAACAATACACGATACCCCTTCTATACCCCTTTCCGTCTTCACATTTACAGAGAATTCAACTCCCATGTCATTGTCATAGTCAAATAAACATTAATAACCTCGAGCATGTTTATTACCGTTCGCAATCCAAAATTTATTATCAACAGAAATCGGAGGCATCTATTCGGCGAGTCTATCAATACATTATTCCTTTGACATGGCTCCAGCGATAGCAGTGAAATTTATGAGTTGATAAGGGAAACCATTTTCTTAATGGATTGCGTTGGCCGTGTCGCCGGTAAATGTAATTTCGTTGGTGATTTAATTCTAAACATGTGTTCTGTCGGTTTTAAAGATTTTTGCATTGCAGCGCTGAGATTAATCGGCATAGCTTGTGTAATTTGGATTTTCTCTAACACGTATTCTGGGTAAAGTTTTAATTTGCTATGACCTAGCTTAACCAGATAATGATTAGATTATCATTACTTTTTTATCGGATTATGCTTTGCAGAAAAAAAATGTTGATTGGCTTTAAAACTAGTGTGATAGTGGATTTAAAATATTTGACAAGAGTGTTTAGGAATAAGTATAAAACGAATACACACTTTTCATGAATAATGCTAACGAAATAATAATATTGTAAATGATTGTATATATCTAAAAAAATAATCTAAATGATTCATCTTTATAAGATTTTTCAGACAGACAACTCTAAATATATCCGCAAACTAGCACATAATATCAAACAACTTACCTTTTGCAGAAAAATTAATCACCAGTAAATAATTGAAACCAATGAACTCCTTTGTAGCCCACTGAAACTCTGCTATAAATAATCATGTTAACGCATCCCTTAGTGGGGTTGTGGGGTGCTATTTAAAGAAATATATAAGCCCCAGTGATCACAGCTTAACTCGTGCGTGATTGATTCCTTGTGAAGGTGTGTTTACCATTTAGGTGCAATAAATTGTATTACATTGTGTATTTTTATCCTGGTTTGAGTAAATGAAGATTGAAGATGCTGGTAAGATTAATGGAGTTGAAATAATTACTTTTAAATGAAAGTTATGCCTTGTTGCTCTCCTCGTGGAGATTTAGGATCGTAGCTTGGTGAAAGTCTCTCTTCTCTCTACCTCAGACATCGGTGGTTTATCTAAGATACATTTTCTCAAAGATAAATAAGTTAAAATTACTTTTCATAAATACAAATTGGCATCCACAAAACTCTTTCAACGCGTAAATAAAGCCTGTTACAGACATATAAATCGTGAGGTGTCGCCACAGCAACCGCGGTACATTACATCACTTTGAAGTAAATTCATCCGATACAAGATGTATCAAAGCTTTTAGAAGCCGACCTACATACGGTATACTTGTTACAATGTCGCGATGTATTCTTACATTTATTTATAGCATACTTTTATATTGAGTTGATAAATGGCTTACTGCATTAAAGTGAATGGTCCAGAAGAACATTCAGGAACTTTTACTTTATGGGCGGCAGATTTATACTTAGAATGTATAGCAGAAGCAGCTATTACTATTTTAAAATGCACTCTCGCGCTGTTCTCCACACTTTTTTCAATTAAGTATCAACTGGATATGAAGCATTTTTATAGTTTTCAAAACTTAATCTATGTACAAGAATATTAAATTGACGATGAAAATACGTTTGACCGGTATACCAAAGAAGACATCCCAGGAGTTCATAAGAAAATTTGTTGTTTGGATCAACTTTCACGAGGCTTCTTAGAGTTGCTAAATTATTTTGTTGAGTGAAGTTTGGTCAATAAGGCTTCAATTGAAAATATATTATTTCCCATCAAAGTAATAATATAGCAACTTCTAAAGTCCATACAAAGTTGTACGGAAGCTAATATTACGTCTTATCGGAAGGATATTTACGACCACTCACCTATTTTAACAACGAGGGTGGAGTAGGGTAGGGCCTATTAACAAATATTCAATCAATAACCCAGAAAGGTTTATGGTTCAGTTTGTAACACGAAATGCTTTCAAATCAATGAGGACCTGAATTATATGGATCGTTCTAAATTGGGTATAGCTTTTCCAACGGGTCAATCTGGAAATCTTTAGGGGAGGTCTATGTTCAGCAGTGGACGTCCTGTGGCTGATGATGATGATCATCGATGATGATGATGAAATTTAAAGAAATATAATAATGTTCCCGCGACCTGTAGACTTTATGGAAATGGTTCAAGCCCCACCATACAAAATTTAAATGTATTCGTTCTAAGTACGTGTATAAATATATTTTTCTAGATGTCTATGTTTGAAATTACCTTATTTAATTCTATTATGGAATTGGTTCAAAAAATTCTTAAGCATATTACAGAAACAAATCAGGTTTAGATTTTGATTTTACCTGCTTGAGCAACTATTGGGTTCTGTTCCAGGAGAGCTGTGTTACAAAACCCGTTTTGTCCGATTTAGGATTAGAACACAGTCTACATACGATGCCATGGCACTAAGGAGACCATGTTTGAAAATAATAATAATAATCTGTTTTAGTTTTCAGTAACTTAATAATATTCGACCAGAATGGATATTGAAATCCAATCATTATACCCTCAGGCCTTATCAATTGAATTTCTGTAATTCCTAATTTATAATGTAATATAATTTATAAATGTAATGTAATTTATAATGTAATATAATTTGTAATGTACTCTTTTTCAATAGTTTCGCCTCAGTGATCAGTCGGATATTTCCATATCAGCCCGAAGTCTGGAATTTGTGCCCGATATGGCGATAGGTTCGCCCCCTATCACATGTAGGACGGAACTAAGCTCGGCGAAATGTGGGTGTACTAGTTCACTAGTACGCCTCTGCCTACCGCTTCGGGGATGCAGGCGTGAGCTTATGTTATGTTATGCTAAAACTAGTTAGTACCTTAGTACCTTAAGCATCATCAAAGCTCATCTGTCGACTATTGCGTAGTCGTTTTTTCGAACTAGAACAAAGAATCAATCCATTTCTCCAAATTGCATACTAAGTCAATCAACTAAACAAATACTATCCTCGGATGGGCAAATTTAAGCTGATCTAATGCGGATGTCCAAGTTTCGGTCCAGTTACATTGCATTAGCGCTGTCGGCGAAGACAAATGGTGTTTGTTCGACAAATTTCCTCCGACGTTTGATACTTTACCTAACTCTTATGTGAATTGTTTGACTTGGCTAACCGCTCCCCAGTTTAAAGTCTGAGTAATTTCTCCACTTTAACTTTATGATTTGCTTTTCTCAAAGGTAGTATTATTATTTTAATTTCATTGTTCAGTTTAATATAGTTTTCTGTTCTTTGAAAATAGAGTAACGACTGACTCTAACCCACTATAAGTAATGTTTAAGTTTCATTTAGGTGGAAGGTTTGTCACACGTCAGAAAAGAGAAAATCACAGAAAACTGTCATTTGCTAAGCCTTGTTCTAAGATTTCTATATTCTAATAGCATCGATATAATAATATACCTAGATGCACAGTTCCATACAAATATCATTGTAAACAGTGTCCTCGACAGACAAAACAAATAGACATCACAAATTTAATTAAATTAACACAAATATGACCTTATAGACGCGGCATAAAGTAGCTTTTTAAATTGAATGTTCAAACGTTCCTATATTCGAAATTTTTGAATTTCTAATCGTTTTTGAATTTGACAATAATTTGACATTATTAAAAGAAACATTCTAGTCACTTGGACAAAGATTGAATGGAGTCGAATAGTTCTTGTATTTATTTGTGAGAAATGTTGACCACGTGGCGTACAATGTAGATGAGAATGGCGATATCTCTATAATAATTTTACTTACATTAAGAGATAGATAGAGTATAAATGTTTAGAAGATAACAAAGCTTATGAGTAATGAATATGAAATAAGCACTGTTTTGCCTTAGCGTGATTCATAAATAAATAAATAACACCCAACAGTCACATACATAGTCCTGGCCCCACACTAAGATCGTCCTTTGCTCTTTAGATTCTTAATAATTTCTTTTAGACTATCATTTCGTTTTCTCAATCTTTTGTTCTGCCTTTTTAAGTTTCGCACTAAATTAGATTTAAGTTTAAATTTTTGGTTGCGATCTTTCAAATTATCTTTCAAAAATAACGTCTTAGGTGTGTTAAAGATTGATGAAAATTCTGATGGTATTGGTGATCCTTCATTATTTATTGGTTCAATTGCTGGTTCCTGGAAATGAATATGTTTCCAATAAATGATGACGCCACAATTACTGTTGTAGTAATTATGCCTAACGACCGGTTCCAATAAATGATCTCAATCCGAGAATCCAAGATAAAAATGAAATATTAAAAAATGAAAAATCGCGAGAATGAACCATTAAAATTATTATTTGACAGCGGAATGTTCAACTTTGTTCATGTTGGCAATTTTTTATGATCTGCACACTTTGATTGAAAACATTTATTAGAATTAGCCGCAAATTATTAAATAGTCATTTTACATGGCAGTATGTACCTAGTATATGCTTGCTGTTGATGAATTCTGTATCAAATATTTTTCAACTATTACACTTGTACTGCACCCTGCCTCATTTAAACTTATAGTTACGACAATCTAAAATAAAGTCAATAAATGTGGCAATATTTATTTATTTATAGGTACACCAACAGCATACATATTGTTAAATTAAATAGTAAACATTAGTTAAGGACAATGTAGCTGATGACAATTTATCACCTTTATTTTTGGTACAGCATTCTTTTTAATTTTCCTAATCCCTTTTTCTGTATAATATCCATCGGAATCGGCAAAATGGTCTGAACAAAACACACTTGAGTAATTGGGTTTAAAATTTTCTTCTCTCCTTTCTTCGGAAATAATTTTACGCCATTTATCTCTTACTATTTCATTTCATGGAAATCTGTAATTAATAAATAAAATTAATAAAAAAATCATAAATTTAAAATAAATATAATATATTTACAAAAAAAACGACTCCATATATTTCATTGTTCCAAATCATGATTTTTAAAAGGGCCAAAATATTTTATTAACTGAATTCGTTAAATTAATTATTTATACACGTTTAATACTTAATTTAACATGATTAAGGTTTTAAGAATCAAGTAAGGGAATTATACTTACTTAAAATGTGAAATCCCATGTGTTTTGCGCTTTGTAAGAGTGTTATTTTTGCACTCTTTCACAGAGCATTTAGGCATCTTCACAGACGAACGGTCGGCGCCCGACTGTCAGCCAACAAGTGCTTACTTACATTTTAAGCACTCGTTGGCTGTCCCACTTTCTGAGCGTCAACTGTGCATCTAGGTATATTATTATATCGATGTATAATAGCATGACGTGGCCTGATAAATCAATGCTTTTTATCACATTTTCGTCTCGATGAAATATCATTTCTAAAATGAGGCTCTAAACATGTGCATCTTCCGTAAAATCTGTTGTTATAAATGTACTCCAGACTTTAAAACTACGAACGTTGTCTAGTCTTAATTTTTCTTGCTTAAATTAAATTAGTTAATTAAGGGGAAACAACTGTGTACTCACAGGTGCATATAATTTCCTTTTTAAGTTTGCTCGTTTCTAAGGTTACAACGAATTAAACTTTTAGATTAAAAACCTACATTCTTTAATGTTCACTTTGTTTCAAAATTATATAAAATAATTAAGTAAGTAAAATTAAAGACAAGTAACATAAAATATAATTCAATTGTCGATACCGTTATAAACAAGAATAGTATTGTCGCAATGGGGACTAGAACAATTTTGATGATTAAACTAAAGTTATTAAGAACAGTTGGCAGTATCATCTACATATATGGTAGGCCATTGGGTGAATGGCGGCTGAAATGATGAAGCATTGCCGAACTTTAAGTGATGACATACCAAAAAAAACTTTAAACATGGATAATGACTACAATGATAATGCTGAAATGCTGATAGTTAGTTAACTATGATACTCCTACAATATTTATATTTGAGATTTGTCGTTATCATAAAACTGATATATGTAGATAAATTAGACCCTTTAAAAATATATGAATAATATTTCATTTCAGTTTGATTAACTACCTATACATCAAGTGGAAAGTGACGAGACGACCAGAAACAAAAATCACTTAAATAGAGAAGAAATTAAATATGCTGATCAACTAGATTCATAACCCACCGATTATTCGAGTGTACATGCTTTAAATAATGTCTGAGGAAAGTAATTTGGCAACCATCTAGCGTAACAACATCCTATCATGTAAAGCTCTTGGGTTTATGCTCGTTTTACTGTAACCGCGGGTGTGGTACAAGTGAAATTAGTATAATTTTACGATTGTTGATTATTCTATCGGCGCTAGGTGAAATGTGACCAGCGGCCTGAGCAGGAAAATTTCTGACAACCGTAAATGTATTCGAAATCGATGCGCGTCTATGAAATTTGTATGAAATATTAACCAAACGTCATCAGTGCGCAGCGAACTCGATTACATTTACATTTACATTAGTTTTTCGTGCTCGGGCTACTGAATAGTCTGCATCAATACATGCTAAATTTCGAACATGATTTTTCTAAATACTTTTTTGTTGTTGTTGGTGTAACTAAAAGTACGGCTGTTTCATAATAACAGTTATTAGGAACGATAGTTTATCGCTTTATTAGTGTAAATTTATTACTTGTGTTCGACTACCGTTTTGAGGTCTCGGGTTCGTTCTCCAGGTCTTTCAAATTACTATCAGCCTGGGTACCTGAATCATGCCTAATATGTCAACAGTATCACCCCTTATTAAATCTGGGACGAAGATATTAAGTTAGCAAATAAGAGGCGTGGCAGGTATATTTTGACAATCGAATTCGAATCGAGCTCGACGCACATGTATGATATTGGTATGAAATATTGATCAAATATCATCAGTGCCCAGCGAACTCCAACGAATCTAATTATCAAAATTATTCTTGCTCGTGTCATAGATCATGTCAGAGTCTAGATAACATAAAAAATACGTAGATATTACATGACATAACATAACATAAGCTCACGCCTGCAACCCCGAAGGGGTAGGCTTAAGCGCACCAGCGAACTAGTACACTCACATTTCGCCGAGCTTAGTTCCGTCCCAGATGTGATAGGGGGCGAGCCTATCGCCATATCGGGCACAAATTCCAGACACCGGGCTGATATGGAAAAATCCAATATCACTTTGCCCGACCCGGGGATGAACCCGAGATCTCAGGACGGCGCGGTAGTCGTACCGAAATACAACCACGCCACCGAGGCAGTCACGTTATGTAGACATTAATAATAAAAAATAATAATAATATTAGCCCTGTTATATTGCTGTCCCACTTGCTGGGACACACGAGACTCAAGAGGGGATAGGCCTTAGTCTACCACGCTAGCCTAATCCGGGTTGGTAGACTTCACATACCTTCGAAATTCTTATAAGGAAATTCTCGGGTATGCAGGTTTCCTCACGATGTTTTCGTTCAACGTTATAGCAAGCGATATTTCACAATGAATATGAATATGAATACGTAGACATTATGCAATGTTAATTTTAAAAACCTAATTAATTCCTGCCTCGGTGGCGGGGTGGTATTTCGGTACGACTACGGTTCTGAGGTCTCGGGTTCGATCCCCGGGTCGGGCAAAGTGATATTGGATTTTTCCATATCAGCCCGGAGTCTGGAATTTGTGCCCGATATGGCGATAGGCTCGCCACATATCACATCTGGGACGGAACTAAGCTCGGCGAAATGTGGGTGCTCTAGTTCGCTAGTGCGCCTCTGGCTACCCCTTCGGGGATACAGGCGTGAGCTTATGTATGTTATGTTAATTAATTCCCGTTGATCTCTGCTCACTCAGACCGCACTCACAACAAGACCTTTTGGTAATTGGACACATTCAGAAATGCAAAAAAAAGGGGGGCCTGTAAGTACCAAATGGCTCTACTGAAAAATTTATGTGAGCCCGTTTGACTATGTGCTTGTCGGTGCCATTTTTAACCCAGATTAATGGTTGGATTTGCGACATCGATATTACTTATACAGGATGTTTCATGAAGTAAATAACTACACCTAAAAAGGGGGTGGCTAGCAATCTAGCGGTAAAGTTTAAAATTTCGTAAAGCTCATAGTTTTTGAGTAATGGAAACTTGAATTTGTGACGAAAACATATTTTCTGGCTCATTGGGTCAGCTGCAGTACATTTGCAAAATACCTATGAGGTTACTAATTATTTTTAGCATACACAAAGTTATTCCTATAGTAAGTGACGATTTAACGGTCGCATTCCGATTTTAAAATCCCTATGCTTAATAATTGATAAAAAAATTATGATCGGTTTTTTATTTTTTTATTTTACCATTACGCTTTAAATCGTTCTCCTAAAGTGGAATTGTTATTGATACCAACTTTATGAAATACCCGGTATATAATAACTAATGTAGATAATAATGAGGTGTAGGATGATGTGGTGACTAGAATTGAGAAAAGGATGCTGAGGTGGTTTGGACATGTAGAAAGGATGAAAGGTCACTTACGGAAAGTATTTATCGTGTGAAAGTGAATGGTAGGGCCAGAAGAGGGCTCCCGACGTGATTTTATATGGATCAAATAAGTGATCTGCTTAAGGGGCAAGTTCGGAGTACCCTGAATGCGCATAAATGTATGAAACGGTGCATGAGTGGAAGAGGCAAAAGAGGTGTGTCATGATTGTAGTTTATGACGCTCTACAGTCTCTGCCTACCCTCACGGGGTGCAGGCCTGAATGTGTTTTCTATATACTAATATAGCATTATATCAGGTGTGCTTTTTGATGTATTAGCCTGTTTAGATTGACTGATGAGGCTGTTACTAGAATTAAGATCGATTATTTTCTCATACTTGAGCGTTAATACCTAGTTGTTAATAGATTTATGACTACAAGTATTTATTGTCATAGAAGTTTCGAAGGCTCCTGAACATTTAATTAGCTCATATTTCTTCTACATTATTGCTGTTCTATTGTAATCACGGAAATATGTATCATCATTATCATCATCATCATCATCATCATCATCAGCCATAGGACGTCCACTGTTGAACATAGGCCTCCCCCAAAGATTTCCAGATTGACCTGTTGGAAGCAAGAGGATTAGCAAGTTGAAGTGGCAGTGGGCAGGGCACATAGCTCGTAGAACTGATAGCTGATGGGGCAGAAAAGTTCTCGAGTGGAGACCACGTACCTACCAGAAATATGTACATATAGTGTATATTAATTCAAAATGGCTGTTAAACATTCGCTGCCTACCATTATTTGTTGGAGCTTAAAGTCTTTTTTAAACCTGCCCTTATGTGGGGTCGGTGTAACACAATTTTTTCAAGCATGTTGCAGAGAAGATTTGGCTTTGTTTTTACGACCGGATTCCTACCTGACGTCAACCCTGTATGGAAGTGCCAGTCTCGAGCAAATCCATTTAGAATTTATTATCCAATTAAATCTATGTTCCCGACCTGGGAATCGAACTCAGGACCTCCTGGTACACATCCCATATATAAAAGGAGGTTACAACATAAAAAATATAGTAATAATACTGACTTTGTCTAGTACGGAACAACAATATATCAAAGTGATTTATATTTGATCCTGAAAGACAAGAAGGCTGAGGAAATCCTAAATCCATCACGGAGTCTAAACTCGGGGCTAATCGCGCGTCACCCAATAGAGGTCAAAGGTCGTCCATACTTAATCGGGGTAATCCATTTGGCAGACAAGTTTTATACCGCGTCCAATTTGCGTTGGCCTTTCCGCCCCCTCTCTGAAGTAAACAACACGCGTGGGACAGGAGAAAGTCCATTTGTCGCGGGAGGTCTAAACAGTCTGGTGATGTTTTATCAGGTCGTAAATTTGAACGGGTATCTGGCGAGACGTCAACTTTTAGGAAGGTTGGTACAGAAGTTTAGTGGAAAAACGGCGTCGTAGTTGGTAAATACATTGTTTAGATAAAGGGTATAAAGAATATTTGTGTAGACGAAAATAAGTGGAAATAGTAGACCGCCATCGCAAGTTTGTGGATTAATTGTGACTAGCTGTTGTCCGGAACCTTACTTGTACCGATTCCCATACAAAACAAACGAAGAACGATTATAATAATACTGCTATAAGAGGTGGTGGTAACCCTGCTGACTGTTTTTACGTATATCAGGCCCGCCCGGCCCCGCGTCCTTTAGCGGTAACAGGTATACCAAACGAATGTACTCATTGCGAAAATCATATGTACCGCTTTCATTTTCAATGTACCTCTCCAATTTTTAAATTACAAGCGCTTTTTGGTGGCCGGGCCAGCCAGACTTTTTCAGCCCGGCCCCTCTGTAATTCAAAAACTACAAAACGTACTGATAAAATGATGGTACAGATGAAATGTACTCTCCAAATTACGTATATGTACAGCTTAATATAATAATAAAATGCAATATCTTACGAGATATTGGATGAAGAAATTAGGGAATCAGGGCCGGGCTGAAATTATTTTGGTAGCTCTGTACATAAAAAGTACAAGATATAGATATGAACTATCTATGTACATATAATGTACCCTGAATATAGTTCATATGTACTTACTTCATTTTCAATTACATTATGTAATTACAAAAATAAGACCTCTTGTAAATATTTCAGCCCGGCCCTTTACAATCGTCCATATCTTTTAAAATACTGCATCGAACTTACTAATATTGTGTTTTTGGAGTTACATACGATGGTACATTCGTTCAATTCGCCTTGTGTATCCATTAGCGGCTTATTTAAAAAAACATTTAAATTATAACCTAATATTATTAAAGCTGCAGTAGGGTGACCATCAGACACAAATTAATTTTCGGACCACGATGTAAATATCATCGAATGAAACTATATTCTATTGAATATACGTTTTTTAATAAATCAACTTTTATAAATATACAGAGGTATAATCATTTATTAACCTACTTACATTAAATATTGCCAGACAGAGTTACGTTCGCTTTTTTATTTACTAGCTGACGCGCAACTTCGTCTGCGTATGAGAGAGAGGGTTAGAAAGAGTGAGTCGTAGACACCTATAACACAATTCTAAAGGAGGTAATGTACCATAAGAGTATAACTTAGGCTACTAAACTCCGAGAGAAAGTACGTCAGTATCTCAGACAACCCCGTCAGTCACCTCATCAGTCACCCCGTGTGACCGGGAAGTCAAGTACTTTCTCTCGAAGTTTAGTTTAGTAGCCTATGTTATACTCTTAACGTAGATGATCACATTACAGATGGATGTTTCTCCTGATTCCATCCGCGTGATTTTAAATTAGCACTGTAGGTACTTTTACCGCCCCTATATAAGCAGAGAGAGAGAGAGAGAGAGACAAGGACAATATACATCTTGTCAGCCTTTAAAAGTTGTATACTAATAATTTGGCAGCATGTTCTCAGATCATAGCCTGTTTTCTATTTGAAAAAATTAATAAAAAAGCGAACGTAACTCTGTCTGGCAATATTTAATGTAAGTAGGTTAATAAATGATTATACCTCTGTATATTTATAAAAGTTGATTTATTAAAAAATGTATATTCAATAGAATATAGTTTCATTCGATGATATTTACATTGTGGTCCGAAAATTAATTTGTGTCTGATGGTCACCTTACTGCAGCTTTAATAATATTAGGTTATAATTTAAATGTTTTTTTAAATAAGCCGCTAATGGATACACAAGGCGAATTGAACGAATGTACCATCGAATGTAACTCCAAAAAACACAATATTAGTAAGTTCGATGCAGTATTTTAAAAGATATGGACGATTGTAAAGGGCCGGGCTGAAATATTTACAAGAGGTCTTATTTTTGTAATTACATAATGTAATTGAAAATGAAGTAAGTACATATGAACTATATTCAGGGTACATTATATGTACATAGATAGTTCATATCTATATCTTGTACTTTTTATGTACAGAGCTACCAAAATAATTTCAGCCCGGCCCTGATTCCCTAATTTCTTGATCCAATATCTCGTAAGATATTGCATTTTATTATTACATATACGTAATTTGGAGAGTACATTTCATCTGTACCATCATTTTATCAGTACGTTTTGTAGTTTTTGAATTACAGAGGGGCCGGGCTGAAAAAGTCTGGCTGGCCCAGACACCAAAAAGCGCTTGTATTTTAAAAATTGGAGAGGTACATTGAAAATGAAAGCGGTACATATGATTTTCGCAAGGAGTACATTCGTTTGGTATACCTGTTACCGCTAAAGGACGCGGGGCCGGGCGGGCCTGATATACGTCTGTTTTTCTCAGAATCTATTGCCAAATATTGTTATTTCAGATTAAAGATTCACATAAAATATTATTAATCACAATCAAATGAAGGCTATGGGGAATAATGGAATGCCAAGAATAATGGAGCTTTCCATTGATGAAAGAATTTTCAAAATCAGCTTAGTACCTATTTCAAGAGACTACTTTTTACAAACAAACTTGCTAACTTACCTCTTTATGATGTTACAAAAAATACATAGTTACATGGAAAAATAAGCCAGTAAATTTTATGTTAAATGAATGGTCCAGGTTATCGTCTGAAAAATCCGCGTAATGTCAATCTTTCGAGATAGAATTGGGAACAAGGTATTTATTAGAACTTTGAAAACAACCGCAAGAGCTTACCACTCTACGTAGTGGTTCTGTGAAACAGTGATACCATCAAACCCATGATTATTATTACAATTCATATTACCTACACCAACCTCTATATATACAACCTCTATATATACTACTCACAATATCCTTATTGTATTGAAAAGTGAGCTTCATAATACTTATTTCAACATAAAAATATTAAAAGGTCACTATCTATTTAAAGAGAGCGTAGGTGGTGAAGAAGCTGGAAGCTCCTTATTAAAAGATTTCAAAGTGAAAATAACATTGTAGTAGCAAAATACAAAAATAACAAGCAAGAAATTCTGCTCGAAAGATAAATAAACATACTTAACCGAATGCCTCTAAAGAGACCTCGGCCAAAAATAAAAACAGAATTTACACTAACTTCAAATCGTCATAAAATGTTTTGGTCTGGTCGAAGCGTTGAAAACCGCAGAGGGCGCTCGTCTGGCGTTTTATACCTCAAAAGGGTGTGAAAATTAGTGCGTTTCACCACACTAGACAAAGTCTAAAGTGGTGCTTATCTTCGTGAGAGCGCGAGGGTATATGGTTTTCACCGACGCATATTGCGCGCGGGCACGCTGCTAAAAATTTATGACAGTTTCACTTTATGGCCTATACTTTAGACAAAAGACTGCCTCGGTGGCGTGGTGGTATTTCGGTACGACTACTGTTCTGAGGTCACGGGTTTGATCCCCGGGTCGGGCAAAGTGATATTGGATTTTTCCATATCAGCCCGGAGTCTGGAATTTGTGCCCGATATGGCGATAGGCTCGCCTCCTATCACATCTGGGACGGAACTAAGCTCGGCGAAATGAGGGTGTTCTACTTTGCTAGTGCGCCTCTGCCTACCCCTTCGGGGATACAGGCGTGAGCTTATGCTTTATGTTTAGAGAAAACAGGAATAGAAAATTGAAGAAAATAACAACATAATTGTGTTAATTAAGTGTCAATAATTATAATTTTTTTTTTTTTTTTTATTGCCGTCGTGGGCAGACGAGCTAGCGGTCCGCCTGTTGGTAAGCGGTAACCGCCGCCCATAGACTTGAGCAATGCCAGGGGCACAGTCAAGCCGCTGCCTACCGTTGGGTGAATACTCTTTTTAAACCTCGTTTAAAGAGGGATAGGTCATAGCGCTCGGGGAACACCGACGCAGGAAGTTCATTCCAAAGCTTGCACGTACGTGGTAAAAAAGACCGCTGGAAACGCACCGTACTGCTGCGGATTGTTTCCAGGTGATAAGGATGAACTCTACTGCGATGTCGGGTGGTGCGATGGTAAAATGGTGCTGAAGGTACCATATTAAACAGTTCCTCAGAACACTCCCCGTAGTAGAGGCGATAAAACACACAGAGAGACCCGAAGTCTCTCCGCAGCCCCAGCGCCTCCACTTTATCCGTGAGATTGGTATCGTCGACGATTCTAAAATTATAATTTATAATATATTTTTTAACTTAGTTCAATGTTTTAGTTTTAGCAGAGAATATTTTGAATATAACCATTAAGTAGTATTTCAAAGTCATCCTTAATCGTAAATTGACATGTTAATAGTGTTCTTAAAATAGGTTAGCATTTGAGTAGGTCATTGTTTTCACAAAGATGTTTTCTTATTTAGTATATTTTTTGTTAAAAAATCCATTATCCTTAACTGTAGTACTCAGATATGATGGTATCGTACAACAAAATGTAATAATATTGTTGTTAAGTTCTCATGTTTGTGGTTAAACTCCTTAAAGTTACCAAAGTCATTACCTATTCCATAATAATCATACAAACAAGATTAGTTTTCAAATTGTTGTGCTATGTTTGTTCTAGTATAATTTACTAACTTGTTTATAATAGTATTTTCTTACATCTCTTCAAGCATGTTATAGAAAGGATTCGGATTAGTTTTTACAATCTGCTGCCTGTCATCGTCAACTTTCTTTGGGGGATCCAGTCCCGGAAAATGGTGTTAGATGTTTATCTAGTGTCATTATCGAGTGTTTACTCACCCAACCTGGGAACCGAACGCAGGACCTCCTGGTTCACAACCCATAAACATTATCTTCAGACCTAGGAGTCTTTACCATATCTAACTAAGACACGCATCTAATACCCTCTTTCTTGTATAAATATGTAAACAGGCACCTGCGGCTATAATCATAATGTCTTGACGTATGTTTACATTTTGTATGAAAGTTTGTATATGGCGCATTACCGCACCGAATATGGGCGGCCTAGTTTTTGCTAGTGTACACGTACACGGTAGAATTTGTAAAAGTTTAAAGTCTTGGGGCTTACTAATGGGGTCAAGTGATGTAAGCTGCAGGTTTGAGATAAATTTCCTTATGTTTGTAGTAAGTGAACATAACATAAGCTCACGCCTGTATCCCCGAAGGGGTAGGCAGAGGCGCACTAACCAACTAGTACACCCACATTTCGCCGAGCTTAGTTCCGTCCCAGATATGATAGGGGGCGAGTTTATCGCCATATCGTCCACAAATTCCAGACTCTGGGCTAATATGGAAAAATCCAATATCACTTTGCCTGACCCGGGAATCTAACCCGAGACCTCAGGACGGTAGTCGTGCCGTAATACAACAACGCCACCGAGGCAGTCAGAGCAGAGTAAGTGAACGCTATTCTAAATATGCTACTGAATAGATTATTTTACTTTTTCCAGTGACTTTTACCTTTACCTAAGCATTCCTAGTTAATCAGTAATCTAAATCAGTGACAGTATCGACATTTAAATTAACGTTTATGATAAAAACAACTTTCAGTCTATCAGACAAAGAGATTTAATATTACTAACTATAGAGTGGCTATCAAGCAAGATTCCATACAAAAAAAAAATCTCAAACTTCAGGACCGCCATCAACCATTTATTACAATGCGAGGGCGATTATTACAATTTACACCCCAGAATTTTCTGTGAATGTTAAAGAATCACGTAAGACTAATTTATTGTCTAAACAATATTACGTTGGCACGACTTTGCACACGTTTGTTTCAAATACGACCGAGTGGCTTATGACCACGAGGCAGAGACGTGCATTTCATATAGACAAAGAGACAATGTCTACCCTGACAATTTGCTGTTTACATAAATCGTAACGAAAAAAAACTAATTCAAATCAAGGCAGTGCCATTTATATATTTTAAATCGACATGGAGATGACGATGACAGTAATGGTGATGTAAGAGTTGTAGAAAATCATTTTACAAGATTTTGTCTACCCTGATCGGAATATCTGTGCACGTCACTGCTACGAGACGAGGTCATAACTTTTAAATCACAAGTTTGAGCTTTTGTCCCGTCTATGTACTGTTCAATGTCTTTGATACATACCTTCGTTTATATTTATGGAATATTAAAACATTTTTCAGGTTAGCAACTACCAAAAGCAACACGCAGACATCAAATTCATGTTTTTAACTTCAAAGTACGGGACCATTAGCTAGAGAGGCGGTATTCCGAGGGTCGGCTCTCGGCTAATTAATAAAAGTGTCGCAAAAAGTTGTCTCATAAATTGCGACACTGCCGCTTTTGACTTCACAAAATGCTGCGCCTTTAGCGATACAGGAATAATTGTTATTTAAGTTGTTTATTCAAGTTAATTAAAAATGGTTGGATAAACATTCCAAGTTTAAAAACTTTACAAACCGACTTCAAATCCGATCGTGACCAAATTTATATGGGATCTCCCTTGAAGGAAGCTCTATCGAAGACAAAAATAATTTTGAAGATCGGTCCACATTCAGCGGAGATATCGCGTAACATACATAAAATTCAGTGATTTCGTGAAGACACCTAGTCGAATAATCCATTGCAATCCGATTTATAGTTTCTAAGATACATACATATATGGACAAACATACATACATACATATCAGAAGCCTAATTCTAGCAATATTACATACATACGGGTCGAATTGATAAACTCCTTTTTAAGTCGGTTAATTACGTGCTTAAAGCTCAAAACGAGTTCACAACACTTTCAAACATATTCAGAATCGAAAACATCAAGACAAAGCGAAATTGTCATTAAACTGAACAAGATCCAAGTCACCGCCAAGGTCGAAACCTCGCTATATTTTTCCGGGTAACTGACGAGTGGAACATTTATTACATAGGAGCAAGGGATTGTGTGGCCTTCAGCTCGTCGCTTTTATTTTCCGACACACATCTTAATCGCTTACTCATTCTCTAGTCTTGGGTGTTTAAAAGCTTACTTTGTTTGCATAATATACATAACTTAAGCTCACCCCTGTATCCCCGCAGGGGTAGGCAGAGGCGCACTAGCGAACTAGAACACCCACATTTCGCCGAGCTTAGTTCCGTCCCAGATGTGATAGGGGGCGAACCTATCGTCATATCGGGCACAAATTCCAGACTCCGGGCTGATATTGAAAAATCCAATATCATTTTGCCCGACCCGGGGATCGAACCCGAGACCTCAGGACGGTAGTCGTAGAGAAATACAACCACGCCTCCGAGGCAGTCTTACTTTGTTTGTGATGAGATAATTGGGATTGCTATTTTAAACATCATTAAATAATATTATAAATGCGAAAGTAACTGTCATGTTTATTAACTTTTCATAGCTGATTTTTTGTACAGAGGATGGGATTTTTTTTGCAATTTAATTTGGCTAAAGTTTAATGGTACTACTGCCTCGGTGGCGTGGTTGTATTTCGGTATGACTACCGTCCTGAGGTCTCGGGATCAATCCCCGTGTGGGGTAAAGTGTTATTGGGTTTTTCCATATTAGCCCGGAGTCTGGAATTTGTGCCCAATATGGCCATAGGCTCGAACCCTATTCACATCTGGGATGGAACTAAGCTCGGCGAAATGTGGGTACCTAGTTCGTTAGTGCGCCTCTGCCTACCCCTTCGGGGATACAAGCGTGAGCTTATGTTATGTATGTAAGTTAAATATACCAAAGTTCAGTAGTGCTTAATTAAATAATGGTATGCGCATTCACGCGAATTAACTACATTTTGTGATATAAAGTGATAGATTCCAGAACACCTTTCACATGGCGAATCCGCGTCCAAAAGCTACTTAATTTCTACACATTTTTTTATCCGGGCACGGTAAAGTGACTACACCTGACGGTAAGTGTAGTGCAGTCAAAAAAAAACTAGCGACCACAAACAAACACTGTGTTTATCAGTGGGCATCAGAATCATGTCGCCCTATTTATGCTTCTTCACACTCCGAATCCGAAGAGGGATGATTTAAAAAGAATACTGAAATGAAATTCCCCTAATCAAGAATTTCCCCAAATTAACTCATTTACCCAAACATTATAAACCCAACAAATGCCACATAAAAACATTGCAAGAAATATGGCTTAATTAATTATCTTTTCATGACTCCGCCGTTACCGCTGTATGAACGCCTTATATCCTGGGACGTAGCGAGGAAGATCCCCGGGGTCCGGACCCGCACAAATTAATACGCGCAATAAATTTTATTGGACCGACCCCGAACGTGTAAGCGGAATATCTTCGGACCGGGCTGAGGCTAATTTTGTATTTGCTTTTATTTTGTTCGTTATATTTTGTATAGATGAACTAAGGTAGTTAAAGATGAAAGTAATACATTTTTTTTTATTACATTTTTACACCTAAGCATGACTTTTCTGGGACAAAGATTTGTTTTTATAGTTTCTGTAAGAACCATTGTAACGATTTTTTACAAATGAAAATTGACGGGTTTAGCATTCTGTGCCAATATAGTCACCACTATGTAGTGAAATAATACATCAATTGCATTTGAAATTAAAAGGATATAATTAACAGTACATACATACACTACAAGTAAATAAATAATAAATAAATATACCCAAAAGTCCTAGTCCTGACTCCACACTAGGTATAACCTGTATCGTGGGCGTCAAAGACTATGACAGACTTTCGGTCTCATAACACCCAGACTTGAAACAAATATCTGTGGGCCAAACATTTGTCTCAATGCGGGAATCGAACACGCGGCCTTTTGCGTCACAGCCGGCTACTTGCCCACTACGCCAGAAGCTGTCTACTAAAATACTCAAATATTTAAAAGATCTAATTCATTATTGTAACTAACCTGTTTCTTTAATGTCGGAATATGGCTGAATAAAGTATCTTTCTTTCTAACATAGTCAAATAATTTTAGCCCACAAAAGTGTTGATTACGGCCCTGCCGCGTCATTACTCTTACCCAGTAGGGTACTTTTGTAATATGTGTCCTCAAAAGGGCCCCGCAATTTATGTTTTACCTGTCTTGCACAGCTGAGCGCGGTGCCTTATTCAAATCCTTATGTTGGGGCCCCAGCGTGAAACGTTTGCCACCTAGCAGAGGCTAACAGAGGGTGCTTCAGAAAGGACTTTTCCTTTTGTAGTTTACTCTTTCAATTTCCTTCGCAAAGGGTTGTAATTTGATTTCTTTTAGTCTACGCTACTTGGGTTTAATCGCATGTTGAGAGCGTTTGTTTGGTTTTAATTTAGCTTTTTAACTATTTAACTTAATTTAGCTTTGAGTGTGTAAAATGAGTCCAGTGTTATGTTTGTTAATTATCCGTTTAGAGTCTAGATTTTTGGCACCAAATATTTCAAATTAAGTTATTTAAGTTAAAGTGATGTTTAGCAGTAGAGTTTTTTCGTTATATAAGAGGTGAGACGTGAGTCGATTGATAGATCGTAAGCTCACGTCTGTATCCCCGAAGGGGTAGGCAGACGTTCATTAGCGAACTAGAACACCCACAATTCGGTGAGCTTAGTTCCGTCCCAGATGTGATAGGGGGCGAGCCTATCGGCATATCGGGCACAAATTCCAGACTCCGGGCTGATATGGAAAAATCCAATATCAGTTTTCCGACTCGGGCATCGAACCGAAACCCCAGGTTGATAGTCGTATTGAAATACAACTACGCCACCGAGGCAGATCATCTATGATAAAACGACTATTTTAATAAAATTGCAGGAGACATTATTTGATCACACGACCACATTGCGCACTTAAAATATCATACGGCCTCCATGGCTCAAACGAGTACACAGAAGTCTATGAAAGGAGAGGCCTTGCGTTAGATTCTCGTATTTTAACAAATGTTTGTATGATCCCAGATTTTTTAGTTCTAACTCTGGATAAGAAATAGCGCAAGTCGCCCTAAATACAGATATTACCTGACCAAAGCTAACTTTTTTTACATTTATCTACCTCTATAGCACACTAAATCCTACTTCTACGATACTAAACAACCATCTGATAAACTCTACGCTCTATTAAATACTAGAACGAAGAAGAAACACAAAACTATTAAAAGGAAAATGTCCTAGCAAATTCTTTCACGGGACAATTACTGGCCAAATCGGATTCATTCGAATAACAAGTGTAGTTCCATTGGACTACCGTCTACACAATGCCGAACGTTTGTGATCGAGCTACTCTATTGTAGACCGTCTAATTGAAATTGTTAGCTGTTCATTGTATTAGAAGAACGATAATACACTGCAATCTAGGGCTCTTGTATTTTAGATCGTATAGGTATACTGATTTTCGCCTCCTTGGTTTAGTGGCAGCATGTATGGGCTGTGGACCGGGTGGTCATGGGTTCGATTCCCAGGTCGGGTAAAGCGAATTTTTTAATTTAATTTGCCCGGGACTGGACCCCTCAGAGGGGGTTGACGTCAGGCAGGCAGCCGGTCGTAAAAACTTAGCCAAATCATTTCTGCAACATGCTTGAAGAAGTGTATTGCGCCGACCCCACATTAAAGTGGGATAAGGGCAGATAGAAAGAAGGTATACCGATTTCTTAAGTTTACGCGAATGCTATTAATTGAAATAAAACAATTTTTACGGATTCTATCACGATTACTAAAAATATATAAAAAATATACACCCAACAGTCACACACCTAGTCCTGACCCCACACTAGATATAACCTGTATCGTGGGTGTCAGAGACTATGAGATACTTTCGTTCTCACAACACCCGGACTTGAAATAAATATCTGTGGGCCACACAAACACTTGCCTCAATGCGGGCATCGAACCCGCGGCCTCTCGATTCACAGCCGGCAACTCGCCCGCTGCGCCACGGAGGCTGCTTTTGAATGTATGATTGAATAATTATATTTAACGCTGTGAAATTACACAACGATTTTTTCATAATTACAAGAACCTACATAACAAACTAATATAATCAATTGAAACCAATAAAATATCATCGGTGAGGGAAAATATCGTGAGGAAAACTGCATACCCTAGAATTCCTTCACGGGAATTTCGGAGGTACATACATACATATGTGAAGTCTACTAACCCGCATTAGGCCAGCGTGGTAGACTAAGGCCTAACCCCTCTCATTAGTAGAGGAGGCCCGTGCCCAGCAGTGGGACAGTAACATTATAAAATATCATAAATCGAAATTGCTATTTTGCCCTCGGTGGCGTGGTGGTATATCGGTACGACTACGGTTCTGAGGTCTCGGGTTCGATCCCCGGGTCGGGCAAAGTGATATTGGATTTTTCCATATCAGCCCGGAGTCTGGAATTTGTGCCCGATATGGCGATAGGCTCGCCCCCTATCACATCTGGGACGGAACTAAGCTCGGCGAAATGTGGGAGTTCTAGTTCGCTGGTGCGACTCTGCCTACCCCTTCGGGGATACAGGCGTGAGCTTATGTTATGTTATGCTATGCTATTTTGCCCAAACATTAATGAGAGAATCGCGAGGGAATGCTGTTAATCACTGTTTTCCGGTAATTGTTCATCCCCCGCCCCCCTGTAATTATACCCCTTGTACGGTAATTTACACCCGGCCTACTTCAACTTTACCCTTTTTATGTCTATTTTACAACAATTACTCTAAAGTTTTGTGAAGTATCCTTGGACGCTTTGCCTTTTATGATTTAATTTTACCCCAAGAGGTTATGCCAGTTTTCTTGTGAGATGAAGTTATGGCAACAATGGTGAGGAAGTGCATATAGCTATTTTTTTTATAAATCTTATTAGAAATATATTAAATTAATTGAAATTATTAACTGGGTGACCATTAGTGTTAATATATTATATATTTGTCTATTAATATTAAATTATTATTTATCGCTTAATAGACAACTTGTACTATTTTTACGGATTCTATCACGATTTGGTTTTAATTTTTATGCCCGATGTTTCGAAAGCTTTTTCGTTGGTCACCGGTCAGACTCACGAAGGCTGCAAAGCTTTCGAAACGTCGGGCATAAAAATTAAAACCAAATCGTGATAGAATCCGTAAAAATAGTTTTATTTCAATGAATAACATTCACGTAAACCTAAGAAATCATTAGACAACTTGTACATTCAATTTCCACATAGGTATTGATAACCTCAGATCTTAATAATGCCAGGTACATCTTACGCGGTTGTCACTTGCCATTCCAGCGTTGTACGTAAACCACAACTGACCTAGGCGGTTGTTACAGGTTGCGGCTTGACGAGGCAATATCCTGAGTGTGAGGAAATGCGCTGAGCAACATAATGGCTGCGGTAGCACTGATACTCCTTGCTGTGCAGTTGGCGCTGGCCAGTGCCGGGAAGTGTACCACGTAAGTTTTTTCTTATTTTTTATAGCAGAGACATATATTCCATAAGTTCATACCATATGAGAGAGAGAGAAAGTCTCTTGTAGTTCCTGACACCCACGGAACAAGACTCGATTTTAGTGTAGGATCAGGACTATGTGTGCGGGTGTTGTGTGTTATTTAACATAACACAAGCTAGATTCGATTCTCAGGGCGCAAATTGCACACAAATTCCAGACCCGGGGTGGTGAGTGGAAAAACCTTATATCACTTTGCCCTACCCGGGGATCGAAGACGAGACCTCAGGTTACCACCACGTATTATGGCAGTATTACTATAATGTCAATTTGTGTTTTTAAAAGAAAGAAATAAATAAACTTTATTTAGCCAATGTCTCGGGCAACTACACTTACGCAGTCTCCTAATTATAATTCCATTTTTAAAAAGTCATTAACAAAAGATTTAAGACCTAAATGCATGCATTCGCTTTCGTTAAAGTCTGAATAAAACCACTTGACCTTACGTGTACTACGGTACCGCGGTTTTATTCGGGCACTGGGCCGCGGGCTAGTGCGGAACGAGGAAAGTGAAAACGTGTCAAGCGCTGCCGGTAGCAAACACTGCACTGTTTTAAGTGCAGTCGCCTGTACATCCACTGGTATAGAATGTTTGCACGGTTTTATTTTCAGTGAGGATATAAGGCGGTTTTTGTAATGGCTTTGTAGTCTATTAAAAGTTTTTATTTATATTTTATGTAAGTAGTAGGATTTTTTAAACTTTTTTTTATATTCTCCTTTATTATTATTCACCACTGTCTTATTCTCTATTGTAAATTATTTCCATACAAAGGTTGTTTGGAAGATCGCTTTAAGCGATAAGACCGCCCAATGTCAACCATAGATTAAGCACTATTGTTTATTAATGTTATTTTTATTTTTAAAATGGTTTACAATAAAGAATATTTGTATTTGTAAAAAGTTGAGAATTGTGTCGAATGGTGGGGATTTCTAGTGTTCACTTATCATGTGCTTAATACATAGGTACGTAAACTTAAGCTTTGTGTTTGAAGATGTGCCAGAGGTGCATCTAGTGACTCATCTCGCTGAATCTATTTTGTTCCTTCGAGGAGAGCCTGTCATACCGGCCCCAACTTCCAGTATCGAGTATTTTGTACGATTTCGATTCAAATCGGAAAACTCAAACAAAAGCTATTATCTGCCCTGGGATTTGAACTTGTTATGGATTTTTTTATACCAGTGCCATTATAGGTGGCAGTTTTTTTATCGATTAACCTAGAACAAGCACTAAAAGGAGAATGCCCATTCTATATGGGAAAAAGTACACACCTCAGGATTGTTGTGTCAACATCAAATTATGTCTATTCTACTCTAACCGCCGAATGTTCATACACTTAAGGCGGCCTTATGTCGTTTAATGCCGCCTTATCTGTCAAAATTGTATGGCGAAAATCAATGTAAGAAGCCGTTAAAGTTGAGCAGCGTTTGACCATTCGGGCGTAAGATGTCCATAAATACTACTGTAGAAATTTGGGTTCAATTCATCTTAGAGTATAAGAAATATTTGAAAAATGAAATAAAATACATTTTGACATTCATCGTACACCTTAAATTGAATTACAAAGCAATACCCATTGACTTATATGTATACTACATATGTATATCTGTCAAAGTATACTCGATATGGGCATTCTACTTTAGTATCACTTATTTTTTATTAATTCACAATAAGAACACAAATTGGTTTACAGATCTAGCGTTTACAACACTTATAGAGGTAGATACGCATAACTCTTCCTGCCTGCCTTCTACCAGGGTCCGCCTTCCTACTTAAACGCTTCCACTTCGGCCAGTCTTGAACATCCTCAATGGTGAGGCCATACGCATAACATTAATTGCAAATCATTTAAATGTCATGCTACTTTAAGCTACACTAAGCTATAAGTCACCGACATAGCCCAGAGGAATAGCAAGTTGAAATGGCAGTGGGCAGGGTACATAGCTCGTAGAACTGATAGCCGATGGGGCAGAAAAGTTCTCGAGTGGAGACCACGTACCGGCAAGCGCAGCGTAGGACGTCCACCTACAAGGTGGACCGACGACCTAATAAAGGTTGCAGGAAGTCGCTGGATGCAGGCCTCTTCCAACAGGTCGATCTGGAAATCTTTGGGGGAGGCCTATGTTCACCAGTGGACGTCCTATGGCTGATGATGATGATGATGATGATGAAGCTATATTTAATTAAAAATGTCACAAATTGTCATTATTTGAGTGCACTTTGCGTAAACCAAAGCTAATTATAACTATTACAACCTAAGCTCGGTTAGATTCAAATGCAGTTCATTGTGAAATTATTAACCAATTTTAAATGTGATTGCCTTGGTGGCGTAATTCTATTTCGGTACGACTACAGTCCTGAGGTCTCGGGTTCGATCCCCGGGTCAGGCAAAATGATATTGGATTTTTCCATATCTGCTCGGAGTCTGAAATTTGTGCCCGATATGGCGATAGGCTCGCCCCCTATCACATCTGGGACAGAACTAAGCTCGGCGAAATGTGGGTGTTCTAGTTCGCTAGTGCGCTCTGCCTACCCCTACGGAGATACAGGCGTAAGCTTATGTTATGTTATGTTTTCTAAATGCGTGAAACTAAAATGTGAGAGAATTATTCAAGCGTAAAATTATACAAGTGGCTTGGAGACTATACCTCTAAAACCTACCGCACTCCTACCACACTTACATCGAGCAACTAGAACTTTTTAACTCAACCGCACACTATTTTTGAAATCTTCCATCATTCATTCCATCCCTATCATCTGCGGCCTGAGCAGGAAAATTTCTGACAACCGTAAATGTATTCGAACTCGATGCGCGTCTATGAAATTTGTATGAAATATTAACCAAACGTCATCAGTGCGCAGCGAACTCGAATACATTTACATTTACATTAGTTTTTCGTGCTCGGGCTACTAGACGAATGGCGCTCCTTGACAGTGAGGTTTACGAGGAACTTTCTTCCTCAAACAACATCCATCTGGAATTAGCTTCCCCCGGCAGTATTTCTTGACCGATACGACATATGGACTTTCAAGAAAAGAGCATGTAGATTCCTTCAAGGCCGGCAACGCATCGACGATTCCTCTGGTATCGTGGATGTTCATGGGCGATGGTGACCGCTTACCATCAGGTGGCCCATCTGCTCGTTTGCTACGCCATTCCATAAAAAAATATCTAAATATCGCATCTTTATTGTATGACTTTTATCTGACTCAATATTTTTATGTATGAGATATAGTGCGCCCTTTTCGCTTGGCCTAGTGGCAGTGTATATGGGCTGTGAACCGGGAAGTCTTGTGTTCGATTCCCAAGTCGGGCATGGTGTTTTTCTAACAGTATTTTCGCGGGACTGGATCCTCCATATAGGGGTTGGTGTCAGAAGGCAGCCGGTCATAAAAACTAAGCCAAATACTTTCTGAAACATGCTTGAAAAATTGACATGGTTTAGGGGCAGGTAGAAAGAAAGATACCATGCTATAAAACATACATAAAAAACCATGAAACAAAGCATATTTTTTTATTTCGATTGACCTTTCCCTACAACTTTACCCCTACTACCCCGACAACAGTTAGTATTAATAAGGTTTTATCCACGGACGTAAAAAAAGATGGACAGAGCGCTAGGAACATTGAAAGTGAAGCAGGATTTTCAGCACATTCGATATATCGACACGTAATGGCGTGTGTGTGCGTAGGGAATTTTATACAGGCGCGTTTGTGTGCGTGGCTTTTCTGTGGCGTCCTTAACTATAGGCGAGATGGTGTCCTTCTTTTTCTTTATGTCCGTGGTTTTATCTTTATTTTTCATTTGTCCGTATCTTCGTCCTAGTTTGCGTTTCATTTGATTGATGAATCTCTTGCTAATGATTTCGATGCGTCTGTAGCGCGACATAGTTAAAATCATACAGTAATAAAGTTTGACAAAAACTTTAACCGACTTCACCATTTCTACATATTTAAGTCCAATTCTTCAAAACTATAAAAAATGAGTGGTAGAGCCACGCTGTATAGACAGTAATGTCTACAGCACGAATGGGCCGACTCGACCGGTTAGATACCACTGTCTTACAGAAAACCGACGTAAAGTGGCAGCTTGCTGTCGCTTTTCGTTTAGTGAGTGAGATTTCCGGTGGCACATTTCCCCCTCCCTTTCCCAATCCCTTTCCTCCCCTTCCATTTCCTCCTTTTAGGTTGACAACGCACCCATGATTTAATAAAATAATTGGATTAAAGTCACTGCCTCACTGACTGCCTCGGTGGCGTGGTGGTATTTCGGTACGACTACGGTCTGAGGTCTCGGGTTCGATCCCCGGGTCGGGCAGTGACATTGGATTTTTCCTTAGCAGCCCGGAGTCTGGAATTGTGCCCGATATGGCGATAGGCTCGCCCCCTATCACATCTGGGACGGAACTAAGCTTGGCGAAATGTGGGTGTTCTAGTTCGCTAGTGCGCCTCTGCCTACCCCTTCGGGGATACAGGCGTGAGCTTATGTCATGTTATGGATCAAAGTCAACCCAATTAAGTATTCTTAAAAATACATTACGGTTCAGTTATCACAATTTGATAACGCACGAACGAAAATCTGTGCCAAGTAAATCTAACGCACCATTTCAATCACCACTGTGTAAGGAGAATTTCTTTCATCCGCCGGCTCATAATGATACGTCCATTTGACATTTCGCTTCGGGATAAACGGAATTAAGAAAAATAACAGACGGACCGGCGAAATAAACGGAAATAACAAAAGGAATTGAACTTGAAATTTTCTTTTTGTGATTTTAACGATTTCGCAATTACGAGGGATTTTGAATGAGATTGAATGTCAGAGCTAACGAATCTATTGGTGGATGGAAAGGTTTTTATGATTTAGGTTCTAAGTAATACCTCTATATTGTCAAAAATAATTTATCCGTCCTTATACTACTTATAGGCTAAACATAGGCCTCCCGATTTTTTTCCGATCTGGAAATTTTTGGGGGAGGCCTATGTTCAGCAGTGGATGTCCTATGGCTGATGATGATACACCCAACAGTGACACACCTAGTCCTGACCCCACACTAGGTATAACCTGTATCGTAGATGTCAGAGATTATGAGAGACTTTCGGTCTAACACCCAGACTTGAAACAAATATCTGTGGGCTACACAAACATGTGTCTCAATGCGTCACATTTCGCCGAGCTAAGTTTCGTCCCAGATGTGATAGGGGGCGAGCTTATCGCCATATCGGGCATAAATTCCAGACTCCGAGCTGATATGGAAAAATCCAATATCACTTTGCCCTACCCAGGGATCGAACCCAAGACCTCAGGACGGTAGTCGTACCGAAATACAACCACGCCACCGAAAAAAGCTTAGTGGTTGAAAAACCGCGTTCTCCGAAACCAAGACCTTGTTTCACAACCTACATACGCTGCCTCGAACGTGCGATAAACTCTGCTTAAATGAGGCTCAACTACCATCATCTCGTTATAACCAACAAAATGTAAAGCCTAGCCAAAATTCTTCAATAACAGTGTCGCATCCAAAGACATTCAACAGTATATGTATAGACGGGACAACAGCACAAAACTTGTGATCCAAAAGTTATGAGTGGTCATAAGTCGCCTAATTTATTTAAAATATAAGCGCGCCAGGTCGGCCTGCATAATAATATTGCGAGAATAAACTTGTCTTACGTGATTCTTAACCATTCACAGAACATTCTAGAGTGTAAATTGTGATAATCGCCCTCGCATTATACAAAATACAAAAACGTTTATTGCGGAATGTATGTAGGTACAGATGGGTAATTTATAATTTTATGATGTTCTAATACATTCTACCGGACATGTACCAGTGTGCAATATAAGCTATATTGTAATAAATAGTTGATGGCGGTACTGAAGATCATTTTTTTTTGTATGAAAACTTGCTTTATGGCCTGTCTATAGTTAGTTATATTAAACCTCTTTGGTCGCATCACTACAGAATCATCTAGAAAATGTGCGTCATTACACGCTACCCTCCAACACATAAAATCGATTAATCATTTCCACAGGCGCTAATAAAATTTACTACTCCACGTCACTCCCGCTGAGGGCTCACAAAACTGGATTTATTTTACAAAGTCATCTATTTAATTGAGGGAACTTTGCAACTTTGGCAAAAGGGCGGTAAGGCCCTAACGCGATTGCCGGGAGCCATAAGTTTTTTTCAACAGCAAGGATAACCCTTTTGGGGTTTCGGGTGTAGACGGCGCGGCGGCTTTGATCATGAAATGTGGTTGCTTGAGTGCCATTCGCTTTTCGCTTCGTTGAACGCGCATTTTCTTTCATTAACTTATTTTAGTATACATTAGGCGGTTTATGAACGGCGTGTAATATTTCCTTGCTGGCTTTTAGGTTTATTACTTAAAAATGCGCTTGAGGGTTAGTTTTTGTGGATAGTAACTTTACGTAGTTTAAACTCACAGTGAAGGTCATTACTTATTAGTTTCTTTTTTCGACTGATTATTCTCTTTCTATTGTAAATTTTAATTTTCTTCATCACTAACCATTGTTAGGTTTTTTAGACAACATATCTATAGCATTCTTAAAAATTTAAGCTTTCTCTGAATTAGTGTTATTCAATTTGGTTCCGTGGTTTAGGTTCGGGTGACCGTTTGACGCAAACGCTACATCGTTGCGTCACAGACGCGTCATCGGCACTACTGCCGATGACGCAGACCTCAATTGCGTCATCATCATCTTCAGCCACAGGACATCCACTGTTGGACATAGGCCTCCCCCAGATTGAGTACTTAATAATTTTTTTTTTAATTATTTTTATATGAAATTTAATGTCATTTTAAATATAGAACAGAAATAAATTGAAATATTCTCAAAAATAAGAAAGTTATAAGCCTTTGAAGTTTGGTGTAAGCTTCAAACTGCGGGGAAAATAAGTATCAGTATAATCACGTCACCGCCATAACCGTACGTGCGTTGAAAAGGGATAGTAAAATATCTCCACTATGCCCCTACTCCAGAATTTGAAATATGGATTACTACGTCATTTTTCAACATATTTCGATGCAGTGTTTACGGAGAGGTTCCTATTTTGTTTTATTTGCTATTACATGTATATATGTGTATAAAATCAAACATAGTCAAGTACCCAATAGCCTTTAAAAACATAACTACAGCGGCCTGAGCAGGAAAATTCCTGACAACCGTAAATGTATTCGAACTCGATGCGCGTCTATGAAATTTATATGAAATATTAACCAAACATCATCAGTGCGCAGCGAACTCGAATACATTTACATTTACATTAGTTTTTCGTGCTCGGGCTACTGTTGTTGGTTCACTTGGGATTAGCTTCCAAGCTAACGCGTCTGTCACGTAAATCAAAACTACATATTTGCAAGATCACGTACACAATTACCAAGTACACATATGGTTCAAGTCAGCGATGCTTTGATATTGGCGTTATATTCTTGTAGTAACGTAGATACATAAAGACTGGATAGTAGTCGTTGTCCATACATGCATTTAAGTTCGCAAGTGGCGCTGATAGTTAACGTATGAAGAAATCGGAAACTATCATCATTCATGTTTCACTTTTGATCGTTGTGATTAATGACGCTCTTTGGAGAAACTACCTCTAGATTGAACTTAGGGCGACGTGTACCACTATTACTAACATACAGTTAGTCCTAACTTCGAGTTAAATTGACAAAGAAATATATGAAGGACATGTAATGTACTACACGTAATTACAGATAATATATGATGATATTTTGAAGGACATTACAACAATATAGTCGCATATTTAGTAAATAAATAAATACACCCAACAGTCACACACATAGTCGGTGCGGGAATCGAAATCGCGACCCCGCGTTTCACAGCCGGCTACTCGCCTGCTGCTCCGAGGCTGTCTGGCGCCACATTTAGTGAAGTATTATAAGATGGAACATCTAATGAATCAAGGTCAAGAGGGAATGCAGTGCTACTTATTGCTTTGTAATACAAAGTACGTGTGGTGTTACGATTGTTCATACATACATACATACATATGTAGCTGTGTCACTTACCAACAGGCAAAGCGCTTGCATTCATTCGATTGCAGTAAAAAACAATTCAATAGCCACATCCAGTGACAATAGTTTCACGTTAGCAAAGCTTTGAGGGTGCCACCTTTGTTTCAATTCTGCGTATTCGACAGTTCGAAGCGGTGCTAACAAACGTTGTTCCTTCCAACCAAGTTGGTTTGTCCATACTCCATCATACAACCGGCTTGATTACCTTACAGCTGTCGAAGTTTCACTTGAATTTACTTGTTTTCTTTACCTTTTGAAACTTGATGCTTTTGTAGACGTGGTTAATTAATGGCAGTAATAATGTTGGCTGTGATATAAATGGCCAGCAGTTCTCGTGAAAAACCTGGAAGATGTGAAGCATTGAAACCATAGTTCCACTTCATTCATCTTCATTCATCCTCCGCTCTGTCCTCCACCACCATCATCATCACAATCACCACCACCAATACCACTCATAACCACCGTCCCATCACCACCGCTCCCATCAGCATCGCCGCCATCACCACCCATCACCATCACCACTGCCCCATCACCACCACCGCCACCACCACCCATCATCATCATCACCACCTTCCATCACTATCATTAACATTGACTGATTACACACTTAGAAAAATCAAAGGTTCCCACATGTTCTTGGGGTTGGTTTCGAACCTGTGATATTCATCTTTACAGTCCGTGTCATTCAGCCCTGAATTATTACTACTCACAATTGTATATGGTGGCCGGTGGCCCATTTCTCCACTCTCTTTCGCAATCCCTTTTCCCTCCCCTTCCATTCCCTCCTTTTAGGTTGGTAATGCACCTATGATTATTTTTGTATCTTGGGTGTCTATGGGCGGTGGAGATCACTTACCATCAGGTGACCCATCTGCTCGTTTGCCAATCTCTGCTATAAAAAAAATATATAAATAAAATATGCAAAATAATAATCCAGATTACAGCATAATTAATCCATTTATTTTCTACTCACACACAAATACATCGTTTACCATTTAAACCATCGATATAATAATATACCTAGATGCACAGTTCCATACAAATATCATTGTAAACAGTGTCCTCGACAGACAAAACAAATAAACATCACAAATTTAATTAAATTAACACAAATATGACCTTATAGACGCGGCATAAAGTAGCTTTTTAAATTGAATGTTCAAACGTTCCTATATTCGAAATTTTTGAATTTCTAATCGTTTTTGAATTTGACAATAATTTGACATTATTAAAAGAAACATTCTAGTCACTTGCACAAAGATGGAATGGAGTCGAATAGTTCTTGTATTTATCTGTGAGAAATTTTGACCACATGGCGTACAATGTAGATGAGAATGGCGATATCTGTATAATAATTTTACTTACATTAAGAGATAGATAGAGTATAAATGTTTAGAAGATAACAAAGCTTATGAGTTATGAATATGAAATAAGCACTGTTTTGCGTTAGCGTGATTCATAAATAAATAAATAACACCCAACAGTCACATACATAGTCCTGGCCCCACACTAAGATCGTCCTTTGCTCTTTAGATTCTTAATAATTTCTTTTAGACTATCATTTCGTTTTCTTAATCTTTTGTTCTGCCTTTTTAAGTTTCGCACTAACTTATCTTTAACTTCTACTACTAAATTATCTTTCAAAAATAACGTCTTAGGTGTGTTAAAGATTGATGAAAATTCTGATGGTATTGGTGATCCTTCATTATTTATTGGTTCAATTGCTAGTTCCTGGAAATGAATATGTTTCCAATAAATGATGACGCCACAATTACTGTTGTAGTAATTATGCCTAACGACCGACCGGTTCCAATAAATGATCTCAATCCGAGAATCCAAGATAAAAATGAAAAATTAAAAAATGAAAAATCGCGAGAATGAACCATTAAAATTATTATTTGACAGCGGAATGTTCAACTTTGTTCATGTTGGCAATTTTTTATGATCTGCACACTTTGATTGAAAACATTTATTAGAATTAGCCGCAAATTATTAAATAGTCATTTTACATGGCAGTATGTACCTAGTATATGCTTGCTATTGATGAATTCTGTATCAAATATGTTTCAACTATTACACTTGTACTACACCCTGCCTCATTTAAACTTGTAGTTACGACAATCTAAAATAAAGTCAATAAATGTGGAAATATTTATTTATTTATTTATTTATTTATTTGTAGGTACACCTACAGCATACATATTGTTAAATTAAACAGTAAACATTAGTTAAGGACAATGTAGCTGATGATAATTTATCACCTTTATTTTTGGTACAGCATTCTTTTTAATTTTCCTAATCCCTTTTTCTGTATAATATCCATCGGAATCGGCAAAATGGTCTGAACAAACCACACTTGAGTAATTGGGTTTAAAATTTTCTTCTCTCCCTTCTTCGGAAATAATTTTACGCCATTTATATCTTACTATTTCATTTCATGGAAATCTGTAATTAATAAATAAAAAAAATCATAAATTTAAAATAAATATAATATATTTACAAAAAAAAACGACTCCATATATTTCATTGTTCCAAATCATGATTTCAAAAGGGACAAAATATGTTATTAACTGAATTCGTTAAATTAATTATTTATACACGTTTAATACTTAATTTAACATGATTAAGGTTTTAAGAATCAAGTAAGGGAATTATACTTACTTAAAATATGAAATCCCATGTGTTTTGCGCTTTGTAAGAGTGTTATTTTTGCACTCTTTCACAGAGCATTTAGGCATCTTCACAGACGAACGGTCGGCGCCCGACTGACAGCCAACAAGTGCTTACTTACATTTTAAGCACTTGTTGGCTGTCCCACTTTCTGAGCGTCAACTGTGCATCTAGGTATATTATTATATCGATGATTTAAACCATTTATTTTCTACATACACCGACAGGAACAAAGATACATTATAACATATATACTACAACATGATAGGTATAATAATGCTAGTTTAATCAAAATCCTTTATTCTACACAAAGTCTAGCCACAAACTCTTTGTGGTAAAAAATTGTAATATTACATCGAAAGATATCAATGGAGGCCCGATCTAAAGCCTTCAGGTCACTGGGCTTGAGAGTAACGACGTGAAAGAAGGGCCTAAGTTTACAGATGTGTATTTAGAATTTTGTAATGGGGGACTAATTATTTCTTCTCGACTTATAACCTGCGGCTTTATAATAAGATGTAAACAAATTACTTACAACCTTACAACCATGACTATATGCGTCTTAGCTCCCCTATCGTTAGCGACATGATCATACGAGATGACAAGCAATCGACTGTTTGCAATACACTCTCAACACATAACATAACATAAGCTCATGCTTGTATCCCCGGAATAAGCATAGGCGCACTAGCGAACTAGAACACCCATATTTCGCCGAGCTTAGTTCCGTCCCAGATGTGATAGAGTGGAAGCCTATCGCCATATCGGACACAAATTCCAGACTCCGGGCTGATATGGAAAATGATGTGTTTCGCTATTTTTATACTAATTCTTCTGCTATTCATATTGATGAAAGCCTTTTACGGTAGACATCTAATCTATGGGCAGTGGAGATCATTTACCATCAGGTGACCCATCTGTTCGTTTGCCCGTCTCTGCTATAAAAAAAAATATAGATGTTGAAAACTCATTCACCACGAAAATTTAACGTACAAAGTAAATAACGTACTGTATGTCTACATCTCTTTTTTTTATTATTATTCACAAAACTGATGCACAATCATAAATACTACAAATAATGTAAAGATAATGTAAATACATACGTTTGATTGTCATCTACTCGATGCGAATCTATCGTGCTTATGTTAACAAAGACATTATAAAATCTCAATTCGTTTTGTGAAGTCATTAAAATCCACAAGTTTCACATACTCAGCATTTCAACACATAAACCGAAAAGACTTATTCAATTGACAAGTTAATACGTCTGAGTATAATTTTTGGCCCCGATCCAGCCTCAGTACGCCCCTGGAGCCGGCGCATGAATAATTCATTACAACGTAATGAGCCGCTGGCAAGCATTCAGTCACACTACAGAAAATCTACGGAAGAGTTTGAGCCTTAATGATTTTACGAAAAAATCACAAGTTTAAAAACTGAACAGACCGACCTCAAATCCAATCGTGACTAAATTATATGGGTGGTCCCAGGGGGTAGGCCTCCCCCAAAGTGTTCATTTAGTGCGTTATAAATCCATCATAATCACAAGTTTAAAACCTTAACTGACCAACTTCCAATTTACCGATCGTGACCAAATTTATATGGGACCACCCTTGAAATAAGCTCTATCGAAAACAAAAATAATTTTGAAAATCGGTGTGAACTTCGCGGAGATATCGCGTAACATACATAGAAAAATACAGATGAATTGAGGACCTTCTCCTTTTTGGAAGTTGGTCGAAAAATGATAGTCCTTGCGAATGCGTTTGTATTTCCCCTATCCTATCTTAATATGGGGTCGGCGTAACACACTTTTTCAAGCATGTTGCGGTAAGGATTTGGCTTGGTTTTTACCGACTGCCTGCCTAACGTCAACACTCAACCCCCATTTGAGGAATCCAGTCCTGGTATAATAGTGATAGAAAAACAGTAGATACGCCTGATCTGGTAATTGAACCCAGCACCTAGCGGTCGCCGATAGTAGCTTTCCATAGGTGAAATAATTAAAAAAATCCGTTCGGTAGTTTCTGAGCCAAAAATACCAAAAATTTATCTTTATAATATTAGTATACATTCTGTTAGGTAGGTTTTTAGCATAGGTATAACAATCAAGAGTCTCCTAGCAACAGAATTTATACCAACTCCATTTCCTTTTTGGCTAAACTTCAAATGCCATTTAAATAAACATCCAGCATAAAGTTTTAATACATTATATCCGAAGTACGTTCAAACTACGGACGTAAAAAAAGATGGACGGAGCGTTTGGAAGTGAAATTTGGTTTCGGCTAATTCGATCAGACGCCGCCATTACGTGTTGATAGATCGAATGAGCCGAAAACCCTGCTTCACTTTGAAGGTTCCTAGCGCTCCGTCCATTTTTTTTTTTACGTCCGTGGTTCAAACTAAAGATGTATTTTAACTGGTAAGCAAGTTACTATGGATTATTCAGAGGTCTGATTCTCTATCACGTGAATAAAATGTCTTGTTACGAACATGTGACTTCATAACATGTTTTAAACTACATATAAACGCAAATATTCTTTTTTCTACCTGCCCTTATCCCACCTTAATGTGGGTCAGCAACACACTTTTTCAAGCATATTGCAGAAAAGATTTGGCTTAGTTTTTACGACCGGCTGCCCGCCTGACGTCTGGCGGATCTAATCCCGAGCGAATCAAATAAGAAAAATAGCTTTGCTCGACCTGGGAATCGAATCCAGGAACTCCCAGTCCACAGCTCGTATATGCTAGACCAGGGAGGGGACTTAATATTATTATTGTTATTTTAGTGGGAGTTAGTGGGAGTGGACTTAATATTATTATTGTTAATGATTGCAAACTGCATGAAAAGATTTTAGCCAACCTAAAAGGAGGAAATGGAAGGGGAGGGAAAAAAGGGATTGGGAAAGGAAGGGGGGGAAATGGGCAACCGGAAATTCCACTCAACGAACGAAACGCGACAGCAAGCTGCCACTTTACGTCGGTATTCTGTGAGACAGTGGTATCAAACCGGTCGAGCCAGCCCATTCGTGCTGTAGACGTTACTGTCTACAGCGTGGCTCTACCACTCAAATACACACTGAAATAGAATATGGCATTGAAATGACGAACGTACGTAACGTACCCGCGTTTCAATCTATACGGTAGTACGAAATAAGGGACTAGAGTAATTGATGTATTCAACGACAAATTGCTAATATCGCTGTGGTTTGGGCTACGTCAGGTGGTGCTTGAGGTTATGTTACTTAGAGATTGTATATAAGTACGGTGGCTGTGTTGGAAATATGTCTTGCTTGTTCTACTAACACGTACAATGAATGTGAGGTAATTCGTGAATATAGCTCTAGTTAGTTATATGGTACCAGATTGGACCGATTTAGATGATTGGCAGGGGTTAAAGGTATAGCTCCTTACTTATATTCCTGCCATATGCCATTCCCATACAATCCATTCCCTTACACTCTATTCCTATTTCCCCTTATCACCCTATCTCAGCCATCCCATCGTTATTATGTCCATACTTGCCTGCCTGTTGTCTAATTCAAATATATAATGTAAATTATATTAATCCTAATTTAAAAATTTACTTGTGTTGACTTGTCATAAGTGCTTTTTTACATGCCTACGTGATCAATAAAGATTTTTATTTTTTTTTTATTTTTTTATTTTATAAAAATATTTAAGCGCTGCTTATCTTTAACCATTGGTTGTCCCTTTCATTTTTAAACAATGTAACGCAAGGAAAAAAGTGACAGGTTATTCTCAGCGAAAAGATAAACGAAAATGTTTTTATAAGTAAGGCCTATAGTAACAGTGATTGCCTTGGTGGCGTAGTTGTATTTCGGTGCGACTACCGTCCTGAGGTCTCGGGTTCGATCCCCGGGTCGGGCAAAGTGATAATGTATTTTCCCATATCAACCCGGAGTCTGGAATTTGAGTCCGATATGGAGATAAGCTCGCCCCCTATCACATTATCACTGGAACGGAACTAAGCTCGGCGAAATGTGGGTGTTCTAGTTCACTAGTACCCCTTCAGGGATGCAGGCGTGAACTTATGTTAAACATATACATAATTTGATTTATATTAATGTTTTATTGTATTGACTTGTCATAAAACCCATATTAGCCACGGACATAACAAAAGATGGACGGAGCGCTAAGAATATTGTAAGTGAAGCAGGGTTTTCGGCCCATTCGATCTATGCACACGTAATGGCGTATGTGTGCGTTGGGCACTTTTGTACAGGCGCGTTTGTGTGCGTGGCTCTGTGGCGTTCGATTAAATATATTTTATGATAAGGTCGGCACATTTCGAGTACTACTGTTGGCCTACCTTAGCTTTGCCTTGTAACGAATTGGATTTGTCTGTAAGTTACTTGTGTAAATGAATAAATAAATAAATAGGCGAGTTGGCGTCCTTCTTTTTTTTTTACGTCCGTTTTATTAGATAAATCATTTCATTTCAAGAAGGTAGGCCTTGCAAAAAGTGACCTCCCATATTCCATTTTATATGCATAACAAATATCACCTTTGAGAAAATTAATTAATACTCAACATATTATTTCGTGGCAATTGCCAATAATGATGTGGTTTAATCAGAACAGTTCACCGCCTGCGTCGCCAGATGGCGTCACGTGTTGGTCTTATTGTATCGTACTCGATACGCTTCTAATAACGCTTCCTTGGAGGGGAAACAATATTGAATCGAGGAAATATTTGGATTTTCCTTTGTGTGATAAGTTATTCTATGAGTGTTCATGGTATGGTTTATCAAAATATATCTATACAGGGTGTTTCATAAAGTTGGTATCAATAACTACACTTAAAGAGAAGGTGGCTAGAAATCGAGCGATAAAGTCTAAAATTTCGTAGGGCTAATAGTGTTTGATTAAGGGGCACTTGAATTTGTGAAAAACTCAAGGCTCATGGCTCATTGGGTCAGCTGCAGACATTTGCAAACCACCTATGGAAAATACACTTAACATATAAAAGCCAGAGGTGTATGCTCCATTATGGGGTTGGTCTTGAACATCCGACACTTGTCTCGGCAGTCCGTACCATTCCCAACTGAGCTATCGCTGCTATGTAATAACTGGTAGATTATTTTTTTGTATCGAAACTTGCTTGATAGCTCCTCTATAGATAGTAATATTAAATCTCTTTGTATCCAATATATAACAAATCTGTCGGGAATAAGCCTTTTCGTTAATAACGTTGTGGGTACCGCAGAAAATAATGTCGGTACCAACAGTAAAATTATTAGTCTAGGTGGGTAGATAAACCAGTTGTAGTTGTAGTGGGGAGACGGGCGCTATAAAACAGCCCGACATTGCAGTCGGAACACACTTTGCACTCTGCATTCTGCAGTCAGCCATCACTATCAGTCCGTGGTCGGTTATTATCGATAGCGGTTATTGTTTGTTGATGGTTATTGGCTGTTAACGGTTATTAGCTGTTAGCAGTTATTGACTGTTAGCAGTTGGTGTCTGTTTGCCCAGTTGTTGTGCGAATTAATTGTGAAGTAATTAGTATTGCGAAATAGTTATTGTTAAATAACTTTAGCTACTATGAACGCTGTTCCGCCACATACGGTATCACCGCTCAGCCATAAATAACGGCGGCTTCGTCAAATCTATAATTTTCAAAGAAAGTACCAACCCTATATAAATAAAACCGCGTGTTATGTATGGTTGACAGGAGAATGTTCGCCGTTCGGGATATCACGTATAGACCATTACCATTTATATTTATTTGCAGCTGGGGCCGTTTCGACCAGTATCAAGTATAGGGTTGACAATGGAGTCACGCGCGGACCACTTCCCTGCCACTTCGAAGGGTTAAAAGTATACACACAAATATATTTCGCATGCGATTAATGGGTTAAGCAGCCGGTCTTGTGCGTTTTGTCCTGCAAACGGGTGGTCGACCTACTTCGGTCAAAAATAGGGTTGCCATTAATTACATGCTATATTAAATAATAAAATACTTTACTGTAAAACCTTTGCTAGTGGCTGCACCCACTTCGAAGTCTTTTTCGAATATTCATATTTCGAAAATAAACTATCGCTAATCTAAAACGATATTGATTCATTACTGCGTCAAAAAATTTGAAAAAACGTTTACTCTTTACATTTACAGCAGATAAATTGGACCGTGTTAAGCAGAAATGATCCAACCCATAAAAGTAACAAAAAAAATTGTTGTCACCAGTATAGTCTATTAATGGTTTAAAACACGTTGGCATCAATATATATTTTTTTTATTGTTTGTGGGTTGGATCTTTTCTGCTTAACACGGTCCAATATTCTAGAATTATTATTATTAATTATTTAAGAAGAACAAAAGTCATTAATATAGCCCAGCGGATTAGCAAGCTGAAGTGGCAGTGGGCAGGGCACATAGCTTGTAGAACCGATAGCCGATGGGACAGAAGAGTTCTCGAGTGGACCACGTACCGGCAAGCGCAGCGTTGACGTCCACCTGCTAGGTGAACAGATGACCTGATAAAGGTTATATATAGGAAGTCCCTGGAGACAGGCCGCTTCCAATAGGTCGATCTGGAAATCTTTGGGGGAGGCCTATGTCCAGCAGTGGACATCCTGTGGCTGATGATGATGATTAAAGATCTTCTTCTTCTTCTAAGAAAAATGGCGGTGATTTTGCCAGTGTCACAGTAATTTATTTTATTTTATTCACCTTTTGAATAAGCATCCGACCCGTAAAAAAATAAATATAAAAAAATATATATTTAAGGAAGAAAATAAGAAAAATTCTGTTAAAATTCGCTAGATGATTAAAGATCTAATTACAAAATTACTAAGTCTAAACACACAGTCAAGAAGAGGGTAATTTTCTCCCTATCATTACGTTAGTAAACGTCATGCCTAAAAGCATTCACGTCATTATACTTCTTACAACAATATAAAAACAGCACAGCAATTTTCGACTCAAAGACCCTCATGTGAATATAAAAACACTGACGCAAGCCTCACACAATACAAAGTCCAGATTCGCGACAAAAACAAAACCGTTGAAGAAAGGGGCACATTTTCCACACAACACGCTTTGTCACGCGTTCCGTTATACGAATCTTGTGCTGCTTAAGTTTTCTGTTATTAAGCTGTTTTCTTTTTAATGATGCACAGTGATAATGCAGCAGGGCAGTTTGGAAGTTTTTCCCAATTGAAAATATGCGCGTGTAAATATGACCTTTAGATTTTATAGCTACTATTTTTGTTATTTTTTGTGTGAATAAATGTGGATGTATGTGGATGTGTGGAAAAACGAATTCTTAGTGCCGAAATATAAAATCACTAAATCATTAAACTGTATGTATCTATTTTAATGTTGAGCACTGGTTAATTAATCCTTGATGTCATGCCAACAATAAATTGGTAAAAAAAAAACGGTGAATGGCTTAAATTGAAGACTACCTCTAGATAGACTAGGCGTATATTTTTAAACTCAGAATTAGTCATTAACTTCAAACCTACATTATTCTAAAGCAATGGTTCTATAAATTACGTCCATAAATTACTAATAGACAGAAAAGAAAAAAAAATAATATAAAACAAACAAACATAAATTCTTTTGTCATAATTTCAAACGAAATTATGGATGAACATAATACGACCTTCATTAATTATAATCAAATATTTTATGGTCAAAATGCTTATATCTTTAAAATCCGTGCCTATTTTATGTTATCGACGTCATGGTATTTCTACGTACATACATAGACATTTCCACTTGCTACGATCCTTACACACCTCTTTCGCCTCATTCAGTCTCATTACATGCACGCACGTCTGTTTAGGGCACTTTTAACTTGACCTTTACCGAATATATATCTGACTTGGTCAAAGAATGTTCGATGAGGTCTTCCCCTTCCAACTCTACCATTCACACATGCCATAATATTTGCTTTGTCAACCTCCTTTCATCCATCCTTTCTATGTGCCCAAACCACCGCAACAGTTATTTCTGTGCCACACTAAACTACAATATAATTACGCCTTCACGTGGCGTGTGCCACATTTGCCCGACCTTCATCCCGTCCTCCACATAAGACTAAGTCTAAGAAGCAATCTTTTCTGAAGCGTACGTATCGATTGAGCCAAGTCCTTGGCAAGTGTCCATTTGCAAGCCTTTTTTTATGCGAATATCTTACAATGTAAACGAGGGCATGCATGTTTTTGCGGTCGTGTGCTGAAAATGTGTTTTATTCGTATTTTGTTTCAAATTGCATTTTGTGTGTGGTAAGCATCGATATATTATTTACCTAGATGCACAGTTGACGGTCGGAAAATGGGACAGCAAAGAAGTGCTTAAGCACTCGTTTTGCCTACAGTCGGACGTCGATAGAATTCTAAATTTCAAAATTCAAATTAAAGAACGCTTGCACATTTCGTTTGAAAAGCTACTTTATAACACTTGTATAGGGTTATATTTGTATTGATTTAATTAGAACTTAAGATCTTTTTCTTTGTTTTACTCCTGAGACCACTTTTTAGGAGGATATTTGCAAAGAACTGTGCATCTAGGGTATATTATATTGATGGTGGTAAGTAATAATTTATGCTTTTGTTTTTTTAATATAAAGTTATCCTTAGCAAAAAATATCTTTGGCCTGGTTTGCAATATCCATGGTTCAAGAAGAATATGTAATGCATCATTAGATACATGTCTGTGAATACATCTATAAGATTGACGTAAAGAATACTTTTGTACACGAATTTTTAATAGCGACGACCGCGCCTTTATTTATATTATGATCCTAACACACCCACATTTCGCCGAGCTTAGTTCCGTCCCAGATGTGATAGGGGGCGAACCTATCGCCATATCGACGCTGCGTCTCTTGCACTCCAATATTACACAAAACACCTACACAAAACAAGAGTGGTAGAGCCACGCTGTAGACTACCGTCTATAGCACGAATGGGTCGGCTCGACCGGTTACATACCACTGTCTCACAGAAAACCGACGTAAAGTGGCAGCTTGCTGTCGTATTTCGTTCGGTGAGTGAGATTTCCGGTGGCCCATTTCCCCACTCCCTTTCCCAATCCCCTTCCCTCCCATTCCATTCCCTTCTTTTAGGTTGGCAACTCACCCATGATTCTTTTTGTGTCTTGGGTGTCTATGGGCGGTGGAGATCACTTACCATCAGGTGACCCATCTGCTCGTTTGTCAATCTCTGCTATAAAAAAAAACATGTATTTTTTATCTATGGTCCATAGTTCTACGAGCAGGTGATAGCTAAAATCGTTGTATTGGGTATGTGTTTTTGTGCAATATTCGAGAGACTAGTTCATAACATAACATAAGCTCACGCCTGTATCCCCGAAGGGGTAGGCAGAGGCGCACTAGCGAACTAGAACACCCACATTTCGTCGAGCTTAGTTCCGTCCCAGATGTGATAAGGGGCGAGCCTATCGCCATATCGGGCACAAATTCCAGACTCCGGGCTGATATGGAAAAATCCAATATCACTTTGCCCGACCCGGGGATCGAACCCGAGACCTCAGAACCGTAGTCGTACCGAAATACCACCACGCCACCGAGGCAGTTTATTAATACACATAAAACATGTTTCAACTAACTTCACTACCCTAGAAACATGAATACTAGGAAACTGTTCCTAGAACCACATAACAATGAAAGTTATAATTAATTATTTGAAAGCTCACCTACAGTGTTCCACTGGCAATTTGCGCTTCACACGACGCAGTCTGAATTGAAATGCTTTCTTGTCTGAGTAGATTGTAGATACAAAGTTGGACTTGTTCCGTAAGGATCAAAACAATGTTATTCATACATACACACTCACGCCTGTATCCCATAGGGGTAGGCAGAGACAATTGAGCGCCACAAGCTACGATCCTGACACACCTCTTTTGCCTTATCCACATTCATGCATCGTTTCATACATTTCCGCCGGTTGAGAGTACTCCGAACTTGCCCTTTACGAAGGAGATCGCTTAGTTATAAGAATTCACAGTTGTTGCCGCTTCTGGACATAATTCGTATTAAGGTAGTATGATAAATAAATAAAATAAATAAATACACCCAACAGCCACACCCATAGTCCTGACCCCACACTCGGTGTAACCTGTATCGTGGGTATCAGAAACTACGAGAGAGTTTCGGTCTCACAACACCCAGACCCGAAATATCTATGGGCCACAATAGACATTTGTCTCGGTGCGGGAATCAAACCCGCAAACTCACGTTTCACAGTCGGCTACTCGCCCGCTGTGCCACGGAGGCTATAATAGTATGTATTCTATCATCGGCTAAGAGATTTTTTATACCACTATGGGCTTACTTATAAAAATAGTTTAACTGAGCAAATGGTAAAGAATAGCCTGTACCTTTTATTTTCAAAAGATGTGACACAAGGAAAAAAGTGACAGCCTATTCTTAGCCATTTGCTCAGCTAAACTGTTTTTATATGTAAGGCCCTGTGTGTATACTTCTGAACACGGACGTAAAAAAAGATGAACGGAGCGCTAGGAACATTGAAAGTGAAGCAGAATTTTCGGCCCATTCGATCTATCGACACATAATGACGGCGACTGAGCGTATTATGAGTGTTAATGCTGCGTAGGGTACTTTTGTTCAGGCGCGTTTGTGTGCGTGGCTTCACTGTGGCGTCCGTAGAACTATAGTCAAGATGGTGTCCTCCATTTTTAAGTCCGTGCTTTTGAATTAGCTTTTATATTGAGCTGTACAAAACATCGCAAGGAAAACTGAAACATAATAATTTCTATAGAAATTATGGCTGTGATTAAACTCATCTCATTAATAGAGAAAACCCGTGCCAAGCTGTTTTTTCTATAAAGGATAAGTCCTTTTCCATGTTGGGTCGACGCAACACACATTCAAGCATGTTGTATAAACGATTCGGCTTAAATTTTATTATCAGCTGCCTGTTTGACGTCAACCCCCTCTAGCCTCTAGGGGGTCTATATATAGTACTGGACAAACCGTGTAACAACAACCATATTGATGTGTAAATGTCAATTATTTGAATAGTTTTTACGAATTTTGATTATAGCATAGACAGCGTCTTCTTGGTCTAGTGGCAGAATGTATGGGCTGTGGACCTGGAGGTCCTGGGTTCGATTCTCAGGTCGGGCAAAGCAAATTTTCTAATTTAATTTGCCCGGGACTGGGTCCCTCATAGGGGGTCGACGTGAGGCAGGCGGCCGGTCGTAAAATCTAAGCCAAAACCTCTCTGCAACATGCTTGAAAAAATGTGTTGCGCCGACACCACATTAAGGTCGGGTAAAGGTAGACAGAAAGAAAGTTTATAGAACAGACTGTCAAACGAACAGATGGGTCACCCGATGGTAATCTCCACCATTCCTAGACTCATGATCCCGAAATACTCAGGTTTGCGTTGGTATCCTTAAAGGATTATAGTGATAGAAAAGAGGACGGAGATAATCTATATTTATAAAAGTTACATCAGTCACTAAAACTTTATAGCACACATCGTACAAAGCGGGAATCGCAAATAAACCGGGCAAGTTGTCCCGGAAAACCGCGCCAGTGCCTCCAAATAAGTTGCTGCCCAGTTCGTTCTAACTTAGTTCAGTACGTGGCGTTTGACGTTCTGTTTGATGTATATATTGGACTTCATGTTTGTTCGTAACTAAACTATTACCGCTTCCTGATTTTGTATTGTAGTTTGAGCTTTGGATTTTGTCGCGTGTTTTTGCTGTTTGAGAGAAATGGACAGGTAACTCTCTCAGAATTTACAGAAGTCTAGCTGGGTACTCCATACTTCAAGAGCTTAAAATCAAGGAAAGATTATCGTCGACTGTGCAAATACGAATCCTCAAATATTTTGGTTACATCATGCGTAACCAGGACTCTATCATATCAATCGAAGTCGGTGGAGACGCATCGCGAAGGTTTCTGTTTGGAAGGCCTTAAAATAATAATAATAATAATAATGATCGACAACCCAACACCGCTCATCATTAAAGCACGACCTCTCTGTCAAGAGTGTACGACTGAGGAGAGAGAGCTGGGTAGTAGAGCTACGGTATAGCCAGATTTATCTATACAGCGCTCGAGTAGTTTGCTTCTTCTGTCTCACACGAAACTGACGTGAAATAGCATTTCGCTGTTAGTTCCGTTCTCTTATGCCTTCCCAATCCTTATTCTCTTTCTTTGAGTTTGGCATCCATACTTTTTTAGATTATGGGCTATGTCAATTACTATGAAGTGACTCATCTAATCGTTTTCTAGTTTCTTTAGAAAATAATGATTTTAATCCATTAAAATAAAGCTATTGTGGCATATTCATCATCATCATCCATAGGACGTCCACTGCCGAACATAGGCCTTCCACAAAGATTTCCAGATTGACCTGGTTATACTCGTATATCATAAAATGGATTTCCGAAAGATTTAAGATCTATTTTTTTATCTAATACGTTGAATTCCCATTTTAAACAACTATTCGATCCCCTTCACCCATCACTAAAATCACTGATAGAAATCCTAGCCTCTACTCTTTGATGGAAAATTCTTAGAAAATAAAAGAACCGAGATGGGTAAATCCTCAAACAGATGTGCACTGGACAGATCGACTGTAACCCTTATCAAATGTAGACATTATGGACCCATTCGTCTTGTAAATAAAATACTTGCGTAGTAGATCTGCTTCGATCCTCGTCGAAAGTGACTTTTGATAAGAAATTCGCTGTGTATTATCCGTGTGGTTAGATCTAGAAACCATTATTTAAAGAGTAAGACATTTATTGCGACAAAAGATTATTAATTTTCTTTTCGAATTTATGTATTATGTATAGATTGACCAAGATTATGAATTGTTAATCAAAATTTAATATTTTATGAGTGCGGTTTGATTTGTGTTTAATTAGGGTAATTAGAAATAAGCTTGTGCATTGGGTTTTAAAATAAATAGTACTGTAGAAAACAATGCCCATTTAATAATTTTAGATGGGATAATAACTAAAATCTGTAACAATGAATATGACAAATATATATTTAAAATAAAACATAATCGTAAACCAAAGATTAGTCAAACTGCAACCATGAAATCTAATGTACAAACAGTTATTAGTTAATGAGCTAACCGCTAATCTGTCCGGGGCTAACACAGGCCATACACATAACAGTAGAAGCATACTAAATCATACTAAAACGATATTATGAAGTACTTGAAATACAGAATGACACTAAATGATTATGTTTTATTAGTATAAAAATCTTACCGATTTTATGTTTCATGATAAAGAGTTTCAAACTAAAAAACATTAATAACATAAGCTCACGCCTGTATCCCCGAAGGGGTAGACAGAGGCGCACTAGCTAACTAGAACACCCACATTTCGCCGAGCTTAGTTCCGTCCCAGTTGTGATAGGGGGCGAGCCTATCGCCATATCGAGCACAAATTCCAGACTCCGGACTGATATGGTAAAATCCAATATCACTTTGCCCGACCCAGGGATCGAACCCGAGACCTCAGTACGGTAGTCGTACCGAAATATCACCACGCCACCGAGGCAGTCATTAATATGATTCACTAAAATATCTTATTCACTTTCTTCTCTTTTTTTCAATGGTCATAGTATTAAAAACTTTAATTTTAGTGTTAGAATTAATTTTTATATCATAGTTTGTATTCCTTTTAATAATTTTGATAACCCTGCTATATGAAAAACAGTTGGCAAATAAATGACAATTGTTAAAAGCCGTATAACGTAATATGTATAAAGCTATACTTTTCGACACTATAATAATACAATAAATTCAATTCCCATAGTAAAATCAAACTAGACGTGACCAACCGCATTCAAATTTGAGCAAACAGCGCCCGCCCGAACCCGTCAAGGCTCAGTATTCACTTCACACGTACGAGAATACAATAACTCGAACGTGTCCAAACGATTTGTCGCAGTGCAGCCTAACGTTGGAATGATTTTAATATTCACGCTATGATGTGCTTATTCTTTAAAAATACTCTTGCCTATCGTGGGACTCATTTTTAGGAGTGATTTTAATTTGTGCATAGAAAGCCAATTTCTATAGCATTTAACTTCACAAATGATGACTAGAACCACATAAAACCTAGTTTTAAATCTAAGAGTCGACGGAACGTTGGAGTTGATTTTGAAAAAAATACGACGGTTACAAGAACGTTTTACCCAATTACAAAATAAAAATTCTAAGTCAGTTATTATAATATTATGGAATAGTATAAAAAGCTACGAGTCTTTCATCCGCACAAAACTCAGACCCAAAACATACGCATCACACAAGCATTGTGTCGATGCGGGAGTCGAACCCACGGCCTCTTGTTGCACTTCTTCTCATCTCCAGAGGTACAAAAGCTGTCAATGAAGGCACACTAATAAATATTTTTTATTCACAGGGGATTCTCAGTAGTCGCTCCAGAAGTCGCAGTTCCTGGAAAGACCACAGCAGTTCTGGTGACCCTTCACGGCAGGGCTGGTGATGAATCCCTCGATCCACTAAACGTCACCGTCAGGTTGGAGACCCAAGATGACGACAACGATGTTAAACTACTGACCACTGCCAGTCAAATGATTACTGGTAAGTAGAACAATATTACAAAATATCAAACTATTTTAAGGAAGAACACACTTTGAATAGTCTAATCGAAGAGTCTAGCAATCTCAAGAGAAAAAAATGCACCCGTCTCAGAGATTGTGAATAGATTTAAAGCTTGCACTAATGCAACTGAAGTAAAATACTTAAACGTTCAACATTTAGGTTTTCTTAGTGAAAAATCTACGATTAGATTTTAATATAGGGTGCAATACGTTTGTTTTATATAAACTACTAAAAGTTAGGTAAATAAAAGCATTATCTAGAACTTTATATCATCAAAACCAACTTCTTTAGCAGATTCAGTATCTAAAACAAAATCTTTTTCACCTATCTTAATACCTGAACACCCACACACTGCCTCTAAATCAAATACATTATAAAAAAGCTTCTAATACAATTTCAAAACTCCTCCACCCGTTGAATCGCGCCCCAAATTCGATCAAGTTATTACTACCGTTGTAAAAATCTCATTTCGTTCGCACAGACGGCACCATTGAAAAGTCGACTTATTGCCAAACAGACAAACTGTGTTCAAAATTCACGTAATAGTAAGAATATTTCCTTGCAATCGAGGGTTGTTCGCCAGTATGCAAAGCCTTTGGAGATAAATTGTGTATTCTGTGAAGTGGTTTTAGGAATTGCAAAATCATAGTGTCTGGAGATGCTGCTGATATTGTTACAGATATTTATTGTTTTGCATATATTTTAAAATGGTGGCGTGTTTTATGCGAACATCAATTGCTGTGATGCTTTCCTATTCTTTCCAGTCTGTGTGATGTCATTCCAGTTATTGTTCAGATATATAAAGTTAGAGTGTTCGGCTTTTATATTAATTTCATTGCCAAACTCTTCAGTGTGCTGTACGAAGGCACTTTAACTAGCTTGTTACGTGACATTTCAAAATTGAAAACTATGGAATATTATAAGCAATTCCGAAACAACATCGCCTTTTTTGAGTGGTAGAACCTTGCTGTAGATGCGCTATAACGTCTATAGCACGAAAGGCCGACTCGACCGGTTTGATATCATTGTCTCACACAAAACATTCGTCCTAGCCAGCTCGTTTAACAGTCTCTGCTATAAAAAAAACAATTGGTTCCTTCACAAGTAATTGTCAATCTTTATGACCTGGCATTCTAAGTCAAAGTTCCATCGTACCATTTTACCAGTATAGTATATGATGATTCTAGAAAGTATGAAATTGGCAGCATTTTCGAACTAACATTTGCCCACTCGTTAACCGTTGACACGTTCTAAGACTGCACAAAAATACAATTTTTATATTGCAAGTCGTTAAAGTAAGATCATAATATCAACCCACTCAAGTTTTAATATGAAAAGTTTATATGAGGCTTGTAAAATTTCCAGTCAGAAATATGAATAGATGTTATTCTTGCAACTATTTTTAGTCGCTAAATAAGCGCGACGGTAGGTGGTTGCGAATAAATATCAATTCACGATGTCTCCGGGAATCTTAGACATTCCGTATTAAAAGCTGTTCTCATATTTTCTTGAAAGTTTGCTTATCTTGGTACCATTTAGTTAGGATATACTGATATTAGCGTCTCCATTAAACCTGATATGCTATTTTTGTTCAGTTAAGAAGGCAAACCAGTATATGATCCACCTGATAGTAAGTGTTACCTACTTACACAGACTGGCTCCAGCATGTGAGAGAACATAATATTAACGACATTCCTGTAGTTTATCGGTCACATCACGGCCACCAAAACTGACGCGGATGAACACGTCACTCATACGATAACGTATCAAAAATAAAGCTGTATTTGCAAGATACGATTCTGATGACGTATCTGATCTAACCGGCATGAAATTAAACGTGGGAGCTGGCGTCACGCCACGCTGAAACAATCTCGGGCAGAACATTCATCCACGTCGAGATAGCCGCGTCACGGTGCACCGGCACCGTTTTATTGTTATTACTCTCGTGCTAAAAGTATTTTAAATTCCACGCTCTTGCTGGTTTATTGTCATTTTCACCGGAGTTGGTTGAAGTAGGTTAATAAATGTCGTCTATGTTGCAGTGTTTTTCAAAGAGCTAATGATATTGTGTATTACAAATTGTTATTGTATAAATTCTTAATTATTCTTACCTAGACGTAGTCATTGCATCAAGAAATTTATCACACGCTACAATTGAATTAATGTTTATGTTATGTTTATTGTAACCCTAATATGTAGCCTTTCATTCATTACCTTTATCATGGATTTTTATTAATTAATTAATTTTCATAAAATCCATCTTATTGCTTCACGTTTAATTTGGCCAATTGATTTTAAGTCATTATTTGGCTTAAATTCAAAGCCCACAATATTTGGCCGCTTCTAACAGGTAGATCGGGATATCTTTGGGGAAGCCTATGTTCAGCAGTGGACGTCCTGTCACTATGATGATAAATATTTGATGCGAGTGTTGTAAACTAATTATTTGCTTCATTCTGATAAATAGGCTCGTAGAATAGATTCTCATAGTCTATGCTTATAACCAAACACTCCGCGTCGTATAAACTAGGTTACCCTGTACCTAAGTAGGAAGCGTCCTACATTGCGTTTAGCGTCGCAAAGCATTATGCATCCTCTTTACGTAGTTTAATAGCATCAAAATAATTACGTGGAAACAAGGTTTTAACAACATTCACTTGCCCCAGAATATATATTCTTATAATGTGTTAAGAAATAATCTATCTGTAATGAAATAGAAGGACTAACGCAAATAACTAGAGAAAAATATTGGTATCGAGACATCGAGTTAGCTTATTTCAAATATGAAAATATGTTAAGCATAGCGCTTTGTAAATGGATACTTAAATGAAAGTTGTACGTGTGATATTTAATGGATCTCGTGAAATTCTAATACTGTTCAAAATAGTATTTAGGAGCAGACCGACGTATTTATATATTATAGTTGTACATACAAATGTAAACAACACTATGTATCAAAATTTAAGATATCTAAACAAATATGTCTAGTAACAGCATCGAAATAAATCTTTTTGAATGAAAATGTAATGAATATGTAAGCCAGAAAGCAACACTGCAGAATAAGCAAGTAGGTGCAATGATTAACACCAGGGAATTCGGAAATCAGAGTGTTAATGGCTCAAAGCGATCACCGATCCCTTCAAAGATATCCGATCGGGCCCTAATGAATCATGATTGCTGAATAGTGAAGGAGAAGTGTCGATGACACTGAATCCTGCAGTTTACTTAAAGATTTCATTCTCGTTATTTTAAACTGCAATCTGGAAATTTAAAAATTGTTCTAAATTTTTTTCTGTACTTAATCCTTCTCTGTGTTAGGTTTCAACTTTCAATTCTTTTTTCAGTTGACTATGTTTTCAGTTCTATCGTATATATATTATTTAGTAAGTGTTCTATCAAAAATAATTTGAATATGACGTTCATTTTTACTTCCTCTAACTTAAGCAATCCTTGGAAAATAATCTAGTATAATTTTTACCACATTAACAACATAAATAGCATCTGTATAATCAACATCAGGTGTTATTAGTACAAAATGATTGCTAATTTCATCTCAAAGAAATCCGATTGGCCCTCCAGCACTGGGTGTAACGAACCACACAGTCGGCATCTGCGCCGTCTCATCAGATGGAACGGAAAAATTAGATCTCGCTGTACATAAAAGAAAGGCGTTCTTGTTAGTCACCTCGTTATTTTGGTCGTGTTATGTTTGTTTTCGATGTTTAGGGATACATCTGCATGTGGTTTCTGTACTAGTACTGTTTATTATTTTGATTAAGTGGTATAATTTTAATCAATGACATCTCCAGGATATAGTAGTGTTGAATCAGCGTATATGGGGTTTCGAACGACAGTTTCTGGGTTTAGTACAGCAACGCAGTTGTTTTAACACAATTTACTTTGATCTAGGTCCTCTGGACGTTAGGCAGGTGATCGATTGTAATAACATTTGTCTCGGTACAGGAATTGAATCCGCGGCCTCTTGCCATGGAGACTTCGAAATAGTGCAAGAACACTCGATTAAACTCAAAATCACGACAACACTGTTTTGATTGTCTTCAACCGTCAAGGGAGGAGGTCATTAACATACAGAGGCGTCGCTTAGGGACCGGCCTAATTTCAAACGAAAATCATCCTCTGGTTTCAGTGAAATAAATTGTTCTTTTTGCAAATGGTCTCGGTCTAGTTGATTGACGTCATTATTCTTTCCACTTTGACCATTAATATTGTAAATCCTTCTGAATTGCTTTACGGACACGGGCTATAAATAACAACGAGGAAAATATTAATCCGAATTAGTTTACATTATATATTCAATATAGATATAGGCCGATCTGGAAATCTCTGGGGGAAGCCTATGTCCAGCAGTGGACGTCCTGTGGCTGATGATGATGATGATAATAATAATAAATACACCCACACAGTCACACACCTACTCCTGACCCCACACTAGTTATAACCAGTGTCGTGGGTGTCAGAGACTATGAGAGACTTTTGGTCTCACAACACCCAGACTTGAAACAAATAACTGTGGGCCACACAAATATTTGTCTCAATGCGGGAATCGAACCCGCGGCCTCTCGCTTCACAGCCGGCTACTCGCCCGTTGCACCAAGGAAGCTGTCGATGTTGATGATATTCCAAAATATTGTCTCGTCCTTGGTCTAGTGGCGGAGTATATATAATATATTCCGGCAGTATAATATACAATCAATATTCACAGCCCATATTATGGGCTGTGAATATTGATTGTCCTAGATTCGATTCCCAGGTCGGGCAGTGTTTTTATAATACAGTTTTCCCGGGAATGGATCCTCCAGACGTTGTCGTCAGGCCGTAAAAACGAAGCCGAAACTTTACTGCAATATACTTGAAAAGTGCGTCGCGCCGACCCCACATTGAGGTGGGATAAGAGCAGGTGGAAACAAGAAATATGTATTCGAAAAATTGAAAGAAAGCTTGAATATTAATTTGGAAAATCTTCAGAATAACAAGGACTCCTCCACCATAAACAACGCGTAATAAAACGTGATAAATTGATAAGAATAACTGAAGAATATAAAGAATGAATGTATAATTTATTTACTCCGTAAGAAATAACCCGTGAAGGAAATAAGCAAGCGCTAAAAAATAAAAGTACAACAGACGTTAATCCGGTTCGAACAATTCTCGTGCAAAAACAGCCTTTCATAACTTTCATTCGTCCAATCCAATCGTTTCCTGTATTCAGTGGATGCCTTTGAATTCAAACTCTGCTTGTTTGTGCGTCCATACAAAGCCAATCTCTCAGATTTCTGTGCAAAAGACTTGTTCTGAACGGAATATTATTGTTGCTTTGTCCTAGAAATTTTGTGAATAAAAATCATGAACTTTAAACATAACATAACATAAGCTCACGCCTGTATCCCCGAAGGGGTAGGCAGAGACGTACTAGTGAACTAGAACACCTACATTTCGCCGAGCTTAGTTCGGTCCCAGATGTGATAGGGGGCGAGCCTATCGCCATATCGGGCACAAATTCCAGACTCCGGGCTGATATGGAAAAATCCAATATCACTTTGCCCGACCCGGGGATCGAACCCGAGACCTCAGAACCGTAGTCGTACCGAGATACCACCACGCCACGGAGGCAGTCATGAACTTTAAAATATAAAATAAATTAATAAATAAATAACATCCAACAGTCACACACATAGTCCTGACCCCACACTAAGATCGAGTCTTGTGACGTGGAAATCAGGAACTACGGGAGACTTTCGGTCTCACAACACTCAGACCTGAAACAAATATCTGTGGGCCACACAAACATTTGTCTCGGTGCGGGGATCGAATTCGCGGCCTCTCGCTTCACAACCGGCTACTCGCCCGCTGCGCCACGGAGGCTGTATCCCTAATATCCCTTTCCATCAATGAGTAAGAAAGAATATTTTATGCTGACAGTTGACACCGTTAAAAATACAGGGACCGAAATCATGATGGTAAAAATAATATATTTATTGTATTTGTAATTAAATTCCCAAAATGAGTTGGCGTCAAGCAGGCAGCCAGTCTTAAAATGTTTTCTGCAACATGCTAGAAAGAATAAGTGGGATAAGGACAGGTGGAAAATAAAAAAAAATTAAACCAAAATGAATATTCTAAAAATTGAAATAATCAATTTTTGTTTATTGTAAAGTTGTAAACTACACCACGAAACTAATCCTAAATGTTGACATGCCGAAATATGACAATATTAGTTAAACGAAATAATAATGTTACAGACACATGCGAGTGACTTTTTCTTCGTAATTATTTAGTCACTCGTGTCTAATCTGGAAAAATGTATGAAGAAACGTGACAGCAGGGTGACATCCCCAGTCCAGACAAGAGTGACCAAATACTGTAACAAAGTCACTCGTGTGCGCTAGCTTTCACTTGCATAGTAATATCGCGTGCAAAACTTATCTCACAAAACGTTGATAGTGAAACAAATGCATATTCTCAAATTCTATCCAAACATTAGCGTTCCACACGACCAACCTCTTTGTATCTTAGTTCTGATATAAGTGACATAAAATTTATTCAAAATTCGAGTACTTTTTGTGCAGCGTACAAAATCTCAAACGCAGTAAATAAAATCCTCGCAAGGTTCCAATTTTCCGGAGCACAGACGGATTTGTTGTATTTTTCGACGAAATCTTGGCACCAGTTGTATCGTGGGCAATATTTTTCAGAGAGAAGTGGGGTCACTCCAATGTCAATACACGCGTTTCACAATTTTGTATTGATCAAAGTCAGTTGAAACGTTTTGAGGTGAGAGAGGTGTAAAATTGTTGAGGCAATCGTTTTTGTGCGTGCAAACCGTTCATATAAAGGTTTATTGAAATGTCTTGTTTGATTGTTTAAAGTAATGAGTTTTGGTAATTATAAAACAATAAGGCTGATATAAACACAACATAACATAAGCTCACGCCTGTATCCCCGAAGGAGTAGGCAGAGATGCACTAGCGAACTAGAATACCCACATGTCGCCGAGCTTAGTTCCGACCCAGATGTGATAGAGGGCGAGTCTATCGCCATATCGGGCACAACTTCCAGACTCCGGGCTGATATGCAAAAATCCAATATAACTTTGCCCGACCCGGGGATCGAACCCGAGACCTCAGGACGGTAGTCATACCGAAATACAAGTACGCCACCGAGGCAGTCTGAGCTAAAGGTCGCACAAAGTCGCTGGATGAAGGTCGCTTCCAACAGGTCGATCTGGAAGGCCTATGTTCGGTAGTGGCCGTTCTATGGCTGATGATGATGATGATGATGATGAAGGCTGAGATCTATAGAGCGAACTGCGACAAAGTCTAAGTTAAAGAAACGAAATCAGTGAGGATTTGGAGAATCGAACTTTGAGTAATTCAAAACCATTTTTTATAAGAACAACAGACTTTTAGACAGACTAAGACTGAGATCTATAGAGCGAACTTGAATTAAATCTAAGTCAAAGAAACGAACTCAGTAAATGTTGGAATTTTTAAATCAAACTTTTTTTTTTAAGTCCGAGTCATTTTTTACAAGAAAACCTTTGCTTAGTCTGTCAGTCTGTTTTTCAAAGTTTCAAATCCTCACTGAGTTATTTTCTTGCACACAGACTTAGTCAAAGTTCGCTATATAGATCTCAGCCTAAGTAAAGATTTTCTTAAGTACTTAATGAGACGATTGAGTTGGTCATGTTTAGGGATGAGGTATTTATAGGTACCTACCCACCTGCTGTATAATATTTCTGTAATTTTACATTATAAAAATATTCTAAACACCAAGAGAATCCGGTATTTAAAATACTACCTTTATTATACTAATTACCTTTTTCTTATTTTTAAATTTAAATAAAGATAACATAACATAACATAAGCTCACGCCTGTATCCCCGAAGGGATAGGCAGAGGCACACTAGCGAACTAGAACACCACATTTCGCCGAGCTTAGTTCCGTCCCAGATGTAATAAGGGGCGAGCCTATCGCCATATCGAGCACAAATTCCAGACTCCGGGCTGATATGGAAAAATCCAATATCACTTTGCCCGACCCGGGATCGAACCCGAGACCTCAGAACCGTAGTCGTACCGAAATACCACCACGCCACTGAGGCACTATAAAACTAACTATACAAAAATATTTTACAAAAAAAATAAATCTATATGTTTTGTTATTTTTTTGATTAATTTATGACCATTCTAACTTATATGTTAAAGTGTGGGCATTTTACTAACATAACATTGCAACGTAGTGGTACACTAATACAACACCGAAAGTCTCGACGGAATATGCCACAAGAAATTGTTTTTACATTTGAGACGGAGTTGAACAAGAAAATATCCCAATGTTTTAATATTATGATGTACATAATACAGTCGTCGCCTCACTGAGATTCCTTTCTCGACAACTTATGTATCGCTGTCTTGTTTACTCCTTTCATTTTCTCGCATATTTCCATTGTTTCATAATGGATAGAGGTCTTATGCCTTTAATAATGGTTTGAATTTAAGTTTCTTCCATTCACATTGTCTCAATCTATATTAGATTCGCATTTTGGATATTTTACAAAAAAAATAATTATGTGTGACCGACAGACATTTACATTTACATTAGTTTTTCATGCTCGGGCTACAGGTTATAATATAAAGGCTTATTGAATGTGTATATCGTATAATCAATATTCAAACTAAAACATAATGAATGATGTTTAAAATAAACGTAGTGCACTAATTCGAATACATTTCTGCTTATAATGAAGCGAAACCGTTTGTGACTAGAGTTCATACTTGAACTGGGACGGCTTTATATTCTGTCAGAATTTTAAAATCAAACATTCTTTAGTGGGCGAGGAATTATTTTTATATTTTCAGCTATAGATGCAGTTAAATTCCATTGGATAAAATGATTGAAAGGATTTCTGACTATTTTGACTCTCCATTGCTTCTACAAATATTTCTTTCTACCAGTCTTATCCCACTGTAATGTGGGGTCGGCGCAACACACTTTTTCAAGCATGATGCAGAAATGATTTGGCTAAGTTTTTACGACCGACTGCCTGCCTGACGTCAACCCCCCCATTGTTACAAATATAGCACCGCAATATAAGATAATATGTTATAGAAATAGAAAATAATGTGACAAAATCGACTACTTAAAGTTTTGCTTAGGAGACTCTTTTCTAGATACCAAACAAAGCATGTTACAGGAAGGATTCGTTTAGCTTAGTTTTTCGTCTATCTGAAGCAGAGACCCTGAAAGAACTCAAGCAAGTTAACTTTCTGGAGTGGTAGAGCCACGCTGTAGACAAAAACGTCTACAGCACGAATCGGCCGACTCAACTGGTTTGATACAACTGTCTCACAGAAAACCGTCGTAAAGTGGCTTGCTGTCGCATTTTGTTCGGTGAGTGAGATTTCCGGTAGCCCTTTGACCCATCTGCTCGTTTGCTAGTCTCAATTAAAAAAAGCAAATCATATTAGAAAAACAGTGGTGCTCGAAATGTTATGCTCATTCAGATCCATCCACAGCCTAGGTATTAGACAAAGGCGACAAAAATAACTTCCCAACTATTAACTCAAAATCCACTGCTAGTTACGAGGGTCCTTTTTTCTAGATTTTAATAAAAAACGACGGAGCCCGGCTATCTGGCAGTTCGCTTCCATTGTGGCTTGTCTTTTTTCGTTGCGAACAAGTGCGGTCTTCAAACATATAATTTGTTACGCTCGTCTCTCGAGGATTCTCCTCTGTCAAGTGTAAAAAACTATGACTTCATTATTTCCAGTGACCTTTTTCTTGTTTTGCGGAATGGTTTTTGAGGTTAACAATTGTAGTGGCTGTTTCTTGCTTTCAGTTGGTTTGTTCGGAGTTTACGTTTTATTTGGCCTGGATGTTTGAAACTTAATTATTTATACATTTTTGTATAGATCGTGTTTCATTATTTTGCAGAGTCTTAAACAGTGTTAATCATCTTATTTTTTGACCGACTTTAAAAAGGAGACAGTCATCAATTCGGCTGTATTTTTTTACCAACTTCCAAAAAGGAGAAGGTCCTCAATTCGTCTGTATTTTTTCGACCGACTTCCAAAAAGGAGAAGGTCCTCAATTAGTCTGTATTTTTATGTATGTTACGCGATATCTCCGCCAAATGATTTCCAAGATTCTTTTTGTGTTCGATAGAGCTTAGTCTAAGGGCGGTCCCATAATTTTGGTTACGATCGAATTAGTTTTGAAGTCGGCTCGTTAAGTTTAAACTTGTGATTATTACAGCATGCATAGATTCGCGAATTTTCGCCGTTTGTAAAAGCAATAAAAAAATAATCAACCGAGTCCAAAAAAGGGGGAAAGACTACATGTGAAAATTCATGGTATACACACCGCACGCTACGGCAATGCGGATACAACGGTCCCGCAGTTTTATCTGTTAAACAAACCTAGTTGCGGAATCAAGTTCCGTACATCAGACGCGTTGATAAATCGCCCGATTAATCTACCGCCGGCAAGTCGTACGAAATAAACTTTTATATCTGACTGTGGTAGATGTATTTTCGATTGACAACTTGCGTTGTTCCGCTGATACGGTCTTCGGGAAATAAATGAGTGGCGCGGACGTGCGGTTATTTTTTCGGCGCTGTCATTAACGAAGGGAATATTGTTGGCGGTATCATTATTTTTGTTTTTTATCGTACGTCCAGTTGTTGCCAGTTCGTTTGCTGTTAATTGCCTCTATATTATGACTATTGTATATTTATAGAGTGCTAATTCATCTGGGTTTAATTACAGTGTATTTCGGTGTGGAACCGCACATGACTTGGTGATTAGTTTTGGGCGGATATGGGGGTATACCACTAAATTCTTGTGTCCCTGCCAGTGGCGAGGGGTGACACTTTTCTAAAGGGAAACCAATGTTACTTTCTCTTCTAGATAATACCTAGAAAATACATATTTATTAGCTTAAAAGCTGGCAAAGGGAAGCCGGTAGGAATCGGGTTGTATGGACCCGTCGCCACTGATCCCTGTGGTACTTGTATCCCTTCGGTACTCAACCTGTCACGTCACAGGCCCCCTGATTTTCTTCTTCCTCTTCAGAGAGAGAAGAACCATCTAAGAAGTCAATATCGGATAATCTTTGAAGACAGTTTGACGTACGGCGGTACGTACTACCGTACTGAAGTCTCGGGTTCGATCCCCGAGTCGGGCAAAGTGATATTGAATTTTTCCATATCAGCCCGGAGTCTGGAATTTGTGCCCGATATGGCGATAGGCTAGCCCCCTATCACATCTGGGACGGAACTAAGCTCGGCGAAATGTGGGTGTTCTAGTTGGATAGTTCACCTGTGCCTACCCCTTCGGGGATACAGGCGTGAGCTTATGTTATGTTATGTTTACAGTTTGAAAACTTTTTTTAACTTAACGTCTCTACCAAGAAATTTCTCAGTTTCCATGAAATTTTACCTTCTACAGTAAACAATGCGATACCTACCTCCATAACGTCAACCGAAATAAATTTAATTCCCTCTCACGGGAAACTTTTAATTGAATCCACCTTCAGATACTTTTTTAATTACTCTACATAGAGATCAAGTTGAGAGTAACACATTCCAACGACGACGGTACAAAGAAAATTTCTTACAGTTTATAACTTTTGTCTCAAGTTTTTATAATTGGTTTAATTTTTTCGGAATGTTTTTAGACTTATGCGTGCCTGACGACTTTACAAGTGTTTATTATGAATATTAGGAATATTGTAAGAGACTGGATCTTCACGGGGGGGGGGGGGGGTTGCAGTCAAACTGGCCTCTGGTGTTAAAAACATAACATTACATAAGCTCGCGCCTGTATCCCCGAAGGAGTAGGCAGAGGCGCCCTAGCGAACTAGAACACCCACATTTCACCGAGCTTAGTTCCGACTCCGGGCTGATATGAAAAATCCAATATCACTAAGCCCGACCCGAGCATCGAACCCAATACCTCAGAACGGTCAGTCGTACCGAAATACAACCACGCCACCGAAGCAGTCCAGTGCAGTGTTGAAAACTAAGGCAAATCTTTTCTATAACATGCTTGAAAAAGTGAGTTGTGTCGAACCACTTTGAGGTGGCTTCAGGGCCGATGTATTATAATTATTGTAATATCTAAAACATACCATTAATATACCTAACTCATTACCAACTCAGAAGCGACCCTCATTATTCCACATTAAAAACAAAATATGTAAATATGAAATTTATAAATGGTGTTCCAGTTTTGCTCACAAATGACTCGATTCAACGCAGTCTAATGAAGACGGTAAAGCCTCTAATTTGCTAAATTGTATGCAGCATTAAAATGGCGACAGCTGCATAGAGGCTAAATTTAGCTTACAACGGTTTATATGTATATATCGGCATAATATTAATAATATAAAATATTCTTAGCCCTATAACTTTTATACATTATACAAATGTTTAGAAAAGTCAGTGCATATTTGGGGTCTGGTGAGGTCATATTTATAAATGCAGAGGTCACTGTCTGACTGCTAAGTTTTCACAGTTAAACCACCGAATTTTGATATTATATTTTTGTATGAAGAAAGCTTGAGGGGTTGACCTCATGCTGGCAGCCGGTCGTAAAATTTATTTCGACATGCTTGAAAAAGAGTGTTGCGCCGACCCCACATTGAGTTGGGATAAGAGCAGGTAAAAAGAAAGATCAAGAAACCTTGATACGTAGGTAACATAAACATTATGTCACCAGAAATCTCAACAAGATTTATAGATAGCGGCGATAAAAGTTGATCAGAAGTCCCTACCTTTACTCTCTAAGGCCTCAGGAGTACCTGCCGCGACTAGAAGCTAACTATGTTATACTATGTGGAAACGACTGCCTCGGTGGCGTGGTGGTATTTCAGTACGACTACGGTTCTGAGGTCTCGGGTTCGATCCCCGGGTCGGGCAAAGTGATATTGGATTTTTCCATATCAGCCCGGAGTCTGGAATTTGTGCCCGATATGGCGATAGGCTCGCCCCCTATCACATCTGGGACGGAACTAAGCTCGGCGAAATGTGGGTGTTCTAGTTCGCTAGTGCGCCTCTGCCTACCCCTTCGTGGATACAGGCGTGAGCTTATGTTATGCGGAAACGAAAATATAGTAAAAATATTTTGCCACTTGCCAAATCATAGTCAAAATTTATATTGAAATGCTGAAATGTATCCGTATTCAACTATTCACAAAGGAAATAACGTAAAAAAATTATAAGAACGTGAATTAACTAATTAAAATCGGGGAGAAAGCATAAAAATAATTAACATAACAAAATTAATGCCGTCTAATAAATCTGTTAATTTAATTAAATACTGGGTAAACTCGAGTCGGCGATAAATTAGACAAGACTTCATCGAGCGAACTTCCTGCAGCTAAATAACACGTAAATGAGTGGACAGGCGGAAGAATATTCGAGATGATGTAATTACTTCTATTCAGCGGTGATTAGGGATTTCTTTCTGAAACTTTAATACTGGATGTTTCATAAAGTTGGTACCAATAACAATTCCACATACAGCGAAAACGATTAAAAGCGTTATGGTGAAGTTAAAAATATGATTTTTCAAGCTATTGCATAGCTTCTATCGCGGGCCTTGAGCGTGGAGACCGAATCCAGAAATTCCGTAACGAAAATAACCTAACACCCCTCACTCCGACCGGCACAGCGGTGATACTTTTTAGTTTTGCCATCTATCGATGAATAGTAGAACTTTTAATGACATGTTTTCAAGTGGTAGAGCCACGCTGTAGACAGTAACGTCTATAGCACGAATGGGTCGGCTCGACCGGTTAGATACCACTGTCTCACAGAAAACCGACGTAAAGTGGCAGCTTGCTGTCGTGTTTCGTTCGGTGAGTGAGATTTCCGGTGGCCCATTTCCCCACTCCCTTTCCCAATCCCCTTCCCTCCCATTCCATTCCCTTCTTTTAGGTTGGCAACTCACCCATGATTCTTATTGTGTCTTGGATGTCTATGGGCGGTGGAGATCACTTACCATCAGGTGACCCATCTGCTCGTTTGCCAAACTCTGCTATAAAAAAAAAAAAATGACTTTTGTGAAATATCACGCTTGTCTCTTTAGTTCAGCATCTCGCCTCTAGGTGGCATTGGTTGTATCGGCGTTACTGCGCATGCGTAATCCCCCTCTTCGCCCCGCAATCTGGTGACTCATGCCTGCTAGAGTTTCGGCGTTAGGGCACCTCCTCTTTGTATTTACTTCATGGTACAACTCTACGAAGCTCGCACGAAACGAGACGAGCTGCTCCGAAATCGGACGAATACGGAATATCGACGGTAATCAGCTGTTTGTGAGAAAGTATATAGGTGTATTGATTTTGGATGCTATGCAATAGCTTTACCGCGGTAGTCCCCGACTGCCACACGTTTTTTTTTAATTAATTACTAAGCATTTTAAAATCGGTATTGTGTCTGTAAATCGTTGCAATTAGCATAGTAATGGCTTTGTATATGCTAAAAAATAATTAACTATAGGTGGTTTGTAAATGTACTGCAGCTAACCGAATGAGCCTGAATATCAAACCAGATTTTCTAGTCTCCTCGCGATGAAGAAATATGCCGACAAAGACACTTTCATGTGGGAGTTAAAATTATAATATGTTTTTCATTCCCTTTTTAGTAACATTTCACAAAATATGTACTCAAAAGTAGCTGTGAATTCATTCAGCTTTATAAGTTAGACCTAATATAATCGTCCTCCAGACATGAGTCATCACTATTGAAGATTTTTATTTTATTTATTTTCTTACTTCACTTATTTCATCATTCATAGTTTATTATATTTGAAAGCTTTTTTATTAGTTAGTTTAATATAGCATATTGGATTACTTAAATTGATTTTAAAACTGTAATGGAATTTAATAATCTAATATGACCTATATTTTTCAACCGACTTCCAAAAAGGAGAAGGTCTTCAATTTTTCTTGTATGTTACGCGATATCTCCGCCAAATGTGGACCGATTTTCAAAATTCTTTTTGTATTCGATAGAGGTTATTTCAAGGGTGGTCCCATATAAATTTGGTCACGATCGGTTTTGAAGCCAGTCTGTTATGTTTTTAAACTTGTGATTATCTCCTCTAATCTACACAGCTAAGTAAAGTTTAGCAAAAACATTTCCCTCCTTCCAGTGCTCTAGGCTAAAAATCATTTTATTAGTCGCGCTAAGACAAATTAATTATTTAAATACGCAATTACGACTTCAAGACATTTTAGAACCACTAATATTCTACTTAATACCCTACTACAAAATTCTGACTGAGTTATTCATTTTAATATTCTTATTTCAAAGATCAAAGAAGTCCAATTATTTCACCGAAATCCGCTGTTTCAGTTTCCATTGTTTTGAAATAATTTCACAACAATTAGTTGAAGCAAACATTTCATAGTTCCTCGAAGAAAATGAAGCCGTGGGATGGAGCCTCGTTAAAACTCATAAAGCTTTGTTCGAATGACGGACTTGTTTGTAAAGGTAATCAAGACTAGTGTAACTTTTACTACTGGTTATTGCTTTATTAAAGTTGTTTTGTAAAGTGTTACTTGGATATTCTGAGTTATTTTAAATTGTTTTTCATTTGTTGAGTTGGTATTGGTAATACTGACTTAAACATTTTTTTTTGTTATTTCAGGTGGCCTAAATCCCTGCTCTTTTTCTGTATAATTGTTTCCTTCCTTTAAAGATTGGTAATGCATTCATGATTCTTTATAGTATATGCCTATGAGCATTGGTAATCAGTTACCATCAGATAACTCAGACAGATGCCCGGACATGGCGAAACTATAAGAGTTCTATTATTGGCATTTGGCTACTGAACCCTAAAAAGATTTCCAGAAGTCGAAATACCCCTTCTGGACTTTTTTATTTTATTTATTTATTTAAGACGCAAAGCAGTATACAATAATATACATATTGATGGTAGATACTTAGCTGCATTCCTATGGATCACTTCATCATCATCATCAGCCATAGGACGTCCACTGCTGAACATAGGCCTCCCCCAAAGATTTGCAGATCGACCTGTTGGAAGCGGCCTGCATCCAGGGACTTCATAACTTATCAACCTTTTATCATCAGGTAGGTTGTACGCTAGTAACCAACAATAACAACCAAAAATATTGAAAACTTAAAATAATTCATTTATACTCGAATACCCATTACTTGCCACTTTAATAAAATAATTACTTCAATATAACTCGATGCTCAAAAATCAAACAAGTTTTCGTTAACAATAAACATTTCTGTGCAATAAAAAATAATACCCAATCAACCAGAAAAAGCAACCGTGAGCCAGTTTAAATAAAATGTGAATTGTCAATATAAAATTTTCCTCGTGCGTATTTTCATGAAAAAGAATCATAACAAAGGGGAGATAGTGCAGTGAGCCGGAACCGGAACATTCCGCCGTAGCACCGTAGCACCGCACGTAGCGACCGTAGCACGTGTATTCACCTACGCCGTAGCGGCGTAGCACCGTGAAATATCGTTTTGAATAGAGATTGTAAAAATATTCTAACAAGCGATTCTGTCGAGTTCTTTACTAAATTTCATTTTTATTTTATTTAAAGGGGTCAAAGTAAATTGGATATGAGTATTCAAATCCATATCTTTATTTAGGAATAAGGCAAATAAGGAGACTTTTACATGAGATTTGATTGGTTCTTCGAAAACATTACTATTTAAATTATTATAATATACCCAGTGTTGTAAATTATAAAAATGTACATTTTGAGGTAATTAGTTTTACTCAAATTCAAATTTATTAAGTGCTCTAAAGTGGTATATAGTTCGTATTTACAATTTTATTCGTTTTTCATAAATTCATTCAAAGCATACTTGGTCTGACATTGTAACACCGAAGTAATTTTATGGTATTAAAAACATATTCATCATCATTATTATGAGCCACAGGACGTCCATTGCTGGACATAGGCTTCCCCCAAACATTGCCAGATTGACCTGTTGGAACATTATTATGATGAAACTATTCACAAAGTCTCAAAATCTTCGGTTTATTTCGTAGATTCTTATTTCTTTTAACTCTCCTTAATCATTACATTTTATCGCTCTGTCTCCTTTAAACAAAGATAAATTAAAAACTCTTGAAAAGCTTAAAGGAATAAATAACCTAGAGTCTTTATTTTTTGTTTATCTCGAGATCTCTCAGTGTTTGTTTTATTGCCCCATCTAGCGTCCGATTAGTCCGTTTTTTGTCTTCTCAGTTTACAGTTAATTCACGGAGATAAGGACGCTGAAAGAATTATTTATAGTATTATTTATCATGGTTTAAATTGTCTCGGACTTTTAAGTTGAAAGGCTTGTATTAAAATCATTAGCCTTCTTTCGGAATCTTTGAATCAGCCAAATAAAATACGCAGCGGAAAAGTAAAATATAGATCTATTTTACTTAAATTACTTTATAAAGCGGATTTGCAACATATCTTAATCATCTCTGAAATAAAACTATTTTTACGGATGTTATTCTCTTATCTTTCAAAATAATCTCTTTTTAAGCATAAACTCTGTTTCTTCTGATATAAACTGTGTTCATATCTTGCACGTCGTCGATTTATCTTAAACCTCGATTTAAATATACAAATAAGATGTATAAAATCATGTTAAATCGAGTTTAGGACTACCTCTTTTAATAAATTCAAGATTTTAGTAAAAATTCTGCAATAAAAACATCAGATCGCCTCATGGGTTTACGAGTATTTTTTGGCACAAGCTGCCCGAGTCTGGAGTCCTCCCAGGGTCTTGTTCTTAGACATGCAGTCGACCATTATAACGAAAGCTGAATCATTCCTGCAGTATGTTCCAAATGTGTGTACCCTGAACCAATATTTGAGTGAAATAATGACAACTAATTTGACATCTCAAAAGATTTGAAGTCACCTCAAGGACTTTTACGGACAACTACCTCTAGTAATGAACTAAAGTTTTAATTAGATCTTGAAGGACACCTTTATTGGCATTCCTTTAATAAAATCCGTTAATTGATTTCTGAACTTTTACTTGAAAATCGATCTAAGCTGAAGTATGTGGCTCTTAATACTAGTGATGTGGATAAACGATTATTCAGTTATTTTTAAAGACATGATCGATTAATCGGTTAGTCAGTTATTTTCTCAGCCTATCACCGTCCATTGCTGGAAGTAAACCTCCTCAAGTGAGCGCCAACCATTCGATTAATAATAATAATCGATCAGTCGATTAGTCGATTAATAATACATGCTTAAAAATAATCGATGGTGATAAAGAATCGGTAAAATATTAATCGATTATCCACATCACTACTTAATACAATGAACACTTTTCCATCCTTATAATAACTCTTACCTTTAATAGTGTCTGGACCGTTTAAGTGCTTGCTTGGCGTAGCTCGAGAATGTTTCCACATCTTTCCATTTGGATTTGGTCCAAACGATTTTATTGTCAGTATCGAGGGCTGGCGATTTGAAATGGAGTGCGCGAGATCCATTTATATTGTGTTTTTTATTTCTCACTGTCGTTAGGATTACGTGCTTCTGAACGAATTGCTTCGGATTATTAGTTGTAATGTCACGTTTTTGTCGAATATTTATTCGAAAGTATTGTTGTTGGTATAAATATTGTAAAGCTATCTTGTTATTTGTCGACATGAAACATTTCCAAAGTATGTCATTATCATCATGGAATGCCATTTTCAATTTGAAGTTTGGAGGTCAATTGGTGGAATTTATTGTAAAAAATTGTATTGTAAAATATTACTATATTATATGATTTATGTAGTAATGGAAATTCTTATTATTTTATTTGAAATCCCAGAAAGCTACACCTACTTTGTAATTCACTTTTTTTATTGCGTTGTGCACTAGCTTATGTCTATACAGGGTGTTTCAAAAAGTTGGTATCAATAATAACTACATTTCAAGAGGGGATGACTAACAATCTAGCGGTAAAGTTTAAAATTTCGTACAGCTCATGCTAATTGCGATGATTTACAGGTCTCATTTTGATTCTATAAACCCGAAGTTTGATAATTGATTAAAAATATTAAGTACATTTTTTATTTTTTTAACTTTACCATTACGCTTTAAATCGTTCTCCCTGTATATGGAATTGTTATTGGTCCAACTTTATGAAACACCCGGTATATCACAAGTTATACAATACTACAGTGATACGAGCCCTACCTGCACTTCAAAGGTTATTACATTCATTCCATAACACAGAAGTTTAGAAATTCCAAGTGCATTAAGTGAGACAAGCACCGTTTAATAGTTAGAGTCTGTATATGAAGGTAATGGAAGAGTTTTCTGCCGTGTAAATGCGCCAGAATGCACATACGAGCATTTAATAAGGTGCACCGTGGTGCACTTCGCATTGCTTTAATCGACATCATTTGTCTGTTCGCTAACAAAAGAGCTTCATTTACTTAGTTTATTCTTGAATTTTATAGAGTTAAAGGACACTATTATGAAAAAAAATTATATGACAGTTCTGATACATACATATCGAACTATTAATGTAGGCGCTATCTCCGCCAAATGTGGACAGATTCAAGATTATTTTTTAATTAACCGACTTAAAAAAGGACTCAATTCGGTTCGTATGTATGTAATATTGATATAATTCAAAGATATTGGCATATAATAATCTTCTGAACAGATATGCACAAATTTTATAAGTGTATGTTTGTATGTATGTTTGTTCACGATTTTCTTGGAAACTATTAATTGGATTTCGATATTTTTGTTAATTGGATTAGGTATCTTCCAACTTAGGGAATAGTACAAGTTTCATCAAAATCGGTTCAGTAGTTTTGAAGATACGGATTTAATGTGTGAAAATGTGTGAAAGTTCATAATAACTTAGTGGAGCTTATAAACGTTCCATAGTGAAAACATGGCCGATTTCGATCAGCTGTTTCAAGTTCTTTTTTATCGGCTTAAAATGCATTTTAACTAATACAGGTTTATATCTTCGATAAGCGTTTTATTATGAATAAGACCCTAAATGTTTACTAGATTTCATATACTAATTTCTTTTGTTTCAGGTTACGGCATCATACCGTTGAAGATACCTTCTTCCCCGGCCAGTCACTGCACCCTCCACACGACTGTCGGCTGCGTTGGGAATGAAGACTGCTCTGCGAAGAGTCACAGCGTCATCCGCCTCCTGGGGCCGGTGAGGGACGTCATCGTGCGACCAGCTAGGCACTACTATCGACCTGGAGAAACAAGTACGTTGACTTTATATTATTTTATTATTCGTGACGTACTGAAAATAAAATGCGTCTTTAAATTAAAATGAAATAAAAAAAAGTTTAATAAAGCCTTCTTGGAATTAGAGGCATAAATACTATGTTTTTTGATTAATGTGGGGAAAAGTAATAATAATAACTAGCCTTGTAATATTACGGTCCCATTGCTGGGCCTTCTCTACTAATGAGAGGAGTTAGGCCTTAGTCTACCACGCTGATGTAATGCGGATTGGTAGACTTTACATACCTTTGAAATTCTTGCAGAAAAAATCTCGGGTATGCGGTTTCCTTACGATGTTTTCGTTCACCGTTATAGCAAGCTATAATTTACAATGAAAACATGCATAGAAAAGTCAGACGTTTATGCTCCTTTTTGAGGTTGGTCTCGAACTTTGGACAATCTTCTCGGCACTCCCAACTTAAAAACGGGGAAAAGTCTTTTCGGATAAGTTGGAATGGAATGGTTATGCCGAACTGGTTTCAGTCCATATCTAAGATTATATTAGGTTAATGCCTTAAACACATACATTGCACATCGGACGACGCTGACGAGTGCCAGCCATTGGTGATTTCATAGTTTTCATTGCCTTCATTTTATTGCCTCCGTGGCGTGGTAGTATTTAGGTACGACGACGGTTCTGAGGTCTCGGGTTCGATCCCCGGGTCGGGCAAAGTGATATTGGATTTTTCCATATCAGCCCGGAGTCTGGAACTTGTGCTCGATATGGCGATAGGCTCGCCCCCTTTCACATCTGGGATGGAACTAAGCTCGGCGATATGTGGGTGTTCTAATTCGCTAGTACGCCTCTGCCTACCTCTTCGGGGATACAGGCGTGAGCTTGTGTTATGTGTTATGTTATGTCGTTTCATTTTAAAATAAAAAAACTGTGTTAGACACTGCCTTGTTACTAAGTTTACTGTGATCTTTTAACCTTCCTCGACCAATAAAGTCTAAATAAGATTCAAAAGTAAAATGGAGTAAATAAATAATACGTGTTTCTGCTGTCTTTATACTGTCTTTAAAATTCATTTGATACTGCTTTATATAAAGTTTATTATCAATAAAATAAAACGAAGAAACGTGTCTTAATGTTTATTTAAAGTTTAATTCTCCTTGACTTATGTTCAGACGAAGTTAACTACCAAGGACATGTAATATGAAGGTTGAAATATAGGACAAATATAGGAAATATAGGACAAATATAGGAAATATAGGACAGCCTCCGTGGCGCAGCGGGCGAGTAGCCGGCTGTGAAACGTGAGGTCGCGGGTTCGATTCCCGCACCGAGACAAATGTCTGTGTGGCCCATAGATATTTCTTTCGGGTCTGGGTGTTGTGAGACCGAAAGTTTCTCGTAGTTTCTGATACCCACGATACAAGTTACATCTAGTGTGGGGTCAGGACTATGTATGTGACTGTTGGGTGTATTTATTTAATATAAATTATGATTTCCTGGTACTAAGCTTTTATAAAAGCTATAAAAAATCTGTGAAAATAAAGGTAAATTATTTTATACTGATAAAAGCTATAAAAATTTATAAAAATAATTGGTATAAAACAACTTAAAGATAAATTATTTTTATTGAAAAGTTAACATGAAATTACAGATATTGGTTTTATAAAGCTTTATTTTCACAAATTAAGCCCGTTGGCATTTTAAACGAATTTTGGAAATCCTTGTCGGTTTTATTATTAATTATTACAAAAGCCGCTCGCGTAATATGAATTTATAAATCATCATCACCAGCCTACACTAGTCCACTGCTGGACATTTACCTCTCCCAATTCACACCATTGAGCTCGGTCTTTATTGGTCGTGGAAGGTTAAAAGATCACAGTAAACTTAGTAACAAGGCAGTGTCTAACACAGTAAATTATTCTTATTTTAAAATGAAACGACATAACATATAACATAAGCTCACGCCTGTATCCCCGAAGGGGTAGGCAGAGGCGCACTGGTGAACCAGAACACCCACATTTCGCCGAGCTTAGTTTCGCCCCAGATGTGATAGGGGGCGAGCCTATCGCCATATTGGGCACAAATTCCAGACTCCGGGCTGATATGGAAAAATCCAATAACACTTTGCCCGACCCGGAGATCGAACCCGAAACCTTAGAACCGTAGACGTACCGAAATACCACCACGCCACCGAGGCAGTCCTCGAGTCCACCGAGTTATGAGACGCAAATATATAAATTGCAATAATTGATATTACGTAAACTATAAGTATTAACTACACTATACATTTGTTATATACCTATATGTTACTACATTATTGGTGAATAATAAATAATATAATATTGTACTCATTAAATTAATTTAGTATATTCATTTTCCAGAACATTAATACCGCTCATAACAAACTTAACTATGCATGTATAAAATTCATTTATTTATTGCAATTCAATTAACTTCAATAGAAAGCTTTAAAATATTACAATTGCTGTTAAAACAATACGAATATTATACACGAAACAAAGGCATGTGTTGACGCAATACATTTTATTAATGACCGGCCATCGTAAATAGCTCAATACATAAAATCATAAAGCCTTGTTCACACCCACGCAACAATGACGGTGCGGTTTAGCGCAGAGTGATTTACAAGCTTGTCCACTTTTTTTATAAATACTGGAACATCAATAACGCTGTATAAGCGGTCAGTCTTTGTCCTCGTATAAGCTGCTATAATTATATTTTTTAATTACACAGTTTATATTAATTTAAAAAGGAAATATGTTTTAAACAATACAGCTTAATATCAAGTTTGTAACTAATAGTTTATTGGGCGTTGAGAATTTATTTTTTATTTTCAGAATGAATTCTAAATTACATTAACTTAGCAGTATATTTTATCTTATTCCACAAATTGTTCAGATATACCTCAGGGTTTCCACGCTTAATGGTGGCTTTATTGCTTTGTTATCCATCTTGGTAATAAATGTCAATACACTAAAATATTTACAGCGAGTTGTTGGGTACTAGGAGTAACTACAACGATATACCTTACACTCAGATCTAATTCGTGTCAATAAAAGCTGCTCAATAATAATGCAATATCATTACTTGAACCCAATCTTATATTTTCTTGTATTTGTATCCTTGTGTAAATGGACAAATAAGGTTCTTTTCTTTCTTGCAATCGCAGCGTTTTCATCCATTAGGTGTGGACGGCGCTTAACGACCTGTACCTGTATCAAATATCTCTGTTTTATGTATTTCCTCGAGCCCATTAATTTTTACGCAATTCTGTATTCGGTTTACGATTTTGTTTTATGTTTCCGTGACCCGAAAACACGGCTTACATGTTTATGGTGGCCTAAATTAATGTACAGCGTAATTGCTTTTTGTTAATTTTGAATTTATTACGATGTTTATTAACAATTTGGTTAAATGGTCGTTCATTATGGAGCTTTATTTTTTAAGTCGGTGGAAACAATATTTTCAAATTAAAGTTAAGTCATAATTAAATTTAAATAAACTCCCCAAAACCCGGCATTAAAATAGTATAAATTATATACTTACCTCGACTCAATAAATAAGTCTCCTTCAATAAACCGAAGTACAATAAATGTCCTCCAGAATCCTTCTAATTTTACACGCTTTATATTAATAATTTATTTTGACTTTAGTCACCTCCTTGGTCCAGTGGCAGTGAATATGGGCTGTGAACCGGGAAGTCCCGGGTTTGATTCCTAGGTCGGGTGTGATGTATTTCTAATACTATTTTCCCGGGACTTGATCCCCCAGATGGGAGTTGACGTCAGGCAGGTAGCCGGTCGTAAAAACTAAGCCAAATCACTTCTGCAACATGCTTGAAAAAGTGTGTTGAGCCGACCCCACATTAAGGTAGAATAAGAGCAAGTAGAAAGAAAAATATTTTAACTTCAAGAAATCCCATCTACTAATCTTAAAACGAAGTAATCTCAGACGAATAAAATGTCAATGGAATATTGTCGTGATAACTATTATATTCAATACATTTGATAGCCTCCGTGGCGCAGCGGGCGCGTAGCCGGCTGTGAAGCGAGAGGCCGCGGGTTCGATCCCCACACCGAGGCAAATGTGTGTGTGGCCCACAGATATTTGTTTCGGGTCTGGGTGTTGTGAGACCGAAAGTCTCTCGTAGTTCCTGACACCCACGACACAAGACTAGTATCTTAGTGTGGGGTCAGGACTATGTGTGTGACTTTTGTGATTATTAGGTGTTATTAATTATTATTAATTATACAAAAGTATCCGGACTCTGGAGTCAATAAATACCGAGTCTATATCTTACTATACTCAATCTTACTAATCCTCCCCGAAACAAAATACGTGTAATCAGACAAATAATTGTACCGATTGTTGCAGTTACCTTTTGGATCCTGGCGCTGGATCACGACCTGCGATTAGTCCGAGGGGAGCTCGCGTATGTTGCGCTGAGTGACCCCGCTGGCACCAAAGTGGCGATATGGGAACAACTTTCTATGGACGAAGGTGAGTTGGTTAATAGCTTTGAAATTCTACACTTAATAGCCAATTAGTTTCGGTAGGACTACAGTTCTGAGTTCTCGGGTTCGATCCCCAGGTCAGGCAATGTAATATTGGGTTGTTTTAATTCAACCAACGAGATGCCACGAGTTTGATCCCCGCACCGAGACAAATGCCTGTGTGTGACTAACTAATATTTGTTTCGGGTCTGGGTGATCTGAGACCGCAAGTCTTTAATTCTTGATACCCTTACGATGGTGAGTAATATCTCCGTTAATATTGATATTATCACACTAGTAAAAGCGAAACTTTTCTACTTTATAAAAACAAGAAAGCTAGTAAAATGTATAAAACAAACTGTCACTTTCTTGTTAAGTATTACGAAGCTGAAAATGGGTGAAAAATACGTGTAGTATATTCTTCACTTTTTCTTCTCTCAATTATTTAAACCATTTTTTCACGGCAGGTAACAATTTAGCTTTCCCTACCTTTGCAATTCATTACGTATTATGTCTACTTTATCATATAGAGCATCCATTCATCATATGTTGTACAAGCTAAAGCCTGCTAATAACTTGAACTTAACTAAAATAATTATCTAAGTCTTTTGGCAACGACGTTAAATAAGCGAAATATAAAAAAACACAAATGATTTAAAAGCCTATTCACTTTGAATTTGGTTGAAAATCAAATGCAATCAAATGTCTATACAGATGCAGGCCAGCATTCCATTGGTATTGGTTTTGATTGTGGGCTCCTTTTTCCGCATTTAGCTCGTTAAAAGAATCGAACCATTGTGCGTGTCTTTAATGCTAGCTAGAGATTTAGCCAGCCTAGCTCCGACCAGAAGCGCAGGATCCTCCTGGTGTCTCCACAGGCTTCTCGGAGCGACTTCGGTGTGTTGAGGAGTTAGCTACGCCTTCGCATTCCAGGATGAAGTGGGGAGCTGTTTCTTCGGCTAACAGGCATCCCCTACATAGGGGGCTGTCAGTCATACCTAGGACATATAGATGTTTGTTAAGTGGGCAATGTCTAGTAATCGTCCCTACGACTATACGTAGGGACGGCCTGTCTATAGACAACAGGCGTTTAGTTATGCGTCTATCCGGGTGTGGCACCGTTTCCCGGGATTGTCTACATGTACTGATATTTGCCCATTGATCAGCATGTTGTTTTAATGTTTTCTGACGAAGACATGACCTTAACTGGTTAATTGGTAGCGGTATTGTTGGACCAGGACCGATCACCGGCTGATCCGAACCTCTTTTAGCCAGCTCGTTTGCTGCCTCGTTTCCTAGAGAGCCACGCCAACATTCTAGTAACTACTTATAATAACAGACTTACTGCTTATCTGTGATTGCTGGTATATTTAACGGTGGTCTATAAGATAAGCACAATATTATTTACCTTAATGTAAAACATAACAGGCGTGACGCCTGTATCCCCGAAGGGGTAGGCAAAGGCGCACTAGCGAACTAGAACACTTACATTTCGCCGAGCTTAGTTCTGTCCCAGATGTGATAGGTAATACGGTAATTTTACCTTACTCGTATGAAAATTTTATATTATTTTGACTATTGTCATTAAGAACTACAAGCCCCATAGAACGCAACTCATTTCTCAAACTACATTCAATTATTCCAAACCCTTACTCCAAATCCCAAGTCTCGACGTTTGCGTTTCCGTTAAGTTTCCTTTCAAATAGTCGTACATTGATGACGTTTACGCAAACAATATCCGCTGTTAAGGAGATCCCTGTTGAAAGCGTTCTCCTGTTATGTCAGAGTCGGATCAGACCTCGTTTCCCGTTTGACACATTCAATTTCCTCATACAAAAAGTCACAATTGGTGTTATGTTGATGACATGTAATTATTTGCTTTGTTACCTTTCTTTGTATTGTTTTTGATGACATTTTATGTTAATTATATAGGTAATTTATTTGTTATATAAGATATGCCGATGTTATATTTATTTGTGGCAAAGATTAATGCTCGCTTGCCAGACGTTGGGAAAGGCTTATGTCCAGTACTGGGGCAGCTTTAAGCCTATTCAAAACCAATTATATATTCAGCTATATGTATAGTACGATAGATTATAAAATGGTTCCGCAATCTCTACGTCACGTAATTGCAAATTAATTTTATAGACCGAATCCCATACTATTTGATTCTCTGCTTCATATCCATTAGTAGGTAGATACTATAAGCAAAACTCGACTGTCTCGGTGGCGTAGTTGTATTTCGGTATGACTACGGTCCTGAGGTCTCGGGTTCGATCCCCGAGTCGGGCAAAGTGATATTGGATTTTTCCATATCAGCCCGGAGTCTGGAATTTGTGCCCGATATGGCGATAGGCTTGCCCCCTATCACATCTGGGACGAAACTAAGCTCGGCGAAATGTGGGTGTTCTAGTTCGCTAGTGCACCTCTGCCTACCCCTTCGGGGATACAGGCGTGAGCTTATGTATGTATGTATGTATGTATAAGCAAAACTCACCCCTGCTTACATAAATTGGAATTTACAGTAATAGTTATAAAACTTGATTTACATTGTTACTTCATAGATTCATAAAATAGTTCTATCGCAAATTATCACAAAGATATGAAATTTTAACAAGAAAGCAAACGCTCCAAGCATTCCCATCAAAGCTTGAACTTAATTAACCCGACGTTCGTTAACTTTGGCACTCCGCAAATGAGCTCGCGAACTTTAACTAACAATTTAAAGTAAAATAGTTTTGTCACGCTTTACAATACCTTAGGTGCGAAGGTTTCAGTTGCAGTTGATTTTAGTCAAGGTAGTGTTGAGCGAAATTAAGTTAAAATTAGTGTTATTTTATTTTCCACTGACTTCCACAAAAGGAGGAGGTCCTCAATTCGTCTGTATTTTTTATGTATGTTACTACATGCATACACATACATACATACATATGTTACTATTACATGTTGTATGATATCTCCGCCAAATGTGGACCGATTTTCAAAATTCTTTTTGTGTTCGATAGAGCTTATTTCAAGGGTGGTCCCATATTTGGTCACGATTGGTAAATTGACAGTCGGTCAGTTAAGTTTTTAAACTTGTGATTATGAATTATTCTCCACTTTCTTGTATTTAGCTTTTGCTGATGTTCTTCGAAAATATCCAGCAAAATAGTGAATCACAAGTTTAAAAACTTAACGGGCGACTTCAAAATTTATCCGATCGTGACCATATTTATATAACACTATTCTTGAAATAAGCTCTATCGAACACAAAAATAATTTTGAAACGACCCACATTTGGCGGAGATATCGCGTAACATACATAAAAATACAGACGAATTGAGGACCTTCTCCTTTTTGGAAGTCTGTCGATTATATGCATCAATATATTATACCCTAGATGCACAGTTCTTTGCAAATATACTCCTAAAAAGTGGTCTCAGAAATAAAACAAAGAAAACGATCACAAGTTGTAATTAAATTAACACAAATATAACCCTAAGCACGTGTTATAAAGTAGGTTTTTAAACGAAATGAGCAAGCGTTCTTTAATTTGAATTTTGAAATTTAGAATTCTATCGACGTCCGACTGTAGGCAAAACGAGTGCTTAAGCACTTCTTTGCTGTCCCATTTGCCGAGTGTCAACTGTGCATCTAGGTAAATAATACATCGATGATTATATGCATCAAATAATATAATCATGTTTGGGTCCCAGACCATAGTCACGAGTATAGCCTTTTTTGATATAATGGGTTGTATTCCTTGCCGATGAAAAAAGACAAAGATCTATAACTACTATAATTATTTCCACTGACTTCAAAAAAGGACATGGTCCTCAAATCGTCCGTATTTTTTATGTATGTTATGCTATATCTCCGCCAAATGTGGATAAATTTTCAAGTTTTTTTTTGTGTTCGTTAGAGCTTATTCCAAGCTTGGTCCTATTTGGTCATGATTGGATTAGTTTTGAAGTCGGTCCGTTATGTTATTATAATTCGACAAAAATGCCATCAATTCAAACTTTATAACATAACATAACATAAGCTCACGCCTGTATCCCCGGAGGGGTAGGCAGAGGCGCACTAGCGAACTAGAACACCCACATTTCGCCGAGCTTAGTTCCGTCCCAGATGTGATAGGGGGCGAGCCTATCGCCATATCGGGCACAAATTCCAGACTCCGGACTGATATGGAAAAATCCAATATCACTTTGCCCGACCCGGGGATCGAAACCGAGACCTCAGAACCGGAGTCGTACCGAAATACCACCACGCCACCGAGGCAGTCAAAGTTCAAACTTCATAGACGTATGTTTTACGTGCGTAGGTTAGGTCATAAGAGATCTGTGTTTAGTTTCATATAACATGAATAGTCTACGCACAAACTATCTCAAACATGATATTCTGTAACCGTGATTCCTAATTATCGGATCATGTTAACATCGACTTAGACCACGATTAATAGACTGAAACAAGATGCCCAGATTCGTGTTTGACCGAAGCTTGAATGGTTATTAACTAAATGTTGCCTGCGACTTTGTTCACGTGGAAATTTATAAAAAAAAAATATTTAAACAATGTTATATATACAAATGCGTTTATCCGGCATATTGAGCCTTATAAAAACATTTTCGCTTATCTATTCGCTAAGAATAGCCTGTCACTTTTGTCCTTGCGTTACATTGTTTAAAAATGAAAGGGACAACCTACGGTTAAAGATAGGCACCGCTTAAATATTTTTAAAAGTAAGGGGAATTATATTTTCCGGGATCAAAGTAGTCTGTGCAATTCCAGACTATACTATCTCTATCTGTATGTTCGTTTGTCTCGCTAAAACTCGAGAATGGCTGGACCGTTTTGACTAATTTTGATCTTGAAATATTTATGGAAGTTCAGGGAAGGTTGGAAGGTGAGAAACATAAATAATAAGTAAAGGAATATATTAAAAACACCAATTTAATTTTCTAATACAAACTGTTTCTACCTGTGCATTCAATCACGGAAATCTGACGGCGAATGTGAACCCACCGTGCTTCGATCATTTCCTATTCTTTAAATTCTTCGGGAGTTAATTTTATATCTGGAAATGTTACTCCGTCCGAGATTGATGCAGTGACGGAATTCTGTTTTGCATGTTAATTTGTGCTTCACTTAATTTTTCTGTACTTTAGCCCTATTAATCCGTTTTGTTCGGCTTAAGTTTTGACCACATTTTACACGAATTTACGTATGTGATACAAAGTTCATCGGGTCATCTAGTAATTCTTTCTGTCTACCTGCCTTATCCCACCTTAATGTGGGGTCGGCGCAACTTTTTCAAGCTTGTTGGAGAAAGGATTTGGCTAAGTTTTTACCACCGGCTGCCTGCCTGACGTCAACCCTCTCTAAGGAATCCAGTCCCGGGCAAAATAAATTAATTTAAAAAATTAGCTTTGCCCGACCTGGTTATCGAACCCACGACCTCCCGGTCCACATCCCATATGTGCTGCCACTATACTAAGGAGGTGTTAGGAGTAATTTAATAATAATAATGTTGAAATGAAAAATCATACCAGTTTTCCATACATTTATCTATTTTAACGCTGGCTCGACAAAGCACCGCAGAAAGCCTTTCCATGTCATATCGGGCTAACCCGCGTCAAATTTTGATCGATTGGATTTGAGCCTCGCGGTTGATTGGCTCGCAATGGACAGTTATTATTTAGTACATGTGGATGATTCGCGTGTTATTTTGTTACATATTCCATTTTGCGGTTACTGTTTTATTCAGCTATCGTTGAATTTTTAAAGCTACATTTCTTTGTAATCAATTCTTAGGTTTACGCGAATGTTATTCATTGAAATAAAACTATTTTTACGGATTCTATCACGCTTTGGTTTTTAATTTTTAACGGGTCGGACCCGTGAACACGAAGGCTGCAAAGCTTTCGCAACGTCGGGCATAAAAATTAAAACCAAATCGTTATAGAATTCGTAAAACTAGCTACATTTCTTTGGTTAAATAAATAAATACACCCAACAGTCACACACCTAGTCCTGACCCCACATTAGGTGTAACCTGTATCGTGGGTGTCAGAGACTATGAGAGACTTTCGGTCCCACAACACCCAGACTTGAAACAAATATCTGTGGGCCACACAAACATTCGTCTCAATGCGGAAATCGAACCCGCGGCCTCTCGCTTCACAGCCGGCTACTCGCCCACTGCGCCACGGAGGCTGTCATGTCATGTCAATATTCAAATACAATAATAATATTAGCTCGGTATTAAAGACTGACTACTGGCAGGTACGAACTTTACTAATAAGGGCGGTAAGGCCTTAGTCCATAGCCTGGCCTAATGCGAGTTAGTAAACTTAGATACCTACAAAATTCTTATTTAATTCTCATTCACTATTGTTCACTTCATTGACTATTGTTTCATGATCTTTAAAATATAATATAATAAGATCGAACTTACAAAAGTCAGAGATGAGGGAGATAGATTGAGCCTGTGATTATTGTGCCTCATCCCTGATTGTCAGTGCGTATCACTCCCAAAAGTGCTTTCATATATATTAATTATATTTACTCGACTGCCTCGGTGGCGTGGTGGTATTTCGGTACGTCTACTGTTCTGAGGTCTCGGGTTCGATCCCCGGGTCGGGCAAAGTGATATTGGATTTTCCATATCAGCCCGGAGTCTGGAATTTGTGCCCGATATGGCGATAGGCTCGCCCCCTATCACATCTGGGACGGAACTAAGCCCGTAATGTGGGTGTTCTAGTTCGCTAGTGCGCCTGCCTACCCCTTCGGGGATACAGGCGTAAGCTTGTGTATGTATGTATGTAATTATATTAACGTGATTAGCGATAGCTCAGTTGGGAATGGTACATACTGCCAAGACAAGTGTCGGAGGTTCGAGACCAACCACAATCCCAGCTGGGACTTGATATCACCCACACCTGGGTCTCATGGTCATTGTGAAAACATGATTGCTCTATTTACCTTGGCATTGCCTAAATGATCGCATATGCGTGGTAGCCATTATTTGTAAAAGAAGAAGTAAGGCCCTATATTTTCAGAAGCCATTAGTAAAGTGACTCGTTTGGCCTCAGTCATTAAAATAAAATCTCATAATCGTCTTAAAATGGCACTGTCACGACTGTTAAGTTTGTGCATAAATATGCTGATTTTGTACCACTTTATTATATTAAGAATTCTGTTTCATAATCTGTGTTTGTTAAAATACTGCTTTATTTGTGCATTCTTTTCTATAAGATACCTTGTTTTTAAACCTATTTTAATTAATCACTCACGATTCTTTTCATCTGTCAAAGCACAGTTTGATTTCTTTCTTTCTACCTGCCTTTATCCCATCTAAATGTGGGGTCGGCGCAACACACTTTTTGAAGAATGTCGCAGAAAGGATTTGGCTTAGTTTTTACGACCGGCTACCTGCTTGACGTCAACCTCCACCTGGGGGATTCAGTCTTGGCAAAATGGTGTCAGAAAAACACCACGTCCGACTTGGGAATCGAACCCAAACCCTCCCGGTCTACAGTCCATATACATGCCACTAGACCAAAGAGGAGACTGAAGCACAGTTTTGACTAATTTAAAAAAAACTGTCGTCATATTAATAATAATAATAAATAAATACACACAACAGTCACACATATAGTCCTGACCCCCACACTAGGTGTAACCTGTATCGTGGGTATCAGAAACTACGAGAGACTTTCGGTCTCACAACACCCAGACCCGAAACAAATATCTGTGGGCCGCACAAACATTTGTCTCTTTGCGGGAATCGAACCCGCGAGCTCACATTTCACAGCCGGCTACTCGCCCGCTGCGCCAAGGAAGCTGTCATATTTTTCCATCGTCATTCAAAATATTTCAATCAAACCTTTTCACCGTTCTATAAATCATGCATCGAGTCTGAGACATGGAAATTCTTTTAGGAAAACGCGGTTTAACTTTACCTGACGCACCCTTTCTGACGAAAACTTACCCTATAGGCATGATTGATTTGTTACATGACAAATTATTCGAGCAAACGGGGCGATGTGGTGATATTTTTCGGCCAAACTTTTATGAATTTTGTCGGTAGATTGATTATGGGATGTTGGGTTTCAAATTCGATTAATATTGGGATTATTGAAAATATTTTTTATAAAAGAATGAGTAGGCGAGACAGAGGTCAAAACACAGAAATGCTAGGTGTATTCTAAATCTAAAGCGAATTTTCTGATTTAATTTGTCCGGGACTGAATCCCCCAGAGCGGTTTGACGTCAGGCAAGCAGCTGGTCGTAAAAACTGAGCAAAATCCTTTATGCAATATGCTTCATAAAGTGTGTTGCGCCGACCCCACATTAAGGTGAGATAAGGGCAGTAGAAAGAAAAAGGTAGAGCCACGTTGTAGACAGTTAGATCTACGAACGGGCGTGCTAGACCGGTTTGATACCACTATCTCATAGAAAACCCACGTAAAGAGCCAGTTCGCTGTTGCATTTCGTTCGGTGAATGAGATTACTGGTGGCCCAATTTTTCCCTCCGTTTCCCAATCCCCATTGCCCTCCTTTGAGGTTGGCAACGCAGTAATGATTATCTTTGTATCTTGGGTGTCCGTCCCAGATGTAATAGGGGGCGAGTCTATCGCCATATCGGGCACAAATTCCAGACTCCGGGCTGATATTGAAAAATTCAATATCACTTTGCCCGACCCGGGATCGAACCCGAGGCCTCAGGACGATAGTCGTACCGCGCACGCAATACCGCTACGCCACCGAGCCAGTCTAAAATACAAAGTCACCTAATAATAATGTCAAAGCTAGATTCGTATTGTATATTTGTTCAAATCTTTACTTAAACTGAACGTGTCTCGGCACACTCGCCGAGTCTTAAGTCTTAAGTACTAATCTCAAATAGAGGGGTATTTCTAAACATTCAGCCTTTAAACAACTCGGCTTTGAAAACAGAAATGAACTTCAGTATTATATTGAAACGTAACATCAAAGCGAAATGATTTGTATAAAAGATGAAGTTTCAAATATACGTAAAATTACGGAGAAGGCAAACTTTATGCTTTAATAGGATGTTTATAAATTGCAATATTTCCTCATAGGTAAGTACGTTGATTGAATTTAAATACATATTAACTGCAAGAATGTTTTCATGTTCGTATATATTCGATGGTTTATATAAATAAGTTCACTACTATTCTTTATAAAATTTTCACTTTATATAGAATTTATGTTATAGATTACAAACTGCCTCGGTGACGTGGTTGTGTTTTGGTACGACTACCGTCCTGAGGTCTCGGGTTCGATCCCCGGGTCGGGCAAAGTGGTATTAGATTTTTCCATATCAGCCCGGAGTTTGGACTTTGTGCCTGATATGGCGATAGGCTCGCCCCCTATCATATCTGGGACGGAACTAAGCTCGGCGAAATGTGGGTTTTCTAGTTCGCTAGTTTTGCCTATCCCTTCGGAGATACAGGCATGAGCTTATGTTATGTGTTATGTTAGATTAAAAACTTATCCACTTTTGTTCCTATTCACCTTATTTGTAGGTGAAATAAAATAAAGAACTAAATTTGCACCCCAAACAATCCCTATTCTAATCGTCATTTAATGTTGGCAACACACTCATATTGCTTTTGGTATCGTGTCTATGGGCAGTAGAGATCCCTCACCATTAGGTGACCCACCTGCTCGTTCAGTCTCTGTTATAAAAAGTCTTATCATGTCTTTCTCATCAGCACTTTATCTAATACTTGTAATATCTAACCGCAACCTAATCGAAACTTTACCAACACGTACTCGCCAAAAAACTTGCACCACGTCGGGAGAAGTTACACATAACCTGTCAGCACATGAGTCGGGTTTCACGTACGTTTGATTAATTACATTCTCTGACCCTCTTAAAAGTCAAATGTCATAACCGTGGACAAAAACTTGTGGCAGATGTACCCTTCAGCTGTCCTCTTATATTGGATAAGTTAGTATCAAGTCTGAAGGAACCGGCTTCAGTTGGATGTTCAATCATAAGATAAGGTCAAGTGGGATGGAGTTGGTATTTTATTTGCTACAAGATTGAAATTTCACAATTCGGTAACAAATAATACAATACATATCTTAGAAATTCTTGTGGAGAAATTATCGGGTATGCAGGTTTGCTCACGATGTTTTCCTTCACGGTAATTTATAATGAATATACACTAAAGATAGAAAAGTCAGCGGTGCATACTCTTTCTGGGATTGTTATTGAATCTCCGACTCTCGTCCCGATAATCTAAGGATTTACAATCACAATTAAATTCGATTCGAAATAAAATCGCGTTACATATATTAAAATCCTATTGAATTGGGAACCTCCAGTTATTTTTTCTAATTTATCTAAGACACAATACAGAATACAATCAAATTACAGAATCCATACAGCTAGTGTTAATTATTTACATCTAGATTGCACTCCAAAATCTGTGCCCAAATCATCAAAACTCAAAATCAAAATTTGAGACTAGCAATACTATAAATGAAACTTTCCTTCCTCAGGTGTTCGTAAACTTAGCGCGATCATAGCAACTGGCGCTAGATCAGGCACATGGCGCATCGAAGCTCATTGTGGCGGGGGTTCAGCTAGAGTGGACCTCACTGTTGGCTCTGGAGTTGGGAGTTCAGCACCAGCAGCACCGGCCGCTGAGCAGCACTACGTGGAACTGAGGTTCGCTGACAGCATGAGGAGGAGGTACAAACCTGGACTGCCTTTTGTTGGACGGGTAAGTTCGTTAATCTTGAATCATGAATCATCTTCATCATCATCATCATCGTTGAATCATGCAAAACTAATCTTCCACCTGCCCTTATGCCGGTCCGACAGTCAGTGCAACAAACTTTTTTAAGCATGTTGTAGAAAGGATTCCACTTAGTTTTAACCGCTGCCTATCTGACGCTGGTCCTCTCTGTAGTTTTATTTCTTATCTTGTAGATAAATAGTATTAAGTACGTTTTTAAGCTTTGTGATCAATAAATCATTATCTTTTTCTTTTTTTCTTCTACCTTATGCTTAGCATCATTCATAGTTAACACATATCAAGTGCTAGGTACGGGTACTTAATTCCTATTGTCTATTTATTTTTTAAATTATGGAATTCTGGTTGATGTCTTAAAGTTGATCAATCGATTATTCGTTTTTGGTTTTGACTCTAAATCTTGCTATTGTAGTTCAAATGTTATAATCCCTTGCTAAATTTTTTCCTAAATGTCTAAATATTACTTATACCTGTTTATACTATGAATAGGATGGCAGCTTTTAGTACCAGATAAAATATTATACGCCATTACAACTCAAGGAAAATGCAGCAAATTACTTTCTCCATAAAAAATGCTCAACATAATGGCGATGCTGGAGTTTTTTCATGATGCATTGTCTGAAGGTCCGGTGTCGATTGTGGAGAAAGCGTAATAAATGGCTTCTCGTTAACTCATATTTCCAATGGATCGTTTTAGATGTTTTTATAGGCAGCTGAGTATTGATGTCGTCAGCAGATATGATTCGTCATTTTTACGACTGCGTCGTGTTTACTGACTTTGCTTTTTTGCTCTCTATATTTATTTCTGTGCACACGACTTATATCACTTTGTGCACAGATTGACAAAAATGAAAAAGATTTAGAGACATTGTCAACCTTTGCATCAAGTCGCCTGGACGAGATCACCTAAGTAAAATACCATTAGTACGAATAAGTTGGTTCATTTATCATTATGGTTTGATAATTACCGGAATTATTCTATATTTAATACTTATAATTCCAATGAATCCTTTTCCATTTTTGATATCGGAAATATTACATAAAAGTGTAATATTTTTTTTGCCCTTTAAACTACATTACATCTTCTTTATTGTTTTCAGGCAAATATTAATAAAAAATATTTCCAAGATCCACATTAACCTTACAAAGTCTTGCTAGGGTTTTCCTCTATAATAAATTACAGAAGCTATCTAACGAAGAGCTTTCCTATCGACGGGCTGCCTCGTTTTGTTCGCATCACCTTTTTTCCCTTTTTAAATATTCTTGCAGTTTAATAGCAAGTAATAAAAGGAATTCTTATTTTATTAACAAACCATCTCTTTGTTGTTTATTATTTTCAAAGAAGAAATGCTCTCGACAATAGTCTTTGACGTACATTTACATAAATTAAATGTAAATAAGCTATTTCGTAACATAATTTATTTTTCATAGTTGTAAATTTAAATAGATAAGTTACTTAGAAAATTTAAAATTCTTCTAGCATGAAAATGTGGAAAGAGATAATAAAAATAGTATACAATATAATGCAATATAGTTTAGAAAAAAGTAGACTAAAAAAACAAAATAATGATTGATACCAATATGTTTATGTATAGATATATTCAAGCAAAATAAAACATAACATAACACACATAAGCTCACGCCTGTATCCCCGAGGGGGAAGGCAGATGTGCACTAGCGAACTAGAACACCCACATTTCGCCGAGCTTAGTTCCGTCCCAGATGTGATAGGGGGCGAGCCTATCGCCATATCGGGCACAAATTCCAGACTCCGGGCTGATATGGAAAAATCCAATATCACTTTGCCCGACCCGGGGATCGAACCCGACACCTCAGGACGGTAGTCATACTGAAATACAACTACGCCACCGAGGCAGTCAAGCAAAATATACGTATATTCAATTTTGAAAGTCATCTAAGCTAAAAAATAACTATCATCCATCACATTGAATATTCCTAATATTACCGCAACTGTTGCAAAATAATATTCTGCTTATTAAGTTGGATACAAAATAGCGTTTAATTACACCAGTATTTCATATCGGTTTGCTCTGTCAGCATGGTTTGGAGTTAAGCCAGGTCGGGAGGCTAACTTAATGGGTTAATTAAGCCTCAGGTCGATGTCGCGACATGGCTCTCATTTCGGCTTATAGTGAATCTTTGTTATAAACTTACAATACGGTAGCTGTTAGTACTTTGGCTTTTGAAGGTTATTCATTGTTTATTAATAAATGTTTAATTTTAGCTTATTTCGATGAATTCGATTTTAGTTAATCTAATTTAGCTGATTACTAATAGATAATTGAGCCTGTAGAATTATTAGCTTTACCTAATGATTTCTCCACATAAGTATATTGTAATGAAAAAATAGATAAGTAAAATGTAATAAACAATATTACTTTTTAATTCGAGCTAGGTCCTGAGTTCGATTTCCAGGTCGGGCAAAGCTAATTTTCTAATTTAATTTGCGTAGGACTGGATCCCTCAGAGCAGGGTTGACGTCAGGCACGCAGCCGGTCATAAACACTAAGCCAAATCCTTTCTGCAACATGCTTGAAAGAGTATGATACGCCGACCCCATGTTAAAGTGGGATAAGGGAGGTAGAAAGAAAGAATACGAGTATGGTAAAGCGATTACAGTACAATCGCAGTGCAATCCAAAAAAAACAAAAACCATTGAAAAAATGACATTATCTTATACGCTTCTACATACATAAAAGAGGAAGCTAAAATTCGACGATTTTACAAAGGAACACACGGATTTAAATGGTCCAAAACTAGCATTGAGTAATGAGTTCTATTTCCTTATAAATTTGACAAATTACTTCACCAGCACTGATTTCTTAATTCCTATTACTTCACTATCAACTAATCCCACATTTTTGTTATAGGTTGAAGCAATGAGCACTGAAAAGCGAGTTCGGGTTCGTGTGAAGCTGTATGACGATAAAACGGATATATACAGCCAAGACATCGACATGTCTACTGGAGAAGGAGGCTTCATCGTGCCTACTGTTATGGCAAATGCCCCTTATGTGAACCTCCAGGTAAGTTGTAGATCTATAAGTCTTATTGTACACGACGTTGTTAAACATAAATTACTATCGACTACATATTCAAATCGCTGTGCTGTCATGGCATTTGGTTAAATTATCAAAAAAAATTACACGATTTCGATTCGAGATCGATAGTCGAAAGATAATAATATTGGGGCCCGTGATATTACTACAAAAAGGGAAAATTGTTATGAAATGTTGTTACTTCATGATTTAAAGTTACTACCATGCGAATATGTCCTAACAACTTCAACTTCAACAAGGTCGTTGATTGCATTTACGTAATTTCTATAGACTTTTTTTTTTAATGCAGAGATTGGCAAACGAGCAGATGGGTCACCTGATGGTAAGTGATCTCCACCGTCCATAGGCACCCAATACACTAAAAGAATCATGGGTGCGTTGCCAACCTAAAAGGAGGGAATGGAAGGGGAGGGAAGGGGATTGGGAAAGGGAGGTGGGAAATGGGCCACCGGAAATCTCACTCACCGAACGAAACGCGACAACAAGCTGCCACTTTACGTCGGTTTTTTGTGAGACAGTGGTATCTAACCGGTCGAGCCGACCCATTCGTGCTATAGACATTACTGTCTACAGCGTGGCTCTACCACTTTACAATTTTACTACACAGACTTCTTTTTCTTTTGTATAGACAATAAAATAATATTATATATCATTAAAATAAAGCTGAATACTAAAGTTAAGTATCATTCATGTCATTATTCTACTTTTAGTTTTCTAGAATAATGCATTTTAAATTATTTCACAAGCACAAACATATTGGGCCTTACTTATAAAAATAGTTTAGCTGAGCAAATGGCAAAGAATAGGCTGTCACTTTTTTCTTTGTGTCACATAGTTTGAAAATAAAAGGGACAGTTTTTTCCATTTGCTCAGTTAAACTGTTTTATAAGTAATCCCCATTATGTTTTCATTTAAAGAAATTTAATTATGGCCTAGCTACCTATTGAATTTATTTCCAAACTGTAATTTTTTTAGTAATACTATAACAAACAAACAAGGCAATGATATATTTAGATGTGCACTAGCCTCCACACTAGGATTCCCTGTGTCGTGGAAGCTAGTCTCTTTCAACTTTCATATAATAAAATTTTTCACTCTTGTTACTCTTGTTGACTCCCACGTATTGCGGACCTCTTTAATATCACACGATTGCTAAATTTAAAACCATTTCCTTTGTAGTCCAACTTTCTCCGCGCTAGTTTTGTTCAGTTTCATTTTAACTTATTCTCCAGTAAATCATAATGTTTGGCACACATTTTATGTGTTGAATTTATTTGAGATTTATAACCTCGGTATTCGTAGCATACTTTTTTAATAAAACTCCATTATGGAGTTTGTATTTTAATAATATGTTTTGATCTTTAAAAGAATGTGTGAGTGTTGAAATAAATAAAACACTATCAAAATTACTAACACAGCCACTATTTCATTTTCATCTAGAATTTTTTGTCTATCATTAATCATGTCAACAAACATCATACGAAACTTAACCCATAAAACCCAACGCATAATTAATCAAAAACTAAGCCTGGGACAATGGTCCCCAATACAATGGAATCTAACTTTTTTATTCATACGAGACTGTCGTGTGCTCGGACAAGTTGCAAATTTTTAGCAGTTCATCCGGAACTTGAGTTTCGGTTCGGTTTTAAATTAACTACACAGTATAAAACTGGCACACAACCACTGTCTGCGTTTGCAGCTACATTTTTTAATTTGCTCTTGTCGTGTTTTGGAATTTGGTACATCGGTGGAAAGTTGTATGATCCGATTTCGTGTTTGCTTATTTGGTCTTGATTAAAAATGGACACCAGATGTTTTCGAAACATCATCATCATCATCAGCCATAGGACGACTACTGTTGGACATAGGCCTCCCCCAAAGATTTCCAGATTGACCTGTTGGAAGCGGCCTGCATCCAGCGACTTCCTGCGACCTTTATCAGGTGGTCGGTCCACCTTGTAGGTGGACGTCCTACGCTGCGCTTGCCGGTACGTGGTCTCCACTCGAGAACTTTTCTGCCCCATCGGCTATCAGAAAACATGGATTACATTAATATTATCTAAATAAAACAAGTCATCCGTAGACATCAGATTTGAATGTTAAAATTCGTACATCATGGCAGCGTATAATGATATGATCTATTTTACGATCTTTTCTATTACACAGAATAAAAACTTTATAACATTACATAAGAACCATAATCCTTCCAGCCCAGTTTCACACGTCTCCATACTTATAATCCGGCACAAAACTGAGATCGGGTAAGTAACTATAGAAAAACTTCATTACGAACTTTACCGATGCGGTAAGGAACGCAGAGTTCTCGAAAGCAAATACTACCGAAATCTAGCCATTTGTATTCTGAGTTCGACCAACGATTGGCGTCCCGGCGGCATCGAACTTTACCAAGTTTCTAGCCCAATTAATGAGCCGATTAAACAGAATTAGCTCTGAGGCGCGAACGGCCTATTTGAACAGTGAGTGATCTGCAGATAGTATGGCCCGACATTGATGGCTCGGGGGATTTGCGAACTAAATTTAAACAGAGTTGGTGGTTATTCATAGATTCAATTTTTGGGGTCAGTTTCGATTCTGCAGTCTTCTATGGAGTAAAGAATTTAGTCAGCAAAATATTTTTTCAAACAAATCGAAGAAATAAATTTTGTAAAATCTGTTAGATAATTTTCTTCTAATAGGTAGAAAAAACACTGGTTGGAGTCCGTGTAAAATATTTTTTAAGTTGTGTTGCAGAATAAATTTTGATTTAGTTTTTATGACCTGGCTGCCTGCCTCAGCTAAACTATCTCAGGAGAACACAATTATATGCAACTCATGTTACAAAAATTGCCCGACCTGTATATAAATCTAGAATCTCGTGATCCATAGTCCATATATATTGCCACCAGATCGACATCCATCCATAAAGCCAAATAAGAAATTAAAGTGTGCTTTTGTATTTTGAATTAAATGCAAACTCTAATTGAAACTAAGATAGCAAGAACCACTATATTAATAAGCCTAATGGAGATCTTTGAAGAAGGGGTAGTTCCTATCAGCGTCCGTCCAGTATTAAATATGATCGCACCCGAGGAAAGCAATTACAAGGCAGCGAGTGGTTATGACAGCAACATGATGCAAATACATCTCGCGGCAATTGGCAATCCGGCTAAAGTGCTTTTAGACCCTCGATAACTATCTTATGAATTATGTGCGCAAACGTGACCGGTGACATACAGATAATTAGTTTTGGAAGTGTTGAGACTTGAGGTGTTGGGAATTGTGTGGCCGTAATTATATGCTTAGTTAATGAAGATGTACATGTGAACATCTCAAGCGAAGAAAAGTATGCAGATAAGAGGTCTTATAGAGTTCCATGAGTCAAGGTCAAGTTTGAAGATGAAGGTTTGTATCTTATAAGAGATAGAAAAGGAGAGGTATTTGACGCGGCTAAATCTACGAGAAGAAACTCGAGGTAAAATTGATTGTATGTACAAATACTTTCAAAATAACTATAGATTATAAAAATAATAAAATCTCATGAATAACATCTTAACACAGATCAATAAGTGATGGAAGTAAGATTAATTAACGGTATTATTTCTAAATGGGGCATTAAAGTAAAACAATGTTATTATCTCATAAGTTCCTTAAAATCAATTTTAGGTATCATCATCATCATCATCATCCATAGGACGTCTACTGCTGAACATAGGTATGAAACTTTGTTATTCACTGTATCTAAATTATTTGGTTAAATTTTTTGCAAGAACAAACCTGCGCTAAATAATTTGTGGGGACATTTTTTCTCGTTTGTATAGAACGTAATCTATTGACGCAGTCATGTCACACCTGTCACATGATAATCGCCGGATCTTTGAATATTCATGGATAGAGCCACGCCGAAATTAACGAGCGCTGTTGACGTAATATTATAGCATTTTCCATTATAATATTGGCTCACGAACGTTGCCTCTTCTAGTGATAGCGTATAAATACATTCCGCAGACATATGTCTGTGGTTCGAAAGGTGTTGGATTCGAATCCTAGGACGGGAAAACAGTTTTCTAATACTATTTGACCGAGACTGGATTGAAAGCTGGTGGCAAAAAAGTAAGCCAAATCCTTTCTGCATGCAAAACTATGTTGCGTCAAACCCACATTGAAATGGAATACGGGCAGGTGAAACATCGAACAATATCAATATTTCTTATTTAATTTTAGTATGCGTTGAACTCAGTAATAGCAATTACTCATAATATATTTCTAACTTAGCATATCGGGCCTTACTTATAAAAACAGTTTAGCTGAGCAAATGGCTAAGAATAGGCTGTCACTTTTTTCCTTGTGTCACATCATTTGAAAATAAAAAGCACAGGCTATTCTTTACCATTTGGTCAGTTAAACTATTTTTATAAGTAAGACCCATGATTATTATCTTCATCGTTCGTATCTGCTTATTAAATTAAACATATTTTCTTACACTTCATTTCAAAATTTCCCTTTCCATTTGCATGAAAACTTGATGTCATTTCCCATTGATATATTATTTACCTAGATGCACAGTTGACACTCGAAAAATGGGACAAAAAAGAAGTGCTTAAGCACTCCTTTTGCCTACAGTCGAACGCCAAAGAATTCTAAATTTCCAAATTCAAATTAAAGAACGCTTGATCATTTCGTTTAATAAGCGACTTTATAACAACGTGCATAGGGTTATATTTGTGTTGATTTATATTTGTGTTGTTTTATTCCTGAGACCACTTTTTAGAAGGATATTTGCAAAGAACTGTGCATCTAGGGTATATTATATTGATGTCATTTCCATAGCTAAAAAAGCTAAAACAATTTAAAAATAACTATTTTACTAAATTACGCAACACAAAAAAAGGTACTGGATATTAAAATTCGTCAACACTCGCGACTGTGTGTAACATTTCTGGCTAATGGCTTTGTACTCATCTCAAATTAGTTGGGTTATTGCTTTGTGAACATGTGGCAAATTTTAGTTTGGATTCAATTATATTGAAACTTTAGGGGCATTATGTTTCGAAAGTAATCTCATGGATGTTGAAAACTTTGTAACGCAATTTGTGATACGAGCGCTAATGTCACATCTAAAAATTTAGGATAGGCAGTAATTAAAATTACGTTTATTAAATTTCGACCGACTTCCAAAACTGAGAAGACCACGTCCTCAATTCGTCTGTATTTTTTGTGTATGAGATATTTCCGCCAAATGTGGAATGATTTTCATGATTCCTTTTGCGTTCGATTACGAGGGTCGTCCCATATAAATTTGATCGGATACAATTTGAAGTCAGTCCGTTAAGTTTTTAAATTTGTGATTATTATTAGTTTATCTTTCGTAACACCTTAGTTTAAAGATACAAAAAAATCATCAGAAATGTTAATTTATTTCACTTCTTACCTTGACATTTCCAAATAAGTCATCATCATCATCAGCCATAGGACGTCCACTGCTGAACATAGGCCTCCCCCAAAGATATTCAGATAGACCAAATATGTCTCTTTTGTTAATTTACTTTTCCACACATCTTTTATCTTACCAATGCTTTTACGATGACTGGTTTAAAACAACGATACCCTAATATTTCAAAGACCGTAAAAAGTAAATGGGCACATATGTATGGCAGACCCGAAAATTCGTGTCACTGAACATTTTAAATCGTAACACTTACAAAAGAGAAAAGTAGCAAACAGATGGTTCTGTTCAACATATTAATCCATTTGACAACTGGGTCGCAAAAAAGGTTAAAATGGTCAAAATAAATGTAAACCATTAGCATTCGTAGTCTATTTATTAATAGTTTTATAAACAGTCATTATGTGGAAGGGGACATTATGTGTAAGAAAGCACATGAAAGAAAAAGGGGTGAATAACGTGATGACGGCTCAGAGGCATATATGGAAAACGAAGACATGTTGCGCCGATTCCAAATAAAATTGGGACAAAGGTAGGAGGATGATGATGTGGAAGGGCCAATAAGGTCCGTATTACTAACATTAGTAATTACTTTATCAACGGTTATTAGACCACTTAATACGTTAACATCAGAATAGTCTTTTCTACTGAACATAATTGCTGTTTTATCAACCGTGACTCAAAACGGTATATTTCACACATGGTTTCAAAACATTCGAAGCGTAACCTAACAAGGATCGTCACCGCCTCTATTTCATCACAAAATTCTTCAAAAACCACTTATTCAGCATCATTGCCCTCATTTAATTTGAAAGCACCTTTTATATTATTTTCACAATGATTTTCATTCTTCATATCTCGATTCTTTTTGTTGCTTTGTCGCGAAATGGCTCTTTTATCGGTGGGCATTTTTTGTGCGAGATTCTTCGGCCTAAGCTTAATTCGAGCAGATAAATTATGCCAAGATAGAGGGACAAATAATCCGGCACTCCATTAAATCTATAAAATGTGAACGCTTTTAAGAAATTAGCCAACTAATCCGGCCTCTGGTTTTAGATGGATTAAGTTTTTGAAGGAAATTGCTGACGTTAAAAGCAAGCTTTTATTTAAAATGTGAAAATCTGATTCCGGATTTCCATAACAGTATAATCCACTGATAAAATAAGGCACGTATAATCTATTTTCATGTTGGAATTTTATTCCTAATCCAATATCTCTGTATATGTAGTTAGTTTTTTTAATTAATTCATTCATCTTTAATTAAAATAATAAAAATTCTCACGATGACAAGGATTTTAATAATACCCAAACCCTTTTACCTAAATAAACCGACTTTAAGTAATCTTCTACAAACCTCAAATAAAACCAGTATCATGTCAGATCCACAAACAAGCTCATTCACTAATGGAGTTTAGACGTTTGGATGGAGCTTAACTAAGATCGTTACCGTTCCTGACTCGTCAGATTACCGAGTCGACCATCCACCATCAGCAACTCCAGGACTAATTATGGTAATCACTTTCACCATACCATCGACGTAGGATATATACGGGATTAAAGTTCGCCGAGCGTAGCTTAAGTTCGGTTTGATTGGCTAATTGAATTTATACAGTACTTAAGAGATCTACTGGGCTTTGTAACTTATTTAAATTGAATTACGGGTTTAGAACATTATTATGTACTTATTTGTTTTTAATTTTTTTTTTGAGTAGGTGAACTATTGTTTTTAAGACATATATTTTTTTATAATTGTGGTTTCCCAATATACTTTTTAAGCTGTAGGAAGGTAAGATTTTCTTTACAATACAATATTTAATAGATTTGAAAACACCAAAATTGGTTGAGCATTAATTAATCAAACATTTTCTAAAATCTTATAAGTTTAGTTAAATGAATAGGAATAGGAGTTTAGTATACATACTATAGCAAACGTTTAAGTATCCTAACTGGCTTGATTACCAAAAAACTTCTTAAATATAAGAATATTTTTACGTTTACGATTATTGTCCAGCTAAGCTTCAAGTTAGTTCCAAGATGACCACATAAATACTCACATAACGAGTTGTAGCGAATCAGAGATTGAGCTAAGAACCGATTCATTTGCCGAATTTGCAGTCTGCGGTCCGACCTCCGATTAATTTAAGTTGAAGACTTGTTAGTATAGATAGGTGGCTCTGGTAAATCTGTTTGTGGTTCACGATGGAAATAGTTGGTCCTAGTTTGATCTAAAACATGATTGGTGTTCAGTTTGATTGGAAAAGCATAACTCTAATCTTCGTTGTGGTTAAATGTGATGGAGTGGCTGTGTAACATCTAACATCAGATGGTTGTCCAATATTTGGTATAGTCGTGCAAATGTTCCGTGCTTTGTAATTTTATCCAGTAGAGTCTTGAACATAATTTCTCATTTAACTTGCCTGGAACTGAATTCTTCACAGGGTGTTGACGTCACGCAACTGCTGGAAAAACTAAGCCAAATCTATTTTGCAACATGCTTGAAAAAGTATGTTGTGCCGACCCTACTTTAAGGTGGGACAAGGGTAGATAGAAAGAAAGTATAGTCTTGAAACATAACACCCTAGAATTACATTAAAAATGCCCTTTTTATAGAGAAGATGATTTTATTATTACTAGAAGAGATATATTTATAATATTTAAATTTCACTTCAAGTAAAACTTGTTAATCTTTAAGCCCTAGGCGGTATTGGATGAAATCATAATTATCTACATTGTGTGTTTAGCGTTAATCTTCCCCCGTATCAAGATCATCCTTTCTACTATGGTGCTTATTCTTAATCAGCGGCCGAAGCAGGAAAATTTCTGTCAATCGTAAATGTATTCAAGCTCGATGCGCATATGACATTTTCATGAAATATTAGCCAATTGGCATCAATGCGCAGCGAGCTTGATAATAATTCGACCTGCTATAATATTCTGCTCCACCGCGCCGGTCCGTTGTCCACTATGTCTCTTATAACTACTAAACACTCATATATCTTATGTAAAACATAAAACATGACTGATTTACTACACTTGATAATGTTTTGGTAGCCGCAACACAACTCTGAAACATCTACATCAATTTATTCAATTTCATCAAGTTTCCAATTTACTTCTAAATTCAATAGCAATTTGGCACATCCATTCTTAAAAGGTCATTAACTCGTAAGTCGTTTTCTCCCAACCGCTATGTAAATAAGAATTTTTAGAGAACATTTTCTCAGGCCAAATGTTTTATTCATGTTTTGTCACAAAGTGATTTGAGGTCTAGGCACGTAATCCTTTGAGATAAAGTGGCTAAATCCGCCAATCAAACTCGCTGTGGCTGTGCCTAGCGTTGTGAACTTAAGATAGTCATATCAGGTTCCCTCTGAGGGTTATACCAATGTTATAGTAAATGTGAGCAGATTAACTCGCTCAAACATTGTAGTGCGATAAACAAATGAATTTATTTTAGTAGTAATAGTAATGAAGGTAGACTCAAGAGCATCAGTTGCTAAAAGTATTTATGCGGTTGAAATTTTTATTCATCATTATTTATATTTGCAAATAGCTTGTAGAACTGATAGCCGATGGGGCTGAAAAGCTCCAGTGGAGACCACGTACCGGAAAGCGCAGTGTTTGACGTCCATCTACAAGGTGGACTGACGACTTGATAAAGTTCGCAGGAAGTCGCTGGATGCAGGACGCTTCCAACAGGTCGATCTGGAAATCTTTGAGGTGGCTTATGTTCAGCAATGGGCTTAATACATCTAATTACGTAATCAAAGCAAATTCTTGCAAGTATCAAGAACTACGATAAGAATTTTGGTTTCACATCACACCCGAATCAAGCTTTTTGTGAAAAGAAATCAAATTAATATGTATGACTTGGATTTGTTTTAGTAACAGCACCTAAATGAAGATAAGCTTGAAAGTATTAGTTACTAAAAGGGTCTTTTGACACGCACATAAAATATGTATGTACTTTGACTACGTACTTACATTACATTAAAGTTTAGGTTCTAGACTCAGCCTAATGCGGGTGGGTGATCGTCTGAATTTTATGAACCAAATCCACTGCCAAACGTAATAACCCAATACCCACATATTTCGGTCTTCGCTTTCTTTCTTCCTACATACCCTTATCGCACCATATATTTGGTGTCGGCGCAACACACTTTTTCAAGTATGTTGCAGAAAGGAATTGGCCTAGTTTTTACGACCGGCTACCTGCCTGACGAAAACCTCTGAGGTATTCGCTTTGCCCGCACTGGAAATCGAACTCAGGAACCCTATCCACAGCTTATACAAAAAGCTTTACAAGTGGTAGAGCCACGCTGTAGACAGTAACGTCTATAGCACGAATGGGCCGGCTCGACCGGTTAGATACCACTGTCTCACAGAAAACCGACGTAAAGTGGCAGCTTGCTGTCGCGTTTCGTTCGGTGAGTGAGATTTCCGGTGGCCCATTTCCCCACTCCCTTTCCCAATCGCCTTCCCTCCCCTTCCTTTCCCTCCTTTTAGGTTAACAACTCACCCATGATTCGTTTTGTGTCTTGGGTGTCTATGAGCGGTGGAGATCACTTACCATCAGGTGACCCATCTGCTCGTTTGCCAATCTATGCTATAAAAAAAAAAAAAAAAAAAAATATAACATGCTGCCCCAATCAAGGCGGCGACTACTTTTCAGTATTCACTACTGGATCATAATAATTTATCAATGCAGAATTCTACAGTAGTTTTTTGACTGCCTTGGTGGCCTAGTTGTACTTCATATGCGGTACGACTACCATCCTGAGATCTCGAGTTTGTGGATAAAGAGATATTGGGTTTTTCAGTATCAATCCAGACTCTGGAATTTGTGTCCGAAGTGGTGATAAGCTCTTTCCCTATCATATCATGGGTCGGAAATAAGGTTGGTGAAAAATTATATGCACTAGTTGTGTAGTAGTGTGTACGTGTGTGTGTGTGTGTGTGTGTACAGACTATCATCGATAACGTAGAATTGAATTGTGACCTGAATCGACACTGTATACATTTTATGCCGGAATTGAATCTGGTTCCCAAGAGATATAGATAATTTTTTTACGTTGTCATTTTAAAAGACTCTGATTCTTTTGCTCTTTAAATCGCATAAAAAATATGTAACTTAAAGTAAGGTAGTTACTGAATCCAAGTATTCGCACATTTTTCATATTACTATCTGAACTTCGAAACTCTAACAGGCTAAGAGAAATCGTGAACTAACTTTTCTATCACTTAACAAAATCTCGAACTAGAAATCTATGTTGAAATTCTGCGTCCAATAACTTTAAGGTTTTCTAGTTACAGATTTATAAGATGGAAAAAGATTGAAACTTATAATAATGCGGAATAAAAAGGTGAATTTGTCAGCACTGAATATCACCAAGTTGTAGTGATACACACAAAATTTGCGTAGTAGTACTACCAACAATGACTACACTACACCTGATGATAAGCGTAGTGCAGTCCAAAAAAACCAACGACCATCGATAAACATAGCTTATGGATAGTCGCCAGACTCATGTCGGCCTGCATAAATGCTTCTTCACGCTTCGCTTAAAGGACCCAATGTCATAGGAGGGAGGGAACACGTGAGCCGGCAAACTATTCTACAGCTCAATGGTACGGCAAAAGTAGATGGAAGAGAACTTTTTGGTTCGTGCCGCGACGGAAGAGACCACGAAGCTGTAGTTTTCGACCGACTTCCACAAAAAGAGGACCTCCTCCTTTTGTAAGGACCTCCTCAATTCGTCCGTATTTTTTTATGTATGTTACTCGATATCTCCGCCAAATGTGGACCGATTTTCTTTTTGTGTTCGATAGAGCTTATTTCAAGTGTGGCCCTACATAAATTTCGTCACGATTGGTAAATTGGAAGTCGGTCAGTTAAATTTTTAAACTTGTGATTATTATATATGTAGTGGTACCAAAGGTATACATTTTTAGAATAATCAACTCAAGCCAATAAATAAATTGCAAGTTAACTACTATTTTGCACTGATTATGTTGAAAGATGAAATTACAATCAAGATAATCGAGTATCTTGGACAATCTATCTCAAAAGCAAAAAAATCTATGATCAAAACCCATTTCTCCTTAGTGATTGAAGATCTTTCTCTTCATTAATTATGCATTACACCATGAAGGGTACCTTCATGCTTCCATACATATCATATTGCAAAAACTACGGGAAGCATTACCCTGGTCCAATGACCACTATTGTTATGAATATTTAATGAACCATGAAATTATGTTTCCACGTGTTACGCGCTGGAAGGTTTCTCCTTGCTTATATCGTTACCATTTTTGCGCAACTGGTTTGTTTAGCCGATATAAATAGAAAAGATATTTTTGACCTTTGCTGTGATTAATGAGTCGCTTTCTAAATCTAGTGGAGGAGCAGGAGACCAAGAACTTGATTCCCAAGTCGGGTGGGGTGTTTTTCTAACACCATTTGCCCCGGACTGTATCTCTTTCGTAAAAACTAAGCCAAATCCTTGTAAAAGTGTATTGCACAGACCCCACGATAAGGAGGGATAAGGATAGATAAAAGAAAAATGTAATAAATGTACAGATTTATACATGTCTGTGGAGAAATAACATTAAAATTTTAAGACCAGAGATAGTTAACTAGATACTTCTACATAATTATATTGAAGTAATTATTATCAACTTTATGGTCATCACAAGAAATGGTGGTATGGCCTCGGAACAAATTTTTCAAAAGAAAAATGTAAGAGTTAAGTAATGTAAGAATTGAGTTGTTACATCTATAATATTACGTTACGTAGATAAAATTACTCCGAATCCACTTTCGGATTATATTCTTACGTTTGACACTATCGAATTTTCAATAACCTTAACTTATACTATGACGACATTCACAAAGGTTATACATTATCAGAAAAACGCTTCGTATATCAAAAGCTGCCGAACCATATAATCTTGTATCGATAGTGAGGGTACAAAGGATTTCAAAGATCGGATAGAATTATGATCAAGGGAGTATGGCTTCTTGTAATATGAGATCTGGATGACTACTATTACGTTCAAAAAAATTGTATTCATTTTGAAACAAGGGATAAGTTTACTACACATAAACAATAGAGGCAATAAAATATTGCCAAGAGTGGTAAGTCTTGATTCTTTGTACATCACCACTGCTTTAACAATGTACAAAATAATAAGATATCTAGAGGTCAAATTAATATTTCAAAAAGTATTGGTTTTGACATTTGTAATTCTGAATTGAAATGTGTTAGACCACAATCCTAGAATTCTATTTCGCTGATACATTTTAATTGATCAGCCTTCGAGAAATCGAGAAAATCAATCAAAAATTGTTACTTGTGACTTAGCAGACATCAAAAAGACTCTTCCATATATTTGAAGTTAATTGCACCTTTTTCTATATTCTTTATACCTTATGTAAATTACAGCGTATAAAAATTGGTTAATATATTAAAAGTTTGCAGTATACTTGCAAAAGTGGTTATAGGTTAATACTTAAAATTACTTTTTAAAGTTTCTTGGCAATGTGACTTCATCTCTGCGACCTATATCATATGATCTAATATCATGTGGTCCTTTACGAAACTAAAAGCCGAGAAGGCAAACGGAGCAAATCCAATCAATTGGGAGATTAATGAAATTAGTCTGAGGCTGACTCCACCGAACTTGCTTGCAGTGGTCTTTCGTACTAACGAACTTCGTTTGATGGTTACAAGTTTATTTATCTGGTATATGGACTTACATTAAACTTCCGTTTTGCATAGATTTGTCTCCTTACTTTGACTTTAGTTTATTTGATTCTCTTTCAACTGTGGTAGCCATCTCGGTTTTTCGGAATGTTTCTAATATATCAATAATAATAATTAATATTTACACCAAAAACATATTTTTCGTCTTAAGTATCTCGACTTTTATCATCAAGATCTCTTTAAGGATGAATTTCTTTCAATATTAAAAAGAAGCCAAGCAAATTTATCAAAAGAACATAGTAACATCAATGAGTTCAATTTCGTTTTCAAGAAAAGGCTCATAAATACATTAACATTATTCATCTAATGAATACAGAGACGCTTATTCGAATGCTAATACATCATAATATAACCACGGTAGTACTAATTTCAAAGCATTTATATAGAGAAGTTCAACGAACTTACAAAACTTTGCTAAAATGTTTGTTTATACAGCCAATTATAGTGTGACAACGATTTCCAAAATGCATTAGCACAAATCGATTACCACTTAGCAAAACTAAATGGGGAGTTTGTCAGTTTGAACAAGTTTACAGTAGACCCTCAAATTACTGAGATACCGATCCGTAATGAGTCTAATACATCTTTGAGTAGTCGAGGTGGTTAGGGATGCATATTAAGATGTGTAAAAAATAATGGAAAATTGTTTTCAAGGTGGGTCCACCGAAGTAGGTTGGTTGGCTTCAGTGGTTTGGCTCATTGATGCTGTATGAAAGGAAAGTATTAAAGAAACATGTCGCCAAATGTATAAATGAACGTTCTAAAGTTTTAACAAACTATAAAGTTAGAAATATATGATAATGAGTTCTACAAAGTGTAACTGATTTTATAATGTATCCAGATTTCAGAATAAGCCGAAGAAACGACCAAAGAAAACTTGTAACTTAATTTCGACACAGCCGTATCACTATCGTCGTCTCGTCAAATTGTCAGCTTGGCAAGCGAAATGAATATTGAGTAGGCACGAATCTTTGGAGCCGATGTATCTATCCATCACTGCGGGCTCAATGTAAGAAACCACTTAAGACAGGCCTCCTTTTGTTTCTTTCCATTCATACTATCAATCGTAGAATATAAATTGATCACTTCTTTTTCATTGGTTGTCCGTATTTCTAATAAAAAGAACTAAAAGATTTAATAAATTATTTTAATGACATGTATTATTTTAATTTCTACTATCATGAGATTAAGATATAATATTCTTTGCAACTAATTTCTGATTTTTATTCTACAGAGGTGGTGCAATTTGTGAAGTTGATTGTGAAACGAGAGCATGGGTTCAATTCCTGTTTCAATAAAAATGTTTGTGTGATCAATTACTTTGTATTTAAGACCAAAAGTCTGTCGTTGTATTTGATAACGATGATACAAGACTTGTTACTCAGCGTGGGTTCGGCTATTTACGACTAAGACGAAGAAGCCTCTAATAAAGAGAATCTGAAGAAGAATATTAAATCTATTGGAACTCATTTTTATTTCCAAGAAATATCAATATTTGAAACAGTACTGTGAACAAATCCGCAAGGTTTATTAATTTGTTGAATATGGCATGCTTCATAAATTGATTTTACTAATTATTAGGCCGAGGTTATATTGGTACTGAAAGTGGTGGGCGTGTAGATCCTTACTTAATAAAGGGACTGACAGACATTAGCTTCTGATGGATCATTATGAAGTACAAAAGTTAATGTTAATCAAATAAAATGTAGGCCATGGATTATAATATCGAATTTTGTATTCTATAATATAAGTACCCTGACATAAAAGCAAATAGTTTATAGTGACATTCTTTTTTGAAGAGTTTATTTTGCACTACATCTATTGACTAAATTATAGGATAACCCTTGATAAGTCAGCTCTATTGGATATAAAAAGAAGGAAATAATTTGGTCAATGTAGGGCCCTTCTTATAAAAACATTTTAGCTGAGCAAATGGTTACGAATAGTCTATCCCTTTTATTTACAAACAATTTAACACAAGGAAAAAAGTGACAGGCTATTCTTTACCATTTACTGAGCTAAAATGTTTTTATAAGTAAGGCTCATAGTGTATAAAACAAGAGAAAACGAATTCATAAGCTCAGTTTACGTTTCGGTTAAAAACAGTGTTCTATCTAGGCTCATCGGCAAACTCTATGATCTTCATTCTTAATATAACGTTATCGTTATTTGTAAATTAGGATAAATGCGAGGATCTGTTGCCCAATTTACCGTGGAAACCTTTTTCATGTCAACTTTATCCAGTCGAAAGAAATACATTTTTGGACAAAGGTCACTTCTAAAAATATCTACCGGCCGCGGAATTACGTTGTTTGATTCGAGCTTCATTTGCCCAAATCTCATATTATGAAACAAATAAAAAATACTTGTTTGTTGTCCTGCGAAATTGAAACCCGAAATATTATGTCAAATACTTGGTTTCTGAACTACAACATAACAATATTTAATTATTATTGAGCATTCATTTTCTCACCGAGCTATAACCTTTCTCACTCCGGGATTCTGAGAACTCAATTTTGACTTTACTTCTGTCTCGCAGAAAGGTAAGTGCAAACTCGCGGTTGCGTTGCGAGAGAAATTCCCGGTGGGACAAATCTCCCCCCCTTCTTTAAGGTTGTCAATGAAAATTACTTTCTGGTGTCATGAGTGTTTATCGGCGGTAGAGATCACAGTTTATCCACCTGCTCACCAGTTTAAAAAATATACTCCCATTCCTTCAAAAGAAAAAATACGAGTATCAAACAGAGCGAAAAACAACCAAAGATATTATTTAAGGAGAAGTTTTTTCTTCGCTAGGATAAGCACGTTAAAGGGACACGATAAAGGAACAATGGAAGCAAATGAGTTGTAAGTTATTCACCGTCCACAGCCGTAATGGGCCCGGGAGGAGCGAGCTTAGTAAAAAAATTGGGAAGATATGCTCCCCTTTTAGGGATCAGGAAATTGTGACGCAATTCACAATATTACTCGGTTATTGAAATAAGGTCAAATTCATTATTTTATATTGAATTTTCGGCGGATACTTTTCGTACAGTAGTCGGCTGTTTGTTCTAGTGGTAGCGTATATTGGCTGTGGACCGGGAGGTCCTGGATTTGATTCCCAGGTCAGACAGGGTGTAGTTGTAGCAGTGTGTGTATCTTATACAATTTTTCCCAGGACTGGATTGTCATTATTATTCAATACTAACTAACATAGCTCTCCCGTGTTGTAGTTTTTTCTGGTATCTCTTTGTTTATTTCGTGCGTAACTGCGATGAATATTAGGCGTTTCTGAAAATCTTTCATTTCTATATCATCCTCCGACGTCTTTCCCTACGGTTCAAGCCATAGATGAGACCTTAGTCGATTGATAAATCTATATGGTTCAAGCTTTCTTCATAACTAATTTTATGAAAACTTGTTCAGTGGTGATAGGCTCGCCCCCTATCACATAAGGAAGCCTAGTTTGTAAAACGAAATCCACAGTTGTTTCGGATGTTTTGCTATTCTATGTGGCTCACGTGTCCGACCGATATCGGTGCTAGTTTCATTTCGGAGAATGCTATGCTGTATACCGTTTGACTGCCCACTCTTCGGTGTTTGATATTTATTTGATCCACGTACATCTATTAGTCTGTGCAATAGAGTATCGGTCCGATAACGTTTTATAGAATAGACATCCTAGCACGGAAATGAGCTTGGCGAAATGTAGGCGTTCTAGTTCTCTAATTCGACTCTGCCTATCTCTCCGGGGATATAGGCGTGAGTATATGTATGTATTTATGTATGTTAATCGTGAAACGTAACAGATAGTTACTTTCGTATATTTTATAATATTAGTATTTCTTTCTTTCTACCTTATTCCACATTAATGTGAGGTCGGCGCAACACACTCTTTCAAGCATGTTGCAGAAAGGATTTGGCTTAGTTTTTACGACCGGCTGCCTGCCTGACGTCAACCCCCTTTGAGGATCCATCCAATCCCGGTCAAACTAAATTAGACAATTCGCTTTGCCCGAGCTGGGAATCGAACCCAGGACCCCCCCAGTTCACAGCCCATATATGCTGCCACTAAACCAAGGAGGCGACGTATTTTATAATATTAGTATAATAAGAATAATCCTGATTTACTTACCGACACTCAAGTTGTAACCGAGAAGCCGAAACTAATATTTGTAGAATCGAACCCATGGCCTCTTGCTTCCCAGCAGGCTACTCGTCCGCTGTGCCACTGCCTGTTATAGAAGTACGTTAACTTTAAATAAAGCTTTCTTGCAAGAAATCTAGAACATTCCATTGTAACTTCGCTCCGACGAATTGCAGCTCGTCAGAGAAACAGTGCCTTACATTGTAATTTTATCTGGCATTTCTAGCATCGCGCAGTTCCGTTGTTTTTACAGTTTCCGGTTCTGCAATGACCGTCGCACATTTCCCGGCGTCGCTCACCAGATTTCTTCGGAGTAGGTTTCCAGTAAATTTGGCACAAGCTTCTTACGGCTGGAGTCTGGTGCAATATGTGGACGGGGGCGATAAAGATTTTGCGTTAATTTTTTTCCCACGTTTTGAGGAAATCACAGAAGTAGGGTCGGTAGCAAGTGTCGGACCAGATCGTACCAGGGGTGCCTTCACGTGGATGGCCCAAAATGCGCTGGACGTTTTGGAGGATGATATGGGAGCCAATGGTCTTACGAGGGATGTTGATGACTGCCTCTGTGGCATGCTTGTATTTCGGTACGACTACCGTCCTGAGGTCTCGGGTTCGATCCCCGGGTCGGGGAAAGTGATATTAGATTTTCCACATCAGCTCGGCGTCTGGAATTTGTGCCCGATATGGCGATAGGCTCGCCCCCTGGGACGGAACTAAGCTCGGCGAAATGTGAGAGTTTTAGTTCACTATGGCGCCTCTGCCTACCCCTTCGGGGATACAGGCGTGAGCTTATGTATTTATATCTGTAATAATAGATGACTAGCTTAGATAGTTACATTTTTATGTAAATCATTATTCAATCTAGAAACAAAGGCGTCAAATTCATGCCAACGAAGATGCAATCTCATCTCAGAGAACTGACAAAACTCTTGCCAAGAGTTTAATTTTTTTTATAGCAGAGACTGGCTAACGACCACATGGGTCACCTGATGGTAAGTGATCTCCATCGGCCATAGACACCCAAGACAAGAAAATCATGGGTGAGTTGCCGACCTAAAAGGACCCCAGAATCAATCACCGAACGAAACGCGACAGCAAGCTGCCACTTTACGGTGGTTTTCTGTGAGACAGAGGTATCAAACCGGTTGAGCCGGCCCATTCGTACTGTAGACGTAACTGTCTACAGCGTGGCTCTACCATAGGGATAATAAATTTTAGAAATATGTCCACAAGATTTCCTAGCTTTCGCTTATCAGTTATACCGTATTCAATAGCGAAAGGACTCGGTTGCCGAAACCTTTTTCTATTCAATAATAATTGTAGCAAGCCTATCGGAAATTGTTTGGCTAAAATATTATTATATTTCGGTAAATGTAACTTATGATATTGAATCCAATAAAGTAGGTAAATATTCGAAGCGACTGTATTTTGGGCTTTAATAAAAAGGCGGGTTTTATTGGGACCCGTTTTTCGTATGTGAAAATAATATTATGTATTTGTCGACGTCCTATTTTGGGATAAACAAATTACTATCTAAAGTAAATATTGTACTATATTGCCGCTCTGGTCTTGTGGCAGCGTATAGGTAATGAACAGGTCCTGGGTTCAAATCCCACGTCTGGCAATAATTTTAACAGGATTAATCTAGGACTGAATCCGCTAAAAGGGTGTTAACCTTAGGTCAAAACTAAGCCAATTCTTTTCTGCAATATGTTTACAAAAAGTGTGTTACGCCACCCCACGTTGGAGTGGCAAAAGGACACGTAGAAAGAAAGTTCTTTAATCTTCTTTAGTAAAAACATTTTTTTAAACCTTTCAACTTTTCCAAATTTTTTTTTTATAGCAGAGATTGGCAAACGAGCAGATGGGTCACCTGATGGTAAATGATCTCCACCGCCTATAGACACCCAAGACACAAAAAGAATCATGGGTGCGTTGCCAACCTAAATGGAGGGAATGGAAGGGGAGGGAAAAGGTATTGGGAAAGGGAGTGGGGAAATGAGCCACCGGAAATCTCACTCACTGAACGAAACGCGACAGCAAGCTGCCACTTTACGTCGTTTTTCTGTGAGACAGTGGTATCTCACCGGTCGAGCCGGCCCATTCGTGCTATAGACGTTACTGTCTACAGCGTGGCTCTACCACTCAAAAATATCTATATTGTCATGCTAATATACAAACTTTGACACAATCAGCAAGAGGCTAATTAAAAAATCTTATCATTATCATCATCATCATCATCATCAGCTATAGGACATCCACTGCTGAACATAGGCCTATCCCAAATATTTCCAGAACGACCTGTTGGAAGCGGCCTGCATCCAGCCTTAAAAAAACCTTCTAAACAAGAACATTTTTTCAGGATATATTCAATAAAAACAAAGAGCAATACAGTGTTTATCAGAACCAGTACACGCAGTGGCGTGCACTCCATACAGACAAAAAGACATTGCCTACATACATAAATAAACACTCACGCCTGTATCTCTGAAGGGGTACGCAGAGGTGAACCAGAGAATTAGAGTGCCCTCATCTCGCCAAGCTCATTTCCGTTCTAGATGTGATAGAAAACGAGCCCAATGCCATTAAACAGTCACATTACCTACGCTCTCAATTTGCTATTTACACAAGTAAATAATTAAAGTCGTGATCAATAATCGTTTTGTGTTAAATAAATAAATATTGACAGCCTCCGTGGTGCAGCGGGCGAGTAGCCGGCTGTGAAGCGAGAGGCTGCGGGTTCGATTCCCGCACCGAGACAAATGTTTGTGTGGCCCACAGATATTTGTTTCAGGTCTGGGTGTTGTGAGACCGAAAGTCTCTCATAGTTTCTGATACCCACGACACAAGACTAGTATCTTAGTGTGGGGTCAGGACTACGTGTGTGACTGTTGGGTGTTATTTATTTATTTATTTAAATAGAAATAAAATAAAGTAGACAAAATTTTTTCTGCTCTCGGTTTACATTTTAAATCGAGACGATAATAATGGTGATGTAAGAGTTGAAGAAAAAGAATTGCTTTTTTGTCTACCCTAATTGGAACGCCTGTACACGTCACTATATACGCCCGGTTCAATATTTATGATACGGTCTTAGAAGGGTTCTCATAATATTCTATTGGAAATACGTTTTATAACATAGTCCAATATAAAAAGTAAATGACCTGGGTGATCAGAGGATGGGTCTCAGATGCGTAGAAATAGTGAGATATTTGTGATTGGTAGTGCCAGATTGTAGACAGTTGTGTTTATAGTCCAAATGGGCCAGCTCGACTGGTACAATACCACTGTCTCACAGAAAACCGACTAAAAGTGGCAGCTCGCTGTTGGCGTTTCGGTAAGTGAGATTTTCCGGTGGGCCATTAACGCATTCCTAATACCCATTCCCTATTTTCTGTATGAGAAAGAATTTAACAATCACAAGTTGTACAACTTAAAATCGACTTCAAAACTTTTCCAATCTTGGCCAAAATATGCGACCACCCTTGGTATGATATTGTAGTACAATAACTATTCTGACGTACTTACGTGACTACACACATCCAAACCCTCAAACGTCCAAGTAGATAATCACAAGTTTAAAAACTTAACTGACCGACTTCCAATTTACCGATCGTGATCAAATTTGGGACTACCCTTGAAATAAGCTCTATCGAACACAAAAAGAATTTTGAAAATCGGTCCACATTTGGCGAAGATATCGAGTAACATACATAAAAAACAGACGAATTGAGGACCTCCTTCTTAAGTCCGTCGATAAAATAATGAAAGTTTAACATAACATAAGCTCACGCCTGTATCCCCGAAGCGGTAGGCAGCGGCGTACTAGCGAACTAGATCACCCACATTTCGCCGAGCTTAGTTCCGTCCCAGATGTGATAGGGGGCGAGCCTATCGCCATATCGGGCACAAATTCCAGACTCCGGGTTGATATGGAAAAATCCAATATCACTTTGCCCGACCCGGGGATCGAACCCGAGACCTCAGAACCGTAGTCGTATCGAAATACCACCACGCCACGGAGGCAATTAAAGTTTAATAAAAACTTAAAGCGGACTTCACTGTTTCCACATATTGAAGTCCACATCTTTAAAACTTCTTAACCGATTTTGATAAAACTTGCACTATTCCCTATGTTGGAGGATACCTAGACCAACAGAAAAAGATTAATCGCAATCCGGTTTACAGTTTGAGATATACGTGTACATACATTCATATATACAATATCATACAATTATATTACATATATACGGATGGAATTGATAACCTCATAAACCTCCTTTTCGATCGACTTCTACAAAGGAGGTCCTCAATTCGTCTGTATTTTTTTATGAATGTTACTCGATATCTCCGCCAAATGTGGACCGATTTTCATAATTTTGGTGGCAGCTTGCTGTCGCGTTTCGTGGGTGAGATTTCCTGTAGTCCATCCCCCCTTGCCCTTTTCCATCCCCTTCGATTCACTCATTTTAGGTTGGCAACGCACCCATGATTCTTTTTGTGTCTTGGGTGTCTATGGGCGGTGGAGATCACTTACCATGAGGTGACCCATATGCTCGTTTGCCAGTTTCTGCTTTTAAACGAAAAAAAAATTCAATACAATTTTAAAATCAACGTTCAACTATTACACAAAGCAATACATTTTTGGCATCGCAACAAATATAAATTACAGTTTGCAATTCCGCGTATGAATCACATATTTTATCATAAATATTACAACCCGAATATTTATCTATGATTTACGTCCGTAAATGTAAGTTGAAAGTGGTTCTAATATTGCGAACTGGGGTTACATTTGCGGTATTATTACATATTATTATGAAAATGTGCGCTGTCTAGACATTTGTTTTATAGAAATGTATATTTAGAACAGTTACGTGTGAAATTACTTTACATATTAGTGCTATTGTTGCAGAAATGTGTAATTACTAATTTAAGTACTTCATATACGAAAAGGCTAATTTAAAGCGTAGCTGAAAATAATCACAAGTTTAAAAACTTAAGGGACCGACTTCAAATCCGATCGTGCCCAAATTTATATGGGACCACACTTGAAATAAGTTCTATCGAATTCTATTTTCGGTCCACATTTGGCAGAGATACCGCGTAATATACATAAAAAAATACAGACGAAATGAGGACCTTCTCCTTCTTGGAAGTCGGTCGATAATAGATATAAATGCATATTTAAATTATTAAGTAATGCATCAATGTCAACATTAGATCGTTTTTTTTCTCTTCATCATCATCATCATTATCAGCCATAGGACGTCCACTGCTGGATTTTACGCCTTAAACATACTAAAATAAACATAGATAATCGTCATGAATTGTGCAACTATTTATTGACTTGCATAGATCAATTGCCGGTGAATATGAATTTTAGAATAATTAAAATCCTTTTTATTTATAACAAAAAGCTTTATTATGATGATCAATGACTAAGGGCGACTTATCAGCGCTTCGATTTATCCTACAGCTCACCCTAATTTTAAATAAAGATTTGGGATAAATAGAAATTTATCGCGGCGCTGCATATTAGGTGGCAGATTTAGGTGCACGACATTCGTAAAGAATATTAGCGTAGACAAGCACAAAACTGCAGTTCCAATTTAAAATGCATATTGAGAATGATTTTCAGTGTTTCAGGATTGGGGAAAAATAAAACCAGTCCGCAATCTCAAAAGCGAATTCAGCAAATTACATCTAAACTATCATAACTAAAATGATTGGACTTAACTTTTCAAATCAGAAGTTTTGCAATTACATTTTATGGATCTTTTATGAACCAAAAATAATATGGAAAGGTTTTATCCACTCAGTTGCAAATCAATTTCAAAATAACTATTATTATACAGTCCGAGACGTAGCATAACCCCCATTTTTGAAAGAACCTCAGGGGGTTACCACCACCTCTTATAGCAGTATTATTATAATTTTACTTGTACCGATTCCCATACAAAACAAACGAAGAACGATTATAATAATACTACTATAAGAGGTGGTGGTAACCCTGCTTGCTAGTTGTCTTGCCGCTAAAAGATTTTACAAACAAGAAAATACTTTAAGTGTTGACTGTCTCGGTGGCGTAGTGGTATTGCGTGCGCGGTACGACGCTCATTCTGAGGTCTCGGGTTCAATCCCCGGGTCGGGTAAAATTATATTGGATTTTCCAGTATCAGCCTGGAGTTTGGAATTTGTGCTCGCTGTGGCGATAGGCTCGCCCCCTATCACATCTGGGACGGAATTAAGCTGGGCGACATGTGGGTGTTATAGTTCGCTAGTGCGCCTTTGCCTACCCCTTCGGGGATACAGGCGTGAGCTTATGTATGTATATTCAAAGCTTTTAGCAAACGCTAGTTAGTATCCTAATAATATAAAATCTGAATAATTGAATTTGTAATTAGTGAGTATCGAATTAATTAACTATTTATATCAGCCTGCACTTATCCCATTTTGTGGGGTCGGCGTAACACAATTTTACAAGCATATTGGAGCTTTCTCCATCTTTCTAATACTTTGATTCTGCTTTCTTTTTACGACCGGCTACCTGCCTGACCTCAACCTCTCTGGAAGTTGCAGTCCTAGGCATATTATATTAGAAAAAATCCTTTTCCCGATCTGGGAATCGAACTCAGAACCTACCGCTCCACAGCGTATATATACTAGACCAAGGAGATGAAGAATATTACCAAATAATAAAATTCAAAGGTATGTGAAGTTTACCAACCCGCATTAGGCCAGCGTGGCAGACTAAGGCCTAAACCCCTCTCATTAGTAGAGGAGCCTTCGCCCAGCAGTGGGACAGTAATATTACAGGACTAATATTTAAAGAAGACGTTACAAGAGCGAACTCACAAGAAACAACTAGCTTACCATTAAATAGTATATTTTTGGTAAAAATATATTCACTTACCGAGACTCGATAGCAACATGATAGATCGAGGCTGGCTTACGAGATTCTTTGTAATCTGCTAATGCTTTCTATATCAATTGTGGTGATGGATTGGCTGTATTATTCTTTGGAGAATTTTCTTTTTTTCTGACACTTTAATTCAAAGTGATTAATGGACGCGTTATTGCAGTGTCATTAGATAGCTGTAAGCTGAAACAATTTTTGACCGAATTCCACAAAAGGCGGAGGTCCTCAATTCGAATTCGATATCTCCGCCAACTGTGGACCGATTTTCAAAATTCTTGTTGTGTTCGGTAGAGCTTATTTCAAGGGTGGTCCCATATAAATTTGGTCACGATCGGTAAATTGGAAGTCGGTCAGTTAAGTTTTTAAACTTGTGATTATATATAGCCGTTATTACTCTGTTTTCGATAGCCTAAAATACATAGTAGTCTTTGTTCATCATAATCATTAGCCATAGGACGTTCACTGCTCTGCGTTGCTGAACATAGGCCTCCGCCAAAAAATTCCATATCTACCTGTTGGAAGCGGTCTATATCCAGAGACTTCCTGGAAGTGTTTGTTAAACAAAATAATCATAGATTTAAAACCTTAACCGACATTAAAATGTATTCGATCGTGACCAAATGTATATGGGACCACCCTTAGAATAAGCTCTATCGAACACAAAAAATATCTTGAAAATCAAAAATTTTTGGCGGAGATATCACGTAACATACATAAAAAATACAGACGAATTGAGGACCTTCTCCTATTTGGAAATCAGTCGAAAATGACACCAACAGCAGGGTTACCATCACCTCTTAAAGCAGTATTATTATAATCGTTCTTCGTTTGTTTTGTATGGGAATCGGTACAAGTAAAATTATAATAATACTGCTATAAGAGGTTGTGGTAACCCCCCTGAGGATCTTTCAAGAATGTCAAGGTTATGCTACGTCTCGGACTGTATAATAATAGTAATTACTAAATTGATTTGCAACTGAGTGGATAAAACCTTTCCATATTATTTTTAGTTCACTAAAGATCCATAAAATGTATTTGCAAAACTTCTGATTTGAAAAGTTAATCTGTCTCATCAAGAAGACTTTATAAGCTTTCAACATTTGTATTTTCAACCAAACGTCACATACAGCAAGCTTCATTCGAATGTAGTCGTTACGATTCCTGCTCAAAGGCTCAACCATTGTATGAAATATATTAATTTCCCGCGAACAACCGCTGGTGTTCGGGTGATTTTCGTATAAATATTTTACGAAGGCGCTAGCAACAAATGTCAAAAAACTCCTGATTGAGCAGCAGTTTGCAAATCCCTAACTATATGCTATGCTTCTGCAGAATACTCTGCTGATACTTACTCCACTTCGATTACATAGTGCAGGTTGGTATTGTTGATAAACATCGAATTTCGATTATTTTTCCTTGTTACAGGCGGAGTTAGTAGCTGTAGAAGGAAAGGAAATTGAAACGCACTACGTACTAGCAAGAGAAAGGATCCGAAGGTGGAACTCCACGTCTAAATGCTATTTACTGGTGGAAAACTTACCCACACCATTGCAGGTAAATGCATCATCCTTTGCGTAATATATCTAACATTCATCATCATCATCAGCCACAGGACGTCCACTGCTGGGCATAGGACTCCCCCAAAGATTTCCAGATCCACCTGCTAGATGGACAGACGACCTGATAAAGGTCGCAGGAAGTCGCTGGATGCAGGCCGCTTCCAACAGGGCGATTTAATATTACTAGTATTGTATTGTGTGTCATCTCCTTGGCATCGGAGTCAAGTAGCAGCATATATGGGCTGTGGGACAGGAGATCCTGTGTTCGATCCCCAGGTCGAGCAAAGCGATTTTTCTATTTGAATTTTCCCGGGACTGGATCCCCTAGATAGGGGTTGACGTCAGGCATGTCGGTCGTAAAAACCAAGCCAAATCCTTTCTGCAACATGCTTACACTGCCTCGACTGCCTCGGTGGCGTGGTGGTATTTCGGTACGACTACGATTCTGAGGTCTCGGGTTCGATCCCCGGGTCGGGCAAAGTGATATTGGATTTTTCCATATCAGCCCGGAGTCTGGAATTTGTGCCCGATATGGCGATAGGCTCGCCCCCTATCACATCTGGGACTGAACTAAGCTCGGCGAAATGTGGGTGTTCTAGTTCGCTAGTGCGCCTCTGCCTACCCCTTCGGGGATACAGGCGTGAGCTTATCTATGTATGTACTATGTAACATGCTTACAAAAGTGCGTTGCGCCGACCTCTCATTAAGGTGGGATAAGGGCAGGTGCAAAACCTTTGTTTTGTGTAGGTGTTTTTGGGTTTGTTTGGAAAATCTAGTGCAGGATACGCGGCTCAACATGAACCCCTTTTGGGGTGTAGTATGCTAGTAAATTATATTATTTAACAATATTGCTACCAGGCTGGAGGCATAGCGAGTGCGAGCGTGTGGTCCTCATGCGGGTGTCGTCAGCGGTTGCTTGCAGCGGTCACCAGCGGCGGCAGAGCGGTCCACTGGGCTGCCGTACCCGCTCCGAGCCCCACCAATGACTCCGACCTGTGCAGATTTAATTATACGTAAGTAGTAAACAACAGCGGCCTGAGTAGGAAAATTTCTGACAACCATAAATGTATTCGAACTCGATGCGCGTCTATGAAATTTGTATGGAATATTAACCAAACGTCATCAGTGCGCAGCGAACTCGAATACATTTACATTTACATTAGTTTTTCGTGCTCGGACTACAGCTCTGTTAAGAATAATACGGACTGCTGAGACGAGTAGCCGAGGTTAGAGACCAACCCCAAAAAGAGTATGCACCTCTGACTTTTATGTTAAGTGTGGCTTTGTTATGGATTATCGTTTGCTATAATGGTGAAGAAAAACGTCGTGAGAAATCCTGCATACTTGAAAAATTCTCCACAAGAATATCGAAGGTAAGTGAGGTCTAGCAACCTGCATAAGGTCATCGTGGTAGACTAAAGTCTAAACCCCCTCACTAGAAGAGGAGACCCGTTCCCACCATTGCTGCAATAATATTACAGGGCTAATGTTATTTATTTATTATTTAAGTAATTAATTCTGGAATTAGTGCGTGATGTGGCGTCAAGCCTTCTCTCATATCTAGCACGGAAATGGACTACTATATTCGTAGTTCGCTTCTGCCTATGTCTTCAGGGATACAGGCGTGAGGGTATGTACATTGGTACGATTGACCAAAGATTATTGTTTAGGGTGTAGACAGGACATAGTCAAAAGTGGAAAAAATAATATTAGCACTTTACTGATAAAGTGCTAAAATTATTTTAATATACATATGTACCTTTAATATCAATATATCTGAATATTTCAACTTAACCAATTCTTCTCATAGACTGGACAATTTTATCAAATATTCCAATCCAATTTTTCTTTTGATAATCACATTAACGAATACCGCAGCTAATATCCCCATTATAATTATAAACGACAAATAAAACCCATTATTGCCACATCACCACCATAAATACCATAACATTCCGCCTAATTGAACCCCCGATTGTGTACGAAATTTATAATTAATCCATTAATATACAATTGCTTCGCGATAATTAGTCTTTGGGAAATTCATTAACCGACCACAGGCTTAAAAAGAGGTTATAAATAACTGGCTATTTAGAACATCGTTTGCAAAAAAGCTGAAGATTCAATGAGGGATGATGAAGCCTTTATAAAAATACTAGCTGTTGCCCGCGAATCTGCTCGCGTGGAAGTACATTTTCGGGTATCAAAAGGAGCCTATGTGTTATTCTAATGTATAATCTACTTAACCGTAAAGTTTCATCAAAATCCATTCAGTAGTTTTTGTGTGAAAGAATAACAAACATACTTACAAACTGTTCTTTCTATCTGCCTTTATGCCAGCTTAATGTGGGGTCGGCACAAATTTTTTCAAGCATGTTGCAGAATGGATTTGGCTTAGTTTTTACGACCGGCTACCTGCCTGATGTCAATCCCTGAGGGATCAAGTCCCGCGCAAATTACATAAAAAAATCCGCCTGGGAATCGAACACAGGACCTCCCGGTCCACAGCCCATATATACTGCCACTAAAGCAACGAGGCGACTCTTACAAACTTTCATGTTTATAATTTTAGTAGGATTATTTTTCTCGCAGCTCCGTCCCCGTAATAAAAGTATTGTCAGAAGATGAAAAGTTTTTTTATAGCAGACTGGCAATCGAGCAGGTGGGTCACCTGATGGTGAGTGATCTTTACAGCTCTTAGGCTAAGATCTATAGAGCCAACTTCGACTAAATGAAAGAAACGAACTTAGTGAGGATTTGGAATTTTTAAATCCAACTTTAACTTGGTCTGAGTAATTTTTTACAAGAAAAACAGACTAACAGACAAATTAAAGATTTTCATAAGTTCGCTCTATAATCTCAGCCTTAAACACCCATCACACCAAAAGAATCAAGGGAACCTTAAAGGGGGAATAGGGATTGGAAAGGGAAGGGAGGAATGGGGCCACCGGAAATCTCACTCACCAAACAAAACGCAACAGCGAGCTGTCACTTTACGTCGCGTCGGTTATTTGTGAGAAAGTGGTATCAAACCGTTCGACCTGGATAATTTGTTTTATCTACTATATAAAAATAAGTCGGGTTTTCCTTCCTGACGCTATAACTCCAGAACGCACGAACCGATTTCCACGGTTTTGCATTCGTTGGAAAGGTCTCGGGCTCCGTGAGGTTTATAGCTAAGAAAATTCAGGAAAAATTTCAACAAAAAAGCGGGAAAATCTTTTTTCACATACAGCGCCATCTCTGATACATAGCATGTACTACAAACCAATATTTTAAGTAGATGGCGCCGGTGCGTGATACATTGTTTGACAGCTACTCATTGTTCTCTGCTCCGTTAATTTCATGTGGCAAACCGGTATTGTGTTCACTGTGAAATTGTGAAAAAAAAGTAAAAAAAATTAGTTGAGTGACGGGGTGACAGACGGGGTGACAAATGGGGTGACAGACGGGAGACAGACGGGTGACAGACGGGTGACAGACGGGTGACAGACGGGTGACAGGCGGGGTGACAGACGGGTGACAGGCGGGGTGACAGGCGGGTGACAGGCGGGGTGACAGACGGGATGACAGACGGGGTGACAGACGGGTGACAGACGGGGTGACAGACTGATGATAGAGGGGGTGACAGACGGGGTGACAGATGGGGTGACAGACGGGGTGACAGATGCGGTGACAGACTGGTGACAAACGGGTGACAGTCGGGGTGACAAATGGGGTGACAGACAGGTGACAGACGGGGTGACAAACGGGGTGACAGACGGGGTGACCGTCGGGGTGACCGACGGGGTGACTGACGGGGTAACCGACACCGTGATGGACGGGGTGATTGACGGGATGACGGACGGGGTGAATGACGAAACCGAACCGAAGTAGATCATCCCATTACCTCCTTTAGAATTATTGGATTATAGGTGCCTACGACTCACTCTTTCAACCCTCTCTCTCAAACGCAGACGAAGTTGCGCGGGTCAGCTAGTTTTTAATATAATAATTTGCTTAAATTTGAAATTGAAATCTTTGGGGGAGGCCTATGTTCAGCAGTGGACGTCCTATGGCTTATGATGATGATGATGAATTTGCTTAGGTCTTTAATTTCTTATTTCACCTCAAATTATATCCTTTTTCTTAGGACAACGAGTAAACTCGATTTAACTTGTATCTTATTAGTATATTAAAAACCAGATTTAGGACAAAGCAGCGCGCGCATTATTACAAATAAATCGAGATTTATGTTTATCTGAGCGCTGCAGTCGCCCTTAGTATTAATTTTAGGACGACTTGCAGCGCTATTACTAATCTAGAGTTAAACCTGTACTCGATTTATCCTACACCTCACTTCTATCTTTAAATCAAGATTTGGGATAAAAGGGATTTATCGCGGAGTTGCAAAAGGCCCTTAGAGTCTAAAAAGACAATACCTATCTGTTTCGACTGATAACCAAAATTCCTATAAAGACTCTAAGCTAACTTATCTGAGATAGTGAATCTGTAAATAAGGCCTACTTGCAACGCTGTTACTAAACTAGAGTTAAACCTAAACTCTACAATATTTATAAATTATAACAGAGCTGCAAGTGGTCCTTACTCTATTTTTTTTTTTTTTTCATACATACATAAGCTCTCGCCTGTATCCCCGAAGGGGTAGGCAGAGGCGCACTAGCAAACTGAACACCCACATTTCGCCGAGCTTAGTTCCGTCCCAGATGTGATAGGGGGCGAGCCTATCGCCATATCGGGCACAAATTTCAGACTCCGAACTGATATGGAAAAATCCATATATCACTTTGCACGACCCGGGGATCGAACCCGAGACCTCAGAGCCGTAGTCGTACCGAAATACCACCACGCCACCGAGGCAGTACTCTATTTACAATGAAAAAATATCGAATTGATGACAGTTTTGCGATTTACGAGTCTGCATTCAAGATTACTTAGTTCAAAATGTCCTTTAGAAAGGTCGATCAATGAACTACAGAATGTGACTGGAAATAAATTTAGTTGAAAATAAGATTGAGTTCGGTTTTGTTTTTGTGAATTTACTTATCTTTTTAAAAACACAGCGGTTATTCTATAGTTATTTTGGGATCGAGTTTGTTACCGTTTATATTAATAATAATAATAATAAATACACCCAAAAGTCACACACCTAGTCCTGACCCCACACTAGGTATAACCTGTATCGTGGGTGTCAGAGACTATGAGAGACTTTCGGTCTCACAACACCCAGACTTGAAACAAATATCTGTGGGCCACACAAACATTTGTCTCAATGCGGGAATCGAACCCACGGCCTCTCGCTTCACAGCCGGCTACTCGGCCACTGCGCCACGGAGGCTGTCATTATTTTTTTTATTTACGCACTTCTGTGGGCTCAAAATCTTTACCGTGGTTTTAAAGATTGTTTCCCAGTAAGAATTATTTATGAGAAATAAATTGTTCTTTAACCTATATTCTTAAATCTCAATGAAAAAAAAATATTATAGAGTTCGTACAAGTATTTTTTTTTCTCGCGTTATTCAAGCTTAATGGCTAGGTCCGCCTTATAACTAAAAGGCTTCCAGTCCTCTTTATCTTGACCAACCATTACAGAACCACAACTTTATTCTGCCCTTATTTATTTATTTATTTAGGTTTTACAGCAGACATAACATTAATACAAAATTTTGCTTAATTTAAACACTTAGGGCGACTTGCAGGGATTTCACTATAATCGCCATTTTATTAGTCCCCGACTTTGTCCTAAACTTGATTAAAATCAAATGTCATATTAGTTGTCCCGAATTCACTCGCAGCTCCGCAGTAAACCACGATGAATCTTGTAATGAACCCCATTTTGGAATCATTTCAGTTTAACGTCTTGCACGTCGTCGATTTACCCCTTATCTGGATTAAAATAAACGACAAAGTTAAATCATCGGGGCCGCCGGTTTAAATGGCTAATCGCGATTATTGAATGTCAAACAACATAACATTTTCATATTATTTCTTGTTGTTTTATGAAAATAATAATAATAATAACAATCAACAGTCACAAACATAGTCCTGACCCCACACTTGTGTCGTGGGTATCAGGAACTACGAGATACTTTCGGTCTCACAACACCCAGACTCGAAACAAATATCTGTAGGTCATACAAACATTTGTCTCGGTGCGGGGATCGAACCCGCGGCCTCTCGCTTATCGGATAGCCTTATCGGCTGTGTGGTCGTCTATCACATCTGGAACGGAACTAAGCTCGGCGAAATGTGGGTGTTCTAGTTCGCTAGTGCGCCTCTGCTTACCCCTTCGGGGATACAGGCGTGAGCTTATATTATGTTTTCTACCATGTCCTATGCCTACCATGTCATGTGCCTACTCCGCGATGTTCTCCTATTGCAGTTGTTTACGAGATGATAAAGTCCGCTTGAGCTAACAAAGTGCAAAGTTACTCCTAGTTACTCCTTAATAAAAATAAATAACTAGCCTCATAGTATGTGTGTTCGTATTACATGTGAACATTTGACGACTATTAACTTAAGAGAATCTATTGAAAAATCATATAAAACAAACTAGAATTCGTTTTATGCAAAATTTTTATGATAGATGTTTTGATACGGAACTTTAGATATGAATCTAATGGAACGTAAAGAATGAGTAGAAGTAATGAAATCGCGGATTAATAATCTACACTCGAATTTCTTAAATCGAACCAGAAATGTGTATGTGCAAGAAAACTAATGGGACATTTGATTTAAATGACATTTAGGACTGAATCGTGTATTAATAAAACGGCGAATAGAGTAAGATGCAGTGTTGCAAAAGTGTAAAATTAAAACTCGTTAGATTTGGCATCTGAAAATCGGGAGATTTTTATACGGAATGAAACACAAGTAGTTTATGTTAATAATGTGTTAATTTATTTAATTATAATCAGTAAGTTACATATAATCATTTATAGTTTGATATATTGTACATTGATTAATCATTTTCGTCTTCTTACCACCTTTACTACCTATTTTCGTGAACATTTTCTCATATTTATTAAAATTGTAACAACATTGATTGTTGTTTTCTATACATCATTTTGTGTGCAGAAGACCTACCATTGACTTAGTGGAAAGTTTAATCCGTTATTTTTGTGCGAGCTCTTCGTAACTAAGTTTTAACCTTGGATACTGACGCCGTGCAACGTAGTGAGACAATAATGTCTCACTTGGAAAGCCTTCACGCCGCGGCCGTGTACTGTCGTTCTATGTGTTATATTTCTATGACATGTGCATGCAATTCTATGAATGGACTATAATGAACGACTAAAGCAAGTATAAGTTATCCAATTTGGGAAACAACCCGAACGAAGTTATCTTCAGAGACATTTGACAGCCTCCGTAGCGCAGAGGGCGAGCAGCCGGCTATGAAGCGAGAAGCCGCGGGTTCGATCCCCGCACCGAGACAATTATTTGTATGACTCACAGATATTTGTTCCGGGTCTGGGTGTTGTGAGACCGAAAGTATCTCGTAGTTCCTGATACCCACGACACCAGACTCGATCTTAGTGTGGGGTTAGGACTATGTATGTGACAGTTGGGTGTTATTTATTTATTTTCCCTTGTATACTCACCAGACAATAATAAACTCTATTATAAGGTATTTTAGTACAATTTGCTTTAATATACCGCGAAGTTGAATGGCCGTATTTTATTGTATGTAGTATTGTCGTATAGGCCGTATTGTATTGTATTACAGGTTTCTTTTAGTTTTGCCGTATTAATAATATTATGTTCCATTTTTTATAAGAATATTATTTTACATTAGTTGAAAATCCAAAAATTCGGCAGATAGGACTGCTACATCGGGACATCGTGAGCAATGACCAAAATCAGTAAATATCCCGATAAATCGGGAAATTTTGCATCGCGGGCAAGATGCCTACACTCTTCACTACTCCAAATTCATAAGTTCCGTTTCACAAAAAATATATAACCACAATCACAATTCCGCATAAAAAAATATTTTTTGCAATTTAAAATAAAATAAATCCCAACAATCACTCATTAATTACGTTCCGTAAATTTCATATTATTATCTATAGTGCCGTCTCGCAACATCTATCATCACAATTTCGCGTATAAAGAATTGTATTTTATTTTATATGATATTTCAATAGATTCTCTTGTGTCAATAGTTGGCAAATATTTAGTTTTAATTCAGTTTGAATACATGTCATATAAACACACATACGACGAGGCTGTATGTGGTTGCTTCCTTGGCCTAATTGATGAAAGGCATAATTGAAAAAAAATAATTTGTGTCAGTTGTCTGGATTACGACTTGTCAACTAGACATACGTATAATATTTCGCGATAAGGAATGGTCACTTTAGTTCGCGGCTCCTCAACGAACTAGTTCGTTCTTTTAGTTCACGTCTCGAACCAAAGAAAGGCTAAAAAAATATTATTTGCACGAATTTTAACCGACTTTAAAAAAGGAGGAGGTTATTAATTAATCGACTTCAAAAAAGGAGGACGTGAATTAACCGACTTAAAAAAGAGGAGGTTAACAATTCGTTGGAATCTTTTTTTATGTATGTTCCCGGATTAATTATTTTTTATTCTTTCATAATATGCTGCTGTTTTTTTTTTACTTGTACATACTTGGGGAATAGTGACGGCGTCTAAGGGACAACCCTTACCAAACGAACCCAACGATGACGGTGGCCTACTTACACAGTAGGCCACCAACACCTTTAGGTTTAAGCCAACCTTATCTGCATGTGGTACACTTTTCTGAGTAACGGACTAGGTGCTGGCGAAACCTGGGTTCTTGCCTTGCAGGGTATGGGGGACAGACCAGGAACCAAATGTTTACTATTAGATCGTTTTGCGAGGCATGCATGTTGAAAAAAAAAGCTTCTGCATATCGCTTTCCTGGATCTGCAGAAGGCTTTTAACTTTGTGTCCCGACGGGTAGTCTGGTGGGCCCTAAGGTTCAAAGGGGTGCCAGAAGCTTATGTTGACGTTATCGAAGACATGTTCTTCCGATCAAAGTCTTTGATTCGGACTGCTTTTGGCGTCACCAAACCCTTCCCGTTCACTATGGAGGTTCGGCAACCACCGTGGGTGTTCATGTACGCTGATGTCTAAGACAAACAGCGTCTAGGGGCCGCTTGAAAATGGCCGACTGAAAGGAAATGTGCTAAAGATCAAGTACATGAGTTGCGTAAACGTAGTATTTTATAAATGTTTTCAAATATTTTCTATCGAAGAAAGTAAAAGAAAATATTATGATGTGTTCCCATCTGTGAGACTAAAAAGTGCTGCGCACCGTATTTGAATATAGCTTAAAAAAGCACGATATTTCCCTAGTGGTTATTGACTACGTTACGAAAACAAGACCATCATTTGGCCAGTACTTCTGTGTATATGTACGATACGTGGTCTGTCAGCGTTATTTTAAGGAAATCCAGACGACCTCAAAAGCGCTGGCTGGACTTTTTAGAGAATGATATGAGAACCAATGGTCTTACTTTGGACGATACTCAAGACTTAGATTCTATCTAACTTATCAAACGAACTAAAGAACGAGAGATCTGGGAACTAGTTCGTTCATTTCTTCTGTGGGAGCTGTCCTCCGCACTGGTTCGTTCGCGAACTATATAAGTCTATTGTCAACAATGGTAATTTCTATAATAGAGGTATAATAAAATTTTATCAAGAAGTAACTTTGAAATTCGTTAACTTAAGTGAAATTTGTCATCTCGAAAACAACGCTCTCCTAGAAAATAGAATAACGAATGTACTTTGTAATAGAAGAACATTGCGGAGTGCGAGCGTGCACAAGAAAACAAGGTACTCGTTGATGGTGATGAACTAAGTGTGGAGTTGCGCCAGTTACAAGGCGTTTGTGATGCATGTGCCGAAACCTATCCTGCACCGAGGTGCGACGAGACATTGAGGAAAACTTTTGACACACGATACCACCGCTTCCAAGGACTAGTGCCACACGTGCGCACACAAATATCGTGCATAATAGTGAAGTGTTGTAATTATGTGGTTTTTCAAGAGATTATGTACATACAATGTTAGTTTGTAAGGTGTATGTATGGGTTATTGATAATTATATACTCTTCGTAAAAAAACTTGAGTTTTTATATATTTTACGAATTCATCATCCTTGTTTGATACCAAATCATGTTCAGTGTAAAAAACAAAGCCATTTTTATCATAGATTTTCATTAAACAACAAGAAATAATGTGAAAAGGTTATGTTTTTTGTGTTTAAATTCTTTGGTTGTTTGTCAATAAAATCAAGATTAGCGACTTTAAACCGGCGGCCATGCCCATTTAAGTTAAACGTTTATTTAAATCGAGATGAAGGGTAAAACCACGACGTGCAAGACGTTGAACTGAAATGATGCCAAAATGGAGTTTATTTTACGATTAAACGTCGTTTATCGCCTAGCTGCAAGTCACCCTTAAATCATAAATTATAATGCAAGTCCAAATAAAGGAAAACTCAACATGCACGTAGTGGAACTTGTTAAAAACTTATCTCATCTTAATGTGGGGTTGGCACAACACACTTTTTCAAACATGCTGCAGAAAGGATTTGGCTTGATATTTACGACAGGCTGCCTGCCTGACGTCAACACCCTCTGGAGGATCCAGTCCCGGACAAATTAAATTAGAAAATACGCTTTGCCTGAACTGGGAATCGAACCCAGGACCTCCTGGTCCACAGCCCATATATGCTGCCACTAGACCAAAGAGGCGACTAAACACACTCGTGTTGACTATATAGTAGTAATGTATTATTAGAAAGAAAGAAAGAAAGAAAGAGAGAAAGAAATGTTTTTATTGTTACTAGTATATAACATGCAACATTAACTAACATTAGATTATACATAATTTAAACTAAAACTAAATACAAAAGAGAAGTGTTGCATGTCCATACCGTAACAACTAGGGCGCCATCTCAGCATTAAGCTATGTTGTGACGTGAGCCACAGCACAGCACTGGTTTTCAGTGGTCCCCTAATGTAACGAACGGATGTCAAGACAACCATTCTTGCATAAGGAATACACAAAAACATTACGCCATTTGCTAGTTGCAAGTCGCCACGATATTTACAGATGTACGTACCTGTATACATCTACCTATGTGAGGTGAGCGGGAACAAGGAGATATTGCGTCATACAGCGGCACGCGGGCAAGCACAATGATCGCATGCGTAATATTTAACGAACAAAATAAATAAAAACGATAAATAATTATGATAAGAGTGAATAAGTAATACAATTGAATTATGGATTATGAAACAGTGACCGTGAAGGTATGTAAATAAATAATAACTGAACCACTTATAAAAATATGTAGTTATATTATGTGACTATGACTTTTAATCTGTAGAAGCCCGTTGGAGGCGGCACATATATATGTTTTATAAGTGTCTCGGCCCCAGCAAGCCGAGTCGCCCGTCACTGTCCTACTGCTGGGCACGGGCCTCCTTTAGTAATGAAGGGAGTTAGGCCTAGTGTTGACAAAAATAAGAAAATTTCCTTAATAGTACTGCCTCGGTGGCATTTCGGTACGACTACGGTTCTGAGGTCTCGGGTTCGATCCCCGGGTCGGGCAAAGTGATATTGGATTTTTCCATATCAGCCCGGAGTCTGGAATTTGTGCCCGATATGGCGATAGGCTCGCCCCCTATCACATCTGGGACGGAACTAAGCACGGCGAAATGTGGGGGTTCTAGTTCGCTAGTGCGCCTCTGCCTACCCCTTCGGGGATACAGGCGTGAGCTTATGTATGTCCTTAATAGTACGAATTAAAATATTTAATATTCGCGTGATACTTATAAACTACTATATGAAGACGAGTGTCCACGTAAACAGTATTCCAAACAAATAAATTAAAATTAATCTGAACATTATCCATGTAACTGTACGCTCAAATATTCCGAAGCAATTAAGCCACGTTAATTAAAGCCTAGCTTAATTCACAGAGCTCTATCGAAATTGATATTCCGACTGGCTGAATAATTAAATGTAAAAATAAATAAATCGAAAAAAGCGCCCAATGCGTCTGAGTGGAGACGGCAACAAGATAATGGTGGTTTTGACGAATGACCCTCGTGGGTCATGCCGGCATTATACAAGAGTTCCCTTAGTGTGTTTTTTTATATTTTTATCTGCCATTGCAAATTTATTTAAATTTAGAATTTCGTAATAAAATATATTCAGTGAGCGGTGGGGGGTTAAGTCTCGCAACGAAACGTCGAATTTGTCGAGGGTTAATTAGATGCGCAGGCTGGCTGTAACATTTACAAAATATTTTTAATTTAACAGAATTTTATTTTCATAAATGTCGATTAATTATTTTACGAACACAGTTCTGTGTATAATAAAATAAATTTCTGTGTAAATAATTTCTGTGTACTCGGCCAGCAGTGGTCGAGCCGGTCACTATATAGGGTTTATGCATGTATTATTTCATAATTTTAATCAAACTACGCCATCAATCGATTCATTATTTTGATCCAGTGACATAAGCTACATAATTTTTACTATCTTAAAAAACGAAGGTGGTTCACCGATAATTTTAGATCACCAATTTCAAGCGATTTTTTTTAAGATACTTCAGTGCAGTTTTATTTGTAATAGAGATTTAGCTTTTAAAGTTATGGATATTTATTGCTTGTTTGAATATAACATTCAGTACTTATTGCCATTTGTGTAAAACTGGACATTTCCAACCCATGATACGTTTCAATATAGCCTCGGTTCATGTGTCGTCGATTATGCATATTGAAACCACCTGACCATGTTGACAGGATCACAAATTGCTTCGAAACACGAAGCGACAGGAATCGTATCCGATCGCGACATTGACGGATAATGAGCTTTGATAATTTGATGTACAAAATCATCGATATATTATATACCTAGATGCACAGTTGACGCTCAGAAAATGGACAGCAAAGGAGTGCTTAAGTATTCCTTTTCCCTACAGTCGGACGCCGATAGAATTCTAGCCGGTTCCACCATTTTAGCTTCGCAATTTATTTACATGTAAGTTGTCATCGTATAATGATTTCTTAGGTTTACGTTTACCAAATCGTGATATAATCCGTAAAAATAGTTTAATTTCATTGTCATCGTATAATAAGAATTAAATAACTTATAAATACTTAATGATTTCATTGTAAATATGGTGTTTTATTTACAATAATATTACTTTCGGATTGTGCAGAAGATGCCTAACTGTTACATTAATGGGATTTTTCTTTCGCAAAGTCGCCATTTTGGTTTCGTTCCCTACATTAAGAATGCTTCGTTTTTGGTTGTTATTGTCCTCTATCTTTTTTGTCTAAGTTCTAACCTCATTGAGGTTGTAACTTGTAACCAATTAACTTTGTACGAAGACAAAGTCACTGCAGTAAAAAATAACCTTGTCGCTTAAATTCCCTGCTATAGATTATCATTGTGAGTTATTACTTTTGATAAAATAGTAACTCGTTTTTCAGTTCGTGCCTCGTTTTTCCTTGTCTGTTGAATAAAACATTAAAGCTTGTTTATTTTCGTATTTTGACAAGGGTATTTTGTGTTCGTTATAATGGGTATTGTTTTAATGGTAGATTTGAGTTAGTTGTACCCGGGCCTTATTCCACCTCTAAGTGGATTATTTTCAACCTTGCAGAAAGAATTTGGCTTTGATTTTGCAACCGTCTGCATGCCTAACAACCTTCTTCTGGATAATACATACATACATACATAAGCTCATGCCTGTATCTCCGAAGGTGTAGGCAGAGGCGCCCTAGCGAACTAGAACATCCACATTTCGCCGAGCTTAGTTCCGTCTCAGATGTGATAGGGGGCGAGCCTATCGCCATATCGGGTACAAATTCCAGACTCCGGACTGATATGGAAAAATCCAATATCACTTTGCCTGACCCGGGGATCGAACCCAAGACCTCAGGACGGTAGTCGTACCGATTACAACCAAGCCACCGAGGCAGTCTGGAGAATACAGTCCCGGGCAATTTGTGTTAGAAAACACCCTCTTGACATAAAACCCAGGAACTCCTATTTCATAGCATATATATAACATTACACCGACAGAAACAGAGAGATTATTGAATCAAAAACTTAACGGACAGACTTCAAAATTGATCCGATCGTGACCAAATTGTATTGGACCACCCTTGAAATAAGCTCTATCGAACACAAAAATAATTTTGAAAATCGGTCCACATTTGGCGAAGATATCGCGTAACATACGTAAAAAAATACCGACGAATTGAGGACCTTCTCCGTTTTGGAAGTTCGTCGAAAACATTACCCTCCTTCCGAGGCAGTAAGAAAATGTCATAAAACAAATCCACTAAACCTGTCAGATCAGTCCAGGACGTATCAGATTCAACGAAGCCACAATTCCTAACTTAAATAATCTATTGTAACGCAACGGGGCGACATTATTCAATGTTCCCGAACCCATCAGGAAGTTATCCCATTACAGAACGGTCGCGGACACCGCAAGATGAGACATCGCTACAGAAACTTTGAACGGACTTAGATACAATTTATTGGACATTATTCTAAACATCCCTTCCCCCTTCTCCCTCACTACGTTGGCAACGCACCCATGATTCTTTTTGTGTCTTGGGTGTCTATGGGTGCTGGAGATCACTTACCATCAAGTGACCTCCCTTTAACGTTGGCTCCTATGATTCTTTTTGTGTCTTGGGTGTCTATGGGTGCTGGAGATCACTTACCATCAAGTGACCTCCCTTTAACGTTGGCTCCTATGATTCTTTTTGTGTCTTGGGTGTCTATGGGTGCTGGAGATCACTTACCCTCAGGTGACATCCCTTTAACGTTGGCTTTCTTTTTCTTTACGTCTGTAGTGAGAAGTCAAGTTGTTTAAGTGGTAGAGCCATGCTTGACCCTTAGATACTTATGCCATATATATATATATATTTCTTTCTTATTGTTACCTAAGACATTGGCTGAATAAAGTTTCCCTCTCATTTCATATTGTAATATTCACATATTCATATTGTCATGTTTATTTTAGACATTTCTACGAACTAAAATAGGTTAGATTATTTACATAGTTGTTATGGATCCATTGTAATTGGTACATATTGCAAAAGAAGCAAGTTGTGAGTTCGAATTCATAAAAAAATACACCCATCAGTCACACACTTAGTCCTGACCCCATACTAGGTATAACCCGTATCGTGGGTGTCAGAGACTATGAGAGGCTTTCGGTCTCACAACACCCAGACTTGAAACAAATATCTGTAGGCCACACAAACATTTGTCTCAATACGGGGATCAAACCCGCGGCCTCTCGCTTTACAGCCGGCTACTCGCCCGCTGCGCCACGGAGGCTGTCGAATTCAGCCGCAAGTGTACGCATGAATATCGCTATGAATAATTATAGCTGTCTTGGGTGAAGGAAAATATCGCAACGAATTCTTTATCATAATTTCCAAGGCCTCATGCGCCTTTGTAGACCAAAAACATAATGAAGTTTATTAGGTATTTAATTGTTTTTTAGGCGTAGTGTAGTTATTTTAGTAGAATGCTTCGGTTTTGTAGTTGTATTGCATGCGCGACGACTACCGTCCCTGAGGTCTTGGGTTCAATCCCCGGGTTATGAACTTGATGTTGGGTTTTCTTCTAATAGCCCGGTGTCTGGAGTTTGTGCCCAATTAACGGTAGGTTTATCAAATTTAGAACGGAAATAAGCTCGGCGAAATGAGAGTGTTCTAGTTCTTTAACCTTACACACTTCGTTTTTTTTTATAGCACAGACTGGCAAGCGAACAAATGGGTCACCTGATGGTAAGTTATCTCTATCGCCCATGGACACCCAAGACACAAAAAGAATCATGTGTGCGTTGCCAATCTAAAAGGAGGGAAATAGGGATTGGGAAAGGGAAGGAGAGAATTGGGCCACCGGAAATCTCACTCACCGAACGAAACGCGAGAGCGAGCCACTTTACGTCGGTTTTCTGTGAGATAGTGGTATCAAACCGGTTAAGCCAGCTCATCCGTGCTGTAGACGTAACTGTCTACAGCGTAGCTCTACCACTCTTGTTTGGATGAATAAAATACACAAATCGTCCAGAATCATATGCCCTACCTGCTCGTCTGCCAGTCTGTGCTACAAAATAAATTCCTGCTATCCTGCTATAATCTGCTATAAAAGAAAATCCCTTTAATATTCTAAACCCCATCGAAATCGAAATAACAAAAGCCATTGTAATATGAATCACACGCGATAATAAACAGAAACAAAAGGTGTATAAAGACCGCTTGGTTTTGGACAACAGCCACCGAATTTATAACGACAAATATTGGCGTGGTCGACGTATCTTTGATTTGTGAGCATCGCCAGTTCGAGGTTAGAAATAAAAGCGGCAATAAAAATCCATTGAATGGTGTTGCCGATGGGAAAACAAAGGGTTTGAAACAATACGTTAATGTTTTTGGGGCTTTAAATACCGGAATGTTTGTTTATGATGATTACGTTGATGGGACGTCATGGGAGTAAAGGTTTTCATTCGGGTTGTGTTACATCTGTTGATATTAAGCTGAAGTTTCATCCACCTGGATGAATGGCGTTCCTCAAAAGTGCGTTTTACACGGAACTTTCTTCCACGAGCAACGTGCTGGTGGAACCAGCTTTCGGCGGTTGTATTTCCAGACCGTTATAAGTTAGGGACTTTCAAGAAAAGAGCCTATATCTACCTCAAAGAATATTTGACGAAATCTAAACAATGTGTGACATTTTATGGATTCAACAAATGATTTGATTTAATATTATGTAATATTTTCTATGACACTCCAATACATTTGCTCATGTTTGTTCCAGATTCCCAGTAACAGCAGACATGGCGCCAGTGAGTTCCCTCCTCGTGTACTACGTCACCGAGGCAGGTGAACCTGTTAGCGACGTTGCTAGTTTCCACGTACGTCTACTGCATAAAGAGGTGAGACGCTGCCTATGTCTTTAATTCAGAACTATGCATCATTTACCATCAAACTTTTTCTTCTACACGCCCTTGTTCCATTTAATTATCGACGCACAAGGATTAAGGATTTGAGGCGTTACATAATCTACTGATTTAAAAAAAAGGAGGTCATAATGATTTCTTAGGTTTACGCGAATGTTATTCATTTTTAATTTTTAACCAAACCAAATCGTGATAGAATCCGTAAAAATAGTTTTATCTCAAGGAGAAGGTCCTCAATTCGTATGTATTTTTTATGTATGTTACGCGATATCTCCGCCAAACGTGGACCGATTTTCAAGATTATTTTTGTGTTCGATTGAGCTTGCTTCTAGATAGTCCCATATGTATTCACGGAACGATAAGTTTTGAAGTCGGTCCGATATGTTGTCAAGCATGTTGCAGCTTTCGTGAGGATGAAAGAATACTGTTTAGTTTTTTACGACCGGCTGCCTGCCTGACGTCACACCCCCATCTGTTTGGATTTTAGATTTTTGGATCATCACAGGGGTTTGGATCTCAGGCAAATGGTATTAGAAAAATACCATGTCTGACCTGGGGGATTACCACCACCTCTTATAGCAGTATTATTATAATTTTACTTGTACCGATTCCCATACAAAACAAACGAAGAACGATTATAATAATACTGCTGTAAGAGGTGGTGGTAACCCTGCTGGGCATGGTACCTAGGACCTCCCGGTTGGGGTCACTCAGTGAGCCATTGTATTGTATTTTTTGTATGTTTTTTTTTGTATGTTTTTATTTGTATTTTTTTTATTTCATACTAAACAGGTTGCAATCATTGATACACAATTATGACTAAAAAAAATCATTTGTATGTATTTTCTTGGTGGTTTAGCTGCTCTAATTTATATATCTTATTTGTATATGGTACTTTATAAGCATTTATTGTCAACTGGCATTTAAAAGAGCAATGCCAGAGTTTCTTGCCCGTTCTTCTCTGGCGAAACGGCCTTCCGAACTGGTGGTAGAGGAACTTTGACGGAATCTAAATAAGGTAGTAACATTTCATGGATTCAATAAATATTTTGATTTGATTTGATTTGATAACCCATATATGCTGCCACCAAGAGAAGACCAATTAGACCTAGACCAATTAGAAGGCTCAAATAGTGTTTCTAGGTTTATATTATCTAATAATTATAACATAATATATTACACATCAATTTAATGTAGTCTCTAAGTTATCTGGCGTGTAATTGAAATAGTGTTTACACAGGCTAATTAGTATTCTGTTAATATCAGTAATCCTGAACGATGGTTTAATATTATACTTTGAACTACTCATTGTAATGAAATAGGCACATAATTCGTATATAGAGCAATTATGCTCTTATCCACGGACTTCCAAATAGGAGAAGGTCTTTAATTACTCTGTATTTTTAGTATGTATGTTACGCGATATCTCCGCCAAATGTGGACCGATTTTCAAAATTCGATAGAGCTTCCTCAAGGGCGGTCCCATATAATTTGGTCACGATCGGATTTGAAGTAGGTCTGTTAAGTTTTTAAACTTGTGATTATATATTATTTGGACCGTGTTGTGCCGAAATGAGCCAAACGACAAAAAAAATTCGCAACAATATGGTCTATATTAATAGACCATTAGGTTTGGATCATGTTGGCATCATTAAATTTTTTTATTTATTTTTGTGGTTTGACTCATTTCTGCACAACACGGTCCATTTTATCTTGTGATTATTTATTACATTTATATTATTATATTTATATGCATTAAGTCCGCCTTTATGCAATTAGTTGTATAAATAAAAGTTAAATAAATTAAAAAAAGAAAAAAAAATTGTCGTCCACACATTTTTGTGACATTTTTCTAGTTACAATCATCATCGTAGCGACGTCCACACTCCACTGCTAAACATAGGCCGCCCACAAACAATTCCAGATCAACCTGGTAAAGTCGCTAGATGCACCCGCTTCCTAGTTACAATAATGATCTCAAATTATATCATCATTTAAAATTCTTTGATCGCCCTATGTAGATATCAGATGATGATGGTGAATTTGCAACACAAGCCGAATCTTTATTCGTCACTATAATTTGATATTACCACGATTATAAAACTTCGAGTAAAGTGACGTCACCACTTCACTAGTACAATTTTGTTGCGTATGAATAGTAGGCAATCCTCTTTTCTATAAAACATTTTTAGGGGACCGAGCATCCCTTCCGCGTCACTGTGTAAGTCAGATTGACATGAGTAAATCCCCAAGCGCATTCGGATAAGGGTGAACACACACTGAAACGCAGGAAAAACACGCTTTTTGTCATCGTTTTTAGAATTCTTTGGGCCTTACTTAAAACAGCATTTTTAGCTGAGCAAATGGTTACGAATAACCTGTCACTTTTTTCCTTGCGTTACATTGTATAAAAATGAAAGGGACAACCTATGGTACAAAGATAAGCAGCGCTTAAATATTTTTATAAGTAAGGGGCTTTATGTGAAATTCAACTATACTGACCCCACATTACCGTGCCACTGGGCGAAGGCGGAATCGTCTTCTCACATGCCCACCTGCATGGCTTTTAAAGCCAATAGCCCGACTGCCAAAGCAATAGTTTTAATAAATTCAATCTTAGAAACTGGATTAGATGCCGACATATTTGCTGATGGAGCCCAAACTTTGAGTAATAATGTATATTTATTTTTAAGTTTTTCAAATTTATATATGCACAAATCTACTGTACTATAATAATGGCCTTTACTGTACCGATTTCTTAAGATTACGCGAATGCTATTCATTGAAAGTCAGTCCAACCCGTGACCACGAAGACTGCAAAAGCCTTCGAAACGTCGGGAATAAAAATTAAAACCAAATCGTGATAGAATCCGTAAAAATAGTTTTATTTCAATGGCCTTTACTGTTCTCCTCTTAATCTATAATTATCATGCGTTTTGGTGTTTTTTCACTGTAAGCTTGTATTGATTTCATCATCATCATCATCATCAGCCATAGGACGTCCACTGCTGAACATAGACCTGCCCCAAAGATACGTAGGACGTCCACCTACAAGGTGGACCGACGACCTGATAAAGGTTGCAGGAAGTCGCTGGATGCAGGCCGCTTCGAACAGGTCGATCTGGAAATCTTTGGGGGAGGCCTATGTATTGATTTAGTAATAAATAAATAAATAAATATGTTTGAACAGCAACGACGAGCGTTACGGTGAGTCGTAGTTGCGGTTGAACCTGTGTCGTCGGTATCAGGAACCAAAATCCCACATCGTATGCATTAAGTTCTATTTATTACCATCAGGCATCAGGTGATACAATTGCTTGTTTGCTAATCATTAGAAAAAATATAGCATTAAAGTCAAACTAAAGCCCTTAAACTTATAGTGGGAACCTTAAAAAGCCTAAACAAACCTGCGGACGGATCTTTTGCACTATTTGAAACAGAATGTACCACAGAAACACCATATAAAGCCAGATTATTTAATCAACCGCTATTGATAATGACGGGGGACACAAAACGAAGTGTGCTTGTGACAAGCCTTTGTAAAGCCGCGGGTGGTGTCCGTAGTTTTGGTGTACATTTAATGGGAAATGCATGTGGATACGCCCTTATATTATCCTACTATATTGTAAATGTGAATGTTTGGATGGATGTGTTTGTTAAACCGCGTCTCCTGCACTAAAAGATTATACAAAACATGTATTGTTTTTATATATGGTCAATTGTTCTAGGAAGTGAATGAAAAACCTTTTTTAGTGCTTTGTTTAGAAAAAGCTTGTGCAGGAGACGTGGCTTTACTCAATCACGCAAGAAAGTCTGAACGGATCTGGATGGAGAGGTGTTGGGGTATTCGTCATACAAATATTTAAGGTTTTCTCTAGCAAGAAATGTCAAAAAAAACCATGGTCGAGCTACAGACATTATTTGACCCTTCTCGATATCGATAACGTTACATATTTATATCAAAGCTTTTTAGTTTATACGTTTATGTTTATTATATTCCTACGTCATTCATCTATATGTAAAATACCTGACCGCCTCTACCGGTTACATGGAGAACCGAATTTTCCATACAAATTATTTTACGAAGTCGCTAACATGAAATGTTATAAAACTCATCGTAGAGCTACTGGTAAAAAAAGTTCACCTCTTTTATTTAAAATAAAGAAAAAAGGAAAAAGGTTACTATGCAGCCAATTTCACCAGAAACCATTTACCAAAGTAATAATCGCCAATTTCGCGATACCTCTTAGCTTTATAAAAGACCCTTTGAAAGAGACCACTAAACCTACCAAGAAACGTCGCATCGTCTCCTCAAAGAAAATATTAATAAATCGTCGTGAAAAAGAAAATTAATAGCTACCTTAATTTTAATTAGACGTAACAACCCCGCTCTCAGCTTATTGGACGACATTTAGCAATGACGTTTATAACGGTGCCCTCCAATTAGGCGGAATTAGTACGTTGGGGCAAAAAAGGTTTTGCAGAGAAAACACGAACACCATTTTAAGATGAACTTTTAGAATGGGAAGGTTTTCAAATTGACATCATCGAATCCTTAGATATATTGATATCGAATCATAATACCGAAATTATAAAGCTTTTTTACGTCGTCTTTAGAAACCCATTCATTGGAGATATATATAATAATATATTTATTCAATTATCCTATTATCTTGGACAAAGGCAATGGGTCCTAACGTCTTCATATTTTGTGGTTCAGTAGCCCGAGCATGAAAAACTAATGTAAATGTAAATGTATTCGACTTCGCTGCGCACTGATGACGTTTGGTTAATATTTCATACAAATTTCAAAGACGCGCATCGAGCTGAAATACATTTACGGTTGTCAGAAATTTTCCTGCTCAGGCCGCTGTTTAATAATTAAAAAGGATGAAGAACGACAAAGTGAATATCCGAGTTGATATGAATTTATGACAAGTCTACTTTCAATATATTATAAATATTGGAATATAGATTGCTTTTAAATAAGGATATCGATTTCTTGCCTTCTTAGCCTGTAAGCAGCATAGGCTGTGGACCAGGAGGTAGTAGTTTCGAATCCCTGCAGGGTTACCACCACCTCTTATAACAGTATTATTATAATCGTTCTTCATTTGTTTTGTATGGGAATCGGTACAAGTAAAATTATAATAATACTGCTTTAAGAGGTTGTGGTAACCCCCCAGTTCGGGCAACGCCAATTTTCTAAAACAATTTACTCCAAACGGTTCCTAGACCCGTCGATCGGGATCGACGTCATGCAAATATTCTTCTAAACTGACTCAACATATGTAGGAGTCGAATAAAGGCAGGTGAAGAAAATGCTGTAATCAAATAATCACGAGTTTAAAAACTTAACGGACTGACTTAAAATCCGATCGAGACCAAATTTATATGGGACCACCCTTGAAATAAGCTCTATCAAACACAAAAAGAATTTTGAAGTTCGGTCCACATTCGGCGGAGATATCGCGTAACATACATTTAAAAAAAATACAAACGAATTGAGGACCTTCTCTTTTTTGGAAGTCGGTCGAAAAAATCTGGCAAAACCAGCAGAACGTCCGTTGTTTTAAATGATGCCTCGTAAAATTTTTCACATTCGCTAATGTCGGGCTATTCCCGACATAATCTCAGGCAATAACGTTTAATCAACGTACGCACTAATGAAAGGCAATTCGTTGCCAGTTAAAGGGTGCAATTAAACCCGTTGTAATTCAGTTGATTGTATCCGACATCGGTCGGGTCCGAGGTGACGGTCGGATAATACGAATTCCAGATGCTGAAGATAGTGTTGATTGCATCGTGGACGATTTATGTGCAGTCCAGGCCTTATTGGACTGATAATGTGTGGTAGTCTCTTAAATAGTTGCGTGCCATGAATCAGTAAACCTATAATTAACTTTTCAAAGAAACGAAAAATGAGTGGTGCACAAAAACAGAAAATAAAAACGAAGTTTTCGAACGAAAAAATGAAAATCCCTTTTCCCTCCATTTAGGTTGGCAACGCACCCATGAATCTTTTTGTGTCTTGGGTGTCTATGGGCGGTGGAGATCACTTACCATCAGGTGACCCATCTGCTCGTTCGCCAATCTCTGCTATAAAAAAAAAGGACTTGGTTTGCAAAAGTTCGTAACAAAATTTAATTACTAAAATACTTTTCTATGTTTTGTATTCTTACTAAATTATTAAACGGTGAAACGTTTTTACAATAGATATTTTGGAATTGGATTTTTGGGCAAAAGGCAATTTCCGGGAGCAAAGGGATAGCAATCACCGCAAGTGTAACCTCTGCAAAATTATTTATGGACTATCATAATAATGTAACCTCATAAAAGCAAAAAAAAGACAGACAGTTCAAATAATTAGAACTGGAAAAGGTTACCTAGTGTAGGATGTTGACGCAGAATCTCGATAGCCATCGCTGGCTATGGTCCCTATGGGTTGATACCAAAGAACTTTAGCCAACATTTGGCTTTCAATTGACAGTTGGGTCAAGAGTTAGATGCAGAAGTTATTGGACATATCACGTATCAGAAAGATGTTCCCCACTCTGAGCTAGCCATACAATGGGAAAGGAAAATTAAAATGAAATATTGTTGCTCTAAAACTAGACCAACCTTTATTTTGAAAGACTGATTAATAAAATAATTTATAAATTAGGCTTAAACTCGGTCTTTGGCTGCATGTGACGTAATTAGAGCGACTAATTCACAATGTTACAGTTAACATTATATAACATGTTTACTTGAAATATAACCCAACTGTATTATTATACGGAAATGATAAATTCAAAAGCTTGCTTAAAATTAACCCCAATTCTGTATTTAAGACTAAACATTGTGAATTAGTCGCTCTAATTACGTCACATGCAGCCAAAGACCGAGTTTAAGCCATATAAAATGTTAATACAAAGCAAAACGTATTGTTCCGAGTTTAATGCTAAAAGCGCTTGATGACCCATTGTGTTGTTTTAATGGATTTAACGTTGAAAAGTTTGCCAGTATTGCCACGTAAAATTATCTGCCATTTGTAAACCATTTGGATTCGGAATGTTAACGTTTCGTGGTTTCTTTTTTTATACAAATTGTACCTACTTTGCAGAGGAGGATTGCAATTTGTGTATACATTTTTTGTTCTGAATTTTGGTAATATTTTTGTATATTACGACAGCCGAGTTAAAATCGATTTGATTACTTAATACTGGTAGTACTTTCACATGCGATATTGCCTTTGGTACCTGTTATATTCCAGTTTGAATGACATTGTAGCTAGTGTAACTATGGAACTTCGAAACTGATGTCTCGTCATGACTCATGACAACTCGGATGTTTTTGTTAGTATATTTACAACTTTACAGATATGTACATATACCTCTATATTCTCATATTCTCTGCCTACCCCAACGGGAAACAGACGTGAGTTTGTATGTATGTATATTCTCATGTCGCTGGATGCAGGCCGCTTCCAACAGGTCGATTTGGAAATCTTTGTAGGAGGCCTATGTTCAGCGATGGACGTCCTATGGCGGATAATGTGATGTGATACGTGCATTCGCTTTGCTTAGGTGGCAGTTGCTGTGGAAGAAAGGAGGTGGTGGTATCCCCGAGCAGCACTCCAGCTGAGGGTCCTCGCCCCGCCAGACTCCACGATGTGCTTGATAGGAGCACGGGCTCCGCCGGACGCTCGATTCGATTCTCATCAAACGTAAGTGTCTATAAATTAAACCTAATTAAATTTGAGTAGTAGAACTACCTCCTGACTGCCTCCGTGGCGTGGTGGTATTTCGGTACGACTACGTTTCTGAGGTCTCGGGTTCGATCCACGGGTCGGGCAAAGTGATATTGGATTTTTCCATATCAGCCCAGAGTCTGGAATTTCTGCCCGATATCGCGATAGGCTCGCCCCCTATCACATCTGGGACGGAACTAAGCTCGGCGAAATGTGGGTGTTCTAGTTTGCTAGTATGCCTCTGCCTACCCCTTCGGAGATACAGGCGTGAGCTTATGTTTGTGATGTGTGTGTAGTAGAACCACGCTGTAGATAGTAACGTCTACAGCACGAATGGGCCGGCTCGACCGGTTTGATACCACTACACAGAAAACCGACGTAAAGTGGCAGCTGGCTGTCGCGTTTCGTTCGGTGAGTGATTTCCGATGGCCCCTTCCCCTCCCCCTCCCTTCCTCATTCCCTTTTCCCTTCCCTTCCATTCCCTTCTAGGTTGGCAACCATGATTCTTTATGTTTCTTGGGTGTCTATGGGCGGTGGAGATCACTTACCATCAGTTGACCCATCTGTTAGTTTGCCAGTCCCTGCTAAAAAAATTTGATATCTTTTTTCCAGCTGCCTTTTTCCGATTCAATCTAATGTGGGGGTCAGCGCTTTCTCAAGCATGTTACAGAAAGGATTCGACTTATTTTCATGACCGGTTGACTGCTCCTTCAAAGATTTCCAGATCGACTTGTTGATCGATCTTTGGGGGAGATCTATGTCCAGCAGTGGACGTCCTGTTGCTTATAATGATGATGAAAGTTTGTGTCAACCGATGTCATTGTAACTAGCACTGCATAATAGAAATTGTGACAAATGTAAAATTCCACTGTCTCTCGTAGTTTTGTTTTATCTATTACCCAGTATAGACTGCCTCGGTGGCGTGGTTGTATTTCAGTACGACTACTGTCCTGAGGTCTCGGGTTCGATCCCGGGTCGGGCAAAGTGATATTGGATTTTTCCATATCAGCCTGGAGTCTGGAATTTGTGCCCAATATGGCGATAGGCTCGCCCCCTATCACATCTGGGACGAAACTAAGGTCGGCGAAATGTGGGTGTACTAGTTGGCTAGTGCGCCTCTGCCTACCCCTTCGGGGCTACAGGCGTGAGCTTATGTTTTATGTTTATTACCCAGTCAAGTTTTTCTTTGATAGATGGAAAAAAAAGGTACGGGGTAAAAATGCAAGACTGAACGGTGAGGGACATAAACGAAACGTAGGAATCAAAATAAATACAAATCGCAAAAAAAGAACGAAAAATCCAGTCAAGAAATTGTACAATATTGTGTTCGATGCCTTATAATATTTTTTGTTGTTCGACTGGCGTAGGTAGTTAGGTACGTCACAATCCGTCTTTCAGTTAGTTTGTCGTAGGAAATTCAGTGGAAATATTTTCAGACTTTCTGTATGTGGGACGAGAATGAGCAGTTTCCGTTGTTATTGATATGTTTTTTGTTTTGAACATAAATCGTGGTGAAAGTATTGGTAAATATTTTTCGCAAAGTATTATGTCGAAATAACGATAAGGTACTTAACCAACCAGATCAATAAGCATACATAGGGGAAGTCCGGGCAAAGTGAACACCTTAACATGTTAAAGGCTTTATTAGAACAGGTATAAGAGATACAAACAAAATAAATATCCCAAATCAGTCTTTATTAAATGCTTTAACATATATTATTATCATTTAACTTTAAAATTGAAACAACTAGTAACAAATACCAAAATAAAAAAATGTGTGATAGTATTCACTTTGCCCAGACCCCCGGGTAAAGTGGATATGGTGCTCGGGCAAAGTGAACAACTACCTTTTAATGGTACAAAACTCAAAGTCACACTTAATAATTGAAATTATTATTATCATATAAAATGAAAAATTACTTAAATTCGCATTTAAATGAAATATCACAAAAATTAAGTCTGGCATTTATCACATATGTAGTCTCCAATGCCTTCGAAAGCGAAACATTCTTCGTCACACCACCTGAAACAGACACCACAGTGAACCCAATTTTCAATTGGATGATCATCTTCTTCAATATATATTTCACCGCAAAAAATACACAAAATATCTTCGAATTTCTTATTTTTTTCGTATTATATTACCCTTTTTAACAGGTTTTTAGCAGTCTTTTTAGGACCTTTTTTGGACCATACATTTAGTTTTTTAGTTATATTTTTAACTTTATTTTGTTCAAATTTTAGTTCTTCTTTTACAGGTGTACTAGTTAAAATGTCTGACTTTTGTAATTTCCGTTTACGAGTTGTCATTGGTTTGTGAGGGTTTGGTAGTGTAGTAATGGCACAATCATCATTCTGAATATTATTGTATATATTATTCATATGTATTTTGATTATTTATATATTTATTTATATATGAACTTGATATTTATTTTTATGAGTATCTATATTATTTTATTAATTATTATTAATATATTTATATATCTATATATGTGTAACATTTTATTAAACCTTACCCTACATTTTTTTTACTTTTCATCATATACACCTGCCTTGTCTTTTCTCTACACCACCCAAAGGTTGACTGGTATAGAATGCCTCTGGCATTAAGTCCGCCTGTACATGTCTATGTATAAAGTGTTTAAAATAAAAATAAATAAATAAATATTAATAGTTTGACGTGACTGTACAAAGTGGAATAAGCCAACCCATATTTTTAGCTATACCCTTCACAGATTCTCCGGCATAACATAAATTTATTGCTGTCTGCGTGACGTCTTTATTCCAAGAGCCGTGATTAGTTTTGTTTGTTTGTATTAATGCACCAAAATGTTTGTATCTGCAACAAAATAAGAACATTAAACATCTGAAATTAAATAATCGAAAAGGCCGGGTAAAGTGAATACCATATCCGCTTTGCCCTATTCACTTTGCCCAACACGATCACTTTGGACATTAAGCCTATTAATACAAAAACTATTGATTTTGATTCCCAGTACAACATATTGTAAAAGTGCACTTTGATATATAGTAAAACTTTAGTATGCCCAAGAATAATAAATAAATATTATAGAAAATATCATCAAAACACTTACCTCGAAATATTAGAAAATATTTGTCAAAAATACAGTTCCTCTATCTGTGAACGCCGCGTGACGCGGCCTCTCGTTTAAGCCTTTGCCGGTCATTGAGACCTGATAGCGAAACGCTACTATGGCAGCGTGGTTGATGCCAAACGAATAGTTTGGGTATAATGGGGACTATTCACTTTGCCCGGGGTATTCGCTTTGCCCGGACTTCCCCTACATAAGGGGTAGGCAGAGGCGAACCAGCAAACTAGAACACCTACATTTCGCTAATCATAGTTCCGTCCCAGATGTAATAGGCGAGCCCATCCCCATATCGGACATTCCAGACTCCGGGCTGATATTGTGAAATCAAATATCACTTTGTCCTACCCGGGGATCGAACCCAAGACGATAGGCGTATCGCTTGCAATACCACTACACCACCGAGGCAGTCCAAATGATAACAAACCTTTCATAATACAGCAGCTATTTGGCAGCGGCTTGGCTGCGCCCTGGCATTGCCGATATCCATGGGCGGCGGTAACCACTTACCATCAGGTGGGTCGTCTGCTCGTCTGCCTTCTAAGGCCAATAAAAAAATTACTTCTGCAGAACACCAGATCATGAAGAGCAGCCAGGCCCGGAGTTCGTGTCAGCTGGAGTCTCCTTGTTCGTTGGCGGAGGGGCCTGCGGTGGAGGAGTTCTGTACAGGCAGAGGACCGCCCCTGCCCCCCGCGCGCCCGCTCACCTCGTCCCTCCCGCCTCGCATGACAGGCTCTGGATGTGGAAGTGCTTCAATTATACGTAAGTAGATTTGGATATGGTAATTTTTACCGACTTCAAAATAGAGTTTGTTTATGTGTGATAACTTCCAGATAAGTGGACTATTTTGTTTGAAAGAGTATCTATTGTTAGAAGTGGTCCCATTATATATTGGGAAGCTAAAAATGAATAAAGTTTAACAAGACTAAAAATCGCTTTAAAAATAATAAATATTTAAAAAAAAAACAAATTGAACTAAGAATAATCCTCACGCCCTTATCCCCAAAGGGGTAGGCAAAGGCGCACTAGCAAACTAGAACACCCACATTTCGCCGAGCTTAGTTCCGTCTCAGATGTTATAGGGGGGGAGACTATCGCCATATCGGGCACAAATTCCAGACTCCGGGCTGATAGGGAAAAATCCAATATCACTTTGCCCGACCCGGGGATCGAATCCGAGACCTCAGAACTGTAGTCGTACCAAAATACCACCTCGCCACCGAGGCAGTCTCATATTATTTATCATTATTTTATACTAATAAACTCCTTAAAAGAAATTCATCAATTGAATAGCCCTAAATACTTGTTAAAAATACGTAAATTAATGAAATTTGACGCTAATGAAAATTTATTAACACAATAAATAGAGCTCAAAGCTTACAATCCGAACTTGAGACACTTATTGTGTAGCGACGAAGAAAATCCAATATAACTTAAATTTTAACAAATAATTTAACCCCGTGAGGGATTTAAATTGAATTTAAAATCGGTTTAAATCAGTAATCTGTCTAGACGTGAACTCACTTTTTAAAATCGAATTTAGAGATGTGACATTCGTACCTTGCATTATAATAACGAAAGATCGATTACAGAATCGATTATTTTTCATATTTATTCTATACAAATATGAGGCTAACCAGAAAACTAGGACACCTACTTCGTCAAGCTTATTTCCAACCCAGACGTAATAGTGGAAGTGCCTATCGCCATATCTGGCACAAGATCCAGACTTCAGGCTGATATTAGACGTAAGTAGTAAAATAATAGTCCAAAAAAGAAATATACCATACTTCTATAACACATCGCATTAAAAGTTGAAAACATTTCAGCATAAAGAGTTTGTTCTAGAGCAAAATAAATCATTGTAAAAACGTAAGGTGTTTTCACAGTATTATAAAATTTTCTTTACTTTATGTATAGCTGTTAATAAAATATTTGTAACATTTAATATTTGGCACCCCACGCTTTTTGGCGAAGACCACCAAGATGGTGAAGATCACATTGAAAGATTCCATTACATAAATACATTGATACATAAATAAATAAATAATAAATACACCCAACAGTCACACACCTAGTCCTGACCCCACACTAGGTATAAACTGTATGAAGTGGATGTCAGAGACTATGAGAGACTTTCGGTCTCACAACATACTTGAAACAAATATCTGTAGGCCACATAAACATTTATATCAATGCGGGAATCGAACCCGCGGCCTCTCGCTTCACAGCCGGCTACTCGCTCGCTGAGCCACGGAGGCTGCCACATAGGTCCATATTTTAAACACACATAACACAAGATAAGCTCACGCCTGTATCCCCGAAGGGGTATGCAGAGGCGCACTAGCGAACTAGAACACCCACATTTCGCCGAGCTTAGTTCCGTTCCAGATGTGATAGGGGCGAGCTTATCGCCATATCGGGCACAAATTCCAGACTCCGGGCTGATATAGAAAAATCCAATATCACTTTGCCCGACCCGGGGATCGAACTCGAGACCTCAGAACCGTAGTCGTACCGAAATACCACCACGCCACCGAGGCATATTTTAAACAGGTGAAGCTTATGTAAAAACCCTATATTACTGACCCGGGTTTCAAAAGACCTCAGAACCTTCATGCATAGATTACGCGAGATTCAGAAGGCGTGAAAGCCACCTGCAATACTAACGTAATACAGTCGGAAAATAAACCCGCATAAATCCAAGAGCCGCTGATTCATCTGTCGGCCGACGTAAGTTATGGTCGTAGCGCTGAATGACAAACAGCCGAGCTGGTCCACGGGTTAGATACCAAAGTTATTCAGAAGTTAAACTAGGTGAACAGTATGGTTTTGTATTATAGCCTAGGTAGCGTAGGTGTATTCGGATCGATTTTCAGTTCGGGTAGGGTGTGGACTGACCAGGTGAAGTCATCGCTAAACATCTCCCTTAACGAATGCACCCGAAGCGCTGCTGTTCGTGACGAGTGGCGACGAATCCGTAAGCGTGCCACAAATCCCGGAGTGACGACCACGACCACTCTGTCAAGAGTGTAGCGACTAGGAAGAAGGGTGTATTTCTAACACTGCATGGGACTGGATCCCTCAGATGGGGGTTGACGTCAGGCAGGCAGTTGGTCGGAAACACTAAGCCAAATCCGTTCCGTAACATTCTTGCGCCGACCCCACATTAAGGTGGGATAAGGGCAGCTAGAACGAAAGTAGCGTAATTGTATTGGGTAAATGGTATGACTACCGTTACGAGTAATTTTCGATCCCCAGTTAGTGATATTGGTATTTTAAGTGAAAACTTCTTGAGGCGTACTTTATTTTGTAGATATAGAATGAGACTGATCCGTCACGCTGGGCTATGTAACGCTCGTTCAGGTAACGTCGGCTTGAGTCGACTTAAGGAGCTAAAATTAACCTTGGATTAATTAAGTTTTCACTTCTACATGTGATCTTTAGCACACAACGGTTTTTCTGCTCAGCATCAGCCGCTGCCTGAAAGCATTCTTCTAGTTCGCCCCCTTTTGCGGGATAAAAATAAACTTTCAGCGTTGTGGATCTTCTAGTTCTCTTGTTCGACTGTATCTACTCCTTTGGGAATGTAGGCGTGACTTTCTGTATATGTACGAATTGATTACTCTCGAAGTTAGTCAAAAATAAACTGAAAACAAATACGAATTTAAAACTAACGTAAACCAGCTATCTAAATTCAATTGGCCTTGTATAGCCCACAACGCGTGCTCATTCACAAAGCAAACCCATGTATTGTCAATAACACTGTTATTCAGAGCCATTTTGCGTATCACACTACGGTTAGATACGCCGCGCGCGTCATACCACGCAAAGTGGCACTATTGCAATCGTTTTGCACTTTTTTAGTACATTTTATGCCACATTATATGATGGTAAATATATTTTTCTTTATCTTTGGGGGAGGCCTATGTTCAGCAGTGGACGTCCTATGGCTGATGATGATGATGATGATATTTTTCTTTATAGCAGAGACTGGCAAACGAGCAGATGGGTCACCTGATGATAAGTGATCTCCATCGCCCATAGACACTCAAGACAAGAAAACCATGAGTGCTTTGCCAACCTAAAAGGAGGGCAATAAGAATTTGTAAAGGGAGGAAGGGGATTGGGCCACCGGAAATCTCACTCACCAAACGAAACACCACAATGAGCTACCACTTTACGTCGCATAGTGGTATCAAACCAGTCGAGCCGACCCATTTGTGCTGTAGACGTAACTGTCTATAGCGTGGCTCTACCACTCAAAACTTTACTGTTTATATATCACTTATGTATTACCATAACATACCCATTCTAATCTTTATTATTATTATCTTATTCTTTGAAAGAGGGGATTAGGGATTGAGAGATGGGGATCGAGGAGGTGTAAGGGGGAAACAGGTCGATCTGGAAATCTTTGGGGGAGGCCTATGTTCAGCAGTGGACGTCCTATGGCTGATGATGATGATGATGAAGGGGGAAATGTCACTCCCCAAACGAAACGCAACAGCGAGCTGCGGCCTGAGCAGGAAAATTTCTGACAACCGTAAATGTACTCGAACTCGATGCGCGTCTATGAAATTTGTATGAAATATTAACCAAACGTCATCAGTGCGCAACGAACTCGAATACATTTACATTTACATTCGTTTTTCGTGCTCGGGCTACTGCTTCATATTTTTACTTTTGAGTGGAGCGATAATCCACTACTATAGGAAGAAAGGGTTGAAAAAAGACGAAATATACATATGTACATATTCCTAATTTGCGCTTTACGCAGAATATCACTTATTTATTGGGATAGCTTTCGCATACATCCATATACATACATATACATCTCTCAGCGTCTCACAACACCCAGACCCGAAACAAATATATATAGGCTATACAAACATTTGTCTCAGTGCGGGGATCGAACACGCGACCTCTCGCTTCACAGCCGGCTACTCGCCCGCTGCTCCACGGAGGTTGGATAAATACTCATCTAGACCAGAATTCCCGCTGTTTATAAGAAATGAAATTTTATAACTTATTTTGATACTAATAGTACGATAAAAATGCTCTTATATATTCCCAAGAAACAATTTAACAAGAATTTAAACGATAAAAATTTACAAGAATTTTAAAAGAAACTTAACGCCCGTCACGAGGGGCAACTTCAAGGTTTTCCTTTTAAAGTAATTCGATTTGGTGTGAGAGAGAAATAATTTCAGCAAAGCCCCAGATTCGTTTCCATTAAACGTTATTTTGTTGAGACGTAAATACGGTAAATAGGTCACACGGATCTAAAGTAATTTATTCATTTTATATGATATGAAATTGCTGTGTGGTAATGAATAAATAGAACACGGATTGTGGCTTTGTGAGGGTGAAATCCTTTCAAAATAGTACGATTAATTTAAATTCACAAGCATACAGTATTGAGGTATATCGCGTTTTTAGATAAATTAAAATATCAGTTATTCAATATTCTAAATAATCGATGTAAGAATTTACGATTAGAACATACATAGATAATAATCAACGTATATACTAACTACAGACCTATTTACGTAAGTATCAACAATACCTTATCTAAAATCATACAAAAATGTGTATTTTAAATGTTAAAAGTACAGTTTAAAGTATTAGGAATGTATTTATCACAACCATATTGTTACCGCTTCCAATAGGTCAAAAGGTCGGTCTGTAAATCTTTGGCGGAGGGATTTCTTTAGCAGTGAAGGTCCTGCGGCTGATCATAATTATCAGGATGATCTATTGATATCAAGCATATGCTTTCATGTCAGTTTTATAATTATATTGCGCACATTTGAGGTCGCGTGCTATTTGGGGACCATGTAAGTCAGATCGATTTCAATCAAATATTCGATTAGCTAGAAAATACCATTTGCTTCCAAATTAGCGGTGAATCCCGAGGGATAGCATCCAATATCAAAACCATTTCAATTTAGGGACGTCGAGTTTACCTGACATTGACAATAGTCAATTTTCGAATCGATTCCAAATTCCAATTGAAAGTATTTTCACTTTTTGTAAAAGCAGAGACTGGCAAACGAGTAGTTGGGTCACCAGATGGTAAGTGATCTCCACCGCCCATGGACACCGAAGACAATAAGAATTATTGATGCGTTGCCAGTCAGTAGGCCATCGGAAATTTCACTCACCGAATGAAACGCGACAGCGAGCTGCCACTTTACGTCTGTTTTATTTTATTGATAGTGGTATCAAACCGGTCGAGCCGGCCCATTCGTACTGTAGACGTAATTGTCTACAGCGTGGCTCTACCACTTTATTGGAATTTTATTAGAATTTACTTTATTGCACAAATCATCAAAACAAATAACTATATTCGTCTTCTATCACTGTTCAATTATTATCGCTCATTGTTCATTCACTTACATATCGATCTAAAAAGAAATCGATTACTCGAATAATCGATTGTTTGAAACACCTATAGTAACATGCCTATTTTAAACACGTTACGCGGTCGGCAGCACACTATTATGTTTTTGACATCGAATTAGTCCGTAATATTGTTTTCCGATACGATCATTCCATTATGCAGTTTAATTAACGCCATGTATGGAGGGCAGTAACGGCGTGTAATAAATTCAATGTAACTAAATTGAAAAGCTTTCATGATACCAGTATCATTCCTGATGCATGACTCGGAATAATTATTCCAACCGGCTTACAGTTACTGATGTTTCCTGGTAAATATAAATCTACGGAACATGTAGGTTTATGGCTGGAAGCCATTGTATTCGTGAGATACGTGTTTCATTTACATTTTCAGAATTAATATGCTGTTAGCTTCGTATGGTTTTGTTGATAAAAACTAAATTTATGTAAATAGAAGAAGCCTAGGACCTTAAAATAGATATTAGTATTGATAAATCCAACACTGGTAATGACTTTTGTACCTATATTTAAACATGTAAAATATCGCCGTCTTTATCTAGTAGGTATATGGTTTGTCCGGGACTGAATACTCCAGTAGCCCGAGCACGAAAAACTAATGTAAATGTATTCGAGTTCGCTGCGCACTGATGACGTTTGGTTAATATTTCATACAAATTTCATAGACGCGCATCGAGTTCGAATACATTTACGGTTGGCAGAAATTTTCCTGCTCAGGCCGCTGGAGGGGATTAGCTACAGGTAGGTTGTAAAAACGAAGTCGAATCTTCTTTGCAACTTGCTTCAAAAAGTGTGATGCGCCGACCTCCACTTGACTGAAGGAAAGAGAGAAAGTTCAAACATCTAAAATAAAACCAATACTAAGTTATACTTATTTTTAATCCTGTCAATTTAGACTAGTTAAATTAATAGCTATTACTTCTTTAGGATCTACCCACACCCTTCCTTCTCCACCGTTGAATCCGTTACCAACTTCATACTAGACAGTCATTTCTAGTTGTCTTCCATTACCAACTTCATACCAGACAGTAATTGCTAGTTGGCTTCCATTACCAACTTCATACCAGACAGTCATTGCTAGTTATCTTCTATAAATCGTATCTCTGAACACGTCTTACCACGGCCCTAATATTACAATACTAATTCCGGCCATACAGTATGTCATGTTGTCATAGGAGCTAACAGATTTACTACAAGACTAATCTTGTCGTATATCAAACAGACAAATTGGTCTTATTTAGAGGAATTACCTGTGTGATGTTCAATCTGAAGACGGTTGTTAAGACAATTGCCACCCTGATAAGATTTGAGTGTACAGTATGAAATGTTATTGCTATACTGTAGAAAGATATATCTATGGAATGAAGGTGCTTATACCATTTACCTATTCAACCTGTCCCGCAGAAAACTGACGTCCAATGGTAGCTTGCTAATGCATTTAATTTGACACATGATTTCCAAAGGTCCAAATTCCTCGCACCCTCCCGATCCTTATTCCTTTCCTATAGGATTAGGAATGCACCTATGATTATTTTAGTATTTTAGTGTCAATTTCTGCTGTAAAAAATATCGTATAACTGGTATAAAATACCTTCCTCAGGTAATAAATGATTTTGCGGTGATATTACACTATTCAAGCTAATGTGGTTTTGCAGCAACTTAATTTGAAACACAATGAGTGTCATTTTTGTGCACCATGACATCTTACATCTTGTACTATACAGAGTTATGCAGTGCTGTGTAATTCTAGGTTTAGGATTACGTTAATAAATTGTTTAAGGTTATACGTGTTATCATTACGGCTAACAAAAACACCAGTATTTGGTACACCTAATTCAGCTTAGGTTTTGATACAATTGTTATTGAAATTCTCAAAGCGGGAACACGACCTATAATGGCTCACTGAACCGTTAAGCTAATGCGCTACATCTGGTTAATTTATCGATAGTTGATTTGGTTTATTCATGAATTGTCAAAGTCTACCATCCGCTTGATAGAGGCGGTATTCCTAAAAGTTGTTCATAAATAAAATGTCTTTCTTCGTTTGTTTCATTTATTCATCATGAATTATTACAATAAAATACATATTTTTTCTTCCTAGGAACCAACTATCCACAGACGGCGTGACAATCTCAGCGCCTTCCGAAGCAGGTCGCTGGTCTCTCTGGGCGTTGTCCCTCTCGAACCGCGGTCTAAGATTCTCAGCTCCACGGACCATCAACGTCTTCAGGCCTATTCAGCTGGACTTCTCTCTACCACCGGCTTTGAAAGTCGGTGAGACCGTTGAAGTCGATGTCAAGATAACCAACAACATCAACAATTGTATGGACGTGAGTATACTTATATAATTAAAAGAAGTAGCAATCAAATATATTTTTCTAGTAGTCCCTAGAAGTTTTTGGAAGGAAATCTGAAATAACTAATTTTGGAAAAAAAATGCGAATAATTTAAATGTAGTGTATAATGCACTTAATGGTAGAATTGTGACTATTTAATGATGAGGCTAGCAGGATACAAAAGGACGTTTATAAAAGTGAAAGAAACAACGTGTCCCTATGTCCTCTAACATAATATGAAATTCTAGAAAACCTATTGAAGACAAAGTTTCCTTTATGTAAGATTTGTGGCGCAGAAAAAATAAAAAAGATATGAATTCATATTTTTCTCCGCATTATTCATAAAACATATGTACGCTCGATTACCCTCATTGTTGATTTAGAACTACGTCTCAAATGAAATATAGAGCGAATATCATTCATTGGTGTGTTGGACAAATGGATAGTAAATGTGCATCCAAATGGAATGACGTGGAACTACGGGCTAATTCAACGTGTATTGTACGAGTTATGATGGCAAATTGGTATAGATCGGAAAGGGAAGGTAATGGATGATATAGACATAAATTATTATAATTGGGAAGTAATACAGTCAGTTTTTGATTATACCAGGATCTCAAATTGACGTAAAATAAATACGTCAATTTGACTACGACTATTGATTTTAGTACTTCTCTCGTAGGCGTCTTTAACTATTCTAGTTTATATTCTGTGACGCAGTTTCGCAAAAGAATTTTCTGTCATATACTTGTTTCTATATTCTTGTTATGTTTGCTTACGTTTTCTTCTATCTTCTTCTAAATAAGGATTAAATACGTCGGATTGACGCACCCACACCCACGACTACACTTTTCCTCTACCCTTCATGTAATTATTGACACATAGCAAACAAACATGACCTCCTATCTGTAACCTGAATCCTCTTTCCAATACCTTTACACAAACATGCCTATTTGTTTAGGATTCGACCTTCTGTAAACATTATGGTTATATATCTGTTTGATTTTGTTCTTTAAATTAATTCGTGTAGTTTTTGCGTGGGCTTTATGTTTTTATCATGTTTCGGCTTCTAATCTTGATTAATTATTTATTTTAATTATTATGGTGACTGTGATTTTGCGAGAAATCATTTTATTTGCTGTTAGCAAGGGATCTGTCATCGGAAATATTCTTGTACTCGTCTGTATATGATCTACTTCTTTTACTTTTTTTCTTTCCACCTGTTTTATTTCACTTGAAAATAGGTGTTGAAGAAATCATTTGGCTTTAGTTTTTATGAACGGCTGCCTGCTTGATGTCAACCCCTTCTGAGGGATCCATAAACCTCGTTGCGTGTACTGAATATATTATGAAAATCAATATCGAAATTTATCGGCAGGTACGCTTTCACATCCACCTTTTTAAGTGGCTGCCTCCTGAATTAATTCAATTTTAATACATATTCACGTACAAAACTAACGGATGGCGAACAAATGCCTCTGTCAAAGATTATTGACGTAGTAAATATTGTACTGAAGGGGAAGTAATATACCGAAGGGATGGGCAAGAGTGAACAAGAACACCCAGATTTCGCCGAGTTCATTTCTGTCCTAGATGTGATGGAGGGCAAGCCGATCGCTAATATCGTATACAGTCATTGAATATGAATTGAGAAGAAATAATAAAAAATTTATTAATAGTGTAAAATGAATGTAATATATAAGAAATAATATTTATTGTTATTTGGTACCTATAATTCCTCAGAGGGGTCGACGTCAGCCGGTCGTAAAAACTAAGCCAAATCCTTTCTGCAACATGCTTGAAAAATCGTGTTGCGCCGACCTCACATCAAGGTTGGATAAGAGCAGGTAGAAAGAAAATGTACACATTTGGTACCTATAAAGCTTGAAAACTGAGCTCTTTTATCGTTCAATTACACATCTAGCAAAACGCGGATCAAATAAATCTCTAACCGTACTTTTCGACCTTTATCCGACATTTCGCAGCATTCCCAGCCCGTGTCGAATATTGCCACATAAATTCCCAAATACTCGTCGAACGTAACGGCAATGTGTCGCGCGTTACGCGTTGACGTGCATCCACAGCCAGCTGATACGAGTTTGAAACGCTCAAACTGGGATAGATTGCCTAATCGCCCCATTTGCCGGGATTCGCGCCCGGGATCCCGGAATCATCCCGGGAATCCTTAATCGCGATCCGATGAGCGGCGTCGATCGCAAACAAATAGTGAACACACGTGTCCGCATCGCAGAGTTCGCGAGATTCAAGTGGGTTTTTATTGAGTGCGCGATGCTTTTTATGGTTTGATTACTTATGGAATATATTTGCGAATTTATTCAATCATTTGGAAAACTTAGCTTATGAAGAGCATTGGAGCGTGATTTAGGGATTTTATTTACGTTGATAGTTATACTGCCTCTGTGGCGTGGTTGTATTTGGGTACGACTACCGTCCTGAAGTCTCGGGTTCGATCCCCGGGTCGGGCAAAGTGATATTGGATTTTTCCATATCATGGAGTTTGGAATCAGTGCCTGCTACGCCGATGGGCTCGCCCCCTATCACATCTGGGAGGGACCTAAGCTCGGCAAAATGTGGATGTTCTAGTTTGCTAGTGCACCTCTGGTTACCTCTTCGGGGATACAGGCGTGAGCTGATATCATGATAGTTTTATTGAAATCTGGTTTAAGAGCGAGTTAAGGTAGCTGTACAATTACTTATCATCATCATCATCAGGTACAGGACGTCCACTGCTGAACATAGGCCTTCCCCAAAGACTTCCAGATCGACCTGTTGGAAGCCGCCTACATCCAGCGACTACCTGCGACCTTTATCAGATCGTCTGTCCACTTATAATGAGACCTTTATCTAAAACTCTGCATTAGCTTAGTGACAGGATTTTAAGGCTATGAATAATCTAGGGTCAGGATTTTATGATTTTTTCCACAGATGGAACAATAAAATTGTGTATGGAATTACATTCTAAAACATACGTAAGATACCTCTGGTTGGAATTTATACCTGTGACGGTTAATATTGAATTGAAACACAATTTAAATAGAATTCAGTTTAGTAGTTCAAACGTAAAATGCTGTCAGAAATATAATTATTTACCGTCCGATAATAAACTATATACATACATACATAGACTCACGCCTGTATCCCCGACGGGGTACAGAGACTGTCCCGCCCACACACCCGCCACTGTAGCTCCTGTAAGCCAGGATCAACGATGGCACGCATTTTACGACACCGAGCAGTGAAGCTCGGCGAGTCTCAGAGAATGCAAAATTGTCTTAATCCCGCAACGAAATTAATCAAACAGAATTATAGATCCCCAAAGGGGTAGGCAGAAGCGAACTAGAGAACTAGCTCACCCAAATTTCGCTTATTTACGTCCCTGATGTGATAGGGGGGAGCCTATCGCCATATCGGGCACAAATTCCAGACTCCGGACTGATACTAAAAAATTCAATATCACTAAACTAAATAATAAAACAAAAAAACATAATAATAAATCGTAATGAATGAATGTGATACGAATCAGTATATTGATTATGCCCCTTACTTATAAAGATAGTTAAGCGCAGCTTATCTTTAACCATAGGTTGTCCCTTTCATTTTTAAACAATGTAACGCAAGGAAAAAGTGACAAGCTATTCTAAGCAAAAAGTTAAGCAAAAATGTTTTTAGAAGTAAAGCCCTTTATGTTTAAATAAATACATCTTACAAGCTGCTTACGTTATGAAAAAGCAATATATTGATAACCGAGATGAGGCAACGCTTTTATCAAAATGAAATATCGCTCGTACACAACAGACACAGCATGGCTCGTGGGCCAAGGTCTGATCGGGATAATTGAGCGCTTGCCCCTGAGACGAGCCCTGTTGGCCCAAATATCTGGCGAATCAACATCGCCGATAACCTCAAGAGAACTGGGTAGGTTAGTGTGACCAAGCGGCTTGAGATTGAGAGATTTGAATCTGTCATTCAAAGCTTTTGTGTATCCGACTGGATAATGACTCTCATACATTTTGAAATGACTTGTACTAGCAAATCTCGTTGGGGAATCAGCCTTTCTTTCCAACTGCCTTTAAGTTTTAAGTGCCCTTAAGTGGCCTTATCGGTGCAACTCATTTCAAACATCTTGTTGAAAGGATTTGGCTTAGTTTTTACGACAGGCTGTCTGTCTGAAGACAACTGTCCTCTGGGTGATCTCATCTCGAGCAAATTGTGTTAGGAAAACCCCGCCCGACTTGGGAAGCGAACCCAGGCCCTCTCAGCTCACAGCCTATTCTACGCTGCTACTCCACGCAACAGGTGACTCATTGCGTAGTCAACTAATGTATTATGTGTATATTAAAGGCGGGAATAAGGATTGGGAAGGGGCGGAGGAGTCGGGCTGTTGGAAATCACCGAGCGAATCGCAACAGCGAGCTGCGACGTTACGATGCTTTCCATAAAATATTGTAAAACTCGCTGTTAACGGCAACATGGTCGCCCTACTCACAACAAAGGCTGCCCTCTATTGACTTTTCGCCTCAGTCCCGGGGGAGGCACCTGACAAAATTCCATTACGACGACACTTGTCACTAATTATTATAACTTATTCGCCTGATATTACGGGACGGTGCGACGGAATTTTCCAACAAGGGTGAAACGTTAAGGAGATTTAACGTTACTGACTTTATTAAAGAGTAGGGCTAATTTACTGAAGCCTTGTGAAGCTATTTTTCAAGATTTTGGCTACGATAATGATTGACTTATAAAAAATATTCATATTTTTAATTTAAAGCTCCAAAAATATTCATATTTTTAATTTAAAGCTCCAAAAGCTTAAAGGCGGATTGCAAGTTGCAACACTATTACTAATCTAGACTTAATTCTAAACTCGATTTAACTTACTGCTGTTCCCTATATTTAATAAGAATGCACATGATATATGTATTATGTGTATACATACACAAAACACGTAATCAGAGGCTCCTAAACTAGGGAAGCCTGTATCTTGAGAGCCTGGATGATAAAAATGATAATGATGAATTATTGATGATTAATAGTTCAAAATCATAAATCATGATTTCAGTACAAAACCATTACCCTCTCTCCAAGGCAGTCGGTTCAAATGACTGATTAGTGTTTCTTTTACAGGTAACAGCCCTCCTGGCTCTAAGTGCTGGAGCGGCATTCGCAAGTACTGGAGCTTTATACGTAACTGAACGTCTGAGACTGGGGCCTAGAGGTGGCACGCAGTTGGTTGTTCGAGTCGCCGTTAATACGCCGGGAAGGAAAAATATCACTGGTAAGATCAATAATAATACTGATGGAAGATTAGAAATGTAAAAAGATGAAGTAAAAAAGTGTGAGTTGGAATGGTCAGGTAATCTATTTGCTCGCTTGTCCTCTTTCATAAACAACAAGGAATGGTGGTTCACCACGTTTATCAGGTCTGACTTTTGATTCTTTTGCCAACGTTGTTTTGTTTAAAAATCTGTTGATAAATTATCGTAGTTATTTAATATAAAAAAATAGAGCACATATAATATGAAGAGCATAGGTCTGTCATTGGAGTAATTTAGGCTTATAAAGATGAGGATGATGACATCAAGAAGTTAGTCTCCCAAATCGTCATTTACAACAAAATTTTAATTACCAAGTGAAATCTCGCATTGGATTCAAATAATCCTCCATCCAAGTAATCTGTCGAGGCAAAATATTTTAATGAAGTTGGCAAGCCGAATTCTTAACCTCGAATTCTGATCTTACATAATTGTGAAATTAAAGTCAACCGAAACTCGTTGGCGTTAACAAGTGAGATTATCCCGGGAGTTGTTATCGACTTAAAAACTGAGGTTTGAGAATTTAATTCCAAATGTACTTTGAAGTTTTTGGCTGTCAGTCCCTCAGGATCCGTTTATTGTTCAACGTTATGGAGGTATTTCCGTGATTTAACATAGTTTCTACAACAAAGATAGTTTCACGAGCATCCTTCATAGTCAAATTCCTTAACGCAGTATTAAATTGATCATAAGCTGTAGGTACTTAAACAAAAAGAAATTTCATCATTATCATCATCCACAGGACGTCCACTGCTGGACGTAGGCCTTCCTCAAAGATTTTCAGATCAGCCTGTTGGCAGCGGCTTGTATCCAGCAACTTCCTGCAACCTTTGTCAGGTTTTCTGTAAAAGACAGAATGTCTTTACCTCTATAAAAGACATAATTTTTAACTAAATATACATTGTAGATGGAAGATCATAAGAACAAATCACTTGATGGTAAGCGTCAATGAATCCATGCAACATAAAAAACAAGACCCGCTTTCCGGGGCAGTAGGTTAAAATATTTTTATTACAATAGGGTTTCTCCGAAGCCCTTGAGACAATAATATGTTAGACTGGTTAGTGGTTAGCAATTACGGTAAAATAATATCTTACTATAGTTAAAGCCCAACAGCTCTGTTTATTCAATCTTCTACGTCAGTCCTTATTTATACAGAACATTTTGTATCACTATTTACGTAGATTTTCATCTCGTTGAATCTGTAAACAATCACCCCGGCAATTCACTCAGCCTCTACTTAGAAATATTCTGTTTTTCTGACATTTATGTAGCAAATTACCCTTTGACATTTATAATGTGGCATTGAGAAAGTGGCTTAGAACGTAATGTATACAAATTCAGTAGAAATAATGAATTTTGCCGTAATAACATATTAATATAGTATAATAAACAGTAAGTATATACCAAGTTGTAAATGTGTGGGTGTGTATAGTAAAAACATTGAGTGATAGTTATATTCATACATTAGCAGCATCGATCAAACGAGCAGATGGGTCATCTGATGGTAAGCAATCTCCACCGCCCATAGACACACACAATACCAAATTAATTATGAATGCGTTACCAATTTTAAGAATAGGAATAAACTCTCAGAAGTACAACATATCAGAGGGGAAAGCAACATTTCTTACAGGTAGCAAACAATCTACAATTGGTCGCCTCCTTGGTCTAGTGGCAGCACATATGGGCTGTAGACCGGGAGGTCGTGAGTTCGATTCCCAGGTCAGGCAAAGCGAATTTTCTAATTTAATTTGCCCGGGACTGGATCCCTCAGAGAGGGTTGACGTCAGGCAGGCAGCCGGTTGTACTTAGCCAAATTTGAAAAAGTGTGTCGCGCCGCCCCGCATTAAGGTGGGATAAGGGCAGGTAGAAAGAAAGCAAATAGTCTATAATGCATTGTACTGCCTCGGTGGCGTGGTGGTATTTCGGTACGACTACGGTTCTGAGGTCTCGGGTTCGATCCCCGGGTCGGGCAAAGTGATATTGGATTTTTCCATATCAGCCCGGAGTCTGGAATTTGTGCCCGATATGGCGATAGGCTCGCCCCCTATCACATCTGGGCCGGAACTAAGCTCGGCGAAATGTGGGTGTTCTAGTTCGCTAGTACGCCTCTGCCTACCCCTTCGGGGATACAGGCGTGAGCTTATGTTATGATATGTTATGCATTGTATCGAAATATTAGAAATCATTTTAAAATTCACGTTTCTCGTTAAAATTCACATTTCGCATAAAGGCTTAAATAAATTGGCCACTGCCTGAAGCGTATTCAAATGACGTGATTAGTACCTACAACACACCCATTGTCTGGTCGATTCCTCATCGCAATCTCAATTAACATTTAGATTAAACCTCAATTCCGTCCGCTCTGTGCATGGGAAACTGCAAATTACGCTGATCTCGTGTTGATATCTGTCTAAGCAAATTTTGTTATATGTTTTCGCAAGGGTTTATGTTGCATTAGAAGGGGTTTGAAACCGAATGTGGATTATGTAGCCAAGTTGCTTTTTCCATTTTATCGTAGTATCAGTATTGTCTATTATGACTGAATAACACTATTGTGAGCTGCATTTTGTGCGCGAATATGTTCATGCAGTTTCTGTTTTAACAATGAATCTTCATATCCGTCAGGATAATAATGGTGCTAAAACCTGACACAGTGATCATGATACTTGTAGGAATCCGGTTCTCCGAGGTGCTTGTGGCGTGCAATAGTTTAAACATTTTTCCGTGACCACTTCCCGATTAGATAAAAAGATAACTATTTCAACATGATATATTGAATGGAATATTAAGTGATATAAACTACGCTGGTTACAGATATCATCAATTCACAAGTGATATTACTATTAAGCTTAATAGCTTACCAGGCAAGGATAGAATTGGAAATGTTCAACTAGTCAGTGATCTTAGTACAAGTACAGTGAAACTCAACTATGTAAAAGTCATTGAAATAATAAATCCTTTACAGAAAACAATGATGCAAATTGTTCTTGCACACATTCGTTTTATAATAAAAGTGTATTTCTAGTCACCCATTTGTACGACAACAGCTCGTAAGGCTATAATCATAAAGAACGGACATAAAAACAGCGTTCTCAACGGGTTTGAATAGTACTCTTGTGATATAAAATAATTTTACGTCAGCGGAAAATTATGAGAACGATTTATGTGTCGAGAGGTCGATGCTATAAAATCTATAACGTTTTATTCGTAACGTAAAAAGTTTATGGATATTGCGGGATTAGTTTGGATTTTTTCGATCCTCCTTCAGCCTTTATTTGTTGCGGACGCGACATCAGCGCCGATTTTATGTCGTCCGTATTGAATTGGAGCGGTGTTGTTATTGCACAATAATACTGTTATGTCAATATCGCTCCTTATTGGGTTTGGGGATACATCATGTTTTGATTTAGCTGACGATATTTTATTTAATTGTGTTCAACTTTTGGCTCTATGGCTATGTTTGGAGTGAAAACTTGTTCATCAACATTCATTAGTCATTACGAACATAGGTATATTTTTAACCCCCAACCCAAAAAGGAATGACTCTGTGTATCGGTCAGTCCTTGGCATCGTAGCTCCTAAACGGATGAACCCATTTTATTTAGATTTTTTTTTAAAGGTGATTTGATCGGGCGTTTTAGCCATCATACAAGAAAATCTGTTTAGTAGTTTGAAGATCTTCAGCTTTATTCGTATTAAATTTTCATTTTGTCTTCTGTCATATAGCAAAGAGGGCAAAAATATTATGCGGCACCATCTATAAGTTAATCAACTTTATCAATGTAATTGATATTTTTTCTATAAAGCAATTACCTATGTATCTGCCAGGCTTAAATAAGAATACCTATGTTTGACTTTTCTTTTCAGTGGAAGTCACTGGCTACAGCGCAGACAATTGTTCTGTATCATATACGTCGTTCAACAATGAAACCCTAGTGGGCTCTGTCATTCGCTCAGCTAGTGTATTGGTCCTGCCTGAAGGTCTACATAGAAGTGATACGCAGAGTGCTTACTTCTGTGCTAATGGTAAGTTTCTAATTCTAGTATAGCAGTGATGAAAATGTACTTAATGATTTGTATACATAGTAGTGTAGGAAGTTCAATAGAAGTTGATAATGTAATCGCCTCATTGGATTAGTGGCAGCGTGTGTATCAGTGTCGCTAGGGAAAAGAGGCTTATGTCCAGCAGTGAGCAAACAGAGCGATGATGATGATGATGATGATGATGTGTGTAGATCAGGAGGTTCTGAGTTTGAATCCCAGGTCGGGCACAGCTAGAAATCCTTAAATGGGTTTTCGTCAAGTAGACAGCCGTTCATAAAAACTAATTCAAATAATTTATGTAACATGCTTGAAAAAATATGTTGCGCTGTCGTCGCGTGGGATAAGGGTAGGTGGAAGACATTTGTTTATATATCTGGAATAACGATCATGAATACATTTTACGCTGTTTAAGCTACTCGCTGTCCAGTCGGATGACATAATTGAAATGAACAACGTCTCCATTCCAGAACATCTAGCCGTCTCGTCTCGTGGTTCATGGGAATGGCAGTGGGTGGCAGCTCCTCGGAACCGAGCTGGACTTGTGCTAGAGCTTCGTGCACAAGGCGCCGCGCATGTTGCGCTCTCAGCTATACGAGAACCCTCCGACGATATGTACAGAGTCGTGTTCGAGAGGAGTCGAGTTTGGATCGCTAAAGGAAAACATGGTGAGTTTTTCTATTTGGAATGTCATTCATACTATAAATGTGAAAGCAGCTACTTTCACAGAGTTGTCTACCTGGCACGTTTTCAATCAGGCAGAGCAAAAGCTCGTGTTATATTATAAATATTAATGTATCTATCTGCAGACAAGTGACGAAAGAAGAAAGAGTAGTATAAAGTTAAAATAATTTAAAATTTTAATGGTTGATGATGTACTTTTTTTCTCCTCGTATCTTCTACAATTGAAGTTATACTCTTAATTTATCTTCACTTTAAACAGTTTATAATAAATTAGCTCAAAATAAGCAACAAATATTCTAAACTTATTCCAGGCTACGACGTTCACCTAGCAAGTGCCGAACAAACTGAGAGCGATGAAGAATGTTCGAGCGCCGGCTCGTGGTGCGCGTGGTGGGTGTGGTGGGAGGGGGGGAGACTATCTGTCGGGAGGGGCGCGGCTCCCTCTGAAAGGAGGCTGCTGGTGTGGCCCCTCGCCACCGACATGAGAATCAAGTATGTCGGCTTCAGCGCTCTCTGGGGGGAAAAGGCTGATTTTAGGTGAGTTCTTGAATTAGTACTTATTATAAAGCACTATGCGTGTTAAAATTATTAACATAAACTCACCCTTGTATACCCAAACAGGCAAATCCAACCAATTCCGACGGGTACATTTCCGTCCTTTCATGTATAAATAGAGGAGAGCCTGTCACCAGTCACCATATTGTCTCGCGTAATAATTCTGACCTCGGGATTCACATCCATAAATTTTTAGGATCCATTAATTTACTTTACTTTATCCCTGCTGATGTAATCCTTCAGCATTATTTGGATTACGTTTTTCATTCCAAAGTTCAAAACAACTTTAATTAAGTCATTAGCTAGATTGCTGTAGCTATTGTATTGGCCAATCGTTAGGTTAGTGTACACATATAAATAGGTACTTCAGTAAAATATTTATTTACAGGATCTGGAACTTCAACGAAGAGGCTGGCTTCTCCCAAGTCCTAGAACTAGGTTTACCTCGCGGCGTAGTGCCTGGATCAGCTAGTGGGACACTCCTAGTATCTGGAGGACTTCATCTTCCACTATATAGTCTTCAGACTGACTCCACTGACCAGTGGGCTGAAGTGTGGAGGGATTCTCAACTGTCGGCCGCTTCTGCAAGTCTCGCACCTCTATTAGCGTTGGAACACATCCCACATTTAGTGGAAGATTCCGAACGAGAGAAGATCTTGAAGAAATTGCCGGAGCAGGTGGGATACTATATTTTAGAAAGTGAACCTAAATATTGATATTGTCAATGCCTTTTTATACCATAGGTTGATTCAATCGTTCGTAATTATAACAGAAACAGTGGTTTCATACCTGAAATTAAATTAGATTAATCTTTAAGACTAAATGTAAAATTTAAGTGTATTTATCTGGGTAACAAAGAACGTAATATAAAACATTCCTTATAATATATTTCAGGTACAAATACTCCTATCATTTCGAAAAAGCGACAACTCATTCAGCGATCATCCAGCTATGAGCAGCCATCTGTCCACAATAAAAATATTAGAGATCCTCACAAAAATACAATCGTACTACCCCATCGATCCAGAACTATTACAAAACATTAAGAAATGGATTCAAACTAGACAGAACCCTGATGGGTCATTTACTCCTCTCGCTGCAGATAAAGAAGTTGATTACTATCCAGTAGAAATAAAGAAATCAAATGGTACCGAGTTAGAAGTCGATGTGAATGAGTATTACTATTATGATAAAGATGGCAACATGACGAAAGAAGAAATCGAATGGGAGAGAACAGTTGAAGTTACTGCTGAGACTTTGGTTGCTTTACTTGAAGTTGGTGTTGAGAATAAGGTAAGTTTGCTTATTGTTTACATTGGTAATAAAAGTCTACCAGTTAAAAGTTGATTTTCCAATGTTTTCTCATTTTAGGTGGATGCAGATGTCGCTAAAAAATCTCAAAAATATTTGGAGAAGAATCTTTACAACTTGACCTCGCCGGCTGCACTTGCTGCTACTGTATTAGCATTAGTTCTTGCAAGGTAATTAATTAAGATAATATTGTCATTGAGAATTACATAATAAATTTCGTATAGGATAAAATCATAATTATCATCATCAGCCATCCCCCAAATAATAAATAATAATATAGGATCAAGTAATTTATCTCAAAAGCATAATACCACTATATCGCTCATTACAGGAGTCCAATCGTTCCCGAGGCCCTTGTAATCTTAAGAAATGCATCAACAACTGAAGAAGGGGAATTTGGCTGGCCTGCTCCGAGAAAAGATGCTGCTGATTGGCTTTTGGAAGAAACTTCCAGAAATATTAAGACTACTTCTTACGGTATACATTTATCTCTTTTAAAGTTAAACTTGGTTTTTCTTTCTAGTTATTTATCATTATATAACTGAATGTAACGAAATTAAAATAATTGTCTATTTTTTATCAATATTATCTTATTACTATCAAATATTTGTAAAATATTCAAGACTTTAAATTTAAGTTGAATAAAATTTGTTATTTCGCTCAATAAATACTTTCTTATTAGCCAGTCTGGGTATCAATAAATCCAACACAGGAATCAACAGAGATTTTTAAGGCCTATTTATTATATTTTTATTGCTACTTTCATTTACAGAAGCAGTAACTATGGAACAATACGTAGCTGGAGTGCGTGTGTTATTAGCAGCATGTGCACGAGGCGCTTTAGCTGAAGGCGAAGCTGCGGCGAGATTCTTGTATTACAGAGCATCGACTTTACAGCGACATCCTAGCTTAGCATACAGCGCTACAAAAGCAGCCGCTCAGTATGCTGCTTTGGCTCACGATAGGTAATTCAGATAATTAAGAATTAGCATTCCAATTCCCAGATATTTTTACTGAAGCAGTTACGGAAGATACTGAAACAAGGGTATATATTTAATTTGTTTTTGACAAAGCGGGGAATTCTGTAGCCTTATGATAAATGACAGTATAAACATTAGCAAAAACCTCTAAAATAAAACCGAAAAAAAACTTTTACATGTTAACAAAGTAATATAGTAACAACTAACAGGATGTACACTGCTAAACATAGGCCTCCCCAAAGATTTCCAGATTGACCAGCAGGGTTACCACCACCTCTTATAGCAGTAACATTATAATCGTTCTTCGTTTGTTTTGTATGGGAATCGGTACAAGTAAAATTATAATAATACTGCTATAAGAGGTTGTGGTAACCCACCTGTTGGAAGCGATCTGCGTCCAGCGTCTATACCCATATTCTCCATAACACATATTCCTCATTTCCAGACACCGTGCTCTGACGGTGTCTCTGGCGACGGCGGGCATGGAGCTGACGGACACGCTGGAGCTGCGCGCCCGCACGGCGCCGCGCGCGCTGCAGCTGCCCGGCCTGCCCACCAAGGTGTTCGTGTATGCCACCGGCGCTGGCTGTGCTACTGTACAGGTTTGTATTATTTTATAAAAGAGTTTTTTAGGGTTCTGAAGCCCATTATCAAGGAACCCTTATAGTGAAATGAAATGATCACGTAGGCTAGCTATTATGACAAGTCAATACAATAAAATATAACACAAAATAATTATATAAATCGCCATATCCATCAGTCTGTCTAACTGCGGTTTATCTCAGAAACTATTACAAGAAACCTGTAATTGTCGTGGGTAAACATATCAATCAAACCAACCAATGAAATTAACGTGTCTATTTGCAATGTTAAATAAAATAACAGCTTTAGCAACTTTAAGATGTGGTATACTAAATATCAAAACGTTCTTGTCGAGGTTTGGATCATGTGTGCTGGGAGACTTATGTACTTTTTAATAAAATATTTATAACATATTATTTCACTTTTATTTAATTACTTTACACGTACATGGCGACTACATTTTGGTTAGCGGAAGAAGCACTATACACTCTTTGACATTTCTTACCATAAACTTATAAACCAATGATAACATAAAATACGGACTTAACTCTTGTAACATGGGCATTGGATCTATACCTCAACAGTTCTGATTCTTAATTCCTCATTTTATTATGTTTCCAGGGCACTATATCGTACTCTACTTATACACCTAAGCCAGAAAACGCTCTACTCAACATACAGGCTGCTATTATCGAAGAAATACGTCCCGAAAGAGCCAGTATTGAGGATCTGCAAGGAAACCTACCAACTTTGATTATCAAAACGTGTTTCAAGTGAGGCTAACTACTATTATGCTTGTTATGATAAAGCACAAGAAATAAGTGTATTAGATACTTTTCCCCGGAATGTTAAATAACCTATATGGCATTTGCATTCTTATATTTTTCTTCATGAAGTTGTCGTTTTAAAGCTTTCTACTTACTTACTACCTCACCGTTTTTAAGAAGATTGTAATCCTCCTTAACTTATTATTTTAAGATTTAGTTTAAGCATTTTATTTCTAAGGAGTGCTGATGATACCGATAATGATAATAACTAATTATGTATAAATCCCAATACTTAAAATAACTTACAAGACAATCACATACTTTTCAGATGGAAAGGCAAAGAACGTTCCGGTATACTTCGACTGGAGACTTCATTGTTTTCTGGCTACGAGCTCCAGTCTGTGAATCCTGTTGTACTGGATGGTGCTACGTTTGCAGAATTGCATTACGGTTCCCGAGGAGAGTCTGTGTGGTTCGTGTTTGCTAACGTAAGTGCAATTTCTACTATCATAAGTGGCGATAACGATAATGAAGTAGTATTTTTGTTGACTATTTTCTTGTATTTTCTTGTGTGACTGCCTCGGTGGCGTGGTGGTATTTCGGTACGACTACGGTTCTGAGGTCTCGGGTTCGATCCCCGGGCCGGGCAAAGTGATTATGGATTTTTCCATATCAGCCCGGAGTCTGGAATTTGTGCCCGATATGGCGATAGGCTCGCCCCCTATCACATCTGGGACAGAACAAAGCTCAGCGAAACGTGGGTGTACTAGTTCGCTAGTGCGCCTCTGCCTACCCCTTCGGGGATACAGGCGTGAGCTTATGTTATGTTATGTTATGTATTTTCTTGTATCAAATTTAAATAAAAAAAAAATTATCTTATTTCATTTATAATGAATTAACAATACTACGTTTTATCTACAGATCAGTTCAACGTGCCCTGTATGCGTAACGTACGAAGCAAGATCTAAATTTGTCATTACGAGTCTACGCCCAGCGTTTGCAAAGATTTACCCTTCAACGCGCCCAGATTTAGCAGTGGAAACATTCTTCCATGCAAGACCAGGTAGTCCTTTACTCAGAGGAATTACTGATGATGATTTCATTACATGGTTTGATAAAACTGAACTAGCGAGTTTGAAAACAAGTGTGAACTTAGACAATATTTGTGAATGTGGTCGAATTTGCAGCAGAGATTACGAATTCAGAAAGTCTAATGAAGTTAAACATGTAACTACTGATACAGTAACAGAAACAACGGCTGAAACAACAATTACGACTGAAGAAGAAAAAACAACTGAAACGACCACAACTACTGTGTCTCAGGAAACTACCACAAATGTTATTAGTACTACTAGTACACTCACTACTGACGAGACAACACCTAATAATACTCCAGTTTCTAACATAACTATAGAAACTAATCATTCTGACGACCCTATAATTGTGCCAACAATAACATATGTTAATAAATCTGAAGATGACGAAATGAGTAATAACTTAGAACCCATAGTACCTAAAATGAACGAAGCACTAATTGTGCAAAAATCTGTTTTACCTAAACCATTAATAAACAAAGAAGAAATAAAAAAGAAACCACTGCCACGACGGAAAGGAACTTTAAAAGCCACATATGGCGATAAACATGAAAAATTCTTTTTGAAAGTGCAAGACCTGAAATTGCAAGATAATTATACAACAACGCAAATTCCTAAAGAAGTAACAACTACTGAAATGCCCACTACTATTACAAATAATAATACTGAACGTCCAACACACATTCCACTTATTAAAGTTCGAGTTAATAAGAAACTGGAAATGACAAATGTTACCGATAATATAACTTCGTTAACCAACATTTCCAAAGAACAAAATAAAACTCAGCCTATAGATAACACGCAAACAATTAAACCAAAAGGATTGTCAAATCACTCTGAAACACCACATACGATAACTACTATAACAAACAACAATATTAAGTTACTTCACTATAGAACAAAGAAACCTAAAACTGCTACTCAAATTAAAAAGCCTCGTGTCAACAACAATTCTACAAAACCAACGAATGAGAGTAATACTGACATAACTAATATGACGAAAAAGAAAATTTCTCCCGAAAAGTATTCAGCTAAAGCATTGAAATCCATAAACAAAGAAATACACAAAATACCGCCGACACCTATATCAGAAACGTCAAAAAGTCTATCTGATTTGCCGAAACTCGATATAGCACCTGAAAACAAAGGAGGTTATGATTTATTGGACAAGAATAACGTTTGGGAGCTTCTCAAAGAAGCTTCAGGCGTAGACCCAACAAAAATAGAAGACAAATTGCACAACCGATTAAATACGCAAGCTCAAAATGTGTCAAATTTAGAAAATGACAATCGATCATTATAAATTTTGTTACGTAAATGTATAAGAAATAAAGACTTCATTAATAATATTTTTGTATCACACCATGCCAATTTGAAACCTATAATTGAATAAAAATGTTGTACACGAAACAATTATTCCTAAAGCACATTTTATTGTTGGTTGTTAGGATGTAACTGCACTATTGTTTGTATAATTTTAAGAATTGTGTGTGAGCTGTAAATATAAATGATTAAGCTATAATTAATGTTAAATTTAAGAAATGCGCTGTGACACTGCGTGAATGTTGGTACCGCCCAATTGCTCAAAGCCTCTTAGCTAACTTTTCTTTATGAACTTAGAGTGGTTGCATTAATTGGCTTATAGAAATGCCAAGGAATGTACTATAGCGAGACTATATCCTGACTTAGACTATTGGCTTGTGAGACTAGATATTGCTGAAAGGTTAGTAGCGCTAGAACGCTGATTCAAAGTGACAGTGAGCTGATGTAGGCTCTCAATTATTCCTGAATTCTTCCTGATAGATATAATTAGGAACATTCTCTTAGTAGTATAGATAGTTTCCTTTTAAAATGTAAATAGATGTAATAAAAGTTGCCAAAATTATCTTCGTAACTAACTCTATACTTACGTTCTCCTAGTGTTTACCTTCTAGTGATTAGTGAAACCTAGTGTTTTAGATAAAATATAATTGTAATTGCTAAAGCCCCAGAATTTCCATCCGTCTATCGTCTTCTGTATCTATTTGTATGTAATATGTAGTATCTTACTGTAGCTGTCTAGATGTTTTGTGTTCCACTTGAAATTATAAATCCTTGAATGTACTTTGTTCCTTTTTATATCTTATTTCTAATATCTGTACTATTCAGCTTTACCTATATATTTTGTAATTAATAATCCTAATCAATTCCATAATTTTTATAAATAGATAGAATGTAATTATTCTTTTAATGTTATGAGTTTGAAACTCTATTTATTTTTACCGTTAGCCAATCTAGAATAAAGGATAATTTCTCCGTTCTAAATTCTTAATTATTAATAATTTTTAGATTTAGGAAACCATCTCAAGGATATAGGTGTTATAAGAGCAGACATCTGAATAAACTCAAATGCTTTATTCCCTAACAAATTCGTTACATTAATAATTTCCCCAAACAATTTTGAAAGATAAGTTGTCACGGCCTTGGTCTCGTGATAAACTGTAGACCGGAATGCCATGGATTCGAATTCCGGGCTGGGCAACACTTTGTGCCCAGGATCTTCCCTAAGGAGATGACGTCAGGAAGCCACTTGTGAAAATCTAGCCGAATCCTTTCTACACTTGCTTGAAAAAGAGTGTTGCGTTGGTGTGATCTATCCCTATAGATATGTGATAAGTATCTTTCCTGAGTTACTGAAATGTATAGATCTTCTACATCGTGAAATTGTAAAAACAGTACCTAGCCCCAGCACGAAAAACTAATGTAAATGTAAATGTATTCGAGTTCGCTGCGCACTGATGACGTTTGGTTAATATTTCATACAAATTTCATAGACGCGCATCGAGTTCGAATACATTTACGGTTGTCAGAAATTTTCCTGCTCAGGCCGCGGTTTAACATATTAAATGATACACATTACATTTAATAGTTACACAAATTAGGAAATTCTGTTTTAAGATTTACAATTTCAAGTCTTATATTAATAGTATTAGATATTGTTTTATTTGTAATTGTAAAACTTAATATGCCTTGTTCTTATTAGAACATGAAATCTTTTGAACCTATAGTATTATTTAATGTTTAAAATGTATCGGATTGTACTTTCTATCGTAGATTGTAACCAAGATTTTTGTGAATCTTTACAAATTAATTCGTATAAAGTTTACATTTTAGGTGTAATTTTGGATGTACTAAAACATGCTCGTAAAAGAATTTATTTCAATTATTCATAAAATTTACTGCAGTGGAAAATTATTGCGAACTTTTAGCTACATCATTTCGTTTTAATTCATTAATATCTCAAATTCTTCTTTATCTTCGTTATCTATGAATTAATGTATGAAACACATACTCGTAAAATCAAAAAAATACATCCGATTATCGATTTACAACTCCATCGAGTTTCATCAATTCAGTAATTCCAAATCTATTTACATTCCAACTGCTGTTTACATTATAACATAGCAAATATGACCTTCTTATTTTAAGTTCATCTACTTATCCCTCAGTATTCTATGCATAATACATATTTTTCCAAATAATTTAATTGGAAATGTATAGATTTAATATTTAAGCACAATCTATCCCCCTTACTTATAAAAATATTTAAGCTCTGCTTATCTTTAACCATAGGTTGTCCCTTTCAGTTTTAAACAATGTAACGCAAGGAAAAATTGACAGGCTATTCTTAGCGAAAAGTTAAGCGAAAATATTTTTATAAGTAAGGCTCTTAATGTATAAATGTAGGTAACTTACTATAAATAGGTGCTTGTGCGAAAAATACTCGTCAATTTTTGAAAATGTATAAAATCTTTGATCGTGTAAGGTAATTAGATTTTAAAATTAATGTTCGTGCTTAATATAAGCTAGTCGTTTATTAAGTATCATACCTCGATGTACTGACACGGATTAAATTATAGGAAAGATAAATACTAGCTTGGCTTTTATTTACTCCCTATTTAAGAGATACTCAAATGATATATATAAGCTCCCTATATATGGGTAGACAAACGCGCACTAGGGAACTAGAACAACCCACATTTCACCGAATATAAGTCCGTCCCAGCTGCCTATCCCCGGTTTAACCCGTGACCACGAAGGCTGCAATGCCTTCAAAACGTCGGGAATAAAAGTAAAACCGAATCGTGATAGAATTGTAAAAATAGTTTTATCTCTACGTATAACATTCGCGTAAACTTAAGAAATCAGTACACAAAATAATCTCTAATACTAACGCCGGTATAATCAAGGAATCCGTAAAAATAGTTTTATTTCGATTATATTGTGGTTTACGCCATCTGTACATTTTTTATCAAATTAATACGTACATAACCTTTCAAATAAAAAGGTTTACCTTTACCAGATGAACACGTTTACGTTCCGTGAAATTTATGGAGCAAGTCTTCGGTGAAGCACCGCAAGATGGCGTTTTCCAACATCTTTCTTTCTACCAGCCCTTATCCCACCTCACTATAATATAAGCGTAACACACTTTTTCAAGTAGGTTGCAGAAAAGATTCGGCACAGTTTTTACAATTAGCTGCCCGCCTGATGTTCACCCTAGCCCCCCGTCCGCTGATGGTCCAGTTCTGGGTAAATACTGTTAGAAAAATCGAATCAAGGATCTCTCGGTTCACAACCCTTACGCTGCCACTCCCAAGGAGGCGACTTTCTAACACTGCATCGAAAAAGCTCAACGTTCAACTGTATACCGCTACGGCCTTTATTTATTTATTTATTACTATTAGGAAAGCATACGGACTAATTAGAAAATAGTTACATATATAACACAATATGTTGCCACTACAAGCTCACACATATTATATTTCCTGTATGCAAAGGTAGGTACATAAGAATTTAAATTTTATTTTTTTTTCATATTATTAGGTGGTACTGGTCACTATATTAAACGCTAACTTTGGGGACGAGGCGATACCTCGCATGCATACATTACATGTAGTATTTACATATTCCCGCAATGCAAGGCGCAACACAATAATTAATGTAGCATTGTTGAAAGTTGTAGAGCTACTTGCAACACTTAGATAAATCTCATACATACATACATAAGCTCACGGCCGCATCCCCGAAGGGGTAAGCAGATGTGCACTAGCGAACTCGAACACTCACATTTCGCCGAGCTTAGTTCCATCCCAGATGTGATAGGGGGCGTGCCTATCGCCATATCGGGCACAAATTCCAGACTCCGGACTGATATAAAAAAATCCAATATCACTTTGCCCGACCCGGGGCTCGAACCCGAGACTTCAAGACGGTAGTCGTACCGAAATACAACCACGCCACCGAGGCAGTCTAGATAAATCTCAGTTTGTCTTAAATGTCGATTTATGATAAGATTAGTATACAAATGAGATGTTGGTTATATTAGTTTACAGATAACTGTAGATTAGTAATAGAGCTGCAATACACCTTGTCTAAGCTCAGCTTATAAGTCTAAACTGAACTCGAACATAATTTTAGCAGTTTTAACCTTTACACAGTACCAGTAGCTCAACCATGAGTTTGTTGCACGTATTTACGCGAGCGAGGACGTAAAATATTTGTATGGAAAACGTCAGTGCCCCGCGTAACCGCTAGAGGCGTTCGGCTGTTTGTCATACAAATATTTTACGGAGTCGCTAGCGAGTAATATCAAAAAACTCATGGTTGGCCTATTGATCATATAGGGAAAGGTGTCTTAGAAGTTTTTTTTTGTACTACGCACAATTTGCATAAAGGATTCAGATTTCTTAAGTTTACGCGAATATTATACATTGAAATAAAACTATTCTTACGGATTCTATCACGATTAGGTTTTAATTATTATTCCCGACGTTTGGCTTTGCAACAAAGACAACTTTGTGACAACGAAGACTGCAAAGCCTTCGAAACGTCGGGAATAATAATTAAAACCTAATCGTGATAGAATCCGTAAGAATAGTTTTATTTTATTTCAATAAAGGATTCAGCTTAAATTTTATGACTGGTTGCCATCTGGAGATCAAGCCCCGCGCAAACCATGTTAGAAAGTCCACTTTGCTTGAACTGGGATTCGAACCCGGAACTTCCCATCTCATAATTACTTTGCCAATAGGCCAAGGAGTTGGTATTTACTGACTGAGGAAGAAAATTTATGGGGCGTTCCATTCATTAGACCGCTACATACCTAGGCCCTCCCTCTTGAATATCGTAAAGATTTTCTGTTTATCATTGTTTTTTTTTTAAAAGGGAAAAGTTAACCCAACAAAATTTCTTTAAAAGTTATTGAAAACAAATTTTAGTAGTAATTTGAGAATAATAAAACAAGAAATTCAATATTACGTTTTATCAATTGCTTGTATTAATAACATTACAAAGATATTTGATCCATAAAAGTACAATCCAAGTGTGATGACTCATAATAAAACCATCTACGGACATCAGAAATACAGTGATGTTCTAAATCCAAAACAATTAGAACGTCAACCATAGACTAAATCACATTATAAAAAAATAATAAAAATAAACAACCATAGATAGTGAAACGCTCGGAATTTTATTATCTATTCTAGAATAACACTGAGTCTAATTTAATAACGGTGTAACTAAATACATCGATGGTAAATTTAACGGTACATTTTAACACTGATCAGGAGACATTAATGATATTTTTTTTTATTTATTGCGGAACCCGTGATGCTTGGTTGGCTCATCTCCTCCGGGCGTACGCAAGCCACGCGGGGAGGTCCGGCTTCTGAAAAAAAAATACACGTTGAGTTATTGGAATTTTTTGGATCACCGTCGTGTCTAGTCTTGAAAAATAAAAAACATAAGCTTCGGCCCTTATCCCCGAAAGGGTAGGCAAAGGCGCATGAGCGAACTAGAACACCCACATATCATCGAGCTTAGTTCCGTCCCAGATGTCTAATGGCCGGTTTCAATAAACAGTCTCAGTTCGAATGTGTAGATAGATTACAAAAATTAGCCAATAAGAACACAGTTTGAACATGACTTAAATGACGTGATTTGATTGGTTCATAATCGCGAACTATCTGCACTCTAAACTGAGATCGGTTATTGAAACCGGCCGATAGAAGGCGAGCCTATCCCATATCAAGCATAAATTCTAGACTCCACGCTGTCATTTAATCTAGTTATGAAGATATTATTAACATCATAATGGGAGTAACTAAAATTAAACGTTTATCAAAACTTTACTTTTATAAATTATTTTATTCATTCCGTTACGTAAGTGTATGTTTAGCATACCATAAATTATCAAAATAAATAGCTAGGCCGTTAATCACTTAAGTCTCTCCTTCGGTCAGTCATTAGTTGCTGTAAATAATAGCTTCGACGTCGCCTGTAAGTAACTTAGGATTGGCCACGTTATTTTACGCGTATTCAAAGTTACCGTTTTGGGATAGTAAATTTGGTTATTTATATAATAATATTTTATAGATTGACATGAAAGTAATGATTTATGACTTCCAAAAAGGAGAAGGTCCTCAATTCGTCTGTTTTTTATGTATGTTACGCGATATCTCCGCCAAATGTGGACCGATTTTCAAAATTCTTTTTGTGTTCGATAGACCTTATTTCAAAAGTGGTCCCATATAAATTTGGTCACGATCGGACAAGTTTTGAAGACGGTATGTTAAGTTTTTAAAATAAATATTGTAAGAACATTAAATCTGTGATTAAACCCAAAATACCACGGACCACCTTATCGAAACAAATTAACCAATACATTTCCTGAAAATAATGTTATATGAAACAAAATTAATTTAACAAATTGGAAATAAAATTCAATCGAGGAAAAGTAATTATTGGTCGAAATAATCATTTGTTTTTGACCGCAGAGCTTTAGCGTTAATGAATTTACAACTACCTAGTCATATTTAAATAAATAGGGTTTTTTTCACTCGTATTATCTATCCACGTTTCTATATGTACTTAGGATTATTTTCCGCCTAGCTACGCTTATACGTTAATAATTTTATATCTATTTTATCCTAAAAGTCTTCGATGAGTAGTCATTACATTTCAACTGATTTCGTTGAAAAGGTTTCATTTTGAGGTAAACTGCTTCGGTGGCGTGGTGGTATTTCGGCACGACTACGGTTCTGAGGTCTCGGGTTCGATTTCCGGGTCGGGCAAAGTGATATTGGATTTTTCCATATCAGCCCGGAGTCTGGAAATTGGGCCCGATTGCGAATTGTGCGATAGGCTCGCCCCCTATCACATCTGGGACGGAACTAAGCTCGGCGAAATGTGGGTGTTCTAGTTCGCTAGTGCGCCTCTGCCTACCCCTTCGGGGATACAGGCGTGAGCTTATGTTATGTTATGTTATGTTATGTTGATGTAAACTTCGTTTTTTTTTTCCGTTGGTATAATACATTCTCCTATAAATTAATTATTCAATAAAATAAACGAATTTAAGTACATATATGTCATATGAGGCAGTGAATGTACACCTACATATAAAGCTCTAGCCTCTACGTAAGCTGATCACACCGCAGCTGATATTGATATTTTTCATGATTGCATACAATACAACACAGTTTACGCGTTGCGGACAGGTAGGCGAGATTGTTTAAAGTAATTCAAAATTAAACATAACATAAGCTCACGCCTATATCCCCGAAGGGGTAGGCAGAGGCACACTAGCGAACTAGAACACCCACATTTCGCCGAGCTTAGTTCCGTCCCAGATGTGATAGGGGGCGAGCCTATCGCCATATCGGGCACAAATTCCAGACTCCGGGCTGATGTGGAAAATTCAATATGACTTTGCCCGACCCGGGGATCGATCCTGAGACTTCAGGACGGTAGTCGTATCGAAATACAACTACGCGACCGAGGCAGTCAATTCAGAAATTCTTTGACCAATTTAGTGGATAAATATACGTTTACCTTTACGATAAATACTTATTCTCAGTTAGCCTCCCTTTTCAATAATCTGATAACGTATGCAAATCCCAGTCTGAGATGATGCCATATTGCGAACATAAACTGAATATAAAGCTTTGAATAACTCAAGAATAATTTAAAAAGAACATAAAAAATGTATAAAAGCGCGGTTTCAATTGTGAAGTGATTTCAATTGTTCAATATAAATGTTATTGAAATGTTATTTCATATCATTTTGCAATTACGTTACAATGCATTTTCTCACACTCCATTGCGCACGAAAGCTGTTGTGCTAAAACCAAAAGCTAAAACTTATATTCGTATTTATGAAATGCATTTTATATTATTCTAATTTTCGATCACGAATGTGTGTTGTAACATTTGAAAACTCTTATTCACGAGAATATAAAAGTTGTTGTTATTTAAATTTAAATAAAATCAGCTGATAAATTAAGCAAATTCTAAAACGCACGTCACGATGCGAGTTAGTAAGTTCTAGAAGCTATCTTAAATTTGGATATTTCAATTTGTGTGCTGTCCATATAAAATGCAGGATCAGGAAATAAGACTTCTTTCGTTATTTACATTCGTCCTACATCCACGCTACGAGTGCATTGCGCTTAAATCCTTGCTTTGGATTGCTCGTCTCCTCATCGAAATAAAAAAGAAAGATAAAAGAACACGTTTACGGAGAAGTAATTTCAAGCTATATCCATCGGATATGAGAGGATGATTGGGTTATTTCTCCCATTAAAACAGGATGGCATTATAACAAAGCAGGATGCAGAATATATTGCTTAGTTTTGCAGTCATTATAAGGGAAAAGAGACTGAGTTTTATACGGTTATTTAGTACTGTCTGACTGCCTCGGTGGCGTGGTTGTATTTCGGTACGACTACCGTCCTGAGGTCTGGGGTTTGATCCCCCGGTCGGGCAAAGTAATATCTGATTTTTCCATATCAGCCCGGTGTTTGGAATATAGCCGATATGTGGAATATAGCCCGATAGGCTCGTATCACATCTGGGACGGAACTAAGCTCGGCGAACTGTGGGTGTTCTAGTTCGCTAGAGCGCCTCTGCGTACCCCTACGGGGATATAGGCGTGACTTATGAATGAATTTAATAACAGAGTCGCCAAACTCGTAAATATGTTACCTGACGAAAGTAATAATAGAGGTATAATAAAAGTTATAACACTCCTTTATGATGCCAGAGTAATCGTAGTATTGTGATACAATCGGCAATTTTCAACAGACTTAAAAAAAAAGATATGGTACTTAATTCGTCTGTATTTTTACGTGAGAATCTCCGCCAAATTTGGACCGATTTTCCAGATTATTTTGGTGTTCGTTATACTTAGTCCAAGCGTGGGCTCATATAAATTTGGTTACGATCTGTAGCCCGAGCACGAAAAACTAATGTAAATGTAAATGTATTCGAGTTCGCTGCGCACTGATGACTTTTGGTTAATATTTCATACAAATTTTATAGACGCGCATCGAGTTCGAATACATTTACGGTTGTCAGAAATTTTCCTGCTCAGGCCGCAGATAAGTTTTGAAGTCGATCTGTTAAGTTATTAAAATAATAATTTTCTGTATAGAAACCATGGAGGTATGCTTACATGCAGCTGATATACAACAGTCTTTGATCAATAACACAGTTGATCTAAGGCAACAGTAGACAACTGCCAAACCAAACTCTGATTAGGCAGTAGGACTAGAGGGGAGGTTACCACCACCTCTTATAGCAGTATTTTTATAATCTTACTACGTTTCCTTTGTACGGGAATCGGAACAAACAAGATTGTAATAATATTGCTATAAGAGGTGGTGGTAACCCCCCAGGACATGATGAATAAGGTAGTAGGACCTTAAATACACACCTCAAAATAATAAAATAAAATTAACAATGTTTACACTATCAACTAGTCACATAAAAACAGAAATGTTAACTAGCTGACATTAATTGAGTCCGCTTAATAAATATATTTACTTAGGCTCATGTTTTATTAATTTAACATTAAAACGGTAAGGATCAAAAGCCCAGCAAGGTCTGAACGACTCAAGCTTAATTCACAAATTATATTTAGCAGTAAACAAGCAGGTTGTTTAATTTCGTTTCGAAGGGTCGTAAAGAAGGGTACATTCGTAGGGTTTTAAGGAGCCACACCAATACGGACTCGGGAAGTTTGCAAGGGACTGTAATTCATGTGGTTTTTCGATCCCTTATTTAATAATGTGGGTATGGGTAACATTTTTGATAATATAATACTTTGGAAATTATTATTCGCCTCCTTGTTTAGTGGCAGCATATATGGGTTGTGGATCGGGAGTCCTGGGTTCGATTCCCAAGTAGGGAAAAGCGAATTTCCTAATTTAATTTGCCCGAGACTAGATTCCTCAGAGGGGGTTGACGTCAGGCAGGCAGCCGGTCGTAAAAACTAAGCCAATGCTTGAAAAAGTATGTCTCGCCGACTCCACATGAAGGAGGGAAAAGGGCAGGTAGAAAGAAATAATACTTTGGAAATTATTAAGGTTCTAAGAATTTTGTTACAGGATTTACATAAATACCCGTTTCTCTAAGGTGTAAATTGTGCTTCGATTTTCTAAACCTTGCTTAATTACGCCCGTTACTCTCGCAAGGATTGCAGTCCTAAAGCAATCATACATTTTAGGGTATCTGACCAAGATAGGAGGACAAATAGGCTCGCACAATTTTCCCTGCTAATCATCAATTTAATATACCCTAGATGCATAGTTCTTTGCAAATATCCTCTTAAAAAGCGGTCTCAGAGATAAAACAAAGTAAAAGATCACAAGTTCTTGTTAAATCAACACAAATATAACCCTATGCACGTGTATTAAAGTAGTTTTTTAAACTTAATGAGCAAGCATTCTTAAATTCTATCGGCAAGAATTCTATCGGCGTCCAACTGTAGGCAAAAGGAGTGCTTAAGCACTTGTTTGCTGTCCCATTTTCCGAGCGTCAACTGTGCATCTAGGTATATAATATATCGATGCTGCCAATGCATAAAGTAACTGTCATTTTCACCTAATTTCAAACCATGTATCATGTCTTGTTCGGAAACGTATCTTCCAAGTAAACTATCACCGATTCAAAAATTTGACAATCATTGCTAATAGTACAATGATATGTTAGCTATAACAACTATTCAAAAAAGCAGTGAGTTTGTAGTTAAATCCACTGAACCTAATTTCTCAATGCCGTCCTGTTCCAGCGGCATTTCCTATTGGAACCGAGTTCGTCGGAATGACTAACATCTGACGACTGTTGTTAATTTACTGCCGAATTGGAAAAGGAACTTCAAAAGTCCACTCAATTTAGAATATTGAAAATATAATCTTTAACATTATTTAAACTTTTACACCCATACAAAATGAATCACCTATTGATTAACGATTAATAACTTGTTGGTCAAAAAGTAATAATATTTTTGTACCTACTTAAGAAAAAGTTCATGTAACTAGGCATTCGAGAAGGATTTTGACGGGAAGTCTTACAGAGTGGGCGTCGCTTGTTAACATTATTTCATATTATTGTCTGGAGTTGTGTTTGTTGTTTTAAAGTGATGTTGTTTTATGCACCAAATCTGGACAAAAATGTTATAGGATTTTTCTTTCTTATTTTTCCTTTCCTTTCTTTTATGGATTTCTTTTAAGCGTCACGCCAAAGTCCGTGTTTTGAAAATATTATTTTTACCTAATTCTGTAAATCTAGTTTAAGAAATCGGCTGCATAACTATCTACATTTAGGGCCACTTGAAGCTCCGCAATAAATATAAATAAATCTCTATTTATCCCACATCTTGATTTAATAGTGAGCTGTAGGATAAATCGAGTTTAGGTTTAATTATAGATTAGTAGTAGCGCTGCAAGTCGCCCTTAGTCGAAGAAATAACAGATATACTTACTTCGAGATCTTTAGCCCAGTTCGTGAAGGCGTCGGACCGCTTGCCAAACCTGTGAACAAATAAAATCATACTAATATTATAAGGGCGAAAGTTTAGGTTTGTATGTTACTTCTTCACGCTCAAACGGTTGGACCAATTTTGATGAAATTTGGTATGGAGGTAGCTGACGATCTGGATTAACACATAGACTTTATACCGGAACATAAATTTACACGCGAACGAATTCCCCAAAAAGGATTGATGTCAGGCAGGCGGTCTTAAAAATTTAAATCTAAATTTATTCCTCTCTGCAACATGTTTAGAAAAGTGTCTCCCGCCGACCGTACAATGACGTGCAATAAGGGCAGGGAAAAGAACAAAAATCCTTGACAAATCTTTGTTAATCAATATGAATTCAAGAAACAAATCAAGGGGCCTTATAATTAGATAAACGAAGTATTCTGTCATAAGTAATCAAATAAAGAATGTTACCACCACACGGTTTAGGACAAAGAGTATCTTTGAGGGCCCTAACGGGATAATTTGTTATGAATATAAGTAACCTTTTAGTATTGTTTATTAGAATAAATGATGTGAACTTATTATTTGATATTACATTAGCATGTTTTTTGTCTTTTGATTTAAAGGTTGGTTTTAGCAATCATAATTAGATTGAAATAAAACTATTTTTACGAATTCTATAACGATTAGGTTTTAATTTTATTCCCGAGGTTTCGAAGGCTTTGCAGTCTTCGTTGTCACGGGTCAGACTGAAGTGTCAATGTATAATATTCGCGTAAACTTAAGAAATCAGTATGTAAATCATAATTAGGTTTAGGAAAATGTATCTAATATTTTTCGCTTGTTCCTCAAATAAAGAAAAAAAATTACTCACAATCGTAAATGTATTCAAGCTCGATACGCGTCTATGAAATATTAACTAAATGTTATCAGTGCGCAGCGAGCTCGAATACATTTACGATTGTTAGAAATTTTCCTGTTCGGGCCGCAGGAATAATTGTGACAACTGAAATTAGATTGAACTATTTCCTACTACTACTACTCCGTGGCGTAGTAGTATTGTGCGCGCGGTACGACTATCGTCCAGAGATTTCGGGTTCGATCCCCGGTTCGGGTAAAGTCATATTGGTTTTTTCAGTATCAGCACGGAGTCTGGAATTCGTGCCAGATATGGTGATAGGCTCGTCCCCTATAACATCTGTGACGGAACAAAGCTCGGTGAAATGCGGGTGTTCTAGTTCGCTAGTGTACCTGTACCTACCCCTTTGGGGATGCACGCGTGAGTTTATGATGTTGACTCACGCCAAAGGTTCTCTTCAAACACATGTACTATCACATTAGGTATTTAATTTCCAATGTTTATTCTTATTCTACTACCGTGGAATTCAGTGGCGTAATTATAGTGTTGGGGGCCATGGCAAATTCAATGGATGGAGGTCTTTTCAGCCCAAGATTCCCTATATGGTCCCGGCTTCCTCGGCCCGAGGCGTCCAGCGTCTGAGGCGATAGGAAGATCACCGCTGGTCGTGGGCCCGTGGCATTTTGCCGACATGCCACCAGGTACGCCACTGGTGCAATTATAACCTTTTCAAATGTGTTAATGTTAGAAGCACCCTTTCTTGATAAGATATATTGGCCATCAAATATTAACATTTTCTTAAGTTAGCATAGATAGCACAGACATGTCTATCTCAGAATATAGACAAACTAATAAAAGGAGATCCAAGGATTTCTCATATGAATTCCTGGATATAAAAGGTCGCAATTCAATATCCGCTTCATAAACAAACATGAATCATAAATAAACATGATTAGACTATAAACGTCGAGGAGAATAAACAACAGCTACTGCAAACAAAATTTGAAGGAATTTTATAACAATATTTCTAAGAAACTTTTATGGAGACGTTAAGTAATTAGATCATCCGAAACGCCATTCAAAGTGATACGGTAAATGGATACTAAAATAATAAATTAGTTTACATTATTCTTTGCACTTACTGTCTCCCGTTACGGTGTTTTTACGTTAACTTTTTTTACTTTTATCATAAGAAAATATTTTACTCTCTGCCTTGGTGGCGTGGTGGTATTTCGGTACGACTACGGTTCTGAGGTCTCGGGTTCGATCCCCGGGTCGGGCAAAGTGATATTGGATTTTTCCATATCAGCCCGGAGTCTGGAATTTGTGCCCGATATGGCGATAGGCTCGCCCCCTATCACATCTGGGATGGAACTAAGCTTGGCGAAATGTGGGTGTTCTAGTTCGCTAGTGCGCCTCTGCCTACCCCTTCGGGGATACAGGCGTGAGCTTATGTATGTATAAAATATTTTACGCAACATTATTGAATCGAGCTCAATTTCCTTTTGGGTCATTGGCTATGTGTGAATTAATACACACATTTATATGTAAAAACAAATAAAACAAAAAATAAACCCTTCTGTAAAAACTGCATCGAAATTGGTTGCAAAATCAGGCATTAATTAATATTTTACATTCTGTGGGGGCAGAGTGATTTACATTAGAGATATATTTCTATCCCTTTCCAAAATACGTACCGTTATCGCTGTGACGTGATTATACTGATTATTCTCTTTCCCGCAGTTTGAAGTTTACACCAGACGTCAAGTCTTGATAACTTTTTTATTTTTGAGAATATTTCAATATTTATTTCTGTTCTATTTTAGACGACGTAAGCTTTCCTATGATATTAATTTAAAAAAAAAGTAAAGTACCCAATTCTTTCTAATCCCTAATCTCTTCCTATAAGGTTGACGCCGCATCTATTATTGTATTGGAATCTTAGCTGCTATCCGATGAAGACTACTTATCATTGGGTGACTCAGTTGCTTGATTGCTAGTGTCTGCTATAAAAGGTCCCTCTTCCTTTATTTTATGTTTCAGTATTATTATTATACTGAAACGCTACTCAACTTTAACGGCTTTTTACCTATATTTTCGCAATACAATTTTGACAGATAAGGCTGCCTTAAAAGATTTAAAGAGACCTTAAGTGTATGAGTATTCGGCGGTTAGTGCCATATTTAGGGAAATATGATTATTTACAATATTGAAAGGAAAAATAACACAGATGTTAAATTAGAGACAGAGTCCAGAATGAAGATTATTGCATGAAAAGAAAATATTTGTGATAGTTACTACTGAAATAAATTTTAACGAGATAAGTCTTATTAAATGCTTATCGTTGTTATTATAAATCTGCTTAAAAAATAAAGTCTTGTCTCAAATATTCCATCAAAATGTTATGACTAAATAGTGCTGCATATGAATACCTAACACAAACAAGCTATACGATATAAAAATCTATACTATTCAGATACATAAATAGGTACTCGTGCTGACAGGGTTTGGAAGCATACTGCTAAGAACACAACCGTGCATACACCGGTACGAATCGATCCCGATATCAAGAAGTACAACATGCAGGATAGGGATGTGACCGTCGATCGGGAAACATCGATAATCGTACCTTGGTCGGGTGTGGTAGGAGTAAATGCGGTCTAGTTTCTCCAACCAGAGAAGACGAACGGCACGATCTAACAAGTCTGGATCGACGCGGTCTCCATCCGCATCGACATCGCGGCGGTCAATCCTGCCAATATATCGACATCGATAACTATACCTGTCCACAACACTACAATGTTATGCGACCAAGATACGATTCTGGATACTTTAAGACTAATAATATAATATTATGTCCTCGGCACCTATACAAATTTCCCTAATAGCAGGGGTGCTATAGGAGCTATCAAGAGACTCAAAGATTGCACTGTTTGAATTTGTCGTAGTAAAAATCTAAAATGTCGACATTTATTAAAACACATTATGCCTACATGTAAATAATTTCCGATAATCTTTGTGGAATCTTCAAAATATGAATTGAATTTGGTACTCAAGATACTCTACGATAGTTGCCTCCTTGGTCTAACAGCATGTATGAGCTGTGGATCGGGAGGTCCTGGGTTCGATTCCCAGGTCGGGCAAAGCAAATTTCCTAATTTAATTTGCCCGGAACTGGAACCCTCATAGGGGGTTGTCGTCATGCAGGCGGTCGGTCGTAAAAACTAATCCAAGTCCTCTCTGCAACATGCTTGAATTGGGTTGCGCCAACCCCCATTATGGTGAGAAGGGCAGGTAGAAAAAAACTAAAGATACTTTAGGAATTATTACAGATAATTCGGATTTTGCTATAGATAATTTGGTGACGTAATTTATAACTACAAAACACGTAATCTAATACATTAATTATAAAAACATACTATTACAACCAAAAACAAACGTGCCCCACATATAGAGTGGCACTTCAACTATCTAATCTAACAACGTTAAAACCATCAATAAGCAATCACGCTATCGTTATCGTTGTAACGTGATAACGTTATAACTTTCACTTCGCTTAATTAGCACACTCGGCTAACTTATTAACTAGTGCATCAGACCGTTAATTCAAACAACCTTAACGGTTTAAGATAAGCAAATCCATCGAAGTTGTGACATGTAATCAAATAGCGTGTTAATATTTACTCATCTGTGTAAATAGGCTTCTGTTATTCATATTACGTACAAGCTGTCGCCCGTGGATTCGTCCGCGTAGAAATATACATATCTTTTCCGATATAAAAATTAACGTACGTGTTATTCTGATTTATAAGCTATATGACTGAGTTTCATTAAAATCCATCTAGTAGTTTTTGTGTGAAAGAGCAACATACATATGTATGTTTTAAAAGCGATAGTTTATAGGTACTTATAAAACAAATTCTATTTAATCTTATTAAGGTTAAATAGAATTTGCAATTTTTTTTAGTGTGTTGCAAAAAGGATACAACTTAATTATTATGACCGGTTTCCTGTCTGATATGAACCCCCACTGGGAAACCTAGTTCCAACAAATCTTATTAGAACTCGCCTGAGCTGGGAATCGAACCCAGGTGCCAGTTCACAGCCCATATACACTGCCAGCAAAGAGGCAACACCCAAATAACAATTCTATCGTAAATAAATATTTATGTCTGTTTTCTGTATTTACTGTATACTTTTAAAAAAAATAATCATTCACTAAAACATCTCAATATGTATTCATGAAACATAAGAATACGACAATTACTAATTATATGAAAATAAAATGTTCTTTTACTTCAAAGAGCTTTGAACGTACATGTTTAGGTTGTAAATGTTATCATAGATTAGATTATTACTTTTATAATGTGTAATAAATACATAAACATATTTGACATATAATTAGCCTAAAACCAAATGTTTACCTTTTACAATTATAAAGTAAACATTTGGTTTTGTATGTCAATACATTTACACTGTAGCGGCATATCAACAAAACGAGCTTAGCACATCAATATTCATGATGTGTGTGTGTGTTGCGATGATCACTCACACAAACCAAAGATAAAAAGTAATCTAATGATTCGTAATTACTTAACACTTCTTAATAATAAATGTGTCTTTTTGACTGCCTCGGTGGCGTGGTAGTATTTCGGTACGACTACGGTTCTGAGGTCTCGGGTTCGATCCCCGGGTCGGGCAAAATGATATTGGATTTTTCCATACCAGCCCGGAGTCTGGAATTTGTGCCCGATATGGCGATAGGCTCGCCCCCATCACATCTGGAACGGAACTAAGCTCGGCGAAATGTGGGTGTTCTAGTTCGCAAGTGCGCCTCTGCCTACCCCTTCGGGGATACAGGCGTGAGTTTATGTTATGTTATGAACGCTTTCTCATTTCGTTTAAAAAGTTACTTTGTAACATAAATATAATAGGGTTATGCGAACTAAAACACGTAAATTTCGCCGAGCTTATTTCGGTCCCAGATGTACCCAATAGGCGCGAGCCTATCGCCATATCGGGCACAAATTCTAAACGCCGGGCTGTTGAGTAGAAAACCTCAATTTCACTTTTCCCGATGAGGATCGAACCCAACAACTACGCCACCGAAGTAAGAAGCAGATATTTTTAATATTCACTATACGGTAAAAAGAAAATAAACTAAAATAACCTATGATGGCTACACTTTTAGCCTCGTCTCTTGGAAAAAATTAAAGTCTCTGATGAACCATTGAAAGGCTTCGTAATGAAAAAGTCTTTTATTTAACACTAATTAAAAAAGAACGCTATGGAAAATGGCCTTTTGAACGCTATTCAATGTTACCGGTAAAAGTAATTTAGCTCTTCGAACTTTAGTAATAAAATTAAATTATCTTTCTAATAGGTGTAAAAAAAATACCTAATGAACTATTTGTATGGTGTTATATTACTTAATATATTGATAATAAATAGTACCTACAGAATTTCAGTTTATTAGTTACAATACAAATGAATATGTATTATCATACTTACTATTTTGATATACATATTTTGATAGCAGTACTGTAATACAGATCCCGATAATTTTACTAATTTCTTTGTGGTGCCTTTAGAGTTGGACATTTTAAATTTTCTTCTACCATTTCTAGGACAAAACTCGCTAGTTTGCATCTACCTGTACCTTTATGAATACAGGCGTGAACCTGCGTGTAAGTTTCCATAAAAATATTGCCAAGTTGATTCTGAATTACTGAATCAAAATATTCGGTAGGTACTTATAGATATCATGGTAAAAAAAACTTTTTATGATACGGAACTCTAAAAACTAACAAAACAATACACATCTCATAACAGCTGATCAAAGATTTAAATAGACCGATTTCATAAACAAAAGGTAAAGAAAACAAAGTAAAGAAAATACGACCTATTATACCTGATAATGTAAGTTTGAGTACTTCAATATGTGAAAGAGGATTCTAGAACAAAATGCTAAACTGTGAAGCCGATAGTTCATAACTGTTACAAAATGCTATACGCACATCACGTAGGCAGTTTAACTTTTTATAAAGGGACTTCTGTTCCCATATTACACCCCACTGCTTTACCACAAAGGATTACATATTTTGAAACGAATAAATGTACTTTTATACCGACTTCAAAAATGGAGAAGGTCCTCAATTCGTCTGTAGTTTTTTATGTATGTTACGCGATATCTCCGCCAAATGTGGACCGATTTTCTCAATTCTTTTGGTGTTTGATAGAGCTTATTTCAAGGGTTTCAAATGGTCACGATCGGATTTGAAGTACCGTTCCATTAAGTTTTTATAAATAAATATGGATAGGAAAGTTATGATGTAAAACATCTTCTTGAACATCTTTATAGTATTTTTGGAAGAAGAAGAATAAATCAAGGTTTAGATGTTACAGTTATCGAGAGATTTGATGACAATAAATGGTAACAGAAAATAATTTTAGAATATATTTTTTACTCAATGAAAATTCTATGACATGAATCGTCAGCAATTTATTTTGCAAAAGATTTTCCGTCGCATATTCCTATTTCAGTAATATATTACTAAGATTACAAGGAAATCACTAAGAGAGCCCACATTAGCATAATTTGGTAATATCACGCCTTTGTATTCTTCTGTCTTTATAAGTTAATCATCATAATTGATGTACTAGTCGGTAAGTTAAGAAGCCTCATTATCTTACCACGCGACGAAGTAATTATGCAGCACTGTTTCCATTAATGGCCTTTTGGGACTTATTTGCGGACGTCCCGCTTTGTTTACTCTGAATTATTATCGCTCAGTTTCTCGAAGGCTGATCAGTGCTACAATTAACTAATATGGCACAATTAAATAAACATCTGTCAATGTCATGTCAAAAATGAATTGCTAATTGGTGGCATTTTAATCATTATTATCAAATGAACATTTCGCGTTTTGGACGTTTTGGGAAACGGTGATTTTGCGCATAAGATATTTTGCGAATTGGATGTGTTGCGAATACGACATTCGGCGAATTAGACATTTCGCGAATTGGATTGCTTGAGAATAGGACGTTCTGAGAATTTGACGTTTTGCGCCCGCTGAACATTTTGCGAATTGGAAATTATGCGCTTAAACGACTGCCTCGGTGGCGTAGTTGTGTTTCGATATGACTACCGTCCTGAGGTCTCGGGTTCGATCCCCGGGTCGAGCAAAGTGATATTTGGATTTTCCAAAAGCATCCCGGAGTCTGAAATTTGTGCCCGATATGGCGATAGGCTCGCCCTTTCACATCTGGGATGGAACTAAGCGAAATCGCCTCTGCCTACCCCTTCGGGGATATAGTCATGAGCTTATGTATTAAGAAGCAAAGAGCAAAGTGAGCCTTTAAAATCTGACTGAACATTCCATTCATATATTTAAAATATTATAGAAAAAGAGTTAAGAAATATTCTAATTTGAACAATTCTTCACAAAGGCAAGTATAAAGAGCGGCTTTGTTATGCGCCAAAAGGAAGTTTCAAAGGCTTTTGAAATTCTTGTGCTGCCTCGAAACACTAATGTGACAACATTAACAATGCACAGTTGTTATGAGATTAAATTGCAAAAGATATGTGAAAAGATTTGTTTTGATTTTTTTATTAAAAAAAATGATTTTCGTAATATTTCTGGACTTGACATCTCGTAGACATTTTTTCCATCTGCCGTTATCCCAACACGATGTGGGGTCGGCGCAACACACTATTCCAAGCATGTTGCAGAAAGGATTTGGCTTAGTATTTACGACAGGCTGCCTGCCCGACGTCGACCCCCTCTCAGAGATACAGTCTAGGGCAAATAGTGTCTTAAAAACATCCCCGGGGCCTCCCAAAATGAATTGAAAACCTTAGTTTTGTTAGTTGATAAGTTAATAAATAACATAAGAAAAATAAAAATAAAATTCGAAAATCGCGTGTTTTCTTAACATACAAAAGCTAAGCTATAGCATTAATCAAGAATTCAAAACAAATAACGACAACAAATTAAAGTGACGTAAATTCGACAAACTTATTCCATTTCGAAAGCATATCAAGACTACAATATGGCAACAGTTGAAATTAATTGTTTTGTTGAATGCGAAGCGCCATACCATGGCGAATTGGGGAGTAACCACAGCTATCAACGCGATCTTAGCTTGCGCTAGTCAGAAAAAAGCTTTATTACTATGCATTAAACGAAAAATGATATCTTCTTTTAAAAATAATGGCTTCCACGCATATGCGATGATTTAGCCAATGTCAAGGTAAATAGAGCAATTATGTTTTCACAATGACCATAAGACCCAGATGTGGATGATTTCAAGGCCCTGCTAGGATTATGGCGGTAATTCCTTCCAGTGCCGTGCCCTTCAGATGACCTTCACTCGGCGAATCGACCGAACAAAGCCAGCCAACGCACCAAGCAAAACTCATCGAAGATCACCGGTTAAAAAGTTTCCACATTATACTGTTCATCTTCACAGAAATTTGATGCATTAAATCACAACACTTAAAACCAACAAACACAGCTCTAGAGAATAATATGAAATAATTTTACCAAGCGACGCCCACCCTGTCAGACTTCCCGTCAAAATCGCGCAAAATGACATCATCCGCATTGTAAATGTCGTTCGAGCCAAAATGATATGAATTCTTTTATACCCATATTGCATTGACATAAGGCTTTTTGACACTCAAGATTCCGCATTCATAAATGCAACTAGGGGCAGGTTTTAATAAACGATCTCAGTTTAGAGCGCAGATAGATCGCGATTATGAGCCAATCAAATCAAGTCATTTGACGGAGTCATGTTCAAACTGTGTTCTTATTGGCTAATTTTTGTAATCTATCCGCACATTCGATCTGAGATTGTTTATTGGAACCGGGCGTTAGTGAGAACTTACCTACGGGAGTCCGTAATAGCCAAATTTGGATATAATTATTATTTATCGGTGGTGAATACGAGGCAAAATTAATTATGAGTCGCTCGGAAGAGCTTAATGGCAATGCAATGAAAGCAATATTAGAGGTATATCATTCGCATCGTTTTGAATCGGACGCCTTGTTTTCGCATCGATAAGTGTAGTCATTCTTCATACGTCATAGTACGGCGCAACCACAAACCGGTAGCTGCTCATATTAGGAAAAGTAGAGTCCCCACTAATAACATCTCAAACTCCACTAATAGGCTTTGTTTATGACGTATGACAGGAACATTCTATGACGTGGGTTCCACTTTTTGACTTTGGTTCATTTTCACACGCAAAATATAGATATTTCAGATTTTAATGTGTTCTTAAAACTTGAATATTGATAATAAGAGTTTGTTAACTTATGTAAAAAAAATTGTTAAAGGACAATCATTATTAATTACATCCAGTTCTCAATATCTCGATAAGATTTTCTTGTTATCCTACATCTATGTATGTACCTCTATATACGATAACTTATTGAAATATTTTGAAAAAAAGTTTTTACAAAACTCATTTTTGATGTCATTCTTTCTTACATATCAATACACTTTGCATGTATGTTGCATAAACGATCCAACTATCTGAGAGTATAGTTGGAAATAGTGTTTGGTAATTACATTGGAAAAGTTCTGGACAAGGCTATCTGAAACTTATGCCATTCAGTCCCATTGAGGTTAGAACAGAAAAACTCAGCTTTGTATCTAATGGTACTAGTAAAAAATTGTAACAACATTACATCTTGTCTTTTTTAATAATGTTGCATCCTACTAAATATCATACTAATATTATAAATGTGTAAGTGTGTTACGCCGACTCTTTGTTGTGAGACACGGACAAGTGAAAAGAATTAAAGCTAAATATAGATAAAGTAAGTAAGTAAGTAGAAGTAAAAGTAAGTAAAAGCAGCGATAGCTCAGTTGGGAATGGTATGGACTGCCGAAACAAGTGTCGGAGGTTCGAAACCAACCCCAAAATGGAGCATACACCTCTGACTTTTCTATGTTAAGTGTATTTTCATTGTGAAATATCGCTTGCTATAACGGTGAAGGAAAACATCGTGAGGAAACCTGCATACCTGAGAATTTCTTCACAGGAATTTCGAAGGTATGTGAAGTCTACCAACTCGCATTAGGCCAGCGTGGTAGACTAAGGCCTAACCCCTCTCATTAGTAGAGGAGGCCCGTGCCCAGCAGTGGGACAGTAATATTACAGGGCTAATATTATATTATTTATAGATAAAGTAACATAGTTAAATTAATGGGAAATATATAACCTTCAAACTAATATTGTTATTCAATTAAATCTTCGGAACTATCAAAGTAGTAATTGAACACAAGCTACTGACCCCTATTAACTAAATGAAACAACTTGTGTTCTTAAGTTATATTGACTGAGTTTCGTATCTTTCTTTCTACCTTCCCTTCTTTCTTTCTTTCTACCTGCCCTTATCCCACTTTAATGTGGGGTCAGCGCAACACACTTTTTCAAGCATGTTGCATAAATGATTTGGTTAAGTTTTTACGAACGGCTGCTTGCCTGACGTCAACCCCCTCTGAGGGGTCCAGTCCCGGGCAAATTAAATTAGAAAATTCGCTTTGCCCGACCTGGAAATCGAACCCACAATCTCCCGGTCCACAGCCCGTACATGCTGCCACTAGACCAAGGAGGCGACCTTCCTTTGTCCTACCTTTAAGCACAGATTGGCAAACGAGCAGATGAGTCTCCTGATGGTAAGTGATCTCCACCGCCCATAGAAACCCAAGAGTCATACAGAATCATGGATGCGATGCCAACCTAAAAGGTAATAGGGATTGGGAAAAGGATGGGGAAATTGGGCCACGGGAAATCTCACTCGCCGAACGAAACGCGACAGCGAGCTGTCACTTTACGTCGGTTTTCTGTGAGACAGTGGTATCAAACCGGTCAAGCCGACCCATTCGTGCTGTAGAATACTGGACATAGGCCTCCCCCAAAGATTTCTATATCGACCTGTTGGAATTATATAAATAATTGATCTTCCGACAATATGCCTATATTTTATAACCGTATGAAAAAATGACAACAGATTTCAGATTTCCAAATTTCAGATTCCAGACAACTCAGATTTTTTTTTTATATAACTACGCGAAAGAAAAATTTACAAATCTCTAGAAACGCCCCCTACTAGAAGTAGCTGATTCTCTGTGTTTCCCGTAAGTACCATTCAAAACCAAAGACTTCTCGACTATACTAGACAGGCTGATTAGTACATAGATCGGCCCACAAAGTTTCCGTCAATTGACCACAACTACTAATTCGTGTTCTTTTTTCCTTTGCCGTTAAACGTCAAAGACTCGCCGTAATGTGGCCTTAGATAAAGTATATAATAGATTGGGCGTCCAGGTACTTAAATCTTGAATAAGTGAGATAGATAAATGTAGTTTACAGTGTGAGTGATAGAGACAGACGAAGATTTTTTTATCTCGTTCTGCGTATGCGTTTTTATTGTCTGACACCAACTCCGAATGTACCCTGAGTTGGTGTCAAACATATTCCTGTAAAATGTTGACTTACGTTTGTGTGGTGTATTTCGTGTTATATATTGTGACAATTGACATTATTCCAATAAGTATCAAATAATTGTGTTTCTCCAAGATGGTACAATGTTGCATTTTAGGCTGTAAAAGCCGTATTGAACGAAAATTAGAAAACATAACCTTTCATAGGTAAGTACCGATTATTAGCGTATATCCTGCAAATTTACTCGTGATAATCTCGGTAATGATAATTAGAGTTGAAATAAATGTAAACATTCGCGCAATTCTCAAAGTAATATAAGAAATTCACATCGAAAAGAAAATTATTTTTATCCTATAAGTTTTCCAAGTTTGATTGGTTATTATAATGCAACCATGTTGCTTTGTAAACCTGCATCTTTAATTTGGTGGCATTACATAAAATTTTGGGGTTGCAAAGAAAACAAAAACTTAATTACCCCATATTACGGGAAGTTTACATTGGACTGACTTTATAAAAATATTTTATAATACTGAACAGTTATTTTACCCGACTTCAAAAAAAGGAGGAGGTTAACAATTCGTCGAAATATTTTTTATGTATGTTCCCCGGTTACTCAAAGACGCCTGGGCCGATTTATTGATAAAATCAATTTGCATAAAGTATTTAAATGTTAGAATTCATTATTCCACAAAATCTAGGGAGAGTAAGAAAGACTATATCAGGAATATATATACAAAACTGATCCAGTTTATTACTAGTTTTTGCCAGCAACTATGGCCGTCTTGTCGATACATTCTGAGGTTTTCATCCAATCTATAAGAGACATTTTAATGATTACAAAGAAATGTTAAAGTATAAGTCTTTTTTAGTTTTTAAACTTGGTGACTATTGAAGTTATATATTTATTCATTGTTGATTATTGTTAAGAAAGAAAGTTTATTGTTAACTTAGTTCATACTATATTTGTAAGTAATAAAATATACTATAGTTTCTTTATTCCACTCCATCTTTTTATTTTTTTCAATCTGCCCTTATCATACAATGTAGGGTCGGTGCAACACACTTTAAGAAAATGTAATAATAATATAGCCCTATAATATTACTGTCTCACTGCTGGACACGGGCCTCCTCTATCAATGAGAGAGGTTAGGCCTTAATATCTACTTTTTAAAAATTGTAATATGGTTAATGTATTAAAATTTTTAGTTTTTTTATTTTAGTTATTTCTGTAGAGTGGTCTAGTGGCAGTATGTATGGTCTGTGGACCGGGGGAGGTCCTGGGTTCGATTCCTAGGTCGGGTAATGCAAATTTTCTAATTTAATTTGCCCGGGACAGGATCCATCGTAGGGGTTGATGTCAGGCAGGCGACTGGTCGTAAAAATTAAGCCAAATCCTCTGTGCAACATGCTTTGAAAAAGTGAGTTGCGCCGACCCCACATTAAGGTGGGATAAGGGCAGGTAGAAAGAAAAGAAGTTATTTCTGTAGAGACGCTTCTAAATTTTTATCTTTATCTTTAGTATAACATAACATAAGCTCACGCCTGTATCCCCGAAGGGGTAGGCAGAGGTGCACTAGCGAACTAGTACACCCACAAGTCGCGGAGCTTAGTTCCGTCCCAGATGTGATAGGGGGCAAGCCTATCGCCATATCGGGCACATATTCCAGACTCTGGGCTTATATTGAAAAATCAAATATCACTTTGCCTGACCCAGAGATCGAACCCGAGACCTCAGGATGGTAGTTGTACCGAAATAGAAGCACGCTACCGAGGCAATATAAAAAAATATACATTTTTGTTTTACAATTATCCACATATTGAAGGGTAAATTTTTCTCACAAGGTATCCCCGTGTCTTATGTCTGTCCCTTACGGGTATACGCGCATGGCTACTCTATTCATTCTTTCTCTAAGTAATGTGGCACAATTTTTCTTCTTAACATCTTGTCTAGTAGTATACTTAAGTCTTTGTTCAAAACTAAAGAAATCCATTAAGTCAAAACGCAATACCTAACAATACTGAAGCATTCTATCAAATTCTCGTCACAGAACACGTAGGCGGTGACATTTTGCTACAATGGACGGCAAAGGTGCGGTTTGCACAATAACGTGCGGAAGCACAGACTCTGCGAAACAATTTACTGTTGCTTTCTCTCGGCTCTCTGCAATTTTCCACTTGTCATCGGCCTTATCTTGTTCCATTGCATCCTCTCTGTACACTCCCTTCCGTCCGGGAAATGACTTTACCGCTATGGAAATTATTTTGCTTAGTTATCGATGATAGTTTGTTATAGATAATAGACATAACATAACATAAGCTCACGCCTGTATCCCCGAAGGGGTACAACTAACTACCACTACCAACGAACTAGAACACCCACATTTAGCCGAGCTTAGTTCCGTCCCAGATGTGATAGGGGGGCGAGCCTATCGCCATATCGGGCACAAATTCCAGACTCCGGCCTGAAATGGAAAAATCCAATATCACTTTGCCCGACCCGGGGATCGAACCCGAGACTTCAGAACCGTTGTCCTACCGAAATACCACCACGCCACCGAGGCAGTCATAGATAATAGACATCATACTATTACTATTTTATTTTATATGCTGCATTTATAACCCTTTAAAGATCCTCAATTTGTCTGTATATTTATTTTTTATGTACGTATATTCACCGATAACTCTAAAAGCGTTAACCTATTTGGTGATTATTTTTTGTTTGAATGAGTATTGTTCAGATTTGGTCCCATAAAAATATGGGAAAGCTACAGAATAAATAATGTTTAACAAAACTTAAAAATCTACCAAAAGTAAAAATAAAGTAAAATTGCATACGCTCTTTGATTAGGTGCCACTGCAGATCAAATGAAATGGCACGAGCTCCAAACAGGTAAAAAAAATATTTTTGACTTTTTAAATCGCACTATTACTGAATCGTTTCCTTGGTAAATTGACAGCGTGACCTGGGTTCGAGTCCCAAGTCAGGAAAGACGGTTTTAATAACACGATTGTCCCGATTGGACCCCCCGTGTGTTGGCATTAAGTAGGTCGGTTGTAAAAACTAAGTGTAATCATTTCTGAGATATGTTTGGAAAAGTATATTGCGTTGATTTCACATTGCAGTAGAGGCAGAAGCGAGGCGACGTTTTCATTTTTAGATCTTAATGTTCAAGGGTATTCGTCACAATGACTAAAGAAATAATAAGAGGACCCAGCATAACTACGAAAAAATACATGTTTATTATGAAGCCGGTTTCGCCATTTTAGTTTCGCGATCTATTTACATAAGTTATCACCGTGTCATTAGAATTAAATAACGTATAAATATTTAATGATTTTATTGTAAATACGGTGTTTTATTTACAATAATAATTTCGGAATATGAGGATGATTCCTATTATATTAATAAGATCTTTTTAATATTTTGATTTTGTAGTAAGATTTTGTAATAAACATAAAAATTATCATTCCTACTGACTAGCAGCAGTTTTGGGAGGTGTGCCGTGACGCACCTAGGATTTGTATGTACATCTCTTTAATCCTAATATCCAAATTTGTTAACTCATTTGCCAATACCGACTGGCAAATTAGAATATAATGATAGTTTTTGGAAACTTCACTGGTTTAAGTGTTGTTTTAAATGTACTCATACTTTTATGTGATAATTAAGTACTGTTTGTTTCCTTTACTCAATAAAGTATACACATAGTCGCCATTTTGGTTGCATACATTAGGAATGCTTAATTTTTTCGTGGTTATGACTTGTCCTCTATCTTCTTTTGTCAAAGATTCGTCACGATCTATTTTTCACCCAACCTATAATTCTGAGATTTATCTTCACTCTTAAGTCTACCCGAGGTCGTGCCGCGATAGTACACACTTCTGTACTCCAGTGAAGTGTCTGCATCGTATGCTGAGGTCATTAGGAATTAAACGTTGAGAAAACTTTTTCGATTTTGTTCCGATAATCGTTTTGTTGGCAGAATGTATTACTGATTTCTTAAGTTTACGCGAATGTTATACATTGAAATTTTTACGGGTTCCTTCTTCGTCATCGTGGTCATGGGTTGGACCTGGACTACTGCAAAGCTTTCGAAACGTAGGGAATAGAAATTAAAACCAAATAGTGATAGAATCCGTAAAAATAGTTTTACTTCAAAGAATGTTCCTGATTTGGTTTGATAATAATCACAAGTTTAAAAACTTAACTGACCGACTTCCAATTTACCAATCGTGACCAAATTTATGTGGGAACACCCCTGAAATAATTTCTATCGAACACAAAAAGAATTTTGAAGATCGGTCCACATTTGGCGGAGATATCGAGTAACATACATAAAAAAACAGACGAATTGAGGACCTCCTCCTTTTGTGGAATTCCGTCGAAAATAAAAAACCTAGCTGTTAAATGCGACTTCGTTCACGAGGTTCTTTAATTTTTCCAGAATAAAAAGGAGCCTATGTGCTTTTCAGACCATAATCTATCTTTGTGCCAAATTTTATCCAGATCCGTTCAGTGGTTGAAATTTTTCTAAATTATACTACAAAATAATACATACATCGATGATGATTAAACTACTTTTTAAAATACTGTTTAGAGATCTCCCACAAAAGGACATAATAATTCTTTGGACATGATATTAATTGACTAACTGCCAATAAAATATATCAAAAACAAAGACATTTTTATCAAGAAATTTCAATGAAAGAGGTTTGTAATTTGTTTGACGCGATCCGAAATTAATTTGGCAGATGTTGCTACTAATTATTCGATAATAAATAACATTAACGCCTAAATTATAACTCTTACAAAACATTTTGTAAGTTATTGAACTTAACTGACGGGCAATTAGGATAACATTTCCAACAATAACATTTTCGAAGAAAAGTGACGAATTTCTATTGACTTGTATTTCGCAACAATTTAAGCAGTTATTAATGAAATAATATTTATGCCATAGTTTTTATTCTCGAAGAATTCTGGCTTCTAAAGGCGCGTCTCCTGCACATGTTTATCTCCAAATACTACACAAAAACACCTACCTTATCTTTATACCATAGGTTGTCCCTTTCATTTTTAAACAATGTAACGCAAGGAAAAAAGTGACAGGTTATTCGTAACCATTTGCTCAGTTAAAAATGTTGTTTTAAGTTAGGCCCTATGTTACTATCAGAGTCCCGAATATAAATATTTTCTATAAAAATATCGAAGTTTGTTGCGCACTAATTACATTTAGTTAAGAAACTTCATAATTCTCCCGATTTTGAGCAAAAATGGAACCACCCCGGGACAAGCTTTATAGAATTCAAAAAGTCTTGAAAATTGATCCACATTTGTCGAAGATATGACATAAAAAACACGACAAATTGAGAAGCTCTTCTTCTCTACATTTACAAGCGCGCTTCGAGTTCGAATCGAAAACTATTTTCAAAACTTCGTGCTAGGTCCTCAGGTAATCACGAACCTCTTCCTTTCGTGTACTTTTACAAGCGCGCTTCGAGTTCGAATCGAAAACGATTATCAAAATTTCGTGCTAGGGCCTCAGCTAGTCACTATACCGTGCCGGATAGTCTATAGCTTACCTTGGTCTAGCAGCTTGAGTGTAGTAGCGATCAAGTTCCTGCAGTATGCGGAGAGCGTCTGCCATGTTATGAGGACCTTCCTCCGTGGCCTCAGCCAGGAACACGGCGGCCAGCATCACGGCAATGGTAACAGCGAAACTCTTGCTCAGCATTTTCAGATCTACGTAAATAAGAACGTATTAGACTTGAGTATTGACATGAGGTACACCCCCAATCAGTATTTTCTCTTTGTAACCAATCCATCCCAAGGTTGCCTGGAAGAGATCGCTATTAGCGATAAGGCCGCCAATTGTTACACTAAGTGTTGTTATATTGTTTTATTTTCAATGTACGTTGTAATATGTGTGTGGTGTACAATAAAGAGTTATAATCTAATCTAATCTAATCTAAACTTGTATATTCCTTCACTTGTACTTATCTCCTTTAGCTTAGTTTGACGAGATGTTAATACTCTATTGGGTGATCTAGTATCGGAAAAATCATGTTTAAGGAACCGCTTAAGGGATTTGAACCCAGGACCTTCCTGTCCACAGCCCAGATACGCTACCACTAGACTAAAAAGACCACCTTTTTATACCGTCTGCTTACCTATATTTATATTATCAGAATTACCTTTTATACAAGAATATGCATATTTATTTTTGAAAGGCAAAGCTTGATATTTTGTTACATATTGATGAAAATTATTTCCAGCTGAATAGTATATATATAGATGTATATAGATTATGCTTAAGCTTTTCTATAATAATTGCAAATTTTATTTAGTTAATTTGAAAATTAAATTAAATCCAAGAACAATATTTGTAGCTTCCGTGTATCTAAAATTGATAATCATAAATGTAAATAAACCGCAATTTCCAATCGAAAATCCTCATACTTTTTGAAAACATTTAGTTTCAACCTTAATACAAATCAAATAAAGAGTAAAATAAAAGCTTATATGAAAAATAATCCCCTCATTTTCCCTCACATTTGAATGCCTGCGAAATTCTAATCTCATCCCTTTCGGTGACAGACAGCGGACACGGACACTCGCTGACATCTCATTTGTCCAACATTCGATATGTGCTCATGTCCAACTGTGTTAGGAACTTGCTATTTCAACGTTATGGAGTTTTGACACGGATACCGTAGTGTGCCTTTTTGTTTATTGAACTGTTTAAATCAAAGTTTGAAATTAAATGAAATTATTTGTTAATCACGTTGGCTAATAAATAGCCCTTATGACAATGACTTGTCATACAATAAAATATAACTTTCTACCTGCCCTTATCCCACCTTAATGTGGGGTCGGCGTAACACACTTTTTCAAGCATGTTGCAAAGAGGATATGGCTTAGTTTTTACGACCGGCCGCCTGACGTCAACCCCCTATGAGGGATCCAGTCCCGGGCGAATTAAATTAGAAAATTTACTTTGCCCGACCTGGGAATCGAACCCAGGACCTCCCGGTCCACAACCCATACATGCTGCCACTAGACCAAGGAATACAAATCAAATCAAATCAAATCAATTTTATTGTGGTACATAGGTAACATGAAGGTGTTATATATAGTCTTATAATGTACAACTATGACCCGCCATAATTAGCATACAATAATAATTTAATAAACGAAACTGAAATAAAATATGTCATAATTATTCTACATTTTAGCATCATTGAGATAATCATTTATACTATAGTAACATTTGTCATTCAAAAATCGAAATAATGTCATTTTATAATTTTTAATGTCTTTTAAATCTCTAATCGACTTCGGTAATTTATTATATATGTCAGGAATTAAGTAAAAGACGCTTTTATGGAATAATGCAGTTTTGTGGGGTACACATGTCATTTTGTCGTTGCGTCTGGTGCGGTTACTAAATTTAAAAAGATGAATATGTGTCTTGGCAAACATGGCACAATAAAATATAACACGATATAATTATATAAATCAACTTATGTATATGTTTAAGATAATATAATAAAGTCAATAGGTACTAGAGGTATAGTTACAGAGTTTTTAAAAGTGGCTGGTACGGATCATGGACGATTCCGATACGTTTCGTTTTTAAAGTACCACCGGATCCAAACGCGGTCCTTGCCTGAGAAGACGAATATAGTATGTGTGTGAGTGTTGTTCACAATGTGTGTGACTGTTGGGGTTACATACATGTCTGTGTGTTGGGTATTTATTTACACATAAGCTCACGCCTGTACCCCCGAAAGGGTAGGCAGAGGTGCACTAGCGAAATTGAATTGGCGTGTTTGAACTTTAGGTTAAATAAAAACTCATGTACATCACACAATCGTCCTCCGGTATTATAGATGTGTACCATCGATATATTATTTACCTAGATGCACAGTTGACGCTCGGAAAATGGGACAGCAAAGAAGTGCTTAAGCACTCGTTTTGCATACAGTCGGACACCGATGGAATTCTAAATTTCAAAATTCAAATTTAAGAACGCTTGATCATGTCGTTTAAAAAGCTACTTTATAACACATGCATAGGGTTATATTTGTGTTGATTTAATTAGAACTTACGATATTTTTCTTCGTTTTATTCCTGAGACCACTTTTTAGGAGGATATTTGCAAAGAACTGTGCATCTAGGGTATATTATATTGATGATGTGTACAGAAAAATAGGAAGTACACCGGACGCCTGCCAAAGTCAACAGTAATAAATATCGAATTCGGTGCCAAGGACCATAGCTACGATCCCGGAACAAACCATGCTGAACTAATATTTGTTCGGAAAGTCGTATTTCGTGAAACTATGAGCTCATTAAACACATAATCTATATACGCTTTGTTTGAATTCAAACACATTCAACAGTATGGGACAAGAGCACGAAACTTGTGATCCAAAAGTTGTGGCCTCATGGTCATTAGTCATTCCGTTGTATTTGAAACGTACGCGCAAGTTCGTGCCTTCGTAACAATGTTTAGACCATAAGCTCACGCCTGAATCCCCAAAGGGGTAGGCAGAGGCGCACTAGTGAACTAGAACACCCACATTGTGCCGAGCTTAGTTCCGTCCCGGATGTGATAGGGGGCGAGCCTATCGTCATATCGGGCACAAATTCCAGACTCCGGGCTGATATGGAAAAATCCAATATCACTTTGCCCGACCCGGGGATCGAACCTGAGATCTCAGAACCGTAGTCGTACCGAAATACCACCACGCAACCGAGGCAGTATTTAGACCATAAAATTTACAATCACGATGTCCATTCAGTTGTTTATTATTTACTATGGACTCCTTCATCAGATCTTGACCAAATTTAGACCGCCTTTGGAGTAACCGTTATCAAACCCAAAAAATAACAAAGATCGATTTTTAGACAGGAAAAGCTGTAGTCAAAACTACACTACACTTATTTTTATGGTAAACGTAGTGCGGTAAAGTGAATTAGATATAAAGTAAGAAAATATTTACTTTCGATACAGAAAGAAAATTGTATGAAATATTAACCAAATGTCATCAGTGCGCAGCAAGCTCGAATACATTTACGATTGTCAGAAATTTTGCTGTTCGGACCGCAGTAAGCTTAAATAACAAAACTGAAAACCGACGCAAAAACGAACACTTAAAAGTAAAAAAATAATAACAATTTCTTACTCTCTTTGGAGTCGGTGCTGACGCCGAGGCAGATTAAATGAAAAGGCACCGACTCCAAAGAGAGTAAGAAATTGTTGTTATTTTTTACTTTTAAGTGTTCGTTTTTGGAGTCGCTTTTCAGTTTTGTTAAACTTTAATTATTATTTATCTAATTTTAGGGTTCAGTAGCCTGTAACATTGAAAGAATTATCCATCAACTCCTAATATTTAAGGAGTTATATTTTCCATCATCAGCTCAGCAACATGATATTATAAGCACCAGAGGCAAATACCTGTATAGTTTTAGAAAATATATAAAACACACTATGGGTCCCTATAAAATTTAAGGGTTGCCCTAGATTTTCCTAGGATCCCATCACATCTTTTAAACAAAAAAAGTTTTTTTCTAATCGGCCCAAGCGTCTTCGAGTAATCGGGGAACATACATAAAAAAAAGATTCCGACGAATTTTTTTGAAGACCGTTAAAAATATTTCTTATTTTGTAAGAAAGAATTCACGTGTCACTGATTTCGTAGGACATAATTCAATTGCATAAACCGATTTATATACCACTAGTATTGAGAATCCCTCCGAATGTATGCTTCATTACCAATATATTACTCTAAATCGGCAGGCTGTGGTTGTACGAGAGTTAATAGGGTCTGGTTTCCGCCCTCACTATGTACCTAATTATTCTTAGATTAGTTGAGCACAATACTTGAAATAGTAATTTATTGCTTATTTTACTAACAAAGGTCGAATTGCAGCGCTATTACCGATCTATAATAATAATAATACTGTAATATTACTGTCCCACTGCTGGGCACGGGCCTCCTCTACTAATGAGAGGGGTTGGGCCTTAGTCTACCACGCTGGCCTAATCCGAGTTGGTAGACTTCACATACCTTCGAAATTCCTCTGAAGAAATACTCAGGTATGCAGGTTTCCTCACGATGTTTTCCTTCACCGTTATAGCAACCGATATTCACAATGAAATTCACTTAACAAAGAAAAGTAAGAGGTGTATGCTCCAATTTGGGATTGGTCTCGAACCTCCGACACTTAAACTTACTACTCTATAGTTAAACCTAAACTCGATTTATCCTACAGCTCACTCCTATCTTTAAATCCAGATTTGGGATAAATTGAGTTTTATCGCGGAGCTGCGAGTGGCCCTTAATGCTTTTTTATGTCTTATGGTATCCTACGCCTAAAATTTTTTACTATAAATAATTTTATTGCAGAAATAAATAAATACTCCTTTAGTAACTTAATGTGACAAAGTCGCTTCCTTGGTCTAGTGGCAGCATATATGGGCTGTGGACCGGGAGGTCCTGGGTTCGATTCCCAGGTCAGGCAAAGCGAATTTCATAATTTAATTTTCCCGGGACTGGGTCCCTCAGAGGGGACTGACAGGCAGGTAGCCGTAAAAACTAAGCCAAATCCTTGAACATCTTTGAAAAAGTGAGTTTTTTTTTATAAATACACACAGTCCTGACCCCACACTAAGTATAACCTGTATTGTGATAATTAGAAACTATGAGATAATTTTCATCTCACAACACCCAGACCCGAAACAAATATGAAATATCTGTGGGTCACATTTGACTCGGTACGGCAATCTAACTCATGGCCCCTAGTTTCACAGCCGGCTGCCCGCCCGCTGCCCTTACCATATTTCATTTCAGCACAACACCTAAAGTAGAAATGATTTGGCTTAGTTTTTACAACCGGCTGCCGGCCTAACGTCAAGCGCCTCTAGGATTCAGCTTTGTTTTATCAGGGTAAATAATTTAACTAGAAAATTACCCCATAATACTTTGGAACAACCAAGTTAATGTGTACCAATAATATTCCATTATGTGTATAAAAGATCTACATGGGCGTTCCACAATGTCCCCGAGTGTTTGAGTTGCAACTCCAGCCTGTTTGATTTGAGATTAAATGAGTATCGACGAGCCATTGGCGAACGGACTTTTTACTTTCAATGGACAGATTGAACAACTTTTTATTGGCAGATTGTAAAAATTGTGGTCAATAAAAGTAACTTCTGCAAGGATACTGTATACTGAACAATTTATTTTAATCTTTTATATAACCTGTCAAGGTAACTATAGGTTATATTTTTTTATCTATACCTTCTTTCTACCTGCCCTCATCCTATTCTGTGGGGTTGGAACGATACACTTTTTCAAGCAGGTTGCAAAAAAGATTCGGATTTAATTATCATGACCGGCTACCTGCTTGATGTCAACTTCTATTTATAAGTGCAAAATTATTTATGTATTATTATTGTTTAAAACGTATTTATAATGACTGTCTCAGTAGCGTAGTGGTATGGCGTGCGCGGTACGACAACCGTCCTGAGGTCTCGGGTTCGATGCCCGGCCCGGGTAAAGTGATATTGGGTTAGTATTCAGTTACAGCCCGGAGTCATTATGTCCGATATGGCGATATGGAGCCCATTGCCTCGCCCCCTATCACTTCTGAGACGAAAATGTGTTTTTTCTAGTTGTCTTGTTCGCCCCTGCCTACCCCTTAGGGAATAAAAGCGTGAATGTTTTATGTATTTATAATGTAAGTATCATTAATGTTTCCAAACCAAAAAGTCCCTTTGGGGCTTAGGGTTTCGAAGCAATTTAAAACACCTACGCGGAGCTCTAGCACCTAATAGAAGTATATGTCACGAAAAAACAAATTTACAAGCACTATGGAGTTAATAAGACCAAACATATAAGTTACTACGTACAGAGTACATTTTATTGTGCATTTGCCTGGACAATTCGTGTAACTTTACCTTCGGTTAATCTTTTGTTATTTAGTTTGGGGAAACTCTGGTTAATGAAAGTTTCTAAATTGAAACTTCGTGTGGTTAGAAAATTAGATAAATAAAATAAAATATTGAGTGGTAGTGCCACGCTGTAGACAGTAACGTCTACAGATCGAATGGGTCGGCTTGACCGGTTTGATACCACAGAAAAACCGACGTAAAGTGCGATCAGTGTGATTTCCGGTGGTCAATTTCCCCCCTTCTTCCTTTCCAATCCCTTTTCCCTCCCCTTCCATTCCCTCCTTTTAGGTTGGCAACGCACTCATGATTCTTCTCGTGTCGTGGGTGTCTACGGTGGAGTTCACTTACCATCAGGTGACCCATCTATTGCTTTCGGACTAGGTTATTTGGTGGAAGCTGTCTAGTTTCAGCGTATTTGACCATTGCACTGGGCGGTTCTGTGTTCGATTTCCAGGTCGGGCGGGGTCTTTTCTAACACGATATGCCTGGGACTGGATCCCGAAGAGCGGGGTGACGTTAGGCACGCAGCCGGTCAAAGAAAACGTAAGCCAAATCCTTTCGACATGCTTAAAAAGGTGTGACGCCCGATCCCTCATCAAAATGGGATAAAGGTAATTAGGTAGAAAAAATGAATTAATTATGAAAACAAACAAAAAACATTCCTAAAGTTCATGTATCTAATGACATAGTATAATTAAAACTCTTCTGCTACATCCACATGTTTGTGGTATATTAAAAGTGGAATATGTTATTTATTTTATTAAAGGATTTCTGTTTCTACCAAACATGAGAAAGAAATTCTTTGCAACTTTGCATCCCCCGTTCTCTAACGAATGTTCTATTTTTTGTTTTCTTTACACGACATGACGCGACGTAGCTCGCTTTTGATTAGTTCATAAAGGTAGTTCAAAGCCAAAATTGTCATTCGTATTTATGATTTAAAGCCGATTTTTAAATATCAGTTATTCGTTCTATAGACGTTGAAGTAACCATATAGTTAGTTTCAAGTCTGCAATAATGGCTTCATAATAATATAATATTATTGGCCCTGTAATATTATTGTCTCATTGCTAGGAACAGGCGTCCTCTACTAATAAGAGTGGTTAGGCCTTATTCTACCACGCTGGCCTAATGCGGGTTGGTAGACTTCACATATAGGTAGACATTGGTAGATTACTTGTTTCCAAAGCCGAATTGCTTCATAATCGATGTAAATAATAATTCGAGATTTATTATGATAGGATAAGACATTCAACTGTACATAGACGGAACAACAGCACGAAACTTGTGATCCAAAAATTGTAACCTCGTGGTCATAAGTCACTTAGTCGTATTTGAAAATGTCTTACGTGATTCTTGAACATTCACAGAACATACTAGGGTGTATATTGCCATAAGCGCCCTCATAATAATAAGTGATAGATGGTGTTATTGACGTTCGATATATATTTTTTTGTATGGAAACTTGTTCGATAGCGCCTCTATAGTTAGTAATATTAGAAAGAAAGAATTATTTTTGTCTTACCAAAACAATATTTTTGTTTGCAATATGCGGCTTTCTTTCCGCCTGCCCTTATCGCACCATAATGGGTAGCCGGCGCCACACACTTTTTCAAGCAGAAAGAATTCGGATTACTATTTACTGCCTTCCTAACATCAACCTCCCTAGTATTTGCGATAATCAGCTATCACTCCAATTATGGAGAATATTTTAATTCGCGTTACATAAATTAACACGTCATTATTTTTAAAGCCATTGCAAAAGCTGCAAGAGCCGGCGAGGCGTTCGTTAAAATTTAATTAAAATAGTGCAGTGTTCGAAAATCCCAAATTGTTTGATGTGGAATTAATTCACACTGTTTTTTATATTTTGTGGTTATTTTTCCGATTTATTACAGTCGAATTTTGGGCAAAAATTGAGACAAGTTACTCATTTTGAATCTTATAAAAGACGACATTTAAAGACAGAGGGGAGTTGACACCAGGCATAGTGGTCAAAAAACTAAAGTCAATTCCTTTCTGCATCATTATGAACAAGTGTGTTGTGCCGACACCACATTAAAGTGGATAGGGGGCAGGCAGAAGACAAGAAGATACAAGACGAGATTTGAGAGCTTTCAAGTTACAAAAATCGAATCGTCGATCATTAATCCAAATTTTCCGGTCATAATACATTAGATAAAATAAGCTCATGCCTGTATTACCGAAGGGGTAGACAGAGGCGAACCAGATAACTAGAACACCTACATTTCGCCGAGCTTATATCCGTCCCAGATGCGATAGGCGACGAGCCTACCGCTATATCGTATACAAATTCCAGACTCCGGTCTAATACCGGATAGAAAAACCCAATATCACAATACCCGACCTGGGGATCGACCCCAAGATCTCAGAGACGGTAGTTGTACCCCGCACCCAATACAACTATGCCACCGAGGCAGTATATTTGATAAGTCATTAAAAATACGGAAATGCCTCTGCTATAAAAAACTAAATTTTATTCAAATTATGGCTGCAAGGCCTATGTCCAGCAGTGGACGTCCTATGGCTGATAATGATAATGATGATGATGATGGCTGTAAAAAACTAATGTATTTATTGATCAAATTAATACCGGTAAAAAATGTGATCGACCCACGATGAAGACAGTTACGTCTACAGCACGAATGGGTGCACTAGTGCCTTTATCATCATCAGCCATAGGACATCCACTGCTGAACATAGGCCTCCCCCAAATATTTCAGACTAGTGCCTTAGTCTTCATTAATAACAGGACTGTAATGTATGTAAAATTGGGGTTAAAATTTGTTTCAATTGCAAGAAGTTAATGAGATCATAACCTCCGTCTGGAGCGGAATAATTCAGTCTATTATACTCGTACTACGCTAGCTAGGAAATAAACACATATTTCTACAATCATGCATAAACTTACGCCTGCCTCTCGTTGAGGTAGGCAGATACTATGGCACTAAATGCTGTGTCCAATCACGCTTTTTTCGCATTGTCCTAGGTCATCAGCTTTTTCACACATACTTTTCGATGACCTATCGTTGGGTAGCTTTTTCACAATATGCTGTGTCCGATAAAGGCTCGTCTCCTGCTCATGTGTTTTTAAAAACTATACTAAAACACCTAATAAGCTCTCTGAAATGTGGGTGTTCGAGGTTTCAGGTTCACCTCTGCCTACCACTTCGGGGAGACCGTGAGCTTATGTATATATTTAAGTGTCGTAATGTAGCCTCTGCTGAGTGGTGACTTATTACTTTGATTCATAGAATGTTTCGTGAAACATACTATTAGTTGAAAGCTTAGAGCTCGTTATACTATAAAAATATGCAAGAAACCTTCGCTCGTTTGAGTCCTATGTAAATACTCTTCAGACGTTATAGTCTTGTCAATGTTATTAGTAACATGAAGTAATATAATATCTTGTTCGTTATTTTCTATTAGAAATCTATTTTCTTTCTTATTCTTTTTGCTTGTTCTAATATTTAATTATATGACCATTCTACATCATAACAATGTGCAGATTCTATGTTGAGTTTTATGAGCGTCCTTTTTATATTTTCTCATTTATAAAGAATATTTTACTTTGAATTCTTATAACCTTTAATCAATTTAATGAAATGTCATTAAATTGATTAAAGGTTAACCTTTAACGACACAGGCAATGGCCTGTGTCGTTAAAATTATAACATTATGTTAATATTTTTGTTGAGTTCCATGTCTGGCTTCACAAAAGCTAATCAATGCGATAATTATTTATCATTATCGCATTGATTAGCATCTTGCTAAAAGGATATTCAAGCACTTTTGCAAGAAAGACCTAAGTAAAAGTTTTTGATTTATCGATCCGACATGTCGGAATTCAATATTAATTCAATATATAATTAGATTTTCAGCAACCGGAGTATACATGTACATATATTAATATCAGTTGAATTACATAAGCTCACGCCTGTATCCCCGAAGGGGTAGGCAGAGGCGTACTAGCGGACTAGAACACCCACATTTCGCCGAGCTTAGTTCCGTCCCAGATGTGATAGGGGGCGAGCCTATCGCCATATCGGGCACCAATTCCAGACTCCGGGCTGATATGGAAAAATCCAATATCACTTTGCCCGACCCGGGGATCGAACCCGAGACCTCAGAACCGTAGTCGTACCGAAATACCACCACGCCACGGAGCCAGTTGAATTAGTACTTGGTATAATCAATACTCCTATATTTATATGTATTTTTTAATTCTCAATGTATTCTAGAGGTTACAGGGAGAAAATCAAATGTATAGTTTCCTTGTAGAATGCTGTACTGAGTTTAATGTAAACAATATTAACCAAATAGGTCTACCCAGATGTGCCGGGTGTTAGAGAATATTTAACAGAACCACGCACTAGGTTAATTTCGAATATGGCTTAACATTTGCATAGGCCAAAATTACTATTGAAATCATAGTTTGGCGTTCTAATAGTATTAAACTCAAAAATAACCAATGGGTTTTTCAGTATTTGGTAATTCGCCTTCTTGGTCTAATAGCAGCGTACATAGGCTGTGTACCGGGAGGTCCTGGGTTCCATCCCCAGCTCGGCCGGGTGTTTTTCTAAAACTATTTTCTTTTAACTGGATCCGCCAGAAGGGGATGGACGTCAGGCAGGCAGTCTGTCGCAACAACGTGGAAACCATCAACCACCATCAAAGCAAAAAATCAGTACGAAAAGTTACATAAAATTAATCACAATTTCGAAGTACGATTGCTTGTGGTAGGATATTCGAATATGATCGGATGGCGACCATCGCACACAAAGTGCTAAAACCTGCCATAGTGACCCACACTCCGTGTGTGGTTCGCGTTCCAGGGTGTCTATTCTATAAAACGTTATCGGATGAACGATATCGGACAGATACTCTACCGTACAAACTAATATAGATGCATGTGGATCAAACAAATGTCAAACACTGAAGATTGGGCTGTCAAACGGTTTACAGCATAGCATTCTCCGCAACAAAACTTATAGCACCGATATCGGTCGGATACGTGATCACATAGAATAGCAAATCGTCCGAAACGAAGTCCGCAACTGTGAATTTTGTATTACGAACTAGCCCCCCAGGATCGGTCAGTGTACTTCCGGTTCTCTCGAGAGGCTTGAGGCATAACTTGATGGTTGGTTGGGACGGATATGGGGGTATTCCTGTGTATGTATCGGTCATCCGCCTGGCTTGTCGCAAGCCCCTCGATTTGTTTCTTTCTTCTTCGAATTCGGAGTGTGAAGAAACATAAATAGGCCGGCATGATTCTGGCGACCACTGATAAACCCATTGTTTGTCAGTGGTCGCTAGTTTCTTTTGGACTGCACTACGCTTACCATCAGGCAGTATAGTCACTTTGCCGTGCCCGGATAAAAAAAACGTATGCAAGACGAAAATATGGAATCATAATAACATATTTATTCTTTTGATCGGAAACCTCTGTTTTGAATTTTGATTTGGACCCTTTTAAATTGGAGAGTTTGGGGATGAATTTGTATCTGCAAGTATAATTCGGTGACGAAAGGCGCCAGATTCGAACCCTGGTCATTTATTTCGATTTATTCGTGTTGTGATTTTTTCCTTAGATTTGAGTTTGTATTTTATGACTTTTAATTTAATTGTATCCATTGCTTATCAACCAACTTCCACAAAAGGAGGAGGTCCTCAATTCGTCTGTATTTTTATGTTACTCGATATCTCCGCCAAATGTGGACCGATTTTCAAAATTATTTTTGTGTTCGATAGAGCTTATTTCAAGGGTGGTCACCGTCAATATTTTATACCCTAGATGCACAGGTCTTTGCAAATATCCTCCTAAAAAGTGGTCTCAGAATTAAAACAAAGAAAACGATCACAGGTTGTAATTAAATTAACACAAATATAACCCTAAGCACGTGTCATAAAGTAGGTTTTTAAACGAAATGAGCAAGCGTTCTTTAATTTGAATTTTGAAATTTATTATTCTATCGACGTCCGACTGTAGGCAAAACGAGTGCTTAAGCACTTCTTTGCTGTCCCATTTTCCGAGCGTCAATTGTGCATCTAGGTAAATAATATATCGATGGTGGTCACATATAAATTTGGTCACTATCCGTAAACTGGAAGTCGGCCAGTTAAGTTTTTGAACTCGTGATTATTTTCTTTCTTTTTTTCTACCTGCCCTTATCCCACCTTAATGTAGGGTCGGCGCAACATACTTTTTCAAGCATGTTGCAGGAAGGATTTGGCAAAGTTTTTACGACCGACTGCCTACCTGACGTTAACCACTCTAGGGAATCCAGCCCCGGGCAAATTAAATTAGAAAATTCTCTTTGCCCGACTTGGCAATCGAACCCATGACCTCCCGATCCATAGCCCATATATGTTGTTACTAGACCAAAGCGGCGACTCTATACAGTAAGAAAAATTATTCATCTGTATATTTTACATTGAAATAAAACTATTCTTACGGATTCTATCACGATTAGGTTTTAATTATTATTCCCGACGTTTCGAAGGCTTTGTAGTCTTCGTTGTCACGGGTCAGACTGAGGTGTCATTTGTCCAAAAAAGGTTAGTGTTACAATATCTACCATCATTAAAAATTATACAAAATCAAAAAGGTTAATTATTTGTGTTCCGATCTATGCAGTACGAGCTCACGGTGTCTTGAGTTCTGGCAGCTGGTCTTTTGGGTTCCGATTTAATAAGATGTATAATTGGATCCCAGGTTTGTGCAAGCTTCCAACCATCTTCTCTATTGAAATTAGGATGTTTTTTAATTTCAATAGCCTCGCGTATCATCCTAGGGAGGAATCGGTGTTCTTTGGCGAGGATTTGTGGTTTATCAAATCTAGGATAATGTTTGGAGCCTTCCTCTGAATGTTCAGCAACTGCAGACTTCGTAGAGCGTATATTTTCTGTATATTTTAGTTTATATTTGTTGGTTATGGTATGTTGCCTCCATGATAAGTATTTATTATAATCATAAGTTTAAAAATTTTACGGACCGAGTTCAAATCCGATCGTGATCAAATTTATATGGGACCACCGTTGAAATAAGCTCTATCGAACACAAAATTAAGTTTGAAGTTGAGTAATATACATAAAAAAACAGACGAATTGAGGACCTCCTTTTTGGAAGTCAATCGAAAAGTGTACGATGCAGTATAATGATTTTTAACGACGTGACGCGACGCAAATCTCTAACGAAAAGTATCCTACATAAGGATTTTTTTATAATACCCAACTGTCACATACATACTCCTGACCCCACACTAAGATCGAGTCTTGTATCGTGGGTATCAGGAACTACGAGAGACTTTCGGTCTCACAACACCCATACCCGAAACAAATATCTGTGGGCCACACAAATATTTGTCTCGGTGCGGGGATCGAACCCGCGGCCTCTCGCTTCACAGCCGGCTGCTCGCCCACTGCGCCACGAAGGCTGAAATTGGAATGTAATTTTTACTCTCACAAAAAGTAGGTAGTGGTATGTAAATTCAGAGGTTGAAAATCCCATTCCCGTATAGCTATGTTAAAAACATGGCCTTTTTCAAACTTTTAAAGTTCGCAGTAAAATCAATCGGCGGTTATAAAACTTCACTACCGTTGCGTTATTTGCAATTCATTTTAACTAGTGGACTGTAGGATTTTATTAGAACTACACCATTGAAATTCACGTAGGCTTGTTGCTTCGGCGTGATTGGCATTCGTCGAAAATGCAGTTTGGTTTATTTTTCGTAATAATTGATTGAGTAAAATTTTACCTCTCAGAAGGGGTTGACATCAGATAATACAGTGAAAATAAGCCGACGTCTTTCTGCAACGTGATTGAAAGTGTTGCGCCGAGCCTATATTTTATATTTCAGTAAAATTCATCCATACTTCGGAACCCTTTACTGTAGGTCAGACATGCTGTTTGCATTTGGCCGGTTTTATCATTAGAGCTACTTGCAGCGCTATTGTTAATCTAGAGTTAACTCTAAACTCGATTTATCTTACAGCTCACTCCTATCTTTTAATCACGATTTGGGAAAAATAGAGATTTATCGCGGAGCTACAAGTGGCCCTAACTACTTAATCCCTTTCCTCATTACGTCAAATAGTTTTATGAAAGATAAATCAATGTTTAAGTTAAATATAGCTTAAGTCAAAAATATCACCCTCTTGTTTCAACGTAAGGACACATAAGCGAATTTTGATAAAGATCACTCTTACCTAAAATAAAAAGCAATTTACTTAATTCTCGATTGGACTCTTTTCGTTTTTAGACATTTAAGTAATTAATATAAGTGATCTGATACACATCAAAGTGTTAGAAAATTGTCCTTCTACTAATTGAAGGTGTTTTAAGCTTCCCACAAAATGTTAAACTCTTGTGTCTGCATAGAGTTTGTAAGAGTAAATGCGGTAATGAAATGGCTTTGGCCCTTTGGTTTACGGTAGCCCTTTTGACGGTTAGGGTTGAAATACCTTTTAACGACGTGTTTTTCAATAATTTGAAAGTATAATAATTTGGGGACATATTTTTCAAGCCAAAAAGTTATGTATTTTGAATGAGAACCATAGATATTTTGTTTCTGTGTTTTACACGTTAGGTAAAAACTAAAAATACCAAAAATATTCTTGTCGTATCCGTGGCGTAGCAGATGGATAGCCGGCTGTCAAGCGAGAGTTCGCGTGTTCGATTCCCGCACGGAGACAAAAATGTTTGTGTGGCCCAAATATATTTGTTTCGGCCTGGTTGTTGTGAGACCGAAAGTCTTCCGTAGTTTCTGATACCTACGATACAGGTTATACCTAGTGTGGGGTCAGGATTATGTGTGACTTTTGCGTGTTATTGTTAATAACCATCGATATATTATTTACCTAGATACACAGTTGACGCTCGGAAAATGGGACAGCAAAGGAGTGCTTAAGCACTCGTTTTGCATACAGTCCGACGCCGATGAAATTCTAAATTTCAAAAATCAAATTTAAGAACGCTTGCTCATTTCTTTAAAAAGCTACTTTATTACACGTGCTTAGGGTTATATTTGTATTGATTTCATTAGAACTTGTAATCTTTTTCTTTGTTTTATTCCTGAGACCACTTTTTAGGAGGATATTTGCAAAAAACTGTGCATCTAGGGTATATTATATTGATGTTAATAACATTTAAAGCAATTAATATCTTCTATTCTTAATTTTACTAACCCAGTTTGGTTTACTATCATAAATAATTTATAATAAAATAGGTAGACTGCCTCTGTGCCGTGGTGGTATTTCGGTACGACTACGATTCTGAGGTCTCGGGTTCGATCCCCGGGTCGGGCAAAGTGATATTGGATTTTTCCATATCAGCTCGGAGTCTGGAATTTGTGCCCGATATGGCGATAGGCTCGCCCCCTATCACATCTGGGACGGAACTAAGCTCGGCGAAATGTGGGCGTTCTAGTTCGCTAGTGCGCCTCTGCCTACCGCTTCTGGGACACAGGCGTGAGCTTATGTTATGTGTTATGTAGACTATACCAATACGCAAAAAAAAACGTTTATCAAGCTACATAACCCTAGCATATTGTAGAGCACTAAAATGGACGATTGTGCCTTTTCCTAAAAATAATCACGTTAGATATAAAAGTCCTTTCTGTGGTATAAAGTAGTACACTTTAGTATTAGTACGGTAGTGTTACAAGGAAAGAAGATCTTAGTCCCTTTTTATTTCCCTGGTTAAATACGAACTTAAAGTATTTAACCATTTTAAGTAATTGGATTTCATTGAATTACCTATATTATTTTATTTCTTTAAATAGTTACGGGCGGCTCGGCCTCCGGTGGCACATACGCTTATGGAACTTAATTATATATGTGCCGCCTCCGACGGGTTAAGTTCTCTTTCACTGAACAGTTTTCTTTAATTATTATAATACACTTATTATTACTTGCCTTTTAATGAAATGCGAGTAATAAAATAATAAATTTTGTGTTCGTAACAAATTAGTTTTAGTTTTATTTTTATTGAAAATATATAAAAAAATCACAATCATGAAATTTTAATACCTTTACATTTATTCTGAGATTTAACAATCACTAATTTATATCTTATCATTTTTACGCATGATGCTATTATAAAATATATTTAATTTTATGTTATGAAAATAAAATAGAAGTTAAAAAAAATATGACAGGAATAACGTGTCTGTATCACTTACCTCGACAGTTGGCGGGAGCAAACTTTTCAAACTTGGAACGGCTCGGGAGCGCGAAAGCAGAAGTGCAACAAGTCCGGAGTGGACCACAAGGATGTCGGTGGCAGCATTTATACGCGGCACTTGGGCGGGCGGTAGGCGGAGCCACGCACGCGTAGGCACGGGCATCATGACGTGCTGACGTGTGCCTTCCTTGGAAAAAGAAATAAGTGGTCAAGCATGAGTTAATTTTAAGAATAATACTGGCCATCATCGGAATTGCAAACAGTTTTTAATTTACAAAATATTTTGAGACCGGCCATTAGCATTTTAACTAAATAAAAAATTATCTGCTAGTTATATTTTTGGAAAGATATAGCAACGCATGTGGGACCAATTGAGATTGAGTCGTTCAGCCACGCTATAGACAGTAACTACAGCACAAATGGCCCGACTCGACCGGTTTGATACCACTGTCTCAGAGAAAACCGACGTAAAGTGCCAGCTTGCTGTTGGTTTTGTTCGGTGAGTAAGATCTCCGGTGGCCCATTTCCCCCTTCCTTTCCCATGTTCCCTCCCCTTCCATTTCCACCTTTTAGGTTGGCAACGCATCCATGATTATTTTTGTGTCTCGGGTGTCTATGGATGGTGATCACTTACCATCAGGTGACCCATCTGCTCGTTTGCCAGTCTCTGCTATAAAAAAGACCTTCTTTTTATCCGAGCACATCAAATAGCCTACACTACACTAACTACTCGTTTAGACATTTCAGCCAATAAGAAATCCTTAAATTTCTATCCACATTACAAAGACGTATGACTATTTGTATTCTAGACGATTGGCCCACGATCTTCAAGGGCCTGATTTAATTAAGACTAACCATTATTCAATTCATAATTATATTATGAAGTTGTGCTATTCTGCCAATGAAAACCGATATGGCATAACAGTTATCGAATTGAAAGGAAATTGGTAACAGACGTCTGTTGCATATTTTATAAGGATCGGTTGAGTACTGAGTTCTAACATTTAACCGATCTCAAAACAGGAGGTTCTCAATAAGGTGAATATTTTCTCACTTTATTAACATAAGCTCACGCGTGTAGCTCCGAAGGGTATGCAGAGGCGCACAAGCGAACTAGAACCATCATATTTCGCCGTGCTTAGTTCCCAAATGTGAAAGGGAGTGAGCCTATCATGGCGACGGGTCTATACACCTCGATTCCTACCTTCCTTTTCCAGATTGTAGGCTATTAAATGAGTTTTATTTAGGTACTATCTAGAAGAGAAGTAGCACCTTCCTTTTTGAAAATTTTCACCCTTCGCCACTCGAGCCTGTCGCCATATCGGGCACAAATTTTAGACTCCAGGCTGATACTGAACTGAAAAACTCAATATGCCGTATATATACTTTGTCGTCAAACCCAAAATATAACTACGCCACCGAGGCAGTGTTACTTAATTAGTATCGCCAAAGTTATTATAAGTTACACATTGCATCCAAAATGTTTTTCTTTTTAAGTATCTATTTAACATGAGTCTTCCATGAGTCTTGAGAGGGTTGATATCAAGTAAGAGGCTGGACGTAAACACTAAGCCGAAACTGTTTTACAATCTCTTCTTCGTAGTCTTCATTACTGAAGGTGGCGTCCGTCCTGAAAAGCGTGAATGGAGTCTTTGACGATGAGTTTTGGAGTCTTTGAAGTTGCTTGAAAAAATGTGTTGTGTATAAACTCGTTCACAATTCACACGATCACAAATAGCTTTCTTTAAACAGTCACACACCCGCATGAACCCTGCTCCGACACTAATATACCAGTTTTTGTCTTGGGTATGTATATAAAACTACGAGACTTTCGGTCTCATAACACCTAGATCCGAAACAGACATTTATGGATCACATTTATAATATAATTACGGTACGTTTATATTTCGGTACGACTACGGTTCTGAGGTCCCGGGTTCGATCCCCGGGTCGGGCAAAGTGATATTGGATTTTTCCATTTCAGCCCGGAGTCTGGAATTTGTGCCCGATATGCCGATAGGCTCGCCCCCTATCACATCTGGCACGGAGTTAAGCTCGGCGAAATGTAGGTGTTCTAGTTCGCTAGTACGCCTCTGCCTACCTCTTCGGGGATACAGGCGTGAGCTTATGTATGTATTTATGTACGTTTAATATACATGGGTGCGGGAAACTAACCCGCGGTCTCTCGCTTCACAATCGACTTCTAGCCAGCTGAGCCATGAAGACCACTGCCACCAGGTACTTCCATCATCATGTACTACCACCACTACCAAGTACTACCAGTATTTAGTTCTACCACCACTAAGAGGTCTTGTTCTTTCTTTCTATCTGCCCTTATCCTACATTAATATGGGATCGGAATAACTCACTTTTTAAAGCATATTGCAGAAAGGATTTGGTTTAATTTTACGACCGGCTGCCTGTCTGACATCAACCTCCCCTGGGGGTCTAGTCCCGGGCAATTTAAATTACAAAATTCGCTTTTCCCAACCTGGGAATAGAACCTAGTATCTCCCGGCCACAACCCATATATGCTGCAATTATCAACAAGTTTAAAAACTTAACTGACCGATTTCCAACTTAATCCGGTAGTAACCAAATTTAATATAAAGGACCACCCTTGAAATAACCTCTATCGAACACAAAAATAATTTTGAAAATCGGTCCACATTTGGCGGCGATATTGTGTAACATACATAAAAAAATACAGGTGAATTGAGGACCTTTTTCTTTTTGGAAGTCGGTCAAAAACATGTATTTTCCAAACGAACGATTTGGGATAAGGCAACTCTCAATCCATTTTATAAGGTCCTTAAGGAATTATTGGGTATGATATTTCCTCTACATTAACAGTGTTAGTACAGTCGTGAATAGCTTTTTGGATTCTATATTTAAAAAGTTATTAATAATCACAAGTTTAAAAACTAAACAGACCGACTTCAAATCCGATCGTGACCAAATTTATATGGGACCTCCCTTGCCATAAGCTTTATCGAAGACAAAAAGAATTTTGAAAATCGGTCCACATTTGGCGGAGATATCGCATAACATACATAAAAAATACAGACGAATTGAGGTTTATTTTAATTATTTCAATTAATTATAAAGTCTACTTTACACAGTTGTAAAAAATCGCATACTCCACTTGATTAACATTAATCCAAATAAATAAATAGATTTCTAAATCTGTTTTATCACGTGTTTTGCATGTTTGTTCGAACAATTCGTTAAGGTTTCGCTCTTACTAGATTTTCTAATCAATGTAAAAGGATTTCAATCGTTTAACATGTACTAAACGTTAACGTGTAATTTTGTTTATTAGCTTGGTAAAAAGGTTTGAGTAGGTTGGATTAAATTAGGGTTAAGATTTTGAAACTATGTACATTTTTTTCTACCTGCCCTTATCCCATTTTAAGTGTGGTCAGTGCAATACACTTGATCAAGAATGTTGCAGAAACGCCAAAAAAAGTCTATGGGCTACTTCAGACTATAATCCTGATGAAACTTGCTTTGCACGACCTGGGAATCGAACTAAGGACCTCCCGATCCACAGCCCATACATGCTGCCACTAGACCAAGGAGGCGACAGCCACTCTATATTTAGTATTATTAAATTTCTTTGCTTCTATATCATTACCACCGGTTCCTCTAGAAACTTCGATTACAATATTACACAAATCTAAAAACTTTACTGTGCGACTGTATTATTCAGCGACATGATTTTCACCATTGAAATTCATATTCAAGTTTGATTTGCATACACATTGTCAGCATTCGTGGCGCAGTGGGCAAGTAGGCTGTGAAGCAAGAGGCCGCGGGTTCGATTCCCGCATTGAGACAAATGTTTATGTGGCCCACAAATATGTTGATTCAAGTCTGGGTGTTGTGAGACCGAAAGTCTATCATAGTACCTGACACCCTCGATACAGGGTATGCCTAGTGTGGGTCAGGACTAGGTGTGTGACTGTTGGGTGTATTTATTTATTGTTCCACCCTTACTATAGTTATCAGTTTATTGTCTTCTTTTAAATATGTGTTTTATCGTGTTTCTGTTTATACCATTGTGTCGCATAATGCCGTGCCGAATAAATATTTACTTTCTTTCTTTCTTTTTTCTTTTTTTCATTCTTTCTTTTTATCTTTCTTTCTTTCTTTCATCCTTTCTTCCTTTTTTTCTTTCTTACTAACTAACGAAGGACATAATAATAGGTTTATGTATCTTCCAATTTCCAAAAAGTGTATTATGATATGGCAGAACAATTTATTTACCTCCTTCTCGCTTCCTTGATCTAGTGGCGGGATATATGGGCTGTGGACCGGAAGGTCCTGGGTTCGAATCCCAAGTCGAGCAAAGCGATTTTTCTAATTTAATTTTCCCAGGGCTGGACCTTCCAGAGGGGGTTGATGTGAGGCAGGCAGCCGAACGTAAAAGCTAAGCCGAATTATTTCTGCAACAGACAGACAGGAATAAGGTAAGGTTGAAAGAAAGTTTTTAATGGTAGACCCACGCTGTAGACAGTTACGTCTACAACACAAAGCCGGCTCGGCCAGTTTGATACCACTGTCTCACAGGAAGCCGATGTAGAGTGACAGCTCGCTGTCGCGTTTCGTTCGGTGAGTGAGATTTCCGGTGGCCCAATTCTCCCTGCCCTTCCCAATCCATATTTCCTTCCTTTTAGGTTGGTAACCCACCTATGGTTCTTTTGGTATCACGCGTGACTTAGCAGCACACTTAGCATCAGGTGACCCATCTGCTCGTTTTTCACTCTGCTATAAAAACCATAATAATTTATTTACGTAACCAAATAAAACTTTTATTTCTTCCACGACGTGTTTGATTTAAATATTTAAGAAGCAACACTGTGCCGGAAGGCCCGAATGTTTTATAATTTAAGGAAAAGCGAAGGCTTAACTCTTTACGCCAAAGTATTATCGCTAAAAACGGCGGAATTCCTAAAGAGTTCTCAACACTTTAAAAATCCATTGATAAAGAAGTGGGTATAATCCGACAGCCTCCGTAGCGCAGCGGGCGAGTAGCCGGCTGTGAAACGTGAGATCGTGGGTTCGATTCCTTCACCGAGACAAATGTCTGTGTGGCCCACAGATATTTGTTTCGGGTCTGGGTGTTGTGGGATCGAAAGTCTCTCGTAGTTTCTGATACCCACGATACAGGTTGTACTTAGTGTGGGGTCAGGACTATGTGTGTGACTGTTGGGTGTATTTATTTATTTATTATTTATTTATAATCGTAATTCTTACAAAAAAGCTGAAAGCCCAGTAAATGCATCAATCAGTATAATTTTAAAAAATACTTAGCGGACCGACTTCAAACTTTATCCGATCGTGACAATTTTGACCAATTTATATGGCACCACCCTAATAAGCCCTAAATAAGCACTAACCCTAAATAAGCTCTATCGAACACAAAAAGAATCTGTAAAATCTGTCCATATTTGGCGGAGATATCGAGTAACATATATTTTTTTTATAGCAGACTGACAAACGAACAGATGGGTCACCTGATGGTAAGTGATCTCAACCGCCCATAGACACCCAAGACACAATAAGAATCATGGGTGCGTTGCCAACATAAAAAAAAAGGAAATGGAAGGGGAGGGGAAAGGGATTGGGAAAGGTAGTGGGGGGGGGGAATAGGCCACCGGAAATCTCACTCACCGAATGAAACGCGACAGCAACCTGCCACTTTACGTCGGTTTTCTATGAGACAGTGGTATCAAACCGGTCGAGCCGATCCATTGGTGCTGTAGACGTAACTGTCTACAGCGTGGCTCTACCACTTAACAAATATACACACGAATTGCGTACTTTCTTTTTCGACCGACTTTAAATAAAGAGAAGGTCCTCAATTCGTCTGTATTATTTTAATTTTACTAGACTAGACTGCCTCGGTGGCGTGGTGGTATTTCGGTACGACTACGGTTCTGAGGTCTCGGGTTCGATCCCCGGGTCGGGCAAAGTGATATTAGATTTTTCCATATCAGCCCGGAGTCTGGAATTTGTGCCCGATATGGCGATAGGCTCGCCCCCTATCACATCTGGGACGGAACTAAGCTCGGCGAAATGAGGGTGTTCTATGTAGTTCGCTAGTGCGCCTCTGCCTACCCCTTCGGGGATACAGGAGTGAGCTTACGTATCCATAATTGATAATATTGATTCTGTGTTCGTACTTCGTAGACAGCGAAAATTATTTAGGTGACCCGCTTGCCTGTTTACCGGCTTGCGTTTTGAACAATTTTAATTTAAAATCAACACTAATTAAATTTCAAAGCTCCCATAATAAAGTATTTCTATGAAACCGATAAAGAAAATAATTCCTGAAAATTCCGATGATGTAGCGCGCTGAAAGAGTGTTTCAATGGAAAATTAGTAATCACGGTCCTAATGAAAGCGTGAACTTTAACTTTTTACATAGGAAATTAGAACGTCTTGAATGCTGGTCTAGAGATTGGCTCTCCGGATCTATACTTAGAACCTATAATAATTATTTCCATTATACCGAGTGGTTCATAAAGTTGGTACTAATAACAATTCTACATACAGGCGAGCGATTTAATGCGAAAAGGTAAAGTTAAAAAATAAAAACTTGACATATTTTTGAATAAATTATTAAGCATTCCGATTTTAAAATCGGAATGCGACCTGTAAATCGTTGCAATTAGCATAGGAATGGCATTGTATGCTAAAAATAATTAATACCCCATGCGTGGTTTGCAAATGTACTGTAGCTGACCAAATGCGCCAGAACAGCTTTTTTGTCACAAATTAAAGTTCCATTATTCAATAACTATGAGCCTTACGAAATTTTAAACGTTACCGCTATATTGCTAGCCATCCCTTCTTTAAGTGTAGATATTATTGATACCAACTTTATGAAACATCCTGTATAATGTCCTCGGTACTACCTCGGTGGCGTAGTAGTATTGCGTGCGCGGTACAACTATCGTCCTGAGGTGTCGGGTTTGATCCCCGGGCCGGGTATAGTGATATTGGGTATTCTATTCATTATCACTCCGGAGTCTGGAAATTGTGCTCGATATACATATAGGCTCGCCCCCTACCACATCTGGGACGGAAAAGAGCTCGGCTAAATGTGGATGTTCTAGTTCCCATGGCCCACAAATATTTGTTTCAGGTTTGAGTGTTGTGAGACCAAAAGTCTTTCGTAGTTCTTAACCCCGACTCACGACTTGTATCTTTATAGGGGGTAGGACTATAAGTATGACTGTTGGGTGTTATTTATTTATTCGTTATTTATTATATAAGAGAAGCAGTTATAGCTCAGTTGGGAATGGTACGCACTGCGGAGACGAGTGCCGAAGGTTCGAGACCAACCGTAAAAAGAAAGAGCATACACCTCTGACTTTTCTATGCTAAGTGTATTTTCATTGTGAATTATCGCTTGCTTTAACGGTGAAAGAAAATATCGTGAGGCAACCTGCATACCTGAGAAAATTCTTCATAAGAATTTCGAAGGTATGTCTACCAACCCGCATTAGGCCAGCGTGGTAGAATAAGGCCTAACCCCTCTCATTAGTACAGGAGGCCCGTGCCCAGCAGTGGGACAGTAATATTACAGGGCTAATATTGTTATTATTTATTATTGCCCTACAAACTTCAGCAAATGTACCCCAGATATATTAAGTGTCTAACAAATTATTCATTTTTGCTATTATTTTTATTAGAAAAATATAAATACTACTAATTTCATATTCAAAGCACACAAGACTTCCTTCGTAATTGGAGAGAAAATTGAAGTTCAAAGCAAGAAATTAAAATGCAAATTTTAAACAATATCTTCATTGTAACTTAACTTGAAACTTAGACCATTAAGCATTCTGCGCCATAAGTTTTCTTTCAGCTTTTCGTTCGACCTAAGTTGGTGGCATATTTCTTCTATTACGATCCCTGATTATAGTTTCAACGAACCGAAAGTTTCTTAAATCGATGATTTTATGTAATTTGGCTTCGGAACCCTAATAATCACAAGTTTAAAAACTTAACGGACCTGTTTCAAATCCGATCGTAACCAAATTTATATGGGCCTACACTTGAAATAAGCTTTATCAAAGAAAAGAATTTTGAAAATCGGTCCACATTTGGCCGAGATATCGCGTAACATACATAAAAAAAATACAGACGAATTGAGGAGCTCCTCCTTTTTGGAAGTCAGTCGAAAATCACACATGAGCTGCGAGAGTTGGATATTCGTACACAATATGGAGATAACTTCATCCCCTATCACATGTAGGAACGGGAATAATCGGCGAAGTGTGGGCGTTCTAGTTTTCTAATTCACATCTTCCTAAGCCATCGTCATACAGGCGTGAAGATTTCCCTAAATAACTGCAAAAACGTGGAAAATATTATCCATAATTCATTTGGCTATAATATTAACAATAGACAGCAGCGATAGCTCAGTTGTCAATGGTACAGACTGCCGAGACGAGTGTCGGAGGTTCGAGACCAACTCCAAAATCGAGCATTCAGCTATGACTTTTCTATGTTAAGTGTATGTTCTTTGTGAATTATCGCTTACTATAACGGTGAATGAAAACATCTTGAAGAAACCTGTATACCAGAGAATTTCTCCACAAAAATTTCGAAGGAATGTGAAGTTTACCATATTTATTTACTTTTTTACTTTAAAAATAGGCATAAGTCTAATTTTAAGGGGATTTTGTCGACTTTTTTGCCAGATCCCAAAGCCAAAGGAAAAAATATTTTGATCCACTTAAAGGTTGTTTAATAATCGGACAAGAGATTTTATGTTTCACGCATGGTTTTTAAATTGTGTTACCATTCGACGGAACCCTACTCCCCGACGTATCGTATTCGATAGTTACGCTTTGATACCCTTTCAAAGCCCACTCAATCGAATATCTGTTTAATTAATAAGGTTGCATTTACCGATTGCTAACACTTACACTTCTCAGATACGGTGGGGTTTTATTAGGTGAGCAAGCGGGTTTTAATTATATAAAAAACTTAGGACCGACTTTAAAACTTATCTGAACGTGGCCGAATTTATATGGGACCACCCTTATAATATGCTCTATCGAGCACAAAAAGATTCCTTATAATCACAAGTTTAAAAACTTAACGGACCAACTTCCGATCCGATTCCGAAAACCTTTGGTGACCAAATTTATATGGGACCACCCTTGAAATAATCTCTATCGAACACAAAAAGAATTTTGAAAATCGGTCCATATTTGGCAGAGATATTGGGTAACATACATTTTAAAAATACAGAAGAATTGAGGACCTTCTCCTTTTTTGAAGTCAGTCGAAATGAAATCTTTCCTCTTTAGAAGATTATAGTTTAGATTAAGTAAGTAATAAGTATAGGTAAATACGTCCAACATAGGGCTGACATCACATTAGGTTTTAATCTTGTGGGTATGAGGAAGTACGAAAGACTCCAACACTCACACATAACACATAACATAAGCTCACGCCTGTATCCCTGAAGGGGTAGGCAGAGGCGCACTAGCGAACTAGACCACCCGGTCTACCTACCGGTGCCTACCGTAATGTGGGTACATTTCGCCGAGCTTAGTTCAGTCCCAGATGTGATAGGAGGCGAGCCTATCGGCATATCGGGCACAAATTCCAGACGCCGGGGCTGATATGGAAAAATCCAATATCACTTTGCCCGACCCCGGGGATCGAACCCGAGACCTCAGAACCGTAGTCGTACCGAAATACCACCACGCCACCGAGGCAGTCACACAATTATAATAATTTTCGACCGACTTCCAAAAAGGAGAAGGTCCTCAATTCGTTGAATGTTACGCGATATCTTCGCCAAATGTGTTTTGATTTTCAAGAATGTTTTTATGTTCGATAGAGATTAATTATTTCAATGGTGGTCCCATATAAATTTGGTCACGATCGGATTTGAAGTCGGTCCATTATGTTTTTAAACTTGTGATTATTCAAGTTGTTTAGTTCACATGAGTTCCTTGGAGCTAGAATTCCATCATGACGATATCCTTACCCCTAAAACATCAAGTATGGAAATAAGCTTTGCGCAACGCAAATGCTCTGACTGTAAATCTACCTACACCTTTGAGAGCACAACCGTGATCTTATATATGTTTGGTCACTATAAAAATAACTTTTTAACCGACTAAAAAAAGGAGGAGAATCTCGATTCGTCGGATTCTTTTAACATTTTAAAACAGAGATACTTCCTCGATATATAAACTACTATGTCACCACCTGATTTCAGAATGTAGCTCGAAAGTGATTCACAACGCCTGATATGAATAAGGATTTTTTTATAGACATGTTTATTTTGAATTCATTAGTTATTACTACTTTAAAATCTATTTATTGGCTTAAAATATCACAATGAAATGGCCTTATTATTAAGATTAGGCACATAAAATAATTCACCATTTTTTGCAGAACTATTTTTATCCCCACAATTTTCCCCAAGATTTATATTTCCCCAAAAAAAATCTCACGAGAAATATTTTCCCCAAAATTGATAAAAAATGAAATATTTTAAAACAAACCACTTCAGCACCTAGTCAGTTCAGGTCTGAGGAGCATATTAATCATTTACGTTTTCCCCAAGATTACTTACATTTCCCCAAAAACAAAACCACCAAGATATTTTCCACAAAATTGCAAAAAGTCGTAATATTGTAAAACATATTCCTTTAGTAGCTAAGTAGTTCTGTAGCCCGAGCACGAAAAACTAATGTAAATGTAAATGTATTCGAGTTCGCTGCGCACTGATGACGTTTGGTTAATATTTCACAAACATAGTCGCGCATCGAGTTCGAATACATTTACGGTTGTCAGAAATTTTCCTGCTCAGGCCGCAGATCTAACGAGCTTTATCATTTACGTGAATAAATAGTATTTTTTTCTACTCCCCATATCCAAACCCTTAACCGTAACGTTTTTGAGTGGGGTGTTTTATCTCGCCACTAGATTGTATTACGTCTGACTTTGATTTGAGTGGCTATTAACTAGAAAACATTGTGAAACAAGCTGATTCATGTTAAACCACCGAGAACATCGATAAAACAATATCTAGCGTCAAGTGCTTCGTAATTAGTGCTTATCTATTTGATCTAAACTTAGTTGATGCGGAATTAGATATTTATAGTCGTTTTTTCCTTCTTTTTTTCCTGCCACAGGGTTCGAATTCGCGGCCGCTATTTTCATAACGGACTAAACGCCCTTTGCGCCACGACGCACAGTAGGACTGGACCGAGCTTAGCGTCTCAAAACTACCTTAGACCAAAGTACGATTTCGATTATACTTGTGATATATTAAGGGTTGTTCAAAGTATAAGTTTACAACAAAAATAATATTTGAACCATGTTTTTAATATCAAAATAGGCATTAAATTGGGAATTTTGCTTTGCCCGACCTGGGAATCCAACCAAGGTTATCCCGGTCCACATCTCATACATACAGATATGATAACCTAAGCTCACGCCTGTATCCCCGAAGGGGTAGGCAGAGGCACACTAGCGAACTAGAACACCCACATTTCGCCGAGTTAGTTCCGTCCCAGATATGATAGGGGGCAAGCCTATCGCCATATCGGGCACAAATTCCAGACTCCGGGCTGATATGGAAAAATCCAATATCACTTTGCCCGACCCGGGGATCGAACCCGAGACCTCAGGACGGTAGTCGTACCGAAATACAACCACGCCACCGAGGCAGTCCACAGAGGCAAGATATGGTAATTTTAACGTAACTGAGTCATTAAACAAAATGCCTTTTCTGTTCGCCTTAACGTTTGCGGAATGTTTTTTGTATCCAATTGAAACTTACGTCCGAAAAGTCACGTGACTGTTGCCAAACTTAGTACATACAAAAAAGTATCCCGCAAACGCTACCGCGAACAGAAAAGGGGTTTTTCTGGAGGCACGAACTTCAAAACTAGTTTCTACCTTTTTTCCTTAGAGCAATGCGCAAAACACCGATTAAGCACCGCTTAAACTTTTTTTTAAATGATGCGTGGCCTATTTCAACTTTAAAAAGTTCTTCGTGTGGTGTTATGATTCCCAGACAGCACAATAGGCATGTGTCTATTGTGCTGTCTTAAAAAACACTTAAACATTTTAGACCTTGGAGCAGAAAGTCGCGACTTTTCATATTACAATTTTATTACTGACATCTCAGTTTCACTCGTGATATGAACGTCGTGGTTCCTTTGATAATAAAAAATGCAAGCAACGAATACAAAGGCATACTTTATCTCGACTTGACTTCTGGCAGAATAGAAAAATAAAGAGTAACGGTTTTATTCATAATAACTTAGTGGAGCTCATAAACTTTCGATAGCGAAAACATGGTCGGTTTCAGTTGTCTGAAGTTCTTTTTTATAGGCTTAAAATGCTTTAAAGACCCTAACCCTTATCGTACTTAGGGTAAAGCCCTTATCGAAGGTATAAATCTACATTAGTTAAAATGCATTAATTTAACCGCCGAATGGTCATACACTTAAGGTCGCCTTATGTTGTTTAAGGCCGCCTTATCTGTCAAAATTGTATGGAGAAAATCAATTTAGGAAGCCGTTAAAGTTGAGGAGCGTTTGACCATTCGGGCGTAAGTCTATAAAAAGAACTTTAAACTTGAAACAGCTGATCGAAATCGGCCATGTTTTCATAATCGAACGTTTATAAGCTCCAGTAAATTATTATGAATCTTATATATGAATATCTTTATTAATAATAGTGTTATTATTATTATTAATAAAAAAAAATACTTTTCAATAAGAGTTATACATACGTGAAAAATATTCGTATGACAAGTTTGAGGCAAACCAATGGGGCTAAATATAACTCTACTTAATAAATATGTAACGTACGACCTTATTAATAAGAGCTACTCGTATCTTTCCGCTTGTATAAGCTCTTAGCTCAGGCAATGATACAGCCGTGTGCGTGGTGCAAGTTCATTGGAAGTTTACGGATCATGACTTTATGCGTTCAATATTTGCAGTATTTGCGATTGTGGTATATATAACCAGTAGGTATAAGTAGGTAGGTATTTAGGTCTCGGCTTTAGATATAAAAAAAACGTAATAATAATCGGCTCGCCTTTATCTCACAAAATGTTTAAAACAGACAACAGCACGAATGGGCCGGGTCGACTGGTTTGATACCACTGTCTCACAGAAAACCGAAGTAAAGTGGCTGCTTGCTGTCGCATTTTGTTCGGTGAGTTAGATTTCCGGTAGCCCAATCTCCCCCCCCCCCTTTCCCAATCCCTTCCCCCTCCCTTTCCATTCTTTATTTTTAGTTTGGCAGCTCACCTATTTGTGTCTTGGGTGTCTATGGGCGATATAGAGACCACTTACGATCAGGTGACCCATCTGCTCGTTTGCCAGTCTCTGCTATAAAGAAAAAGACTTTATCCTCAGATCTTGACCTAATTATTATTTATACGGAACCACCTTTGGAACCACCTATAGAACTCATAAATAATTTCAAAAAATCGGAAAAAATACAGACGAATTGGGAACTTCTTTCTTTTTAACTCATCTGAGTCGGAATTAAGCTCGGCGAAATGTGGGTGTTCTAGTTCGCTATTGCGCTTCTGCCTACCCCTTCAGGGATACAAGCGGGAACTTATGTTATGTTAAGGTCTAGATCCCTTAGAGTAGGTGGACGTCAGACAGATACCCGGTTGTACGTAAATCTTACTCTAATAATTTCTGCAACAAGCTTGAAAAGTGTGCTGGGCCGATCTCACATTGAAGAGTGTTAAGGACCTTAATGAGGTACCTACCAATTAGTCGTTTTTTTATTATTAAGTAATTACAAAGGAAACAATATAGGTACTTTGCTTTAGTTATAATTACTTATAATGTAGCTAGCGCCATCTCGTAATAAAACATGTTTTTGCCATCTGATGGGTGAATATAGTACTAAACAGGTTTAGCATTGCGTTGAGTTGTTCGCATCATGCGATAGATGGTGCCTGCTGCGATTTAAAACTAGTTATTATGACGTTGCGACCTTTTACAGCCTTTTACAGACTACATAATAAAATATTATAATCTATATAAGAATTTAAAAATTAATGCATATATGTAATTTTACAAAATAATAACGTTTTGACAGTGGCATAAGTGCGAACTGCGTCTTGCCAAAAAGAAAAAAATTACATTGTCAAAATTATTTGAATTTCGAACGGAAATACGAGTTTCGAATAATTCTTAATTATTTTGTTTTTGTTACTTTTTCTTTTTTATGATAAAGATTAACTAAAGCCATGGACTTATTACTGCAGCCAGTATTAGAATCTTATCCAAAACTGTACATAGAAAAACAAAAGTGCCCAAGTTATGTGGGAATGTATGCAAAATATAACAAAGACGTTGTGATTGTGTATGGAAAAGTAAGTTTTCATTTTTGTACTATTCAAACAGTGTTTCATTAATTAGCTTGTTTATAAAACCTGGATTTGATGGACAAATGACAAATATATGGATTTTACTTTGATCTGAAATTGGATCTTCAGAAGATATGTATTAATGTTTATAGTAATTGATTCATTGCAATATTTAATTAAAATTTAAAGTAATATTTTATTTCAGACTAAACAGTCAACCTACAACGTTGATACTTGTGCGAAAAATAATAAAAACGAACAGGGTATGTATGTCATATGTTTATGACTGTGTTTTATTCATAATGTTTTTATAAGTTAAGCATGAATGAAATTAAAACATAATTAAAGAATGTTAAGCAGGGATAGGTCAGTTGGGAATAATTATGGGATTCTGCTCAGATAAATACTCAAGTGTGAATAAATATCCATAAACACCCGTTTCTATTGAGTATTTTTTTTTTATAACAGAGACTGGCAAACAAGCAGATGGTTCAGCTGATGGTAAGTGATCTCCACTGCCCATAGACACCCAAGACAAAAAAAATCATGGGTGTGTTGCCAATCTAAAAGGAGGGAATGGAAGGGGAGGGGAAGTGATTGGAAAAGAAAGGGAGGGGGAATGGGCTACCGAAAATCTCACTCACCGAATGAAACCTGACAGCTAGCTGCTACTTTACGTTGGTTTTATGTGAGACAGTGGTATCAAACCAGTTGAGCCGACCCATTTGTGCTGTAGACGTTACTGTCTACAGTGTGGCTCTACCACTAAATATTTGCTGTGGCAATTCTTTATAATTTTTGTTTACAATATTGTGATGGTTTGTAGTTTTTTAACTATAATTTTTTTCACATGTATAAAATTTACATAGAATCACATAACTAACTTCTTTGTTGTTACGTCATAAGTATCACTCTCTGCTTGTCTGGTGGCAGGCCCAGAGCTTACTCTAAGGGTGGTTTATATTTTGGTCAAAATCTGATAAAATAATACAGATAAATTAATTATTAAAAACTGTATTTTTTTTATTTACAGAAGAGTTGGAGTTAACTGGCTCTCCTTTAAAGCTAGACCTGAGTTTGCACACAATCCTGGATGACACCCTGATATCTGATGAGCCTCAGCTTTGGAGCAAAGAGGAGGCTTTGCATGGCCCTCTTAGTATAGAAACAGCAAGGTATGTGATATATTTGAAAAATTACACCCTAGTCCAAGTGCTATATCACTCCCATGTATATTTAGTGAATTATAGTTTTACTTTGATCATAGTGTTTATTATAATATTTGATCACAAGTCTTAAAACTTACTTACATATGTACATCATAAGCTGATGCCTGTATCACCAAAGTGGTAGGCAGAGGTGCACTAGTGAACTAGAACACCTGCAGTTCACCAAGCTTATTTCTGGGAGTTCTGCCTCACATGTGATAGACAGTGAGCATATTGCCATACCATAGTCATAGTAGAGGAGGCCTGTGCCCAGCAGTGGGTCAGTAACATTACAGAGTTAATATTACATATGTACATAAGCTCGCGCCTGTATCCCAGAAGGCATAAGCAGAGTAGCAGTGAACTAGAACACCCACATTTCGCCAAGCTTAGTTCCGTTATAGATGTGATATAGGATGAGCCGATCGCCATATCGGGCACAAATTCCAGACTCTGGGCTGATACTGAAAAAACACTTTGTCTGACAGGGGTGATCAAACCCGAGACCTCAGGATGATACTACTATGCCACCAAGGCACCTTAATTAATATTATTTTTTTATTATTTTACGTATTTATTGAAACTTTTACAGAGAGATTGCAAACCTCTATAACAAAAATCGTCATGAAGCTACGGAAGACACACTACCTCTATGGGTAGTGACCAAGCCAGTAGAACCATCATACCCTTTGCTATTAATGGTGGAACCAGATAGAGAACATTTTGCAAGAGGCATAGTGACATATGAAGGGCCAATGGGGCTGGACGATGTTGATTTAGAACAACTGGTGGAGAATTATGTGGCTCAAGAAAGATTGACTGATGATTTGGTAAGTTTTTTTATAGCAGAGACTGGCAAACGACCAGATGGGTCACCTGGTGGTAAGTGATCTCCAACGCCCATAGACACCCAGGACACAAAAATACTCATGGGTGCGTTGCTAACCTAAAAGGAGGATAAGGAAAAGGAGGGAGAAAGGATTGGGAAAGGTAAGGGAGGAATTGGTCACCGGAAATCTCACTAACCAAACTAAACGCAAGAAAGCTAGCTGCCACTGTATGTCGGTTTTTATTCTGGTGTGAGGCAGTGGTATTAAAATGGTCGAGCCGGCCCATTCATGCTGGTGACGTAACTGTCTACAGTATGGCTCTACTACTCTAAAGTTTAAGTTTTGTAGTTTCACCTAATGAAGTGGGCTGGTCTAGGAACAGTAAATGGACTGTGAACCGGGAGGACCTGGGTTCGAATTCCAGATTGGGCAAACTGTTTTTCTTATATGATTTGCCTGGCCTCCCACTGGGGTTGACTCAGGCAGGTATTCAGTCGTAAATAAAGCGGAATACTTCCTACAACATGCTTGAAAAAGTGTGTTGCGCCCCACATTGGAGTAGGATTAGGAGGTTGTAGTAACTCTGTATCATACAGACTATGAATTTTGACAGTTTGCAAAACTATGAAATATTTGGTATTCTCCGTACATGTGTCTAGCAGCGCCTTTAGCGAAAAATACAAGGAACTAAATGAAAACTAAATGGTACTACACTAGATCGTAATTTATATAATACCCAGTTTAATACTTTTGTGGTAGAAGAGATACCCAGCCTTGATACTTTATCTGGGTTTTGAATAAATCATTATGAAAAATAAAATTAGTATACTATAAATGATTAATGTGTCTGGCCCAAATCATACCAAGGGTGCGTTCTTGTGGACGGCCCAAGAAGCGCTGGTTAGACATTCTGGAGGAAGATATGAGAGCCAATGGCCTCAATGACTGCCTCGGTGGCGTGGTGGTATTTCGGTACGACTACGGTTCTGAGGTCTCAGGTTCGATCCCCGGGTCGGGCAAAGTGGTATTGGATTTTTCCATATCAGCCCGGAGTCTGGAATTTGTGCCCGATATGGCGATAGGCTCGCCCCCTATCACATCTGGGACGGAACTAAGCTCGGCGAAATGTGGGTGTTCTAGTTCGCTAGTGCGCCTCTGCCTACCCCTTCGGGGATACAGGCGTGAGCTTATGTTATGTTATGTTTATGTTTGGCCTCAATGTGGAGGATGCTCAAGATCGAGCGAAGTGGAAGCGTTTAAGTAGGAAGGCAGATCCTGGCAGAAGGCTGGGCAGTAAGAAAGACTATAAATGATTAATGATTGCAGGTTGATGTATCAGTTGACTGTAAGTACCTGATATCTGGTATATCATATGGTACACATAACACAGATGAATTACTGAATGCACCCCACAGTGGAATCACGGAATTGAGATGCGATTGGTCTGCAAAAACCCTGCACACACCCTTTATAAGCTGCAAAGTGCACTTTGTAAGTACATAAATACTTTACTTTACTTGACTGCCTCGGTGGCGTGGTTGTATTTCGGTACGACTACGTCCTGAGGTCTCGGGTTCGATCCCCGGGTCGGGCAAAGTGATATTGGATTTTTCCATATCAGCCCGGAGTCTAGAATTTGTGCCCGATATGGCGATAGGCAGTGACGTGCATAGGCATTTAGATTAGGGTAGACAAAAATCTTGCTTAATTATTTTCTTCAATTTATTCTTGCTTTACTTTAACGATCATGATTATTCTCACGGCGATTTAAAATAATACACCCAGCGTTGTTTGAAAAACTCTTTTTGGTGACCATTAATTTCTTTGATAACGTAATTTTAGCAAATCAGGGTAGACAATGTCTCTTTGTCTTTATGAAATGCACGCCACTGGCGATAGGCTTTTTACCCAACTACCGCAGGAGTGTAATATAATGTAATGTAATATAATGTTTTAAGTGTCAATTAAGGGTATTCTAGTTCGTCAGTGCACCTCTGCCTACCCCTTCGGTGATACAGGCGTGAGCTTATGTTAATATAATGTATATCTTTTCAGGAGCAAGAAGTGATTGTTGGTCATTTAGCAAGTCCATGCAATGCAATCTGGAAGTCTGTCTGTGCGTTATACAATATCAACCAACTACTAGTTGATATGACGGCTGCTGGATCTGGTTCTGTTAATCTAGAAACTTCTGCAATAAGGTACCATACATTGATGCACAAACGTCGCCTTGGTCTAGTGTCAGGATATATTGGTTGATCAGGAAGTTCGAGGTTCAAATCCGAGATTGGGAAAAGCAATATTCCTAACATCATTTACCGCACTAGCTTTGCCAGAGGCGGCTGACATTAGGCAGACTATTGTAGAAACTGAAGCTAAATCTTTTCTGCAATATGCAACAGAAAGTGTTTTGCACCAACGCAATGAAGTGAGATAAAGGCAGTGGAAGGATTATACAAAAATTATCAATATAATGTGTTGTTCTGTATGGTTCCCTCCTTGGTCTAGTGGCAGCATATATGGGCTCGATTCTATCGTGGGTTCGATTCCCAGGTCGGGCAAAGCGAATTTTTTAATTTAATTTGCCCGAAGCTGGATCCTTCAGAGGGGGTTGATATCAGGCAGGCAGCCGGTTGTAAAAAATAAGCCATACCCATTCTGCAACATGCTTGGGAAAGTGTGTTGCGCCGACCCCACATTAAGGTGGGATAAGAGTAGGTAGAAAGAAAGACATTAACACAAAAACATTAACACAAACATTAACACAAAGACATTAACAGTTTCAACTGGCTGTGGATTAGGATGTTCTGAGTTCAAATCCCAGATGGGGAAAAGTAATATTCCTAACATTATGCCCCTTATTATAAAAATATTTAAGCGCTGCTTATCACTAACCATAGGTTGTCCCTTTCATTTTTAAACAATGTGACACAAAGAAAAAAGAGACAGGCTGTTCTTAGCGAAAAGATAAGCGAAAATGTTTTAATAAGTAAGGCCCTATGTGCCCGGGGCTACTTTCCCCAAAGCAGGCAGCCTGTGTTGATAACTACAGTCAAATCTTTTGTGCAACACACAAGATTAAAAACTTAACGGATCGACTTCAAAATTTATCTGATTGTACATACATACATAAGCTCACGCCTGTATCCCCGAAGGGGTAGGCAGAGGCGCACTAGCGAACTAGAACACCCACATTTCGCCGAGCTTGGTTCCGTCCCAGATGTGATAGGGGGCGAGCCTACCGCCAAATCGTCCACAAATTCCGTATCTAACCGTGTATTATCTGATTGTAATGTGAATTTATATGAAATGTATACCCTTGGAATAATCTCTATCTAACACAAAATGAATCTTGAACATCGGTCCACAATTGGCGGAGATATCGCGTAACATACATAAAAAAACAGACGAATTGAGGTCCTTCTCCTTTTTGGAAGTCGGTCGATAAAAATCCGTCGTCTCTGCCTAAAAAGGCGTGAGTATAGATTCAAATACATAGGTATATAGACAGCCTCATATAAAACATTAAACCATTCTTACAGAAACAAAACACCAGGAACAAAGCAGCCGAACAACTCTAAACGTGTCAACGACCTCCTAAATGAGACAGAGACGTACGCGTACACTGCCGAATGTCCTGCAGGGGGATGCATCTGTATCACTGACGATACGACCACTCTGAACCAGTGCCTTAACCTCATGAACAGGGGGGGATCCAGCAATGACTTCACCTATAAACTCTGGGATATACTGAGAGGTATGCTATCTATACCTATCACTACATAGTATAAAACAAAGTCGCTTCCCGCTGTCTGTCTGTCCCTATGTATACTTAGGCTGAGATCTATAGAGCGAACTTCGACTAAGTCTAAGTCAAAGTCACGATTCATCCCCTAAAGGGAGTATTCATCCCCTAAAGGGATGTAATGGGGGATGAATGTTGAATGCACTAGAGAACTAGAACACCCACATTTCGCCGAGCTTCTTTCCGTCCCAGATGTGATAGGGGCGAGCCTATCGCCATATCGGTCGCCAATTTCAGACTGGACTGATACTGAATTGAAATAACGACCGACTGGACTCGACCGGAGAATCGAACCGAAATACAACTACGCCACCGAGGCAGTCGAGCTTGAAGTTTAAAGAGTACATTATTGGAAATCAAGGTGGTTGATAAATAAAATTTATGCTTACAGATTGTGAGACTGCTGAGGAAGTAATAAATTTACTCATACAAGCATTAAAATTTATATCTAATGGAAATATTAGACCTTTTGTAAGTACGGATTTAAGTTTCTTTCAAAATAAAAGACTATTTTCGGAATACTGAAACAGGAATCAAAATTCAAGATCGTCTTATGTGATTTGAGGCTACCTTATGTGTGAAAATTGAATGGTACATTTGCATTAGAATGTAACTGAGTGGCCATTACTGTTTAAGTTTAATGTGAATCAACCACACGACTTTGGCGTGGCCTTGGGTTCGTTTCCCAGGTCAGGCAATTTGCCCAGGACTGGATCCCTCACAGAGCTGGTTGACGACAGGCAGGCAGCCGTAAAAACTAAAACAAATATTTTTTGCAACATGAAAACGTACATATGTTGCGCCGACCCCACATTAAGGTGGGATAAGGGTAGGTAAGAAAAATTATTTGTTTACAGATAGACGCAAACAACAAAACTTACCTCTCCAAACTAATATTAAAGCTATCTCGGGGTCATTCCCAAACTGCCAAAGTATTGAAGAACCTTCGCTCAAGCCCGCCACAAGCATTGTCTCTGGTCGCACAAGTCGGCATAGAGAAAACTATGTGGGAGTATACTAAAGTGATATCTCTGTTGGAGCATTCCTTCTTCATAGCCGGGATATGGACTAATGATGCCAGGTAAGGGTCTTCTTGATCTATGACAAGTATATGCTCTGAACCTTTAGGTACCAGGTTCAAATTCTTGGTTGGTAGTGTTTTTCTAACATGGTTTCCCTTTCACATAAATAAATAAATAAAACACCCAACAGTCACATACATAGTCCCAACCCCACACTAAGATCTAGTCTTGTGTCGTGGGAATCAGGAACTACGAGAGACTTTCGGTCTCACAACACCCAGACCCGCAACAAATATCTGTAGGTCAAACATTTGTCTCGGTGCGGGGATCGAACCCGCGGCCTCTCGCTTCACAGCCGGCTACTCGTCCGCTGCGCCACGGAGGCTGTCATACATGTCACATAGTGTGGACTTTAAGCTATCTATTCTAAAATCTAAGCCAAATTATTTGCTGCAACTTTGTTATTTGAAATTGTGATGCTCCCACCCCACATTAGAGGTTTTTTAGCAGACTGGCAAACTAGCAGATCAGGATCACATGGTGGTAAGTGATCTCGACCGCCCCTAGATACCCAAAACACAAAAATAATCATGGGTGCATTGCCAACCTAAAAGGAAGAAGTTGAACGGGACGGAAAGGCATTGGGAAAGGGAGAGGTGGGCAGAAATGGGCCACCAGAAATCTCACTCACCGAGCCAAACGCGACAGCAAGCTGCCACTTTACGTCGGTTTTCTGTATGTGTTTTATCTGTTATCTCATGCTGTAGATGTTACTGTCTACAGCATGGTTCTACCTCTCAAAAAAGAGTGGGATAAGGGTAGATGGTAAATGATAGGGATGTCAAGCAATTATGTTAAAGTTCCATATATCAATCTTCATTGATTTAGTTATCACTGTTAGGACTTGGTACGATCATTTTTCATTCGATTACAAAGACGTTAAACTGTGAGTTAGATTAGTATGAGTGCGATGGACTAAAACAATTCCTTGGGGAGTAAATAGGGTAGTATAATAAGTACCTAACAATCGGTTACTCGATTTATTAAAAAATCATTGATGGAAACAAGAAAGTTAGTTATTAGTCATTTATTTTGAATAAAGATAACAGCACAAAAATTAGGGCCACTCTGCCAACAGTCTTCATTCTAGTCCAAAATTAATCCAAATCAAGTTTATAAGAACACAACATTCAACAAAAAAAATCTTGCAAAATTATCTTATTTAAGTCATCACTATTCAACATCATCAGATCACACGAGTCAGTGGAACAGATAAATCAAACGATCCAAGACATGACGATGACTGGCGGAGACTTCACACTCAATCCGTTTGAGAGTCTCTCCGGTAATGAGAACTCAATAAGACTTGACAGTGAATCATTCTACGATGATGATCCCAACGAGTTGACTGTCGATGACTTTGCTTCACTCAAGAAACACGGGCTGGTTGGAGAGAAGAAGGATGTTAATGAGGTAATGTATGGTTCAACTCACTTGAGCACATGTGTATGACATTTTTGAGTTTCTTCTGCAATGAGCATGTTGATGACTTTGCTTCACTGAACAAACAAGTGCTGGTTGGTGAGAAGAAGGATGTTAATTAGGTAATCTATCGTTCAACTCATTTGAGCACATATGCATGATGTTTTTGAGTCTCTTCTGCAATGAGCATGTCGATGACTTTGCTTCACTCAAGAAACATGGGCTGGTCGGAGAGAAGAAGGATGTTAATGAGGTAATGTATGGTTCAACTTACTTGAGCACATGTGCATGATGTTTTTGAGTCTCTTCTGCAATGAGCATGTTGATGACTTTGCTTCACTCAAGAAACATGGGCTGTTTGGAGAGAAGAAGGATGTTAATGAGGTAATATAATATGAATCAACTCATTTGTGCACATGTGCATGACGTTTTTGAGCTTCTTCTACAATATAACAATTGACAGTGAGTCATTCTACGATGATTTTTTTGTCTATGGTCCATTGTTATATGAGCAAGAGACAATGAAAAACCTTGTTTTGTGTAGATGTTTCCAGTGTTTTGTTTCGTAAAACCATGTGTAGGAGACTCTGTTTTAAGAAACACAACCCGTTTGTGTGTGTTGGATAGAAAGAGGATGTTAATGAGGTAATACCTGCCACATCCCGTTCCCTTTCCACGGTCCACAAACCTCCATTCCCCTTTCCCCATAGGACCCTATTCTTCTAACTGTATAACCTGCCTCCCTCATTCCAAATTCATAGCATCCTATTATATAATAATATAAGAAATACTTAAATCTTAATTATGCTTTTTTTGACATGTCATAACTGCTTTTATATGCCTACGTGATTAAAAAAGATTTTTATTTTTTTTATTTTATTTTTTAATGTTTGATTCAACTCATTACTACTACCGTCCTAAGGTCCCACATTCGATCCCGGGTCTTGGCTAAATTAATTTGGGTTTTTCCATTCAACATCAGCTTGGAGTCTAGACTTTTAACCCGATATGATCAGTTCGCCCCTATCACATCTTAGACGAAAATGAGCTCGGCGAAATGTGGATGTTCTAGATCGCTAGTGCGCATCTACCTACCCCTTTGGGGATACAGGTGTGAGTTTATGTATGTAACCATTTTAAATTGCGATTTTATATATCATGTACATATTGTCTGGACTTTAAATGAGGCGATAAACCTTGAGTATGTTTCGGCATTTCTTTTCAGGGATAGCCACGAAATGCCGACGCCATTATTATTTTTTCAATATATACTCGTAATTAACTTGTAAAAGTGTTATAAAATATCCTACTTACAGAACAAATTATTTGAATATGAATTTTTATGTAATAAATTGTTACAGATTCCATTAATAACGGACGAAATAGACATCAGCCCGTGGAAAAATCTTTTGATGAGGTTCGCTCAAGTTCACGTTTGTTTAGAACATTTGTATCGAGCTGAGACGAGCTTGAGAGCTGATTTTGGTGAGTAAAGTTCAAAGACTCAAAAATCACAAGTTTAAATACTTAACGGACCGACTTCAAATCCGATCGTGACCATATATATGGGACCACCCTTGAAATAAGCTCTATCGAACTCAAACATAATTTTGAAAATCGGTCCACATTTGGCGGAGATATCGCGTAACATACATTAAAAAATACAGACGAATTGAAGACCTTCTCTGTTTTAGAAGTCGGTTGATTATTACTTAGGGCGACTTGCAGAATTTGCTGTATCACCCTATTTCAGCTTGAAGTTGATTTTTGGGACACCCTGTATAGGCGTGGGCGTATTTGTTTATTTATTTTATTTTATTTCGGGACAACAAACAGTAACATAATGATGTATTACAAGCAATAACATTACATAGTGAATAATAATCTTACTTATTATGTTACTAACAACATTATTCACCTATTGCCTCGGTGGCGTGGTGGTATTTCGGTACGACTACGGTTCTGAGGTCTCGGGTTCGATCCCCGAGTCGGGCAAAGTGATATTGGATTTTTCCATATCAGCCCGGAGTCTGGAATTTGTACCCGATATGGCGATAGGCTCGCCCCCTATCACATCTAGGACGCAACTGAGCTCGGCGAAATGTGGGTGTTCTAGTTCGCTAGTGCGCCTTTGCCTACCCCTTCGGGGATACAGGCGTGAGCTTATGTGTGTGTATGTGTGCTAGATAAATTCCTTAACCTACACGTTACACGTTATTCTGTGAAAAGGGCTTAACAAGCGTGAAAGTGGCAAAAAAAAAAACAAAATTTGACGAGGCTGTAATTACTTGTTGAGTGTATCAACTATGCATCTTCTGAATTTTAAGGCAGACATGTATATAAATATAATGTTTATTTTCAGTTAGCCTAAAGCCAGTGTCGACTCGGTTGCTAGAACATTACGTGTCAGAGAAGTCTCCGATAAAAACTGTTGGACAGTTGCTGAGTGATCCGATGCAAAGGATAAGCATGCCCGTAGCCAACAGTTTGGTGCAGGATCATTTAAAGTAAGTATACAGGGTGTTTCATAAAGTTGGTATCCATAATAACTTCACTTAAAGGGAGGATGGCTAGCAATCTAGCGGTAACGTTTAAAATTTCGTAGTTTTGGAACACGCAGTATAATAGAATGGGCGATTTCGAAAAGTCATATCTCAAAACATGAATTGTCATAATCATTATCATCATATATATCATAATCACATAATACATTAATAAGTAATACAATAAAAAGTTATAATTCAATTCTAATAATAATAATTGAATTATTTTTAAATTAATGTATTTATATAAATTATTGTATTAATATAAGGTCCTCTGGCGGTTCAGAGGGATAAATATATAAATGTAAAAAAAAACTCTAAGTATATAATATATCGATCAATAAATATACAATGTGTAATATATAAGCGTATAACATTAAAAAATGAAATTCTGGATTAGAATAGCAAGCCCCTAGAATTGCTTCTTCCTTCTTTGGAGTGTGCAGAAGCATAAAAGGCCGGCATGATTCTGGTAACCACAAACCCATTGTTTGTCGATGATCGCTAGTTTTGTTGGACTGCACTGCACTAACCATGCAGTGCCGTGCTCGGATAAAAAAATACCGACGAATTGAGAACCTCTTATTTTTATCGTCGATTATAAACAAAAAAAGGTTAAAAAACTTATATTTAACTAGCTTTTGCCCGCGGCTACGCCCGCGTGAGACTTGACAAATATTTCATCCCCCATTACATCCCTTTAGGGGATGAATTTATGCATGTATTGTACATATAAACCTTCCTCTGGAATTACTCTATGTATTAAAAACGCATCAAAATACGTTGCGTCTTTTAAATATCTAAGCATACATAGGGACAGACAGACGGGAAGCGACTTTCGATCGCCTCCTTGGTCTAGTGGCAGCGTATGGGCTGTGGATCCGGAGGTCCTGGGTTCGATTCCCAGGTCGGGAAAAGCAAATTTTCTAATTTAATTTGCCAAGAATGGATCCCTCATAGGGAGTTGACGTCAGGCAGCGGCCGGTCGTAAAAACTAAGCCAAATCCTCTGTGCAACATGCTTGAAAAGTGTTACGCAGACCCCACATTAAGGTAGGATAAGGGCAGGTAGAAAAAAAAAGACGGAAAGCGACGTTCTTTTATACTATGTAGTGATTTGAAACATATTTCAGAAAACCGGCATTCTGGTATCGAGTTGAAATGGCGCGGAAAGATTCTGCAGCTGACAAAGGCATCAAGAGATGTTCAAAAGTAGTGTATGTTCTATCACAGTTACCAGTTTTCCCGCCATCAGTGTGTCAGTATTTAGGTAAGATTATTTATTATAATTAAAGTCTAAAGGTTACACCCATAGGCATCCTTGGTCTAGTAGCAACATATATGTGCAATGGACCGGGAGGTCCTGGGTTCGATTCCCAGGTCGGGAAAAGAAAATTTGCCCGGCACTGGATGCCACAGACGTGGTTGACGTCATACTGACAGCCGGTCGTAAAAACTAAGTCAAATCCTTTCTGCAATGTGCAAAAATGTTTAAAAGGGTGTTGAGCTGACCCCACGTTAAGGTGGGATAAGGGCAGGTAGAAAGAAAGAAGTCACAATCATAGGCCTGACCTCACTGTAAGTCTTGTATTCTGGGTGAGTACCCTTAGTATGAGTTTATTTGACATTTCTCGATTAACGAAATCGACGATAGTTTGCGTTTTGTCCATACATTTGATTGGTAGCGATACTTTGCGGAACCTTTTTTTTTTTATATACACCCAACAGTCACACACATAGTCCTGACCACACACTAAGATCGAGTCTTGTGTCGTGGGTATCAGGAACTACGAGAGACGCACGGTCTCAACACCCAGACCCGAAACAAATATCTGTGGGCCACACGGACATTTATCTCGGTGCGGGAATCGAACCCGCGGCCTCACGTTTCACAGCCGGCTGCTCGCCCACTGCGCCACGAAGGCTGTCAAACTAAAAAATGTATGGAGAAACTGTAAACTATTGTCGATTTCGAGAATCGAGAAAAACTCGTACTAAGTGTACCTACTGTTCTGGGTATTAATATCAGAAACTACGTGAGACTTTTGGTCTCAGAATACCCAGACTTACCCCCTGACTCTTGACACTCAATTCTTTTCCATTTAGTGACTTAAAATCTTACCTAAATCGAGTTAAAGATGCGTTATTTTAGTTATTAAAAAATCTTTAGAGATAAATAAATATGAAATGATTTCTTTCAGAGCCATCTACTGAAGAAGCTGCTGAAATAACGATTGTGGGAGAAGATATAAAATATCATTGCACTAAATACACATTCATTAGCAATAAACTAGTGAATAAACTCTCCTTGTAAAAACAAATTATCTATGATTCCATTTCAATAGACTTTTGTAAATAAAGTTGTTAAATATATTTTGTATTTTTAGAATTTTGTTTTATTGTACTTAGGTCGGCCACTTGCAGGCATCTAATCTAGAGTTACTGTATCTCGATTTATCTTACAGCTCACTCCTATTTAAAAAATCAAGATCTGAGATAAATAGAGATTTATCGTGGAGCTGCAAGTGGTCCCTAGAGTTAGTCCTAAACTGCATTTAACTCACTTCTCATTCCTATAATTATTTAATCGACATTTATGTATATATGTGCTGTCTCTGTTTCCATATAAAAGTCTTTTATGGGGATAAAAAGTAGCCTAGATCAGTTAATAAATCTTCTATTAATATTTTTCAATAGATTCAGTAGTTCCCACAATAAACATACATAGTCCTGATCCCACACTAAGATCGAGTCTTGTGTCGTGGGTATCAGGAACTACGAGAAACACCCAGACCCGAAATAAATATCTGTGAGCCACACAAATATTTGTCTCGGTGTGGGAATCGAACCCGCGGGCTCTTGCTTCATAGCCGGCTGCTCGCCCGCTGCGCCACGGAGGCTGTCAATAATATGTGATTTTAGTTTAGTCACAAATCATTGCCCCTTACTTATAAAAATACTTAAGCGCTGCTTATCTTTAACCATAGGTTGTCCCTTTCATTTTTAAACAATGTAACGCAAGGAAAAAAGTGACAGGCTATTCTTAGCGAAGAGATATATATAACATAATTTTTTTTATAAGTAAGGCCCAGTATAATTAGCCACAGGACGTGCAATGCTGAAACCTAGCCCTCCCCTAAAAATTTCCAGATCGACATGTTAGAAGCGGCCAAATGTATAATGAAAAAAATCAAAAGGCTACAAGAACAGAAATAAAATCCCATTACTGTAATTAGAAAAAGCATTATTTATAATTCCATTTCCACGCCTAAAATAAATCACAAGATCAGAGAGGCAAAAACATGGTTCGTGTAACAAGAAGGAATAACATTTGGTATAAACAAATGTCGATTATATACCTCTTTGATGTTTCGGGTTAATAAAATTGTATCGAATTTGTTTAAGAAACTACTGATTATATGCCGTGTGAAATGTACCGAATATTACTAATGGGATCATTCGAATATGATAATGATTCGAGATTTCCATCATTACTCACTCATTCTTCTTCAATCATTTCATTCCTAGAGTGAGTCATGAGTGAAATTGTGACACGTAGTTCACTACATAGTTTAAAACAAAGTCGCTTCCCGCTGTCTGTCTGTAAGTTAGATCTTTAAAACTACGCAACAGATTTTGAAGTGAAAACTTTTTTATCTTTGTGATTTGAAAGTCGATGAAACGAAAAAGCGACAGTAAAAAGTGCGCGCATGATTGTACGGAGCTTGGGAAAACGCATCACACATTTTCATCATTTTTATAATAAAATTCTTTACCATATTTATAATAAAATCGATTTAATAAATACGAATGAAATATACGAATAAAATGTGAAATAATTATCAAACTTTGTATCACTATCATTATTACCTACTAAAACCTACAATTATCCTCTTCCCGAAAATTTACATGCGAAAGCCAAAATTGAAGGTGTCACTTCTACTACATGTGAATTGCACACATGTTTTTTTTATATATAGAGTGATTCAAGAGGAAGGTTTATATGAATAATACATTCATCGATGTCGAGGGGGCCTTTGACAAGACGCAATTCAACAGCATAAGCCATGCACTGCTCAGACACGGAGCTGATCGGTCCACAATCGAGTGGATCGACAGCATGTTGAGGAAAAGAGCAGTGCAAGTAACAGTAAACAGCACAGTACGCGCCCTAGTGTCGAGGGGCTGCCCACAAGGAGGAGTGATTTCTCCACTCCTTTGGAACCTCGTGGTGAATGACCTGATAAGGTCACTCAACGAGGCGGGCTTCTATACTGTTGGCTATGCAGACGATGTAGCTATCCTCATAAGGGGAAAGGTTGAGTCAGTCCTTTGCGATCTTATGCAAGGGGCACTCAAAATCGTCGAACGATGGTGTTCTCAGCAAGGACTGACAGTAAATCCATCAAAAACGGAACTAGTTCTGTTCACAAAAAAGCGAACTATAACTAACCTTCGCTTACCAAATCTCCAAGGTACAACGCTGACTCTTACCAAAGAGGTCAGGTACTTAGGTGTTATCTTGGATGACAAACTGCTATGGAATAGACACATAGATAACAAACTACAGAAGGCCTGTACTATTTTTTGGCAGTGTAAGAGGCTACTGGGAAGAACCTGGGGCTTACATCCCAGAATCACCACGTGGCTATACACTGCCATTATACGGCCTATAATCACCTATGGTGCTGTGGTCTGGTGGCCCAGAACCACACTGACCACGGCCAAAAATAAACTGCAGCACTTCCAAAGGCTAGCTTGTACAGCTATATCGGGCTGCATGAGAACTACCCCTACAGCGGCGCTAGAGGTACTGCTAGGACTACCGCCTCTTGAGTTGTTCATTCAACAAGAGGCGGCCTCAGCGGCCGTTAGATTGAAATCACTCAATCTCTGGGGTTCAACAAACGGGACTCACACTAAAATCCTTGAAGAAGCTATCAACTACCATCCAATGATAGCAGCTCCTAATGACAAGGTGCCCAAACAACACTTCTTCAACAAGAACTACACCGTTCAGCTTGTTGAAGAACAACACGACTGGTCCGGAGTACATGAACTGCGCATATATACCGATGGTTCAAAGACCAGAACGGGATCGGGCGCAGGAGTGTACTCACCCGAAATAAACATAAAGATATCAATGGCCTTAGGTGAACATAGCTCTATTTACCAATGTGAATGTGTTGCTATCACACAGGCCGCCAACGCAGTGGACAAGCGATGTATTAAAGGCCAAAATATACGCATAGTGTCCGACAGCGCTGCAGTACTACGAGCCCTTGACAGTAAAACTATTCAGTCTGGGCTCATACTAGAGTGCCACCAAGCACTGATGGTGATAGGTTCCACGAACCAAGTCACCTTACAGTGGATCAAAGGGCACAGTGGCTCTCTAGGCAACGACGCAGCAGACGAGCTGGCTAGAAGGGGGTCGGACCAACGAGTGATTGGACCTAGTCCAACATTACCGCTGCCCTTCAACCAGATAAGGTCGTGGCTCCGCCAAAGAACATCAAAACAACAGGCTGATCAATGGGCTACAATGAGCACTTGCAAACACTCTCGGGATGTTGTGCCACACCCGGATGTTCGCTTAACTAAACGCTTGCTGTCCTTAGATAGGCCATCTCTACGCATAGTCGTAGGTACCATAACTGGACACTGCCCACTTAACAAACATTTGTATGTTCTAGGTATGACCGACAGCCCCCTGTGTAGGGGATGCCTGTCGGCCGATGAAACAGCTGCCCACGTCATCCTGGAATGCGAAGGCGTTGCTGCACAACGGGCTAAAATCCTCAACACACCGAGGTCGCTCCGAGAAGCCTGCGGAGACACCAGGAAGATCCTGCGCTTCTGGTCGGAGCTAGGCTGGCTAAACTTTTAGCTGGCATCACGTCACGCACAATGGTCCATCATCGAAATGGACTGATTGCGGAAAATGGAGCCCACACAACAAACAACAAACAAACAAATGAATAATACATGCATAAATTCATCCCCTAAAGGGATATAATGGGGGATAAATGTTTTTCAAGACTAACGCGGACGTAGCCGTGGGCAAGAGGTAGTGTACCTACTTATATAGTATGTAGTTTATATGGACGTAAAAAAAATGGACGGAGCGCTAGGAACATTGAAAGTGGAGCAGGGTTTTCGGCCCATTCGATTTATTGACACGTAATGGCGGCGGCCGACGACTGAGCGAATTAGCCGAAAAACCTGTTTCACTGTCAATGTTCCTAGCTCGCCGTCCATTTTTTTTTACGTCCGTGGTAGTTTATTAAGTAATCATAAACTATTCAACTAACTATGTCTATTGTCTTTCAAAATCGCCCATCGTGTCTAATATCTTACATACATAATATCACGCCTGTATCCCATAGGGGTAGGCAGAGACTATTGATTTCTACTTCGCCCGATTCTGACACACTACTTCCGCTTCATCTACTTTCATCAATCTCTTCATACATTCGCGTCGGTTAAGGGTACTTTTTATCTTATATATTATATCTTATCTACATTATGTCTGTTATACATACGTCTTAATATTAAAAATTCCCACAAATATTTTCAAATCGAACAATATTAACTACCAGTTCAATAAGAAAACCAACTTTATGTCCACAATAATTAGATCATTATTCAAACGCCCGCATTCCTTGGGTTCATAAATCATATTGCTTAGTGCGAAATCGTAAGAACCACGGCTGAAATGTTAACCAGGCATGATATTAAATCACGAAAAAATCGCGCGCAGTATTGAGCACATCCTGTGCCCTCTTAATCCCAATATATTCGGTTACGTATGATGGATCAGCGACTTGACGATGTATTTACAAAAGTATAGTCAAGAACAAAAGTGTTTGAGTGTGAATTTATAATTTATTATAAATTTTATTTTATTTTCAAATATTTTTTTATATTTTTAATTTATTTTTGCATAATGTATCTTTGTTCCTTTCGATGTATGTGTGTGTAGAAAATAAATGGTTTAAATGGTAAATGGTTTAATTTGATAAATTTTTACTTGAAGGTCGCGTCAACGTTATATGCTTGCATTTTTGTATTATGTGTGATTTTTAGCATAATTTCAAGTTTAAAAACTTTTCCGACTGACTTCAAAATGTATCTGATCGTGACTTGTTTATGGGACCACTCTTGGAATAAGCTCTATCGAACACAAAAATAATCTTAAAAATCGGTCCATATTTGGCGGAGATATCGTGTAACATACATAAAAAACATACAGACGAATAAGGTAGGTATCTCCTTTTTCTCAAGTCGGTCGAAAACACACTAGACATTTTTATCGAGCTCGATACGCCGTACATCGAACTAGATTCAAAAACTTAGTAGATAATTATTCGTGCTCAGGATGCTGGTGTCACAGAAAACAAAATTAAACAAATAACAGTTAATCACATACTTCTGACCCCATACTAGGTTCTCGTATCGTCAGTCACATGCACAGACATTTATTATGGTAGACAAAAATGTTGCATAATTATTTTTTTCAATTTACTCTTCTTTTACTTTAACCACCATGATCATTCTCGCGTCGATTTAAAATAATACACCCAGCAGTGTTTGAAAAACTCTTGTTGGTGGTGTTTGAAAAACTCTAGATCCGGCACTGATTGAGAGCTTATGTTATTTTTTTTGTTGTTGTTTGTATTTTCGACCAACTTCAAAAGAAAGGGTTACTCAATTGGTCTGTTTTGTTTTTAATTTGGTCACGATCAGATACATACATTTTGAAGTCGGCCCGTTAAGTTTATAAACTTGTCATTATTTTTTTTCGACCGACAAAAGAAGAACATCAATTAGTCTGTTTTTTTTTGTTACTCGGTATCTCCGTCAAAAGTAAAGTTCTTTTTGTGTTCGATAAAGTTTTTCTGAAGTTTCCATATAATTTTAACGATCTACGAGTTTTGAAGTCGATCAGTTAAATAAAATAAAAGCTGTAACACTTATGAAGCCGACAGTACATTAAAAAGTATTGTATTGTGTTGTTTACGCGGGCCCGGCGCGTGTTTACCTCAGAGGCCACATGTGTAATTAGCCCCTTATTACTCAATCATATTGTAAAGTTATTTGGAGCTTGTTTGGACAACCGCTCCGATATTGGGTCAACCATACCTATATTATAATCTATGGAAAGTAGTAAGACGTAAGGATTTTGTGATAACTTGGCTTGACAAATTATTATTTATTAAAAATGATATAGTACATTACCCTGGTCATTACATAGGACTGGATCCCTCATAGGGGGTTGACGTCAGGCAGGCCGCCTGTCGTAAAAACTAAGCCAAATCCTCTCTGCAACACGCTGAAAAAGTGTGTTGCGCCGACCTCACATTAAGGTGGGATAAGGTAGAAAGAAAGAAAGATATAGTACATTAATTTCGGTACGACTACCGTCCTGAGGTCGCGGGTTCGATTCCCGGGTCGGGCAGTGATATTGGATTTTTCCGTATCAGCCCGGAGTTTGGAATTTGTACCCGATATGGCGATAGGCTTGCCCCCTATCACATTTGGGACGAAACTAAGCTCGGCGAAATGTGGGTGTACTAGTTGGCTAGTGCACCTCTGCCTGCCCCTTCGGGGATACAGGCGTGAGCTAAGATAAGACGTAAGGTTTTTGTGATAGCTCGGTTTGACATATCAAAAATAGACTCATGCCTATATCCCCGAAGGTAGGTAGATAGAGGCGACTACCAAACTAGAACACTTACATTTTGCCGAGCTCATTTTCAGATGTGGCGAGCCTATGCCGATATCGGGCACAAATTCCGGACATCGGACTGACTCTGAATAGAAAAACCAACGTGATTTTGCCCGACCCAGAATAGAACCCTAAGCCCTAAGACAGTAGTCGTAACTCGTACCGCGCACACAATACCACTACGCCACCGGCGCAAGAAATTATACATCGAAGAAATAAAAAAATGATACCTATAATGGATACTCATCACAACCGGTCGCAAAACCTTTCTACAAGATGCTTGAAATATGCCGACCGCAATAAAGTTCATTTAATTCTTTCTGCGAAATGCAACAGGCTTGAAAATGTGTGTTAACAACGGCTTCCTTTGTGAATTACGTAATCCTTTGCCACGCAGGTCAATACCATTAGAGAATACAGATAATAGAGTAAGCAAAAATACTGATTATTCCTATAGATCAGTCTTTCCCAAAGTGGGCGATAACGCCCCTTGTAGGCGCTGCATGCCTAAAGGGGGCAGGTAATAGACCCAGAAAAAAAGGCCCCTTGTGGGCGCTGCATGCCTAAAGAGACCCAGAAAAAAGGAGATCACCGCTGATATAGCTCATAATAATTTATTTTATTTGAAGTTATAGTGGTTTTTAAGTAGTTAAAAAATGGGGGGACGCAAAATTGTTTTTTCAAAGTGAGTAGGTGAGTAGAGGCAGTAGACAAAATAAGTTTGGGAACCTCTGATAGATCTTTGCTTGCAACGATGCAAAAGAGATGGAAACTTTTTTCCATCGAACTGTGTTTACTGAGCACACAAGGCGCAATCGCTTTTACGGAACTCGTAAGCGAGAATTGATTTCTGTGCAGCACTCTGATTCACCCAATGATAAGAGAAAAATAAGGACGTGGCATTACTCCGAAAAATACTCGTATGGATATTCGTATCCGACTGGATGGCGATCACCGTACACATGGTGCTAAAACCTGCCATAGTGACCCACTCTCCGTGTGTGGTTCGCGTTCCAGAATCTACCAGTGTAATTCCAGTTCTCTCGAGGCGCTGGCGGCTTCACTTGATGGTTGGTTAGGACGGGTATGGGGGTATCCCTGTGCATCGGTCATCCGCCTGTTTTGTCAAAAGCCTCTCGATTTGCTTCTTTCCTATTCGGATTCGGAGTGTGAAGAAGCATAAATAGGCCGGATGATTCTGACGACCACTGATAAACGCATTATTTGTGAGTGGTCGCTAGTTTTTGGACTGCACTACACTTACCATCATTTGCAGTGTAGTCACTTTGCCGAGCCCGGATAAAAAAAGTGTTTACCGTTGACCCATGCCCAGCAGTGGGGCATTAATATTATAAACATAACATAACACACATTATATTATTATTATTATGTTCAGTAGGTAGGTACTCTTTACTGTATAAGGTTTTTTTACATGTTTAAATATAATACAAAAACAAAAATTTATTTAAAATATAAAAATATTCTCCTCCGATGGCAAGGCTCGGGACCTAAGCCACCGGCAGTTAGGACCCCAGAGTGAGGAACCTCCTCACAATTCCTGCCGTATCCAGTAACACTGCCTTCTGCATTTGTCTCTTGAGCCAAGCACCAACAGAAAGCCTCTTGAGGTGCTCCTCGAAGCTCATTACTTCATTATTATTACTCTAGAGCTCTATTGACCCTAAGCTGGCTTGGGACTCCGAAATCCGGACTCAACCGGTTACGATTCGCAGCAACGTAATACCGGCTAGACTACTCAACCGGTCATCGTTTACTAATTACAGTAATCCTTTGTAAATGGATATGGCTTCGTGCACAGCCAATTTGTAGGACGGTCTTTGGTAATACTGAATTTGTTTGAAGGTCAACTGTAAGCAGTGACCTGCCCTCCTAGCATGCGCGCCACGATAACATTTTGTCTACGCTTTTTGTCCTGTTATAACCGGTTTTCTCTAATTGTCTATGGACATTTACATGCGCCCTCGTTTATATTCATACAATATTGTAGACAACATGTAGACAAAATCTCGACTGTCGATGATCGAAACATCTCGTGGCGCGCATGCTAGGCGGGCTGGTTCAGTAAGTTACAACTTATTACATGACAAAAGCGCTTTTACTATCGGCAAAGTTTTGTTGCTTCGTATTTATTCAGTGGCGAAGAGTGCCAATTTTCAAAAGGCCGGTAATAATTTACCTTTCACTTAATTACTTATGAGTGGTAGAGCCAGTAACGTCTACAACACGAATGGCCTGCCTCGACCGGTTTGATACCACTGTCTTACTCTTACAGAGAACCGACGTAAAGTGGCAGCTTGCTGTCGCGTTTCGTTGGCTGAGTTAGATTTCTGGTGGCCCAATTCCACCCCCTTTCACAATCCCTGTTTCCCTTAGGTTGGCAACGCACCCATGATTATTTTTGTGTCTTGGGTGTCTATGGGCGGTGGAGATAATTTTCCATCAACTGCGACCAAGTGACCTATCTGCTCGTTTGCCAATCTCTGCTATAAAAAAAAACATAAAAAAATATATTCTAAATTTGAATTTCATTCCATAAATCACGCCCCTCCCTTGCCTCACCTCAGAAGGTATAAAATTTTGTATTGCGAGTTGCGAATAAATTACATACCACAAGTCTATCATAAATAATATTAGGTCATCGATGCATGTATGATATACATAATAATAATATTATAATAATATTAGCCCTGTAATATTACTGTCCCACTGCTGGGCACGGGCCTCCTCTACTAATGAGAGGGGTTAGGCCTTAGTCTACCACGCTGGCCTAATGCGGGTTGGTAGACTTCACATACCTTCGAAATTCCTGTGAAGAAATTCTCGGGTATGCAGGTTTCCTCACGATGTTTTCCTTCACCGTTATAGCAAGCGATATTTCACAATGAAAATACACTTAACATAGAAAAGTCAGAGGTGTATGCTCTATTTTGGGGTTGGTCTCGAACCTCCGCCACTTGTCTCGGCAGTCCATACCATTCCCAACAGAGCTATCGCTGCTTGATGATATACATAGTTGAAGCTAATTCGTGCGCATAACCGTGGTCCAAGAATACCTTGTCTAATTAGTGAAGATGAATACATTTCCTGCACGGCGCAGCGGGTCTCTACGACCCCATTTTGTGACGGGTTCATGCGACTGCATTTTACTAACGCAGCTTTTTAATTTATAATGTCTGGAGTCTGAACGCCTGGGGGTTAAGGCGTATTTTTTAATGTTAGTTATTTAAAACGAAACTATTTGCAGATATTTAAATCGTTTCTTTGGTCTTGTAGCTATGTATCTATTTAGTCATATAATCCTGACCGAGATGAACTTCCCAGCAAACAGATTTTTCAATAGCCGAATCTCTTTTACCTGAGTTTTTTTGCCTTAACTGTTTCCTCCATTTATCCTCACAACGTCAAAATTATTCCCCAAACAAAGTGATCTAAGCTAAAAACGTAAACATAACATAATGTATCCCCGAAGGTGTACGAAGAGGCGCACTAGCGAACTAGAAGTATTAGAACATCCATGTTTTGTCGAGCTTAGTTCCGTCCCAGACGTGATAGGGGGCGAGCCTATCACCATATGGGACATAAATTCCAGGCTCAGGGCTGATATTAAAAAAAACTACCACCTTGTCCGACTCGGGTATCAAACCCGAGATCGAATTATAACTACGCCACCGAGGCAGTTTATTATCAATCTATTGCAAAATATGCGCACGTCAAAGTTGCTAAGTCCGGACATCCGTAGAATATGCTTTCGGATGCTAAACGCAAAACTTCGAACATTCGCTCACATTTTACTGGTTTTTCTTAGCAAATTCCCGCGGAGCAAGACTTAGAGAGCAATAAAAGGAACAGTTGAAAGTTGAAAGGTTTCTTTTGAAGCGACATTCCAATTTAATATTATTCAAAGCGTCGATGTGAAAGGAAACTGAATTATTGTGATAGTTGAAAAGATTGCATTTTAAATAATAAATAAATAAATAAATACACCCAACAGTCACATACATAGTCCTGACCCCACACTAGGTATAACCTGTATCGTGGGTATCAGCAACTACGAGACTTTCGGTCTCACAACACCCAGACCCGAAACAAATATCTAATAATGCTTTTGATCAAGGTTTAAAGTAATTCCAGTAGTCAAAAGTAAGCTAAATACTTTCCGCAACATGATGAAAAGGTGTGTTGCGCCTACTCCATAAATATGGGACTCCACAATGATGGGATAAAGGCAGGCGGACAGACCTGATAAAGGTTGCAGTCGCTGGATGCAGGCCGCTTCCAACAGGTCGTTCTGGAAATCTTTGGGGGAGGCCTGTGATGTTTTTCCGGAATCACTAACTCGTAGAGTCTACGGCTGAGATCTATAGAGCGAAGTTCGACTAAGTCTAAGTCAAAGTAACGAATTCAGTTAGGATTTGGAATTGTTAAATTTAAAGAAATAGAAAATTATTGTTTACTTTAGGCTATACAGTATCTTTTAATTTTAAGCATGAAGTGTTTACCGTAGAAAATTGTGCACTTAGTTCCTAATATTGTAAGTAGTAATTATGAAACATTTTCCTAGTGTAACAATTGTGGTAAGCTAAATAAATTAAAAAAAAAAAACCTCGACTAAGTTTTTTTTTTTTTTTTTTATTGGCATGAGAAGGTAGACGAGCAGACGGCCCACCTGATGGTAAGTGGTTACCGCCGCCCATGGACATCGGCAATGCCAGGGACACAGCCAAGTCGCTGCCTACCGTGAAAAATGCTTTTCAGTCAAGATAAGTCTAAGTCAAGACTAAGTCTAAGATCAACAAAGTGACAGACAGACTAAGGAACGATTTTCTTGTAAAAAATGACTCGGACTAAGTCAAAGTACTCACTGAGTTCCTTACGTTGACTTAGACTTAGTCGAAGTTCGCTCTATAGAACTCAGCGTTAGAGTGAGTGACAGCGTTACGTATGTTGTGTTTCGATTGCAAAATTAAAAGACGGCGCATGCGCGTCGTTAAAAACGTGTTTATTACATTAACTGTAATTAGTTGCAACGAGTCCTTTAATGAACTATGTCAAGCCACAATTGAAACTAATCAAGGCACAAAGAAATTTCTTACTAAAGAAAGCCGCGAGCGGAAGCGAGCATATTGAATGAATATGCACTTTCTTTCTACCTTATCTCCCACCTTAATGTGGGGTCGGCGCAGCACACTTTTTCAAGCATATTGCCGAAAGGATGTGGGATAGATTTTACGACCGGCTGCCTGTCTGACGCCAACAACCCTATCAACCAACCCTATCAACCAACTCTATCAACCAACCCCATCAACCAACCCCATCAACCAACCCTATCAACCTACCCTATTAAGCAACCCCCTGTGAGGGATCCAGTCCCGGGCAAATTAAATTAGAACAAATTAAACGCTGAGTTGCACGACGACTGATCAATGCTAATATTGAATTACCTGAAACCGAACTTAAGTCCGGGGTAAAAAATTAGTCTATGTGCTATTTTCACATTCCAAACTATAATCTACACACACAGAGGCCAAATTTCATCTAGGTTATTTCTACCGTTCTGGCGTGATTGAGTAACTAGCAGCCATCCCTTTCGCACCTTTCAATAAATTAATCTAAACTTCTTGCACCTGTTATCCTACTCTAAAGGTCAGCGCTTCACACATTTTCAAGCGCCTGCTTGAAATTTGGCTTTGCCTTTACGACCAAATACTTAAAATATACAAAAAGATCATTGAAAAACACTGGAGAGGAAACGGCTCGGTTTGTTATAAAAGGAAAAAATGCCAAGAAAAGAGCATCATTAAATTCGGTTAGCGGGCTTTATGATACGCCGAGCTGTAGCATTGTTATAAAAGAATATTTGGACAATAGCAGTCCTCTTATGTTTAACACCTGTATGAACTCAAATCCATGTTTATAATAACAGCCTGAACAGGAAAATTTCTGACAATCGTAAATAAATAACATACATAACATAAGCTTACGCCTGTATCCCCGAAGGGGTAGGCAGAGGCGCACTAGAGAACTAGTACACCCACGTTTCGCCGAGCTTAGTTCCGTCCCAGTCGTCGGGCATAAATTCGTAAATAAATAATAATAATAAATACACCCAACAGTCACGCACGTAGTCCTGACCCCACCCTAAGATCGAGTCTTGTGTCAGAATCATAGATTGGTTGCCATTTTATACGAAGAGAATTGAAGAAAAATCCAATATCACTTTGCCCCCAGGGTCGGGCAAAGTGATATTGGATTATTTAGTATAAGCCCGCTGAAATTTGTGTCCGATACGGCGATAGGCGCGCCTCCTATCACATCTGGGACGGAAGTAAGCTCGGCGAAATATGGGTGTACTAGTTGACTAGTACGCCTAGTACTCCTTTAGGTATACAGGTGCGAGATTTCACGTATAATTTGAATATTTTATAGTGGATAATATATTTGTAACGCTCAAAATTTCGCCTATTTCACTTCTCTAAGATTGGTAACCCTAGAATATTTCTTTCTGTACCGTGAGTCGTGACACATGTGATGATCACATTCAGATGACCGACTAGTTTGCCAATCTCTGCTATAGTCTGACAGGAGGTACTATGCTTAATAGTGCCTTCACACGCATAGAACAGATTGCTAAGCTGTAATCCTCGAAGCCGCACAGCTGTTGGGTGACCCATCGACCGCACCGATGACACACATCGTGACCTCTCTTCCTTATTACAGACACTCGCTCCACAGAGTATATAAGTTCAAATTCAATCTAATATTTATTCTGAAAATTTAATAGTTATTTTTTAACCGACAACTACAAGAAGAACTGACGCGAATGTATGAAGAGATTGATGAAAGTAGATGAAGCGAAAGTAGTGTGTCAGAATCGTGGAAGTGGAAATCCATAGTCTCTGCCTACCCCTATGGGATACAGGCGTGATATTATGTATGTATGTAACTACAAGATGCGAGGACCTATTTCGATTAAACCTTTTTTTGTTTTAAAGCCTATCAGGCTAACTGAAAAGTTAGCCTCATAGAAAAACAACAGTTCAAAGTGAAAGGTTAGCATAAATTTACTTAAAAATCACAAGTTCAAAAACCTAATGGAGCGTCTTCAAAATTTATACGGTACCACCCTTGGAATAACCTCTATCGAACACAAAATTAATTTCTTAGGTTTACACGAATGTTATTCATTGAAATAAAACTATTTTTACGGATTCTATCACGATTTGGCTTTAATTATTACACATAAGCTCACGCCTGTATCCCCGAAGAGGTAGGCAGAGGTGCACTAGCGAACTAGTACACCCACATTTCGCCGAGCTTAGTTTCGTCCCAGATGTGATAGGGGGCGAGCCTATCGCCATATCGGGCACAAATTCCAGACTCCGAGCCGATATGGAAAAATCCAATATCACTTTGCCCGCCCCGGGGATCGAACCCGAGACCTCAGGTAGTCGTACCGAAATACAACCACGCCACCGAGGCAGTTTTAATTTTTATGCCCGACGTTTCGAAAGCTTTTCAATAAAAATAAAAATAATCTTGTAAATCAGTCCATATTTGGCTGAGATATATAATGTCAACAACAAAAAAAAAAAAACATCATTCATCAAAACACTTGTGATGTCGACAAATAATATTCAAAAGACAATGACATAGATTTGTCACTACATTCAGTGCCACCGAGCCCAAGTCACCTCTAACCTCATGTAATTGTTGAGCAAGTGGATAATAGTATAATACGATGACAGGAAAGAATTCGGTGAAGGCACGTTATTAAAAAATAGGCATTTAGCTTTCAATATAGGTCGATATTTAGGATGATGATGATCAGCGACCCGAGCCGGAAAATTTCTGACAACCGCAAATGTATTTGAGCTCGATGCGTGGATATGAAATTTGTAAGAAATATTAACCAAATGTCATCAGTGCGCAGTGAGCTCTAATACATTTACGATTGTCTGAAATTTTCCAGCTCGGGCCGCAGTAGCTCGACCATGTTTTTTTTTTACTTTTAACGCTAGCGAGGACGTAAAATATTTGTATGGAAAACGTCAGTTTCCCGCGTAACCGTTAGAGATGTTCGGGTGTTTGTCATACAAATATTTTACAGATTCGCTAGTGAGTAATGTCAAAAAAATTCATGATTGGCCTACAGCATTATCAGCTTTAGCTCGGTTTGTGCCAGAAGGAGGAAATCTGAAATCGATATCACTTTAGTTAAGCAGCAATATTACTACTAGGTAAGATTTATTTTGTAGTTTAAAATTTTACAAACCGTCTTCAAAACCCCAATCGCGAACAGAAAGATCCGAAACAAACGTCTGCGGAAATCGAACCCGTGGCTTCACAGCCGGCTACTCACCTGCGCCACGGAGGCTGTCAAACAAACAATAAATATACAATAAATAACAATAAATTATGAATGAATAAAATTCCAAAGATGTTTTTTTTTAGATAACTTTCTAGAAGGTGTTGTTCGTATGCATTAAAGTGGCTAGACAGCATAGGTCACCCTTTCAACTTATAATCGTTCAATACTCTAAGACCTAAGTATAGAAGAACTGAAGCTAAGCTGAACTAATAGCGTACGTAAACTAGACAGTAGAACTTATAGAAGTGACAGATGAATCTTTAATTCCTGATTTTCTTGACTCTTCTATATTTTTTCTCCCTATTCATAAAGGAGTGTCTCTCAGAGGGGTGCCGTCAAGCAGGCAGCTCGGCAAAAACAAGTAGAATCTTTCTGCATCGCATTTATTTTTTAATCACAGTTTACAAAAGAGTAGTCTCTCAGACGTCAAACAGCCGGTCGTAAAAACCAAGTCGAATTCTTTCTGCAACGCACTGATGATTGTATTAGGGCTCGATGAGAGTAGTTTACCTGATTATCTACGACTAGACCAATAAATAGTTTAAATGTGTAATAGACCTTAATGTGTTAATGAAATATATACTTTAAAATTAATGGCATAAGAATTAATGTTACTGAAATATATACTTTAAGAAAATGGCATAAGAATTATGTAGGTTAACGTGGCACGATCGCATTACGCGTTCATAATGACCCTAAGGTCGCTGTAAATAAGGGCTCAGGTCAGGTTCCCACGCCGTCACCCAATTAATATTTGTACAGACGTTATTTCATTGTTATTGTAGATATGACATGGTGGTTAGCTACGAGGTCCTAATCTCAGCTTGCTAAGTGTCAGTTAACATCGAGACTCAGTCAGTGATGCGGCTAGACGTTTAGATCTATTAGAATTCGTGGCGCTTCGCATCTTTGGCAAATGTACAATCACCTGATTCATGATATCAAAGGAAAACCTAAATTTTATCAAAGATGCCTGATTGATGCCTTTTTACAAATAAATAATATCGAGAAACTTACATTAACCAATCTTATTTTCTACCTGCCCTTATCGCACTACAATGTGGGTTCGTCGCAACATAATTTTAAAGCTTGTTGCACAAATGATTCAGCTTAGTTTTTTCTGGCGACTGGCTCCCTGATATCAACCTCCTCTAAAACATCTAGTCTGGTGCAAATCGTTTAAGAAAAACCGAATTATCAGACCTGGGATTTGAACTAGGGACCTGACGTCCCGAGCCACAGTACTTAGTTTATAGCAGATACTGGAAAACGAGCAGGTAGGTCACCTGATGGTAAGTGATCTCCACCGCCCATCGACACCCAAGACAGAAAGAAGTGCGTTGCCAACCTAAAGGGAGTGGAATAAGGATCGGAAAAGAGTGGGGGGAGGGAATTGGTCATATACGCCAATGCCTCGGTGGCGTAATTGTATTTCGGTACGACTACCGTCCTGAGGTCTCGGGTTCGATCCCCGGGTCGGGCAAAGTGATATTCGATTTTTCTACATCAGCCCGGAGTCTGGAATTTGTGCCCGATATAGCGATAGGCTCGCCCCCTATCACATCTGGGTCGGAACTAAGGTCTGCAAAATGTGGGTGTACAGTTTGCTAGTGCGCCTCTGCCTACTCCTTCGGGGATACAGGCGTCAGCTTATGTTTATTAACCAATACAATTCCCTATCCATATAGTACGTCTATTTATTAGGCATTTCTATTTCCTTCGTCAGATACTTCCGCCCCAAGTATGGCTTCGTGCTAATGAGATTTGCAAGCAGTTTCCTGCGAAGTCTCCTATGGTTTCAGTTGCGTGTACTTATGTCATGTTCTATTTATTTAATTAACTACATGTTGGGACTTCAATATTGTCATTATCCAGAATTCACTAGTGATACGACACAATATCACCGTCATGTAACTGTTGTAAGCCAGCCGGGTTAGCATGCTTATCACGATATATCTCGATATCCGACTGTAGAGATGTTGTCTACAATGTTTTATTTTCTACCTGCCCTTGTCCCACTTTAATGTGGGGTCGACGCAACACACTTTTTCAAGCATGTTGCAGAAATGATTTGGCTAAGTTTTTACGACGGGCTGCCTGCCTGACGGCAACCCCCTATGAGGGGTCCAGTCCCGGGCAAATTAAATTAGAAAATTCGCTTGGCCCGACCTGGGCATCGAACCCACGACCTCCCGGTCCACAGCCCATACATGCTGCCACTAGACCAAGGAGGCGACAAGTATATTGTATGAAAATAAACGAGGACGTATGGACTACCATACGACAGACACATACGATAGACAAATAGACAAATAGATAATAATAATAATAGATAAATAATAGATAAATAGAAAAATAGACCGTAGACAAATAGAGCAAACCGGCATCGATATATTAATTACCTACATGCACAGTTGACGCTCGGAAAATAGGACAGCAAAGGAGTGCTTAAGCACTCGTTTTGCATACACTCCGACGCCGATGGAATTCTAAATTTCAAAATTCAAATTTAAGAATGCTTGCTCATTTCGTTTAAAAAGCTACTTTATTACACGTGCATAGTTATATTTGTGTTGTTTTAATGAGAACTTGTGTTCTTTTCCTTTGTTTTGTTCCGAGACCACTTTTTAGGAGTATATTTGCAAAGAATCTCAGAACTTTCAATCAGAAGAACTGTGCATCTAGGGTATATTATATTGCTGCAAACTGGTTATAATACGACAAAAAGCGTAGACAACATTTTCTCGTGGCGCGCATGCTAGGCGGGCTGAATCGAATGCATTGAATTGAAATTGAAATGCGAATTGCAGCGCTATTAATAATCCTAAGTTACACCTTATCTCGATTTATCTTACAGCTCACTCCTATCTTTAAATCAAGATTTGGGATATTCTCCAATTGGCCCTTTAGACATTATGTTTTTCTTAACACATAAAATAAAAAATAACATAAGCTCACGCCTGTATCCCCGAAGGGGTAGGCAGAGGTGCACTAGCGAACTAGAACACCCACATTTCGCCGAGCTTAGTTCCGTCCCAGATGTGATAGGGGGCGAGCCTATCGCCATATCGGGCACAAATTCCAGACTCCGGGCTGATATGGAAAAATCCAATATCACTTTGCCCGACTCGGGGATCGAACCCGACACCTCAGGACCGTAGTCGTACCGAAATACCACCACGCCACCGAGGCAGTTCTTAACCTTTGATTAAAATTAAGCTTAAATTACCAAGATTTTTCTCCGCAGATCTTTTTTGTGATAATGCAGCGGAGTGGCTGTTGGCCTTGTGTAGTACGAAGCACGGGCAGTAGGGCAAACGCCTGAGGGTTGGAGCCAGTCAAAGACCTTTAATAAAATTCACTATAGAGGGGGCTACCAAGCAAATTTCAAAAAAAAAAATTTTTTTGAGGAAACCACAGGAGTACGTCGGTATGTCTGGCCCAGATTGTACCAGGGTTGAGTTCCCGTAGACGGCCCAAAAAGCGCTGGGTAGACGTTTTGGAGGCCTGGCCTCACCACGGAGGATGCACAAGACCGGACGAAGTGGAAGCGTTTAAGTAGGAAGGCGGACCCTGGTAGAAGGCCGGGATAACGCCAGGCAGAGAGAAAGTCAGTAACCCACTCTACCATTTATTACAATACGAGAGCGGTTATTACAATTTACACCATAAAGTTCTAGAATCATGTAAGACAATTTTATTGTATAAACATTATGTAATAACATACATTACGTAATAACATTATGTATAAGTAAGGGACTTATAAAAATATTTAAGCGCTGTTTATCGTTAACCATAGGTTGTCCCTTGCATTTTTAAACAATGTAAGGCAAGGAAAATAGTGACAGGCTATTCTTAGCGAAAAGATAAGCGACAATGATTTTATAAGTAAGGCCCTATCACGATGGCATGACCTTGCGTGCGTGTGTTTCAAATATGGATGACTTATGACCACGAACGAGGTCACAACTTTTGGATCACAAGTTTCGCGCTGTTGGCCCGTCTATGTACTATTAATGTCTTTGGAGCCAGTATGAAAGTCGCAGCAATTAGTTCAAGGGCACGCTTGCAGGTAAAACAGGTAAGTTCATTACGGAGTTTTAGTTTTAAAATTAGACGATTTATGAGGAAAGTTTGTTATTCTTAAATTCTAAAGGCTCTTCAAGTAATTATGTACAAAACTGCAAGAAAAGAGTTATTAGGATTGATGGAGTGAGTTGGAAAAAATCTAATTATTTGTTCATTGTGCGTATTTTGTTTTGTATGGGAATCGGTACAAGTAAGACTATAAGAATATAATAATAATAATACTGCTATAAGAGGTGGTGGTAGCCCCCAGGAGACAGCGAAAATCATTGTTTTGCGTATGTGTTTTTGTGTGTGTTTCGAGAAAAACAGGAGACGGGAAAATAAAATAGGAAGCTTGTAGGATTTGACAACTTTAATATAAGGTGCTGTGTATGACACATACTTCCGAGAAAATTGAATTCTCCCTTCATCCAAATACAATTAAACTTTGCCAATATCGCCTTGTACAATGGGTAATCGTGGCTTTTGATAAGACGCAAGGTTGTGTGCAGTGTTTTATTATTCCAAGTTATCAATCGACATCAAAAGTAGGTTCTGGGTTCGATTTCCACGGCGGGCAAAGCGATTTTTCTAATTTGATATGCCCGGGACTGGAATCTCCGGATGGGGTTGACGCCAGGAAGCCGATCGTAAAAACTAAGCCAAATCCTTTCTGCAAATGTGAAAAGGTGTGCTGCACTGACCCTACATTGTAGGATAAGGCAGATAGAAAGAGAGAGAACGAACTACAAACCCATAATGAATGTCACAAAACCTTACATATAACAGCATAATAATGTTAGATATCATTTACAATGCGGACCAGAAGCAACCGCCGTTTCCGGTCTCTGAAACCTACATTGAAGATGTTGTATTGTAAATAAAGGGTAGGATTCTAAAGAGATTGCCTTTACAATCTTGAAAAGCTTTGTATGTAAATTACGACATTTATGGTAAATAATCACAAGTTTAAAAAGCTGACTGCCTCGGTGGCGTGGTGGTATTTCGGTACGAATACGATTCTGAGGTCTCGGGTTCGATCCCCGGGTCGGGCAAAGTGATATTGGATTTTTCCACTTCAGCCCGGAGTCTGGAATTTGTGCCCGATATGGCGATAGGCTCGCCCCCTATCACATCTGGGACGGAACTAAGCTCGGCGAAATGTGGGTGTTCTAGTTCACTAGTGCGCCTCTGCCTACCCCTTCGGGGATACAGGCGTGAGCTTATGTTATGTTATGTTAAAAAATCTGTTACTTCAAATCCGATCGTGACCAAATGTATGGGACCACCCTTGAAATAAGCTCATTTCTGATACCCACGATAATAAAACTTATATGTGCGAAGTGGGATTCTGGCAAATGTGTGTGACTGTCATATGTTATTTAAAGACCGACATCCAAAAACGAGAAGGTCCCCATTCGTCTGTATTTTTTTATGTATGTTACGCGATATCTCCGCCAAATGTGGACTGATCTTCAAAATTATTCCATATAAATTTAATCACCATCGAAGACGGTCCGTTAAGTTTTTAATTTATGATATAGTGCTACCAAAATAACCCATTTGTGCTGTAGACGTACCTGTCTACAGCGTGGCTCTACCAAAACATCCATTAATTTACTTCCATTTTCTAAATTCACGCTCTTTTCTCATCTTACCTCATTAAAATAGCAATTGCGAATTTTACTTTATGAAACAGTTATGATTGTACATAAAATCTAAAAGCGGCAGAGGCCTTTACAACCCGCCATTTCTAGGGTTGCCAGCTCTCGGGATAATCCCAGTTTTAAAGGAGAAGCTGGCTCATTGTATATTTTTAACTCTAACCGTTTTTAGGTGCTCATAGTGTGTTACATAGGGATAAAAACCGGCTTAGCAAAGTGCATAGAATATGCTGGACCATTTGACACGTGATGATTAATGGCTGTTTTATATAAAGCATATTATAACAAAGTTATGTTATTGAATAAGCGATTAGTCACAATAATGATAAGCAATTTGCGATATATGCTAATTAGAAATTAAAACACATTGATAATAATTTATTAGCACAACTTTAATAATTACCAGTTTTGGTGATTTGGTTGTCATACCACTTTCATGTGCCCTCCCTATCTTTTCTTCTAGAATCATTTTTAAAAAAGAGGCAATTAGCATCTTTGTATTTGACCAAAGACAACTTTCTTATTATCTTACTTGACGAGTAAGTATATTCATTATTAAGCATATTGAAGCAATCATTTTTATCCACCTCTTCTTATCCCACTTCAAAGTGGGGTTGGCGCTATAGCATGTTGCATAAAAGTATCGCCTTAATTTTCATAACCAGTCGCCTGCCGTGAACTCTCTAAGTACTTCAATCCCGTTAGACCAACAACTTTGCTTGACCCGAGATTCGAACCCAAGACCTCCGCCCACACACTGCAATTAGACCAAGAAGGCGACAAAAAATCCAAAAAGCCTAATAAAATCAGTCCCTTTACTTTCCCACGTATACGGAATACATACTTAGGGTAATAAATTAAATTAATTTGCCATCAAATTGTCCCTGTCACGTGGATGGGAGCTCGTATACCAGATTGTATTTTAATTTAGCCCTGCCACGAGTCGCGTTCTTATTAAATTTATCAGGTCGAGTAACCACGTTTTTTGTGCATAAATAGATATTTGCATGACATGTACTCGTTAATCGCATCTTTGAAATTATTTTTATGTTATTGTTGGTGATTGGTTATAGCCATAGCTTAAGAAAATGTTTAATACAATAATAATGAAATAGCAGCTGAGCAGAGCTGAATAAATAAAATAGCATTACAAAATATCGTTTATTTTCTTTACCGTTTAAAATAATAAATAAATAATAACAAAATTAAGAACATCGATGTTATTATTAGACCAATAAAATAATATCAAAAGTGACTTTGAGTTTGTCATAATATGACATACGGACGGTTAGATACTTAGAGAAAGGACAGATATGAAGAAATCTATGCCATTTGGATACGACATGTATTATAGATCGTCTACGTCGAATCGAATTTCAACGATGTATCTATTGAAGTGGAAATTTTATACCAAAGATAGATAAATACAAATAAATACACCCAACAGTTACACATGTAGTCCTGACACCACACTAGGTATAACCTGTATCGTGGGTATCAGAAACTATGAGAGACTTTTGGTCTCACAACACCCAGACTTGAAACAAATATATGTGGGCCACACAAACATTTGTCTCAATGCGGGAATCGAACCCGCGGCCTCTTACTTCACAGCCGACTCGTCCACTGCGCCACGGAGGCTGTCAAATATAAAAAAATATGTGCTATTACGTCTATCTAACAAAGCAAAAGATTTATTAAGGAATAAGGATATATATCATTAATTCAACGACAATTCTCCTGTAGTATACAATTAGTGCATTTCGTCCTTAAGTTACATTTTAAACTGAGCACAAATCGCCAGTGTAATTTAATTAAAACTCCAGCGCTATACCACGTTTATAGTTTAATTATACCTGCATATTATTATGCGAGTTTAAGCCGGATAAAGTGCGCTGGGTTTTATTTCTGTATTAAATTATATACAGAAATTAAACCCAGCTGGATCTAACCAATCTGTATATAGGATTGTTGGAATATTCACATCACTGTCGACTGATCACCAAAAGGCCGTTATGTAAATAAACTTAATATAGGGATGTCATACTTAAAAAATTGAAATGAAATTTAAAAAATGCTTAAAATTAAATAAATAAAATAATATATGATAATTTTAAATTGCTCGGCGAAATGTGGGTGTATTAGTTCGCTAGTGCGCCTCTGCCTACCCCTTCGGGGATACAGGCGTGAGCTTATGTTATGTTATGCTATAATTAAAAAATACAGACGAATTGAGGACCTTCTCCTTTTTGGAAGTTGGTCGATAAGCTCACGCCTGTATCCTCGAAGGGGTAGGCAGAGCTGCACTAGTGAACTAGAACAACCACATATCGCCGAGCTTAGTTCCTTCCTTGACGTGATAGGGGGCGAGCCTATCGTCATATCGGGCACAAATTCCAGACTCCAGGTTGATGTAGAAAAAATCCAATATTACTTTACCCGGTCCGAGGATTGAACCCGAGACCTCAGGTTGGTAGTCGTACCGAAATACAACCACGACACCGAGGCAGCCATTTTATGATATTAAGTATCTAACCATAGACAAACAGGTCATCAATCAATAAAAGCATTGTTAAATATGTACCCCAACATGTTGTTAATTGAAAACTCGAAAATAAATTGAACATTTCCTGAGAATTAACTGCAAATATTTGTATGAAACAAAGAGTGTGCGCTTTTCAGAGCTGGTTTAAAATATCCATTAGAGCTTTTAATTAAATTAAAATATTTGCATCAAACGTGATGCATTATGAATATTGATCATCCAATATGTGTGGTCTAGCTATTGTGTTAATGAAATAGTGTTCGTGTGGGTGAGTGTGTGTGTCTCTGTGTGTGTGTGTGTGTGTGTGTGTGTGTGTGTGTGTGTGTGTGTGTGTGTGTGTGTGTGTGTGTGTGTGTGTGTGTGTGTGTGTGTGTGTGTGTGTGTGTGTGTGTGTGTGTGTGTGTATGTGTGTGTTGTGTATATGTTATGTTCTAGTCGTAGTTTCATCCCCTTTGCCCTTAAAGGGACTGAAAAAAAAAAGTGATAGAGTCGCGCTCGGTACCCTCAGAGGGTGTTGACGTCAGACAGGAGGCCGGTCGTAAAAACTAAGCCAAATTCTTTCTGTAAAATGCTTAAAAGTGTTCTGCGCCGACCCCCCAGTGGAATGGTATATTCAAGATTAGCAACACCTACGATTCTTTTGGAATCGTATCTATGGGTGGTGGAGTCATGTGATCCACTTGCTAGTTTGTCAATCATAAATATCTAAGTTAAAGTTAGTTATCTGGAAATCTTTGAGGGAGGCTTATGTTCAGCAGTGGACTTCCTATGGCTGATGATGATGATGATGATCTAAGTTATTATTTCAATAGTCTGTAGTTTCCTAACCCGTTTCAAAATTGGTCGCGAGAGCTCTTGTTTTTTATTCAAAGAACTCTATATAGACATAGAGAAAAGTAACAAAGGCATTTCCGTCAATAATATACAACGTATTTAGTTCGTATATTAGAAAGTGAGATCGGAATTGAACCCACTATAAAGTCTAGAGTCTAAACCCTATAAACGCAATTGACCCCACTCTAGAGTCTAGAGTCTGAAAATGATTTCAAAACATTGCTAGAGTCTAAACGGTTTCGCTACATATTTTATCTATGGTTCGTTGTTCTATGAGCAAGAGATAGCGAAAATCATTGATTTGTGTATGTGTTTTAATGTTTTGTTTCGAGAAAAACAGATGCGAGTGCCTTTAAGTTTAAATTATAAAATTATATTACACTTTTCACGGCATCTTTTCTTGCTACCTGCCCTTATCCCACCTTAATGTGGAGTTGGCGCAACACACTTTTTTCAAGCATGTTGCAAAGAGGATTTGGCTTAGTTTTTACGACCGGCCGCCTGCCTGACGTCAACCCCTTATGAGGGACCCAGTCCCGGGTAATTCAATAAGGGAATCTGCTTTTCCCGACCTGGGAATCGAACCCAGGACCTCTCGGTCCACAGCCCATACAACAAGACCAAGGAGGCGACACTTTTCACGACATACGATAAATAATATTTAGTTAAATAAATGATCTGAGGAATAAACATCGTAAATAATACAAATTACACTTAAATAAAACAATTATACGAAATGTAGAGCTTAATTTTCACAAGCTTTCCAAGAAATCAAGGTTTTTTCTTTAAAGTTGCTTATTGTTTTGTGTGTGATTTGAGTAATTTCGCACAATTTAAATTCTATAAAGTAAGCGCACATAGCAACTATTTACTACTAAACTACTTTTGGGCGCAAAAGTATTGAAATGACACAGAAAAATATCTTTATTTGTATTTCTCGAGAAAATCTCGGGATCAAACATCGCACTGCCTCGGTGGCGTGGTGGTATTTCGCTACGACTACGGTTCTGAGGTCTCGGGTTCGATCCCCGGGTCGGACAAAGTGATATTAAATTTTTCCATATCCGCCCGGAGTCTGGAATTTGTGCCCGATATGGCGATAGGCTCGCCCCCTATCACATCTGGGACGGAACTAAGGGGGAAGAACTCGGCGAAATGTGGGTGTTCTAGTCCGTTAGTGCGCCTCTGTCTACCCCTTCGGGGATACAGGCGTGAGCTTATGTTATGTATGTCAAACATCGCAGTTGTCGTCCTCAAATTGCCTCAAAATCATTACTAACTATAAACGTAAAATATTTTCGTTAAAGCTATCTCCAAAATCGCAGCCAATAGTCAATACTAATATTGTGCTGTACACAAGTTTAGCTTAATTCGCAGCTTAGTGTGTCGAAAGTCGTTCCCCGGCCGAGGTGGAGGGAGGGGGTGCCCGGGGTTCGAGCCGGGTGCGTCAAGCTCCAGGGCTAGCTTACATAACTTGGAGGAAAGCGGATGTACCACCCCGGCCGGCCGGCGTCTCTCTCGCACTTTGTTAGGGCGCGTGTGTGGCGAGCGGTGTTTTCTTGCGATTAAAAGTCGCGATGACGTAGCGTTGTAGTGTGGCAATAGCAATATACAATGAATATGACGTGAGTGGATAATGTCATTTTATTTATTTTTTATTATGTCATTTTATGCGAACATGAATTGTAAAGAAGTAAATGTTTTTGTAACTGGTTAAAACATGTATACCATTCATATTTTTCTTTTTCTTCGTTTTTTTTACACATTTTGGATAAAAATATTAAATACCTTTACAATTAGGCGTTTTATTATTATATTTACAATTTTTGACTATAATGACATACATAGTTAGTCGTTTTATTAAACCTCTACATCCTTATTTCTACTGACTGGTCTTGTAAATCCATAAATTTTACAAATAGAATTTGCACATATTGTTCTTGTATTTGATTATTTTACTCACCAGTAAGGAACAAAATCGTCTGGAAAACGGTCACCAATCTGCGCATGGCTTTACCGAGGCCCGCACATGTGCCGACTGTGCTGACATTTACGTAGTGCGCCCCGTGCTGCCGCGTAGACGCGCGTTCACTCCGCAACATTGTGCGAAAATAACGTCGTAATAAAATTAAAAAATATATTTTTATTTTTAAAAATAGTGCTTTATTTTTGTGTGGCCTGTTTTGAAAAGGAGTTTGTGTGTCGGCCGCCAGGGGTCGCTCTCCCGGGACCGCTTCAACCTCAAGTTCACGGGCGACGAGTGCATTCCCGTTCGATAATGAGTTATGACAGACACAGTTGAAGTGATTATTTTGTTTTTTGTTGTTGAGGCAAAGGAATACTAGAGGTAAGGTTTTTATTAACATTAATAAGTCGTTTAAACTGTTGTATAATTATTATATGAGTGACATCGTAATGTAAAGCGCAGTAAAACCAGTTAAGCCACATTTTAATGCAATACTGCATTCAATGGGAATTCATCGGTGCAATTATTTATTACTGTATTAAGTATATTTTTTGCAATTATAAATCGAATCGTAATAATATTTTTATCGATACGGCTATATTTAAATCGATAGATAATATTCTCGCATTTTACTCTTCCTTTCATTTGTCGAAAACTTTTACTTTCACACCATGTGTATAAAAAATCTATGGGCCCCATACAAGCTTAACCATTTCGTAATATTGCAACCTCCTATCCTACATAAGAATGCATCCAATAATGACCTCTATTCCCCTGACATAAGATCCAATAGAACCTGTTTAGAAACGCAGCGTTCTCTACGAGGTCTTGTTGCGTAATGAATGTTGACATTGTTGATGGTAACGAAGGTGGGAGTATGGTGGGGACGGTTACCGCTTGTTTTCGATGGTGTGTCATCACTCATCGATGATCTCTATTGGTCATGAGGTAGATCATGAATCACGGATCACGTTCGATTTTTGAATATTGATGTTCAATTGACTCATTCAAATTAGGAATTCCAGAATTTTTATTTTCTTTTAGAGACATTAAATTTTTTTTATAAATAATTTATTATTATGCTATCATCACTAAAATGTAAATAAGTAGGTCCTTGGCTCAATCTTGAATTTGGGTATCTGAAAGTACTAGGGTACCCAAGGACGGCCGTACGGATCTACAACACTCAGACCCGAAACAAATACCTATACACATAAACATTTGTCTCGGTGGAGGAATCGATATGACGGCCTCTCAGTTCATAGCCGGTTACTCGCCTCCTGCAGTACGAAACTTTTAAAACATATATTTTTTAAATATTTCAACATTATTAAAAAAAAACATAATGCCCCTCTGGGATACAGTCGTGAACACGAGAGTTTATGTTATGTTATTTTTTTAACCAGAGCCCAGAACACCCATATTTTGTCGAGCTTAGTTCAATCCCAGACGTGATGGGGGCGAGCCTATCGCCATATCGGGCACAAATTCCAGACTCGGGGCTAATACTGAATTGAAAAACCCAATATTACTTTGCCCGACTCGGGGATCAAACCTGAAACCTCAGGACGGTAGTCGGACCGAAACACAACTACGCCAGCGAGGCAGGCAGACTATTTATTTAAACAGTAAATTCAAAAGTGCATTTTATCAATGGCGAAGAATGACATTTATCAAAAGGGAAGCCAAGGCTACTTTCGACTACTTAATAACGACTGCCTCGGTGGCGTGGTGGTATTTCGGTACGACTACGGTTCTGAGGTCTCGGGTTCGATCCCCGGGTCGGGCGAAGTGATATTGGATTTTTCCTTATCAGCCCGGAGTCTGGAATTTGTGCCCGATATGGCGATAGGCTCGCCCCCTATCACATCTGGGACGGAACTAAGCTCGGCGAAATGTGGGTATTCTAGTTCGCTAGTGCGCCTCTGCCTACCCCTTCGGGGATAAAGGCGTGAGCTTATGTTATGTTATGTAATAACTATCTGTTTAGCCAACAATTTGAAAAACGGAAGCCGGTAGGAACCGTGTTGTATGAACCTTTTGCCATTGCATTTTACGCTGGATGGAATCAAACCCGCAACCTCTCTAAAAGCTATTCCAGTCGCAGTCAGGCCCTGTTAATGAAGTAAAAAATATCAAGTAGAAACAGCCCGTAGTTAAGACAGTGAGACATGGGTCGTGAGATTAGTTCTGTCATTGCGAGTGATATGGGTTCGGGGTTCGATTACGGGATGGGGGAGATTGCGTCGATGAAATGAATACAGGATATATTCGACCGCTGTGAAGCTAGTCACGAGAGACTGCAAGTTTTATTCGTAGACCTTGCAACAGTAGCGAAGGGTCCATACAACACGATTCCTACCGGCTTACCTTTGCCAAATTGTCAGCTTGATAAATGGATATTATTTAGAAGGAAATGGGGCATCGGCTTACCTTTTGAAATTTTTTACCCGTCGCCACTGCCTTGCAAATATGGAACATACATACATACATAAGCTCACGCCTGTATCCCCGAACGGTAAGGCAGCGGCGCACTAGCCAACTAGAACACCTACATTTTGGTGAGCTTAGTTCCGTCCCAGATGTGATAGCCAAAACATATTAACTCTGGAGTATTGAAGCTTTAGCGAATACAAAAATAATATGCCTCGATGGCGTGGTGGTATTTCGGTACGACTACGGTTCTGAGGTCTCGGGTTCGATCCCCGGGTCGGGCAAAGTGATATTGGATTTTTCCATATCAGCCCGGAGTCTGGAATTTGTACCCGATATGGCGATAGGCTCGCCCCCTATCACATCTGGGACGGAACTAAGCTCGGCGAAATGTGGGTGTTCCAGTTCGATAGTGCGCCGCTGCCTACCCCTTCGGGGATACAGGCGTGAGCTTATGTTATGTTATGTAAAAATAATCTTGAAAATCGATCCTCATTCGCCAGAAAAATCACGGAACAAACATTAAAAAAACTGAAGAATTGTTAAACCTTGTAGCACGTCTTAGTTTTAAGTCGGTTAAAAATCAACATTTACCCTAGTTACTGCATACATAAAAATATAAATGAATTGGGAACCACCTTTTTTGTCAGTAAAAAATTCGTTTTTGCTGATGTTGAACTTTGCAAAATAATTGACCGTGGGAATCAGACAACCTCATGATTAAAATTTAACTAGAATTCTCACAAATATAATTACTTCCTATAACTCATTATGAAAAGTATTAAGTTTCTTAACAAAAGCGTGCGTTGACCTTTCGAAACGGAAGCGACAACGCCGTGAGAAGTGACTCCATGGTAGCGCCAAATTACTGACCCAGAACACGTATTTTTTTCTGACAAACCAGAATGTAAATAAGTGGCGAGTCGAAATATCGAAGTATCGTGATTTCACTTTCTACTATGACGTCTTCTAGTTGTCGATGTTGATGTTGCAAAATTAGTTTGCAAAGTTATTCTTTAAAAAAATATTTTAGACAAGCAATTGTATAATTAGCAATAAATACGTCATAAATTCAATACATAATAAAAAATAAAGTAACATTGTTTAAGTGAAAGTAAAATAAATAAATAAACACAAGACGGGACACAATATATCATCGCAAACAAAAAAAAAACAAACAAAAAATAATATTTTTTTTATTAATCACCAACACAATACACTAAAATAATACAAATTAATTCATTAAATTAATTTAAAATAATAATAGCGCCAGCTAAATGGTATTGTAAACATCAAATTATTACACTGCTCTGCTGACTGCCTCGGTGGCGTGGTTGTATTTCGGTACGACTACCGTCCTGTGGTCTCGAGTTCGATCCCCGGGTCGGGCAATGTGATATTGGATTTTTCCATATCAGCCCGGAGTCTGGAATCTGTGCCCGATATGGCGATAGGCTCGCCCCCTATCACATCTGGGACGGAACTAAGCTCGGCGAAATGTGGGTGTACTAGTTCGCTAGTGCGCCTCTGCCTACCCCTGCGGGGATACAGGCGTGAGCTTATGTTATGTTAAATTATTACAAATGAATTATATATTAATTAATTAAAATAATACTCGTATAACGTTAGCTAAATGGCATTTTAATTACAGGTGACGACTATATTTAAATTTGTTGGATTTGTATTTTAAATTTCCGCCTTGTGTATTTGCTCTGTGGATAGATTAACATCAATCTATGACACGTTTATGTATTGTCTTTTACAAATATATAACATTCTATTTTTGGCATCAAAAGTGCTTTATTTAATTCTGTAATTTCCATAATAATTACAACAAAATTGTACTTATATATTATGTAATTAAAGAATACTTTCATACACTTTACGTAAATTATAAAATATCCGAGTCTACATGACTTTTTTCTTTAACATAGGATGATTTTAGCGCTGCGTTGCGCCTCGTCAAAGTATACACAGTCGTAACTTTTCCGTGTAAATTTTAATTAAACCCTTCATTCGGGTACAAACGACCAAGCATAACTCAATTCATGCGGTCACGCACGTCTGCGTCAATTGCAATTTTAATAAAACGCAGCCGGTCAGTATGGGCAGGTGTAAAGAATTAGCTCGATTGCGACGGGCCTGATTGACCACCTGTCGAGGTTAGTGGGGTTAATGTGGCTTCTGAATGATTTGAAGTATGAAGTGTTAAGATATTTTCATTGAAATAAAATGATTCTATCACGATTTGGTTTTAATTTTTACTCCCGACGTTCCGAAGGCTTTGCAATCTTCGTGGACACGGGTTGGACTGCACGAAGACTGCAAAGCTTTCGAAACGTCGGGATAAAAATAAAAATAAAATATATACCAAACAAATCGCGAAAAAATCCGTAAAAGCTAGTTTCATTTCGATATCAAAGAGATTATATTAATATGTTATCTACAGTTATAACATCACAAAGCTGACTCTTCATGTGACACCGCTGTAGTTTAGCTTATTCGCAGAAGAAAGAGTCTTACAGAAAACCGACGTAAAGTGGCAGCATGCTGTCCCGTTTCGTTCAGTGAGTGTGATTTCTTCCCATTCCCATCCCAATCCCTTTTCCCTCACATTCCATTCCTTCCTTTCATGTTGGCAACGCACCCATGATTCTTTTTATCTTGGGTGTCTATGGGCGGTGGAGATCACTTACCATCAGGTGACCCATCTGCTCGTTTGCCAGTCTCTGCTATAAAAATAATCACAAGTTTAGAAACTTAACGGACCGACTTCAAATCCGATCGCGACTAAATTTATATGGGACCACCCTTGAAATAAGCTCTATCGAACACAAAAAGTATTTTGAAAATTTGTCCACATTTGGTGGAGATATCGCGTAACGTACATAAAAAAAATACAGACGAATTGAGGACCTCCTCCTTTTTGTAAGTCGGTCGAAAAGAATAGTTAGGACAATTTTTTAATATTTAGGATTTTTTTTCTAAGGAATAACTTTCAAGTTTTGATAATTACTATACAAATACACTAATGAAACCATATCTGTGGTAAAAATATCTGTCAACCTCGATCTATTCTATCTATCAAAGGAACAAAATTATTCTTCTAAAAAAGCTATCTGGCTGTTGAAATATCCTTATAAAAATATTGTACATAATTTAATTTGTACTACCCAACCATATTAGTAATATACAATTCTAAATTCGACGATCACACAAAACTCCAAGCCCATATTTTCACAACTGTCAATATCACAATAAAACCGCTGAACTGGGGATAACAAAAAATCTATTTTCGAACATAAATAGATATCAAATACGTTCCTTGGGTTTTATTACTGCGGCCGTTTAGGCTCAATCGATGTCGTATATTACGTCTTTAGCGGTAAGTAAACATGTTATAGATATATTTAGGACAGAGTTAAGACATTACATGGACTCGGATTATGTGGAGTGTGTAACAGATTAAAGGCAATTTGATAAATAACGGTAACAAAGTGCACTTCAAAATTGAACACTAACCACGAATGTTCATACACTTAAGGTCGCCTTATGTCGTTTAAGGCCGCCTTATCTGTCAAAATTATATGAGGAAAATCAATGTAAGAAGCCCTTAAAGTTGAGCAGCGTTTGACCATTCGGGCGTAAGGGCTACTTTATTTATTTTTTTATAGCAGAGACTGGCAAACGAGCGGATGGGTCACCTGATGGTAAGTGATTTCCATCGCCCATAAGACACCCTAGCCACAAAAATAATCATAGGCGCGTTGCCAACCTAACGGGAAGAAATGGAAGTGGAGGGAAAAAGGGATTGGGCAAGGAAGGGAGGGAAATGGACCACCAGTAATATCACTCACCTAACGAAACGCGACAGCAAACTGCCACTCTACGTCGCTTTTCTGTGAGACAGTGGTATCAAACCGGTCGAGCCGGCCCATTCGTGCTGTAGACGCACTGTCTACAGCGTGGCTCTACCATTCTTTCCATCTGAAGTTAGGTTATAATCGTTGATTGTAGAATCTGATCTTAACATAATGATTATTCAATAAACCGGCTGCATAAGTATTTAATATAACAAAACGACTTTACTTTCGACATTAAGTAATTCAATTTGCGCGTACGAAGCCGTAGACATAAACTACTTTAATGTAATTAAGGAACAAGCCGACGCGTAACGAACTGTCAGCATTGTCTCGCTGGCTGAGTGTTGAGTGCTGACTCATTAGGACGCGTAAACTCCCGAATCGCTTCACTCATTATCATCGATGAAGGTACAAGACTGGTATTGCAGGGCAAACTCTTTTACGCCATGAAGAATATACTTTGAGTGGTAGAGTTACGTCTATAGCACGGATGGGCCGGCTCGAACGATTTGATCACTGTCTCACAGAAAACTGACGTCAAGTGGCAGCTATGTAGCTGTTACATTTCGTTCGGTTAGCGATACCCGGTAGCCCAATTTTTTTATCCGGGTACGGCGAAGTAACTACACTGTACCAGATGTTAAGCGCAGTGCAGTCCAAAAAAAACTAGCGACCCAGTGGTCGAAGTACGATTCTGGAGACCACTGTAAACCCATTGTTTGCCCAAACAATGGGTTGACAGTGGTCTCCAGCATCGTGCTGGTCTATTTATGCTTCTTCACATCTGAATCCGAAAAGGCAAGAATCGAAATCGAGGGGCTTGCGACAAGACAGACGGCAATTCCCCCCTCCCCTTCCCAATCCGTATATCCCCACCTTTAAAATTCTTAAGTTTGTTTCTTTTCGTATCACCGGCTATAGGCGGTGACCACTTAGCATAAGTTGAACCACCTGCTCGTTTGCCAATCTCTGCTATAAAAAAGAGTAGCCAGGGCAAATTTTTAATATTTATGTATTTTTTTCGATGGGATAACTTTCAAGTTTTGATAGCTAACTTATATGCAAAGATACTATGGAAATCTTGCCCTTGACAGGCACGTATTGGGGATGCGTGGACAAGTATGTACGCATTGATTTAATCTCTCAGGTAGAGAAAAATGTTAACCGTGAAAGTATGAACATTTAGATACTCAGTCCAGATAAACAAATTGCCCCTTACTTATAAAAATATTTAAGCGCCGCTTATCTTGAACCATACGTTGTCCCTTTCATTTTTAAACAATGTAACGCAAGGAAAAAAGTGACAGGCTATTCTAAGCAAAAAGTTAAGCGAAAATGTTTTTATAAGTAAGGCCCCTTATCTGTGGTAATATTTGTCAATTTCGATAAGATATATATCAAAACAACAAAATTAATCATCTAAAAAGCTATCTGGCAGTTGAAATATCCTTACAATTATATTGTAGATAATTAAATGTATATGCTACAAAAAAAAGAAACTGCAATGCGCTTGGGATGAAGTGTCACCTTGCCATGCTCGGATAAAAAAAGGATTTTGGCGATTTCCTGCAATGGATTTTGTTTCATTGCTGTTTTTTATATGGCCCTCTTAAGGAAAAATCTGTACAAAGCAATATAGGCACAACCCACTACATATATTTTCATTTGCAATATAATACCTCGACTGCCTCGGTGGCGTGATTGTGTTTCGGTACGACTACCGTCCTGAAGTCTCGGGTTCGATCCCCGGGTTGGGCAAAGTGATATTGGATTTTTCCATATCAGCCCGGAGTCTGGAATTTGTGCTCGATATGGCGATAGGCTCGCCCCCAATCATATCTGGGACTGAACTAAGCTTGGCGAAATGTGGGTGTAATAGTTCGCTAGTGCCTACCCCTTCGGGGATACAAACGTGAGCTTATGTTATTTTATGTGTCCAACACCAAGTCAGGTACAAATTCCAGACTTCGGTCTGATACTGAATAGAAAAATCCAATATAACTTGCCCAACAGGAGATCGAACCCGAGACCTCAGTATAGTAGCGAGCACAATTCAACTATGCCATTGAGGTAGTCACAAATCAAATATTTATTATATCGGAAATAAAATGGTTTAATTCAGAATAGTCCATTAATATTTAAACGTGACGGCACAAAGCTATTAATATTAAATCAGCCCCGTCAATCTGTAGTGAAATATTTAAAAATGTTGACCCATATAGTTCTATCGAGTTGTTATCGCGCTATTGCTTGGAGCAAAATTGCGTTTGACAGATTTAACCCAGTTTAAGATTTACTGGTACATTTTACCCTTATCCAGTTCGCTTAATGGCGGAAGTGTTTAGTATTTGTAAGTTTGAATGCAGCAGCGATAGCTCAGTTGGGAATGGTATGGACTGCCAAGGCGAGGGTCTGATGTTCTAAACCAACCCCAAAAAGGAGCATACAGATAGTAGATACAAAGATAGTAGTGGTAGAGCCATGCTGTAGACAGTTACGTCTACAACACGAATGGGCCGGCCCGACCGGTTTGATACCACTACCTTACGTAAAATGGCAGCTTGCTTGTGAGATTTTCGGTGGCCCAATTCCCTCTCCCTTTCCCAATCCTTTTTCCCACCCCTTCCATTCCCTCCTTTTAGGTTGGCAACGCACCCATGATTCTTTTTGTGTCGTGGGTGTCTATCGGCGGTAGAGATCACTTACCATCAGATGACCCATCTGCTCGTTACACGCTCTCTGCTGTATATAAAAAAAATCACCTTTGACGTTTCTATGCTAAGTGTGCTTTCATTGTGAATTATCGCTTGCTATAACGGTGAAGAAAACAACGCTAGGAAACCTGCATACCCGAGAATTCCAGACTCGGGGCTGATAATGAGTAGAAAACCCAATATCCTTTTGCCCGGCCCGGAGATCGAACCAGAGACACCAGGAAGGTAGTTGTACCGCGCACGAAATACATCTACGCCACCGAGGCAGCCAGTATGACGATATTATGATGTTTTATGTGTATGATTTAATATACCCTAGATGCACAAGTCTTTGCAAATATCGCCATAAAAAGTGGTCCCGGTTGCCATAATAAATAAAACAAAGAAAAAGATCTTAAATTCTAATATAAATTAACACAAATATAACCCTATGCACACCCTGCCAGCCTCCGTGGCGCAGCGGGCGAGTAGCCGGCTGTGATGCGAGAGGCCGCGGGTTCGATCCCCGCACCGAGACAAATGTTTGTATGGCCCACAGATATTTGTATCAGGTCTGGGTGTTGTGAGACCGAAAGTCTCTCGTAGTTCCTGATACCCACGACACAAGTCTCGATCTTAGTGTGAGGTCAGGACTATGTATGTGACTGTTGGGTGTTATTTATTTATTTATTTATATTATAAACTAGCTTTTGAAGTGAAATGAGCAAGCGTTCTTAAATTTTAATTTTGAAATTTTAAATTCTGTCGGTGTCCAACTGTAGGGAAAAGGAGTCCTTAAGCACTCCTTTGTTGTTCCAATTTCTGCGGCCTGAACAGGAAAATTTCTGACAACCGTAAATGTATTCGAACTCGATGCGCGTCTATGAAATTTGTATGAAATACGAGTATTAACCAAATGTCATCAGTGCGCAGCGAACTCGAATACATTTACATTAGTTTTTCGTGCTCGGGCTACTGAGCGTCAACTGTGCATATCGATGTTGTTTATCATGACGATATTATGATGTTCAATATATCTGTATCAGGCCTTAGCCTGATCCCTGAATTCGGTTGCTTTGGTATGCATGAGCACGTTTGAGTATTCGTTTGTGGTGATTTCGGAACGAATCGTAAACAGATGACGTGACGCACCCTGTAGTTACTGCTCGACATAAAATAGGACGCCCTGTAGTTATGAAGACTATAAAATGGTAATCTTGTGAGTGTCCTATATATTGGAAGGAAATACTCTAGAGTTAAACTAGATAATCTGTGATTAGTTATTGTAACAAGCAATGAATCGGGATAAATACGGATTTTGACATTTTAATAGTACTGAAAATATACGTATATACTGGATAACTCGACAGCTAATGAAAAGTATGAATGGTGCAATAGGTTCGGAGTATTCGTGTGATATTTATGTGTCAAAAAATCTAAATGTACCTCTAGTAAATGTATCAAAATTCATACATCATGCTGAAAGGTTTCTTACTTCATAAATAAATAAAATGGCGATAACCTTTGATACTTTTGATAGAAGAAGAAGGACCTCTGATACCTACCTAAACAAGAACCATTTTTAATTTATTCTTAAAAGAACTCTACCTTCGATCTTTAATAGCTCTATACAGTGTCTCAGTGCACATAAAACTGATTTAAACTTTATCCATTTACATTGAAATCCAATGTCGTGAAGTTTTATTGAATTAAATGAAACAGAAGTTAGTTAGTATTGGATTTAAAAATACGTGATTAAATCAGGCTGAATCCAGAATGACTTTCGTCTTTTTTAAGGTTCCATAGCTAAATAACAAAACGGAACTCATAAATATTTTTTTAAATCAGAGACTGACAAACGACAGATGGATCACTTAATGGTAAGTGATTTCAATCGCCTATAAACACCCAAGAACCAAAAAAAATGGGTGCGTTGCCATCCTAAAAGGAAGGAGGGATTGGGAAAGAGAGGCGGGGAAATGGACCACCGGGAATCATACTCACCGAACGAAACGCGACAGCACTCTGCCACTTTACGTCGGTTTTCTATGAGACAGTGGTATAACCGGTCGAGCCGGCACAATCGAGCTCTAGACGTTACTGTCTACAGCGTGGCTCTACCATTCATCTATATAATATCAAATCTGGTTTGTCCGTCTCTCCGATCGTATCACAGTAATTTTTCTCACATAAATCGGCAAGTTAGAAAAATGATGTGGCCCTATGAATGAACTGCTACACAAAGATCGAGTGAATTTGTTTCGGATGTCTCACACATTGTGGAAAACGAGTGATGATATTTCGACAAACTTCAAAAAAAAGGAGAAGGTCCTTAATTCGTCTGATTTTTTTATGTATGTTACGTGATATCTCTGCCAAATATGGACCGACTTTTCAAATTATTTTAGTGTTCGATAGAGATTATTTCAAAGGTGGTCCCACATAAATTTGATCACGATCGGATTTGAAGTTAGTCCGTTAAGTTTTTATTTATTATCAGATACTAAAATGGGTTTTTAAACAAGTCAAACCACTATTTGTTAATCCCCAACCCAAAAAGAGGGGTGTTATAAGTTTGACATGTGTATCTGTGACTCTGTGACTCTGTGCCTCTGTGTATATGTGTGTCTGTCTGTGGCATCATAGCTCCTAAACGGATGAACCGATTATGATTTAGTTTCTTTTTTCTTTGAAAGGTGATTTTATATAATATTACTGGCATTACTGTATTAAAGTAATGCCAATATTTATAAAAACAACTACCATATTATATAATGAAAAAAAGTATAATAAGTGAATACAATCAAAACAGTGCACCGTATTCTGTAAATTGAATCTTATACCAATACTGTAAAGTTCAAAACACATGCCACTTCATGGTAAACAAACGTCAGTCGACCTTAAGTTTTCTTACGTAACTAACTATGCAAGTTTCTAGTCTTCGTGCTTGAGGTAAAGATGATTTATACACATTCCGTGTAAAAACATAGTTCATTTATTTTAACCGATTGAAAAAGGAGGAGAACCTCGGTGTTTTTAGGTATGTTAGGCGATACTTCCGAAAAATGTAGACCGTTTTTAAAAATTCTTTCGTTCGATAAAGATAATTGCTATAATGGTCCCATAAAGATTTTATAGATTAGATCATGATCTGAGGTTGACGTCAGACAGGTAGCCGGTCGAAAAAACGAAGCCAAATCTTTTCTGCAGCATGCTTAAAAAGTGTGTTGCGCCGACCTCACATTAAGGTTGAATAAGGGCAGGTAGAAATAAAGGTCATGATCTGATGAAGGAGTACGGAATCCAACAAACAACAACATTGACGTCGCGATTGGGGTTTTGCAGCCGGTTTTTAATGTGTTTATCTCTTATGACAAGTCACTCCGGGCACCTTAACACGGTAAAATTAGTACTTATATGCATAGACCAATAATACTGATGCTTTAACCTTGTCCTCTGATCTTTACTGCTTCGTAAATACTCGGATGCCATTAATTCCTTATCACACACACATCCAACCGTAAAAACAAGGCCAAATACTTCTTGCAACATGATCGGGATAAGGCGGAAGAAGAGATTTGAATCAACAATGCTCCAAATAGTGGATATCATTGAAATATTTGAATAGAAAATTCGAGATGTAGTCTTTGAAGCCCTCCAAGTAAACAAATAATCAATAACTACCTATTTGATGACAATATGATATATCATAATTATATGTATTTGAATAACATTTATTGCATACTTTTAACATGACGCACCTTCATTATATTTTATTAGTCACCAAGACCTTATTAACAAGACGTAGAAGTTTCTGTAAAGGATAAATCTGCGGTCTGAGTTAAAACTTATTTGAAAATCGATTTCTCTCAGCCCGATTGAATAAATCAAAAGTTAGAAGATTATTTCCAGAAGAATCAACTCAACCGTTCCCCGCAATTGCAGCCTACAAAATGCGATGCGAAAATTGGACAATTCCACCGAAGACATTCGAGATTAGAAGTTGTTGAATCTGGGATTCGCTCGGGAAACTTCGGGTACGAGTCGACTCGACGCGACGAACCGTTGCTTTATGTTTGATTTATTTCTGTTCCAAATTCAATATTTACCTTTTCAGAATCAGTCTTATTTGGATTTCGCTATTCAGTGGATTGATTGAATTACTTACCAAGATTGGACTTTTTGTATGATTGGAAACTTCAATCTTACCTTAAGGATGATTGCAAGTTGCTGATATAATAAGGTTAAGGCGTTGGAATAATTCAGAATGATGGGCTCCCTTATAGGGGGTCGACGTCATCCTAATTCCTTCTGCAATAAACTTGAACAAAATTGTTATTGTGATCCCACATTCATCATCATCATCTCTATCATCATCATCTTTATCATAATCATCATCATCTTTATCATCATCATCATCAGCCACAAGACATCTACTGCTGGATATAGGTCTAACATTTGCAAAACATTTAAGTAGTTTTTTTTGACACACTTGATTTTATTTTATCGTTGTCACAAACATCTTAGGTTTGAGTACATCATTACTACTAAGGACGAGCAGACAGCCTAAAATAACGAGAGTAGTGTCTTTGACATGAAGACGATTCTCATAACTAAAGGCAGAACTGAGTATCTACTTGTGGTACTCAATAAAGTTTATCGTTTATTTTAGATTTCAAGATGATTACTTATAATAAAATGAAATTATTTATTTATTGGATTTTTAAATTCAGTAAACATCATTGGATTTCGTAAAATGTTTCTACACTGCTGGTTCAGGGGGGTTACCTGATGGTAAACCTCTTATAGCAGTATTATTATAATTTTACTTGTCAATATTCCCATACAAAACAAACGAAGAACGATTATCATAATACTGCTATAAGAGGTCGTCGTAACCCTGCAGTATGCTATTTCATCAGAAGAATTGTCAATAAATTCTGGAGTTATTATTTTCAATAGGTATTAGTAGCTGTGACGTGATGAACAGTTTCTTTCAGACTACACACATGACAGTTTACATAAGGCAGTTGGCAAGTAGATGGTTGTGCGAGGATCGAATACTGCACCGAACCAAAGGCTTTTATATCACATTCAATTTCTGGGTATTATAAGACCGAAAGTATTTCGCAGTTCCTAACATCCATGGCAAAACATTCGTAGTTCCTGACACTCATGTTAAAATACTCATAGTTCCTAAAGGGCACGACAAAAGTCTTGTAACTACTTTGATGTGAAGTCGGAATTACGTGTGTTATTGATTTATTATAAATGTATGTAGAGGTATGTACACAAAGAGAGAGGATTCTAAGGTAGGTTAATACCAAAGCCATCTTAACTCTTAAGTGTGTTGTGACTTTACAAAATAGCAGCATATAAGAGGGACCCTTGTAATCCTGAACACTTCGAAGGGGTTCCTTGTTTAATCCTATAAGATATTTACCTAAGTAAATAGAATCTTCGAAATCTCTGTTGTTTTATAGTTAAGAATTATCCGAATGAACCAATCACCTTATACCTCTACAATAAGCATGGCCAAAAAAATAATCTTTGAAGTCGGCGCCTTCTCATTTAATCTACATTGGCCCAAAAATCCATTCCAAGAGACATGTTTGACAAATTTTGAAATTTTATCTAACTTTATTTCATTTGTAATTATTGTAGCTTTGCCAAAATAAAAAATGCTAAAACAAAAAAAATCTAAATGGGTCTCGTAGTTATCGGCGAACAAACATAAATAATAAATGTATACTTATCACGAATTGAGAATCGCATCCTTTTTTGATGTGGGGTAAGAGGCTAGTCGCATTCCAAGCATAACAGAATAACAGGGGCCTATTTATTTCTAAGAATTCTTAAATACGATTTGAGTAATTGACCCAAGCAGGTGCCATGTGACGAGGAAAACCTTGTGACTCGTTCTCATTGAGTCACGACGTACTATCAAGACAATTACGTCACCTAACGTCTATTATCTCCTAACCGCAAAGTTGTTTATAAAATGTAGGTAATCCATCCGTTTAAGTCACGTCATAGCCTGAATAAATTGTTGAAACAGGAGATGGTTTGGATATACAGATGTTAGTTCACTGGAAGAGGAACCAGATTCATTCAGTTGTGGGTGAGGCTTTCGTTTTTTTTATAGCAGAGGCTGGCAAACGATCTGGTGGGTTACGTGATGGTAAGTGATCTCCACCGACCACAGACACCCAAGACAAAACAGAATCATGGGTTCGTTCGCTGATCTACAAGGAGGGGATTAGGGAATAGGGAAGGGCAAGACGCTGCTTAATTTACCAATACGTATAAAGAATACATTTGTGGGCATTGTAGAATTGATGGTGATGACTGATAAACAATACTAATATCTATTTCGAGGTCAGGAGTCAGAAGTATGTGTTGAATCTAAGGTGGTATTTAATTATTATCTGGTTACTACTTATTTAGAAACAACTAAAGATGATGGTATTTTTCTTAAAACGGGAAAAGAAATATTGAATTCAATGTTCACAAAGAGCTCTAATATAAGTACAAAATTAACTTCCAATTCCTGTGAGTCGGCAATCCCTCTCCTGGGAGCTGCGGATTTGCGGTCAGAACCTCCATGGTGGAATGATGATTTAAAACAAAAGCAAAAAGAGGTCACCACCAGGAGGAGACGTATAAGATGCGCAGCGCCTAGGAGGAGAGAATACGTAGTACAATTATACCTGACAGCTTTGCAAGAATATAAAGATGCTGCGCGGGCCGCACAGACTGCCAGCTGGAAAAAGTTTTGCACCGCAGCAGATAGGGAGAGTATGTGGGACGGGGTTTACCGCGTCTTGCGTAGCACAGAACGACGTCGTCCGGAGTGCTTGCTGCGCACGGTGGATGGTCAGACTGGTACACCATCAGAGTCGGCTCGTATGTTATTCAATCAATTATTTCCGAAGGACGACCCCCATCTGGACAGTCAAGAGCAGGCAGAAATGAGGACAGAAGCTGAATCTGCAGTTCTTTGGGACAAGTGTGGGCCTGACGATCCGGAATTCACTGAGACTGAACTGAGCTGGGCCGTAAACTCTTTTTCGCCTAAGAAGGCACCGGGTCCTGACCATTTACCAGCGGACGTATGCGCTAATGCAGTCGCTGCGGATGGCGGATGTTTTCTGGCGCTGGCAAATTCTGCGTTGCGTCTTGCATGTTTCCCACGCCAATGGAAGCGAGCTGCTGTATGTGTCCTCCCCAAACCGGGCCGTAGGGATCCTGCTGACACGCGCTCCTATCGTCCCATTGGGCTCTTGTCGGTCCTGGGAAAGATAGTAGAGAAAATGCTCGTTGGAAGGCTAAGGTGGCATCTTCTGCCGACACTACATCCTAAACAATATGGTTTCATGCCGCAACGCGGTGCCGAGGATGCCCTCTATGACTTAGTGCAGCACTTAAGAGACCAACTAGAGCAAAAAAAGATCAATATACTTATATCACTAGACATAGAGGGCGCATTCGACAATGCCTGGTGGCCGGCGATTAAATTGCAGTTAGCCGGCAGGGGATGCCCCCGAAACCTATTTAACCTGGTAAATTCTTACCTGCGAGACAGAAGCGTGGAGGTTTTGTACGCGGGGTGCGTATCGAGGAATGCACAGCGCGAGGATGTATCCAGGGATCCATCGCTGGCCCAACCATGTGGAACCTAATGCTGGATCCACTGATACAAGACGTTTGGGGGCTCAGTGTATACTGCCAAGCGTTCGCCGACGACATCACTTTGGTTTTGACGGGGGACCATATTCAGGAGTTAGAGGAAAAGGCCGATCAAGTGCTATGTCGTGTGCACGAGTGGGGGTCGAGGAATAAACTTAAGTTCGCACCACAAAAATCAGCATGCATGGTTATAACGAGGAAAAGAAAACTCGATCCTCCAGTTATGCATATGGCAGGACAAATAGTCCCTGTCGTAACACAGATTAAACTCCTGGGACTTGTACTGGACAAGCGTCTGTGTTTTGGACCTCACGTGGAAATGGCATGTCTTAAGGCTATAAACATATATAAACAACTGGAAAGGGCAGCCAGAGTCACGTGGGGTCTGAACACGGATATCATCCGTACTATTTACCAAGCGGTCGTAGAGCCGGTAATGTTATATGCGGCGAATACCTGGAGTGAAGCAGTGGAACTAAAGTATGTGGTGAGGAGAATGCGCGCTGTCCAGCGCTCTTTTGCAATTAAACTCATCAAGGCGTACAGAACGGCGCCATTTTACGCCGTCGTTGCGATATCAGGTCTGCTGCCAATCAATCTTAGAGTCAAGGAAGTGGCATACCTCTATCGGGTGAAACATGGTGGCTTCCTGGAAGCACTTCCAGATAGGAGCCTGGAAGCTAAAGTTTTGCCCAGTGAATTACCTCACCCCGCAACTTGGCGAATAATTTCATATTTCGACCTGTCGAGCGACATAAAGGGTGCATCGACATCGACATCGGTTGAGTCTGGGCCGGCCGGCCTGTGCATCTACACTGATGGTAGTAAGATGGAGAATAAAGTGGGTGCGGCACTCTCGGTGTGGAGGAACGGTGTGGAGATTAAGTCAAGACTCTTCAGTCTCGAATCTTACTGCACCATCTTCCAGGCCGAGATGTTCGCGATCTTAAAGGCGACGGAATTGGCGGGCTCATTAAATCAGACGACAGTTAACATCCTTACTGATAGCAGGTCATCGCTTGATCTGCTTAGAGATATTAATACCGTCAATCCCGTCGCCTTTAAAATCAAAAACAATATTCTAAATCTTGCTACCTTAGGTGTGAATGTGCGCCTGTTCTGGCTACGGGCCCACGCTGGTACACCTGGTAATGAGCGGGCTGACGAATTAGCGAAACAGGCGGCTGGGAACGGGAGGGTCGCCTCCGACTATGATTACGACAGGTTCTCATTAGCGTGCGCGAGAAGGGTAATCAGGGAGGCAAGCGTTGCAGCGTGGCGGGCTGAATATGACGGAATATCACCCACAAAAAATTTAAAAGCTTTCCTCCCTGATGCTCTTTGCGCCTATACTTTTGCAAAATATGTCAAAACGAGCCCGTTGATGACCCAAGTGTTAACGGGGCACGGCGGGACTGGGTACTACCTCCATAGATTCGGGCTCCGTGACACCCCTTGGTGTAGCTGTGAGTCCGGGGTTGTGGAGGACATCGCTCATGTGCTTGCCGTTTGTCCCCGTTTTAGTTTGGCACGCTACAGGTTGGAGTGTGAAACTGACGTTACCTTGGTCCCGGCGAACTTTCCGCACTTGCTTACGAACTCGGGAACAAGGTGCAAATTTATGAACTTTTGTAAGAAAATAATGAGACAGGTTTGCCGGGAAAACGGGAGCACGGTTGAGTGGTCTTTAACTTAGTATAGCCTAAGACAAATAATTGTTTGATGGCATTGTCTGTTATTTACAACCTAATGTTATTATGTCTAAATTATGTTTTATATCTAGATACATATATATATATATATATATATATATATATATATATATATATATATATATATATATATATATATATATATATGTGTATATATATGTATATATATATATATATATTGTTTTAATTTAAAATTATATTTCAAATAATCATTAACTAGAAATTCAGATTGCATACCAATAGATTATGATCTATCGCTTGTCATGCTTGCTGTAGCCTAACTATATAATTATATTTAATTAAAATATCTAATGTCAATGTAAATACCCTGGTTTGTAGACTGGAAGTCAGTTGTTGTTAGAAATGAATGGTCATGAATGGTCAATCAATGGTCTTATAAAATAAATTTAATTTAATTTAATTCAATTTAATTTTAAATAATAATAAACATTAATTATTTATGTAATTAATATGATTTAATAATTAATAAATAACTTAAGTAAACTGTTAAAATTAGGTATAGAAAAATGAATGAAATAAGATAACATGTATACATATAAGATTGCAAAGGTCAAATTGAATGTGATTAAATTAAGAATAAAAGGACCTCTGACATTTTCAGAGGAATCAATTGTTAAAAAAAATAAATTAAAAAAAAAAAAAAAAAAAAAAAACTTCCAATTCCAAACTCCAAATTGGCTATTGGTACGTGGAAGTAGGTACTAAGAACAAAAATATAGCTTCATTTTCTATAAGGAAAATGTGGTGATTCAAAGTAACGCCATTTGAATTTAGCGATGCGAAGAAGCTTAGACCTACACTCTGTACTGCCGGAGACGCTATTTCCCTCCAATTTGACTATTGGAAAGTGGAAATAAACTTTTAGGACAAAGAGGACGAAAATGTACCAAATGGTCTGTAAATCTCAAAGTGCTATTTGCATTTTGTAAAACTATTGACTATTCCACATAACATAACATATTCCATTTTGGTTTAATAGAAATGTATATAGGCTGTGGCCAGGGAGGTTTTTGGTTCGAATCCTTTGATTTCGATTTGACACAGACTGGATCCCTCACATCCATCCCATTAAAGTCAGGTTTTAAAATGTGGTTAAAAATGTGGGGTCACATTGGAGTTGTTGTTGTGGAGGATCCAGTACCAGAAAAATCACGACAGAATTATAAGCCAGACCTAGGAATCGAACCCAAGACCATCCTGATCCACAAGCCATATACAGTAAACCAAAGCGACAACAGTTACACACAAACGGACAGATTAACTTTGTAATAGAAGATAAAAAATGATCATTATCCAGAATATTCGATAAATGTAACAGATTTGCAGGCAAAATGACAATCTATCAAATCCGTTTAAATAATCCGACGTAAAGGGATCGTTAGCGAGACTCCAATTCATTTTGCGATGAAAGCTACGATTAAATATCTGCTTGTAAAGTGAGATTATTGACAGGTGTTATAATTTGATATATCTCCTTCTCTCCTATGAGAGTTTGCAAAACACGTTTCTTATCACGTTGCAGAAAGGATTTGGCTTAGTGTTTACGACCTGCCTGTCTGACGTCAATACCTTTGAGTCCAGTGGTTTGCAAATCATTTTAGAAAAACCTCTGGCCAACCTGGGTTTCGAATTTCGGACCTTTCGATCCACCGTGGAGATATGCTACCACTAGATCAAGAAGAGACTGAAGATTGCCTCGGTGGCGTGGTGGTATTTCGGTACGACTACGGTTCTGAGGTCTCGGGTTCGATCCCCGGGTCGGGCAAAGTGATATTGGATTTTTCCATATCAGCCCGGAGTCTGGAATTTGTGCCCGATACGGCGATAGGCTCGCCCCCTATCACATCTGGGACGGAACTAAGCTCGGCGAAATGTGGGTGTTCTAGTTCGCTAGTGCGCCTCTGCCTACCCCTTCGGGGATACAGGCGTGAGCTTATGACCAAGATTAAGACCAAGAGAGCAGCGAGATGAGATCTACGGCAAATTACAAAAATCAGCCAATAAGAACAAAGTTTTGACATGACGCCATCAAATTACTTAATTTGATTGGTTCATTTATCTTTTTCTACCTACATTGGAATTGAGATCGTTTATTAGAACTGGCCGTTAGTCACAATATAAATATTTCTAAAGATCAAAAATCCAATCATGTCATGACTGTCGTCTTATCCGCAAATTCTCTCTGTAATTACTTTCGGATCAGACTTCATACTAAAATCAATATGCTATCAATTAAGGGACGTAATATCGTTGACTGTAATACTGGCTGGTAATTTGTTAGGTCAGAAACTAATCTCCAATATTGTAAGGCTCTTAGGAAAACTCATCGGTCTCGGTGAAATTATCTAAATTATTGCAGTTTAACCTCTAGAACCCGCTCGTAACATTTATGACCCTTAATAAATTGACCTCGCTTCTGTCACAGAACACGGCCATTGTATCGGCACGGGTTATTGGATTATAGAGTTTTTTATGTGCCCATTGCACGTTTAGTTCTATTTTTAAATTGAAAAAAAAACGGCTTGTATTATTTTTTCTTTTAATTGTCTAAGATATTGCAATCCATACAGCCTCGTCTTCGGTGAAAATAAAATTAATTTTAGATGAAAATTTATTTTAAATAGAGTAGATTTGCCCGGATTTTGAATTTTATATCCTGAATGTTCCATGTTAAAGTGTTATAAAAGTATTTCGTATAAAATATTTCAATATTTCCAGGCTTCGGCGTCGCGAACAATTTATAACGCTTCCAAGCGATGTTAGATTTTTTTGCAATTCCTCTGAGACAAAGGCCTTTGAATCGGGATTCGGGATGAAAAATTAAAAACTTCAAGGCTCATTCCTTACTTCGATGACGGAACCATTCCCTTAGGGATGTCGGGCATTCCTTTTTGATTTTCTTCGAGAAATCAATTATTCATGGTATGGCAACCCACGTAACACTGAAATTCTTTTATCAAGGCCAAAAGGCTCGCAACCCAATGGAATAATTTAGAATAATCTAAACATGTAATTGAATTAAATATTGGTAATCGAATTTTCCTTTTTGCTCCTCCGTTTTTTTGGATATCAAACAAGCTGGTAGCTAGCTAGTTGTAAACCACCAGGCAGCAATTTCTCCCTATCTTTCTTTCTGCCTGGCGATATCCAGGTCTAATGCCAGGGTCCGCCTTCTTACTTAAACGCTTCCACTTCGCCTAGTCTTGAGCATCCTCCACAGTCAAACCATACGCTCTCATATCTTCCTCCAAAACGTCTAGCCGGCGCTTTTTGGACCGTCCACGGAAACTTACCCTACAATCTGGGCCAGACACCTGAGACCGACGTACTCCTGTAATTTCCTCAAAACGTGACCATACCATCTCAATTCAAGCAGCAATTTCTCCTTATACTAATTGAATTAAATGACTATTGAAATTGCTTGTCTTGTGATAACAGGATCGCTATCGTTGCTAATTGCTGCTCTATAAATCATTTTTATCGCCTCGTTAAGTCATTAAAGAGTTTTGGTGCGGAGTTGAGCGGACTCCCTAATTTCTCTATGCCTATAGCTTATGGCATTGTAGTACAAAATTTCTTATATTAAACGAAAGGTTTTAAGTGTATGTGTATAAATTGCCTCGTCCTAAAAAAGATGATATGTGTGAATACGTTATATAATATAAAAATGTGATAGGTATATCCCCTATAGGTATTCTGATATCCCCCAGAGGGGGGATAACGTCATGCAGGCAGCCGATTGTAAAAACTAAGGCAAATAATTTTCTACAACATACTTAAAAAAGTGTGTTGCGCGGTGCGCCGACCCCACATTAAGGTGGGATAAGGGTAGGTAGGAAGAAAGTTTCTGATATCTACGACACAAGGGTCAAGTGTGAGTCTAGTGTGGGGTCAGGACTATGATATGTGAAATAAGGTCAATCGAACACAAAAATAATTGAAAGTCGGTCTATATACAACGGAGGTATCGCCTAAAATACATAAAAAATACAGAATTGATTTCCTGCTTTTTCGAAGTCGGTTGAAAAAGCCAGTAAAAAGTAAGGCGCCTATTTCTCAGGTAAAAATATAGGTACATAATTTGGTACCATGCATGATATTCCCTCGAATATCTGTTCCGCTTGAAGGCAAGAATACTGAGCGGAAAAACTTCCGACTCCATGCCCGCAACGCGATCAATATTCGTGTGATATGAATATTATTTGTTCCGTGACTGGTGTTCGGTAAACCCGTTTAGGACTTTCGGGTAGGAAAGGAATTTATTAAAGAAAGGGTTCTTTATATATTACACTAGCTGTTGATCGCGGTTTTGCACGTGGAGTAAATTTAAAAGTTAAAAAGTATAAGTAAGTGCCCAAACATTGTAACTGGTACCTACACCCATACAATGTTTCGCCACCATGCAAAATATAAAACATCTAAAACCAAGTACAATAAAAAAACGATTGATTAAATAAATAAATAATTAATAAATAAAAACAACAGTAACACTCACAGTCATGTAGATCAACCATGAGTTTGTTGCACGTATTTACGCGAGCGAGGACGTAAAATATTTGTATGGAAAACGTCATTTCACCGCGTAACTTCTAGAGGCGTTCGGGTGTTTGTCATACAAATATTTTACGGAGTTGCTAGCAAGTAATGACAAAAAAACTCATGGTTGGCCTACTGATCCCCACACTAAGATACGAGTCTTGGGTCGTGGGTACCAGAAACTGTAGGAGGCTTTCGGTCTCACAACTCCTGAAACAAATATCTTTGGTCAAACATTTATCTTGGTGCGGGGATCGACCCGCAGCCTCTCGCTTCACAGCCAGCTACTCGCCCGCTGCGCCACGGAGGCTGTCAAATGACTGCCATCTCAAGTTCTGGGATTCGACCTCCGATTGGGGCAAAGTGATATTTCGTTTTTCTTCCCAATATCCACCTGAAGTTCGTACAAATATCAAAGTACTGGAAATGGCAACAGGGTCACAACTTATCACAAGATCATAGGACGGGAATAGCCGTGACGGAAAATGGATAAACTAATTGACTTACTGCCTACCTCTTCAGAGACAATAGGCGTAAGTGCTTATGAATTAACAATATTTCGGGCGGCCGTAATAAATAAAATTATCATAAACTACATATTTACGAACAATTTACATAAAGATAACCATACCCAAAGTTTATTTTTGATTATATCTCTGAAAAGAACCAGTATTTTATCCTCTATCGTGTAAATGTTAAAAAGGGCAAAAGAAAGTGGAAAATCTCCCGTCCCCAAAGCATCACTAATGCAAAAATTCGTTTGATGTAGCACAAGTGACGTGAGAGGTTCAAAGTAAAAGCTTTTTTAACGCTATTGTTTTGAAGTTTTTATTTAATCAATGGTCGTGATCGAACAATACAGATAGACATTCAAAAGAATTTTCCCTCCATTCATTGAATGACAAAGCAACGTTTTTGTGTTTCAATTATTGTATCTAATAATAGCTTTCGGTATCAATATTGACAAAATAATTAAGAAATAAGCATAAGTATGATATTATACGTTTTTTTTTATTGTGACTGTTTGATTATGATGTCACAGTCTAATATCTTATAGAAAAAAAAGAAAAAACATTTTATTTTGGCGGGAATGTCGAAGTGACGCAGTCAGCTAATTCATAATTGTTTAAAATTGGAATATTTTGTTTAAAATATTAGCATTATCGTAATTCTATTTCATCGTCATCATCATCAGCCACAGGACGTCCACTGCTGGACATAGGCCCCCCCAAAGATAGAGTAAAAATACAAATTAAACGAGTTTTAATGCATGTTAAACGATTAAAGGGAAAAAATATTCCATATTATTATAATAGACAATTTTTATACAAACAAATGCTTATTACTGACGATACATCTACGAAAAAAAAACAGAAATAAAAATAACTTCCAATGTGTCGTAATCATGTAAATAATGTAGCTGAAGGGTGGAATGTTTCAAAAGGTAAGCCGATGCAATTTTTCTTTCCTAGATTGTCCCTGTACGTTTTTTGTAGGTACTATATTATACCTTTAATATTATTCAACTACGTTATTACTCTAACCGCCGAATGTTCATACACTTAAGATCGCCTTATGTTGTTTAAGACCGTCCTATCTGTCAAATTGTATGGCGAAAATCTATGTAAGAAGCCCTTAAAGTTAAGCAGCGTTTGATCATTCGGGCGTAAGTCATTGCTCTAAGTACTCGACAAGTTTGCAAGAATAAACCAAGATCCTTCGCCACTGAGGTTACTATATTTTAACAAGACGTTCCTAAATTCTAATATCTCATACATTAATATTCTAATTTATATAGGTACAAAGACATTCAACAGTACTTACATAGATAAGACAACAGCACGGTCCGAAAGTTGTGACCTCGTGGTCATAAGTTTATTAAAAACATACGCGCGCAAGATCGTGCCTGCATAATAATTTTTAAACAATAAAATTGTCTTACGTGATTCCTGAACATTCACAGAACATTCTAGGGTGTAAATTGTGTTAGATGACGTTATTAACGTTTGATATCATTTTTTTTTTGTATGGAAACATGCTTGACAGCACCTGTATAGTTGGTAATATTAAATCTCTTTGTATAGCATATCAAGATTTCTCGATAAGTAAGCGCCTATTTTATGAAAGGATAAATTGGGATTTCCATAAATCCCCTAGGATAAAAACGTGGCCTAGATAAAGCCGACCGAAATCGTACGACATTTCATTTCCTGAGAATATCGTAACACGTATAGCATTGTATTTGGATTTCACGTAAGTCCAGTTTACACCTTTTTATTACGTTGATAGTACGTCATTATTTCTTTATTTATCAGCCCGGAGTCTGGAATTTGTGCCCGATATGGCGATAGGCTCGCCCCCTATCACATCTGGGACTGAACTAAGCTCGGCGAAATGTGGATGTTCTAGTTCGCTAGTGCGCCTCTGCCTACCCCTTCGGGGATACAGGCTTATGTTATGTTATGTTTATTTCTTTATTGATTTAATAATATGGTTGTAAATGGGTGTTCCAATAATCATAAACTATAACCCGTATAGATTAATTTCTTGTCACTGTAGGCTTTCATGGCATTATGAAATAGGTTTTTTATTAATTTTCTAATCTTTAAAACTGAGCGACTTATGACCACTAGGTCATAACTTTTGGATCACAAGTTTTGTGCTGTTGTCCCGTCTATATACTGTTGAATGTCTTTATTACCGTTATTCCACCTTAATATCGGCGCAACACACATTTTTGAGCAATCCGCAGAAAGGATTTGGCTTAGTTTTACGACCGGCTGCCTGACGTCAATCCCCTTCTAAAGGATCAAAATATAATATAGAAAACATTGTTAATCTTAGCCCCTTACTTATAAAAATATTTAGGCGCTGCTTATCTTTATACCATAGGTTGCCCCTTTTATTATTAAACAATGTAACGCAAGGAAAAAAGTGACAGGTTATTCTTAACCATTTGCTCAGCTAAAAATGCTTTTATAAGTAAGGCTCTTAATGTTCGAACGTCAGTCATAATTTGTATGTGACATGGATTCCTGCCATTTACCTACGCGAGAATCTTGTTATCTGTCTCAGAGCCACTTACATAATAAGAGAATGTCAAAACACTTATGATATATGAATAAAGTTCAATTCCATCTACGTCTTGTGGGAGTAAGGCTGTAGAAACATTTGCTGGTAAGAAATTATTCACTTGCGAATGTTTTATGTATATACTTTTACTTGCAATCACTTGTGTTGGGATACCTTTTTTTGTGTTATCGCGAGGAAAAGTGTTTACCACTACCGCCACGCCTGGGCCGTGACGGTTATGTCGGAGTCGCCGGTCTTACGGCCCAGCGCTATAGTGCCCGGAAGAGAATTCCTCCACGGTATCCCCTGCCCCGGGCAAATAATGTTAGGAAAACACTCCGCCTGACCTGGGAATCGAACCCAAGAACTGAATCTTGGTTCCTAACCTATATACGCTGTCACTAGACCAAGGACGCGAATAACTCGATAATCTATTTATTATGGAAAAGTTATAGTTAGTTACTGACATATGGCCAATAATCTGAAACTGTTATAATTAAAGTATTGTAAGTTTTTTAAATAAACATTATTATTATTATTATTAAAAAAGTCACAATCAACGTTAAGGTAAGTAAAGTTAAGGTAACTCATAGGGACACTGGCTTTGAAGAAAAAAATACTAATGTTGTAAATATTAATATTTAATTTCTAATTTCAAATCAACAGAAAACACGAAACTCCGAACAAAAAACCTCGCAGATTCAATACCACAAGTCACAACACAGTTCGTGCTTAATCAATGCAAGTTCACTCGTAAAGCGGGAACGATGCTTGAAAAATCAGCGGCACGCGAAATGTAAATCTTGACGCAGCAGTATCGTTGCCTTGAGACTTGGGTCAGGGATACCAGGCTGTAAAAGGCCGCTCTGTTTCACCTTTCGAGTACGCTTTTCTGTACGAAAACTGGGGTAATTTTCCTAAAAATTTAGTTTGTGACGTTGATGATGACTGTTGACGTCTAATTTATAGTTTTGAGTTGCATTAAACCCTGCTCATCAAATAATTTGTTTTAATCTGTCCAAATATAACTCTGTCTATACTAGAGGTCGCAAATATATCTGTCAATATTTTCTGTGTTATATGAATCCTAATTGATAGAGATTAGCGTCTCCCTGAAAACGTTTACGTATTGCCTGTGCTGTAACTTCATTAATAGTTTTTAAATTTCTTCTACTTACCCATATACCTACTTAAGGGTCAGCGCAACACACTTTTTCAAACAAATTGAACAAATGATTCGGCTTTTGCGATGGGATCCCCCAGAGGTATTTACCGTCAGGTATCCGATTATAAAATCTAAGCAAAATATTTTCTAGAACATGCTTAAAAAGTGAACTAGAATAAAGACAGACGAAACAAGATTTTTGATTGTTACCTGTTCAAGTTTCTTGAATAATCATTACAGAAAAGAAAATACGTGCTACCTATATTATAGCTATATACTCATTAATGTATGCTCACGTTCAGCAAGTCTAAAGAGATCTCCGATACGAAGTCCTCTCTTGGGACGCTATTATGCTATCGTGAGGAAGCATCTTCACGTTCCTAATCACAGTGGCTCAGGAATCAATCTATAGTATCATTCCCCAGGGAGTAATGTTCATTGCCTTGTTAAAGAAGGATCTTGTGTAAAAAATCCTGGCTTAACTATTGTCAGGATACTTTTACCAGCAAAATACTTGTTATTTATCTATGCATTTATATTGCCATGTTTGATTTGTATTTTGCTGTTATACATTTTTATTTTTGATTAAAATGGACATTGTTGTGAAGTTTCATAGTCTTCGGAGGGTTATTGTACCTCTATAGTTTTATCACCATTTAATAAGGAATGTTTCTACTCTTAAAATACACTTACAATTTTTAAGTATATGTTTCCATACGCTAATAATCTTATGTGTCGATAATCTGTTATAGGTGTTGCAGAGGAGATCGGTATTCAATATAAATGTGTATCCTATTTTCTTGCTTATTATTCAACTGATTTTTTTTATCATCAGCAACATTAGAAAGCTAAATAAAACAAAAAACTACTTAAATATTTTGCTTTGTTTCGTAAAAACTAAGTTGAAAAACAGTAAAATAATTACTCGAACATAAAGAAGCCAGCGTAAAGGAAAAAGTAACCTAATAGAATTGCAAAACATAGGGCGGGGTTCTCCTTAATTTTCATCTAACATTTTAAATTAATTTATTTCAACATTTTGTTGGTCTTCAATTTGTGACCCGAGTAGGGTTGTTTCAAGGTAAAGGTAAGGTAATAAAGAAATAAAATTAGTCATTTGAGGTAGTAAGGTTAATTTGGGATACAACAAATTTTTATGCTCATATTATGCCCAGCAGTAGATACAACAAAAAGGCATATAAATCAAGAAAAACTTTAGGTAATAAAATGTAATTGCAAATTTTCCGAGAATAACAGCCCGAATGGTCTCGTTTTTTTTATATTTTCAAATCATCAATATGTAAAACTTGTAATCCAATCCATAATAATACTAATATTTTAGATTCCTGATTATCCAATCCACCAAATGGAATCGTTAATAAATACTGATCCAATATAGTTAACTTTCAAATCCACGTCCAATTCAGGCTTATTTATAATTCTCAAACCAAATGTAACGACGCCCTCATGTACCAGAAATTATATGAGATAGCCCGAAATATTGTACGCATCCATGATTTGGGTATCGGATGTTCCCTATCTCAAATCTATACAGAACCCTCCATTTCGCCGAATGAATAACATGTCTGCCCCATATACGAAATTGTCGTGGCAATATTATTACTAGATATTTTGCCAAAATCCAAATTTTTAGGTTAATCGTAAGGCTAGACGGGATGAGGGAGAAACGACGTTTACTTAAATCTGCGAATACAAAAATTGTTCTAACGCCTAAAGTAATTATGTTAAATGTTAGGGAATTCAGTGGTAAAGATATTTCAAAATAAAGAGTGTCGATCGATATAAAGAGTTGCTGTAAAAAGGGAACTTAGCTGAACATTTAATAATTCAAAAATTTTTTTTTGTATAAGTTTTATTAAGGACCCCATTTCACTTCATCTTCTCATTAAGTGGCATCCGAGACCGACCACTTAGTCTATTCCTGCCACTACAATGGTGCTCCTTGGCGGCAGGTATACTTCTGACTTCTGTTGCGTTTATTATACAAAATTGATGTCAGTTAAATTACTGTATATTCTGAGGCATATGTCGCGGTAACTATCGCAGTGTAGTACATACTTATATTTTTTTATAATTAAAACATTTTGGAATGGATAGAGGTTGTTTATGGATATAGATCTAGCTCACTTGCTGGTGAATACAAAAAAAGAAAATAATTTATACCCTTGATGGTACTAGTAACGATATTAAAATTCATTCAGCCTTCAACAACCACGCTGGTATTAATGATTAATGTAATTTAAAAGTAATAGAGGGTGTGTGTTGACCTTCTACATTTGGCGAAGAGCCAAAAGTACCTCACGTATTGTACCCAGCTTATTAACGATCGCGCCTCTAGAGAAATATCTGCGTGCAGATGGCTTTTCATATGGGAGAACACTGTGAATCCCTGTTTCTGTTACTTCTGTTCAAATGATTTTATACTGGTTTGAGAAAATGCTGAACATTATGGGCCTTACTTATAAACACATTTTCGCTTATCTTTTCGTTAGGAATAGCCTGTCACTTTTTCCCTTGTGTTACATTGTTTAAAAATGAAAGGGACAACCTATGGTTAAAGATAAGCAGCGCTTAAATATTTTTATAAGTAAGGGGCTATATGCCGATAGTATAAATGAAAATATGACTACGACAATTTTAACGTTTGATGCTACTTAAATAAAAATAACTATGTAACTAGTGTATCTTTGATGAAAAAGCGTAAGTAATACCAAAATAGACAACTTAGACAGTATAACATTGGTGTTCGTCTTTATTTCCAATAAAAGTAGCGTCTTCTAACTTCAAGCTAGATCAGAAGTAGGTCACGTTGAAGACAAAACAAAATTAATTCCAGGTCTTTTGATGTAAGCTAAGATATTGCAAAAACTTTTCTAATGTCTGTTGGTAAGGTTAACGACAGTGCCAACCCTGCAGAAAACGTAATAAAACCTCCGGACATTCTTTTGTTTTCGTACACTACAAAGTTCATTAAAGAAGGAATGCTGGAGGCTATAGATGAGTATACAATGGAGCTTACAATCATTGTTTTTCGAACTGTGTTTACATCAAATAAAAGAATTGTTGAGTTTTTTAGCAGATACTGGCGTACTAACAGGTGGGTCACCTAGTGGTAAGTTATCTCTACCGCCCATAGTCACACTATATCAAAGGGATTATGGTTGTGTTACCAACCCTTAAGAAAGAGTTTAAGAATTGGGAAGCGGAGGGATTTGAGCGTAAGATATTGTCAACATTTTTAGCTAGCGAGTGCAACAGTCAGATTATAATCACAAGTTTAAAAACTTAACAGACCGACTTCAAATCCGATCGTGACCAAATTTATATGGGACCACCCTTGAAATAAGCTCTATCGAACACAAAGAATTTTGAAAATCGGTCCACATTCGGCGGAGATATCGCGTAACATACATAAAAAAATACAGACGAATTGAGGACCTCCACCTTTCTGGAAATCAGCAAAAATCATCTCCATTGAATTGAAAACGCACAGTTTTACGTCATATCTGTGTTCGCCATAAAAGGTTGAATAATGGTATTTATAACAAAAATCGGTTATGATGAGTCGAAGATCTAGTGGAATCGACTTTAAAAGCTCTTTTCGAGTAGCTAATGTTTAACGTAATATACCTATACTAACCTTCTGAACCTTGACCATAAATCATAGCCACACTAATGGCTGTATTCCATAATGTAATAAAGGCTTCATCTATTGATTTTACGGACGGCCTTCCTATGACGTCAACCATTCGGGAATACGCAACTTCCCCTACAATTACAACAGTTGTGTGTTATAAAAACACAGACATAAAATATTTAAATTAAGTACTTTGGGGATTAACAAACGTTAATGATGGTTTGAAATTCAAAGGTTTTGACAATTTATTTTGGATAGCAGAATGAGGATTATGGGAGAATACATAGTCATTGTTGCATACGTTTTTTTTTATAGCAGAGACTGGCAAACGAACAGATGGGTCACCTGATGGTAAGTGATCTCCACCGCCCATAGACATCCAAGACACAAAAAGAATCATGGGTGCGTTGCCAATCTAAAAGGACGGAAATAGGGATTGGGAAATGGGAAGGGGGAATTAGGCCACCGGAAATCTCACTCATCGGACTAAACGCGACAGCGAGCTGCCACTTTACGTCAGTTTTCTGTGAGACAGTGATATCAAACCGGTCGAGCCGGCCCATTCGTGCTGTAGACGTAACTGACTACAGTGTAGCTCTACAACTCTTAAAGTAATCTGCAGATTAGCCAAACTGCCTACACATTCTATAAATAAATGCAGTAATACTTAAACATGCCGTAGTAATTTTCAATTTTGATAATAAAGTGGTTATATTTACTTTTGTGAACTATTGATTTAATTAACTCCGGGTTTTCCTAAGTTTATAATATGAGACTATCTTCGCTATAATCTTTTCAATGTATTTTACTTCTTTTAGCTACGGTTCAAAGTTTCTACAAAGTTCGCTTTAATCTTAGGTTCAAAAATCATTATCTCACTACAAAAAATCCAGTATGCATCTTGATAAAGCATCGCTTGTTTTTCTTTTATTTTTTCATTATCAATTATCTTAGTAAAATAATAATTCAACATAATGTGATTTAGCTGCTTGTCATATTTTGCTATAAGACTAATCATTAACAATACCTCGCGAACAATAAATTTATTTCTGTCGTAATAATCCCCGACATTTCGAATCATCATTGTTAATGTTAACAAAAGGAAATATATTAAATATTGTGTTCGTAATCTTCAATCTCCTTCATCTCCGTTGCTTTCGATTTCCGAGCGTCCGTATTTTGACATTTAATAAAAAGTTTTTACTTATTATTAAAGGGCCCATATATTTTATTGTGGCATGTTAAAGTTGATGCCTCTATCAACTAACGATCATACATCGCAATTCAATTAATACCCTAAATCAATTAGTTCCCTTTACATTCATAGCCGTATCTACCTTACACATGGATATTTTGCTAGCGGTAACCGTTTGACTGTCCTTCTTTTCGTTTGACAAATAAGCTTTCTTTCTTTCGATAATGCTCGTCAAGCTCGGTCCAAATTTGATTGTCAAAATTATTTGTTTTATATCTTTATTTATACTTCATGGTATCGGCTTTGCTAGCAATGGCCTTAAAGTTGTATAATTGATATAATTCAGTATTTTGCAGACTTGTCTATGTATGCACGAGCTTGTAAACCTTCATTCTTTCTGCCTTCCGTTATCCCGGCCTAATGCCAAGATCCGCCTTAATGAGCTTTAAAACAACGTTCATTTAATTTATGACGTGTTAACTGTTACCATCCCCGCAGGTGTAGATGGACTTACAACTTACTAAAATTGTTTCCACCCTTAAATATGATGCCCCTTATAAAAATATTTAAGCGCTGCTTATCTTTATACCATAGGTTGTCCCTTTCATTTTTAAACAATGTAACGCAAGGAAAAAAGCGACAGGCTATTCTTAACTATTTGCTCAGCTAAAAATGCTGTTTTAAGTAAGGCCCAATATGGCGATCATAATATAAAGCACAATTCCAATAACGATCAACTCATGTGTGATTTCGACTACAAAATACACATGTTACAATCACAAAAGACACGACCCAATAAAATAACAAACGAGCCTTTCCGTGTCACTGGTTGAGGTAATAATAAATGAAAACAGTGTAATTGTTCAGCCCTGGCAGTATATGGCATATTGTTATAGGGACTTGATTGTACACTAATGACTAAAGTAAAAATAAGGAACTGGCATAGCATAGCACTGGCATGGCTAGTTATCCTGCCATGTCATTTTTTTATAGACTATCGTTGCCTCCTTGGTCTAGTGGCAGCATGTATGGGTTATGGACCGGGAGGTCCTGGGTTCGATTCCCAGGTCGGACAAAGCGAATTTTCTAATTTAATTTGCTCGGCACTGGATCCCTCATAGAGGGTTGACGTCCGGCAGGCGACTGGTCGTAAAATCCCAGCCAAATCTTCTGTAACATGCTTGAAAAAGTGTGTTACGGCGACCCCACATTAAAGTGGGAAAAGGGCAGGTAGAAAGAAAGAAAGACCATCGTTAACGTAACCTTTATAAAATTTGTTTAGAGTCAGTAAATAATTCGGTGAAAATGACAACAGACATCGACGTGGTCTAATTAAATTAGGGCTGTCCAAATATCGAAGACGCGGGCCGAGTCCGTACGAAGCCAATCTATAGCCTACTAAACCCGGATTAGCACGTCACTAACGGAAATTAGGTCGTGCCGAAGACTCAGCTACATCGATTTCAATTTTACCCAGCACCAAGCTGTGATTGGAATGGCCCTATTGAATCATTGAATAATTTCGAGACCGTTTTATGTAAGTCTTCATTGTGAATTACTTTGGAATTTTTACTTAGGCGGGTTAAAGTGAGATACGATGATGCGAATTGTGCCGCTCGGTACTTCACGAGTCGTGATGTTGAGATTCACCGCGATGCGCATCATCGTTTTAATCGGTAACAGAGACCAGCACATCGTTTAGTCTAAATTAACCGGCCGTTACTACGACGACAATCCTGTTAAAATGATAATATGTTCATCAAAACATGGAACAACTGTAGCCTAAGCACGAAAAACTAATGTAAATGTAAAATTTACCTGATGTATATACATAAGAATTTACCAGACGATAGATAATGATAGCAGAAAATGTTAATTACATTAGCATTTATTTGTACAATGACGTCTCCTATAATGTTAAATAGAGAAGCCCTCATATGAACGTGTGTGAACGGAATCATTACCTTAGTGAATGAATGGTGTGGTTTAAAACTTAATCAAATAATTAACGACTTCTTTTTACTTCGGTTAAACGGTGTGTTCATTGGAAATAAAATACAAATAAATGTGCATAGGAAGATGAAAATCTTAGAAAGATGTTACAAATCTTTGTAGGTATTTTGAAGATTTATTATTTCAGAAAAAATAAATCCCTGTTAAATGTGGTTTCTGAACAACTTTTTTGAATGCGAAGTTTGAGTTAATACATCATGGCAAAAAAATGAAGATGCAAACACACAGCAATGTTTATGTTACTAATGCAAAAAAAAATGATAAGCAAGTAATGGTAGCTGATGAAACCAATAAAATAAAGCTTAAATAAAACATCGATATCAGGTCACAAAGCGATATACATTGTACTACACTGTCATTGTCGGTAAGTCGGACGAAGTTAATCCTAAAGCAACAAGTAAGCTTGAACAGGCTGAGACTGGTTGCATAACAGAGGCTTACACAATTCATAATTGTGCAGTATGACCGCGGGCGAGAAATAAAAGTAGGTGATGCAGACGAGTCGAACATTCTTTGTGAACTTTTATGGTACACCATTCAATCATCGCTAAGAAATAGGTTAGATACACACATCAATCATTGATGGAAAGAACATTATCGTGTACGTAACTTATTGGTGCATCCCGAACTTTCTCAGATGAATCTGTGGCCTATATTCCGTAAAATCAGGACATTGAACTAAAAATTAAAGACCAAGATTTATCTATAAAGTCCATATTGAGCAAGGGAGACTTCGACCTAAATTATCTAGAATAGAAACGAAGCCAAAATCTCGAGAAATATGTGTGTGAATGTCAAGTGCTAGGATCCCGATTATCTTTAAAGAGCTTCTTTCAAATTAAGTGATAATTTAGTTTTGTCTTGTAAAATGAATAAATATTTATATCACAACTGTTTTGTGGGATTGTAAGTTTAATCAATACAGATCTAAGTAATTTTGTAGTTCCTAGTTCCGATGAAATCAGCTTTGTATCTTAATGTGTGCGTTTCTTAGTTAAATGTTCAGGAATTTGAAACGTAAATAGATTAAATTCCGTTTTTATGTGAGTAATTTTGTATCGTTTCCGTTCGTTTATTTCATTCACATCATAATATGATCCGCAACCATTGATCCGGAATACTTTAATTTGAAATCATTTTGCAGTTCCAATATCATTCAGTCTTTGAATTAAATTGGTTTTAACTGCAAATACGAACATATCTACATAATAACAACACGAGTAAGCCAAAAATTCTATGGAACATGAATATCTTTTATCTGTTTTTATGCGCTACCATGTCCTAAATTCCCGCCACATAATAAGTTCATGCACTAGCCACACTCATTGTTTGCTTACCAAATTGAGTTCAGAGGTTTGTGGACAACCACACAAGTGACTACCGAAATTAGGACATGCGTGTAGATAGTTAGTTTATCTGTGTACTTCGACACAATGTCTGGATACTCTGATACGACATTTAGGCATTTAGACGCATGATATTTGGCATGTTCTACTTTAGCTGGGTCTAGATGCTTCTATTTCTAATATATTTATTCTTACAAATGGGGACCTAAATGGTTACGCTCTTCGACTTTTATTATGTTGTGTCTAAATAGATCGGTCGATTTTTGCACATCTTGCTATGTAGCCATTATTTCTATAAAAAAAACACATATTATTTATATAGATACTAGCTGACCGGCGCAACTTCGTCTGCGTATGAGAGCGAGGGTTGAAAGAGTGAGTCGTAGGCACCTATAGCACAATCATTCTAAAAGAGGTAATGGGATGATCTACTTCGGCCGTCAGTCAACCCGTCTCTCACACCGTCAGTCACACCATCTGTCACCCCGTCTGTCACCCCGTCTGTCACCCCGCCTGTCACCCCGTGTGTCACCTCGTCTGTCACCCAGTCGGTCACCCCGTCTGTCACCCCGTCTGTCACCACGTCCGTCACCCCGTCCGTCACCCCTTCTGTCACCCGTCTGTCACCCCGAAATGATTAAATTACTAAAATGGCTATTAAAAAATAAGGGTTGATCTCAGAGGGGTGAAAATTTAGGGTTGTATGTATTTTTGTATGTTGTATCATAAAAAAACAGAAATTAAAAATTTTGTTTAAAAAATAAAATAAAAAATTTAGGGGTGGACTACCCCTAACATTTAGGGGGATGAAAAATAGATTTTGGCCGATTCTCATAGATACCGGATAAGCACAAAAAATTTCATCAAAATCGGTCGAGCCGTTTCGGAGGAGTTCAAGTTCGAACACCGTGACACGAGAATTTTATATATTAGATGGTTCGATTTGTGAAATAGTAAATCTAACTAATTGTGTATTATTCTTTCGTCTCCACTTAATTTTACCCGTATAGCAATCTAAAATTGCTTCTATATTCGTATTCGTGAAGAAAAGCTTTTTTGAGTTGTACATGAATCTTATAACCGCTACCAATCAAGTACCTCCTTACAATACCCCTCAATAGCACTACACCAATGAAGCTATGTTTGTTAATACTAATTTCATTAAAAGCAACATTTCTCGTTCCATTCAGAAGTATGAAAAACTATATTAAAAAAAATCTTTTTGTTCTCCATTCTCTCGATGTAGCCGTCGAGTCTGCGTAAATGTACCGCAGTATAAAAGTAAGTCTTTTTGCTGGGAGTGAACTATGTAATAGTATTTAGTACTAGCTGTGTTGGAAATGAAAAGCTTTTTGTGTAGTACTTTCTTCCATTATACATCCATCAATCATTTAAAAGGATGCTAAGAGAATTAATTGGAAGTGTATTTTAGTCGATAATGTCTTTTTTAAACCAGAGACTGGCAAACAAGATATGTCACCTGATGGTAAGTGATCTCCACCGCCTATAGACACCCAAGACATAAACAGAATCATGTATGCCTTGCCAAACATAAAGCAGGGAAATATGGATTGGAAAATCGAGGAAGGGAATTGGGCCACCAAAAATCTACCTTATTGTAAGGTGGGTCGCAAACAAGTCCTCGTGGAAAGCCCAAAAAACTTTTATTCGTTTTTGGTGGAAGACATGACCCATTGGTCTCATTGTGGAAGATGAAGTCAAGTTGAAGTAGAAGCGTCTAAGTAGGAAGGCTAACTCTAGCAATGTTTGGATCAGATAACTCTAGGTGGACGCAAAGTCATTGATGTCAATAACTTAAAGGTCACATTAAATTGTTGATGAAGTCACTGCATTATTATTTTCTTTGTTATGTTGTTAAGACTATGTTATCGAATGGATTAAATATTTCATACAATCTTCACAACACAACAACTTACAATTATTGATAATCTTAAGTTTAAAAACTTAACGGACCGACTTCAAATCCGATCCTAACCAAATTTATATGGGATCAACCTTGAAAGAAGCTCTATCGAACACAAAGAATTTTGAAATTCAGTCCACATTTGGCGGAGATATCGCGTAATATACATAAAAAAATACAGACGAATTGAAGACGTTCTCCTTTTTGGAAGTCAGTCGAAAAGAAATCTCATCTGAATCTCAAATTAGTCCAATACTACATCAATCCATGACTGTATTGTACTAAGCATACATTCCTTTGTTACAGACGTTGCGCAACTGTTATTTCGAAGTGTATGAGTGTATCGGACATCTATAAGCAGGTGACCCAAATGTGGACGCTTTATACGCACTCACACCGGGCAACATGGTAAGTGTTAACGTGGTCGATGATTGATGTAATATTTCTATCATAATTTTGGAACAGCTACCCTGGTAGTCATGACCATGTACAGTTTGATAGAAAAGTGTTGGCGACGTTAGAATTTTTGAAAATGGATGCTGCATCATCTCCAAAAATAGTAATCGTTGTTTATTTTTTAATTCGGTTTTAAGTTCTGTTAAATTTTATTTTATGTACATAGTTTCAATTCGATTAGTGATCAATCGTAGCTCAATTCAATTCCAAGCATAGCTTATAAAATAAAGTTCCACTGCAAGGCAATTTTACTGCTAGTTTGGAATAAAATTTATTTCTTTTAGGCAGACATTTCCAGCGGTTGGTAAAAGTTCGTCCTCGTTTTTTATACACTTGGCATTTCCAAATGCTGATTTATTGCCAGAACTTAATTTCTCAACATGACTGAACATTTTAGTACTTTCTGCTTACACTCTTTTTATATTATTTTGAGAAATTGTTTTTTCTGCTACATTATCTAACACTTTGTGAAGCGCATTTCGTTCATGGGTAGCTTTAGATAGTAGAAGTTTATTTAAGAATTAGGTGATTTTTGTTTTTGCTCTTTCTTCATAGAAAAATATGAATAAATTGCAAGTATGTATAAATTAATCCATAAATATTTTGAAGGGTTTTGGTAGATATAAAAGACTGGTAGATAAAGCACAGTTACCTTGAAAATCTTGTTAGATTTCCGTAATAATAATAATTGTTGCATCGATTATATTTTAAAGGCAATGGTCATAGCATAGCATTGGGTTACTTGACTGCTAGTTTAATGCATTTGCTATAAAATAGACTAATTAGTGTAAAAATCTTTGATGTAAGGTCAAACCAGTGTGTCTGCCGCATCGTTCCAAAATCCCGCTTTTAAAGTTTCTAAAAGTAAATATGAAGATTCATGTTTTAATAATTAATAAGCATTAAGTGTAACTGCAAACTACTGCGTCCAATTAGGCGTAGGACATTAAATGTAATACATTTTGCGTCCGTCTGTGCGTTTGATACGAGTGCGGCACTTGTATCTGAAAATGCTAACGAAGCTTTTATTTAATGAAATATGGAGAGTTCCAGAATTATGTTTGTCGAGGATTATCCCGGATCAGAGGGAGTTGGTAACGTATTAAACCGTGGATATTTTTTTGAAATTTCGTGTTTGTGAACCTTCGTAATGATTCGACGTCAGAAAATTAATATTAATAATTGCCTATTCTGGAGGATAAACATATTTTTTTGGGATTTCATGGTTTGAAATAGCAATATTTAAAGATAATGTACCAAGTTAAATAAACACATTCTTACGTACAGGTGCCCAGGCGTTCCAACAGGTCGATCTGGAAATCTTTGGGGGAGGCCTATGTCCAGCAGTGGACGTCCTGTGGCTGATGATGAATCACCGATAAACTTATTATTTCTGGTAGTCGCTGTTTTCATTTTGGACTATGCCAACCTTCAGATGCAGCATTGAGGTGTGATGTAGTTTACGTTTAGTTAGTTACTTTACCGTGGTTAAATATAAAAATATCTTTTATCAATTCTAGATATTTTTACCTCGTATCTCCGGTGTACCTTACACGTTTTGTTTGTACCGTCATGTCTACCTTCATAAATTCTTCTTTACGGTTCGTTAAAGGATCTGATATCGGTACATGCCACGAACATATAGGCCGGAAAACTCTTCTAAGTTCACGGTGCGAGAGAAATATCCAAAATAAGATTTTGTCAGCAACCAATATTATAAGACTGTTGGGGTCATAGCATTTTAGGTTCAATGAGGCTCAGGTGTATATCGAACAATTTTATATGCTAGGACAGACATTACGGCTGAACAGTTTGTACATTTTAGGTCCCTTGTGAATACTGTAGGGTTACAATAGAGCGTGGCACTTTGGTCGATGTGAAAGCAATAATGGTTCAATTCGATTTTGTAAAACTTTTAATAGACATTCCTACAATTTGAAATTGGTTTAACAATATGATCAGACTCTTTAGTGAGACACTTAGACCTAGTCTAGGCAGGCATAATACTTATAGACTTTACATACCTACCTTTGCAATTCTCATTCCAAAATTACATAAAATATCATTTCAATTTAACCAAATGAAATCTTTGGGTGCGGCTTATTTAGCAGTAAACATAAAGTAATCAGCAGCCCTTAATCAGTAAGTAAACATGCTGTAAGCAATAACTAATGATGCTAATGATACTGATGATGAAATGGCAAGTTTTCATAATTTAAACATTGATTTCCTGGTCATGGGTGCAGGACAAGCCGTACTTCATAATGCTTCATGCATTATTGTGGCTAATCACATTAAACTGCGATTTGACCCGACCTATTAAACTTAGGGCCGTTGACCATTTAATGTAATTTGTTGATGCATTGTGCATTTGACTCATCCCGGGAATAACGTTTATTGTGGTATAATTAACAATGTGTTGAAAATAAACCAAATTTTCAAATTGAAACAAAACTATTTTATACGGATTCTATCACGATTTATTTCAATGTATAACAATTGCGTAAAATTAAGAAATCAATTTTTTAAAATATTTTAATGGTAATAATAAATGTCTCCTTCTTTGTCAAATTGGTAGCATATAGGATATGTATAATATGGGTTTAAATCCCAGATTTAGATCTGTCAGAGGAGGTGGCGTTAGGTAAGCAGTCAGCCGGTTGTGTGAACTAAGTCAAATCATTTCTGCAATATACTTAAAAACGTATGTTTTGCCGAACCTCTGGGATAAGTGCTTGAAGATAAATTATTAAGGTATGCGTTAAATTAAGACATGATTAGGAATCTCGCATTACAAAAAATTTAGCATTATTTTTATCATCAACTTATCGAAGGTCAAATAAGCTATAATAACATGGACGCAATAATAAATAACAAATATATTTGTATAGGAATTAAATTGAGCATTATTTTTATCATCGACTTATCGTAGGTCAAATAAGCTATAATAACATGACGCAATAATAAAATAACAAATATATTTGTATAGGAACTAAATTGTATGACCTTTGGAAACAATTGAGGACATCATGCATCGCTCTAACGCTAGGATGAATACTAAGTGCTTGCCTATTGTGTGGAACCGCTATTACTGTACAAAATAGTACCTCTACTATGCTGCTAACGTCTTATTTATGGGAGGTAATAGCTGCTAATTACATTTGGTTAATTAGCACATGTAGCACAAGGTTGTAAATACATAATACATCCATAGCCCGTATCTTTGAAGTTATAGTTCATAAAACTCATAGTTGCATAATGGTCGTCGCCTCCTTAGTCTGCTATGGACTATATTAATCTTTATTCGACCAACTAAAAAAAAATTAAACCTATTACAAAATTATCAAAAAATCTCTGAACTAGGTCGAGCCTGTATCGCAGGACTTTTCGTTTTGTATTAACTTAAATACAATGGGACTAAATAGTCCACACAACGATGGTCCGATTTAACTACTAAGTATAGTAATAACATAAATAGAAAAGATAGTATGTTATGTAGTGTGATATCTTCAACGATATCTGCGGCCCGAGCAGGAAAATATCTGTGTATGTATTCGAGCTCCATGCGCGTCTAAGAAAGTATGAAATATTAACCAAATGTCATCAATGCGTAGTAAGTTCGAATATATTTACAATTGTCAGATTCTCTTCTCGCCCCGACGAATCTCACTTCTCTATGATTTCAAATTTTAAAATTCAATTTTTTTTTCAAATTCAAATTATTTAGAAATGGCGATGATGAATGATGAAGAAAATATTATGTATTTATGATTTCATTCATTGTTGAGATGTCGCCACAATATTAACTATTCTTCATTGAAATCTCGGCAAATCTACCTACGCAGCGAATTCATGTGATGATTGAAGCACTCAAACCCGAAATTGAAAATAAGAATACAAAAATTCCGTTCCTTCTCTAACAATGAATTAACAATGAAGATACGTCTTTCTTAAATTCCAAAAATAGGAATATTAAACAAAACAATTGAAAATTGGCTTCTGAGCAGAGAAAGGCATTGTCTCCGCTACAAATGATCAAAGATCTTGCACGTAAAAATACCAACTTGTGAAAGAATACTAATCTTCGAATCCTTTGGGATTGTATGAAAGGCCGGATAACGCCATCTCATTCCCTTTACGAAATAGATACCTTTATCAAGATACGATGGACTTGTAGGCTAGCAATACGGTGATTTTCTATAAAGGCCGGAGTCAAGGCTTGACTACCTAAATCTTGCCGAATTACTGTTTACTTGGACTAGGCTTGTATATTTAGATGTACTTGTATTGTACTAGCTTCTGATTCCGACTTTGCCTTCATGAAAGATAAGAGGGGATTTTTATTACTTTATATAACTTTCGTACTAATGTTACATGTGTCCCATACCGCTTTTAATAGCTCTAACTGCAAACTTTCATAATGTAGTTTTTGATTTTAGATTTCATACATTTTTGTAAAATAACATAAACATAACATAACATAAGCTCACGCCTGTATCCCCGAAGGGGTAGGCAGAGGCGCACTAGCGAACTAGAACACCCACATTTCGCCGAGCTTAGTTCAGTCCCAGATGTGACAGGGGGCGAGCCTATCGCCATATCGGGCACAAATTCCAGACTCCGGGCTGATATGGAAAAATCCAATATCACTTTGCCCGACCCGGGGATCGAACCCGAGACCTCAGAACCGTAGTCGTACCGAAATACCACCACGCCACCGAGGCAGTCTGTTTGTAAAATAAGATTACCTTTTACCTATTTAAGACTATTTTCGTACTTATACATTTATTTGTCTCTTTAATAAATATGTGCAACTTCAAATGAAAACTCTACAGGAAAGATTGTTAAGATTTGTGACACTTCAAATAATTAACACTCAATTGCCAAAGCTTTTCTAATCCAAGCTTTTCTTGTTATAATTGAATGAATACCATTGCCCGAAAAAGTATTTTTATCCATAAATGAACACAATCCTATTATTCCAGCCATATCCAAGCATTATGGTCTCTTTTATGATTAAACAAAAACATGAACCATTGTTATCAATGAAGTGCGATGTCGCGTGTAATTTCCAAAATAAATTACACATTATTACACATAATGGAGATGGAAGCACCTTTCACAATTGAGTGTAAGTTATCGTGTACATACAAGTAAATTTTGGGCGTTATATTGCCGCTTTAGGCAATAATGTTGCGAAATTGCCTCCACACGATCGTAATAAGCATTTAACATACAAAATAAATACGAAACATAACGTTCCGCGAGAGGAAATGGGTAAATATTGCAACCGCAATACGTTTTTCGCTATACACATCTGTGCCTGTGACAGAGAGACTGCAATCATAATTCAAACTTTATACCCCTGTAGTACGGCTGTGATTTCATTAAAAACCTATTGGTGCATATCAAAACGCGGCAGGAACGAAATTGGACGCCTGTTAACGGAAACAAGGCAACGTGTACGTGAAATTACAAATAGCAAAAGCTCATTTGGCCGAGCAAATATGAGTTGAGGTTGGTGTAATTATTATTTTGATAACAGTACGTGCTTGCGTGAATTTTGCACTAAAATTGCTTCATCTGTTGGCGGAATATTGGCTTATAATATAATCTCTGTAATAATAATAATAATCTATAATCCACAGCTGGGCACAGGCCTCATCTACTAATGAGACATAGGTCTTAATCTATCACGCTGGCCTAATGCCGATTAGTAGACTTTACATACCTTCGAAATTCTTATGGAGAAATTCTTAGGTATGCTTATATTATATTATTATTCTTAGGTTTCCCTGCGCTAATTCATAATGAGTACACTCTTAACATAAAACAATCAACTCTTTGGGCTTGGTTTCGAACCTTCGCCACTCGTCTTGGCAGTCTGTAACACTCCTAACTATCGCTGCTATCGTTCTTTCTTTATACCTGTTCTTATCCCACATTAATGTGAGGTATGCACAACACACTTTTTCAAGCATGTTGCAAAAAGGTTTTAGCTTAGTTTTTACGACCGGCTGCCCGCCTGATGTCAACCCCCTCTGAGGGATCCAATCCCGGGCAAAATAAATGATAAAATTCGCTTTGCCCGGCTTGGGAACCGAACCCACGACTTCCTGGTCCACAGCCCATCTAAGCTGCCACTAGATCAAGGAGGCGACAAGCTATCGCTGCTATACGTTATAAATCATCATCATCATCATCAGCCATAGGACGTCCACTGCTGAACATAGGCCTCCCCCAAAGATTTCCATCCAGATCGACCTGTTGGAAGCGTTATAAATATTGTCACTAAATTATACTAACATAACCATGTTAGCTTATTGCATCTGAAATGTATTTACCATTGTATGAGGTAGAGTTATAAAGATTGCACACTATGTAGTAAACCTAGAATAACTTATTAGGAAGCCGGGATGTGGGATTTTCCGTGCATTACCAGAGGGAATTGTCGGCGTCTATTTTGTGTTATCTTACTTGACTTGGCTTCCTTTGTGTTGTCTATTTGGTAATAAGAACATGAGGTTATCTATATATTAATATGTGAAGCGATATATATATGGAAGCGTAGTGGGGATATCTTGATATTCCTTTTCAAAGCACGCCCCGTTATAGCCGTGACGTGATTTTACTGATACCCCCTTTCCCGCAGTTTAAAGGTTACAACAAACTACAAAGGCTTATAACTTCTTGAATTTAATTAATTGAAAGAAAAAAAGAAGTGCATAAAACCATTTTTTTTATAAATTATGGTCGAGTTTCGCCCACCAGGCGACCACTAGTACAATTATATTATCCATTGAAACGTTTAAATCACACACAAATTCAAGCCTATTATGTGCTTTGTAGGAGTGGTAGGCAGATACGCAAATAGTGTACGCAATTTTCGCCAAGCTTATTTCCGTCCCACGATGTGGGACAAGTCTATTGTCATATCGAGTACAAATTCCAAACTCGAAGCTACTACTGAGCAGAAACAACCAATATCATTTGACCCAATCTGGGGATCGAACCCGAGACCTCAAGACTGTATACCTACGCTATACAACTACGATAGGGAGTAACATTTACTTTATATTCAATAGACTATAGAACAGATAATTTGCCATGTTTGTAACGATCCAAATTCCTCAAACCCTCAAAAAGCCTCAAGATTCCATCCAAATGTTTCCCCAGACACGCCTTTTAAATAAAGTATCTGTGAAAAGGCTCATTTCCCGCGACATTGTCTCTCGGATCGTTCAAGACGTGCCAGTAATTGTTGTTTGATACATTGTTACACAATTTGTTTACACTGAAAATGTATCTTTTCAATTATCGATTTTGCTCGTATACAAATAAGAACTATTTCGAATTATTTTATTATGGAAAGGCTATGGGAATCTATCTTAGAGATAAACGTTTGTGTATTACAAAACGACCACGTGACCACGAAAGCTATAAAGCTTTTGAAACGTCGGGATTAAAAAAACAAATCGAGACCTAATCCGTAAAAACTACTTTTATAGACCGACTTCCAAAAAAGAGAAGGTCCGTATTTTAAATCAATGACTAGAAATAGACATTGTGGTGAAACCTAGCCAAATGGACTCTCGCATATAAAGTCCTACCACAGAGGCTAGGACTATTGACTATTGATTCTTTTTTCCATTTTCACGAGCAGCTACTACGTAGTTGCCGTTTTAGGCGAAGAGGAAAAACACTCTTTTCGCCTCTCGTTCAGAATGTTTTCTCTGCGCATTAAGGTCAAAGTTGTAAATTGTAATATACATTGAATGGGTAAATAAAATATGAGGCCGAGTCGAAAATATTCTTGTAAATATACTTTTACGCTTCTTGATTTGTTTATGTGATTAACATTTATGTGCTGGTAATGAAGAATGAGGGATCTGAAAATTTGTTATTTTCGGTAACGATCAATAATTATATCCATGTGTTTAAGACTTACAAGCCAGTGTTTAGATGTTTTAGTTAATGATTTTAATATTCAGGCCATGGTACACACACTGACCGTAGAAGTAGGCACAGATGCCACAAGTCGAGTGTTATAGATATTAATTATCACCAAAGTTATTTCCATCATGTATCATAGGAGGAGAGTCTAAAGCCATTATTCCTATAGTTTAACACCACATGGAAAAATTGCGCACATTGTTTTAAGATTTGATTTGATGCACATCCTTCTTAAAAGCCCTTTTTAAAAGCTTTTTCTACTACTTATTAAATTACAATTCCACGACGTCTGTTAGTAAACTTTATAAACGCAATATAAACGTCACTGAGGTAATGACTAATGACTAATGTGCTTTAGGTCAATTCTCTAAGAAACGCCACAACGTTGCGATCGACGGAGCGTTCAACGTTGTTGGCTCTTAGAGAATACCATTTTCCATACATTTATGTCAAACGCCTCACTCGAGCGAGCTAGTTCGCATAAGCGCCGTCATCGCGCATAGCGCTAGTGCGTGCGCTTCGTACCTTGCTGAATACAAAAATGAAAACATCGTTGCCTCAGCGTTGTTTTCACAAATGAAACCTTAGAGAATCGACCTGCTGTATTGTTTTAAAGTGTTTGGCAAGTAAATCTCGGTACATCCAATATATTTTATTTATTATCCCCTATCAACCATCAACGTCGTATGACCAATCATTATTACTGAAATAACTAATTGTTAACTAGTAATTACCGAACAAAGATTGAAAGACCCACCTAAAATTTCATTTGAAACAATATCCTCTACTAAATATGTCTATATCGCGGTTGAAGGTCTAGTAGCAAGTACAAGTTTGTCATCGCTAGATACTACCAACTCTGAAATAATCAATATTGCCAAACAATTTGCTATCTGGGGCTTGTCAGGTGTCAATACAATTTTACTAAACATGAACATCAATAACTGAAATTGACTGATTTGATAGTTGAGACCAATATCCCTTAGAAAATCGAAGAAGAACTTCCTATTTATGATTGTAACGACTTAATTTTTATTCAAAAAGAGCAAGGTCAGAGTTTCTTGCCCGTTCTTCCTTGGCGAACCAGCTTTCCGAACTGGCGGTTGAGGAAAATGTTGACGGAACCTAATTAATGTATAGCATTTTGTGGATTTAATAAATGATTCCATTTTATTTTATTTGATAACTCCTATTCTTATCCTTCAAGATTAACAACGCACCATGGCTCTCTTGTGTGAAAAAAGAACTGACATGATTTGTATTGGACACATCGGTTTTCTATGATATTGCGAAAATGGCGAGCTGGCACATTCATATTGAAATAAAAATTCTATACCACACATCTTTACCTCTTAACATTTGTAAGAATTCTTGGCTCAAAGTAGGTTTAGGTATTTGGACAATTTCCTTTACAATTTCGTCAGTTTTTCGTCCAAACGTATTTCTAACTCGCCTTATTCATCGTAAAAGTCCTCGAACACGCGCAAAACGTCGACCCTCGTCGTTAGGATCAAGTGCCTATTCATATTCAGAAATGTAATGAAAGGACAAATTTATTGAACCGCTCTTGTGCTGTTCTTAATTACAAACCTTAGAAATTATGAGGTTCTTTTCAACCAATCAAAAGAAGTAGTTCGCGATTCGTCTATATTTATATGTATGTTACGCTATATTTTCGGTAAATAGCAGAACGGCATCGAACTTGAAGATTTGTTTGGTATTCGATAGAGCTTAGACCAAGTAGTCACGTATTTTAGTGAAGATGATGAAGGAGTTCGGAGTAAAAGCATAAACGTGGCGATTGGGGTTTTGAATATGGTTTTATGTATAATTATTATAACTTGCGGACTCACAACACCCAGACCCGGAACAAATATCTATGGGCCACACAAACATTTGTCATGGTGCGGGAATCATACCACGGCCTCTCGCTTTATAGTCGGCTACTCATCCTGCGCCAAGGAGGTTGTCAAAATAGTATTTTATTTGAAGATAATAACAACTGTTGTCGAAGTTTTAAAACGTTGTGATAATTTTTTCACATAATTTGATAAATACAGTCATCTTCCACCTTGGGGCGGAATGGTCAATCATTCTTTCTACATGACCTTATCCTACAATATGGGGTCGGCGCAACACACTTTATCAAGCATGTTGCAGAAAGGATTTAGCTTCGTTTTTATGACAGGCTGTCTACCTCTGCAACCTCTTTTAAAGGTTCCAATCGCGAGAAAATCGAATTCGAAAAATCGCTTTGCCCGACCTGGGAATCAAACCCAGGACCTCCCGTTCTACAGCCCATATATGCTAGGCCAAGAAGACGACACAATCAATACAATATGAAAAAGAAGTAGAACCATAAAGATATGTTTATACAAGAAGTATATAGTACGAGCATATCCCCAATTTACTATACGAGTTCGATATCGTACACTAATAAACGTAAGTGTTAGTTTACTGGTGATGGAAGCGAGGTATTCGATGTCTCAAGTACGCTGGAACTCTCCAGACGCGGTTAGAACTACTATATCAACAGCATTAATGGTAGATAAATAAAAACTAGCTATGCCTAAAATATATAGACGCAGAATTTATTATTAAACTGTAACATAAAGCAAACTTAATCTAAGGGCGACTTGCAGCGGTATTACCAATCTAGAGTTACACAATCTAATCTAGCTTTAGACAATCTTAACTCTTGAAGCCAAACTTTTTGAGACCATAAAAACATGTAGCGATCAACATAGGCCTCCCTCAAAGATTTTCAGATCGACCTGTTGGAAGCGGCCCGCATCCATCTTTGGGGGAGGCCTATGTCCAGCAGTGGACGTCCTGTGGCTGATAAGGATGATGATGATCAACATAATTAATAGAATGAGAGCATGTAGGTGATAGCAACCTAAAATCATTTATGCGATTGCATAGAAGCAAAAACATGATATGAAAACTACATTGTTACGACCGGATACCTGTCTGATGTGGACCCTCTGGAAACCAGTCCCGTGCAAATTGTGTTATAAAAACCGCTTTGCTTGACCTAAGAATCCCAGGTTCTCCTGGTCTACGTTTTATACATAATCGCTGCAACTAGACCAAGAAGGCAACTAAAGACCAAGACTACAGACCAAGAGACAAAATAAAATAAATATCTCAAAAACATATTTCCTGGGCTTACCATCATCCTTCATAACAGCAATACAGAAAGGATGTAATTGTCTTTATTCAATAAACTCCGCAAAGGATCTTATGAAACCCAATGAGGGTTGACGTGTTACCTTACGCCAGATGGGGCTAGAGAAATATCTCGCCTACCTAGATTCTTAATATTATTTAGAAAATATTTTAGCAAAATCCAGACGAAAACTTGACTTAATCATTTATAAGGAGTTATTTATAAGGATGGAGGATGAATATTAGATGAATCTCATTAACGGAACGATACTTCGAAAATAGGAGAGAGCTGTGTATTTAAATTGTCGAAGGTTTTCTGCTTCTAGACTATTACTAATTACAATGAATAAAGAGGAGTTTGTAATGAGCAATCTCCAAAAATACTGAATAGATGTTGAAAACTCTGTCTCTATTAACATCCTACACTATTTCTGAATGGCACAAGCTACAGGCATTAACTTTCCATTAGAGATTTTTATTAGGGCTCAAATTAATCAACAATTTAATAATATCAAAATAATCCGTTAACTTCATAGTAATTAATTGCCGTTTATGTCGTGATTGCCGCAATTATCTTATAATACAAAAATCACGAATGTTTGACCACCATAAGAATGGGAATGTAATAACGGAAGGAGTTATTTAATACTTCGAGATCTCAGCGACAGTACTAAACCAAGTAATTCGCCACTTGCCATTAATTTTCTAGAAGACAGATGTATTATATCAGTCAAGTCCATTGGTAATGTAGATAAAACCATCTATAACGTATCTCTACCACTCATAAAATGGTCTAATCATGTCTATCAAATTGTTTCAGAGTTTGATGGCGATAATAAAATTTGGCTACGCCTTAGTGGTGGTAACACTGCTATTGATGATATGGGCTTCGTTGTCAAGAGCTATAGAAGTAAGTACAATTGTTTTTTTTCTTTCACCAACTTTTATAGCATTTAGGCAGTTTGGCCTTAGTCGTTTAGTTAATAGCATTGTTATTTTGTAGGAATTCTTAATACTACGGTAAATCGTGATGTTTAGGCTAAGAATATTATTACGACATCAAATTAAATCAAAGGATTTCCTACAACGGAAAACAAATCGTATAATTTTACACTTTCTATTAATAGAGAAACTACAATAGACGTACAATTACACAAAGTAATAATACCTATGTGCCAAATAACGTTGTGCATGATAAAACATTATTATATTGAACAGTTATTATTATAGTATTACACGTATCTGCTTGAAGCGTTGACTCTACCTATTGGAGGAAGATTTGAGAGCCAATCAGTTCACTGTGGGGAATACTCAAGATCGCGGAAATGGAAGCGTTTAAGTAGGAAAGCGTATTTGCATTGTGTCAGAATAACTATTTGTGCTTTGCCCTCTAAGGTCAAAATTAAAAATATATATATATATATATATATATATATTTCTCCTTCTAGCTCCACGTAGACACAGGCCATCCGCCATGTCTGTTCCAAGCATTATGCACCTGCTCGAAACCAGCTGGGGACCTCGGCATCGTGACCTGCAACCACGTGCCGATACTCAGGGTCCCCGCCACCATCAACAGCTCCAAGGTTTTCATGCTGCAACTCACGGGGAATAAGATTAGGGATTTGGAACCGCAGTTCTTTCAAGCAACGAGTAAGTGCTATAAGAAGTATTTTAATTAGTTATTATATATTATATAGCTTAATGATTATACATAACTAGTTATACTATACAGACTGCCTCGGTGGCGTGGTGGTATTTCGGTACGACTACGGTTCTGAGGTCTCGGGTTCGATCCCCGGGTCGGGCAAAGTGATATTGGATTTTTCCATATCAGCTCGGAGTCTGGAATTTGTGCCCGATATGACGATAGACTCGCCCCCTATCACATCTGGGACGGAACTAAGCTCGGCGAAATGTGGGTGTTCTAGTTCGCTAGTGCGCCTCTGCCTACCCCTTTGGGGATACAGGCGTGAGCTTATGTTATACAGATTTCTTAAGTTTACGCGATTATTATATATTGAAATAAAACTATTGTTACGGATTCTATCACGATTAGGTTTTAATTATTATTCCCGACGTTTCGAAGGCTTTGCAGTCTTCGTTGTAACGGGTTAGACTGACTGCAAAGCCTTCGAAACGTCGGGAATAATAATTAAAACCTAATCGTGATAGAATCCGTAAGAATAGTTTTATTTCAATAGTTATACTATGTTTAGGCTCACGTAGAGATGCAACCACATCTCGTCGAGCTTATTTTTTATCCCCTATGGGATAGGGGGATCATATTGGGAAGAAATTCAGGCACCTTATATGTGAATTTTTGAATTGAAAAACTCAAACTGTTTTGTGATTGCCTCGGACTTGTAACCGGGACCCTACAGTTTTCAACTTATGATCCTAGAGAAATAATGTGATCGATTAATGAATTTACTTCACATCTTTTTCTATAATAGAGACTGAAGTAACTGGGTCAATACATAGTAGATTGACAACGGTTTGCATGACAATAACAACGTAAAAAGAAATTGTCTCTAACTAATTATTAAAGCGAAGTATGGCTGCTTTTTTATTAATATTGTGCTTTCTCTCGGAAATATTCGTATCATAATGGTCTCACAAATTATTCAAACACTGCATATGGGTTGTGAATTATAAAAGAATATAAATGTAGCAAAAACGAAAGACATAAAAGACACACAATTTATTGTTCTTGAAGCGAAACAATGGAAGATTCAGACAAAATTTTCCAGAACGCGACAAAAGATTTCTCAAACAGAAATACATTACGAAATATTTTACGTAGAAAAATAAATTCCAGGTCTCTACAGACTGGCCATAAACCAGAATCCTCTGGAGAATATACACGAAGAAGCATTCTACGGGTTAGACAACACACTGTGGGAGTTGGAACTCCGGGGAGACAAATTAACATCTGTTCCGAGCAGAGCTCTCAGATACCTCCAGAAACTACGGCTGTTGGACTTGACAGGTGATTTATATTCAGTGCATTGTTTAAGTGGACTTTAGTGGGTAATAGATGACAGCAGTGTTACCACCACCTCTTATAGCAGTATTATTATAATCGTTCTTCACTTGTTTTGTATGGGAATCGGTACAAGTAAAATTATAATAATACTGCTATAAGAGGTTGTGGTAACCCCCCTGATGCAACTTGAAAGGTAGCTGCTTAAAGAATTCGGGTGGAAATATTTCTATTATAATCGTTGTGGCTTTATTTCGTTTGAGGTGTGCTAATTTTCCTGCTATGTGATTTCTCACACTCTTTCTCACCTTTATTGAAATGAATACGTATTTAAAAGTCAGGAGTTCTTGTACTGGTTTCGAACATGGAAATTAATCTCCTGAGCCTTTACGCTCCGCACTGAACTCCCCACTGTTTATATAAATTAAGAATGTAAATTTCTAAGTACTCACTATTTAAATAAAGCTAATCTTAAAGTCAGATCCTAAGCCAATTTTGTGTTGATCCACTATATAAACAGTCTTATTTATTACTACATGAATATTCATAGACGAATACGTAATTAAACTTGGTCTTAATTTACTTTATACAATTCTAGCTATATCTTAAAAGACATTTAATGTTCTAGGGAATGAAATAACGGATATATCTGGTGACAATTGGCGAGGATTAGAGAATACATTACAAACTCTAATACTAGCTGATAATTCGATAGCGAATCTACCACTTGATGCGTTCAGTGGATTGCCAATGTTGGAAACGTTGGATTTGCATGGGAACCACCTTTCTGTTATTGACAGCGGCGTGTTTCGAGATGGCATGAGCAGACTTAATAGGGTAAGGATTATCATGTCTAGTTTGAGGATCTTCAGGAATTGTTTATAGTTAAACGTAACTAAATGGTTTCACAATAATATCAATAATGTAAAAAAAATTGAGTTATGTTTGGATGTGTTAAGTTAGGATTTTCACTATTCTTCCTGAAAGTACTATAAGATAGTTTACTTTACTGTATTTCATTTCAGCTTTTGCTAAGCGATAATCAGCTGTCTTACATTCCTTATGAGGAGATATCACCATTACGACAACTAAGGTTTCTGGATTTATCAAATAACGTGATCAAGCAAGTGCCACCGGCTCACGATTTGAATGGCGTACGATTATCATTGGATTCTTTGAAGCAAGTATTCTTTTACTGTATTCTTTTGGCTAGAATTCATAATGTCCCAAAACCAAATACAATGAATATTAAATTTATTGATATCGCTTAGAATTTTACTATAAAATAACCTTAGAAATACAGTCATCAATAAAGTTAAGTACATATATAATAATCAATCATAACAAATATAGAAATATAATTTGTTATGATTGATTACGTAATCAATCATAACAAATTATATAGAAAATTTGCTCCTTAAAAGAAGAAAAAAAATCTAAAATATCGTGCAATAGGCTAACTATATGCGTGTCCAATGTACTTGTGTACTGTAAAGACCATGAACTAGAGGTATATTTCTGGAAGAAATCTTTTACGTCCCGGCATTATAGTTCTTGAGAACTTCAGATGCTTACAACTTCGTAATTAACAAACTTTAGCAACTCCTAAACTATGGATTAGTAAATTATTATGAAAACAATCTTCGGTAAATTACTCTCTTTGTAATCGCCTCTTTCTAAATTTGTATCACCAGAACTTTTTTATATCTTCAAATTTTAAACCCCATGAAGATGAAAATGTCTTGTTCGACACAGGCGAAGCTATATAGGCAGAAAACTAGTTGTTACGAGACTTCGTCGTGACACTATTATTTTCTAGTTGTATGTCGCGGTCTTGTAACATCTGCTTTCTGCAATAGTCTTTCCTCAGTTATGCGATTACCTCTCGTCTTATAAATGGGGCTTTATTTTTGTGTGCTGATTCATATTTTATTTTATAGATTGGATAATAATATGATCCGGATTCTTTTCCCCGGTTCCTTTAAGTACTTTAATATTCTGAATTCGACTTCTTTGGACGGGAATCCCATTTTCGAACTAAAAGTAAGTATTTAATAATAACAATTTTACAATTAGTATTGACAGTTTAATCAACACCTAATTAGAAAACATATATGAGATCTTGATTAAGTTTTGCCATTACTGCATTCAAATGGCATTTCTACACATTTACATACATAGAATTTAATATCAGTTTTGGGATCAAATCTTCAATTTTAACCAAGGAAAAATGTTAATAACTTAAAGGACATGGCCGGAATTTGTATGGAGCTATGCCCTAAGTTTTCGGACACGGACACGGACAGATGTTACGTTATATGAAAGCTCACAGGCCCGCGCTTATATTAGTATAAGATTTACTTTCCAAAAACCTGCGAGGAAAAATAAAAAGAGTGTACAAAAAGCGTCTTAACTTTTTGAATAGCAATTATTATTTTTAATAAAGGCAGAATTTTAGCACCATCTCGTATCTATACCATGGGTACTATTGGTATCTGGATAATCTTGGGTCTTGGATGGCTCACTGTCAAACAAAATATTATACAAAATCTTGTTTTCGGTTTATGTTCCGTGGCCCGTGACTTTGTGAAGTCTAAATGGCAAGAATAGCAAATAATTCCATAAGGCCGCCCTTACACATAAGACTTGCCGTTAAAAATTCAGATAGGTACATAAATAAATAGTCACAGACATAATCCTGAACCCACACTAAGATACTAGTATTGTTTCGTAGGAATCAGGAACTACGAGACACTTTCGGTCTCACAACGCCTAGACCCGAAATACATCTGTGGGCCACACAAACACTTGTGTCGATGCGGGAATCGAACCCGCGGTTTTTTGCTTCATAACCAGCCGCCTGTAAAGGCGAGTAGCCACTCGCACACTGCTCCTCGTAACATTATATATCGACATAAAATATAATATAGTTAAAATCACACGATAAATAATCCTCGCCTTGATAAGCATACACCGATTTTCTTAATTAAAACGTCCGTCGCTTCCTTGCTTTAGTGGCAACCATATATGAGCTATGGACTAGGGCGATCTGCGTTAGCGACCCATTTGGCGACGCGTGTTTTTCTGACACAATTTACCCGGGACTGGATTCCTCAGAGAAGCTAGTTCTAAACACTAAGCTCGATCACTTCTGCAACAGGCTTGAAAAAATAATTTCTGGACAACCTCGAATTCAAGTGAGACATTGGCAGGGGAAAGGAGTTGGTTGGTTAAAAACATTTTTAGGAACTAAGGCGCAAATTCTGAAATTCAGACTCTATAAATTAATTTAGTTGCTATTACATAGGAGCACTATAAGTAGCGCACTAGGAGCAATTATTTTATTACTATTGCGGGGAATAAAAAATGGATTTGTAGTTGTTAGAAAGATATGAAGCTTGAATACTTACTTATTTTAGATTATAATTTCCATTTCTAATGACGTGGTGTGTGAAGCCTGCCTTATGCAGAAATACATAAAACGCAGAAATGTCAAAATAAGCGCCTTCAATGTCATTATCAAAATAGCTAGCGCATTCAGAAACATAATCTAAAATATTATTATCGATGCAGTTAATATAACATCATACGACACGACAGCATAAAATATGTATCGTTTATTATTAAGTTGATTTTGATGTTTACTTTTATGCTTCGTTCAGTAGCACTATTAATTATTCTGTGGGTAGGTAAAGATCACATTCGAATAATATTACAGTCATAAAAGATGTTTTTCTTAAGCGTGTTTCCGAATACAAATATGACAAACGATCTTTGAAATCAAAGTTAAAGGAAAACAATTAGTTTACATATTTATTCGGCATATTTTTGTCGCAGGTTCTAGATAAATATAATTGATGCCATATATTTTAATTAATTTTGTAGTTAATTTTAAGATATCACTATTGACAGTATATTTCAGTTGATTTTTCTATATACACATAGGGCAGGATTCGGCCATGTCCTTTTGTTAGTCTTTACGCATTCAGCGGCCCGAACTGTAACTCGACCATGAGTTTTTTGACATTTCACGATAGCGGTTACGTAAATAAAAAGGTTTTTCATACAAATTATTTTACGTACCTAGTCGCTAGCGTGAAATGTCAAAAAACTTTGACGTTTGAAAAATATTTCATACAAATGTCATGACATGTTCACACGCATATCGAGTTCGATTCGAATTCGATTGTTAAAAATATTCCTGCTCGGAAGGCTTTGAAAATCCCCTTTATTACTAAACTGCAATAAATACGTTTTTGAGTTGTAGAGCCACGCTGTAGACAGTTACGTCTACAACACGAATAGGCCGGCTCGATCGGTTTGATACATCTGTCTCACATAAAACGGACATAAAGTGCCAGCTCACTTTAACGTTTCGTTCGACTCCATTCCCTCAGCCCCTTTCCCAATCCCTAATTCTCTCCTTTTATGTTGGCAACGCACCCATGATTCTTTTTATGTCTTGGGTGTTTATGGGCGGTGGAGACTACTTAACATCAGCGGCCTGAGCAGGAAAATTTCTGACAACCGTAAATGTATTCGAACTCGATGCGCGTCTATGAAATTTGTATGAAATATTAACCAAACGTCATCATGCGCAGCGAACTCGAATACATTAAATTTACATTAGTTTTTCGTGCTCGGGCTACTGGTGACCCATTGCATCTGCTCGTTTGCCAGTCTCTGCAAAAAAAATTAAGACCTACAGTAGTATTTTCTAAAATGATGTATACTTTATTGTTCTTTCCAGGAAGATGCATTCCGAAACGCGAAGATAAAATCCCTCTCATTACGAGACTGCTCGATCACAGAACTGTCTCCAGCAGCCTTCGCAGGATTAGAGAACAGTTTACAGAACCTCGACCTCTCCGAAAACAACCTCACGATGATCTCCAAGTTCATACTCAACAAGCTCGACTCGCTGCGGTCCCTGAATCTTAGGGAGAATAAGGTGATTAAAATATTATACTTAATTAATGAAACTCTATCATCTTGGTCTTGGGTTCGAGCCTCAGGTTGGGCAAAGTGATACAGGGTTTTTTTTACTCAGTATCAGTCCGAAATTTGTGCCCGATAGGATAATAGGCTCGCCCCCTATCAGATCTGGGACAGATTTTTTCCCTTGTAATAAAGAACTAAGTTCTAAATAATTAATTACAATCTAGTCTCATAAGACTAATAAGTCATTTTGATTTTCTTAAATATCGATTTAAATATACGAATGACATGTAAGTGAAATCGAGTTTAGGACTAACAAAAGATTAGTAATAGTGCTGCAAGTCGTTTTCAATAACACATTGACAAATACTACTCATAATTTTTCAGGTGGATATAAATTTATTGACTTCGACCATTCCATCAGACTTCTCACCAGCTTCATTCAACAATTTCCAATACAAACTGTTCTACTTGGACATCAGTGGAGCTAACTCTATTGAAATGAGTCTTCAAGATGTTAGAAAGTGAGTTCTAAATTTTACCATTTCAATAATGGGTTTGTAATTTTGTGAGAGAATAGATGACTGCAGCAATGTCATGCAATAGAAAAAACTTTAGTATAATAGTATTTAGTATAATACATGTCGATCTGGAAATCTTTGGTGACCTATGTCCATCAGTGGACGTCCTGTGGATGATGATGATGCTAATAGCATTTTTTATAAGATGATCCCACAATAATTTGGAATTAAAACAGTTTAAATAAGAGTTTTCTTTTAGTAGGTACTTGGAAACTAAATTTTCTTTCATTACTATTGACTATTGAAGGCTTTGATCCGTTGAGTGCTTTGAATTAATATTTAATTATTTTATCCTTCCAGAATGAGATCACTACGATACATTTCAATTGGTAAATTGCTAAGTCAAAGCATTAAAACAGAAGATTTTCTCGACTTTGGTATGGAGCTGGAAGACCTAAAAATATTCGGAAGTACAATCAACAGGATAGAGTCGAGCGCATTTCAACACGTCAGGTCTATCAAGACCTTAGACCTTTCGGAGAATAATATCGAATTCATTGATCCGTTTGCTTTTGCTGAGGTAACTATCAGTACATTGTTTATTAGATTTATCAGATCTTCATGTGCAGGAACAATCATTTCACTTTATTTGCTAATATGAAATGGCATGTGTATTTATTTTAACACCGGTGTCCCGTCCATCAATATTTTTGACAATCGAATTCGTATCGACTTCGATGCGCGTCTATGATACTTGGATGAAATATTAACTAAAGAGCATCAGTGCGCAGCGAGCTCGATACATATTAGATTTTCAAAAATATTTCTGCTCGGGACGATGCACTTATTGGAAATCACTTAAGATCCCTTTCCTCTTTGTCACAAATGTAAACTAACAGTATTACTGTGAATTTAGAAATTGTTTATTGTCATTTTCTTGTAATACATTATGTTCCTTTACAAAGCCTCACTTTATGAACTACTAACGCCGATGTTATTATAGTTCCAATAGAAATGTATCGTACCAAACATTCATTCCTATTTCTTTTAGCTCCACAGCCTAACAACCTTGAAAATGGCAAACGGTCTCGCTGACTCAGTAAAAATCCTACCCTTCGAACCATTGAAGGCTTTGATCGAGCTACAATACTTGGACCTGAGTAACAATAAACTAAAGAACGTTCCTGACACGTCGTTCCACTTTCTTTTCAAATTGAAGACATTAAATTTAGAGGACAATGCTATCGATCATTTCTCCAAGGGAACTTTACAGGTAAGTCTACAAAAGCAATATTGTCAAAATCACTTCTTAATACTACCTCTATAATGATTGTTAACAAAATTATTAGTAAAGTTTTCAACAGTTATTAATTTAATGATTTCTTAGGTTTACGTGAATGTTATTCATTGAAATTAAACTGTTTTTACGGATTCTATCATGATTTGGTTTTAATTTTTATGCCCGACGTTTCGAAAGCTTTGCAGCCTTCGTGGTCACGGGTCAGACTGGTTATTACTGGTTATTATTTTTTTACAGTAGTAGTGTAGGAGGAGGTAATGGTGCGAGCTATAGTTTGTTTTTATATACATTAATTAAATAACATTTTTAAATTCTTATTTATATTTATTTATTTTCTCTTACAGGGTGACATTCACGGGAAATTAGAGAGCATATGCCTATCCCTTAATCAAATGAAACAAATCGTGCAACATACTTTCGTAGAGCTAAAAGATCTGGAAGAAATACTCATAGAGGATAACTTAATAGAGATCATTCAAAGAAGAGCCTTCACAAGTCTAGACAATTTGAAAATTATCAAACTACGTGGCAACAGAATCAATGAAATATCTGAAGAAGCTTTCCAGAACATACCAGCACTTAAAGAGTAAGTAAATAAATACACCCAACAGATAGTCCTGACCCCCACACTAAGATCTTATGTTGTAACTACCAATAAGTTACTCCACGATTAGTAACAAATATTTGTGAACTGTCTAATAAAAATAATAATGTATCTAATTACAGGCTTGATATATCTTTCAATCGTTTGGAGACATTCAAATTTTCCATCTTTGATCAAGTTGGATCAGCCACCGCGCTGAAAGTTAACGCTTCGTACAACCGAATCACTTCACTGACCGACTCGAATGCTCCGAGTTTCTTCTCCTCGAACTTATATCCGCCACCAAAGGCACAAAGTAAGAATAAATGTTCATCCAAAACTCTATTACTAACTGTTTTTAATCTCTTTATTTGGCTTTTAGGTTGATTGGTATGCTTGTAATACTTTACTCGTAACATGACTGATTTTTCGGGCACGCAATATAATTTGTTATTCATAGTTATATTAACATTATTAATACTTTCACTGTTCTTAAACCTCAATGCACTATTTTAAATTTTCTTCTCTGATTACGATTATTGGTTTTGTTTCAGGGTTTATATATGTATTTTCCTCAAACTCGAAATAAATCTCCCTATATTTCGAATTTTAGGAAGTAGTATAATTAATTAAAGTTATTATGGTTATTCTTTTGTGTTTAAACCCAAATATTAATACTAATTTTATTTATATTTATAACAGATTCTATTAACGATACAAAGCATGCAGTTCCATTGGTTCAAGGTGGTATTTTTCTTTCAATGCTATATCTTCTATTATTTTACTAAACTGCTAATCTATTTTAATTTTCACGCAGATATTAACCATACTTCTGGTAATCAAAGCTTATTGGTACAAGGTGATAATATATTTTATTGTTGATTTATTATTTATTTTGAGTTGTTTCATTTATTTTATCGTTTCTTTTTTGCTTGTTATGCAGGCTTCGTTTCAGACTTTAAGGATGATTTCCGATCAATGCGAGGTGACTTATTTTATTTTTACCCTAAAAACTAACATTTAGATTTACGAAAACTATAACATTATCCAATTTGCTTAGACTCCTTGAATCAGTAAGTAATGACACGACGATGCAACTTTAGTGAAAATGATTGCCTTTGATTTCTCATTCAACTAAATGTTACTAACCCTAAATAAATGTGTTAGCGAAATTGCAAATAAGTTTCATGAAATCACATTTGCTATGTTATGTATGTAAGACCGTGGAGAAATTTTCGTACAACTAAACCTTTTAAAAATTTCAGGTCTCGGTACAGTTTCAGTGAATATAAGAGTTTTGGATTTTTCTCATAACAATATATCCTACATAGCACCTTATTACTTCAGGTAAATATTATTTTCTACTTCGATTATCTACTTGTAGACACTAATGTCATTTTGGGTATGGTCATTAATGACGATGCCATCACATTAACAATAGTTACTAGTGAGGATATCGCTGATGCTAAAGATTTAGCTAAGCGAAATACAAGAAGGAATGAAAATTGTGTTATTAGTCTTGAGAAAGTCATATAATATGGCTAAATTTTATAATTTAACTCTTATTAATTCCAGACATGCTGATCTAACACTATCCGAACTTCATCTATCCCATAACAGAATCAGAAACATAACTCGAGAAGTTTTTGGTTCTATGCTCATGCTGCAGTACTTAGATTTGTCACATAATCAAATATTCCATATGGAATATGACTGCTTTAAGAAAGTCAAGAATTTACAGGTAATGTTTTTGAAACGCATATATCAACCCAGAATAGGGAGAAGTGAACAAAGATTATTACATAATACGATAATAAAGAATGTATTTAGGTTTTATAACAAAACGGTAGGCGTGCTCTTTAAATACAGAGTGATGACTTGACAAGGTAGGGATTTTGAAGACCGGGTTGATGTACATTCACATTGAAACTTACGTCAACAGTGGACAATAATGATGCAATATTTATTAGAATTTAATAAATCTTATCTCTATAAAAATATTTAAGTACTGCTTATCTTTAACCATAGATTGTCCTTTTCGTTTTTAAATAATGTAACGCATGTGTGACAGGCTATTTAGCGAAAAGATAAGCGATTTTTTTTAGGTAAGGCCCAAATAAATATAACATGTTATATCTTTCTTTCAGATAGTAAATTTATCTCATAATCATCTCATTGAGTTGCCGATTGAAATATTTCATGACATGCAGTCATTGACTTTGGTGGATCTATCAGACAATCGAATCAAGAACTTTGCTGATAATGTTATTTTATCACCATCTTTAGAAAGGTAAATAGAAGAAACGATTAAATATGGAATAACATCAACATTTCTTTAAAAAAAAAGGTCATATTAAAAGGGTTTATCTAGTTGCAAATGCAAGAGTCAATTCTGCTAACGGCTGACGCATTCGAATTTAAACCAGTAACTAAATAGAAATAATAAACTAACTGTCGGTCATATTAGACAATACAGAATACAAACCGTATTCAGTAACATTAGACAGTAATTGTATAATAAGTTTTGACTTAAAAATGGACAAATTATCCTGTTTTTTATATAAATGTAGCATCAATTATTACATTTTAAAATTTTCACAGATTGGATCTATCAGACAATGATCTATCAAGAGTACCGACGAACTGTCTCTCTTCATCAGCTGCTGCTAATTTGGTAGAACTCGATCTCAGCGGGAACACAATACCAGCAGTTTCTATGTCGGACTTCGTACAACGGTTCAGGGTAACTTGCGTTCAAATAACCCAGTACAATGTTTGTATAGATATACTAACAGCTTGTATGATGTTGTTTAAAAAATATTATATTATTACTTATGGAGTATGTAAATTGTATAACAAAGGAATAATGATCGCGTCTTTTGTAGATAAATTAATAAAATATTTGAAAAAATAAACAAACCCGATTAGAATAGCTAATGTACATAAAGAATTAACATTACTATTTTCATTAAAACCTCAACAAGTATCTACGAGAATTCCCATATTATTATGAAAAAAAAAATTAATCCCAAAAAGAACTGTCTTTTGTTTGTGTTTGCTATTGTCTTCTAGTAAAAAGGAAGTTCAGAAATCCAAAATCTCAATTACCCTTAGAATCTTCAACTTTATTCACCGTGATATATTTATTGCAATAGTATTACAAAAACTTTCTTGGTGACATATCGAAAATAAATATCTATGATTAAACTCATTCGTATTTTTTTTTTATAGCAGAGATTGGCAAACAAGCAGATGGGTCACCACTTTACGTCGGTTTTCTGTGAGACAGTGGTATCTAACCTGTCGAGCCGGCCCATTCGTGCTATAGACGTTACTGTCTACAGCGTGGCTCTACCACCTGGCAAATAATTTCATTAAACCCATCGAAATAACCTAAATCAAAAAATATCTTACGCTATCATTGTTCCTAATCTAATCCTGTAGTGCCAGCAGTAGTTGCTAACTGTCCTGTGATGCATGTACAGAACCCCGAGCAGGGCGAGTATTGGCCCGAGGAACCCGACTACAACGACGAGTATATGTACCACACGGCTAGACGGGACCACACCAGAGTATACCACCAAAAAAAACAATACCCGCAGAACATTCTGTACAAGGTAGACGTTAACATTAATTTGGTTTAATTCGATGATTTCAAAATTAGTCATTTTGATTTGTATTTCATCTACTGATTAGTAATCATCTTTCTTGGAGAGTCCACACAAAGCCACCACATATATTTAATTTTGAATATAATATCACGTGTCTTAAAGTTAAACCGTTGACGTCACTTCATAATCATCAGTATCATTGTCAGTCACAGGACGTTCACTGCCGAACATAAGCCAACTCCAGAAATACTTATACGATTACATTTATTTTAGCATTCCGAACTGTAAATATTAATTTGTTTCCTATCAGCATTTAGTTGTTTTATTTTGATTGCTATTCTAACATTTTTTTTAGTATTTTTGGTTGTTCTTTGTTTAATTTTGCTTTTTACATTTGCATTGATATCCTGCACATGAATTGCTTACGTATTTTACATGCATATTAATATTACTATTTGAGATTAGAGTAGACGTTAATTAGGTTTTTGTTTATAGACGAAAGTAATTTTTACCTAATTTTCAATATAAACATAAACATAAATATAAACATGTTTTGATAACATAATGAATAATAATATTATACTTTGAATCATTAAAGTACACAATGTTAGTGAGATTGTTATGATTAAAATCATTATCTGCTATTACAGTATACTCTTCTACAATCATTTCAACTAGGATTCTAGAATTTCACCTTAGATTATCGAGTATCTACTTCCCACAAACATACACACCGAAGCTCGAGAATAACACAGAACATATATTTCAGTCGTTAGCTTGGTTGGACCTCTCTGGAAATCACCTGGTCCGCATAGAAAGCGGTGCATTTTCGGCATTACCTAAACTTCGCTGGCTGGACCTTAGTAATAATTCGCCATTCAATGCTGGCGAACGGGGAAGCAACGTATTCAAGGGATTGGAGAGAAGATTGTCCCATTTGGGACTTAAGAACGTCAGCTTGGTCTTTGTAAGTATAATCATGAATTTTGTTGAAGTCGCTTTATTTTCCGCAATTTTAACTTCGTAAAAATTTTCGTTTTTTCAACTCATATAAAGGAATATTCTTTTAAAGGTGATCCATTTCAGGTCTAATATAGTATTTTTCTCTTTGCAGATACCGTCAATGGTTTTATCAAAATTAAAGAGTCTGGACTTATCTTACAACAATTTGCCCTCAATACCTCCAGATACAACAGCCAACTTAACCCGCCTACGGTCTTTAGATCTTTCTTACAACGACCTTACTACGGTGCCTGTTGTAAGTAGAATAATTATAGTTATTACTATAAATTCTATATTAACACTCACAATGAGAGGATTTGGTCATAGATCACCACGCTAGCAAGCGCAGATTGGTCGACAACAAGATCCTTGTGAAGAATAATATTTAATAATTTCTTAAATTTACGCGAATGTTATACATTGAAATGAAAAGAGATGGCAACTGTCAACTGAATAGCGATTCAGTTTACGAAAATACAAATACTTTTGGTGAAAGGAAATAAGAAAGTCATTATTAAAAAATATTGCTATAACGCAATTGTAAATTAATAAATATGAAGAACAGTAATATCATTCTTTGAAATGAAACTTGTTTTTTACGAATTTTATCGCAATTTGCTTCTATTTTTAGGCCTAACGTTTAGAAGGTTAAATTCAATCATTTCAAAGAATGATATTACTGTTCTCCATATTTATTAATTTACAATTGCGTTATAGCAATATTTTTTAATAATGACTTTCTTATTTCCTTTCACCGAAAGTATTTGTATTTTCGTAAACTGAATCGCTATTCAGTTGACAGTTGCCATCTCTTTTAATGATATACACTGTGTGATTTGGTCTGTGAATAGTAATTCACTATTATTATTTTTTTCATAAAATGTCTCCTTACAGTCTCTACGGTTACTTCTTATAATATATTCTTATTCTACAGTGATGTGCCTTTACAGTGGTTTTATTGTCCGTAACTGTTCATTTCATTTTATGAAATTAAAGATAAGCAAACAAGCTTTTTAAATGTGCTGATTTCTTAAGTTTACGTGAATATTATACATTGAAATAAAACTATTCTTACGGATTCTATCACGATTAGGTTTTAATTATTATTCCCGACGTTTCGAAGGCTTTGCAGTCTTCGTTGTCACGGGTCTTAGGTCTTAGGTCAAAGCCTTCGAAACGTCGGGAATAATAATTAAAACCTAATCGTGATAGAATCCGTAAGAATAGTTTTATTTCAATTTTTAAATGTGGTTATTTTTAAAGGCTACTCACTCGTTGACTGAACTGCGATGGTTGTCGCTCTCTGGCAACCCAATTACGGCTCTCATGAACACAAGTTTATATGGATTGTCGCCGCGTTTGGAGTATCTTGATGTAACACGTCTTCGACTCAGGATTTTTGAGGTACCACTACCTAATACGTTAAAAATTTATTACGTTTAAGTTTAAGTTATAAAGTTTAAAAACTTCATCAATTTTTGTTTTTATGAATGATCTCAAATAAGCGATCCATGTATGATCATTCGAGCCTAGTCAAATTAAACAAAATTAGCAAGGTTCAATTTAATCAGATTTGATAATTTGACACTCTTATTTATAAATACCTACTTATCACCAAATCATTTGATAATTATATATACACCACTTACAAAATTTCTTATATTTGCAGCATGGAGTCTTCAGCAAGATGTATGCCCTAAGATCATTGAAAATCTCATCTTATTCCAATGTCAGAGAATTCAATGTTCCCAGAATGGTAACTTACAACACAGGCTTAGAAAACATTTTGATAGAAGTAGATGAATCAGGAATAGAGTTCGGCAAGGAAATGTACGGCGCTCTACCTACGAAGCTAAATAATATTACTATAACGGGAAGAAATTTGAAGTATCTTACTCAATATTTGATCAGCGTAAGTAATTCACTAGGAATTGTAGATCTTACCTTAAATATGAAAACAGTTTGCAGCGGGCCGAATAGGAATTTCTGACAATCGTGAATATATTCGAGCTCGATGCGAGTCTATGAAATTTGTATGAAATAGTAACCAAATTTCATCAGTGCGCAGCTAACTCGAATACACTTACAATTGTCGAAATTTTCCTGCTCGGGCTGCAGATGTCTATCTTTTTTTATTGTTAATCATCAAATCATCAAAGAATCAATTGGGCTCAGTAGACCGGGAGATCTTGGTTTCGACCCAGATCGAGCAAAGAGATTTTTTAAACACATTTTCCCGGGTATGGATTCCCTAGATGAGGTCGATGATCAACTGCTGGCCATAAAATCTAAAAAATCTAAACAGAATTCTTTCTACAACGTGGTTATCAAAAGCGTGTTATCGACCCCACATTGAAATTAAATAAGAATAGGTCCAAAAAAGATTTTCTATTTAAATTATATGAAAAACTAGATCATTAAGTCATGTTTCTGTATCCAGGGCGTCCAATCCAAAAACCTCCGTCTAACAGTCTATAACACAAGCGTGGAAGAGATAGCTAGTGAAGTGTTCTGGAGACCAGGTCGGGTGAGGAACTTGACCTTAGACCTGAGGAACAACTATATTATGAGGGTTCCCAACCCTAGCCAGAAAGGGTGGCCTGGAGTACCTAGCTCAATTTTCCTGCAGGATATTTATGTTGCTGGAAACCCATTGATCTGCGATTGTGGAGTCGGGTATGTATTGTCGTCATTTACTAGAATTCACTTTAATTTAATTTATTTCTACTTCTATAATAGGTATCCCCGGGTCGGGCAAAGTGATATTGGATTTTTACATATCAGCCCGGAGTCTGGAATTTGTGCCCTATATGGCGATAAGCTCGCCCCCTATCACAACTGGGACGGAACTAAGCATGGCAAAATGTGGGTGTTCTGGTTCGCTAGTGCACCTCTGCCTACCCCATTGGGGATACAAGCGTAAGCTTATGTTATGTCTACAATAGGTACCTTTAATAGTTACGACAGTTATAAGATAATTTATAAAAGCATACTTGCAGTCATATGAAACTAACTAAGGCCCGAATACCGAAATGCAACACAAAGATTTACAACAGTATTTGAGGCCTCATTGTTAAAATTGTATGTAAATTAAAAACTTAACAGACCGACTTCAAATCCGATCGTGACCCAATTTATATGGGACCATCCTTGAAATAAGCTCTATCGAATATAAAAAGAATTTTGAAAATCGGTCCACATTTGGCGAAGATATCGCGTAACATACATAAAAAATTCAGGCGAATTGAGAACCTTCTCTTTTTTGGAAGTCGGTCGGAAATGTAATTAGCCGTTAAAGTGGAGTAGCGTTTCAGAAATCGGTGCGTGAAGTAGATTTATTTTTTCGATGGGTATTTTAGTTTATGGTTCTTAGACGATTGAAAACACAACCGTTTCGTTCATTTCAGCTGGATAGAAGCATGGGATCGAAAGCGGAGACAATATCTTTGCGATAGTCCGTTTACATGTGTAGCCACCAGAGATGACGTCAGATTCGCAACGTGTCCTTCCTATGACAACAGGACCTTGGATGACGTAAGTTCCTATAAATTCAATATTCTGATATTGATTGTACTTTAATTTGCGATTTGCTGACTTTCTTTGTGACATTCCTCATAGAAGTTCCTATATTTTAGGTTTTGTCCAGAGATCTGGACTGTGATTGGAACAAAGGATTCTCAATATCGCCAAACACACTGATTATGATAGGCATGTCTCTACTGACCATACTATATATTTGAGGATTGTTTTGGCTACTTGGGGTATACGAAGAGTTCCACCGAATTTTGGCAAGGATCTACGGAATTTAAGGCCTTTACTCAAGAAATAAACTAAATAAAACAGACCAAAGGATTAAATGTATGTACAGAATAGGATTCTGATTAAATATGTCTTTTAACTTCTTATAAGAGAATATAATTCTAACAGCTGGGCGTTTCCAAGAAGATTTTTAACTCTATTATCATGAAATATGTAAATAATAAAAAATGCAGTTGCTTTGTTAAAAAATCTTCTTGGTTTAAACAAGCTGTCTTTACCAGAAGAGTGAGATGATCTTTTGTCAAAACAATGAGTTTTATTGCATTTCTGTACCTGTTAAGTGGCCTACAGACTGTTTTGATCCTGATTAGCCGAACCCTTAGTGTAAGTGAGAACGAAATTGCTTTAAACACAAGTGAAGGTATTGGAGTTATGAACAAAGTTGTCGGAGGTGAGGAACAAGTGACTTTTGTATATTTAAGTGATCGCTATAGAAATCTAGTGAAGCCTAAACAAAATGTGATTTAATATTAAAATCATTACGGAAAGCGAACGTGTGATCTCAAGGGATTGAATCTACATAGTTGCAGTTTCAGTGTTTAGATTTGTTTATTTTATCTATGGACCCCGTTTGCCTGTTTTGTTTCAAATATGCTACGCATTTCGTGCACTGCCTTGCAAAACGAATTCTGTGATTCATGTCCAGATTTTAATATCCGACTATTTGATGAGTGTTCGCTGGTTTGAGTGATCTACGAATTTTACAACAAATGATGTGTGGAAGTGCACTTAATGTGTTTAGACGGTGCATTTAGGTCGTTTTATAAGATTCACACTAAAGTAATGACTTAATTATTATCGTCTAAGTAGACTGCATTCGTTCGAATGATATGTGTTCGTCCATTATTAAGATTAATAACATTATTTATAGGTGTACCCTTTTTTGTATTAGTCTAGAATAGATTTAGACTAACGAGATCATTAGCTTTTTCTTTAATATTATCAATGTCAATATTCCTCTGTATCATAGATCTGTCCTAGATTATATTCGATTTTTTATCAAATCTTTGTACAAATGTCGAGTACACTCTTATCATTCATAGGCATCTATATATTCAGAGTACTACTTCAATAAAGAAGCTTATTACTATAACTATTTACTCCCAAATTTTTCATTGTTTAGCTGTTTACAAAGTCTATCTGGTTAACTTGTTGGATAAAAATATTTTATTACATATTATAAATGTGTCTGTAGATGTTATGTATAAGCATGCTGTAATATATGTCATCGTTTACATGATATAGGAATTTATCGACTGAAAATAAGTATTTCGGGAGCTATATCGCTGGTCATAGATTAAGAGGATGTTGTTTATGGTGTATGTTTTTCTTGTTTTATCGCATCGCTTGTGTACGTTATTCTATAGAGCACGCTGATATGTACATTTTCTTTGTTAACGGCTAATACTTGTAGCTTAGGCCGTTCTCCAAGTGATTTCGATCGAATACCTCTTCTTCAGCGGTCCAGTTTGATGACGTCAGGGCTAATAATTCACTTTTGTTTTCAATGCCATATTAATTGGGTTTCTTATTTGTATCACACTCATCTATTTCAATTTTGGTGTTGAAAACAAAGGCATGTCGTTGTAACAATGAATATATTTTGTGATATATATTATTCTAATCCTTCTATTTTTGATAAAGCCTTCAATGGATATAGCAGAAACGGGAATTGTGTAGCTGAAATTCATACTACTCTAACTGCTGCTTCTGTGTAAATTGTAGCGTTCAGTAAAGCAATGTCAATTGTTATATTTGAATCACTAATTAGTAAGTTTCCATTAGATGCGTATTCGATGTATATTTCCTCTTCTATAGAACTGTGATCCAAATGACGTGTAAGTTTTTGAATCGTATTGTAGAAAAAAACGTTTGCAAGTTTACACCTGAGGTATGGAAGGGGCAAGGTAGGTACTAAAATTAAGTTGTTAGTATCAAATTTCTGAATTACGTTTTTCTGTAATAGATGTATAGTTATACTACTTATGCTGACTTCCATATCACAGACAATTCTTTCGCCTCAAACATAAAATACCGATAATGAAGTTCAAATGCAAAATGTTTTAAGCAACCATTTCGCTTTGTTTTAAAAAGCTTGCTTTAGAATAGAATATCTGCTTTTCCATAAGATTCTTGTTTTGTGTATTTTATGATAAATGTAACAATTTTCAATAACTCCTCAGCAAGGTCCCATTGTGATAGTATTAGTTAGTGCCAATGTTACAATCATAGATTCCTAGGTAACATTACTCGAAGTAAGAAAAGTTGCGAATATTTTTGTCTTTTGGGTCTACGAAGTAAAATAACTATTTGTAAAACATGTTTTCTTTTGATGTTGTAAATAGTATTTCTATTGTAACTTTTATTTTGAAAGCTAACGCTGCTTTTGTTTTATCATTTCTTTTTAGTTTAAAAGCAATGTTCTCAAATGTCTATAGTTACCAAACCGAAACAAAATCCAAATATAAAATATTCACAATTTTAGCTTTATTCCCTTTTGTAATTATAACAAAACTCGATACAATCGTGCTGTAAGTGATTTGGATATTGAATTTAAGTTAATTGTCACATCAGTGTATTACGGAGGATCTAGAAAGATGGAATGTTTTGTCTTCACTATTTAATTAAAATAGTGTGAAATATAATAGGAGACTCATTGAATTATTAGCGTATTCAAAATAAATTATTGATTAAATATTAAATTGTTTATTATTTCCTAACAGCTAAAGTTTGTTCTTTGGAGGAGGCCTATGTTCAGCAGTGGATGTCCTGAGGCTGATGATGATGATGATGATGAAAGTTTGGTCACGATCGTTCAAGTGGTCTTCTTTTAAATTAAATGCCTTCCACGTATTTACGATGATTCTGCCAATATCAAGGTTGGACCGCGCCAAGGGCAAAATTACAAAATCGACTTGGAAAAAAGATAAATGTAATGGTCTAAGAGACCGTGGTATATCGACCTTCACTCATCTGATAACCAGATGAGATATATTTTTTTAACAAATATCAATTATTTACAAACACACCTTGCTTGTCTATAATTCCGTGGCAAATACTTTAAATATAATTTTAACGTTATCATGTTTTATGATCAACCTTTTATATTAACACCTCAATAAAACGTTTTTAGTATTACGATCATTTCAGCATTACAAATACACTTTATAAATCAAATACACTTTACTCTTTTATTTCCAAAATAGTTTTTCTGATTTCTATCATCAGAAAGGCTAAGAAATGAAATTGGAAATGTTGACCTCAATAGCTACGTCGGGGTAATATTCGTTTATAGTAATAGAAAATGGCACCCCATTGGGAGAGAAATTGGATGAGACTGAACATTTCTATTACTGTTTATAAGAGCAGTAATAATATTACAATGTTATATTAAGTAAAAACCATAATGTTTACGGTAGGCACTCATATGGGCGACGATAAGCATTTACCACCATCAAGCGGTCCTGTAATCTAACCAGGGACGTAAAAAAGAAGGACATCATCTCGCCTATAGTTAAACAGACGATGCCAGGAAAGCCACGCACACAAACGCGCCTGTACTAAAGTGCCCTACGCACACACATGCCATTACGTGTTGATAGATCGAATGGGCCGAAAACCCTGCTTCTCTTTCAATGTTCCTAGCGCTCCATCTCCTTTTTACGTTCGTAAATCTACAATTAACTAAGACAGTTTTGTCTCTTTCACTTTATAACTATTTAACAAAAGGACAAACCAGTTTTTAAGTTAAGCACTGATTAATACTGCCTCGGAGACGTAGTTGCATTTCGGTACCGACTACCGTCCTGAAGTATCGGGTTTGTCCTCGGGTCGGTCAAAGTGGTATTGGAGTTTCGACCGACTTCCAAAAAGAAGAAGGTCCTCATTTCGTCTGTATTTTTTTTATATGTATGTTACGCGATATCTCCGCCAAATGTGGACCGATTTTCAAAATTATTTTTGTATTCGATAGAGCTTATTTCAAGGGTGGTCCCAAATAAATTTGGTCACGATCGGATTTGAAGTCAGTCCGTTAAGTTTTTAAACTTGTGATTTTTTCAATCCAGTATCAGCCCGGAATCTCGAATTTGTGCTCGATATGGTTAAGCTGCTCTAATCTAAGGTCTTTCTGTATCGGGTGCTGTATTATATTCGTAACTGACTAAATTGGTGTTAAAAAGAGCAACGTCAGATTTTTTTACCCGTTCTTCTTTGGCGAAACAGCCTTCCGAAGGTAAGGTTAAAATTTTACTGACGCAATATGAGTGTTCTACTTTGCTAGTGCGCCTCTGCGTATACCCCTTTGGGGAGACAGGCGTGAGCTTATGTATGAATGTATTATTCTTCTTTTAAAAATAATGGCTTCCACGCATATTTGATGATTTAGCCAATGTCTAGGTAAATCGAGCAATTATGTTTTCACAATGCCCATGAGGCCCAGATGTGGATGATCTCAAGGTCCTGCTGGGATTATGGCGGCAATTCCTTCCAGTGCGATGCCCTCAGATAACCTTCACTCGGCGAATCGACCGAACAAAGCCAGCCAACACCAAGCAAAACTCATCAAAGATCACCGGTTAAAAAGTTTCCACATTATACTGTCCATCTTCACTGAAGTTTGATACATTAAACCACACCACTAAAAGACAACAAATACAGCTCTAGAGAATAATATGAAATAATTTTAACAAGCGACGCCCACCCTGTCAGACATCCCGTCAAAATCCTCCTAATGTATTGTTGCCATAATATCCCGACAAAATACGTCAAAACAAAGCACAATCACCCCATAACGCTGCCATAAAACATACAAAAACACTCTCTTTCACGCACAGTGTAAATGTTATGTTTGACCTAAATCACCGTCATATTGCTCTTGTAGAGCAAATGTAGGTCCATACTGGAATTTCCTTTATATTTATGAGAATAGAGACTGATGTGGTGGGGTAGTGATATTGAGGGAGCGGTACGACTACCGTCCTCAGGTCTCGGGTTCGATCTCCGGGTAACGTTGAGTGGTAGAGCCGCGCTGTAGACAGTTACGTCTACAGCACGAATGGGCTGGCTCAACCGGTTTGATACCACTGTCTTACAGAAAACCGACGTAAAGTGCCAGCTCGCTGTCGCGTTTCGTTTGGTGAGTAAGATTTCCGGTAGCCCAAATCCCCCCCTTCCTTTCCCAATCCCTGTTTCCCTCTCGTTAAGATGGCAACGCACCCATGATTATTTTTGTCTTGGGTAGGTGATAAAGATCACTTACCATCGGGTGACCCATATGCTCGTTTGCCAGTATAGCCTTGGTTTATCTACCGATGTGAACCGATTTTCACAATTATTTTTGTATTCAATAGAGCTTATTTCAAGGGTGGTCCCATATAATTTGATCACGATCGGATTTGAAGTCGTTCTGTTAATTTTTTAAACTAGTGATTATCTTATAATCGCTTAAGAACTGCGACTTGGACGGGGTCGCCATTTACTCTCTAGTCACAAATATTTTAAGAACAAAAGTAACGCTCGTTTCATCCGGTAACAGATAATGTCGTGTCCCAAAACAAATGCATCCAATTTTGTCGCCCGTTTCGGCTCTTTCCCTTAATTTATGAGGTGTCTTATTTGGACTCTCTCGTGTAAATATTTTACTTGCTTATTTTGTGCTGCTTCAAATGCATACATAGACACATCTATACAGATGTGTCTAGGTATGCATTACCGGTCGGGGATACCCCCGAAGGGGTAGGTAGAGGCAAACTAGAACACCTACATTTCGACGACATCATTTCCGTCCCAGATGTGACAGTTGGCGAGCTTATCGCCATAGCATGAATTCCAGAATACTGAATAGTGGTAGCAAAACCTAATATCACTTTGCCCGACTCGGGGATCGAACCCGACACCTCAGGACGGTAGTCATTCCGCGCATGCAATACAACTACGCCACCGAGGCTGTCTGCAAACCTTTCTTTCTACCTGCCCTTATCCCCCATAATGTAGGGTCCACACAACACATCTCAAGCATATTGCAGAAAGGATTTGGCTTATTTTTACGACCGGCCGTCTGCCTGACGTCATGCCTTAGGGATCCAAGGGCAAATTAAATTAGAAAATTTGCTTTGCGCGACCTGGGAATCGAACCCAGGACCTCCCGGTGCACAGTCTATACATGCTATCACTAGACCTAGAAGGCAGTCTGCAAACTAAACAACTAAAATTAAGTAAACGACTACCAAATCGCCAATCTGCGGTGATCCTCAACGCGTCATTATCATTCCGATAGAACCACACACCGTTTCGGATTCACACACCACTGAAAATAGATTTCAGCTTATCCAATACCATTGAGATTCGCATTTCGGAACCGTTTCCCTATGTAAATTACCCACGATTGCTCTGTCGATAAAGCTTGTAGATTCATGCATCCTGTTATTGCGCATATATCTTTGAGAATTGCTGGAGCTTTGCTTTGGTACAATTGATTTTCTGATGCTACTGCTACTGTGTGTAACCCCACACACTTTTCAGGCAATTGCGTGTTAAAAACTGTATCGTTAGTAATTAAAAGGATTATGTAGTATTAAATGAGGAATTAAGAATCTATTAGAGTTTTATCGACGCAACTAATCGGAGTGATAATTTGAGTTAATATATCATTCAATATATGATCGAAATAAGTCACACACATAGGTAGTTTTTTTTTAAATGTCGTTTTTAAAATATAAGAACAAAATGTATTCTTAAATAAATAAATAACACCCAACAGTTACACACGAGTCTTGTGTCATGGCCCCATGAGTATTAAGACCTACGAGAGACTTTCGGTATCACAACACCCAGAGCCGAAACAAATATTTATGGGCCACACAAACATTTAAATGTATCGATGCGGGAATCGAACCTGCAGCCTTTCGCTTCACAGCCGGCTACTCGCCCACAGAGGCTGTCTTGAAGTTAATATGACGAATACAAAAATAATCCATAAAACCCGATATTACAAAAAATATTTTCGTTGTACTATTCGTATCTAAAAATTTAAATATATATAGTCCAAGCTCCACGAGCTAAAATGAAACCGTTCAAAAACTTGAATATTTATAATTTTATACATACATACATATTACACAGGCTATACACTACTCCTAGTATTATTTGAAATATCTTCAACAAACACCATAAACTCCACACTTGATGGTCCTTTTTCGTACCACAGTTTACATTCTATCGCTAATGAAAGTCCCACAGTAAAGTTCGATATTTGTACAGCCACTAAAGGAGACGTATCCCTCATATCCAAAGGAAATAGTTCAGGATCAAATCCTGGAGGATCTGGATAATACTTTATCTTACCAATATGTTCTTTATCATAAGACTGGCTACCTTCACATAGCAACCACAATTTCTTGGCACCTAACCTGATCCATTCCTGGATTTGCAGAGGTACTGATTTAACTTTAATTGAAGCCAAGTCCAATGGTTTTCCTGCCCACTTAAACTGCTTATTGATTCTTATTAACACACAAGGATTATCACCATAACCGTAAGGAGACTGTCCACAAGGCCCTAAATTATTTACATCTCTCTTTCTTCTGTAGTTGCGAAGTAGACTGTCAATCGCACGCACATACTTTAAGTAATCTTCTTCTTCATTCTTTCTGTACCAGATTAGCGGGAAACTATCTTCTGATGTTGGTGTAGCTGTGAGTCCTACTCCATTCTCACCATACGTTAATAACTGTTGTTTGTCGAATATCTGATAGTCTATTGTATTTTCCATGACCTTCAATGAACCGTATAGGAACACCAGGGTGAATGTAGCTAAGAATATCAAGTACATTATAGCGTAAGTGATTAATCTGATCCAACTGATGCAAGTTCTGCCACAGATTGTTTTCTTTTCTCTGTTATAAAGGAAAGTGAAACATCCTTCCCTGCATGTTTTTTTTGGACGATTCTCTACAAATGCTACCTTCAAATCTTTTGATGTGGTGGGTACAGATGCTGATAATGATGGATCTTTGCGTATTAGTAATGGTGACGGTGATTTCTTACTAGATAAATACCTCTTTTTTGGTAGCATCGTGAATAATACTGCTTATTTATTCATTGTTAATTATATTGTTTTGTAAACACATTTTTAACTTAAAATCATTGTGGTCACGAACGCGTCATTTGTGACAGTTGATTGATTGTAATTGTGGGAACGAGAGAACTTTATTGTTCATGGTAAACATTTAAAAACTCTTTAGTTGAATATTATTTATTGATTCCGCGATATTGAATGAAATTAGTGATGAAGTTAATCCTGAAACCAAAATGCCTGTTCATATAGTGTCCTTCTAGTTTAAGTTATTTTTAAGTTCAAATAACAGTAGAGACCGTGAAAATTCTATTTCCCCGACCTGAGATTAGAAATCAAGATCTTTCGATTAACAGCCCATTTACGCTGCCACTAGATCATGGAAGCGACAAAAAAGAAGGAAGGTAAAAAGGTAAAGGTATCGGCGGTATGTTATAGCAAAGAGCAGGCTATCTTTCCTACTACAATAAATGAAATAACTTTATTCCTAAAACTACTAACAATCACAAAGATTATTTGTGACGTAACTTAGCACCAATTACAGCCTATAGTCGGATTGCTAATTAAACGGAGTAAACTGACAGATCAAAAGTCACTTTCCAAAATAATGTTGCTTACTTTCAAAACATAGGGATTGATCCAGTTCAATTTTTATCACTCAAAGAAAAAATAACTCAGCACTAGCTTGCAAATTTCGAATTTTATTACGCATTTTTAGAAATTTCAGCTTAACCCTTCGACTAAATGTCTGTGTAAATAATTTTGCGTAAATAATTACTACAGATACACGAAATTATAACAATGAAAATTACAAATATTATTTTTGTTATTTGAGAAAAATTACGTTCGGCACATTCGTAGTGTTTGTAAGTTTTGTTTATAATGAACCATGACTATAATTCCAGTAGATATGCCATAACTTAGCATGCAGTAATTTACTATTACAATAATTCAGTAGACATGCAGTACTTATTACATATTATGCAGGAATTACGATTTTTAGTTGGAGTTTAGAAAATGAAAGAATGAAATGGTTCACTGAATTGAAATGTTTAAATAATCTTGATCTTTTTACCGCAGCACTATTTAAATTTCATGAAAAAGTGGCAACATTCGAAATGTCAGTTTACTCCGTTTAATTAGAAATCCTACTATACAAACATTCATCCCACCAAGAATCAACATTCCGCTTGACAAGCGTAACCGCTGTACTAAAGTCGTGTAATTTTGATGCGCGTATCTGCCTAGCTGAGTAATTACAGATCTACAGTATAATATATTGTACGTCTCAATCTAAGCTCGCAATACATACGAAACTCATACCTATAACCTGAAGCGGTAGGGAGATGTGAACTAGACAACTAGAACAGCCGAGTTTACCCGAGCATAAGCTCTGAAGGGAAATAATTCCATCCTTCCATGTTATGGGGATTACCTTTTACATAATCATAACGCCTATATCCCCGAAGGGGTAGGCAGAGGCACACAAGCTATCTAGAACATCCACATTTTGCCATATCGAGCACAAATTCGAGATTCAGGGCCGATTGGAAAAAAACCAATATCACTGTCCGACCTAGGGATCAAACCAGAACCCTGAGAACGCCCGTTTTACTAATATTAGTTCTATATACCTACCATCAATATAATATACCCTAGATGCACAGTTCTTTGCAAATATCCTCCTAAAAAGTGGTCTCAGCAATAAAACAAAGAAAAAGATCACAAGTTATTATGAAACCAACACAAATATAACCCTATGCACGTGTAATAAAGTAGCTTTTTAAACGAAATGAGCAAGCGTTCTTAAATTAGAATTTTGAAATTTAGAATTCCTTCGGCGTCGGACTGTATGCAAAACGAGTGCTTAAGCACTCCTTTGCTGTCCCATTTTCCGAGCGTCAACTGTGTATCTAGGTAAATAATATATCGATGCTATATACATTCAAAACAGTTATTTAAAATTCCTGGTTTGGAACTTATATTTTTAAACCAACTACGCTGCTATTCCAATAAGCGATAAATTTTGTTACTTTCAAACATTGTATGCTTATAGTCGCGTCACCTGCACTAAAACATTGTAATATTTTATGAGGTGTCTTATTTGAACTTGAGGTTTTGTTGTCTGACTGCCTCGGTGGCGTAGTTGTATTTCGGTACGACTACCGTCCTGAGGTCTCGGGTTCAATCCCCGGGTCGGGCAAAGTGATATTGGATTTTTCCATATCAGCCCGGAGTCTGGAATTTGTGCCCGATATGGCGATAGGCTCGCTCCCTATCACATCTGGGACGGAACTAAGCTCGGCGAAATGTGGGTGTACTAGTTCGCCTCTGCCTACCCCTTCGGGGATACAGGCGTGAGCTTATGTTATGTTTGTGTTTTGTTTCATGTTTTGTGTACAAAAAACCTACACAAAACATGGTAATTTTACAAATTAATTTCGGCGAAATGTGGGTGTTCTAGTTCGCTAGGGCGCCTCTGCCTACCCCATCGGGAATACAGGCGTGAGCTTATGGAATTTTACAAATAAATGTCTATGATCCATTGTCATATGAGCAGTAGACAATGAAAAGCCTTGTTCTTTGTAGGTGTTTTTAGTGTTTTGGTACGAAAAAACATGTGCAGGAGACGCGCCTTTACAAAAAACATGATTTAGCTTTATTGAGTAAACATCAATTTCGACAGCCTCCGTGGCGTAGCCGCCGAGTAGCCGGCTGTGAAGCGAGAGGCTTCTTCGATTCCCGCATTGAGACAAATGTTTGTGTGGCCCACAGATATTTGTTTCAAGTCTGGTCTGTTGTGAGACCGAAAGTCTCTCATAGTTTCTGTCACCCACGATACAGATTATACCTAGTGTGGGGTCAGGACTAGGTGTGTGACTGATGGGTGTATTTATTTTACTTATTTATTTATTAAATAAAAATCAATTGGATTAATACAAAATTGCATTTCAATAGTAATAAACACTTTAACAACCCATCAATTGTATTGAAAGTTGTAACCAAGCTTTAAAGCGGCGTCAGATTTATTTACTCAAATATATGTCAATACTAACATACGTCTAGACTAGACGTTCGGAGTATTTTATTTAACGTCTACGATGTATTTATTGAATGTTATTAATATTGGTATTATATGATTCAATTTAATTGTATATTTTCGTTTTCAACATTTATATTGAAGCAATAGTTAGGAATGGGACGGACTGCCGAAACGAGTGTCGGAGACCATCTCCAAAATGGAGCATACACCTCTGACTTTTCTATGTTAAGTGTGTTTACATTGTGAATTATCGCTTACTAACGGTGAAGGAAAACATAGTGATAAAATCTGTATACCCGAGAATTTCGAAGGTATGTGAAGTCTACAAACCCGCATTAGGCCAGCGTGGTAGCCAAAGGTCTAACCCCTCTCATTAGTAGAGGAGGCCCGTGCCCAGCAGTGGGACAGTAATATTACAGGGCCAATATTATTATAATAGCTCAGTGAGGAGTGATACAGAATATCAAGATGAACGTAAATACGGAACCAATTACAATAGCGGGCACTTCTAACTTTTAAAATATAGGACCACCTACTCGTTTGCTCGGTACGACTGTCCTGTAAAACACAAGATCTGTTATTTCTATTCAGTCGCAATTTTTATTTACTCCGTTTTATTGTTTAATTTCAACTTGTAATCATTTGTAATGGTAGCCACATATACTCGTCGTACAAAAGTACCGACGAGAATGAGACTACTGACAACTGTAAAAAATTGAATTTATTATCGCCAAAACTAAGCACGCATTGCACGCATGTTTGGGTTTGTTGAGAAATTTTACCACAGATGACAAAACGTTCAGCATTCTCGATTTTTGACGTATCGAATAAAAATAACCGATGGCGCATGTTAGCGTCCGTAGACTCGTAGAGAAAGCGTTCTCGATGCGCGCATGCAAACCGGGCTGGGGCTCTAGGTCGATCCCCGGGTCGGGCAAAGTGATATTGGATTTTTCAGTATCGGCCCGGAGTCTGGAAATTGTGCCCGATATGGCGATAGGGTCGCCCCCTATCTTATCTGGGACGGAACACAGCTCGGCGAAATGTTCTAGTTCGCTAGTTCGCCTCTGCCTGGTACTCCCTCGGGAATACATATGTTATTGTAATAAAACTATTATCGGATTCTATCACGATTTGTTTTAATTTTTATGCCCGACGTTTCGAAGGCTTTGCAGTCTTCGTGGTCACGGGTCGGACTGGCATAAAAATTAAAACAAATCGTGGTAGAATCCGTAAAAATAGTTTACTTCAATGTATAACATTCGCGTAAACTTAAGAAATCAGTATACATATCGACCGTATGCCAATACCTCTTAACTAACATTTTTACCAAAATATTGTTTTTTGCGCTATCTGTTAGTGCTAATGGAACATGATGTAAATATTTTCTCATTAGCAATATTAAACTATTGAAAACATAATAATATTGGGTGCAAAAATATCATCTATATTTTTTAATATATTTAGTTTCTATTAGTTTTTATTGACTCCTATAAACATGATCTCAAAGCACTTAGGAGGTATTGGCAGCTTACGGTCGATTTGGTATGTTCGTTTGCCAGTCTCTGCCATACAAACAAAAAACAAAATAAACCTTTTGTTCTCAAAAATAGTTCTTGAGTATCCATGAAACATCCAGATTAGTGTACAAATAGCGTTTAAAGCTTGAAACCTTACCAAGTAATTAGAACTTGGGCAATTCTCAGCAATTAGCCGCCATTAGCCTGCAGTAGGGTCGCTGACGAGCTTTCTACAATTTCTTCAGATTACTTCCACTACGCCACACTTAACGTGTTTTTTAACTTGTGATAAAGTTTTAAGGTTAAAATAAAAAAGGTTAATTGAAAATTGCAGCTCAATTCTTCGACAAAATATGTATGAAAAAGTTCATAGTCGCACCTAAAAGCTTGTATTTAAAAATATTTTTTAACTTTTTATTTATTTGAATAATAACTTTTTAACCCGTATGTGCATGACAATTTAACCATAGTCTAAAATACAGTTATGGTTAATTATAACTCAACCTAAAACTTTTAATAGGCAAAATATACATATTTTATCGCAAGTCTCCAACTCTTGAGAGTGAAACATTAAGACAGAAAAAATATGTTAACTGTCAAACAAGATTTGAATAAAAGACAGTTATGGTCAACTTATTTTTTATTTACTATATAAGAGTACTACAAGATAGAATTATTATAAAAGGTTCATACATTGGTTCGTGACTGTGCGTATTAAGTTTTTGGCATCATGCGAGAGATGGCGCTGCTCCGTTTTAAAACTAGCTAACGGGTTGTTGCAAAGATTCCTCGACTAGGAGACACGTAATGTTATTGGAAATATCGAGAATTTTGTTCTTCGATAGAGCTTTATTTTTTTGAGCCTCCGCATGCCATTATTGGCGTGCCGGCGCTGCATGACTTAAAAAGAATCATCATTATTTAGTAATTTTAGTATTGTATTTACTATTTAGTTACTAGCTTTTACCCGCGGGCCGCGGCTTCGCACGATTGTTCCATAGAAATAATTTATAATAGGTTATTTATTGTCAAAATCAGTTCATCGCTTTAGCTGTAAAAACGTCAGACAGATTGACTTTCGCATTTATTAATTGATTTGCGCCGAATTGAAAACCTCCTTTTTTTGTGAATTACGAATGGTAATTCTTAAAAAAATTAATGTGACTCAGAAAATTGGCCAACGCCATCTATCGATAAATTTAAAAATCACTTTCATTCAGGCTTTATAGAACACCCAATCACCGCACACATAATATAAAAATATCCATAACTTTTGATAGAGTTGACCGATTCGAATAAAACAAAATCTAGATGTTATTCCAAAATGTGGTCTACGATATCCTATGCAATTCCGTAAAATTACTTTGGTGGTTTTCATTTGATAGGTACGTATTTAAACATACAGACAGACAGACAGACAGACACAATTTAAAAATGATAAAAATATGTTCTATTACTACTTTTACACAACATACACATAAGCTCACGCCTGTAAGGGGTAGGCAGAGGCGCACTAGCCAACTAGTACACCCACATTTCGCCGAGCTTAGTTCCGTCCCAGATGTGATAGGGGGCGAGCCTACCGCCATATCGGGCACAAATTCCAGACTCCGGGCTGATATGGAAAAATCCAATATCACTTTGCCAGACCCGGGGATCGAACCCGAGAGTCGAGACCTCAGGACAGTAGTCGTACCGAAATACAACCACGCCACCGAGGCAGTCTCTTACTACTACTTCAAACCTCCTCAATTAGTTTTTTCAAATCTAAGCAACGTACAGACACGCCATATTTACATTCTAATTATATGTATTTATTGATTGAGTACATAAATATGGGCCTTACTTTACGCACATGAGTAATAACTCATGGCTGTAATCAAACAGTGCTGTCATATGTAATTTATGCTGGCCGGGGAAACAGTACTAGCCTTTGTTTGTATGGGCGGGAGCTGTATGACAAACATACCTAATGGTAATGTAATGCATACAATTGCAATGTAGATAAATTGACGTCATTTATTCAAAATCTTCTGCCAATTTGGACAGACTTCAAAATTTATCCGATCGTGACTAAATTTTTATAGGGATAAGCTTTATCGAACACAAAACGAATCTTGAAAAACTTAACGGGCCGACTTGAAAATTTATCCGATAGTAACCAAATTTATATCGGACCACCATCAATATAATATGCCCTAGATGCACAGTTCTTTGCAAATATCCTCCTAAAAAGTGGTCTCACGAATAAAACAAAAAGATCACATGTTCTAATTAAATCAATACAAATATAACCCTATGCACGTGTAATAAAGTAGCTTTTTAAACGAAATGAGCAAGCGTTCTTAAATTTTAAAATTGAAATTTAGAATTCCATCGGCGTCGGACTGTATGCAAAACGAGTGCTTAAGCACATCTTTGCTGTCCCATTTTCTGAGCGTCAACTGTGCATCTAGGTAAATAATATATCGATGCGGACCACCCTTAATATAAGCTCTATCGAATACAAAAAGAATCTTGAAAATCGGTCCATATTTGGCGTAAATATCGAGTTACATACAAATAATGAAAAATAATACAGACGAATTGATGACCTTCTTTTTGAAGTCGATCGAAAACACTCTCATATCCACATAAGGTCACATCTGTATCCCTGAAGGTGTAGGGAGAGACGCACTAGCGAATTAGAACACCCCCATTTCGCTGAGCTTAGTTCCGTCCCAGATGTGATAGGGGGCGAGCCTATCGCCATATCGGGAACAAATTCCAGACTCCGAACTGATACTGAAGTGAAAAATCCCTATACAAATTTGCCCGATCCGGAGATCGAACCCGAGACCTCAGTTCAGTATTCGAACCCGCGACCTTTCGTTGCATAGCCGGTTACTCGCCCGCTGTGCTAGGGAGGCCTTTAGATATCTTTCTTTCTATCTTTCTACCTGCCCTTAATGAGAGGTTGGATTAAAACACTTTTTCAATCATATTTCAGAATTATTTTGCTTAGTTTTTACGACCGGATGCCTGCCTGACGTCTCCCCCTCAAAATAGAAAAATTGCTTTGCTGACCTGGGAATCAAACCCAGGACCTTCCGATCCACAGTCCGTATATGCTGCCACCGTTTGCCTCTATTAAATAAATAAAAACAAAAGCTTCAAACTGAACAAACTTTACCATCATAATAAAACCTTTAAATAAAGTGGTTCTCCGACGATGTCAGTTATATGACTCGTTTTTCATATCCACCACGCCGCGAATTGGGACTGATTCCGAATCGGGCTCAAACGCTCCCTCGGGAAATGGCGCATCAGTGAAACGACAAATCCGTGCCCAATATCCGACCTAGTTCGGAAGGACTTCTAGTTTCATACTTGTTGTAGTTTTATTTTTCACTAGCTTTTATTTTTCACTACTGTGGGCAACCGCCCACAAAGACATTCAACAGTATATAGACGGGACAACAGCACAAAACTTGTCATACAAAAGTTATGACCTAGTGGTCATAAGTCGCTCAGTTTATTTGAAATATACGCGCGCCACGCCGGCCAGCGTAATATTGAGAGAATAAATAAACTTATCTTATGTGATTCTTAACCATTCACAAAACATTCTAGGGTGTAAATTGTAATAATCGCCCTCGCATTGTAATAAGTGGTTAATGGCGATACTGAAGTTTGAGATCAATTTTTTTAATGGAAACTTGCTTGATAGCCCGTCTATTGGTTGTAATATTAAATCTCTATGGTTGTCCACGACTCCGATCGCGTGGAAACTTATTTTGAAGGTTAAAAAGAAGCCGAAATACAGTTAATACACACACAATATCACGCATAAATCCAATAGGAGTAAGGCCTCATTCGCACGAGCTCTTTTTCAACGCGCGTTAAAAAAGCGTTGTAAAGAAACAAATGAGTTTTAGTATAGTTATTCAAACGCCGGCGCTTTTAAAACGCGTCTTTTTTTGGCGGTATGTAGAATATACAGTTTATTAGAAACAAGACAAGAGTACTAATTTGAAGAGTGGTGAGACGCTTTTTTAACGAGCGTTGAAAAAGCTCTCGTGCGAATGAAGGCTAAGTGGATACTATGCATTTCCAATTGATACAATTCTATTTTTGACCGACTTCAAAAAAATGAGATTGTCAATTCGTTTGTATTTTTTTAATTAAATATACACACATACAAAATATCACGTAAATTCTTTTTTCGTGAATTCTTGAAAAGATATCAAATCAAATCAAAATATTTATTGAATCCATAAAATGTTCAAACATTTTAACTCTACCGCCTGTTCGGAAGGTTTTTTCGCCAGAGAAGAACGGGCAAGAAACCCTAACGTTGTTATTTTTAACATCAATTTACAGTCAGTGCACCAGATACAGAAAGACCTTAAATTAGAGCAGCTAAACCATGATACCAATAGATATCTAGTAATATAGTATTTATTTATTTAAACTTTATATACATGATTATATGTATAAAGGTGGACTAAATGCCAAGGGCATTCTCTGCCAGTCTACCTATGGGTGATGGAGAGAAGAGGCAATGTGGGTGTATAGTATCGGGTACCAATGCGATATTTCCGCCAAATGTGGACGGATTTTCAAGATTTATTTTAAGTTAGATAGAGCTTATTTTTAGGGGGCTCCCATATAAATTTTGTCACGGTCGGGTACATTTTGAAGTCAGTCCGTTAAATTTTTCGATTAACCCACTTTCATCAATCATTATTATCATGGTCCATACAGTAGTCCCAGAGATAAGTGCGTTTAAACAAATGTTCAGCTTTATAATTATCGCGACAAAACAACTACCTCCTTTTTTGAAGAGGGATAAATAAGTAAATAAATAACACCCAACAGTCACACACAAAGTCCTGTCCTCACACTAGGTATAACATGTTTCGTGGGTAACAGAAACTATGAAAGACTCGGTCTCACAACACCCAGATCTGAAACAAATATTTGTGGGCCACATTTGTCTCGGTGCGAGGATCGAATCCGCGGCCTCGTTTTACAGCCGGCTATTTGCACTATACGCCACGGAGGCTGTCAAATAATATTAATGATATCACGATAAACAAACTTAAGACTGACTCGGTGGCGTAGTTGTATTTCGGTACGACTACTGTCCTAATATCTCGGGTTCGATCCCCGGATCGGGAAAAGTGATATTGGATTTTTCCATATCAGCCTGGAGACTGGAATGTGTGCCCGATGTGGCGATAGGCTCGCCCCCTATCACATCTGGGATGGAACTAAGTTCAGCAAAATGTGGGTGTACTAGTTCGCTAGTGCGGTTCTATCCCTTCGGGGATACTAGCGTGAGCTTATAAATAAACTATCACTTTTGCAGTCGAATAACAAGAACGTCCTAAAATGGCAGGACCTTTTTGTTCTATCATATTACTCGGGTCAACGCAATATGTTCTACACATGTCGTAGCAAATTTTACTTATCGACGTCCGAGGCATCTCTCTAGGGATACTCATGACCACGGGCGTACCCAGGTTTTAGTTTCGGGGTTGTTTCAAAAATAAAACAACACTAACGGCCGAATGTTCATACACTTAAGGTCGCCTTATGTCGACTAATGCCGCCTTATCTGTCAAAATTGTATGGCGAATATTAATGTAAGAAGTCGTTAAAGTTGAGTAGCGTTTGACCATTCGAAGGCGCAGATAAGGCGACCTTAAGTGTATGAGCATTCGGCGGTAAGCCACTTACTTATAAAAATATTTAAGCGCTGCTTATCTTTATACCATAGGTTGTCCCTTTCATTTTTAAACAATGTAACGCAAGGAAAAAAGTGACAGGTTATTCTTAACCATTTGGTCAGCTAAAAATGCTGTTTTAAGTAAGGCCCTAATGTTAACTAACATTAATATTCGGAATATGAATAACATATTCAAAATGAAAAATATATTAAAAAATTAATGGAAGGACTTCAAATCTTCACAGATCGTGACCAAATTTGGGACCACCCTTGAAATAAGCTCTATCGAACACAAAAAGAATTTTGAAAATCGGTCCACATTTGGCGAAGATATCGCGTAACATACATAAAAAATACAGACGAGTTTAGGACCTCCACCTTTTTTGAAGTCAGTCGAAAAGGTGGTGTTAAATTTATATTTTGGATATTTTGGGGGGTGTCGAACCCCCAACCCTCCCCTGGCTACGCTCGTACTCGTGACAATTCGCTATATCTCGTAGCTTGCAAGATAAAATGCCCCGAAGCCTCAATGAGGACTGTCCCATCGATTATTCAAACAAAACATCTTTTTTTAACGGACCCACGCTTGTATCCCGAAGGGGTAGGCAGAGGCGATTGAGATAACTAGAATAGACATTTCGCTGAACTAATTTCCATCCCCGAAGTGATAGGGGGCGAGCCATTCGCATTGGGCACAAATTCCAAGCTACGAGCTGATGATGAATAGAAAAACGCAATATCACTTCGCCCGACCCGGATATAGAACCCGAGACCTCAGGGCATCTGGGACGGAACTAAGCTCGGCGAAATGTGGGTGTTCTAGTTCGCTAGTTCACCTCTGCCTACCCCTTCGGGGATACAGGCGTGAGCTCATGTTATAGAAAGTAGCCCTTACTCATTTACCGTTTCAAAAAAGATACATTTTTTAAAGTCGTGGGAAAGCAGTAATGTTTGATAAACATTGTAAAAATGTACATCTAGATTCCAATTGGTCTTATACTGCAAATGGTCAATCCTGGGGGTGCGGCGTCCTTTGCGTTTTACATTCCAGATAAAAGTTATTAAATAACCTACTTTACACGAAACGATTTATCGGCACGATATATCTTATACATGTTTTTTTTTGGGACAATACTCTTTCAAAATAGACTGAACGGAATTTATGAATTCAGTCCAAAGCAATATTTTTCTACAGACGTTTATCCCTTTCCAATCATGTTGGGTGGAAGGGATCCGGCCTAGTTCTTAAGGTGAAAATAACTTAACTTTGCTCTGACTTAGCTCAATCTTACCATACTAATATTTCACTTTATAATTAATAATAAAAATAATAATAATAAGTTTTTATTGAACAGAAACATAACATTAACATAGGGTACAATTGTATGTTGCTAACTGCAGTAGTTAAAAACATAACTGTGTCGCTGCTAGCAGCGCCCATCTCCAGATGTATATATTGGACACTGGTATTATGCCGGGATAGCGCCAGCCAGGAAAAACCCAGGACCTCCCGGTTCACAGTCCATATATGATGCCACTACACCAAAGAGGCCACTAGCGTATTATCTTTATTTATTTAGTAGACAATTCTTTTAATTTATTTATTTATACTAAAGCATAATATGATATTTCTATTTTATTTAATTTACCTTTAATTTTTGTATACCACTAGTTGTCCAATGAATAAATAAAAATAATTGTCTAATTATCGTGTCGGTAGTACTAAAAACGGCTCAATGTGAAAAACCTTCATCGTCAGTGTTACCGCCTCGCAAGCGATTGTCTGGATCGCTTTACATCGCTGCATCGGCTGACGGTTCCCCATCTCGGCATTTTCCACTGGGAAACATCAACACTCTTGTTTTAGTGCATGCAATCATGTCGTTTAATTGAGAGTGTGAATTGTTGCTGCTTTCTTCCTGTCCTTATACCACTTTAATGTGGGGTTGTCGCAACACACTTTTTCCAGCACGTCACAGGAGAATTCAGCTTAATTTTAACCCGCTATCTGTCTGACGTTAACCCACCTGGGAAATCCAGCCCGGGCAAGTCATGTTGGGAAAACATCGCGCCTGAACTAATAGTCGAACCCAGGCCATCGCGGTTCTCAGCCTATATAGGGCACTTTTGTACGGGTGCGTTTGTGTGCGTGTGCTCTGTGATGTCCATTTAACTATAGGCGAGATGGTGTCCTTTTTTACTTCCGTGAACGATATATATCGCTTATTACAATAACAGGACGCTTATTAAAATTTACCCTAAAATGTGCTGTGGATCAAAAATCACGTAAGAAAATTTATTGTCTAAACGTTATTTCAGGGCACGACCTTGCGCGAGTATGTTTCAAATACGACTAAATGACTTATAACCACGAGGTCACAACTTTTGGATGACAAGTTTCGCGCTGTTACGCATCTATGTAATATTAATAAAATGTTTGAAGGCCAAGCTCGTCATAATATCAATATCCATTACAACTAAAGTGCTAAAAAGCAAATAATCATAAACTACTCATACAAAATTTGTGAAATTCTCAAAGCGGTGAAGAAATCTGTTGCAATATTTACAAATTGTGATATTGTTTGAATATATTTTTGCGTCATAGGTTTTACCAGTAAGATCCTATATTTGATACTCCGATAGCATATAATATAATTCTTTTTATGGCAGAGAACTAGAACACTCACATTTCGCCGAGCTTTGTTCCGTCCCAGATGTGATAGGGGGCAAGCCTATCGCCATATCGGGCACAAATTCCAGACTTCGGGCTGATATGGAAAAATCCAATATCAAATATCACGTCTGGGACGGAACAAAGCTCGGCGAAATATGGGTGTACTAGTTGGCTAGTGCACCTCTGCCTACTCCTTCAGGAATACAGGCGTGAGCTTATGTTATGTTATGTGTTTTATAGCAGAGATTAGGAAACGAGCAGGCGGGTCACCAGCAACGGCCTACGCACGAATAATTTTGACTTTTTTATTTTTGAGAATATTTTTATATTTCTTTCTGTTCTACATTTTAGACTATATAAATTTCTTATAAAACAAGTACCGAATTCTATCAATATTACATGCATATGGGTCAAATTGATAACCTCCTTTTTAAAGTCAGTTAAAAAGAATAATGGGTACGTTCCCAACCTGTAGGGTTTGGGACAGAGAGAATTGTTGGCCCACAGATATTTGTTTGAAGTCTGGGTGTTGTGAGACCGAAAGTCTCTCATAGTCTCTGTCACCCACGATACAGGTTATGCCTAGTGTGGGGACAGGTCTAGGTGTGTGACTGTTGGGTGTATTTATTTATTTATTTATTAATTGGGCCACCGAAAATCTCACCGAACGAAACCAACAGCAAGCTATAACTTTACATACATTTTATGTGAGAGTGATATCAGACCGGTCGAGCCGGCCCAATCGTGCTATAGAGAATAACGTATCTTGTGGAAAGACAGTAATGTTGTTTTAGTGGCAGACCTACGCTGTAGATAGTCTACAGCACTCTCTTTCTACCTGCCCTTATCCCACATTAATGTGGGGTCGGCGCAATGTACTTTTTCAAGCATGTTGCAAAAAGAATTTGTCTTAGTTTTAATGACCGGCTGCCTGCTTAATGACAATCCCAGATCCAGTCCCGGAAAAATTAAATTAGAAAATTCGCTTTTCCCGACCTGGGAATTGAACCCGTGACCTCGCGGTTCACAGCCCATTGCTGCCTAAACAAAGGAGGCGACAAAAGACGGCGTTTCATTGTATTACCACAAAAAAGTAATCACTTTTCGTGGTAATAGGTTTATGAAAAAAAAGAAGACTGAAAAATGAGGGATGAGTGTAATTTTCGTGTAAAAGATTTTAAGATCACTTAAAAAGATTTAAGTGAAGTTTTTATTATAAGTGCAAGTTTGCTCCATACTCGTTAAGTATTCTTAGGCCATTGCCCCAAGGTCCCTTAGAAGATACTAATGCATTATATATTAGTTTTCAATAGACTCAATGATAGAAGAAAAATAAGGACTTGGCATAACTAAATACGTGCTTACTGAAGCCGGTTCCGCCATTTTAGTTTCACAATCGATTTAAACATGTAAGTTGTAATCGTGTCATAAGACTTTAAATACATATAAATACTTTTTGATTTTATGAAATACGGTATTTTAATTGCAATAATACAAATTCTGGAATATGAAGATGTCTAACTGCTATTATTGGAATTATAAAACCTTTTATTGGAATATTTCGCCAAGTCGCCATTTTGGTTTGTTTCCATACATTACACCTACTTCTTTTTTCGTAGTCATGCCAAGTCCTTATTCTTCTATTGTTTTTGAATTGGCTACTTGACTATTTTTTTTAAAGTATTCAGGGCTATTTATTAGTTTTATTAGTTTATATTACCATGTATAAGGTGGTCATCATCCGGGCGGTTATGAATATCATACCACCAGCAAAAATGCATGGATCGCGTAAGATGGATTTGCTAATAAATACAAAGGAAAGGAATTAAAAAGGAGTCGTGAGAAACAGCTAGTATGTTTTTTTTAGTAGAGACTGGCAAACAAACATATGGGTCACCTGATGGTAAGTGATCTCCACCGCCCATAAACACCTGGGAAATGGGGCACCGGAAATCTCACTCACCGAACGAAACGCGACAAGCTGCCACTTTACGTCAGTTTTCTGTGCGACAGTGATATCAAACCGGTCGAGCCGGCCCATTCGTGCTGTAGATTTTACTGTCTACGGCGTGGCTCTACCACTCATGAAATGTGATAAAATACTTTCCATCAATAATAAATAATTCTTTCTACCTGTCCTTAACCCATCTTTCGTTGGGTCGGCGCAATATAGAGGTACTATTTTAAACATGTTGCAGAAAGGATTTGGTTTGGTTTTTACGACCGGCTGCCTGCTTGACGTCAACACCCTGAGGGAATCAGTCCCGGGCAAATTAAATTAGAAAATTTGCTTTGTCTGACATGGGAATCGAACCCAGTACCTCCTGGTCCACAGCACATTATATGTTGCTAGTTGCCCCTGGAACAAGAAGGCGATAGCACGCTATAAGCCAATTTACTTTATTTTTAAAAAATAAATGCGATCTGTATGAAAAGCGCTCATTAGCACGATTTCGTAGTGTATATTAATTAAACGCAACTAAAACCAACAAACCAGTTTAAATGTTGTTAAACTTAAAGCGGGAACTCAATTTATTCGCACACCAACTGCTACGCTAATTGTTTGCTCTACTTACTAATTGAAAAACTTTTTAAGTATAAGCAGGATTAGTAGAGCTACATTGTAGCTATTTTATAGCATAAACCAATACGACTAAGGTCCTACCAATGCTTTCAAAAACTTTCTGCAGTTAAACTCATGCAATAAGGATAATAATATTAGCCTGTAAATTGTAATATTACTATCCCACTGCTGGGCACGGGCCGCCTCTACTAATGAGAGGTTAGGCTAAGGCCTAAGGCGTTAGAATTAAGATTCTACCACGCTGGCCTAATACGGGATGGTAGACTTCACATACCTTTGAAATTCTTGTGGAGAAATTCTCGGGTATGCAGGTTTCCTCACGATGTTTACCTTCACCGTTATAGCAAGCTATATTTCACAACAATTATTCGGCATATATAATATTTATTCGGCACAACATAATGCGACACAATATTAACAGAAAGGAAAAAGAAAAAAACATATAAGGAGGTTACAATAAATTGATGACAATAACACATTACAAATTACAACTTTGCGTCTCACGATGCTGTCGAAAAGGTTTAGGCTCAGCATATGCCAGACAATAAGGGCCTTACCTACTTATAAAAACAGTTTAGCTGAGCAAATGGCTAAGAATAGTCTGTCACTTTTTTCCTTGTGACACATTGTTTGAAAATAAAAGGGACAGGCTATTTATTTATTATATTCTTTACCATTTGCTCAGTTCAACAGTTTTTATAACTGTCTGTCACTGGTTTTCAGCCAAACCTATGAGTACCTACGTTACTCACCTAAGACCTGGTGGCGTGGTTGTATTTCCATACGACTACCTTCCTGAGGTCTCGGGTTCGATCCCCGGGTTGGGAAAAGTGATATTGGATTTTTCCATTTTAGCCCGGAGTCTGGAATTTAGCCCGATATGGCGATAACCTCGTCCTCTATCACATCTGGGACGGAACTAAGCTCGGCGAAATGTTGGTGGTCTAGTTCGCTAGTGCGTCTCTGCTACCCCTGCGGGGATCGAACCCGAGACCTCAGGACGTTAGTAGTACCGAAATACAACCACACCACCGAGGCAGTCAATTAAAAAACAATTTCTTCCCACACCCTACTAAGCTGGTAATTCCATAGCAATGTATTGTTTATATCATCTCAATTTATTAGCAATATATCAATTGCGGCTTGAAGCGGCATGCTGTGAAACACCCCTAAATTTTTCAGTATGTGTTGAACCACGGAGGAAGACGCACGCGTTCTGACGCCTATATTCAAAGGCGACTAACTTTGCGATCTATTAAACATGTGTTTTCGTGCTATAGGTAAGGATTGAGTGATTAACGTGTGATGTGAATTAATTGGATTAACAATTTCAATGCCTGGTAAGACGTTTTAACAAATTAATTACTAAATGTATTAATCGGTGGCGTGGTGGTATTTCGGTACGACTACGGTTCTGAGGTCTCGGGTTCGATCCCCGGGTCGGGCAAAGTGATATTGGATTTTTCCATATCAGCTCGGAGTCTGGAATTTGTTCCCGATATGGCGATAGGCTCGCCCCCTATCACATCTGGGACGGAACTAAGCTCGGTGAAATGTGGGTGTTCTAGTTGGCTAGTGCGCCTCTGCCTACCCCTTCGGGGATACAGGCGTGAGCTTATGTTATGTTATGTTGTATTAGTTGACACGTAAAATAAAGCTTTTCGACCCACTTCCACAAAGGGAGGAGATCCTCAATTCGTCTGTTTTATTTATGTTACTCGATATCTCCGCCAAATGTACACCGATTTTCAAAATTCTTTTTGTGTTCGATAGAGGTTATTTCAAGGGTGGTCCCATATAAATTTGGTCACGATCGGTAAATTGGAAGTCGGTCAGATAAGTTTTAAACTTGTGATTATTTTATAGCAGAGACTGACAAACGAGCGTATGGGGCACCTGATGGTAAGTGATCTCCACCGCCCATAGACATCCAAGACACCAATCATGGGTGCGTTGCTAACCTAAAAGGAGGGGGTAATAGGGATTGGATAAGGAACTGTGGTAATTGGGCCACCGGAAATCTCACTTACCGATCGAAAGGGGACAGCGAGCTACCACTTTATGGCGGTTTTTTGTGAAACAGTGGTATCAAACTGGTTGAGCCGGCCCATTAGTGCTGTACACGTAGTTACGACTACAGCGTAGCTATACCACTCTTTTTTTTTAAATAGTAGTGGAAAAAATTTCATTATTTTTAGTTAAATGCAAAAATAAGGTTCGCCATTGTATAGTAAATTAGATTTTCAATTATTTTTGTATGAAATTAAAACGTGAATCATAGACTTTTATTTAAACAATTGTTTTATATTTGCTAATAGCATACCTCCTTCGCGTCCTTGGTCTAGTAACTAGACCACACTAGACTCTAGTGTATATGGGCTGTAGACCGGGAGGTCCTGGGTTTGATTCCCAGGTCGGGAAAACGAATTTTCTAATTTAATTTGTCTGGGACTGGATCTTCCAGAGGGGGTTAACGTCAGGCAAGCAGCGGGTGGTAAAAATAAGCAAAATCCTTTCTGCAACATGAAAAAGTGTGTTGCGCCGACCCCACAATATTAAGGTGGGATCGGGCAGGTATAATATATGATCATTAATCGACTAAATATTGATTGATAGACTATGAATAAGCTCTTACTCAGAGTCTATTTTAAACATTGCAAAAATATTTTCATTTATCATTAAGTTTATGACAGCGTTTATCGTTTTACATATTTATTCATTTATTTGTAACTCTTGGTTCGCGGAAATAAATTACATCTGTTTCTAGAAGATAAATAAACGAATCTAATTTTGCAACCGTGGGAATGTACATCAAAATATTTTAAGAAAATATTATGCTTTCGTTTTATAGCCTTCTGTACGGCAGGAGAGTACGATGATGCTGCAGGTTCGATTCCCGAATTGAGACAATGTTTCACCATTTATAATTTCGATTCTGTGTGATTGCCTCGATACGATTACCGTCCTGAGGCCTCGGGTTCGATCGCCAGGTCTAAGTGATATACGCTTTTTGTATTCAATATTAGTTCGGAATCTGAAATTTGATAGGTTGGTGGAATTAATGGAAAGAATGGTGATAGGTTCACCCTATCACATCTGGGACGGAAATGGGTTCTGTAAAATATGGGAGTCTATTTCTCTAGTGCGCCTCTGCCTACCCTTTCGAAGAACCTGGCGTGAGTATATATGTACGTATATAAACTCTTATAAAGTCCATTGAGAATATGGTAGTAAGAAAGCGAGACATTTATTTTATTTAGGTATTTAATTCCTTGTTTTATTTACCGACTTCAAAAAAAGGAGGAGGTTAACAATTCGTCGGAAACTTTTTTTTTATGTATGTTCCCCGATTTCTCGAAGACGCCTGGGCCGATTCGAGAAATTCTTTTTTTGTTTAAAAGGGAATACTTCCCAGGAGGTCCCATTAGCACCAAGTCAGGATCTGATGATGGAGGGTATTAACTAGTTACTCATGCAGTAAACTGTCTTCAGCACATCTTAGGGCCACTTCTCTGAATTTGGGCAGGCTGCAATACCGATATACTCCAAAATAATGTCGAGCAGTCGTATTGCGGCATGATACCTACTCCAACAAATGTCACCGAATGAAATTAAAGTGTCTTAGTATTAAGCGGACCTTGGCATTCAGGATAAGGTTCAGATTAACTGTAAATACAAGCCCGTCTGCCAAGCAAAGACTTCTATGTATTTACGCCCGGTTCCAATAAACAATCTCAGTTCGAATGTGCAGATAGATTACAAAAATTAGCCAATAAGAACACAGTTTGAACATGACTCCGTCAAATGACTTGATTTGATTGGTTCATAATCGCGATCTATCGGCACTCTAAACTGAGATCATTTATTGAAACCGGCCGTAAGACAAGCTTCGAAGTAAAATTGTGGCACATGACCATCAATATAATATACCCTAGATGCACAGTTCTTTGCAAATATCCTCCTAAAAAGTTGTCTCAGGAATAAAACAAAGAAAAAGATCACAAGCATGTGTCATAAAGTAGCTTTTTAAACGAAATGATCCAGCGTTTTTAAATTCGAATTTTCAAATTTAGAATTCTATCGGCGTCCAACTGTAGGGAAAAGGAGTGCTTAAGCACTTCTTTGCTGTCCCATTTTCCGAGCGTCAACTGTGCATCTAGGTAAATAATTTGAATGCACATGACGGCTAGTGTTTGACGTTTCACGGCTAAGGAAAAGAGCAGATTTCTATAGTGAGTTGAGGTCTATTAACAGAGACTTAGTGCGAACATTCTATGTACCGAACAGCCAGTCTACTAGTATACATAGTCTTTTCTGCCAAGTAAATATTTACTGTATTTATTCGAGTAACAAACAAATGTAAACTGGATGTTGTATTTGTTTTTATTACTATGCAGCTGGCAACTGAACGCTATAAAGACAAAAGCAACGTAATTCACTACAGATGTAATTACTGGAATAAAAGGTCACTTTAGTTTAATATTTAGAGGTGGAAACTTAAACTTTTAAAATAGTTTATTTTCGACCGACTCCCGAAAAGGAGAAGGTCCTCAATTCGTCTGTATTTTTTTATGTATGTTTCGCAATATCTCCGCCGAAAGTAGACCGATCTTCAAAATTCTTTTTGTATTCGATAGAGCTTATTTCAAGGACGATCCATACAAATTTGGTCACGATTGGATTTGAAGTCGGTCTGTCAAGTTTTTAAACTTTTGATTATTGATATTTGAAATAACAGAAACTACTATAAAACATAATTATCATCATCCTCGTCAGCCACAGAACGTCCAGTGCTGCACGTAGGCCTTCCCTAAAGACTTCCAGATCGACCTGTTGGAAACGGCCTGCTTCCAGCGACTTCCTGCGACCTTTATCAGGTCGTCTGTCCACCTAGCAGGTGGACGTCCAACGCTGCGCTTACCGGTACGTGGTCTCCACACGAGAACTTTTCTGCCCCATCGGCTACCGGTTCTACGAGCTATGTGAACTGCCACTTCAGGTTGCTAATCCGCTGGGATATATCAGTGACTTTTGTTCTAAGTACAGCAATGGACGTCCTGTGGCTGATGATGATGATGGCAATAGGCATGCCCCCTGTCATATTTGGGATGGAACTAAGCTCGGCGAAATGTGGATATACTAGTGCGCTTTTGCCTACCCCTTCGATCATACAGACGTGAGCTTATAATATGTTTAATAAATGTTCATCGAATCCTAAATACTGGATTACAAGTTCCGCTAATCTGGGTCAAATTGTGGTCGATCCGGACTCAAACCCACATCACTCTAGTATCGCATGTTTGTAACTTTGCTACGAAGTTTAGGAAATCAGAGTGTTTGTTATTAATTTATAACTAAGGATGCTTGCTTGTTGTAAGCTATGTACTTCTTGAAGATGTATGTATTTCATATATTTTCCAACATTTTGAAAACACGTTTTTTGTTGTAAATTGTAATGAGCGTCCTCGCAATGTAATAAGTGGTAGATTGCGTTACTGACGTTTGAGACCATTTTGTATGGAAACTTGTTTGATGCCCCTTCCATAGTTATTAATATTAAATATCTTAACACGACCTGTATGGTTGCTACATCGTACACCGAAAAGCGAGAGCTCAATAGACTTGAGAAAAATCTGCAGGAGAGACATAGAGCTGAAATAGTTTGAAAACCAATCTTTATTACTTTCATCGCTATTAAATAACTTTAAAAAATCACTAACTACAACAATTTTGAATTAGGATAAAAACAAACCTCAGTAAAATCTCTTTGAAATAAATAAGGGCGCTAACTAAATAATTAGGAAGAAGCTAATATAAGTAGATACATTTCTACAAAATAAAAATATCAAAGACAATTAATCCTGCCGACTTCCTCGTATAAAAGCCACAGATTTAAAAAATAATAGAATAAAATTGCCAAATAAATACTTTATTATAATTCTGCTCATGGCCTCGTCTTCCGGAACACCGCGGCATCTCAAAGTGGAACAAAATGTCCAAAACAAACGGAAATATTTATTTCAGTCGCGTCTCGCTTGAGAGAATCTTATTTTAAACTACACTCCATTGTTTATGCTATTGAATTTACAATAGACTTTCTCAGTTTCTAAATATATAGAGTAAAGTTTTTTGATTTCTGCTAATTTTGTTGATAGCAAAACTGATATGATACCGGATCAGTTCGTATGTTATGTATGTATGATTTATATGCTAACATAACATAAGCTCACGCCTGTATCCCCGAAGGGGTAGGCAGAGGCGCACTAGCGAACTAGAACACCCACATTTCGCCGAGCTTAGTTCAATCCCAGATGTGATAGGGGGCGAGCCTATCTCCATATCGGGCACAAATTCCGGACAAATTTCGGCAATTTTCAGGCAAAAAAAAACAATGTATATGCTATTCTGATGTATAATCTTTATAACTGTAAAATTTCCTCGGAATCTATTCAGTAGTTTTTGCGTGAAAGAGTAACAAACACACACTCACAAACTTTTACGTTTATAATATTAGTAGGATTCCTTCTAGCCATTTGAATACGGAACCCGAGAAACAGTGAACTTCCAACCCTTAATTTTGTTGTTCCCTAAGTAAAATAATGTGTCTGTATTTTATTAACAAGAAAATTGTATTGACCATTTGAGCCAAATTAAGTTAAGAGGAAAAAGTGGGTGAACGGTCTGACGTTCAATTTCCTCCTGATGAACTAAATTGCTTAGTATGTGCCTCGTAAGTTGCTTGAACGTGACGGGTTAAGTAATGTTTAGTGGGATCAATAAATGTCGCCTCTTTGGCCTAGTGGCAGTGTATAGGCTGTGGACTGAGACGTCCTGGGTTATTGAACCCAGATACAAATTCGATTGTCAATAATATTCCTGCTAGAGCCACTGATCATAATAAATTATAGCTAATTAAAAACTTAACAGACTGACTTCTGATCGTGACCAAATTTATATGGGACCACCCATGAAATAAGCTCAATCGAAGTCCACATTTGGCGGAGATATCGCGTAACATACATAAAAAAATACAGAAGAATTGAGGACCTCTTTTTTTGCAGTCCGTCGAAGATCAAATTAAATCGTTGGAGAAGGCTTATGTTGAACGGTGAATTTACTCTGATGGTGATGTTTATAATGATGAAAAACTACATCAAATACAAAAACCCCTTTAAGAGTATAATATTTTAAATTCAGTAGCCCGAGCACGAAAAACTAATGTAAATGTAAATGTATTCGAGTTCGCTGCGCACTGATGACGTTTGGTTAATATTTCATACTTTCATAGACGCGCATCGAGTTTGAATACATTTACGGTTGTCAGAAATTTTCCTGCTCAGGCCGCAGGTACTAACACTTCGTACGTATTAGGGTACACCTGTAAAAGTAGTTATTAAGTAGAAATAAATAAATAAATATTTTTTTACGCTGTAACTGGCTTGAAGCAGAGGGCCTATTCTAAGCAAGCCGATGTTCTTAAAGTGACTTCAATAAGATTGAGGACATTTGTAGTGCATTAAACACAATATGTAGTGAAGTTGCAAACACATATGAAACTGGGTCACAAGTGAGTAGTCTCAAGTTACATATAAATGTACTTCCAATATCCAATGCATTACAGGAAATTGTATGAATAAGTTTTCTAATGCACGACATTCATGACGGGGAAATAGAGGAGCTCACACACTTAGATATACCTCTATGTATAGACATGAGTTCTAACTTCTAGAACATTGGAACTTTTTTTAACGATTTTTTGTTAATAGCAGAGACTGGCAAACTAGCAGATGGGTCACCTGATAGTAAATGATCTCCGCCGCCCATAAATCATATGTCAAGACACAAAAATAATCATGGGTGCGTTGCCAACCTAAAAGGAGGAAATGGAAGATGGAGTGGGGGGAAGAAATGGGCCACCGGAAATCTCACTCATCGAACGAAACACGACAGGAAGCTGCCACTTCACGTCGTTTTTCTGTTAGTGGTATTAAACAAGTCGAGCCGGCCAATTCGTGCCGTAGAAGTTATGTCTACAGCGTAGCTCTACCACTCCACTTTTTATTTGGATAGGACTGTCTAAAATTTTCCAAGGGTTTTTGATTTTGTCCGAGTTAAATAAAATCATGTAATCTAAAAATAGGATAATTTATATTACTTTTTCATACTGAATTAAGTCTTACATTAATGGCTATCCCAGAAATGCCGAAACAAATTCAAAGGTTACAGTCGCTTTTGAAGTTTAAGCAATTATTGTTACATTATTATCTACACCTGAAAGCAGGATTACTTCTCCATTACCCATACTAGGGAGCTTATGAACTATTTTCTTAGAAAAATGGCAGCCCAAAGGTCCTAAAAGGGACGCTACCATGTCACCGAAGTGTAAAAAATGGTTATAGATTTTCATCACGGGTAAATTTCCAGGGTACAAAGGTGCCCTAAATCGCGTTCGGCGTCAAAACTTATCCGTGATATCAAAAAGGTTCAGCAATTTCTAAGTAAACGTTTGAAAAATGTGTTACCATTTTTTCGTGTTAACACATGGATGAACTAAAACAGATAGGAATTTTCTGACCTATTTAACTCCAATATTTTGGCATGAAAAGATGAAGTCACAGATGTTATTTAAGATGAACCCAAAAATTAAATACAAACATGAAATGAAACTCTCTAAATCTCAGGCTTTTGAATCTCTTATAAACAACAAATGAATGTTAATTGTTAATTTAATCTATTTCGAGAATGCTATGTACATTTTTGTCAAGTCTCGTTTATGGACAGTCTCATTTGATATAAATGAGACTGTCATATACAAAATTATCATTTACTAGGTCACGTCAAATAATTTTTGTGTCTGGTTATAGGACATGGCCGTGTGATTGATAGTTCCATATAAATAAAATTCTTGAATCTGCTATGCTGTTAAATGGATCTAAATCGGGTTTTAGAGTGCTTTCATTGATTATTGTGGGTCAACCAAACCTAATGCCTGTATATTTCAAATCGACAGCCATTTGGCAAAGTTCTGCTAAAATCCGGTAGCTATTAATTGTATCTGCAAATATAGAGGTATTTACAACCAACAATTTTAACTTGTATAATACAACTGTCATTAAAGTTGTTTTTGGTTTATCTAAAATTGCTCAACATATGGGCATCCCCTAATAATAATAAGAGTTATACCGCTAACCTAGTGTGGGTTGATAGACTTTACATACCTACTTTAGAAATTCATTGAGATAATTCACATTAAGCAGGCTACGTATGGTTTTTTCAACGTTAAAACCGCCATCTTTGATTTTTAAATTTGGAATATCTTTAGTATTCAAAACAAAGGTAATAATTCAAACACAACACATATAGGCTGCGTTCCACTAAGCGTTCACAACGATCAAAATGCTCCTTTAGTCATTCCACATAACGACCGCGGTCGTTGTGGTCGCGGCGAAAACGTCACTTATGACGTCATGACTTACGCTCACGCGAAGCTCACGACGACCCATCTAAAAAGGTGGGTCGTCGTGATCGTTGAGAAAATTAGCGGCGTTTTCAAAACTCAATAGATCAAAAATGGCGACCGTTAAGCTTACGTTATTTCATGCGGAAAGATAATATATTTTAGTAGAAGTGAATGTTTCTGCAGTGGATATAAAAAAATAAATTATATTTTTTTTCAATATAAATCGATTTAGACAATAATTAAGTTTATTTTCAAGGCTTAGAGATTATAACCAAACCTGTTAAAAATTTTGCATTATTTTTATTAGTTCGCCGTTTTTATTATTTACCTCCACGCTTAAAACGCTCTATAATCCATTCCACTTGAGTTTACGACAGTAACGCTCACAAGCAAGTGGAACGGGAAAAACTGCGGTCGTGAGCGTGATCGTTGTGAACGCTTAGTGGAACGCAGCCATAAACAACACAACTAAAATCAGAACAAAACAAATGTAATAAACTTTGTATAGTGTCTACTACTGCTCTTCCTACGGCTGACTAATGTAAGTTCTTAACTAGCTTTGTTCTTGCAGTCATGTCTTTTGCTTTATAATACCGAGTTTAATTGTTGCAATAGTTTTACTCGGCTTTGTGAGGTAAAAATTCAAATGATTTTTATTTCTTTGAATTCTGATGCATTTTCTAAAGCTTTTATGGAATCGTGATGGTGTAGAAAAGCATAAACTTCATATAAAAAGTAACATTTAAAATACGCCTTGTAATTTCTCTCGTAACATTTTTTCTTTTTTTTCTTTCTAATATACAAATTCTTTTTCATCTCATGAAATACCAAGGAGCTTACACGTCGCGTCGTTACATCACTTGATGCTTAGGCCGTTTCTAGGGGTATATCTTGGGTCGTTTATGGGAGTACATCTTTATATCCCTGTGCTTGCTTCTGTCATCCGCCTGTCCTATCACAGATCGTCTTCTTTCCTCTTTGGAGTATGAAGAAGCATTTACGCAAGCCAGCATTAGTCTAATGAGAACCAATAAACTCATTGTTTGTTTTTTGGACTGGCATTACCATCAGGTGGAATGTAGACTTAGCTCAAAAAAAATCACAATTGAAATAAATTGTCCAATCATCTATCAAACTGTGACACCATTACGTAACTCATAAAAACATAATAAAGGCGGGGTAAAGTAAAAGCTATAAAGACCAGGTCCATTGCGAAGTCAAACGCTGTAATTTAACAGCGGTGGTCGCAAATGTGCCGGCAGTAAAGGTGAGACGAATTCCCCATAAACCTTGACAACTTGGTCGATTACATCATGTAAGGTGATGCGATTTTAATTATGCGGTTTGGTTTACTTAGTTTCTTTATGATTTTGGACGACTATACAATAAATACCGGACTTCCGACGTGCTGAGTCACTTAAAAAATGTTTAAATGTATCTACTAATGTATGTAATGACTGCCTCGGCGGCGTGGTGGTATTTCGGTACGACTACGGTCCTGAGGTCTCGGGTTCGATCCCCGGGTTGGCAAAGTGATATTGGATTTTTCCATATCAGCCCGGAGTCTGGAATTTGTGCCCGATATGGCGATAGGCTCGCCCCCTATCACATCTGGGGCGGAACTAAGCTCGGCGAAATGTGAGTGTTCTGGTACGCTAGTGCGCCTCTGCCTACCCCTTCGGGGATACAGGCGTGAGCTTATGTTATGTTATGTAAATGTATCTAGTTTTGTATCTGATCTTTCTATGTAGGCTGTGAACTAAGAGGTCCAGGGATCGATTTTTAGATAAGGCGGGTGTTTTTCTAACACGCTTTGTCCGGGACTGGATCCCCAAGATGAAGTTGACGTCAAGCAGGCAACTGTTCGTCAAAACTAAGCTGAAACCTTCAGCAGCATGTTTGTAAAAGTGTTTTTCGCTTACTCCAAATTGAGGTGGGATAAGGGCAAAGGAAAGACAATTGATTACAAGCACGGTTGCGTGATAAATTATCTTCATTTAAACGAGACTTTACCGTAGATTGAAAAAAGGATCGATATTTCGCGTCATGTTAGGCTATCTATACTGCCTTACTGAAAACGGTTATTAAGTGGCAGCTGGTGATCCCTATTTTGCCTTAACTCACCATGATTTTCTTGGTACGACATCTATGGGCGCTGGATATCACTTACTATCTGCCTAGTAGGGATGCTAGGTGGGATCCAACTACTCGTTTGCTGGTCTGTTAAAAAGACAAATGTCCAAAGAATTCTATGTATACTACTAGAAAAGCTGTTTAGAAGTATAATTGTGTCACATTACGGGAAGTATTGGACGTTTCACAGTTAAAAGAGCAGTGTATACTCTAAAGGAATTGCGGTCAATTGACATAAACGTAGCCAGTCTAGTAATACATAGAAATCTTTGCACATGTCACTCATTACTATGTTTCATCACTATTCAGCGAACTCTAGTAAACAATCTATGAAAATCTTATTTCCTAGAAGACCGAAGAGTCAAGCAAGCAGATTCGCGAGTAAAGGCTATTGGGGAATAAATCGCGTGTAATGTCTATTAAAGTCTCGTTACCTTTGTGTGTTCTTGAGACGTTACGATTGATTGGGACCAGTCTACGTAAACATACTACTCGCGTAGTTTTTATTAGATTTATAGCCTTTTTATTTATTTTAAAAGTCTTGTTAGTTGATGAGTAAGTAAGTTTATAAAGTGTTTTGAGTGGTAGAGCCACGCTGGAGACAGTTACGTCTACAGCACGAATGGGCCGGCTCGATCGGTTTGATACAACTGTCCTTAGACTAAATCAACTGTCTCACAGAAACTGACGTAAAGTGGCAGCTTGCTTTCACATTAGCCGGAGATATCGGGGAACATACTTAAAAAAATACAGACGAATTGAGGAGTCGCCGACGAATCGAGGTCTATTGGCAGCATACATAGGTTGTAGACCGAAAGGTCGTGGGATCGTTTTCCAGGTCAGGCAAAGTGAATTTTCTAATTTCATTAGCCCGATACTCGATACTCCAGAGGGGGTTAAAAAAAAGCCGGTCCTAAAAAATTTGCCAAATCCTTTCTCCAACATGCTTGAAAAGGTGTGTTGCGCCGACCCACTTTGAGGTGGGATAAGGGCAGGTAGAAGACAGACAGACAAAGACAAGTCGGTCGAAAATAAATTAAATATCCAATTAAAATTGTAGCTGAAAGGCGTCGCCATTAATTAATCAGAATTTCAACACTATATTCTAGGAAGGGGCTGGCAAAGTGCTTGACAGCGTTAATGAAATTACAACACAGTCCGGGCACACCCATGTACCTATAACACAGTATTACTTAGTTAATACAGGACAAAGGCACGAAAATTACATATATATATATATATATATATATATATATATATATATATATATATATATATATATATATATATATATATATATATATATATATATATGTATATGAATGTAGCAAACATTTTTTTTCTCACGTTTTGAAATAATGTTTTACACTTATGAATTTGGTTTCGATAATTCTTTTATATCAAATTGCTTCGGAATTCATAAATGTTTGTAGTTCTAGCAACTCAATGTTGACTTCATGCAAAGAGTTTTAATATTACCAACTAAAGAGGGGCTATCTAGACAGTTTCTATGAAAAAAAAATGATCTCAAACGCCATCTACCATTTATTACAATGCGAGGGCGCTGATTTCAATTTACACCCTAGAATGTTCTGTGAATATTCACGAATCACGTAACATAATTTTATTGTCTATACATTACGCAGCACGATCTTGCGCGCGTGTGTTTCAAATACGACTGAGTGACTTATGACCTTCAGGTCACAACTTTTGGGTCACAAGTTTCGCGCTGTTGTCCTGTCTACTTTGATGTGATTTTTGACAAATAGCAAAAGTAGAAGGTATTTAATTCGTCTGTATTTTTTTGTATGTTACGCGATATATCCGCCTAATATGGACCGATTTTCTGGATAATGCATATTTTAAAAATGGTCACATATCAATTAGATTACCATCGAATATATTTTGAAGTCGGTTGGTTAAGTTTTTTAACTTGTGATTATTGATAAATTCAGTTTAGTTTTAGCAGCTAAATTAGTTCTGACGTGGATTGAACAGATTAATTTCAACATTGATTAGTATTTAAATGATAGTAACTTAGTTAAACACGACGTGACGCCGTCTAATGAAAATTTGATTGTTTAATTTTCGATCGATCTCTTCTCTGGGATTGATATTGTTTATTGAATCCCGCCGACAATGGACGATGACCCTAACAATGGATTCATTCGATTTATTTCGTGCATAGCAACACATTTGTACCAACAACAAAACAAAACCATCAATCAATCAATATTATCCCATTCTACCATCTGAACGAAAATAGGACGGTATAGGAATATTCAAATATTGTGGGTGGCGACGTGTGAGGCCTCGATGTACATGTACAGTCGGCAACAAAAGTTAATACACATTGTATAAATTTCAAGTTTCACTGCCTACCACCTCTTTTAGCATTACTATTATAATCTTACTTGTACTAATTCCCGTACAAAAACACGAAATAAGATTATCATAATACTGCTATATGAAGTCAGAGATTTACTCGAGAAAGGTCAAGTTAAAAGTACCCTAAACCGACGTGCATGCATGAAGAATGTAATGAGACTGAATGAGGCGAAAGAGGTGTGTAAGGATCGTAGCAAGTGGAAATCCGTTGTCTTTGCCTACCCCTATGGGAAAAAGGCGTGAGTCTATGTATGTATGTATGTTTGTAATACTGCTATAAGAGCTGGTGGTAACCCCTCCTGATTGTGTTTATTATACCGCGTGTTGCAAAAAGTTATGAGTGGTAGAGTCACGCTGTAGACAACTACATCTACAGCTCGAATGGGCCGGCTCGACCGGTTTGATACCACTGTCTTACAGTAAACCGACGTAAACTGGCAGCTTGCTGTCGCGTTTCGTTCGGTGAGTGTGATTTCCGGTGGCCTACTTCCCCCCCTTCCTTTCACAATCCCTTTTTCCCTCCCCTTCCATTTCCTCCTTTTAGGTTGGCAACGCACCCATGATTTCTTTTGTCTTGGGTGTCTATGGGCGATGGAGATCACTTACCATCAGGTGATCCACCTGCTCGTGTGCCAGTCTCTGCTATAAAAAAAAAGAAACAAAAAAGTTGGTACTAATAACAATTCCAGATACAGAAGAACTATTTAAAACGTAATCCTAAATTTAAAAGATAAGAATTGAACTGACTGAAGACTGCCTCGGTGGTGTGGTTGTATTTCGTTACGACTACTATTCTGGGTTCGAACCCAGGTCGGGCAAAGTGATATTGGATTTTTCTATCACATCTGGGACGGAACTAAGCTTGGCGAAATGTGGGTGTTCTAGTTCGCTAGTGCACTCCTCAGGAGATACAGGCGTGAGCTTATGTATGTATGTATGTAAGAATTGAACTTATTTTTTTAATCAAATTATGAAGCAATTGGATTTTAAAATCAGAAATCAACTTGTAAATTAGTAAAAGAATGGCTGTGTGTATGCTACAAAAAAACGAATTACCCCAGAAATGGTTCGCAGATGTACAGCAGATCCCTCAATAGGCCAGAAAACATTTTTTTCGTCATAAATTCCAGTTAATATAATCAATTTGCCCCCTCTTCTATAAAACAAACTCTCCAAACTGACATCCCGAAAACTTCTTCCGGAATTTTGTCTGGAACATTGTCATACCCAAGTCTGTCCACATATGGGATAATGCATAAGGGATCCCACACCACTGTGGGATCAAAACACATTTTAAAGTATAGTTTACAAAAGATTCACCTTAGTTATATCGCCTATAGGGGCTGTGAACCGGGAGGTCCTGGGTTCAATTCCCAGTCGAGCGAAGCGATTTTTCTAATTCAATTTACCCGGAACTATATCCCCCAGGGGGTTAACATCAAGCAGGCAGCCGGTCGAAAAAACTAAGTCAAATCCTTTGCAACATGCTTGAGGGAGTGTGTTGCTTCGACCCCACATTAAGGTGGGATAAGGGCAGGTAGAAAAAAAAATCGAATATTTAACATCTTTTGTAACCGATGATACAAAAATCAGACTTTCGGAAATGTTTGTGTATAGTTTGGATTTACTGTTATTCTTTTGAACAAATTTCTTTCAGCAGTTGCGCTTTGAATTACAGTCTGTCGCTTTGGTTCATCGGAATATCTATTGAGTTAGTTCGATGAAAGATTTCCGAGTATTCCTTGATGTTTTTGAGAGGTAAAGCTTCGCTGTAGAGTGTTACGTCTACAGCATGAATATGGGCCCTAACAGAAATATTTTTGGATAGAATTCGTATCGAGCTTGATGCACGTCTATGGCATTTGCATGATTTTTTTTATAGCAGACTAGCAAACGAAAAGATGAGTCACCTGATGGTAAGTGATCTCCGCCGCTCATAGACACCCAAGACACAATAAGAATGATGGGTGCGTTGACAACCTAAAAGGAGGAAATGGAAGGGGGGAGGGATTGGGAAAGGGGGGGGGATGGGCCACCGGAAATCTCACTCACCGAACTAAACGCGAGAGCAAGCCATTTTACGTCGGTTTTGTGTGAGACAGTAGTATCAAACCAGTCGAGCAGACCCATAGTAAATAGTCCAGGAGTCGAAACTGGTAGATAAATTAGACAAGGACAGATTTTTGTACATTGGTCAGTTAAAGTTAGTATTTTCGAAAATGGTTAGTATTTTCCGATAAAAAGCGTAGACAAAATGATCTCGTGGCGCGCATGCTAGGTGGGCAGGTGAGCTTCTTTTTTGCGAACTCAATTCATACATTCATATTTCTGTTTCCTTCACCATACTGCTGCTTCACCATACTTCTTCCTTCACCATACTGCTCGGATTTCGTTCCGTAATAGTCAGGTAAAGTCTGATTTTTGATAAACTGAGTCAGCAATTTTAGATTTTTTGGAACTATAACATTGTTTCGACCCCTGAAATATTATAGTTTATTCGAGAAGTAATAATGTAAGGGCATTACTAACTGAATACTTTATACCAATATCTTGTTTATCCACTAACTACAAAATGAAATTGTTTTGTCTAACAAATTCATGAATCAAGGAACGGAAAATAACCAAATAATTCTCTTTGTTGGTATTATTATGTCTGGCTTCGATTGATTGTCTTCTGAAACAGTATGGACTGTGATTAGATTTTCATAAGTTTAGTATTAGTAACAAGTGTTATTTTAGGATAGCTTTGTTACATTCTTTGACTGCCTCGGTGGCGTGGTTGTATTTCGGTACGACTACCGTCCTGAGGTCTCGTGTTCGATCCCCGGGTCGGGCAAAGTGATATTGGATTTTCCATATCAGCTCTGAATCTGGAATTTGTGCCCGATATCACATATGTGAGGGAACTAAACTCAACATACACCTTCAACATACTCCTTCGGGGATAAAGGCGTGAGCTTATATTTGTTACATTGTTTATCTTGCTTACTCTGTCTCGTTAGTCTCATATTTTAACTTATACCTGGCATTCGAACCCAGAACTTCGATTTTGCACCAGTGTGAATTGACCTTTAGGCCCGTATTTACTTTGCAATTCATCTGTCTACATATAATTGGCTACTTGACTAGGTTTTTTTTATTAATTTTATAGGAAATTTTCGTCGTCCAAAATATAAAACAGAAAGAAATATTGAAATATTCTCAAAAATAAAAAAGTTATAAGCGATTAAAGTTTGGTGTAACCGTCAAACGGGCAAGAGAAGTATCAGTATAATCACGTCACGCCATAACGGTACGTGCGTTGAAAAGGGATAGCAAGATATCTCCAATATGCCCCCACTCCAGCGGCCTGAGCAGGAAAATTTATGACAACCGTAAATGTATTCGAACTCGATGCACGTCTATGAAATTTGTATGAAATATTAACCAAACGTCATCAGTGCGCAGCGAACTCGAATACATTTACATTTACAGTTTTTCGTGCTCGGGCTACTGAATTCAAAATATGAATTAATGCCTCATTTTTCTATGCAGTTTTTCCAGAAGGTAGTTATTTTAGTTTTATTTGCTATAACACAATATGTGTATAAAATTAAACATAGTACCAATACCCCATTGTACTCGTATTGCTACATAAATAAAGAACGAATGTCACCGTTGAAATATGAAAAATCCTTTAAAATATTACATTATTTATAATATCAATTTGAATAAAATTTGTGGAAACAACCCCTACTTATATTGCGTTAATAAAAATAAATATTCATATTTTCATAAACGAAAAAGACAAACAACGTTTTATGACACAATTTTGTCGTCTCGAGGCGAAAAACTTTGAAATGTCAAGAGAGTCCACTCCAGTGTTCAAAGTTTCATTAACATTTACATTTTTTCCTCACAAGAATGTATTATTACAGTACTTCGGTACAGTTTTGAAGGCTCTCAGCACTTGCGTTATAAAAGTCGTTAGAATCTTCAAGTGAATACTGTTTTTATTTTTCCTTTTGCTAGAAAAGTTACATGAATAATGAATATTTCTATTTTAATATATTTCGACGCAAGTTAGCAATGTCATTGCTTTAATTTATGATTTATAAGTATCATATTGTGTATTGTTATAGCTATAATTTTAACATAAGCTCACGCCTGTATCCCCGAAGAGGTAGGCAGAGGCGCACTAGCGAATTAGTACACCCACGTTTCGCCGAGCTTAGTTCCGTCCCAGATGTGATGGGGGCAAGCCTATCGCCATATCGGGCACAAATTCCAGACTCCGGGCTGATATGGAAAAGTCCAATATCACTTTTCCCGACCCGGGGATCGAACCCGAGACCTCAGAACCGTAATCGTACCGAAATACCACCACGCCCTAAGGCAGCTATGATTTTGATAAAGATATTTTTCAACTTAGAAATAATTTAGCTCAGTTCGCTGAGTGGTAGAGCCACGCTGTAGACAGTTACGTCGACAACACGAATGAGCCGGCTCGACCGGTTTGATACCATTGTCTGATAGAAAACCGACGTGAAGTGGCAGTTCGCTGCTGCTTTAATTCGGTGAGTGAGATTTCCGGTGGCCCAATTTCCCCCTCCCTTTCCCAGTCCCTATTCCCCTCCTTTTAGATCGACAACGCATACTTGATTCTTTTTGTGTCTTGGGTGTCTATGGGCGGTGGAGATCCTAACCATTAGGTGACCCATCTGCTCGTTTGCCAGCCTCTGCTATTAAAGAAAAAAACTCTTTGATTGGAATTTCATCCCATACTAACAAGATCAAGAGTAATTCCAGCGGTAGAATGACCCCAAAGCCAAAAGGGTAACCTTCGCCAAGTTATGTTTATTCCCACATTGTTTCTTAAGTATTTGCCTGCTACGGTTAAGCCAGGTTAACGAGCTTAAAGTAACTAATTCGACTTAACTTTAGCTTAAATAACTATTCAACTACCATTTTCAGCTAATTTTGCCCATAGAATGCGCGAATCATCGATATATTATTTACGTAGATGCACAGTTGACGCTCGGAAAATGGGACAGCAAAGAAGTGTTTAAGCACTCGTTTTGCCTACAGTCGGACGTCGATAGAATTGTAAATTTCAAAATTCAAATTGAAGAACGCTTGCTCATTTCGTTTAAAAACCTACTTTATAACACGTGCTTAGGGTTATATTTGTTTTCATTTAATTACAACTTGTGATCTTTTTCTTTGTTTTATTCCTGAGACCACTTTTTAGGAGGATATTTGCAAAGAACTGTGCATCTAGGGTATAATATATTAATGGCGCGAATCAATTTGATAGCAGCAACATCAGATACGTATGCTAATTTCGCATTATCGATAAAATATTTTTCTTGAACAGACTGACTGACTAAGCAAAGTTTTACTTGTAATAATCACTTTCAAAAAGGAGGAGGTCCTCAATTGCCCACAGATATCTGTTTCGAGTCTGGGTGTTGTGAGACGGAAAGTCTCTCGTAGTTCCCGATACCCACGACACAAGACGCGATCTTAGTGTGGGGTCAGGTCTATGTGTGTGACTGTTGGGCGTTATTTATTTATTTCCCTTTTATTTTCAAACAATGTGACGCACGGAAAAAAGTGGCGGACTATTTTTAGCCATTCATCTAAACTGTTTCATAAGTAAGGTCCATTATATATGCCGAACGCGGTAAAATTTAAAACCTGGCTTTGATTGTGATTTTTTTAATTAGCAAATTGTCAGGGTAGACAGTATCTCTTTGTCTATATAGACTGCACGCAATTAATGGACTGTAAACCATGTAGTCCTGGCTCCTAATAATAACCAAAACTCATTCGAATACGTCGTCGATAGAATTCGTGCTAGCCTCTAGCCAACAGAACATCTTTCATGTTTACAATGTAAGCTAATTTCCAAAGAATTTAAACGCCCTAATTTCCATTTCAATCGCCGTAGATTCGAATGTACATCGTCTATTATCCGAACATATAGGTACTCGATACCCAAATGACTCATGAATACTCATGATTATTCAGGAGGATTTCCAAAACATGGATCCGTTTCTTTGTAAGACCTACTAAGAATATGAATTGCCTTATTTCATGATGGACAAAATAAATAAAGTATTAGGTTTTGCTTGTGGCAGTCGCCGTGATACAGGGACGTGCACAGATATTCAGAATGGGATAGGCATTTGTAAACACGGATGTGGAAAAAATGGCGTAGCGTAGCGCTAGGAGCATTGAAAGTGAAGCGGTTTTCTGCAGATCCGAACTATCGACACGTAATGAATAAATAAATACACTCAACAGTCACACACCTAGTCCTGACCCCACACTAGGTATAACCTGTATTGTGGGTATCAAAGACTATGATAGACTTTTGGTCACACAACACCCAGACTTGAAACAAATATCTGTGGGCCACACAAACATTTTTCTCAATGCGGGAATCGAACCCGCGGCCTCTCGCTTCACAGCCGGCTACTCGCCTGCTGCGCCACTGATGCTGTAATCACGGTGAAGGGCATATTTGTAGAAGTACATTTGTGTGCATGGCTTATTTATGGCGTCCGTTTAACTGTAATCAAGTTAGTGTCTATTTATAGGTACTTGTAAAATGTATTACTTTATTTCTTACATAACATAAGCTCACGCCTGTATCCCCGAAGGGGTAGACAGAGGCGCACTAGCGAACTAGAACACCCACATTTCGCCGAGCTTAGTTCAGTCCCAGATGTGATAGGGGGCGAGCCTATCGCCATATCGGGCACAAATTCCAGACTCCGGGCTGATATGGAAAAATCCAATATCACTTTGCCCGACCCGGGGATCGAACCCGAGACCTCAGAACCGTAGTCGTACCGAAATACCGCCACGCCACCGAGGCAGTCAGGTACTTGTAAAATTTATTACTTTATTTCTTACACCATCATCATAATCATTATTCTTACCATAATGATAATAATTATAATGGGCATCGTGTGAATTTAAAATTAACGCGTGTTAATTTTCTTAATACTACAATATTTTAATTCTTTTCTTTATGTATCAAATTGTTATAGTGTTAGGGACTCGGCTCAGTGTCGCCCGGATGTTTTTCATCCGGGTGTCATTCATTATCTCCCGAGCATATGGCGCTGGGTTGTACGACCGGCGACTCCGACATAACCGTCGCGACTTCCCCCTAGGCGTGGCGGTAGCGGTAAAACACTTTTCCCCACGATAACAAAAAAAGGGGTACTGGGTAGACAATGTCTCTTTGTCGGTATGGTGTGTACACCATTGTGGAAACCTATTTTTAAAAATATCGTGCATCCTTTCTATGTATAAAGGCGCATCTTTGTTTTTGTTTCTCTTGAAATACTACACCAAAACATCTACACAAAACAAAGTTTCTGTTTAGACACAATTTGTCTCAAGTTCATGGAACAAATTACCATAGACAAAAATGTGTAGCAAACCATGTTTTTTGTAATTTTTTTTATATAGTGTTTCCAAAACATAAGACGCTCAAACATTACTAACTTTAACAAATCATTAAGATTTTCATTTAGGCTCAATTACACCACTATTATTAACCTAGAGTTAGTCCTAACCGCAAGTTAAGTTACATGTCATTCATACATTTTCTGTCAATTTAGCTTGCGGTTAGGACTAACCCTAGGTTAATAATGGTGGTGCAATTGAGCCTAAGTGGCCGTTTACTAGTTGTCATTTGTTTCAGTTTCAAAATACGACAATACATACACTCACGCTTGTATCCCAGGGGTAGGTAGAGACTATTGAGCACCACAAGCTACGATCCTGACACACATCTTTTAAAATGTAAATACGACAAATGAGAGTTAAGTTTGGTTTAAAAACCCCCATATAGCAGAAAGGGCGGTGTGACATAGTTGTTCCTTTTTAGGGAGGGGTCTAAATTTGATGGTACAGCCCTACTAATACATTAACATTTAACCTTAATCGTATTTATCAAATAACTACGATTATAGCTGAAATTCATATAATTTTAATATAATAGCGCAAAACGGCATTTAATCCATAACCATTAAGCTGATAATAAACAAACCATCTCTGCACAGGCCAAACGCGTTAACAGATGGTCATTAGATAGAAATGGCGCGTTCATTATCCATTAATGTTCGTAAAATTCATAAAGAACAAACAATTACAAATATTCTAAATATCTTAACCAAAGAATATGTCATTAATTTATTTTCTCAACTCTACTTATAGAAAAAGTTAGCGTTGCCATGTAATAAAGGCAACAGTCTCCGTGGCGCAACGGGCGAGCGGACGACTGTGAAACCAGAGGCCACGGGTTCGATTCCCGCACCAAGACAAATGTTTATATGACCGAAATATTTGTTTCGGGTCTGGGTGGTGTGAGACCAAAAGTCTTTCATAGTTCTTGATAGGATACTGGTTGAACCTAGTGCGGAGTTAGGACTATGTGTGTAACTGTTGGGTGTATTTATCGATCGACTTCCAAAAAGGAGAAGGTCCTCAATTCGTCTGTATTTTTTTTATGTATGTTACGCGGTATCTCCGCCGAATGTGAACCGATTTTCAAAATTCTTTTTGTGTTCGATAGAGCTTATTTCAAGGGTTTCCCATATAAATTTGGTTATGATCAGATTTGAAGTTCGTCCATTAAGTTTTTAAACTTGTGATTATGATTAAGGTTACACCACCTCCCAGATTTTGAATAATAGACTAGAGATAGCATAATTTGCAGGAATGGAAACGCTGTGTCCGCAATCTGCATTATGATAAAGTTATCGCGTCAAACTTGCCACAAAGCTTTGAGATAAGCTTAATCGATAACACTATGGCGAGCTGTGGATCCATCGAGTCTATTTACATTTTTGTACAATTTTACTTTAGCAGAATAATGCAAGACTTAAGACGCGTCTCCAGCACATGTTTTTCTCGGAACAAAATACAAAACACCTACACACCTAGCCCCTTACTTATAAAAATATTTAAGCGCTGCTTATCTTTAACCATAGGTTGTCCCTTCATTTTTAAACAATGTAACGCAAGGAAAAAAGGGACAGGCTATTCTTAGCGAAAAGATAAGCAAAAATTTTTTTATAAGTAAAGGGCCTATAAGTAAGAAAGCATCGATAGCTCAGTTGGGTGTGGTACGGACTACCGAGACAGGTGTCGGAGGTTCGAGACCAACCCCAAAATGGAGCATACACCTCTGACTTTTCTATGTTAAGTGTGTTTTCATTGTGAAATATCGCTTGCTATAACGGTGGAGGAAAACATCGTTAGGAAACCTGCATATCCGAGAATTTCTACACAAGAATTTCGAAGGTATGTGAAGTCTACCAACCCGCATTAGGCCAGCGTGGTAGACTAAGGCCTAACCCCTCTCATTAGTAGAGGAGGCCCGTGCCCAGCAGTGGGACAGTAATATTACAGGGCTAATATTATTTTATTTTAAGGGGCCTAGTGTTTCAGTGCAGGAAACGCGTGTTAATAAGAACTTTTTGATTTCATTTCATTTGATACCACTGTCTCACAGAAAACCGACTGTGCTGTGCTCGCTGCTGCGTTTCGTTCGGTTAGGGAGATTACCGGTGGACCAATTCCCCTCCCTTTTCTAATCCCCCCCTTTTAGGCAAGGCATCCATGATTCTTTTTTTGTCTTGGGTGTCTATGTGCGTTCTCGTTTACCAGTCTATGCTATAAAAGAAACTAAGAACTCTGTTTGAGATTAAGAAGCAAATTTTTTTTTTTAAACACTTTATACATATGACATGTACAGGCTGACTTAATGCCTAATGGTACTTACTGCTAATGGTAATGGAATACCCGAACGGTAAATTAATCAGAATGTTTTGACAGTTCTCCACGCGAAGTCTGCGATGTGGTCGCGTAAGCAGTCAGTGTGCAGTGCTGTGAGCGGCGCCTCCAGGTGTGATGATGCTGAGCTGCCTCTAGCTGGTGGAGTGCAGCTGTACCCGTTCGCTATAGCTCTTAGGGTCAGGGTGCTTCAAGTGAGTACCAGATATAAACTCATCCCTGTACCCCTAGTACAAGTTTATTTTGACAGATCTCGATTCTCGATAGTTTGCGTTTTCTCCATACATTTGACTAGCAGCGCCACTTTGCGGAAACTGCAACGAACTAAAAAATGATTAGAGATACTGTAAACTATCGTTGATTTCGAGAATCGAGAAAAACTGATACTAAAGGTACTGTTTCTAGGCAGGCAGAGATTATGGAGCACCAAGTGCTTCGATTGCACATCTTTCGCTTCTTCCACAGTCGTTAGTTTCATATACCCTCATCGCTTACGAGAACTCCTTGTTGGTGAGTATTAATTTCCAAGCAGCTTCTTAGACAGGGTTTTTCTAAGTTAGTAGTTAGTGCACACGACACGAACATTGTCCTGTAATGTCAGCTTTGATCCTCGGGTTCGGGCAAAGTTGATATTGATTTTCTCAGTATCAGGACAAAGTCTGGAATTTGTAGGACAATATCCCTATCACATCTTGGGACAGAAACGCGCTTGGTAATAAATAAATAAATAACACCCAACTGTCACATACATAGTCCTGACCCCACTCTAAGATCGAGTCTTGTGTCGTGGGAATCAGGAAATGAGACTTACTTTTACAACACCCAGACCCGAAACAAATATCTGTGGGCCACACAAATATTTGTCTCGGTGTGGGGATTGAACCCGCGGCCTCTCCCTTCGTAATCGGTTGCTCGCCCGCTGCGCCACGGAGGCTGACATAATGGGTGCACTTGATGCATCTCTGTCTACTCTTTCACTCTTTTAATAACAGGCATGAGTGCGAGTGTGTTTGATATTGACTTTTTTTTATCTAAGAATTGATAATAATCGATAAAATATCAATCTTCGATGTTAATATCGCTGTGATGTATCTTAATCATATAGACAGCAATTTATCGATAGCTTCAGGCGTGACCTGGAACCGGCGCTCTGTTAATTTGGGAATAAATTATACTCTCACCTTAATATAGGTAAAGTCAATTAATATCAATTAATATTTGTGAATATAGCTTCATTTAAATACTGATTAAATCTAGACTTGTAATTAACTGTACCACTAGAAGTAATTATAACACATCGTAAAAATTCACACCTTTATCATAACACACACATAACATAAGCTCACGCCTGTATCCCCGAAGGGGTAGGCAGAGGCATACTAGCGAACTAGAACACCCACATTTCTCCGAGCTTAGTTCCGTCCCATATGTGATAGGGAGCGAGCCTATCGCCATATCCGGCACAAATTCCAGACTCCGGGCTGATATGGAAAGTCCAATATCACTTTGCCCGACCCGGGGATCGAACCCGAGACCTCAGAACCGTAGTCGTACCGAAATACCACCACGCCACGGAGGCAGTCAAAGTCAGGCACCTTTATCCTCATAGATATACCTACTCCTTTTTTTATAGCAGAGAGACTGGCAAACGAGCAGATGGGTCACCTAATGGTAAGTGATGTCCACCGTCCATAGACACCCAAGACACAAAGAATCATGGGTGCGTTGCCAACCCAAAAGGAGGAATTGAAAGGGGAGGGAAAGGGATTGGGCAAGGGGGGGGGGGTCACCGGAAATCTCACTCACTGAACAAAACGCGACAGCAAGCTGCCACTTTACGTTGGTTTTCTGTGAGACAGTGGTATCAAACCGGTCGAGCTCAATGACTGAGATTTCCTGTTGCCCAACTCCCAGGGGGGAATTGGCCACCCAAAAAGCGAAGAGTCCCTTTCCCAATCCCTACCGCCTTTTCTTAGGCTGGCAATGCACCCATTATGTATTTCGTATCTTGGATGTCTGGGCGGTGGAGATCACTTACCATCAGGTGAACCACATCCTCGTTTGTTTGTCCTTGCTATAAAAATAAATTAGTACTCGAATGACTGGCTAAGATTTTAAATTGATGGCTTTTTTTTAGATTGTCTGCGGTATCGGAGGCTTGGTGGTTGGTGCAGTGGGATGGTTGGAAGAGAGACAGAAGCCAGCCCTAGGTCTGGGTGTTCCTGCAGGAGCAATCACAGTTGTGGCAGCTGGTAAGTGTATCCTTAACTTCTATGTATATTAACTAGACAAGCTGCTTAGAAGAAAAGTTGTGCCATATTACGACGAGTGTTTCACGTTTGAGAGCTAAGGGAAAGAGCAACGGCGCTAGCAGGAAAATTTCTGATAATTTGTTACTTGACTAGTTTTTTTTTAAATTAATTTTATATGAAAACGTCGTCTAAAATATTAAACAGAAAGAAATACTGAAATATTCCAAAAATAAAGTTATAAGCCTTAGAATTTTGGTGTAACCGTCATGTGGGAAAGAGAAGTACATCCACGTCACGCCATAACGGTACGTGCGTTGGAAAGGGATAGCAAGATATCTCCAATATGCCCCCACTCCAGAATTTAAAATATGAATTACTGCATCATTTTTCAACTTATTTCGATACAGTTTTTACAGAAGGGTTTATTTTTTGTTTTAATTGCTATTACATATAAATATGTGTATAAAATCAAACATAGTCAAGTACCCAGTTGTAAACGTCTAAATGAAATTGGAATGAAATTTCCAAGTGGTAGAACCACGCTGTAGACAGTAACGTCTATAGCACGAATGGGCCGGCTCGACCGGTTAGATACCACTGTCTCACAGAAAACCGACGTAAAGTGACAGCTTGCTGTCGCGTTTCGTTCGGTGAGTGAGATTTCCGGTGGCCCATTTCCCCACTCCCTTTCCCAATCCCCTCCCCTCCCTTTCCATTCCCTACTTTTAGGTTGGCATCGCACCCATGATTCTTTTTGTGTCTTGGGTGTCTATGGGCGGTGGAGATCACTTACCATCAGGTGACCCATCTGCTCGTCTGCCAATCTCTGCTATAAAAAAAAAATATTAACCAAATTTCATCAGTTTACAGTTAATGAGAATATAAATTAAATTCAGAATGCAATATCAATAATGCACAAGCACGTAAGCGGAGCCGTGTCCAAACCATTGTTTTTAGCAAAACTAGTTTCTTTGCAAGATTACTTTATTTATTGTATTACTTAACGGTTAAATTCAATTATCAACGCGTGAATAAATCAATTCAATCCCGATAGTTGATATTATAAACGGAATTCTGCGATAGTTGACCTCGATATCGTCAATAATCAATAGTAATTGAATTAATTATGTTAACGGCTTCAAGGTTTACGAAATTTACCTAATATTGAACTTTACTAATTTTCGTAGCAAACTGCGGCCTGAGCAGGAAAATTTCTGACAACCGTAAATGTATTCGAACTCGATGCGCGTCTATGAAATTTGTATGAAATATTAACCAAACGTCATCAGTGCGCAGCGAACTCGAATACATTTACATTTACATTAATTTTTCGTGCTCGGGCTACAGATCAAAGACATTCACCTACTCTAAGATATGCAAGTTTTCTCACAATATTTTCATCCATCGTTATAGGAAACAATATTCATAATTAATAATAAATTAATAATGAAAACATATAGAAAAGCTCCTGGGGTCGGCGAACCTGCGACATTGGTCTCAGTAATCCGGACCACACCCAACTGAACTCCTGCTTTTGTTCAAAAATATTATCAGTTATCCATCATAGTTGTCAGTTTCACAATGGATAAAATATGTATATAAAATCAGCATACATTTACCCCTGAATGAGTGAACAAATCTCCCGGGATGAAACCGGGCTTGCATAGATGGATGAACACGAAAATAAATTTCATTCGGACATGGAAACATTTCAATGTAGGCTCCACAGACGTAAAGAAAAAGGACACCATCTCGCCTATAGTTAAACGGACGCCACAGAGAAGCCACGCAGACAAACGCGCCTGTATAAAAATGCCCTACGCACACACACGTCATTACGTTTCGATAGATCGAATGAGCCGAAAACCCTGCTTCACTTTCAATGTTCCTAGCTCCGTCCATCGTTTTTTACGTCCGTGGTAGGCTCAATACCTATCGCAGAACAGTTCTGTAAAAATTGAATTATTGCTATCGATGTTTTACTTGTCGATGATTCTGTAAAAGCTCTGTTTTGTTTCTAGGGACCGAGAGGTTAACCCGTGTACAGGTTTTAATCAGGCTGATTTTTTGGATTAGGTGACAAAGGCAAAGCCAACGTAAAACTACATTCATGAGTTCAACTCACACGAAAACTTTCCTATATTATACATTTTAGTGTAAAATATATACTGATATATATGATAATAGACTGCCTCGTTGGCGTGGTGGTATTTCGGTACGACTACGGTTCTGAGGTCTCGGGTTCGATCCCCGGGTCGGGCAAAGTGATATTGGATTTTTCCATATCTGCCCGGAGTCTGGAATTTGTGCCCTATATGGCGATAGGCTCGCCCCCTATCACATCTAGGACGAAACTGAGCTCGGCGAAATAAATAAATAAATAAATAAATAACGCCCAACAGTCACATACATAGTCCCGACCCCACACTAAGATCGAGTCTTGTGTCGTGGGTATCAGGAACTACGAGAGACTTTCGGTCTCACAACACCCAGACCCGAAACAAATATCTGTAGGCCATACAAACATTTGTCTCGGTGCGGGGATCGAACCCGCGGCCTCTCGCTTCACAGCCGGCTACTCTCCCGCTGCGCCACGGAGGCTGTGGGTGTTCTAGTTCGCTAGTGCACCTCTGCCTACCCCTTCGGGGATACAGGCGTGAGCTTATGTTATGTTATGTAGTGTAAAATATAAGAGAAATAGTAATATATAATAGACTGAAAACAGAAATAGACTGAGCTTAGAATAACTACTTTATTCTAAGGGTTGAAGATAGAATCACGTCGTTTCCTTAAATATTTTGTAGCGATTAAGCTCTGCCAGTTTTTAATATTCGTAAATTCGGCAATGCATGGAAATGGTTCAAAAGACCATAATTATAAAGTCCACGTGATGATCATCCAATGTGAGTTGAAAAAGTCTGTGTGGACTATTATAGAACAGTCTACAGAATCGCTGCAGTGTTAATATCCACTGCTCCTTTGTTTAACGAATGTTTAGCATGCACCAAAATATCCAGAAATTAAAATTTTACGATAATCTCTCGAAAAACACGTACCTTGAAAATACAATTGAAGTTCATAACATGCGTTTCTGCACGCTCAACAGATTGAAAGAATATTCAGGGGATAAACAACTTTTATTTCGGGTTGTAAAGCAGGTAAACTTTACGGTAATACTATATTTACACGTACTTGTATATAGCTATTTCACTTCATTGATAGATGTACCTCGGATTTGGAATGACCGACAACTTATTTTAGTAGTAGTTATACTAGATTGCATAATAGTGGTTATATTTGGCGATAAAAAAAAACAATCATAATATAATTAAAGAGACTTTAGAAACGTAATCATGGATTTCAAAGTATATTTTACGCCGACAACAGAAATTATTAATGAATGTAGTGTTATTGTGTTTAAACTATACTACAATAATCAAGTACCCCTAGTTAGTATTTATGAGCCACTTTAAAAACACGTCTACTATATGAAAACATTTTTATATCAATTTTGTGGAAAAGGCCTTTTGAGGACTAAAGCAAACAGCTCTTTCTTGGAATACGTATTGATCCTCGAAAACCTTTGCAAAGATTCTTACAACATATTTAATATTCTGCATTAGATTTCGTATCTCACAAGCCCATCCATATTTTATTCCCTTAATATAAGCAAGTATAATTCATCATTAACGATTTTTCCAGCCACATCAGTCTACTTCAGTCGAGGGTTTGGTGGCTGGACTGTAGCTCGGTCAAGGTCTACAAGAAACTGGGGAGCGCCTTGGAGAGCCCTCGGCCCTTCTCCATGCGCCGCTGTTCCACTAACGATGCTGTGGACTGCTGCTATAGGCGCACATATTGCTATGATCACCTTCTGCATAAGATCGTTGTTGAACATTGGGTTAGTATACGTTTTATTATCGGTTTACAATCATTTGTCATTAAGGCTTTTCCCAAAGATGACCGCTCTGTTGGAAGTAACTTGCATTCAGCGACAACCGGCGATCTAAGGCCCAATTAATCTTTAAATACGCAAATACCTGTAAATTTTAAAACTTTAATCTGACTGTTAAACAGGTTCACTAGATATTTTACGCCTGAATTCAAGAAGGCTGCTCATTGCCAAAGCTAACTAACCATAATATGTCAAAGTTAAAATAGTGTTACTAGAAGCAAAGTCAAACAATTTGAAGTGGTTCAACAGGTGCACTATCAAACTAATTTATTTGTTATCACCCTTTCAGAAACCGGAATCAGAGTACCAAATCATCAAATTCCTAATTAAGACTACTTGCTTTAAATTTTGACATAAGATTCAATTGTTGTTTGATTATAAAAGCATAGCAATTAAAATGTTATTTTCTACCGTCTACAAATTCTATAAAGAAGTATTCTAATAATTCTGACTTTTGTAGATGTGGTACCACGACGTGCGTCGGCGTCGCTGGAGCTCAACTATCAGTCTCCATCATGACACTAGCAGCCACAGTGTACATGCTCCAACTGGATCTACGATACGACGCGGCCCTGTCTCCACCGCCGAGGCAGTCCGATGCTCAGATATGCACCGCTGTCTCTATGGTAGGTATGTGTAGACATCTTTCTTTTATTTTTGTTTTATTAAGATTGTTTTGCTTAATCTTGCTTGACTTCTAGTAAAAAAAAGTTTTTTTCACTTTTCGAATGATGGAAGTTTTAGTTTTCTCCGTTTATTTTATTAGTAAGATTTTCGTAAGTGGCGCTTCAGTCACCTATGTTGTTTTAGCAGTATATCAAAATTTGTGTCGTAAGAGATGTTTGAGGGGTTCCCAAGACAATATTACATTTTACAATACTTACTGAGCCATCATCTACGAAGGTAAAAATATTGAAAAATAATTTAAGAAAATTTGTTTTTTCTTCATTTTCTGTTTTCTTTTCTTGTAGACTATGCACGTTCAACTTTTGTTCTTGGTCCACAATTTGAAATTTGATACACAAATGGAATACCTAACCTACATCTATGAAGTAATTCGTAAATAGCTAAATTGTTAAATTAATTTTGATTAACTCACCGAAAATGCTGTCTTCATTAACTACACCAACTGAAATTGCTAGAATTACAGTCAAATTATAATTCAATCAGACAAGCCGTTTCCAAAATGTGCGAATTCGTAATGATATATTAATATTCCAGCAACGTTGCCGACAAATCTCCGCGTTCCCTACATATCGTATTCATATAACACAGATTATTCAGAGATAATACTCCCAAAGATACTTGAATTTTGAAGATCAACATACTAATAATAATAAATAATTTAGCCCTGTAATATTACTGTCCCACTGCTGGGCACGGGCCTCCTTTACTAATGAGACGGGTTAGGCCTTAGTCTACCACGGTGGCTGAATGCGGGTTGGACCACTTCATATACCTTTTAAATTTTTGTGGAGAAATTCTCAGGTATGCAGGTTTCCTCACGAACATGTTCAGACTAAATTTTTTACTGTTATTTTGTTAAAGTATCATATAAAGTTCCGTATTTCAGGACGACATTGAGGCATGAATCAATATTTAAAGATAGTTTTAGATTCTAAGTAAAGTAAAATCTTGTTTTCCTTCTTTCTACCTGGCGTTATCCCGGCCTAATGCCAGGGTCCGCCTTCCTATTTAAATGCTTCAACTTTGCCCGGTCTTGATTATCCTCCACATTAAGAGCATTGGTTCTCATATCATCCTACAAAACGTCCAGCCAGCTATTTTTGCGCAGGTACCCTGCGTACTGCGTACGACCTCTTCAAGATATTTGCGACCAAAATAAAATCTTGTTTTAAAACTATATAATGTCCCGAGCATTGTTCCATAATAGATGAATAGAGGCCTTAGAGGCCTTTGGTCTTTAGTAAACAATGCTATTTTTCACTATTTCGATGAAAGCCATTTAATTCTCAACATTTTTCACATTCGACAATTCTTTTTCTCTAAACTAATTCAATGATCTATCTACTAACATAAAACTCAAACAAATGGTTATTTGTAACAAAACAACACTATTCATCGCTTCAAAATAAATTAGACTTCACAAACGCAAAGCCACAGAAAGCTGTAGATAAATATGCTCATTTCGTTCCACAAATATCAGATTTAAGGCTAAAATAAATTGAAGAGCTGGAGAGCAGTCCGGGTTTTAAATTACCAAAGAATTTAGTCTCACTGTGTGGGATACATAATTCTTTAGACGGCAATTTTGGGTTTTAATTAAACGAGACTGTTCTTTGGTGGTTTATTTTGGTAGCTCTGTGTAGTGCATTTCATTTGTTTTTTCTGTTGTTTTGTGTTATAGGCAGCTTTATATGATTTTTTGAAACAAGTTGATCTTGAAGATTAGATCTCAGCATCAACTAGCTGTATTATAATAAAGTTTTTAAATAGCGTTAATTAAAACAAATGTTTACAACTTTTAAAAATTACAAAAGAAGTACATCTTTTTTTAAGACACTTTCTAATATAATCTTTCTTATCTTAAAATGCAGATTTCGACGTGCAGTCGCATATTAATTATATTTACATACTTGCTTAACTATGTTTGACATAACTGTTGACCAAAATTTACCAGTATCTCAAACTAATCTATTTTAGGATAATCTGTCTGCTTCAATGTTGTCTTAGACTGAGCCGCGTATAATAGAATGATACTCAGGTATTAATCTAGATTTAAAACTAAAGGTTTGTATGTAAAAACTAACTTCATCATCATGGCTTCGCCCGGGCCTCTGCTTATATGGTGAACAGTCGTGTATAATGCAGTATGAGTAGGTAGGAGTATAGGTGTAGGAGGTAGCTGAATTAGAAGTATCTTTTTTGGCACAAACAATCTAATTTGGTTTCATTTTGTTTTTTAAATATTTCTGGTTTTTGTAAAGCGTTATACAACACTCGTATTTTAAATCAAGTAAAAGCAAAAGTAACACACACACACATAAGCTCACGGTTGTATCCCTGAATGGGTAGGCAGAGGCGCACTAGCGAACTAGAACACCCACATTTCGCAAAAGTAATTACTTAATAAAATATTTTCCTTCACAGTTAAACATAAATTTGATAAAAATGTTAGGACGTTAACCAAGTAAGTGTTTACTTGATTATAAACACGACTATTAATAAATCTTTCTTTTTTCTATTCTTTAAGTCTAGATTCATGACTGAGTGTCGTTCTGTAATACGGGCTTAAGAGTAAAAACATTGTGAATGTTTGCGCCAGATTGCTTAGCGCCAGTTTTCTGTTTTTATATTATAAAAGGATTTCTGATAATGAGTATCCTATCCACTTTAATCAATCCCTAACCCAATGTTCTCCCATAATTCCCGTGTATGCATGTTTGTGCGTGCCGACAATCGTCGCGTTGATAGACGCGACTCGCGTCACGTACGCAATACGCGCAATAAAAGCCGAGCGGCGCCCGCGCCGCCGGCAGTCAGCGATGAACATCCCGAAAGTGAGGACGTCGGTTCTCATCTATCGCCCGTGACTCCTAACTTCGCCGCGCGAAGAATCAAGCAAGCCTGTTTGTCCTCTAGCCAGCACTAGAGACTGTGACTAATTGATACATTAAATGTGAATCGTGAACTTATGTGTGTGTGGATCATCAAGCCAATTATAGCAACGCACAACCGCCGTCGCGGTGGTTCGAGATCATTTCGCACGCCCTCTGCATCGCAAAACGAGGTACGTGCATACTGCATACACACTTGCTGACCCATAAATCCAACTCCCTCATCCCTCCAGTGGCTTTCCTAGTGCCTCCGCCTCCAGCCTCCACATTTGGTTGGATTACAACCCCGATCTGTAAACCCGCTTAATTGAATTTCATTATTTTTCCCCCCGCGCCCAGGAGGCGTTACTTACGATTGAGTTCTGGCGCCTCCATTTTATGGTCCTTATCGAGTCGAATCTGTGGACACATTACAGTCCGTAATTTAATTAAAGTAGGTAATTATTACTTGCCACTTCTGGCCCTCAGTGAGTTAGGTAACTTTTTTTTCGCGTTCCGTACGCAACACCCGCTTACCAACCTACTAGGTACCCAGAATTTCTAGACATTCTAGAACTTTCGTATCCCAGTGATACCTTCCGCATTTAGTCTACTTTAGACTCCCTACCGCTTAGGCCTAACGTCTCTAAAAGCGTTATCCTAATAATAATAAATTGTTTTTTTTAACATATATAAAAATACAATAATAATTATAAGCACACTAGATAAATGCGTCTTGTGTCGCATATATTATTTCCATACATAAAGGTACATATAAACAGTACATTCAGTGGATACCTACTTGCAGACATCGCGATGTATTGATACTACATTAAAGTTTCAAACATCGCGCTGTATGGGTACAACATTAAAATTTTGCCCGTAGGTATTTACTACGACATCGATAAGTTTTGATTTGTTATAACGTTTAACATCGGTGTAATTGCGTAATCGGATCAGAATGTCGCATCCAAAGCCGACTGATTCGCAAAGTTACGAATTAATTATTCTTGAATCGCAACGTAATGCGTTGTTCGAAATTCTTCAAACGATTTATGATAACTCTCAAAAGGTTAGCGCTAGTGAGGAACTTAAAGAAAAATTTCTAACTTCAGTATTATCTATCGATGACATTCGATCCCAGTTCAAGGACACTGTCGTCGAATTAAATCGCGTTTCACTTCGCATCGACCCCACTAGTAAACCAAACTTCCAAGCTTTAATTTCGTTTGAAGATTTGTATTGTCGGATTAAACGCGTCTTAAACACTATTGAATCACCCGCACCTTCGGGGGTGGACAGCAAAGCAACATGTTGCAGTAATAAAAATTATAATAAGCCGCGTTTACCGGTATTAGATATTGTGCAGTTTGACGGAGACATACGAATGTGGCCTCTATTCTACGCGAGTTTTAAGTCGATGGTACATGATAACCAAACCTTAACCGACGACGAAAGGTTGTATTATTTAGTTAGCAAACTTTCAAATAAGGCTAAGTCAGTTTTTTCTGGAATCACGCCGTGTGCAGAAAATTACGCCACGATACTAAAATGTCTGACAGACAGATTTGAGAACAAACGAGCTTTAGCAAATGCCTACTTAGATCAAATGTTTAATTTCAAAAGCAGCGGGCCGGCTTCTTCGTCCAAATTTCAAACATTTTTAGACCAATTTGTCACTGCCGCGAGTGCTTTAAAGAATTTGAAAATTGATGATTTAGGAGATTTTATTATGTTGTACCTCGCAACTAAAAGGTTGGACGAAGAGACCTCGCTCGCGTTTGAAAATATGAATCGCGACGTAGAATTTCCGACTTTTTCACAATTGTCTGATTTTGTTAGAGGTCAACTTAAAGTGTATACTAACGCGCAGCTTGGCGCAACCTCGTCCCGTCCTGCACAGATCCCGCGTAATAACAAGTCTCGTGGTCATCCGCCTAACCCACAGACCTACACAGCCATTTCGTCGCATGATAAAAAATGTCTTTGTGATAATTTTGTTCATGAGCATCTTTTTAAGTGTTCTAGTTTTAATCAACTTACACCAACTGCACGGTACAAGTGTGTTGGTGACAAAAGTGCTTGTGTTAATTGCCTTAGTTTGAAACATAAGGTCCGCGAATGCAGTTCAACTCGGAGATGCCGCACTTGTAATCTAAAGCATCATTCCATGTTACATTTTGACAACCCCAAGTCGCAAACGGGTACTGAACCCACGAGCGACTCAGTCACTCGCTCGAACAGCGAGAGCGTGATCGCGCCGGTCCATGCCGCTGTCACCATGACATCGTCCGCCCGGAGCAACAACGGTACTACGGTCTTACTGTCTACAGCTCAAGTCTATGTTTACGATAAACGCGGTCGGGCACATTTATTAAGGTGTTTATTGGATTCGGGTTCTCAAACAAACTTTGTAACTCGCGAGTGCTGCACTCTCTTGGGTTTGAATTGTAATAAAAACACGCAAATGGTTGTGCGAGGTTTCGGTGGAACTGAAAAATCGGTACAGGGTTCTGCAGACTTTAAAATATTTTCCCGCTTTTCCGGTAGCGTTCAATTTGATATTTCGGCGCTCATCGTCGATCAAATTACAGGAAAATTACCACCGGTCCCAGTCGACGAGTCCGCGATTTCTTATGCGCGCTCGCTCAATCTCGCGGACGGTGATTTCGCTACGCCAGGGGAGATTCATATACTACTCGGTGCTAGTGTGTTTCCTCATCTTTTGTTACCGGGCACGATTAATGGTAACAATGTAGGCATCCCGCCTGCCGTAAACACGGTCTTAGGATACGTGATTATGGGCTCCGCACCCATCTTAAAATTTAATAATTCCGCTTCAAAGTCGACGATCGCATGTTGTGCGATTGTCCAACCTTCCTTGGACCACCTCCTCAAACGGTTTTGGGAGCTCGAGGAAGTAACTGCTCCGCCCGCTCAGAGTCACGATGACACTGAGTGTGAAAATCACTTTCGTGCGACCACAACGCGCGATACTACTGGTAGGTATACAGTCGCACTGCCATTCAGAGACGATGTCTCTAAGCTAGGAAATTCCCTTTCAACTGCGCGTAGACGTTATCTCTGTTTAGAACGCAAGTTGCAGTGTTCGCAAGACCTACGCACCGCTTATAATGAAATAATAAGTGAATACCTCAGCAAGGGTTACATTAGCGAAATAGGACTTATTGATAATGTCGATCATAAGACATCGTATTTCGTTCCGCACCACTGTGTTCAGCGTGAAGATAAGACCACTACGAAAGTGCGTATGGTTTTGGACGCCAGTTGTAAAACCAGTTCAGGCTTGTCACTGAATGATGTTTTACATACAGGGCCAAACCTTCAAGGTGATTTGAATTCGATAATTCTGAATTTTCGTCTTTTCAAAATAGCCGTTTCGGCTGATTGCCGTCAGATGTTCCTACAGGTTGGTATGAATGACGCTGATTGCAAGTATCAGCGCATCCTTCTCCGCTTTCATACTCAAGATCCCCTATCGGTCTTCGAGTTCAACCGCGTTTGTTTCGGAATGAAATCAAGCGTATTTCACGCTGTTCGTGTCGTCAAGCAGCTGATCGCTGACGAAGGCCATAGATTCCCCATAGCTGCAAAAATTGCATCCAACTCAACGTATATGGATGACGTTTGCTTCAGCGTATTGTCTCAAGACACGTCACAAAGTGACGAAGAATCGGCTATAGATGCTTGTATACAGCTTATCGAGCTGTTCAAGTGCGGTCAGTTTGACCTTGTGAAGTGGACAAGCAACTCAGCGGCTGTCTTAGCAGCCATTCCCGCTTCACACCGCACGACTCCCGACATCGAAATTGATAAAGGTGCCGTAACTCATAAAATACTAGGTACACGTTGGGATAGGTCTGATGACAACTTTTACTTTAGTGTGGCCGCACCTGAACCAGGATGCACTAAGCGTATTATTTTATCCGCTGTAGCTCGCTTATGGGATAACTTAGGATTAGTGGCTCCCGTCGTTTTGTACGCCAAGCTTCTTATCCAAGAACTCTGGCTGGCAAAATGTGACTGGGATGCCATACCGCCTCAGCGTATTGTTACCCTTTGGTCACAATTTTGTAAGGAATTGCCCGCCCTAAATAATATACGCATTCCACGCCATCTAGGAGTTATACGTGGATGCGTAGTCAACCTGCTGGGTTTCGCTGATGCCAGCGAACGTGCCTATGGTGCCGTAGTATACCTGCAGGTCGTCGTAGGGGATAATAGAAGCATAAGGCTTGTGTGTTCCAAGTCCAAGGTTTCCCCTCTTAAAACTGTTTCCATAGCTAGGCTAGAGTTATGTGCTGCGGTTTTATTATCCAAATTGCTGCGTTACTTGTTGGATATTTTCACACCGCGATATCAAATATCGAACGTATTCGCCTTCACCGACTCTAAGGTCGCCTTGTGTTGGATAAACTCTTCACCACATCGATGGCAGACGTTTGTCGCCAATCGTGTCGTTAAGGTAATTGAAAATATTCCTGCTAGTTGCTTCCATCATGTTGCAGGAGTTGAAAATCCCGCCGACTGTTTGTCACGCGGCCTATCTCCTGCATCGCTCATTGACCACCCCCTGTGGTTTTCGGGCCCCCCGTGGGCTTCCAAAGACCCAGCAGAATGGCCTCTGGCATCGGTCAACTACGATGATGTCGGTGAAGTGCCTGAATCAAAACCTTCGACACACACTGTAACTCTACCAGCCGCCGAATCGCTCATATATTCGCTCGCCCATCGTATTTCCTCGTGGTCGAAGCTATTACGCACAGTCGTTTTTATTTATCGTTTTTTAAAAAGATTGCCTCGTAGGTCAACTGTCACCTGTGAGGACTTAACCTTCGCGGAAAGCAAAATTATATCATCGCTTCAGTGCGTTCATTTTGCGGACGATATTCGTAATTTAAAGAGCAACAAAAATTGCTCACCCGCTCTTCAGAGTTTAAATCCATTCGTGGATAAGAATGAAGTGGTTCGCGTCGGCGGTCGTTTATCAAATGCGGCTGTCGACTATATGCAAAAGCACCCGTGCGTGCTTCCGCGTCGTGATCACGTGGTCGACATTATAATCGACTACTATCACAAACTGCATTTACATGCGGGTCCTGAGCTACTCATGTCTATTCTCAGAGGTCGCTATTGGATACTTTCCGCGCGTCGAATTATTCGTCTCCGTATACACAAGTGTAACACTTGTTTTAGGACAAAACCGCGTCCTTCCTTTCCTATGATGGCCGATTTGCCATCTTACCGCGTCAATCAAGCAGACAAACCGTTCGCACACGCGGGGTGTGACTATGCGGGTCCCATTAAATACACGCCCGTGCGTGGTAGGGGTATTAAAAGCCGTAAGGCTTGGCTCTGCATATTTACGTGTCTTACCACGCGATGTTTGCATATAGAAGTAGCGACAGAAATGAGTACGGTTAGTTTTATCGCTGCGCTTAAACGCTTCATTTCTCGCCGCGGTCCGGTTCGGTGTCTGTATTCTGATAACGGCACAAATTTTGTAGGATGTCGCTCGTATCTGCGTGATCTCTATGATTTCCTCAACGATTATCGTACGCATTTTGAACATGAATTAGCTGAGAGTCGTATTGAAATCAAACACATCCCGCCAGCCAGTCCGCACTGGGGCGGATGTTGGGAGTCTATGGTGAAGGTCGTTAAATCTCACCTATTCAGAGTTGTAGGTCAGCAAGTGCTGTCTTATGAGGAACTTCTGACCGTACTTACGCAAGTTGAGGCTCTCATAAATTCACGACCTCTTACGGCTCTGAGCAGCGACCCCGCTGAGCCGTCAGCGCTCACTCCAGCTCACTTTCTCCATACCGCGCCATTGCTTTCACTCCCCGCTGCTCCTGTAGATTCTTCAAATCTACGTGAGAGACATTCATTACTGGATGGAATGGTCCAGTCATTTTGGCAACGTTGGAGAATGGAGTATTTACATCAGCTACAGGCGCGTGCAAAGTGGACAACGCCGTCCATTCCCATCGAATTGGGATCGGTGGTAATCATCATAATTGACAACGCACCACCTCTTGCATGGCCTCTCGGTGTGGTGGAAGCTGTCCACCCTTCGAAGGATGGAACGACACGTGTCGTCACTGTTAGGACGAACAAGGGGAGCTACGTACGCCCCGTTGTTCGACTTTGCCCTCTGCCTACTCAATAGGCGGTTTCTATGCCCAGTCCTCGTAAGCCCAGACATCCTGGTGGTTGTGGGTACTAGACTCACAACCGATGCTAAGAGGATTGCGGCATCCTTTTTTGTTTGATTCATTTGTGTACATTCACTGTTTATTGTATCTTACATGTATGCGACGTTAACTTACTCTATTGATTCTTATGGTTTCTAAAAGAGAACCTTTTAGAGGGGGGAGAATGTTTGCGCCAGATTGCTTAGCGCCAGTTTTCTGTTTTTATATTATAAAAGGATTTCTGATAATGAGTATCCTATCCACTTTAATCAATCCCTAACCCAATGTTCTCCCATAATTCCCGTGTATGCATGTTTGTGCGTGCCGACAATCGTCGCGTTGATAGACGCGACTCGCGTCACGTACGCAATACGCGCAATAAAAGCCGAGCGGCGCCCGCGCCGCCGGCAGTCAGCGATGAACATCCCGAAAGTGAGGACGTCGGTTCTCATCTATCGCCCGTGACTCGTAACTTCGCCGCGCGAAGAATCAAGCAAGCCTGTTTCTCCTCTAGCCAGCACTAGAGACTGTGACTAATTGATACATTAAATGTGAATCGTGAACTTATGTGTGTGTGGATCATCAAGCCAATTATAGCAACGCACAACCGCCGTCGCGGTGGTTCGAGATCATTTCGCACGCCCTCTGCATCGCAAAACGAGGTACGTGCATACTGCATACACACTTGCTGACCCATAAATCCAACTCCCTCATCCCTCCAGTGGCTTTCCTAGTGCCTCCGCCTCCAGCCTCCACATTTGGTTGGATTACAACCCCGATCTGTAAACCCGCTTAATTGAATTTCATTATTTTTCCCCCCGCGCCCAGGAGGCGTTACTTACGATTGAGTTCTGGCGCCTCCAGTGAATATAAAGTGGGGATTAGGTTTAGGTACCCTAACTTTAAATTAAATGTTGTCTACTGCCTCTCTAGGCTTTTCACTAATTAACCACCAAAAATTATGCACGTAAAAACTTTAAGGATACATTTTGATGTATGAAAGTTCAAGACATTAAATGGTCCAAACTTTTGGCAAGGACCTACTTCTGCTTATTTTAACACTCATTGTTACTTCTAAATTAAGTTTTGCGTGCTTAAAATGTCCGGCTTGGTGTGAATCCTTTATCATTATTATTTATTGTATTTTCATTTATCTAAGCAGCCACTATCGATAAGCACCAAGAGTTTTTTGACATTTCACGCTAGCGACTGCGTAAAATAATTTTAATGACAAAAACCCGAACGCCTCTAGCGGTTACGTGGGGAACTGACGTTTCATCATCATCATCATCATCATCATCATCATCATCATCATCATCATCAGCCATAGGACGTCCACTGCTAAACATAGGCCTCCCCCAAAGATTTCCAGATCGACCTGTTGGAAGCGGCCTGCATCCAGCGACTTCCTGCTACCTTTATCAGGTCGTCGTTTACATACAAGTTATTTTATGTAGTCGCTAGCGTGAAATGTTAAAAACTCATGGTCGAGCTAAATGAATATTTTTTAAAATTGAATTCAAATCGAGCTCGACATGACTTTAATTAAATTCAATAGCTAGATGCGCAAAGTTTTCACCAGTGTTAAAACAAAATCAATTCCAAGCAATTTTCAAAAACAATTTTGAATTTCGCGGCTAGTTCGGAGCTTTCGACTTGATGATGAAGAGCCTTACTATAAAAACAGTTTGACTGAGCAAATGGTAACAAATAGTCTGTCCCTTTTATTTTCAAACAAGGAAAAAAGTGACAAACTATTCTCATAATGATTTCTTCGGTTTACGCGAATGACAATTCTCAACCATTTGCTGAGCTAAACTGTTTTCGATCGACTTCCAAAAGGAGGAGGTTTTCAAATCGTCTGTATTTTTTAATGTATGTTACGCGATATCTCCGCCAAACGTATCGCTTTTCAAAATTCTTTTTGTGTTCGATAGACCTTGTTTCAATACCATAATTTGGTCACGATCGGATTTGAAGTCGGTTAGTTAAGTTTTTAAACTTGTGATTATTATTATAAGGCCCGTAGTTCATGGTAAACACAATGACGATGATTGACAGGTACCCCTAACGTCAGTAGCGATAACCAGCGGCCACAGCGGCGATGACACCGGCAGCCCTCAGAACAAGGAGAAGGAGGCACAGCCCCCCGAGCCGACCTGATGCTGACCACAATCATCTACTGCCTTTTATAACATTTCGTTTTGTATCTTATCTTGTACACATGGATATGAAAACAACCGATTTTTTTAAGGATGATCAAATCAATATGCAACGGAGCTTTGAATTCAATAGTGTCAAAATAAAGAGTTCTGGCAAAGCGTTGACCACGCTCTTTGATATGAATGAGATCAGTAGCCCGAGCACGAAAAACTAATGTAAATGTAAATGTATTCGAGTTCGCTGCCCACTGATGACGTTTGGTTAATATTTCATACAAATTTCATAGACGCGCATCGAGTTCGAATACATTTACGGTTGTCAGAAATTTTCCTGCTCAGGCCGCTGATCAGCCTTTGAGAACTGGCATTAATGTGAGGTCGACCTAACTAAGGTTAATTATCCATCGTATAATTCTGATTAAATCAATGTTCTTGAGAGAATGCAAAATTGTTTCTTATACCTCGCATTATGATTTCACGCAATGGATTAATAAATCAAAATGAAAACTTATTTAGTGAGGAAATAAAAAATATAAACATAAGCTCTCGCCTGTATCCCCGAAGGAGAAGGCAGAGTCGCACTAGCGACCTGCAACACTCACATTTCGCCGAGCTTAGTTCCATCCCAGATTTGATAGGAGGCGAGCTTATCGCCATATCGAGCGCAAACTTCAGACTCCGGACTGATATCGACAAATCTAATATCACTTACTCCGACTCGGGGATTGAACCCGAGATCTCAGGACAGAAGTCGTACCGAAATACACCATACCTACACTCGAAACACTATCTTTCTTGGATTGTCGGGTAAAACAACGGTCTAATTCTACTCTAGTCGTTTCAAGTCCAGTACCCATAAAACTTAAACTATAAACTTTAAAACATTACCCTAGCAGTCTAGTCGGGTAAAATAAACTTAATGTTGTCGCGACTGGTACAAAGGAATCACACTTAACATTAAAAAGTCATTGTCTCTTATTTAGTAATAATGTTTTGTAATATTAAGGCTGGAATCTATAGAGCAAACTTCGTCTAAGTCGGAGTCTAAGAACGAACTCAGTGAGGATTTGGAGTTCTAAATCGAACTTTGACTTAGTCCGAGTCATTGTTTACAAGAAATAATATTAGCCCTGTAATATTACTGTACCACTGCTGGGCACGGGCCTCCTCTACTAATGAGAGGGGTTAGGCCTTAGTCTACCACGCTAGCCTAATGCGGGTTGGTAAACTTCACATACCTTCGAAATTCCTGTGAAGAAATTCTCGGGTATGCAGGTTTCCTCACGATGTTTTCCTTCACCGTTATAGCAAGCGATATTTCACAATGAAAATACACTTAACATAGAAAAGTCAGAGGTGTAGGCTCCATGTCGGGGTAGGTCTCGAACCTCCGACACTTGTCTCGGCAGTCCGTACCATTCCCAACTGAGCTATCGCTGCTATATATTTACAAGAAAATCTGTGCTTAATCTATCTGTCGGTCTGTTTTTCTTGTAAAAATTGGCTCGCACTTAGTCTAAGTTCATTTCTTTGACTTAGACTTAGTCGAAGTTCGGTCTATAAATCTCAGCCTAACTTTCCTGTAAGTTTACAATCTTAATGACTTTTGTAAATAAAATTATAAATATTGTATTAAGATATGATTGTATCTAAAATATAATTTATTTTCATTTCGATTTGTGTTATTATTTCATAGCCAATAAAGTTATGATACTTTTTAACAGGTTTCATTATTATTTACTGTTAGTTCTATGTTTTTATATATACAGATACATTCTTCGCCACCCAGGTCCATGGCAGCGTGTATTTGGTCTGTGAACCGGGAGGTCCCGGGTTCGATTCCCAGAGCGGGCGGGCTGTTTTTCTAACACGATTAGTCGGGGAGTGGATCCTCCAGATGGTGGATTAACGACAGATAGCCGGTCGTAAAAACAGTCGAAAAAGTATATTACGCCGACCCTACATTAATGTGGGATTAGAACAGAGAAAGTACCGTTTTATGACATATTTGTAAGATGTGTCTACTAAGTTGAATATTATGAGAGTTCTTACTGTTACATCCTTAAAAGGTACTCACGCTAAAACTCACACATAGAACAAACTTTTAAGAGGTGCTAAGGAAAGCCAAGGGAAAAAGACCTGCGTTCCATATTTTTATAAAGGCTTTCGAAAAAGGAATTATTTTTGACACCCGCCGTGGCGCAGCGAGCGAGTAGCCAGCTATGAAGCGAGGCTGCGGGATCGATTCCCGCACCGAGATGACCCATCTATGCGCTTGCCAGTCTCTACTATAAAAAAACCGAGACAAATTGTGGGTCATTGATACGTGGGATTCATTGTTATATTTTTTTGTGAGTAGTACCTATTGACTACCACGGTGGCGTGGTTGTATTTCGGTACGACTACCGTCCTGAGGTCTCGGGTTCGATCCCCAGGTCGGGCAAAGTGATATTGGATTTTTCCATATCAGCCCGGAGTCTTGATTTTGTGCCCGATGTGGCGATAGGTTCGCCCCCTATCACATCTGGACGGAACTATGCACGGCGAAATGTGGGTGTTCTAGTTCGCTAGCTCGCCTCTGCCTACCCATTCGGGGATACAGGCGTGAGCTTATGTTATGTGTGTACCTATTGAGTAGCGTCTATGGTAATTCTGTATTGAGTAGCCACGTCATTCCTCAGATTTTCGTCACGTTTATGTGTAATTATGTAATCTATACTAATATTATAAAGCTGAAGAGTTTGTTTGTTTGTTTGTTTGATTGAACGCGCTAATCTCAGGAACTACTGGTTCGATTTGAAAAATTCTTTTTGTGTTGGATAGCCCAATTATCGACGGTGGCTATAGGCTATATATCATCACGCTATGACCAATAGGAGCGGAGCAGAAATGAAAAATGTTTAAAACCGGGGAAGGCGATATCTCAGAAACTACTGGTTCGAATTGAAAAATTCTTTTTATTTTGGATAGCCTATTTATCGAAGATGGCTATAGGCTATATAACATCACGCTTTGACCAATAGGAGCGGAGCAGAAATGAAAAATGTTGCAAAATCGAGAAAATTTATATCTAGGACAGAAACTACCGGTTCGAATTGAAAAATTCTTTTTGTGTTGGATAGCCCAATTATCGACGGTGGCTATAGGCTATATAACATCACGCTATGACCAATAGGAGCGGAGCAGAAATAAAAAATGTTGAAAATACTATATTTCAGAAACTACTGGTTCGAATTGAAATTTTTTTTTGTGTTGGATAGCCTATTTATCGAGGATGGCTATAGGCTATATAACATCACGCTTTGGCTAGACTGAGTGACAGACGGGGTGACCGACTGAGTGACAGACGAGGTGACAGACTGGGTGACCGACTGGGTGACCGACTGGGTGACATACGAGGTGACAGACGGGGTGACGGGCGGGGTGACGGACGTGGTGACAGACGGGTGACCGACTGGGTGACAGACAAGGTGTCAGACGGGATGACAGGCGGGTGACAGACGGAGTGACAGACGGTGTGACAGAGGGTGTGACTGACGGGGTAAGAGACGGGGTGACAGACGGTTTGACAGACGGTGTGACTGACGGTGTGAGAGACGGGGTGACTGACGGTCGAAGTAGATCATCCCATTACCTTTTTTAGAATTATTGTGCTATAGGTGCCTACGACTCACTCTTTCAACCCTCTCTCTCATACGCAGACGAAGTTGCGCGGGTCAGCTAGTTGTCAATATCCATGACAAGATTGACCATGAGTGGTGACTTTCAAGCTAGCGACTGCGAACAATAATTTGTATGAAGAACGTCAATTCCCCACGTAACCGCTTCATGCGTTCGAGTGTTCATACAAGTATTTTACGTAGATAATCGCTAGCGTGAAATGCCAAAAAAGCTCATAATCGAGCTACAGGAATTGAATAGCCGATCATTTTTATTTCGTCTGATACTAAGGGCCACTTGCAGCTCCGCGATAAATCTAAAGTTACACCATAACTCGATTTATCCTACAGCTCACTTCTATTTTAAAATCAAGATTTGGGATAAACGGAGATGTATCGCGGCGCTGCAAGTAGCCCTAAGGCTTTAAACCACCCAATAACACTTCGATTATCTTATCGTTGTAGCAAAAACCGATTGCCATAAAAATATTCAGGTAATCTCAAACTATGAACATACAAATCAATTATTCATAAAATTATTATATTGAGATTGACAGTTTGAACTGAACTCGTTTATAACCGCCCTCAATTGGGTCAGACACTTGGAGAGAAGGTGACCATATATCTTAGCTAACGAGGAAACTATTTGAGATTTGATTATATTTGTTATATCCTTGATTTGAAATTATAATAATGTAATAAATTGGCAACACTCAACAGTCATCTGGTACTAGAACAAAATATTTTCACAAATCCTTATTTTTAGACCTATAATATCTATAACTTTATTTTATATGCCGTATTTTACAAAAAACCGTCCTATTTAAATAATAATCCATCAATATTAATTAGAATTTTTTACAATATGCAAATATAGAACTATGACAATGACAGTGACAATACAGTGCAAATGTAACAATTCAGTTTTACAAAGAAATAAAGAAGAAAGAACTAAAAATGTACCAAGATGATGTTACGAGCCAGGACACGCGCACGCAGAAGATCCCCCATCAGCTCGTCGAGCTCCGCGTCGTGGGCGTCGGCTTCGGAGGTGTTCGAGCCGTCGCCGGGTAACGACGCGTCGAGCCTACAAGACGAGCTGCAGTCGTCCCCGCCGCCACTAACACCTGCGCGGCGAAGAGGACGGCGACCCCCTCCTCCGGCGGGCTTGGGACCAGCGGGGCCTTGTGTCCCGTCTACGGCCCCCGCTACCGGTGGAGTAGTGCGCCGCATGCGATGGACATCTAGCATCAATGAAAATGTCATGCGGGCCTACTTTGGGGCGACAGAGGGAGGAACCAAACTCACAGCGTACCGTGCCAAAATGCTTGCTCTGTTTCAGACCCTGGAACCAACGCTTGATGTATCGACTCAACGTTTATCGGATCAAGTGAGGTTCATCCAGCGGCGTAAGTTGTTGGATGATGCCGTACTTGAGCGGTTGCGCGCAAACTTACATAATATTGTCCATGTTCCTATCACCACGGTTCCTGTTGAACAAAGAACAGATTGCACACCTATATGCACTTCTAACACAGATCCTGAGTTGATGGACAATTTGGACAGTACAGTAAGTTCCCAAGATATACAGTGTTTGAGAAGGGCTTTGGAAAGTGCGATTTTGGAATTTAATTCTGTTTCTGCGACCAGTAGACCTCGGATACCGCGTCTACCAACGCACAGACGTAATTTGGCGCTAGTTGGGGCACTAGACTCCATTCTTTCCACATACATGGAGTCTAGTTGCGACCTTGTTGACACTCATTCGATCCTGTACTGCGCAGCCGTCGCGGTATGTCGTGTGGCTAACGTAAAGTTTCCCAGTGAAAACAGAGTCACGCGGGATGCCGTGATTGTTCCTGCCTGGCAGCGCAGGATCGAGGAGCGTATCGGCAAGGCCCGAACTTTAATCGCCAAATTAATTTGCTTCAGGGAAGGTAATGATAGGCCCAGAGTCATGCGTTTTGTGACACAGGCCTTTTCTGGGACCAACATCAGGCCCAGAGATTATAGGGTTTGTGTCGCAGAACGCATAGATTTCCTGAAGCAAAAAGTCTGTGCTTGGGCGAACCGTATCCGACGATTTAGGATGCGCTGGGATAGATTCCAACAAAATCGCACTTTTCAAAGAGACCAGAAAAGAGTGTATGGATGTTGGGAGCGCTCTCATGTTCTAGGAGATCGGCGGCCGCCGGATGTGCTTGATATGCATACATATTGGGCAAGCATTTGGTCGTCGCCGGTCTCCCACACTGAAGGCGCCTGGCTCAGTGTCGTGGAGCGAGCCTGCGAATCGATACGAACTATGGAGGCCGTTTCAATTAGCCCAGAAGACGTTTTGTGTGCAATCCGTCCGTCCCACAACTGGAAAAGTCCCGGGCCGGACGGCCTGCACAATTTTTGGTTGAAATGGCTTCCTAGCACGCATGCTCGTTTAGCGATGCAGTTCCAGGACGCACTTGAGAATAGATCTCTCCCATCATTTATGACGACAGGTGCCACATACCTCTTATATAAATCTGGTAATACCACTGACCCAAAAAATTATAGACCTATAACTTGCTTGCCCACCATCTACAAATTACTGTCCTCAATTATAAGATTGAAAATATCCAACCACATTAACAATAGTAACATCATGTTTTCAGGTCAAACAGGCTGTAAAGTTGGGTCACGTGGTACAAAAGAACTCCTTCTCGTAGACATGTCCATATGTCAGCAAGTTCGTCGCAACAGAAGGAATTTATCGGCTGCCTGGATCGACTACAAAAAAGCCTACGATTCGGTGCCTCATACATGGCTCATGAGGGTGCTGGATTTGTATAAAATAGATACAAATCTATGCGCCTTTCTGGGGGCTTGTATGAGGCAGTGGATAACGGTTTTAAATTATCCAGGTGGTGCGAGTACTCCTGGTTGTGATGAACCAATTAAGATTGAGCGGGGTATATTCCAGGGTGACAGTCTGAGTCCCTTATGGTTCTGTCTGGCCCTGAATCCTCTTAGCACTTTGCTGCTGGATTCTGGACTAGGCTACCGTCTTCGTAGAGGGGGAGAGCCGATATCCCACTTACTTTACATGGATGACCTCAAGCTGTTCGCACCCAAGAAAACTGATTTGGTAGAGTTGTTGAAAATAACTAAAAGTTTCAGCAACTCTATCAATATGGAGTTTGGTGTGGATAAGTGCGCGGTTATCCATGTGGAGCGTGGTGGGAATATAGTCTCTGATGACATCCATCTCTCAGAGACTATACAGCTTAGATCTCTCTCCGAAACGGAAACCTACAAATATTTGGGTATGTCTGAAGCGTTAGGTATATCGAGTGCAGATGTAAAACAATCAGTAAAGGAACGTTTCTTTGGTCGCTTGTCAAAAGTTCTTAACAGTCTTTTGTCAGGTGGCAACAAGATTCGTGCCTTTAATGGTTGGGTTATGCCTGTACTGGTGTACTCTTTTGGCATACTCAAATGGACTCAGACCGAGTTAGATACCCTGGATCGAAAGGTCCGGACTCTACTAACTGCACACCGAATGCATCATCCACGATCGTCTGTTATGAGATTGTATATCCCGCGGAGATGCGGGGGCCGAGGTTTACTTAATGCCAAGGACCTGCATAACCGCGAGGTATGCAATCTCAGGAATTATTTCCTCCGTAGCGAAGTGGTGATGCATAAGGATATGGGCTTGGTAGACAAAGGATTCACTCCGCTCTCACTGGCAAATGAGAATTGGCGGGCACCTGTGGCACTGAGTACCAGGGATCGCAGGGAGGTATGGAAGAGCAAAGAGCTTCACGGACGATTCTATCGAGCTCTCAATGGGCCCGATGTCGACCAACTTGCTTCCGTATCTTGGCTACGTTTCGGTAACCTCTTTGGGGAAACCGAGGGTTTTGTCTTTGCAATTATGGACGAAGTTATCAAGACGAACAACTATAGGAAATACATCATAAAGGACGGGACGGTCGACATCTGTCGAGCATGTCACCGTCCGGGAGAGTCCATTAGGCATGTTATTTCCGGTTGTTCGTATCTTGCTAACGGCGAGTATTTGCATAGACATAACCTAGTAGCCAAGATCATACACCAGCAACTTGCTCTTCGATACTACCTTGTGACTTCTGAAGTGCCATATTACCAATATGTGCCCCAGCCAGTTCTTGAAAATGGACATGCAACACTGTATTGGGATCGATCTATTATTACGGACAGGACTATTGTTGCCAATAAGCCTGATATTGTGGTAGTAGATCGATTGGCGCGCCGGGCAATACTTGTCGATGTCACCATTCCGCATGATGAAAATCTCGTTAAAGCCGAAAAAGACAAAATGTCCAAATACTTAGATCTGGCACACGAGATTTCCGACATGTGGGATGTGGAATCAACAATCATTGTCCCGATAGTCGTTACCGCTAATGGGTTGATAGCAAAGAGCCTCGACCAACACCTTAAGAGGCTCTCAATCGGGCGTTGGGTCAAGAGCCAGATACAGAAGGCAGTGTTATTGGACACGGCACGCATTGTGAGGCGGTTCCTCACTCTGAGCCCCTAACCACCGGTGGCTTGGGTCTCAAGCCTCGTCATCGGTAGGGTGATATTTATTTATTTTTATATTTTTAAATGTATTTATTTTTATATAATTTATATTTAAAAATGTAAAAAGAATTTATTGAAATAAATGAGGTATAATAAATTATAATAATATTAGCCCTGTAATATTCCTGTCCCACCGCTGGGCACGGGCCTTAGTCTACCACGCTGGCTTAATGCGGGTTGATAGACTTCACATACCTTCGAAATTCTTGTGAAGAATTTTCTCAGGTTTGCTGGTTCCTCACGATGTTTTCCTTTACCGTTAAAGCAAGCGATAATTCACAATAAAAATACACTTAACATAGAAAAGTCGGAGGTGTATGCTCTTTTCGGGCTTGGTTTCGAACCTCGACACTCGTCTCGGCAGTGTGTACCATTCCCAACTGAGCTATCGCTACTTTTCCCAACTGAGCTATCGCTGCTTTGTGATTTGAAATATGACTGTATATTTATTTCCTTTTAACCGAAATTTATCCTGGTCTAATAGCGACAGAGTCTCAACTAAAAAAAATACATGCAAGTTCCCTATTCTTCATGAATAGTGGACACTGTTTAATAATTCAATTTCTCCGAACCAGAATAACTTATTTTTGGTCTCAAGTCGGAACTGTTCCATATTAAACGATTCCACAGAGTTTCTACATTCTACAAAGTATTTTTGTATAAAAGATAAACAGCCTACACAATAAAACTTCAAATTGTACCACGACGTTATCTCTAAAATGCCCAAAATATATTGCATTTTTCTTGATTCTGTATAAAATCAATGAACCATTTTGTATCTAATTAAGTAAGTATATAGCATAACATAACATAAGCTCACGCCTGTATCCCTGAAGGGGTAGGCAGAGTCGTACTAGCGAACTAGAACACCCACATTTCGCCGAGCTTAGTTCCGTCCCAGATGTGATAGGGATATGTATGTTATGTTATAGATAGAAGAAAATCTTTATTGTAGACACACATGGAACAGTGACAGTAAACAAATAATAAAGATTTTTCACAAAGCGATTTCCTCCAGGCAACCATTGAACGGAATGGAATAACAAGAAGATGAAAGGTAGGGTGGACAATAAAGGATCCTGAACTTATAAAGTTATAAAATTGAATTAATAAAAAAAATAACGGACCCACTCCAAAATCTATCTCTCCGAATCGTGACACCCTTGGAATAAGCTCTATCGAACACAAAAATAATCTTCAAAATCGGTCCATATTTGGCGGAGATATCGCGTAATATATACATAACTAATCCTAACTAACTTCCGAGTACTAACTTGATTTTTTTTTATAAAACATCCATGACGATAATATCAATAAAATCTGTATTTCACGACTTCGTGCCATACGATTCTGTATTCAAAATGCATTAATCGTTGTAGTAAATACAATTTATTTCTATTCTCGTTTCAAAGAAGCAATAAAGTCTCTGTATAAAATAATTATATGGCTTTAATGCTTAACAGGTCCATCTGGAAATCTTTGGGGGAGACCTATGTCCAGCAGTCGACGTCATGTGGCTCATGATGAATTGCATAATAGTCATTATTGATTACTTGCAACAATTTTTATTGGCTTACGAAGTTTTTTCCACCTAAAGGTCTTATCACTTAGGGCCATTTGTAGCTCCATAAATCGAGTTAAGGTTTAACTCTAGATTAGTAGTAACGCTGCAAGTAACCAGTAATGCCAGACACACAGACGCTGCCTGACGAAAGAAAAGAATAGGAACATGGGTTAAGAGCAGTACCGTCTTTATTATAAGGGCACACCGGGCCCCGAAAAGTCTGATATGTACTTACATTCTCCTAGATTATTAATATTGTTTTATATATGCCCAGGGGCCCACGCATCTCTTAAGACGGCCCTGGTTAAAAGGGGAAAACTTGGTGTCTGACGTTGACAAAAATATATCAGAAAACAGCACTTTTAATACGATATGTACCATGCTTTGCATTCATAAAACAAATTAGGAAATAATTCTCATCATACACTACCTAGTACCTATCTCTTTTGTGCTAATACGTACGTTAACCACAAATCTGCGGTTCATAAAAAAGGTTGTAAAACTAAGTTAGTTCCACTCATACTAACATAAAGTGTATGAGAACGCCCTCTGGGCTGTAACACACGAAATAATCTTGGAAATAAATCTCTGATCCCGCTGAATTGCGTCTCCGAGTCTGCGCTGATTTATCTAACAAATAGGACCTTGTAATCAGGACCTTGCTGAAAGCGCCCAATGAGGGAGACTAATGACCTTAGAAACTGGCGAGCTGGTCAGTCATCAGTTGGTTTCACCGCCGCCCATAGAAACCCATAACCAAAAAAAAACCTGTGCTGCCAATCTTGAAGGTGGGGAATAAGAATTGGGAAGGGAAGGCGGAATTGGGCCACCGAAAACTATTCTGTCCCACATGTGATAGGGAGTGAACCTATCCCCATATCGGGCACAAATTCCAGACTACGGGCTGACACTGCATAAAAAAAAATCACTGCCCAACCCGGCGACTGAACCCAAAACCTGAAGACTATACTCGTGCCGCACGCAAAACCACGCATGCAAATGTATTCTAACCAGGGTGAACAAAAACTTACGAAATTATTTTGTTCAACTCATCTCCGTGACAATTTAAAATATAAGCTGGGCTGCGTTATAGACAATTTGATTTTGGTCATGATTTTAATTATTTATTTACGTAAATGCCTCGGTGGCGTGGTGGTATTTCGGTACGACCACGGTTCTGAGGTCTCGGGTTCGATCCCCGGGTCGGGCAAAGTGATATTGGATTTTTCCATATTAGCCCGGAGTCTGGAATTTGTGCCCGATATGGCGATAGGCTCGCCCCCCTATCACATCTGAGACGGAACTAAGCTCGGCGAAATGTGGGTGTTCTAGTTCGCTAGCACGCCTCTGCCTACCCCTTCGGGGATACAGGCGTGAGCTTATGTTATGTTATTTACGTAAATAGCAAATTCTCAGAGTAGACAGTCTCTTTAACTTGCATTGCATGTCGAAGCACAACACCACCGATGCGGTGATCATTTAACTAGTATTCGAAGCAAATAATTATGATCATAATATTTTTTTTTATAGTAGAGACTGGTAAACCAGCAGATGGGTCACCTGATGGTAAGTGATCTCCACCGCCCATAGACACCGAAAACACAAAAATAATCATGAGTGCGTTGCCAACCTAAAAGAAGAGAATGGACGGAGGGGAGAAGGGATTGGGAAAGGGAGGGAGGGAAAAGGGCCACCGGAAATCTTATTCACCAAACAAAACGCGACAGCAAGCTGCCACTTTACGTCTTTTTTCTGTGGGACAGTGGTATCAAACCGGTCGAGCCGGCCCATCGTGCTGTAGACGTTACTGTCTATGGCTCTACCACTGAAATCATAATACTGTAGAGTCATCTTTATCGAGGGAACACTCTTCCTTCATAAAACAAAAGTTCAAATATTTATGTTGCTTCAACAATTCCCAATTTAGGACCCTTAATTTAATTACAGACTTTACATCACAAATATTTTTATCAACGCCTTCTCTCTTTGCGTGACCTTTGACTTTGATGACAAATACATTTAACATGTTTAATGCATTAACGTTATACACGATTCTTTTCTATAAATGTGCTTAATGGATACTAAAGGCTATTTTTCATCGTTATTTGCTGACAATAATTTTAACCTATGCTTTTAAAAGCTAGTTAGTATTTAATGTTGCCTGAAAATTAACACATTAGAGGTATTTCCAGTTAAATTACTGAAAATATTTATAAGCTATATTATGAATAGCTGAATGGCCACATTGGTTATTAAAATATCAATATTAACAGTGATTGAAGGTAAATGATGAATCAAACAGAACATAAGCCATTATTGAGAATAGTCAAAGACAAAATTGGTTATTTTGGAGATCACAGCAGTTTGAGCGGAATTGGATACATTTTTTCCAGCTCTCATATTCCTTTGTTTCAAAGGTAAGTAACTTCTTTTTTACTATTTTATTTTATTTGGTACTAGCTGTTGTCCACGACTCCGTTGATGCGGAAATTTATTTTCCAGGATATTTTTTTCTAAAATAAAAGTATCGTAAGTTACTTCTTAACATCAGCTATCTGCCAATGAAAGTCCCGTCAAAATCGGTCCAGCCGTTTCATAGCTTAGCGAACAGACAGACAAATAAAAAAAATTTTTTTGATGTAAGTGCCGTATTTATTTTCATATGATTTTAGTTAAAAGCTGTTAATTTTAAATTACAAACAGATATTCCAATTTTATTTATTTGTATAGATGTATAGAAGATCTCCACCGCCCCCAAGATCAAAACAATTATGAGTACATTGCTAACATAAAAGGAGGGAAATAGGGATTGGGAAAGGGAGGGGACGAATTGGGGGACCAGAAATCTTATTCACCAAACGAAACGCAACAGCACGCTGCCACTTTACGTCGGTTTTTGTGAGACTGGCATCGAACCGGTCGAGCCGGCCCAATCGTGCTGTAGACGTAACTGCCTACAGCGTGGTTCTAACCACTCAAAAATAATTTTAATATCTATGACTAACTTTTGACCCTATTCATTACAAACAAAAATACTAAAAAACATATTTGTCCACTTTATAATATTACGATATCTAGCTGACCCAGGCAACTTCGTCGTCACATACGAGAGAGGGTTAGAAAGAGTGAGACGTGGGCTCCTATAACACACTTCTAAAGGAGGTAATGGGATTATCTACGTTAAGAATATAACATAGGCGACTTAACTAAACCTCGCGAGAAAGTACATGACTTGTCACTTGGGTTAGTCTTTCAGCCACCCCGTCAGTCACCCCGACATTCACCCCGTCCATCACTTTGTCAGGTACCCCATCAGTCACCCTGCCAATCACCCCGTCATTCTGTATCTGTCTGTCTCTCTATATGTCTTTTTTATTCGAGTGGACGTTTTCCCCACATTTCTGGTTGATAATTTTCCCAGGTTGTTCTGGTTTACAACCCTAACAGCTTGCTGTTTCGGATCACATGCTGTTCTCAAAGCAGCTTGGAGTCTGTATGAAGAAGATGCTGTCAACTATTCTGTTGAAACGAACTATCTAGAATGGGATACTCCTTTTCCAGCTATTACTTTGTGCGAATATGCTGATACTGAACGAATAAAGGATTATATCACAGCGTATGTACCTATTAATGCATTTTTTGGGGGAATTTTTCTTTCTATCTGCCCTTATCCCCCCTTAATATGGGGTCGGCGCAACACACGTTTTCAAGCATGTTGCAGAAAGCAAGCATGTTTGGCTTAGTTTTTACGACCGGCTGCCTACATGAAATCAACCCCCCCCCCATAATCCAGGGATCCAGTCCCGAGCAAATTAAATTAGAAAATCCGCTTTGCCCGACTTGGGAATCGAACTAAAAAATTTTACAGTTGATCCATTTCACGCTTATTGATCCAAATTTTGTTTTTGTCTATTTAAGTCATAAAGCCCCAAACGCGATCAGATGAATTATCTTTAAACTAAAACTAAACACTTCCTCTTTCTTTCTGAATAAGTATTTCTATTTCTTATTTCGTTAATTGGTAAAAAATCCAACTAATAGGTATTTACCCAAACATCTGTAACATTTGATGACCCCTTTCTAGAATCATTTGGAAAAGGCCTATGTTCAGTAGTGAACGTCATGTCTGATGATGATGACCAGGGGCCTGAGCAGGAAAATTTCTGAAAACCTTAAATGTATTCGAACTCGATGCGCGTCTATGAAATTTGTATGCAATATTAACAGTGCGCAGCGAACTCGAATACATTTACATTTACATTAGTTTTTCGTGCTCGGGCTACAGTGCTCGATCTAGGGTGCACCCTGCACGTGCCCCGGGCGGCAGGATTTAGGGGCGGCAAAATCTGGAGGGCGCCCAATTTGGTGGCAGTAAAATTGGGCAAATTGGCAGCTTTGCCCCGCTTTGAAAAACCTTAACGCGGTACTGATGACTTATGCAGTATCATATCACATTGTGTTTCTCATGTCTACTTATTTCGCAGGAACAACGTGTCATCATCCCTAACAGTGTTCCTAAAGGACATCGTATTCTGGAACCCCAAGTTCTGCAAGAGCTGTCAGACGTGCAAAATAAATCAAACCTGTGTTAATAACTTCACCGACCTCGTCAACAGCATCCGTTGGAACTGCTCTCAGATGCTAAGGGACTGCTGGTGGGGTGACAACTATTTTGATTGCTGTGATAGGTGAGCCTACATACATAAGCTCACGCCTGTATTCCCGAAGGGCGATCAAATCTCAATCAAATCAAAGGCGATCTAGCGAACCAGAACACCCCGATTTCGCCGAGCTTGATTCCGTCCCAGATGTGACACGGGCGAGCCTATCGCCATATCGGGCAAAATTTCCAAACACCAGACTAATATTAGAAATATCCAATATCACTTTGCCCGACCCGTGGCTCGAACCTGAGACCTGAGTACCGAATTACAACTATGCCACCGAGGCAGTCAGACATCAGAGATTATCCGCTTTGAAAGTTAAAGATTTTGTAAAGTTCCTTTGAATCCTTCTAAAGAGGATTGAGGTCAAATAGACAGGCGAATAAATAATAATAAAAATAATCTTAGCCCTGTAATATTACTGGACCACTGCTGGGCACGGACCTCCTCTACTAATGAGAGGGTTAGGCCTTAGTCTAACACGCTGTCCTAATCCGGGTTGGTAGACTTCACATGCCTTCGAAATTTTTGTGGAGAAAATCTCGGGTGTGCAGGTTTCCTCACGATGTTTTCCTTCACCGTTATAGCAAGCGATAATTCACAAAGAAAACACACTTAATATAGAAAATTATTGGTGTATGCTCCATTTTGGGGTTGGTCTCGAACTTCCGACACGCGTCTCGGCATTCTGTACCATTCCCATATGAGCTATCGCTGCTATGTAAAAAGTAAAAGGCGAATAAACAGATATTGATATATATTTTGAGGCATGCGTAGAAAAAATAGCAACAACGAATAACGCTAATGAAGGTAGTGTTATTGAACATAGCACGCATTTTAAAGAGCTTTCTCCGTGTGAAGAGGTGTCGGTGGCTTGGGTCCCTAACCGCGCCATTGGAGGGGCATAGTTTTATATTTTAATGAATACCTACTATATATTTATTATGTTTTAAAATGTAGAAACATTCTTTACTGTAATACTATATAGGACAGAAATATATAAAACGTCATACAAGGATAAAAATATTATAACTGAATTTCTAAATACCAATATTTTTTCTATTTTGAATACGCGTACTTATTTATAAATAAGGAAACTGATTGTTCAGAAAGATGATTGCTAGCTACTTCGAAGACTCAAATTTCTCCAAAACGAATTAATAAATGCGTACACTTCCTTAACAACTGAGTAAGCTTATTCGGATTACTGTGTAATATTTCCTTTACTTTTTATTAACCATAATTTTGTGTTACTAAATTAAAAATCTAAATAAAAAATCTCTCGGTGGCGTAGTGGTATTCCGTGCGTGGTTCGACTATCAACCAGAGGTCTAGGGTTCGATCCCTAGGTATCGAACCCGAGACCTCTGGTTGATAGTCTAACCCCGGGCACAGTGATATTGGATTTTCCAGTATCAGACCGGAGTCTCGAATTTGTATCCGAAATGGCGATAGGCTCGCCTCCTATAACATCTGGGATTAATCTAAACTTGGCATAATGTGGGTGTTCTAGTTCGCTAGTGCGCTTCTGCCTACCCCTACGGGGATACAGGCTTATGTTGTGTTAATAAAAAAACTATCACGTGGAGGTTATGGATGAAAAGCGACTCACGAAATATTTAAATAATATTAATATGAAAGGGAAAAGCAATAAGGGAAATTAATGTGATCAAACTAATAATTAGGGCAATGCTTCTCCTACGTCAAACCAAAAGACTATAGCCAACCCAAAATAACGATGCGTCGATATTTTTCTAAGGTTTCATCCAATACCAACGGAATATGGAGTGTGTTTCGCCTTCAATTCTCGTCTGACCAATACAAATAAGAATATATTACACGTTAATAGAAAGATTGGACTGCCCAGTTTAGTGTTTACAGCCGTTCGGCCTTTGTTGGTAAGTACTTTTATATTATCTATTTTCTTAAGGTTTATTTCGGAAAGCAATTTGAAGTAATCGATACCAATGAAATATTTATAGACCAGACTGATTGGATAAATAAAGTTTCTTTCTATCTTTCTTTCTTTGATCAAACGTAGAAGAAACACTTGCTTCTATAAACAATAAAATATCCCTCACACATTGTACGAGAGGAATCTAATTACATATGTTATACCAACTGACCCTTACAGATGTTCCATCTTATAACCGAATTCGTATTAACAAAATCATTATTATCATAACCCAGTCGTAATATTTTGATATTATTTCACTGTTCAAGACGACAGCTTGCCAAAGTTCTCATAGCTATACTATTTTGAACGTTGAATTGATTAAAGTAACAGCTATGATGTTAAATTTCGACCGACTTCCACAAAAGGAGGAGGTCCTAAATCGTCTGTATTTTTTTTGTATGTTACTCGATATCTCCGCCAAATGTGGACTGATTTTCAAAATTCTATTTGTGTTCGATAAAGCTTATTTCAAGGGTGGTCCCATATAAATTTGGTCACGATCGGTAAATTGGAAGTCGGTCAGTTAAGTTTTTAAACTGGTAATTATTTTTATAACAAAAACTGCCAAACGAGAAGATGGGTCACTTGATGGTAAGTGATCTCCACCGCCCGTAGACACCCAAGACACAAAAATAATCATGGGTGTGTTACCAACCTACCGGGAGGGAAATAGGGATTGGGAAATGGAGGGGGAGAGTTGGGCCACCGGAAATCTCACTCACCGAAGTAAACGCGAGCTGCCACTTTACGTTGGTTTTCTGTGAGACTGTGGTATCAAACCGGTCGAGCCGGGCCATTCGTGCTGTAGACGTAATTGTATACAACGTGGCTCTACCACTAAAAAATTAAACTGTTAAATTACTTTACAATTATATTATAACCATTAATATTCAACTGCGAATTACAGTAAGTATACCGTTTTCATTACTCGTTTGTAAGAATTAACATAATCAAAAATCTAAAATGGATCGTATATGAGGTCCGTTCATGAGCTGAATTGCGAGTTAAGCAGTGTTAGTCTAGGCTGTGGCGCCCGAGGCGTTATTGGACGACGACCTTTACTACGAATATGCAATGATTTCGGATGGCCAAACTATCTGTCACACTAGTACACATAAGCATAACATGTATACTGCGTCAAATAAGCGTTTCACTAAGGAATGAGAGATAATAAGCTCGAAACGTTGTCTTAAAAGTATCATCTCGTGTTTCTCTCGAGACACAAGTTTAAAAACTTAACGGACCGACTTTAAATTTGATCCGATCATGACCAAAGTTATATACAACTAGTCTTGAAATAATCTCTATCGACACACAAAAAGAAGAACACAATTTTTTTACTATCGGTCCACATTTTTGGATACATAAAAAATACAATTGAATTGAGGACCTTCTCCTTTTTTGAAGTCGGGTGAAAATTGTAACATCTTATGTTATGCCAAGTCATGATCACCCGTTACAGGTCAATGAGGCACAGATTATCAAAGCTCGTTATTAAAATCGTACTCCCGCAAGGTTGACAGACGACTCGATAAAGATCGAAGGAACTTGCTAGAAAAACCGTTTCCAACGAGGCAGTGTGGAAATCTTTGGGGAGAGCTATATTCCGGCAAGCGCAGCGTAGGACGTCCACCTACAAGGTGGACCAAAGACCTGATAAAGGTTGCAGGAAGTCACTGGATTCAGGCCGCTTCCAACAGGTCGATCTGAAAATCGTCCTACGTCCTATGGCTGATGATTATGATGATGATGATATTCAGCAGTACACATCCTATGGATGATCATGATGATGACTGTACAAAGTGTTTTCAGATCAAGATCCATTCGCCAGATGAAATAGTATCGGTAGCAATGGAAAACACATTGACTCAATGCGGCGTCTTACCTCTTATTAGTGACTTCGAAGCCATATTAAAGGTAAGGAATGTAAATCAGGTCACCTTTGAAATAATAATGAGTTTTTTCGATTTATTTACATGTCTTCCAATTCTACGGATATGTAATATCGGTTTCTTGAATAAACAATCCATATCCAAATTTATATTCATTGACATGCTTGAAGTAAAAGGGAATATTCAATTTGTTATGGTAAAAGTGGGATTCTGAATAAATATCGGTAGATAGACACTTATTTTGAAACATTATTGTAATATCATGCGGTATTTATTTTTCTAGTAGTACAAAATACTTGGTAGTTAATGTTTTGCAATACATAATGTTAAAAAAAGTTTGAATTCATTTTATAATCAATTTAATATCTGAAGCTACATTTCTTTATCCAATTACAAGAGTTATATTAACTTGAAGTGACGGGCGGCTTTTAAAATTAAATAATTATAACATAAGGAGTAAATGGTCACTTTCAGAAAAAAGGATGATTTTCGGCTGTGGTTGTCATGCCGGCCTCACTTCAGAGTAACAAATTGAATATAGCAAAATTCATCTAACAATCTCTCAGCTCAGGAAATCGAACAAAATGTATCCGATCTTAATATTCAAAGTGTTTCACAAAGTTGGAAATAATAATAATTAAACTTAAAAAGAGGATGATAAGCAATAAAAAAATGACTAAACTTGCTATAACAATGGCAAAAGCCTCCAATGTAGGTCGTCGAACTAAGAACATGACCATCGCAACTGGTCGCTTACTGATCAAGGACTATAGATCTACGGATTCTAGGCTCCAATCCCAGGTAGGGCAATGCTTTATCAAAAATAAAACCTGTAGAAATAAAGACATCATACCAGAAATCTCTTTCAGGCAGAACAAACGATAAACGATCCATCTGTGTACTCTTTATCCGTAAACAGCCGCGACTGTTTATTTGGCAACGAGAGACCAGATTTCGCGGAGAACTGGCCATTCTCGAAGTACTCGTATAGTGCATGTGCTCTATACCGCAGGGCCCAGACACAAATCGATATCTGCAATTGCACGCACCATTTCATGCCGATCATTGGTGAGTGTTACGAAATTTACTGGCGAAATTCTAGTTTGGTTCATTGAGATTGGAATAGAAGATCTAAGAACTCTTTTTAGTTTTTAATACAATATTTTTGAACTTGTCTAATAAAGTTTGCAATATTGATAAAATTGTTTGTGTTTTGGCATGATCTACTTTCTTATTTAACTCAATCTAAGTTTTTTCAAATACCGGTAAAATAGATACTTTGGTACATATTTTTATGTTTCTACATATACTTAATACTTAGTAGTCATTTGATACATAGCAAATAAAAATTTGTAATCATTTACGAATCGTAATTTGGAGGAGGCCTATGTTCAGCAATGGACGTCCTATGGCTGATGATGAATGAATCGAATCATAATCCAAATGGATCTCGGAATTCGGAAAGCTTTCGTGAAGTGCTCAAGTTATAACACTTATTATTTTATTGCAGGTGACTACACCTCATGTAATGTCAGCGGACTTGCTTGTCTCCACAAGAACAGAGGTAATATTAAAATTATTTAGGACCAGCTGCTAGTTGCTGATAATATAGCTTTCCATAGGTGAAAGAATTTTAACATCGTTTAAATAGTTTTTGAGCCTATTCATTACAAACATAAATATCTACAAAAACAAATATTTCCTCTTAACATAAAGATCAGGGTGATAGTGGCAGGACAGTATATGGTATAGTCTTGGACTATAGGTTTTATTTAGTGCCTCAATTTACCAATTACACTCAGTGTAAAAGTAGTCAGTATTACAGAGAAATTAATGCATTGTCGCATTGTTTTTGTTTATCATCATCATCAGCCACAGAACGTCCACTGCTGGACATAGGCCTCACCCGAAGATTTCCAGATTGGCCTGTTGGAAGCGGCCTGTATCCAGCTACTTTTATCAGGTCGTCTATCTAGGTAGACAGGTCCTGCTAGATAGCAGGTGGACGTCCAACGCTGCGCTTGCCGATACGTGGAGTGATTGTTTAGGTTATTAATTAATATTATGAATTCAGAGTCGCTGGCTGTGGAAGGAACCGACTGTCCTATGGAATGTGAAAGCGTTGTTTACACTGCGACACACGTTTCATGCATGTAAGTATTTTTAAAATTAAATTAGGATAGCCAAAGTAAAAATTGAACCAAATGGTTTTAAAATACGACCTGCGAGTTGCGACGTTTAGGATCAACTCTCTCCTGAAACTAGTTTATCCGACACACAACGTGTTTCGGGTCGGGATGTTGAGGCTCTCGCAGTTCTTGAATCCATAAGGATACAGGATTGTATAACAACACAATACAAGAACGACTCATATCCTTAGTGTCAGTATTATGTTTGTGACTGTTGTATGTTTGTTTGTGTGTATGTTTGTGGTTGTATTTGTTTTTAAAGCAAATACAGGCAAACAAGGACATGAGTCATCCGATGGTAGGTTATATCCACGACCCAGAGACTTCCACTACTTTAAAAGAATCATTAGTGTGTTACCCACCCTAATAGAAAAAATTTGGATTAGAAAGAAGGGGATTTGACACCGTAAATCTCACACAGAACGAAACGCAACAGCAAGCTGAAACTTACGTCGATTTCCTGTGAGACAGTGGTATCAAACCAATAAAAAAATGAAACAGGACATCCAGCGACTATACCAACAAAAGATCATAGATCATCATTGTTTTTTTTTTGTGTTGTAGACAGACATAACTGCCCACAGCGTGGCTTTACCATTCAAAAGGTATTACCCACTGGTGTGCAGTTCATGTAGACAAAGATACACTTTCTATCCTGGAAATTTGCTAATGATGTTAATAGTGATAATGTTATAATGAAAATCACCACTGAGATTATGGTTATGGTGATGCAAAAATAAAAAAATATTATTTGTTTATGCATGTGCACCACCTTGGTCTAGTGGCAGCATGTATGGGCTGTGGACCGGGAGGTCGTGGGTTCGATTCCCAGGTCGGGCCAAGCGAATTTTCAAATTTAATTTGCCCGGGACTGGACCCCTCAGAGGGGGTTGACGTCAAGCAGGCAGCCAGTCGTAAAAACTTAGCCAAATCATTTCTGCAACATGCTTGAAAAAGTGTGTTGCGCCGACCCCACATTAAAGTGGGATAAGGGCAGGTAGAAAGAAAGAAAGCATGTACACGTCACTATTGCCTATTTGGTTATTATAATCTCTCGTTAGTCGCCATACAGGTAAGTTACCTGGTCAGCTGGTGCACCGCGGCACGCGTGGTCTGGTGAAGCTGGGACAGCTGCCTTCATTGAGGGTACGGAGGCACGCCATCAGGGACATGCTGGGACTCGTCGGTATTGTACTTCTATAGTCAATCAGCAACAAAATAAAATTCTAATGCGACTTGCCCGGGACTGGATCATCCAGAGGGGGTTGACGTCAGGCAGCTGGTTGTTAAAAATAAGGAAATGAAAAAAAAAATGAAAATGACATTTATTGCGTTTGAGCTGTTATACAATTAGGTACTTAGGTCTATTAAAATACACAGAGGGAAAAAAAAAGAAAAAAACACTATCATGTGTATAAGCCGAATCCTTTTGTAACATATTTAAAAAAGTGCGTCCATGGACCCCACATTAAACTTGAATAAAGGCCGATGGAAAAGAGAAAAAAAGGTTCCTAATTAAAATATTGTTAAAAAGGTAAACTGAAATTACAAGATCAGCTCTGGTTTCTCGAAATCTGTCCAATACTAAATTAACGAAATATTTATCAAATGCCATGCCAAGTCTAAATAGAGTTGCTCCAAATGGAGAATCAAATGCCAATTTGATCAACCTATCAAAAACTAGGATCCATAATTTTAGTTGGACAGTGGACAAGACTTACATGATACTTATAACATTATTGCCTTTCGGTACAACTACCATCCCGAGGTCTCGGGTTCGATGTCCGGTTCGAGCAAAATGATATTGGGGTTTTTCCCAGGGGTCTAGAATTTGAGCAGGATATGGGGATAGGCTCGCAACCTATCACATCTGGGACGGAACAAAGCACGGCGAAATCTCGGTGTACTAGTTCTCTAGTTCGCTTCTACCCACCCCTTTAGAGATACAGGCATGAACATATGTAAGTTCATTACAACAACGTAACAACATAAACATATAACATAAGTTATATGTATGTTAACATATAACTTATGTTATATGTTAACTTGTGTTGTATGCCGCGTCTCCTGCACTAAAACATTACTCAAAACACGTACACAAAACATGGTTTAGCACTGAAATAAAACTATTTTTACGGATTCATGTATAATATTCGCGTAAACTTAAGAAATCAGTATGGATTAGCATATTATACATTTTTATCTATGAGCAGGAAACAGTGAAAATCATTGTTTTGCGTATGTGTTTCTGTGTTTTGTTTCGAAAAAACAGGTGTAGGAAACGCGCCTTCATAACATTATTCTGACTTGAAACAAAAATCTTGAGTAATCCAGATACAGGTAAACGAAGATTTACAAGTTCTTATAATAATACTAAAGCTCCATTCTTTCCAGTGGATTTCGGAGGCGTGGTGGGAGTATTTTTCGGCGCATCGCTTCTCAGTATTATCGAAGTGATATATCTGCTTTGTATTCGGCGAAACCATTGAATATAGAAATCGGTAAATATGAACCCATACAGTACCTTCTATTGACAAATGTTTTTTTCCTGATCCAATGAACAGCTCCAATACAATGATTTATACATCTTTACGATAATTGGATTTTGTTTACCATGTTACTGAAACAATTTCGACAACCTCCGTGGCCCAGCGGACAAGTGACCAGTGAGCCGGCTGTGACAAAGACTGTAAAGCGAGAGGCCGCGGTTTCGATTCCCGCATTGAGACAAATGTTTGTGTGGCCACAGATATTTGCTTCAAGTCTAGCGGCCGGTTTCAATAAACGATCCAGTTTCGAGTGCAGATAGATCGCGAGTATAAACCAATCAAATCACGACATTTGACGGAGTCATGTTCAAACTGTGTTCTTATTGGCTAATTTTTGTAATCTATCTGCACATTCGAACTGAGATTGTTTATTGAAACCGGCTGTTAGTGTTGTGAGACCGATAATACCCACGATACAGGTTATACCTAGTGTGAGGTCAGGACTAGGTGTGTGACTGTTGGGTGTATTTAAAATTAAAAAAAATATTTGGAACAATAACGCCCGAATACAATTTTGATAGATAAGGCGGCCCCTTAATGTATGATTATTCGGCGGTAAAACTTGTAAATTAGGTCCTGGGTTCGATTCCCACGTCGGACGTGGTAGTTTAACACTATTTTCCTGGAACTGAATCTACCAGAGGGGGATTGACGTCAGATAAGCTTATCTTAAAAACTAAGCCAAATCCTCTCTGCAACATGCTTGAAAAGCTTGCTGCGCCGACCTCACTAACTCTCGATAAGGACAGGTAGAAAGAAAGAAAGAATATGACTGGTAAAATCTTTCTCCTTCACAATACCTTAGTCATCTTTACGTACCCATGATACTTCTAGTATTTAGCATATTCATAGACGAAGCGATCATGGGCATGACAGTAGATGGTAAAATATTTTAAAAGCTTTTTCAAATTTTAGATTTGTACTGGTGCATAAATTATTTACTCGATTGCTTCAGAAGAAGGGTCATGTATTCAATACTTTAATATTTTAATTTATAATACTGTTGAATGCAGAGCAGCGTTTTAAATATTGCATGAAAAGAATCCATGCTTTTATTATAAGAACCTTTAACTAAATCTCGTTTTCAACTTCTTATAAAATGAATTTGCTTAAAGCAGATTGAATTTACATAAATAAATATTCATACAATTTTTATTTCCCTTTTTCTACTTTCTTAAAGAAAGATTTAATGAAATAAATGTGATAAAGATAGCAAAATAGATTATTTTAGGAAATATAACAATAACCTATAACCATAGTAGGATAATTAACCTCCAGCATTTTAAACTTTTTTCTAAATATTACATGCTCTTTGCTCCTTTCTTACATTAATGACATTATGCAATTTTCAATTTTCATATAATTGATACTTACAAACGTAGATTCTTACAAAACTTAGTTACAAAATTATTTGTGATTTTTTATCATGATTTACAGTAAACCTCTCAGTTTATTTATTGTATGTCTTCTTTATTTCATTACTACGGTCTGCACCAAGGAGCCTTTGGATAATGATGAACCGTTCCTTCATAAAATAGGTACGTTATTTGGTTTACTTTATCTTTGAGTATTCGGGGTTTGAGCTGAAAACATAAATATTATTAGATATCTATTGTTATCATGGTTTAGCTGCTCTAATTTAAGGCCTTTCTGTATCTGGTGCTGTATTAGTAGCTGACTGTAAATTGGTGTTAAAAAGAGCAACGTCGGAGTTTCTTGCCTGTTCTTCTCTAGCGAAACAGCCTTGCGAACAGGCCGTAGAGTTAAAATTTGACGGAATCTAAATAATGCTTGAACATTTTATTGATTTAATAAATGATTTGATTTGAATTGAACAACAAACCATACTTAACACAACAAACTCTACCTTAACTATTATAACTATTACCGTTCTTCCTAACTGATTCCAGTTCACCTGGGATGTATTGTTATTTGATACTATGATGTAGGTAAAAGACTTGGAGACATGCCATCAAATGAAACATAACGGATCATAAGTATACATAAAACTCTTTGGATTGTATTTACTAGCTGTAAATATATGCTGGGTCTTAGCCAAAACGTTGCTAGAAGTGACTTATTTGAACTTTGCAACTTTTTATTGATATTGTTTTTGCGCCTTTAGTCCGGATTACAAATTCGAACTAGTATTGTCTAAATTACTATCACTTTCTTCGACGCTTTCCCAAACATTTCTAGTTTAGAACTTTAGACCTAAAGTAGTAAAGTTATCGACCAGCTCGCGTAGCGCACGGACGTGTTTTACGTTTAATCGCAAAATAAATTGATAGTGTCAGTCAACTTGTTACTTAAAACTATTTAGATAAAGTCTGATTTTCGATAGCTAACAGTGCCTAGCAAATGTGAGTGAGCGCCAACATAGGACACCAAGTCGATCGACGCAGTGTGCGTGCACGCATTACTAAGGTAGTGCACACATCAAATAAGCGGAGCGAGAAGCGAGCCCAACAAGCGAAGCGGGTAACACAAACTTGATATATCAATAACATGAGTGTTCTACGGTCACCTACTAATACCCCTAATATGGAGTCAGCAGTCAGAAGCAGTACCTCTCAACCTGACTTATCAACCTTCGAGACCACTTTCTTGGAGCAAAAAAATATATCTCTACGGAAACGTAAAACACCTGAAGATGATTTTTCACATCAATTCAATGAATTTAAAAAAGAAATTATCGGTGTAATTAAAGAGTTCGGTATGTCCCAGACTGAAAATGTAAACGCTATAAGGCATGACATATCTAGTATAAAAGAACAACTGAGAGATATCATAGTCACGACAGAGAAACTGATGGTTGACAACATTAACTTTAAGACACAAATCGAAAACCTAGAAACTACAGTTAATGTCACTCAAGACAAAGTCAAACGCTTAGAAAGTGATGTCCACATCCTCCAATCCAATAAAGATACATCATCACTATCACTGGAACACCCAGCATCAGTAGGTGCTTGTAGTGAAATAATAGCAGAAGTACAAGAACGCGTAGTACGTAGCAAAAATGTGATCGTTACCGGCGTTCCCGAGCCGCATGCAGAAAACATAGAAAAAAAGAGAGAAACAGATAAAAAAGAAGTCACAAATATATTATTAGCTATATATCCAACATGCCCTGAACCAGAGAAAATTATACGCCTAGGAAAATATGAAGAGAATAAAACACGACCTATAAAAGTTTGCTTTACAACACAAGAAACTGCTCAAAATATACTAAAAAAAAGAGTAAATGTTAAAAACGAAAATATTAAAATTTACTCTGACCAGACGCCACACCAGAAACAGACTATATTAAAATTGCGAGAAGAACTAAACCAACGCACAGAAAATGGCGAAAAGGACCTAATTATAAAATATCAAAAAGGTGTACCTAAAATAATTAAGCTGCACTCAAAAAACTAGGTAAGAGATTTAATATTGACAATAGTAAATATGTTAAAAATTTCATAACCTACGAACTCTTTGATAAATATGCACAATTAAAAATGAATAACAAATCACTAAAATTTCTTTATGCAAATATACGAAGCCTAGTGAAACCTGGTAAAATAGACGAATTAAGATGTATTTTAGAATCATTTTCATCTCCAATTCATGTGATAGTACTGACAGAAACGTGGATCAAAGAGGACTCTGAGGCTCAAAGACTAAAATTACCGAACTATATTCACTATTACAACTACAGAAAAAAATCACGAGGCGGTGGAGTTTCTATATATATTCACAAGTATCTAAAACATGACTTTTTAGATGAACAGTGTGACGATGGTAACCATTTTCTGTGGGTACACTTGGACGCATTTTCGTTGGATCTGGGAGCAATATACAAACAACCATCTTCAAATGTGAGCAATTTCCTAGAAAAGTATAATCTACACCTCTCTAAAAGAAATCGAGCTATTATTTTTGGTGATTTAAATATAAATCTACTAAGTACTGAAAATTCTGTGAAAGAGTATAAAATAATGTTGCAAGAGAACAATATTAAAATACTAAATAAAACTAGCTATGAATACTGTACGCGAGAAACAGCTTCCTCAAAAACCATTCTAGATCACGTGGTTACTAATTTACAGGACAATACTTTCCAAATGGCAATTATTGATTCTTCTATCTCCGATCATAAACAAATATTTCTTGAGGTAAACAAGTCCATACCAGAACGTGTACAGCGAAGACAATATGAATCAATTAACTATTCTAACCTATATACAACTATGAAGAACCTCATTGATTCTGAAATAATTTCTGATTTTACTGACCTTGAAGTATTAATATTGCAATCCATATCAAAAAATAAAATGAGAAAATATAAGATTTCCAATCCACCACGGAAAGAATGGATTAATAACAATCTTATTAACCTAATAAATGAACGTAACCAGCTGTGGTTGTATTTGAAACAAACGCCCCATGATGATCAGCTACGGAAAAAATTTACGCAAAAAAGGAACACTACATATACGTCGATCCAAAATGCAAAAAATATATATTACTCTAATGCTTTTGAAAACTGTAAGAAAAATCCTTTAAAAACGTGGCAACTTATCAATAGACTATCCTGTAATAAACATGAAACTTCCAGTAGACCTTTAAAGCTTATTACTACTTTAGGTCCAACAACAAATACCAAAGATATTTGTGATGGTTTTAACGCATTTTTCACCAACATAGGTCCTGAACTAGCTAGTAAAATACCCCAAATATTCCATACTAAATATTCTTCATATAACTCTAGTAATCATAAATATAAAGGTGGTCAATTGGCTGACATAAATCCTACTACCACGATTGAAGTTACCAAAATAATAGATAATTTGAAAACAAACACGAGCTCTGGCATAGATAGAATTAATGTAAAGTCTATCAAATGTATCAAAAATCTAATAGCAGGAAGTCTTACAAACTGTATAAATAAATGCCTAAAAGAAGGATATTTTCCAAATTCTCTGAAAGTTGCAAAAGTTACTCCTATATTTAAGTCGGGTAATAAAACGGATCCTAGTAATTATAGACCCGCATCAGTTCTACCAGTGCTCTCCAAAGTATATGAAAAAATCCTACACAGTCGTTTAAATGAATTTATTACATCTAAGAACTACTTATTCGAAAAGCAATACGGCTTCCGACCTAAGTCTAGCACCATCACTGCAGCTGTAGATTTAGTAACGAATATAAGACTTAATATTGACCAGAGAAAAACAACTTTGGGAATATTTATTGACCTGAAAAAGGCTTTCGACACCGTCAGCCATGCAATGCTTTTATCGAAACTACGAAGCATAGGTGTTACAAGTGCAGCTTATGATATTTTTAAATCTTATCTCACAAATAGGTCTCAAATTGTAGAAATTGATAATCACCAAAGTGAATCCAAATCAATCACTTGTGGCGTACCTCAGGGATCAATTTTAGGTCCACTGCTCTTTATTATCTATATAAATAATATACATGAGATTGGGTTAAAGGGAGACATTACTTTATATGCCGACGATACTAGTTTGTTTTATTCTGGTCACTCGATAGAAGTATTAGTTAATGAGGCACAATCCGATCTAAATATTCTACACAACTGGTTGCAGTCAAATTTGTTGACCATTAATGCCTCCAAAACCAAATATATTATTTTTACCGCTAAAAACAAAAAAATTGGCAATTACAGTCCCCTATTAATAAACGGTGAAAAAATTAGTAGAGTTAATATAGAAAAATATTTGGGCTTAGTACTGGACCACCGGCTAACATGGAGGCCACATATAGAGAAGATTCGTAGTAAAATATCATCTTTAGCAGGGGCTTTACGGCCTATAGTTCGATGTCTACCGAAACGTGTTAAATACACCATATATAACTCTTTAGTCAAACCAAATATTGATTATTTAATTGAAGTTTGGGGATCAGCAGCCAAAAGTCACCTAAAACAATTGCAAACCACGCAAAATAAACTAGTTAAAATATTATTTAAATATGATTACCTAACACCAACTTCAAGAATTTATAAAGAAACTGGATTAATGAATCTTGCTCAAATACATAAATATAATACTTGCATTTTGATAAGGAAAATTCTAACTAAAGATACACACTCGCAACTTACTTTCACAAAAAATCTAGACTACAGCAAACGTTCGACTAGGCAGGCCAATAATATCTACTTGAGACCTCCTAGAACAAACTATGGTAAAAATAGTATTCTTTATGAAGGTGCCCAAATCTACAATAAGCTACCTAAGGATATAAAAGAATCGGAAACTTTATTAAAATATAAAAAAAATGTTAAGAAGCCATATTTTAAGGGATATTTCATTAATACACTAGCTTATATAACACCACTCGAATAGACTAGGGAAACCACTAACCAATACATAAATAAATAATAAAAAATAAAAAAATAGCAAATATATAACTACACAGATACAATATTATATTATATAGGTACGATAAAATACTACCACTAAAAGAATATGTATATACATATACATCTATATTACATATCAATACATTACGTTATATTACATAATATCATGTTTACACAAATATAGATACAATATACTTAGAATATAATTAATGTCTGCATACATAAATAGCCTAGTAATATGTATTTCATTTTTTCTCCTCTCAATATATATATATTGAGAGGAAAAAAAATGTGATCACGCCTCTCACGCGGTAGCTGTCTGTTACTAAGGCATGAGCCTTAATAAACATGTATTGTTACCGCGATCGCGCTTGCGCTCACCTACCTGTGCTTATTGGCTACACTTGGCGTGATTTAAACATTTTTTTTTTTACAACTACCCTTTACTAACTACGCTAATTGGTTTAGATTAAGTTAATTCAATAATATTGTATTTTCTCTTTAAGTGATTATTGTAATCTTTTGAGAAAATAAATGTCTTTAACCGTAACTTTAGACCTTCTGAAGTCCCGAAGATTTCAAAGAAGTGTTTTAGAATTCCGCACAAAATACCTATCCGTTTATTATATTTGTCCTTTTCGTGAAAACTATCCGAAAGTACAATTGGATCGAACAAGTTCACTATTATTTGGTTGGAATATTCAATTCTGTGGCACCATCACATTCGGCCTCTGCTCCGGGCTCGGCAAATTGAATTCCAATCGCGTACTGTCGCTCCAAATTCAGCAATGGCATTTATAGTCGAAATTAATCGGAATATTACTCCGGTGATTTGTTTAAAATAACAGACAGCAGAACGATCCCCGAAATTTTATTAGTTAAGCTTGAAACCGAATTAAAAATATATTCTAATAATGTATTTAAATAGAATAGTGAGGTTGTTTGACTTTATCATATTCCAACAATGTAAACAAAAAATTATCTGAATAGATAAAGGTTAACAGTTTAGATCAGTGGTCGTTCATCATCGTAGGATTCGCTAGAAGTGCTCGGGCTTCTCATACAAATATGTATTTTACTAAAGTATTGATGACCAAATTGCCTGTATGCTAGCTTATATACCTATGTAGTACCTACGCTGAATTATTATAGTCAGAGAGACTATTATAATTCTCTAATAGACCGTACAGATGCTTTTATACTAGTAACTGGACGGTCGGAAAAAAATATTACTTTAACACCGTCTATTACTTACCTTTGTACTTTGTCGTAGATTACACACAGAGCTGCAACGAGACATTTTGCGCTCTGCCATGTGAGGGAGCGGCTCCACCTCGCGTCTGCCCTGTCAACATGCCACAATGTAAATCCGGCTGTGCGTGCATCTACGACTGCGAAAACAATAGCGTCGTTTGCTTTATGACTAAACACTGCATCGAGATTAGAAGGTTCTTCACTAAACGTAGGAAAGTGCCTCGCACCATCGAAATTTGAAGTCATTTTAATGTTATCCCTGTCATTAGAAGCTTACATTTATTAGGAGTAATTTCTATTTGTTCATTGTGTGAAGAGATATTCATAGATACTTGATTAAAATCCTCTATATTGCTATTTATGTCTGTATTGTCTTCATATTAGCCGTTTATTATTAATATTTTGAAAACCTTCATTGAGCCTTCTCAAGTTTTGGATATTAATATTTAAAATTCATTGTATGTAGACTTTCAGTTATATGACAACTAGCTAATCTTTAAATACATGTTACTGCGTGATTTCTTGTTTTATTATATTGATAATTTTCACTGTCTCTCAGTCGATCTTACGAATATATAATACTAATCTGAAACTTCCTAACGAGTCCTGTGCAATTTACATAGAAATTACAAATAACGAAGCTTGGTGGCAAGAATTGTACAACGTCCTTATAGATAACTTGAACGAAATTAGATCAAAAACTCCTAGAGATAATGTAGCGTTTCATTAATACTTTATCAAGTTTAGAAATATTATATTAAGGCACATTCTTCTTCTTTCTTTATAATTCAAGTAACATTGGTGCAATCGACTCATCAGGCTTATCGTCATTTTCACCAAATAAGAAGAAGAAAAAGGACTGCGTACTTTTATTTTACTTGCGCTAATTCCACTCTACACAATGTAAATAGTCAAAACATCACGCACTTCATTAAGGGAGGACTTTAGCCATAACTGAGAAAACACTTTGATCCATACTTTGATTTAAAATTATCAAATAAGCCTATCACTAAAGCTTTTGCTAACAATATTTGTAAGGCATCCCAATTAATGTTGTGCTGGCGAAAGAGGAAAACGACGTCTTTGTGCTTCGAAGTTAGCACCTATCAAATCTAATTGCGGGCTCAGACGTACCTGGTTTTACTTGTAACAAGTAGGAATGTTGGATTTGTATTACGACTACAAAATGAATAGTAACTGAGAACAGTTAGCATAATCACAAGTTTAAAAACTTAACTGACCGACTTCCAATTTACCGATCGTGACCAAATTTATATTTATACCCTTGAAATAAGCTCTATCGAACACATAAAGAATTTTGAAAATCGGTCCACATTTGGCGGAGATATCAAGTAACATACATAAAAAAATAGACGAATTTAGGACCTCCTCCTTTTTTGGAAGTCAGTCGAAAATTTTGACATTGTGAATAAAATTTTATATCTATTGGCCGTAGATCTAGAGATAGACAAAGTGAAGAGTGTGTAGAGCTGAGAGATAGGACGGAGCGTGACGTCTCCAAAGACGACATTAAGGATCTCTATCCTAAAAAAATAAAAGAACATTACCCTCATCCCAAAGTCAGGAAAGTTGACCACCATTCGGCATGAACAAAAGAGACAGAGTACATTGTGTTTAAAACTTTTGGGCTTTGGGAGATTGCACAAGGTCCAGAACTTAAAAAGTCCGCTCACTTTAATGTTAGATATTGGAAAAAGGACGGTCTGGAAATCCATGGGGAGACATATGTTCAGCAGTTGACGACCCGTGGCTGATGATGATGACTATAAATAGTTATACCCATTTTCACTAGTACATGAAATCCGAGCCCATATTATGTTGAACATACGCAAACACGAAGTAAAGCGTCAACTCGCCGTTATGTTTCCTTCGGTTAGTGAGTTTTCCGGGGGCCAAATTTCCAACACCCTTCTCAATACCTTTGCTCCTCCTTTAAGATTGGCAACGCACATATGATTTCTTTGGTGCCATGGAGCCGTGACCCAAAAAACTTATCGGTATATAGGGTGAAGCCGCGAGTAAAATCTAGTTGTATTATATTATGAAAGCAGAGCTATAAATAACTCAATAATAGTAACAGAACTTTTATTTTCATCAAGTTAATGTGTGAGTAGATCCGAGTTACTCGCGTCTTTCCTTTCCTGTGCGCTTGTTTTTGTGTATTACTTTTGGAGACAGTTTTCTTCAAACGAAAGTTTTTGTAGTTTGAAACAACACTGAAGATCATTATTATGATGGGAAATATCTTTATGACCTTTTTGTGTTGTTATTTTGATCATATAGAAAAGTTGTATTATCTAAAAATATCCAATATCTCTTACTCTATACGATAGTGGAATGCAGACCATATAGACAAAGAGCCACTGGTTACCCTGACAATTTGGTATTTACATAAATCATGACCAAAAATCATTATCAAAATATTTTCTAAAATAGCAGCACCCGGCTTATATTTTAAATCGAAATGGGGATGATGATAATAGTACTACTGGTGACGTAAGTGTTGAAGAAAATAATTTTTCAAACATTTTGTCTACCCTGATCGTAATGTCTGCAATCTGAGCACGTCACTACTGTACGAAGTTTAAAAATCAAGTCGATGCGAAATTTAGAAACACGTAGCTATAGGCCCATTTCTTCGAATGCTCGAAAGTCTTTGAAACATTTAGATACTGCTTTTCTAGTAGCAATACTTTTTAGTAACTGCGCGTCTTTTTAGTAACACTAGGCAGGGTACGTGTTCAACTTAATGCAGAAAATTATATTCCAAATACTAAAATAAATTACTGAAAGTCACGATGAGGAAATCCACATTATTGTTAGCACTTTTCTATATAAGTTACACATAATATAAAGAAACAAATGTAACATTTAATCCTGAGATTTTATCTCCTGTTCTTGTAAAATGTGGGGTTTAATCAAGCTAAAGTTCTTTATCTTTAGCAGCCAAACAAACTTTGAATTTATTTTAAGGATGATGGTGAGGGACACTGTTTCTAATTGTATGCTACTAAGGGGGTAAATATAGATATACAAAATTTTCAACGGTTTTATTACAAGAAAGTAACTTTGACGAAAAGCGTGCGAAAACACTGGTTGAGTTAGATCATATCGACCACAAATTCCAATTTCTAGTAACTCTCATCACGCATGTGATTCTCAAATCAGTAAATTGCCACTCAAACACATATTTGGAGATAAGGTTCCCAATAATGATATCGCTTGTGTCAGATCAATTAACATAAAAGCAACTAACTTAGTAACAAATGATAAGGTAGAGATAGTGAAGCCGCGTTATCGCTTTATCATTGTAGATACGTGATACCACTTGTAGTCTCCAGGTTATATCTAAAATGTACTTCTATCATCTGACGTGCCTTCCACAAATTCACAATGCATTTCGTTTCGTATTTTTACAATGCACTTTATTTTTATAAACAATTGAACACATTGAGTAAAAAAAACCTTGTTATTTCGGAAAAATCAACACCAATAAATACTAGGTTACATTTTTCCCTCATTTTACAGGGTTTCTTTAGTTGTTAGGAAAAATGATATATTTATTTCCTTCTCATACTATTCTAATATTACGTACAGTGGAACCTCATCAAATCGTGCTGTTACAATATTTTCACATGTTTTAGAAGCGATATGATTTCGATTTTTCTGATCAAATTTTATTTGATGTCAAGTTCCACTAGAGAAAATAATTATTAATTAATAGCTCTACATATAATTTAATTTTGTTAAATAATTTAGACTCTGTCATAAGCAGTCAAAACGAATTTATTTTTGTTTTTATCTCGAATGTTTCTGAAGGCACAACGATAATGGAATACCAAAAATATGTGCACATGAATGTATTCTTGAGCACAAGCTAATATTTTCCGATAGAATGAACACAGTAATAGAAGTTTATATCGTCTTATTGGCTGCGAAATATTTTCTTTATTAAATCTATCAAAAGCTATTTACTTTGAACTTGTAGATACATAACACATACTACGTCATTAGCTAGTATGGCCAGAGCCTAGACAATTTTGCCTTAGTTACCTTCATTACCCAAAATAATATTTTTACTTACAATCAATTGTCATGATCTGAATACATACATGCTGAATCAAGAACCTCTGGATCCATTTAATATTCAAACATTAAACTTGACCAGAATGAAAAATCCTTTCATGTTTGTATAGGCAACCATAATTCCAGATCCTAGATTCTAGATTAAGGACTCAAGAGAAGAAGAAGGAAACCAGATTTTAAAAGTCAGGTTCAAAGTAACTCCGAAGACAGTGGATATAACTCACAGGATACCAAAACAAGAGCTGTAGAAAATAATATGTAGCATATAAACGGTAATAAGTACTTAGATGGTTAAAAACTGATTGATATAGATAAATTAAAACAATAAAAGAACAATCCGAATTTTTAGTTTGTTTCCACTCGCAATTATTATCTCATCATTATCACAATCACAAATATTACGTGTCACTCAACAAATAACACAAACAACAAAATTATCAGTACATTCCGTCTCGCTTCCACGACAGTGCGCGCGGAGCTGCGCCGTCGATCGGTCACTCTCGCGCACATGTGTAATTATAAAAGACCTTGACTCGAAATATGGATTAACGTTTTCAAAAAGTAAAAATATGTTGTGTTTGAGGTATGTGAGAGTGAGGAAGGGGGCGTTGGAAGCGTTGTGCCCATATGGCCGTGTGTTCTATCATTCTGGAAGAGGCGTATTCGGACATCGACCGCAGATCGTCAATGAAGCCGGTATGTTGATGAGCTGACGTAGAAGTTAGAATGCAATATTGTAGTAATAACTTCATTCACACTCGTAATATTATAATCAAAGCAACACTCAGTGAAACTATAATGAAGTTAGATACTAATAAATTGGTATTAGTTATTAGTACTACACTAGAACATGTAGTACTGCACAAGTGTAAAGTATGTCCGAAATGGCAACGTATATTTCTCTCGCTTCATCCAATGCGACAGAGATAGATGTTTTCATTTCAAGTGCCCTTCCTAATAATTCAGCGATTAAAACATTTATCATCACAAAAATATCTTCATATTAATATTAAATCATCTCTTCTGTAATTTGGCCTGCTTTTGAATCTTGCCAATTTTGATCACTAAATAGAATCCTTGAAATATGCATATATTTAGTAAACGTTCCAAAATAATGGTTAAAGTTGAAATTAGATTTTGTGACAGTTAAACGAATCATAGGTTTAAAACATTGGGCTCGCAGTCCTCATATGGAGGATTAAAGGCCTCCCTGGAACGATAAAAGAATAAGCTATGCAACTGAAAAATCTTTACCTCAATACTAATCATACCCAAATGTAAATGCAACGTCTATTCACAAGTTTTTTATTCTCAATTGTTTAATGTGATGTGTGATATCAAATATTGCAGTTTTATAGCACCTAACACCAGATATCATACAACAACGAGATATCTCTTATTATTTTATGCAAGCACCTCTGAATGTTCTAAGGTTTTAAGTGTAATCTTGTAAATTATATAATTGTTTATTTTACGGCGAAGGAAAACTTGTATACTTAGAATTCTAAATAATAACTTCGAAAGAAAGTTTGAAATATAACAATTACTCACCGCATTAGACTAACATGGTGGACTCTAAGGGCTCGTGTCCAGCAGTAGGACACTTACTAAACAGTGATGATGTTATTATTAAGGAGAAATCAATACAAAGTGATGTATCTTTTGAAACAGATTCTTAACATAAGACAAATTGAATACTACAATAACAAAAACCAACATCAAAAATGAACACTTAAAAGTAAAAAATAACAATTTCTTACTCTATTTGGAGTCGGTGCTGAGGTTAAAATCGGTTAAAAATAAATAACTACAATAGGGAACTGACCTTTCAGAAACCCCTCAAGATGTGTTAACGAGAAGATTCGAGAACTGCCGTGCGCAACAACTAGTCGAAGCGTATCGAACTCACGGACACTTGAAAGCCACTATCGACAATGTAGATTATAAAAATGAAAACAGGTAATATAATGAAAATATAGTAAAATTAAATAAACATAGCATTGTTTAACCCCTTCTAGGAATAATAGCAAAAATATTATATTTGTTTGAATGCACACTGGAAATATTTCGTAACATCGACTTCATGCTCTATGTTATGATTATGCATTATCATCTGCCTCGAAGGTGTGGTGGTATTTCGGTACGACTACGGTTCTGAGGTATCGGGTTCGATCCCCGGGTCGGTCAAAGTGATATTGGATTTTTCAATATCAGCCCGGAGTCGGAATTTGTACCCGATATGGCGATAGGCTCGCCCCCTATCACATCTGGCATGGAACTAAGCTCGGCAAAATGTGGTTGTTCTAGTTCGCTAGTGCCCCTCTCCCTACCCCTTCGGGGATACAGGCGTGAGCTTATGTTATTTTATGTTATTATCATCGTCATTCACTATCATCAGCCATAGGACGTCCACTGCTGAACATAAGCCTCCCCCAAAGATTTCCAGATCGACCTGTTGGAAGCGGCGCGGCGGTTTATGCATTATACCTCGCTATAAATAGCAAACCTAAAAGCACTAGTCGACCAGCGAGGAAAATTGATTAACACCACAATTTAATCCTGACAAACCTATCCCGCACCTCATAACTCATCATACAAGCTAAGGCTATATGGCTCTTTAGTCGATCAATACCAATAAACACAAACAGCAGGCAGGGCTTTGCTGTGCCACGGCATAATTGAGATCTATGGGCACCTGTGATCGTTTACCATCATATATTGGTAAGGCAGCATACAATAAGAAAATCACAGTATCTAATAAAAAATATCAATTTTAAAGCTTCAATACTCGTAGCAGGTTAACGTAACATGAAACTTAATTTTATCACAGAAATGTCAAGGAGCTTCATATATCAAGATACGGCCTGTCTTCGGAGGATGATGTTGATTTAGGCCTGCTATACGGGTTTAGCGGGAAACAATCTGTTAAAAGTCTAGTGGACAGCTTAGAGAAAATATACTGCGGGCCTATTTCCTACGAGTTTTCATATTTAGAGGTATAGAAAATTTAAACATCTTATTTTAATACAACCTCATTTGCAGTAGGGAACACAAACCATGCGAGTCTTTCAGTGTCATAACTTCCAGTCCCGGAACAATAATGTCTGGGTCACTCACAAATCACAATGGCGGATTTGCATTGCTTGCCGCCCTAGGCCCGGTACTAGCCCCTTCTAACCTTTTTTTAACCGGAAAAAGGGAGAAGATTCTCAATTCTACTGTAGATGATGGAGTAAGCTTCGTCAGTAAGGTGTAAGTTGCTAAACTTTTGTTTTGTGTTTGGCCTCTCCTAATAGTATACGGGCCTAGTTGGGCTTATGCGAAATCCGCTACGGGTTACACAAACGTTTGATTTCCCACTCGCTTAGCCACTGGCTATCCGCTCGCTGTATTAGGGAAGATGTCAGGATGAATTACTTACCTTACGTTAATCCGATCAAATTGTTAGCAAAACACACACTGTGTACTTTATGTAAGGCTGTTTTAGTGAGGATTATAACTACTGAACCTTTACTTTCAGGTACATAAGCATGAAAATGATTAATTAAGTAAATCTCTATAAGCCCTCTTAATTCTAGAACTCATTATAGTTATCTAGCATTTTCGATGTAATTAATTGCGTGGTGGGCTAGACAGTTAGTTTTTTTCGCTTGTAATAGTTTGAAGTCGTGTCTTGGATCACGTGGCTATGAAGCTCAAACGTATCAAAGTACCTACTTTTTAACTGAGACTGACAAACGAACAGATAGGGCATCTGCCTAATGGTACGTGATTATGTATACCCGCCCATATACACCCACTACACCAAGAGACTCATGGTTGCGTTGCTAACCTTACAATAAGGCAATACGGTTTGAGAAGGAGATTGAGAAATTTTGGCAATCTCTCTTACCGAACGAAACGTAACACCTCCACTTTTCGTCGGTTTTCCGTGAAACAGTGAAGTACGTACACTTGATACGGCCCGATCTGCTTTAGACAACATTGTCTAGATTGCGGCTCTACCACTCATATGTCGAAAAGTGAACATTATAACTTATAAACCTACTTCAGACCGAAGCGGAACGAGAATGGTTTGCCAAGAGGATAGAAAGCAGCTCAGACTCTGTAGACAAGGAGCGTCGGATTGAAATCGCTAAAGAACTGCTTCACTCTCAAGCGTGGGATAAGTTTCTATCAGTGAAGTATCCCACAGTGAAGCGATACTGCGGGGAAGGCGCTGAATCTCTGCTCACATTCTTTTCTACGCTGTTCAGATTGACAACTTCTGGTAAGTACCGACTGTCATATATTTCCACTTGCTCAAATGCAGGATCCACTTTTCAACCGACTTCAAACCGAGAAAATTCTCAATTCGTTACTTAATCATCATAATCAGTAGCCCGAGCACGAAAAACTAATGTAAATGTAAATGTATTCGAGTTCGCTGCGCACTGATGACGTTTGGTTAATATTTCATACAAATTTCATAGACGCGCATCGAGCTAAAATACATTTACGGTTGTCAGAATTTTTCCTGCTCAGGCCGCAGCACATCCACTGCTGAACATAGGCTTCTACCAAAAATACTAAACCGACTTGTTAGAAGCGGCCTACATCCAGCGAGTATATTTCAGTTATTACCAATTTCAAGATTATTTTTGTGGTCCGTATAGCTTCCAAGGGCGGTACCATATCAATTTGGTCAAGATGTGATGGAGTGTTGTTGGTTTTAAGTTTTTATACTCTTTATCTTTGTAACTGGTATTGGATGCAATTTTTTATTGATAAGCTTTATTATTATCATGCAAATATTTAAACTGCTTTTATTTTTATCACATATTAATTGTTAGTATTTTTAAGATTCTTTTGTATCTATAGCTTTATCGTGCCACACTCTTTTAAAACTTATATTTGCAGAAGGAGTACAAAATGTTGTATTAGGCATGGCTCATAGAGGAAAACTGAATGTATTGAGTGGTCTCCTCAAATGTCCGCCAGTCAAGATCTTTCATAAGTTTAATGGTAACCCAGAGTTCCCTGTTAAAGCGAATGCCGCTTGCGATATTTCAACACATCTTAGTAAGTATTATTGTGGATAGAGGCCACAAGTTCGATTCATGTACCGAGACAAATGTTTGTAGAAGAAGTTTCTAGTTTATTCGGATCTGGATAGATCTGGATATAGTTAGATCAATAATCTCTCGTAGTCGACACTAGAAAGAAAGTTTATTTTACCATACTAAAAGGACAGGCAGCAATTTGCTTGAAATTTACAATATTTTAATTATGGAGTAATTTGGTTTAGTCTTCGCCACCTTGGTGGTAACGTGTGTATGGGCTGTGGATCGGGTGATCGTGAGCTTGAATCCCAGTAGCCCTAGTACGAAAAACTAATGTAAATGTAAATGTATTTCAGCTCGATGCGCGTCAATGAAATTTGTATGAAATATTAACCAAACGTCATCAGTGCGCAGCGAACTCGCATACATTTACATTTACATTAGTTTTTCGTGCTCGGGCTACAGGCCGCTGGTCAGGCAAAACTATTTTTCTAACACGTCATGCAAGCAACCGTTTATAAAAACTAAGCTGAATCCTTTTTGCAACATACTCGAAAAAAGTGTGTTGCGCTATTCCCACATTGGAGTAGAAATGATACGTGGAAAGAAGTTAGCATAGTTTAGTATATTCCTACGATAATACATAAGCTCGCGCCTGTATCGCCGAAGAGGTAGGCAGAGGCGCACTAGCCGACTAGAACACACACATTACGCCGAGCTTAGTTCCATCCCAGATGTGATAGGGAGCAAGCCTATGGCCATATCGGGCACAAATTCCAGACTCCGGGCTGATACTCAAATAAAAAACTCAATATTACTGCTCAGCCCGGGGATCGAACCCGAGACCTCAGTACGGTAGTCGTACCTTAATACAACTACGCCACCGAGGCAGTCACATACATAGAATCACCTTTTATATTGCGATATCGCAACTCATACATCCCAACTTTTAATTGAAAAACATTTTTTACAATAAAAACAAAGTCGAACTCTGCAAAAATAATAAAATTCGGGTATCATTCGAACTTCGGCTTGATTGACTGCCTCGGTGGCGTGGTGGTATTTCGGTACGACTACGGTTCTGAGGTCTCGGGTTCGATCCCCGGGTCGGGCAAAGTGATATTGGATTTTTCCATATCAGCCCGGAGTCTGGAATTTGTACCCGATATGGCGATAGGCTGGCCCCCTATCACATCTGGGACGTAACTAAGCTCGGCGAAATGTGGGTGTTCTAGTTCGCTAGTGCGCTTCTGCCTACCCTTTTATGGATCACTTCTTTTCGTAACAAGTAACTATCACAATGTCTACTTTTCAGGTGCGTCAGTAGATATCACGGTAAACGAGAAAACGGTTCGGTTTTCCTTATTAAACAACCCCTCGCATTTAGAGGTAAGCATTTAATACAAAATTAGGTTATACGCATTAATATTACTTTTATATTCCAGCAGAGGCTGGCAAAGGAGTTGTCCCGTATCACTACTGTCCGGTTATCATTATTACTGTGATATACCAAACGGGTAATTATTTAGGCAACACAATAAGTCCACAAAGTTGGTATAGAAATAATTTTTATTGTAAAAGGTATAAGTACAGAACACATATTAATAAGACAGACAATACGCGTGAACGCAGTGCCGGACTCCACAGTACTCTACGAACTACTCATCCTAACAACTAAACATGCAGGTGCTTACATTGCATTATAGCCGTTACAGAGTGGGTATGACATAATGATTAGTGCTGTCCACCGCCCATATCATCCACGAGATCAAAAGAATCATCAACCTGAAGAAGCGAATGCGATGAAGGGCAGGGAGGGTTTGGTCCACCCAAAAACTCACTGCACGAAACGCAACATCAACTGTCACTTCACGTTGGGTTTCTGTGACAGCGATATAGAACCAATCGAGCGGCCCATTTATACTGTAGACATGACTGTCAATCAAATGTATAAATGTTCCACATGATGTGCCTTACTTAAGCCGGTTCCTGCACTAGCTTTTTCGAAACAAAACACTAAAAGCACATACGCAAAACAACAAATTTAGCTGTCACCTGCTCGTAGAACAATGGACCATAGATAAAATATGCATGTTTTGTGTAGGTGTTTTGGGTAATGTTTGAGTGCAGGAGACCCGGCTTTATAAAAACATTTTAGCTCAGCAAATGGTTAAGAAAAGTCTCTCACTTTCTCCTTGAAAATAAAAGTGACAGCCTAAACCATTTGCTCAGCTAAAATGTTTTTAAAGGTAAGGCCCAATGTGTATATATTATAGGCGGCCAACCCAGTATCTATGGGAAAGGCGAGGTCGAAGCAGTTGCAGCTGAAGGAGGGAGATTATTCAACAGATGGATCTTCAAGGATGGGTGATAAAGTGCTTAATGTCCAGGTAAACAAATATATTGGATATTAAATCTTTTTTAAATGAATCTCGACACTATGCCCTAGGTTTTACAGCTCAAAATCTTTGTGCTCTTTAGGATATTTGCTTTCAACTACTTCGCTGATATCTTAAAGTTTTAAGAACTTCTCACTTAACAAAAATCTACTTAAGTTTTTTTTGGCAAAACAGATTCGTAGACAGTTCAGATCTACATAAACAACTATCAAATTAACCTTAGACCCAAGTTTTAAGGCAAAAGTGGCTCTCCATATTATACTATAATCAATTTGATTTCATTTCAGTATGATTTCAGTGTAGTAGTGTAGCGAACTGGGTTATATGGACCTTCATCATTGACATATCTAGATCTCATATTGTTATAGATCCACGGAGACGCTGCATTTACTGGACAAGGAGTGAACCAGGAAACCCTAATGCTGTCACAAGCACCTCACTTTAACGTCGGGGGCTCTTTACACGTCGTTGTTAATAATCAGGTAAAAGGAACGTCGCTTCCAAGAGGTTTATCTGGAAGTCTTTGAAGGAGGCCAAACTTCAACACAAACACTGGAGTTATATCGTTAAACCCCTACAGGGGGGTTACCACCACCTCTTATAGCAGTATTATTATCATCTTACATTTCCGTACAAAACAAACGAAGATCAATTATAATAATACTGCTATAAGAGGTTGTGGTAACCCTGCAGTTCACCAGCATAGTAAATTGAACACATTAAAAAATAGTCCATAAAATGTATTAATAAAGCTTGTCGAAGCCAACACCTAACACAATTTCGTTCAAGTCTGATTTATACACCCACATTGCGCCAAGCTCATTTTCATCACAGATGTGATAGAAGGCAAGCCTATTGCCATATAATAATACAATTACGCATCCGAAGCAGTCATTTATCCAGTATTACCAAAAAACATCTATCCTCCATATATTGGCACATCGTTCCAATATTAATGATGTTTACAGGTTGGGTTTACGTTGCCAGCGCTGCGTGGTCGCTCATGTCGATACGTCACGGATCTAGCAAAAGCAATATCTGCACCAGTTATACACGTCAACGGTGATCATCCTGAGGTATATTTTATGACACGCTTGGTCTGTGGAACATTCATTAAACTTTTTATAGTTGTTTGCCATATAAGAATACGTGCCACCACTCTAAGTTTAAGTTTTGTGTGTTATTTTTCTTTGTAATTTATTTAATAAACCATTTTGTACCGTATTGTACTAGACTTTGCAGTTTAAGTCTAGAATATTTTTTAAAATTGTTTTCTTTTTGTGTATTTTGCTTAAACGTTATACTGCTGAAGGCGTTCCTTCTTTTCTATGGGGTGTTTTTGCAACATGTTTACTGCTCATGATTCATCCAAATTTGTGTAGTTATTACTTCATCTGTTAATTGTTGGACCCTCTCATTATCCCTTAGCGAATTCTCCTTCTCGTTAGCGAATCCCAAAACTCGTATTTTTCTAAAACTCTTGTTTTTTCCTTATACTCTGCACTTCTTTTACTTACCTTCTACCTTTATCCCATTCTAATTAGTGGTCAGCGAGCGACTTCAGGCCGCTTCCAACAGGTCGATCTGGAAATCTTTGGGGGAGGCCTATGTTCAGCAGTGGACGTCCTATGGCTGATGATGATGATGATGATGATGAGCGACTTTGTAAGCAAGTTGCCATTTGTGCATATTCGGCTTTAGTATTACTCCAGAACCTTCCTATCCAAGGGTTATGGTTATATATCTTTGGACTTATAACTAGTTCAAAAATATATGTAACTTCTTCTTTCCTTACTTAACTTCTGTAACAAATATTTCTTTTAATAATTCTAGTTAGTAGTGAAAGCGACGAACATCGCCTTCGAGTACCAACGCGAGTTCCGCAAGGACGTGTTCATAGACTACAACTGCTTCAGGCGGTGGGGACACAACGAGGTCGACGACCCCACCTTCACCAACCCACTGCTCTACAAACTCATACATAGCAGGAAGTAAGGACACGTTTTTATTTTTTTATGGAATAGGAAGGACCTCAAGACGGGCAATGTAGACGGGGCAGATCACGTAAAAGGTGGTGAGATGACCTGGATGACTTCCGCGACGACTGGTGGGAATTTGCAGCTGATTGTGATGAGTGGAGATATAAAGAGGAGACCTTTGCCCAGCAGTGGGATTAATAAAATAAGAAGAAGAATAGGAAGGTCCTACTTCAGAATGGTCCGTGGTGTAGTGGCAGCTTATATGGGCTGAGAACCGGGAGGTCCTGGATTATATTCCCAGGTTTGGCAGAGTGTTTTTCTGACACGATATGCCCAGTACTGAATCCCCCAGAGGTGGTTGACGTCAGGCAAGTAGCCGGTCGTAAGAACTATGCCGAATCCATTCTACAACATGCTTGACAAATCATTGCGCCGATCCCCTATTGATATGGGACAGTCCCGGGGAAATCGAATTAGAAAAATCGCTTTGCCGGACCTAAGATTCAAACACAAGACCTCCCGGACCACGGACTCTACGGCTCATAATCGCTGCCACTAGACCAAAGAGGCGACATTTATTAGTTACTACTTGCGGCCCAAGCAGGAAAATTTCTGACAATCGTTAATATATTCGAGCTCAATACACGTCTATGAAATTTGTATGAAATATTAACCAAATATCATGCGCAGCGAGCTCGAATACATTTACGATTGTCAGAAATTTTCCTGCTCGGTAGTGATGTAGATAATCTATTATATTTCATAATCGATTATTCAATTATTTTTAAAGATGTGATCGATTAAACTGTTAGTCAATTATTATTTCAACTATCATGTCCATTGCTGGACGTAGGCCTTCCCAAGTGAGCGCCAATCATCCCGGTCGATTAATAATATAATAATACTTCTTTAAAAAATAATCTATTATGATAAATAATCGATTATTAATCGATTATCCACATGACTACTGCTCGGACTACAGAATATCACTATTAATATCTACGCAGAGATAGTATCTACGAAGCCACCATCCATATCCATTACGACAGCGGAGAAAGGGCGACCCATCTTTATAATTTATAGTGATCATAAATCTGTCAACTCCCGGTTCATAGAGGACTTGACTTACAATTTTCCAGTGGATAAAAAGTCTTTAATAAAAAATTGGAATATGCTCGGCTAGCCTTTATAAGTAATTACTGGAAGATGCATTTAAATTATGATATTTTCCATTTCGGATAGCCTTCGTGACGCAGCGGGCGAGTAGCTGAAAAGCGAAAGGCCACGAGTTCCATTCCCGAACCATGATAAATGTTTGCGTAACCCACAGATATTTGTCCATCCAGACCCGACCTGGTTTAAGGACGGAAAGTCTCTCGTAGTTTCTGATACCCACGATACAGCTTATATCTACTATGGCGTCAAAACTACATGTATGTGTGTGACTGTTGGGTATATTTATTTATTTTCTCCTACGATACGATAATCAACAACTATCAAGATGACCGTATGAAACCACGTTAATATAACTGTTATATTTTACATACATAGGCTCACGCCTGTGTCCCCGAAGGCGTAGGCAGGAGCACACTATAGAACTAGGACACCCACATTTCGCCAAGCTTCGTTCTGTCCGAGATGTGATCGGGGGCGAGCCTATCGCCATATCGGGCACAAATTTCAGACCCGTGCTGATGCCTAATATGTACTGAAAAATCCTATAACATTTTGCCCGACCCGGAGATCGAACCCGAGACCTCAGGACGAAATTCGTACCACCCACGCAATATCACTACGCCACCTAGGCAGTATTATATTTTAAAAGCATATGAGGGAAGCTAATTTCGTAATCCATTACTTTAATTTAATTTGGTATCTTCAAACGTTATTTAATTACAGATCCATTCCAGACGTTTACGCTGATAGTCTAATCGCAGAAGGAATTGTAAACAAAGAAGATGTCGACAATATATCAAAGGAGTACACACAATATTTACAATCCCAGTATGAGAGTGTCGCGTCGTACAAGCCTGAGGTAATATAGTGTTTATAGAAGTTAGGAACTTCACTTTTAGGGGTAGAAGGAAACTGTCTAAAGCCGGAATGGTCAAACGCTGCTCAACTTTAACGGTTATACATTGATTTTCGCCATACAATTTTGACAGATAAGGCGGCCTTAAACGACATAAGGCGTCCTTAAGTGTATGAACATTCGGCGGTAAATAACTTGGTATAAAGCCAACATCAGTGCTGGCTTCATTTACCAACCTTTGATCCAACATGTATCTAATATTAAGGGTAAATATATCACGTGGTATTTCCAACATAATATAGGCTTGGTCCCAAGAATATAATTTTTGATATATCTGAATGGCTTACTTCGCATGTTTGTGGCATATCAGGATTCCAATGTAATTATTGTGTATTTTTCAAATTTTATCTTGCTACGTGTATTTCAAAACCTTATGAAAGTCTGATGAGATATAAAATTTATTGGACATGAAGCAGTCGCCTCGAAATTCATATATCTAAGAGAATATAAATAGTTTTCCATATAGATGCAAATAATGCATTATGGAAATGAAAATCAAATGACCAAAATCTTCACCGCGAACGTGAGATAAACTCTCTTTTATGATAAAGGGCAGAATAACAAATGTCCAAACGGCACAAACTAAAATCACTTTAAAACTTAAAAGACCGACTTCAAGTTCGATCGTGACCAAATATGGGACCATCCTTGAAATAAGCTCTATCGAACACAAAAAGAATTTTGAAAATCTGTATACATTTGGCGGAGATATCGCGTAACATACATAAAAAATACAGACGAATTGAGGACCTCCTTTTCGAAAGTCGGTCGAAAAACCAATCACACGCGAACGCAACCTCACCCAATTACTTTGTCTAATGAATAACAAAACAGCCATAATTACTAAACCTACAGCCGACTCTACTTAATTAATTAAGCATTCCCTCTGATTTAATGACGACACTGACAAATTGCATGGGATCTTTGAAGGTCCCTTAGTTGCAAGGTACCCTCGTCGACATTCCGCTGACAGCTAACATATTTCTTTTTGGTGTTACGTCAGCAACGGGGAGAGGTTAAATGAAAAATGTTCAATTTAGTGGTTCTTTTAACACTGCCTGGGATATAAATCGCGTATGAGATTTTTTTATAGCAATTTATAATTGAAATAAAAAAAAAATTACGGATTCTATCACGATTAGGTTTTAATTAATATTCCCGACGTTTCGAAGGCTTTGCAGTCTTCGTTGTCACGGGTCAGAATAAATAATATCATAAATAAATAATAATAATATATAAAATCGTGATAGAATCCGTAAGAATAGTTTTATTTCAATGTATAATATTCGCGTAAACTTAAGAAATCAGTAAGCAATTTATAAGCTTGAAAAAATTTTTAAGTTTTAATGATGATTCAAATTCGATTTAAATTAAACACCCAACAGTCACCCATATAGTCGTGAACCCAAATTAAGCAGAGTCTTGTGTTATGGGTATCAGGGTCTATGAGAAACTTTCGGTCTCATAACACCCAGACCCGAAACAAATATGTGTAGACCACACAAATCGTCTCCGTGTGTGGATCGAACCCGCAGTCTCTCGTTTCACAGCCGGCTACATGTTCTCTGCACCACGAAGGTTATCTATTTGGAAAGGAAAGTCTAGCTTTAGTCGAAATACCTGCTCATTTAATTAATTGGTATAAAAAATACCTTTCTTTCTACCTGCCCTTATCCCACCCTAATGTGGAATCGGACACACTTTTCAATCATATCGCAGGAAGGATTTAGCTTAGTTTTTACAACTAACTGCCTGCCTGACGTCAACCCGCTCTGAGGGATCCAGTCTCAGGCAAATTAAATTAAAAAATTCGCTTTGCCCGACCTGGGAATCGAACCCAGGACCTCCCGGTCTACAGCACATATATTCTGCCACTAGACCAAGGAGGTGACTATAAAAATACCATTAAATAAAATAATGAATTAGTGCTAAAATCGAAGGGCCACTTGCAGCTCCGAGATAAATCTACAGTTACACCTTAAATCAAGAGATTTATCCTACAGCTCACACCTATCTTTAAATCAAGATTTGGGATAAATAGAGATTTATCGCGGAGCTACATGTAACCCTAAAATTTTAAAACAAACATAATCATCATCATCATCTCAGCCTACCGCTGTTCACTGCTGAACGTAGGCCTCCCCAAGTGAACGTCAAACAAACAATTTAAAAATATTATTAAATGCCATGGAATGGGAATTTGTGCCCGATATGGCGATAGGCTCGCCCCCTATCACATCTGGGACGGAACTAAGATCGACGAAATGTGGGTGTTCTAGTTCGCTAGTGCGCCTCTGCCTACCCCTTCAGGGATACAGGCGTGAGCTTATGTTATGTTATGTTTATTAAATCACAGGTATCCTACTACCAAGAACAGTGGTCTTCTATGTACTTCGCCCCGCAAGCCGTGGAGACTTGGGACACTGGTGTGGATGCTGGGCTGCTGAAGACCATAGGTCAGGCATCTGTTACCACTCCTACTGAATTTGTAAGTATCATCATCATCATCAGCCACAGGACGTCCACTGCTGAACATAGGCCTCCCCCAAAGATTTCCAGATCGACCTGTTGGAAGCGGCCTGCATCCAGCGACTTTCTGTCGGTCAACCTTGTAGGTGTGTTCCATATTAATAACATCACTTTGTGTTGAAAGACCCATGAACGGCCCGAAAAGCGATGGCTAGGCGTTTTGGAGGATGATATGAGAGTCTCATTGTGGAGGATGCTCAAGACCGGGCGAAGTGGAAGCGTTTTTAGGTAGAAAGACGGACCTTAGCTTAATAGTTAATTTGAAAAGAAAATGTGTGTGAATGCTGGGACGTTCCACCATTGGGATAATTGTTATGAAATCGAATGTACTAAACGCCACTAAAATAATAATTACAAGTTTGAAAACTTAACGGACCGACTTCAAAATTGATCCTATCATGACCAAATGTATATGGGACCACCCTTCAAATAATTAAAGCTCTATCAAACATAAAAATAATGAAAATCGGGACACATTTGCCGGAGATATCGCGTAACATACATAAAAAACAGACGAATTGAGGGCCTCCTCCTTTTTTGAAGTCAGTCGAAAAAAGACGGTTGATGTCAGACAGGCAGCCGGCGTTAAAAACTAAAGTCAAGCTTTACCGCAACATGCTTGAAAAAGAGTGCATAAAGACAAATATTTAATTCTTGAAATCACTAAAAGAAAATCAAACTCCCTGCTTCAAGAAAATCGGATGCTAAAATAATTTGGCAGCTGAACATAACTGTCACAAATTATGCATCAATAAAGAAAACGTTCATTAAATCGCAGGCACTACGAATAAACCCGCTTTTATTTCTACTTTATTACATCAAAGATAAAGAATGACGTAACACTAATAAAACCGCAAATTCGGGTCGTGATAAATCCCTTAATACGACAAGGGAGCACACAAGAAGTTACAGCTCCCTTGTAATCCAAGGGCTTTGGGCAAAAACCAGTCCCGCGATTACTATTCAACTATTTGACCTGATTAAAGAGTTATTGGGGAAAGCAGACGAATTAATACATAATTAATATATTTTATGATTACCGTCCTGAAGTCTCAGGGTCGTTCTCCGGGTCGGGCAAAGTGATATTTGATTTTTGAGTATCAACCCGGAGTCTGGAATTTGTGACCGTTATGGTGATAGGCTCACCCCTTATTACATCAGGGACGGAACTAAGCTCGGCGAAATGTGGGTGTTCTAGTTCTTTAGTGCGCCTCTGCCTACCACTTCGGAGAAACAGGCGTGTATGTATGTATGTACATACAAAAAGTATGTATGTACGTACTGAATCAGTATGTATGTACGGATCAAAAACTTATTTACTGTACATCCTAAATCCCATAGAAAGCCTTTTAAAGAGGTAATTCTGTAGGTAACAAAATACAAGCCCGCTGGCCCGTGAGACAATAAATCCACGTTTCAATTGTTTCCAGAACATTCATCCACATTTGGCTAAAACTCACGTGAAAAATCGTTTGGCCAAGATTTCTCAGGAGGCGGAACTGGACTGGGCTACTGCCGAGGCTTTGGCGTTTGGTAAGTTCAGCACTATCGTTTTTCAAATTTAGCCTGTCTGAAGTCAACCCCCTCTAGAGAATCCAGTCTCGGGCAATTAAAATTAGAAATTTTGCTTTGCCCGACCTGGGAATCGAACCCAGGACCTCCCGGTCCACAGCACATATATGCTACCCCTAAACTAAGGAGACGACTGGAGGAAATTATGTCCTCTAGAAACAAATTCGAAGCATAATTTAACGAATTTTATTTATTGGTTCTTAGATTTGGTTCAAAAGAGACATGTAAAATGCATTAAATTGAAATATTACCTAATATTATGTACAAAATATATTATGCACTTACTAAAAGAACTTTAAGAAAATATGATACTTATTCAAATTCAATCTTTTCTTTCTTCCTGCCCTTATCCCAACTTAATGTGGGGTCGGCGCAACACACTTCTTCAAGCATGTTGCAGAGAGCATTTGGCTATGTTTATACGACCGGCTGCCTGCCTGACGTCAACCCCCTCTGAGGGATCCAAATTAATCCAAATCAACTTATTCAAATTCAATAATTCGTCCAAAATATGAATAACCCATAACGAATTTCACGACGTTCCTTACAACGAGAAAGGTATTATTTAGGAATATAAAGTTGTTCTTGAGTGTAATAATATATTTTTATTCATCAAAGTGTGGTATTTTTAGATATTTTCTATACTATTATATTTTTTACTATTACTATATTTTCTTTTCTTTTCTTTTCTATTTTTTATTTTTTTATCTGCGGCCTGAGCAGGAAAATTTCTGACAACCGTAAATGTATTCGAACTCGATGCGCGTCTACGAAATTTGTATGAAATATTAACCAAACGTCATCAGTGCGCAGCGAAATCGAATACATTTACATTTACATTAGTTTTTCGTGCTCGGGCTACTGAACAAATTGTGCCAAATTGATTTTTAGCATTCGTATTCCTGAACTTATAGAATTATGTGGAATTAGAGTTAGACTAAAGTTAAGTTCAGTTTTATCGACTTTGACTGCTCTCTTGTCTGATCCTACAAACTTATTCGATAAGGGATAAACCTATTGTCTTGGTTATCATACCATTCATAGTTCATCATCATCATCAGCCATAGGACGTCCACTGCTGAACATAGTTATTATCTTTGAATCGATAAGGGCACACAAAATTATCTTCCATTACATTACAATTAATCGTTGCTCGTCTCGACTAGACTAAACTACTTGCATATAGAACAATAATAAATCGAAATCCTTGTCTATTTATATAGAACACTAGCTGACCCGCGCAACTTCGTCTGCGTATGAGAGAGAGGGTTGAAAGAGTGAGTCGTAGGCACCTATAGCACAATAATTCTAAAAGAGGTAATGGGATGATCTACTTCGGCCGTCAGTCACCCCGTCTCTCACACCGTCAGTCACACCGTCTGTCAAACCGTCTGTCACCCCGTCTCTTACCCCGTCAGTCACACCCTCTGTCACACCGTCTGTCACACCGTCTGTCACCCCGCCTGTCACCCCGTCTGTCACCTCGTCTGTCACCCAGTCGGTCACCCAGTCTGTCACCTCGTCTGTCACCCAGTCGGTCACCCCGTCTGTCACTCAGACTATCACCCGTCTGTCACCACGTCTGTCACCCCGTCTGTCACCCAGTCGGTCACCCCGTCTGTCACCCCGTCTGTCACCCAGTCGGTCACCCCGTCTGTCACCCAGTCTATCACCCCGTCTGTCACCACGTCCGTCACCCCATCTGTCACCACGTCTGTCACCCAGTCTATCACCCCGTCTGTCACCACGTCCGTCACCCCATCTGTCACCACGTCTGTCACCCCGTCTGTCACCCCTTCTGTCACCCCGTCCGTCACCCCGCCTGTCACCCCGCCTGTCACCCCGCCTGTCACCCCGTCTGACACCTTGTCTGTCACCCAGTCGGTCACCCGTCTGTCACTCCGTCTGTCACCCCGCCTGTCACCCCGTCTGACACCTTGTCTGTCACCCAGTCGGTCACCCGTCTGTCACCACGTCTGTCACCCCGTCTGTTAACCCGTCTGTCACCTCGTGTCACCCAGTCGGTCACCTCGTCTGTCACCCAGTCTGTCACCCCTTCTGTCACCCGTCTGTCACCCCGTCTGTCACCTCGTCTGTCATCCGTCTGTCACGCCGTCTGTCACCCAGTCGGTCACCCCGTCTGTCACCCAGTCTATCACCCCGTCTGTAACCACGTCCGTCACCCCACCTGTCACCCCTTCTGTCACCCCGTCTGTCACCCCGTCTGTCACCCCGCCTGTCACCCCGCCGGTCACCCCGTCTGTCACCTCGTCTATCACCCCGTCTGTCACCAGTCTGTCACCCCGTCTGTCACCACGTCCGTCACCTCGTCTGTCACCCCGTCTGTCACCCTTCTGTCACCCGTCTGTCACCCCGTCTGTCACCCAGTCGGTCATCCCACCTGTCACCCCGTCTGTCACCCTGTCATTCACCTCGTCAGTCACTCCGTCCGCCACCCCATCAGTCAGCCTGTCAGTCACCCCGTCATTCCTCACGTCGGTCACCCCGTCAGTCATCCCATTAGTCATCCCATTAGTCACCCCATCAATCACCCCGTCAGTCACCCCTTAGTCACCCTACCATTCATCCCCTTGGCCAACACTAAAATATTTTTTCAAATCGAACCAGTAGTTTCTGAGATATAAAATTCCCCGCTAGCAGCATTTTTCATTTCTGCTCCGCTTCTATTGGTCATAGCGTGATGTTATATAGCCTATAGCCACCGTCGATAATTGGGCTATCCAACACAAAAAGAATTTTTCAATTCGAACCAGTAGTTTCTGTCCGAGATATAAATTTTCCCGATTTGGTAACATTTTTCATTTCTGCTCCGCTCCTATTGGTCAAAGCGTGATGTTATATAGCCTATAGCCATCCGCGATAAATAGGCTATCCAACACAAAAAAAAATTTCAATTCGAACCAGTCGTTTCTGAAATATAGTCTTTTCAACAGTTTTCATTTCTGCCCCTCTCATATTGGCCATAGCGTGATGATATATAGCCTATAGCCACCCTCGATAATTGGGCTATCCAACACAAAAATAATTTTTCAATTCGAACCAGTAGTTTCTGTCCGAGATATAAATTTTCGCGATTTAGTAACATTTTTAATTTCTGCTCCGCTCCTATTGGTCAAAGCGTGATGTTATATAGCCTATAGCCATCTTCGATAAATAGGCTATCCAACACAAAAATAATTTTTCTATTCGAACCAGTAGTTTCTGAGATATCGCCTTCCCCGGTTTTAAACATTTTTCATTTCTGCTCCGCTCCTATTGGTCATAGCGTGATGATATATAGCCTATAGCCACCGTCGATAATTGGGCTATCCAACACAAAAAGTTTTTTTCAAATCGAACCAGTAGTTCCTGAGATTAGCGCGTTCAATCAAACAAACAAACAAACAAACAAACTCTTCAGCTTTATAATATTAGTATAGATGATATTTTTTTTTATCCGATTACGGCAAAGTGACCACACAACACCTGATGGTAAGCGACGTGCGGTCCAAAAATACCAGCCACCACCTATAGACCTTGTGTCCATCGGTGGCGACCAGTATCATGCCGGCCTGCATAAATGCTTCTTCACACTCCGTTTGAAGAACCCAATGTTGTAGGAGGGAGGGAATACGTATGCTGGCAAACTATACTACGGTACGGCAAAGGTAGGAGTTACCGAACTTCTTAGTTCGGGGCGAGATGGTAGAAACCGCGAAACTGTGGTTTCGCAAGCCGGCACGCGTGGTTCTGTTAAGGAAGGAAGGGAGAGTAAGGGATGAGGTTGAACAATTCTTTGGAGCATTCCCTGTGATACAGACGGTAGAACACACTGAGCGAAGCGATATCTCGACGCAATTGTAGTGGTTCTAGTGTGTTCGTAAAGTCTGCATCATCCACGATGCAGATGACCCGGCGCTGCAATCTACATATATCTATCTATATATTTAGTAAAATATAGGATGGAAAAAAAATTCATGTAATAGAGCGACCTAATAATTTTGTTTTGCCTCAGGATCATTACTTATGGAAGGACGTCACGTGCGTCTGAGTGGTGAAGATGTAGGCCGCGGCACCTTCTCACATCGACATGTCATGTTCGTCGACCAACAAGACGAGTCCATACATATACCCTTGAACCACATACATGAAGACCAAAAGGGATTCTTAGAGGTAAGTCTGATCTTTGAAGTGGATGATATTGGGCCCTACTTATAAAAACATTTTCACTAAGAATAGCCTGTCACTTTTTTCCTTGCGTTACATTGTTTAAAAATGAAAGGAACAACCTATGGTTAAAGATAAGCAGCGCTTAAATATTATTATAAGTAAGGGACATAAATCCAGAAAATACTAGAACTTTATCAATTATATTAAGAAGGGTATAATGAAACAAATGGAATTAGGCATTGAGAAGGGAAGGATGATTAGGACCACCAAACATCCCACTCATGGAACGAAATATAACAGTGAGCTTTCACTTCACATGATTGCAGATAATATTAGCACCACATGGATCACAACTTAATTCAAGCCCTGTCTGGTTTGAACGTCTTTAATAAACTATATTTACAGGTGGCAAATTCGATACTCTCAGAAGAAGCTGTCCTAGGTTTTGAATACGGCATGGCTTACGACTCGCCTGATAATTTATGCATATGGGAGGCACAGTTCGGAGACTTCTACAATGGAGCTCAGATCATTGTGGATACTTTCATCGCGTCTGGAGAAGGTAAGATAGTTTTGCTAGTTTACCTACTACTTCATACAGTCACTTATTTTATAGTTTATAACTTCACTAAGCGCAAGCAGAAATGAAATTAGGTTTACCACAGTTTTCAATGGTATTCTCACGGTATGATAGATCATGGTTCCCTTGTCTCCTGCTTTTCAAACCTACCTACGAATTTTGCCCATTTCACATCCATTTCAAGACTTAAACTCTGATAAATCATACTATAACTTGTATTGTATTGACAGCCTCTAAAAGAGTGTTATGATTTTCCAAAATCGTTCCTACAGCTTTTTAATGCGACAGTGGCGGAGGGTGGAAATTTTAAAAAGGGAAGCAATTTATATTAATTTTATACCTATTTGTTAGCAGACATTTTAGCATAGGTATGCAGAAAGGAATCATGTTTGTATGGACCCTTTGGAACTTTCTTTCTACCGCCCTTATGCCACTTTATTATGGGGTCGTCGCCACACACTTTTTCAAGCATATTGCAGAAAGAATTTTTACGACCGGCTGCCTGCCTGACGTCAACCCCCGTCAATCTAGTCCTAGACAAATTAAATTAGAAAATTCGCTTTGCCCGACCTGGGAATCGAATCCAGGACCTCACGGTACAAAGCTCATATATGCTGCCAAACCAAAGAGGACCCATCGCAACTGCAATGCAAAATTACTCTTTTTTTTAGTAAAATGGGTCCGGAGCAATGGTCTAGTAATGTTGTTACCTCACGGGTACGACGGCGCGGCGTCAGAGCACTCCTCGTGCAGGATGGAGAGGTTCCTGCAGATCACGGACAGCTCGGAGACAGTACCGGACTCCGAGGCTGTGTGCTTGCACGTCGCCAACCCCACCACACCCGCGCAGTACTTCCATCTGTTGAGAAGACAGGTAAGTTTTGATAAAATTATTTTAGAGCATGGCTTCAAAATTGAGAAGATTGCGAGATTTAACAGGTACAAGTCTGTCCCGCCCACACACCCGCCACTTTAACTCCTGTAAGCCAGGATCAAAAAGGCACGCATTTAACGACACCGAGCAGTGAAACTCGGCGAGTCTCAGATAATGCAAAATTGTCTTCATCCCGCAACGAAGTTAATCAAACATAAAGATAGGAGAATTATAAGGTTTCCACTTCCCTCCGTAAAAATGCAGGAGACAATGTAATGAATTAAAGAGACATCAGCCTCATACATAAGGATATTTACAACTGGAGAGGCTAGATGTCAGGCACCATGGAAATATAATTATGGTCTTGAGCGTCCTCGACTGTATACTTTTGGCTCTTATTCCTTTTCCAAAATGTCCTAATCTTTTGCAGCCAACTGGGATTAAGGATGACTAATGAAAATGTCCATTAAGCATAACGTGACAACAATATTTATACACTGGATCTGATAATAACCCAAATGCTAAACCATTGCCAAAATTATTGCCGAAAGTTTTGATCCTCAGCGGCTAGCGTAATTATATCGACTGAAGTTACTGGATATACATTAATCTAATCCTTCGTCGCGACGTACGTTGATCACCACGGTTAATCACTTTGTAGACGAGTACCATTGATATAATATGCCTGCATTTGCATCCTTGCAATAATTGCCTCAAGCAGCGATAGCTCAGTAAGCAGCGATAGCTCAGTTGGGAATGGAACGGACTGCCGAGACAAGTGTCGGAGGTTCGAGACCAACCCCAAAATGGAGCATACACCTCTGACTTTTCAATGTTAAGTGTATTTTCATTGTGAATTATCGCTTGCTATAACGGTGAAGGAAAACATCGTGAGGAAACCTGCATACCTGAGAATTTCTTCACAGGAATTTCGAAGGTATGTGAAGTCTACCAACCCGCATTAGGCCAGCGTGGTAGACTAAGGCCTAACCCCTCTCATTAGTAGAGGAGGCCCGTGCCCAGCAGTGGGACAGTAATATTACAGGTCTAATATTATTATTTATATTATAATAATTGCCTCTAAAAGTACAGCGTTTAAGCTTAGCTTATTGTTATTATCCATTCATTATTTTTTTAAACATAAGCTTACGCCTGTATCCCCGAAAGGTTAGGCAGAGATGCATTAACGAACTAGAACACTCACATTTCACCGAGCTTAGTTCCGTCCCAGATGTGATAGAGGGCGAGCCTATCGCCGTATCGGGCAAATTCAAATTCAAATTCAAATAATTTATTCTGCAAATAGAATATTTTATACCACTTTCACATGTCAATTACGAGTATATATTGATTTTAAGATATTGATAAAGTTATAATGGCGTCGGAGTTACGTGGCTATCCCTGAGAAGAAATGCCGAAACAAACTCAAGGACACAAATTCTAGCCTCCGGGCTGATACTGAAAAATCCAATATTACTTTGCCCGACCCGGGGATCGAACCCGAGATCTCACGACGCTAGTCGTACCGCGCACGCACCACCACACCACCGAGGCAGTCATTTGGTCCAAAACGAAATTAGAAAAAGTTTTCATATCATCTTAACTCGTTGTGAAACTGTGGGAATTATTAAAACGTAGACACAAATTAAAGTGCAGAGTTGGTATAATTTATAACGCTGACTCAGCAATAACTACACCACCTGTCATATTTACGAATTAAACACAGAAATGAGAGAAGCCATTTGTTTGTGTAATTTACGTTTGTAAATAATTAGAAAGTGTTGTTTTAAGAAATTAATACAATCTAGCCTTTATGTACCTAATCTTTGACGAAGTATAATCTAAGGCTGCAATACCTACATTAAATATATAACAATGATAATATGGGATGTGAATTGTAACATTTGTAGCAAAATAATGTAGATCATGTTTGTAACACACCCTTGGGTATCTTTAAAATGTATGTACCTACAATTCAAAAAATATAAGTTGGAGAATTACCTATAAGAATAAGACTAAAAGAGCAGCAAGAGGATTTTTAACTTAGTTCAAAATTGATTTTGCTGAAATTTTCCTTATACCATTATGGCCAAGAAGCATCAATACTACACATAAATATGTTTCTGAAGAGAAGGAACAGTTTGTAAAGGATAGTATGTGTGTGTGTACATACAGTGTAAAGTTAACAGACGAGCCCAAAGGTAAACGGGAGTTGAACTTGTTGCCCAAACTCGAAAACTTTGTTTAATTTAGTTCGGTTCTTAATAAATTACGGGCAGCATTCGGAGCAACTTCTAAATTGAATATATTACCACTGTATACTGAAGTTTGTGACGTAACCATACATCAAAATGGTGAACCTGTTTAAGCACTAGCGGATGAGAGCTTAGAGCTACTGGTTAAGGGCCTATACTACCTCAAATGGCTTATTTTGAACCCGGATAAAATCAACAATACTGCAGCTTTTACTTTGTAATTAATATATGATAAAGTTGAGGGCTTATGTGAGTGAACATGTGTGGCGAAAACACGATTCCTTAAAATTTTCTCGATAGAAAAAAATTGCAAAGTTACCTCTAAACCGAATTAATATCCCGGATTACTCATTAAATACTTCAAATAAGATCGTGCAATTTTGTATAGTAACTTAGTTAAATAATACGCATAGGTTATGTGTTTTGGATTTTGAAAATAATTTGTCTTTTTATTGTAAGATCCAATTATCTAAATTTCCGCGTTTTGCGCACCGTTTTAATCATGACCGCCCTGCCGCCCGGCCCGCACACATTCCCGCTTCGGCTGTCAGACGGGGAGGTTGTGTCGCTTGCTGTCAGCAAAATAAATAAATATAATTTATATATCTGGGATACTTCATCAATTAAACAACGTATTGTAGGTGATTATAATGATGATAACGAGAATATTCTAATAAATAAGTGAGTATTTTCTAGGTTTCCATTTACCTGAATATTTAGTAGATTAGAAATCCAGTCGCGTGTCAGCGGCGTAAGTATAGCAAATGTCACGGGCCCTCTACTATTACACACGGTTAGTTAGAACATAAATTATTATGTACGAAGCTGAAAGGATACTGTATTCGTAATAATAAACAACTTTTATTCTTGCAATTTTTTCAATATACTTAATACTTTCACAGATATTGCCAAACAAAGTTTTATTTTTAAATCCTACATAAAATTATTAGGTATATGTATATTAAAAATTTAAATATAAAGTATTTATATAGCAGTAACACGATTGCTCGTGGGTCAGGGTAAGTCATCTCCACCGCCCATAGATAGAGACACCCATGACAAAAAATATCATGGGTATATTGCTAACCTAAAAGGAGGGGAAAAGGGATTGATAAAGAGATTGGAATTGGACCACCGGAAATATAACTCACCGTACGATATGCAACAGCGTGCTGCCATTTTACATCGGTTTTCTGTGAGACAGTGGTATCCAACAGGTCGAGCCGGCCCATTCATGTTGTAGACGTAACTGTCAACAGCTTGGGTCTTCCATTAAAAAAATATAGTGTAATTTAAGCTTTATACATAATGTTTGACGCTGACCTACCGACACTCAATCGTCCCATATATATATATATATATATATATATATGTACCTTTTAATGTTGCAAGGGCTTGTACAAAAAATAAGACGAATAAATAGAATATAACCATAGGATTGATTTTTTAGTTTTCTAAATTTTTGCACATAATGTACGTTCGGAGCAACCTTAAACAGTTGATATTAGCGGTTTAATACTTTTGTCGTTGACAAGCGCGCGATTTGACGTCACGCCGTATACTTACTGAAGTTTATATACATCTAGGTTGGCTCGTGCATATTACCGCATAATTATATTTTTGCGACGAAATTTAAGTTATGTTGGTGCCACACGGTGTATTCCTGTTAACTTTGATTTCGTATAATATACAAAGTTTGTCGTAATATTTGAAAGAAACTGAAAGGATACTACAGAACTCATAATAATGAACAAGAATATATTAGTAAAAAATACAATATACCTAATACTTTCATAGATATTGTCATTCGTGAACGATTAGATAGATAGATAACTCTTTAACACCATAGTAAGGATTAAGTTAACAGTACAGACAGAACTTTAAACTATAAAATGTTACAATAGGCTGTCTTATCGCTTGAAGCGATCTCTTCCAGATAACCTTCTGAAGGGGTTAAAGGATCAGCAGATAAGCGGAGGTGTAAAGTAAAGGTTTTTATGGTCTAGGCATGCCGACATATCGGATAAATGGGCCGGAATACTTTTTGCATTACATAAACATAAAACATAAACATAACATAAGCTCACGCGTGTATCCCCGAAGGGGTAGACAGAGGCGCACTAGCAAACTAATACACCCACATTTCGTCGAGCTTAGTTACGTCCCAGATATGATAGGGGGCGAGCCTTTCGCCATATCGGGCACAAATTCCAGACTCCGGGCTGATATGGAAAAATCCAATATCACTTAGTTCGACCCGGGGATCGAACCCGATACCTCAGGAGGGCAGTCGTACCCAACCACAACCACGCCACCGAGGCAGTCGAGGCATTTTTCGCATTAATATGAACGATATTAAAATTCTTAGAGACGTCCGAAAACTGACTCTCAAGGTTATCACGAAGCGAAGAAATACTATGGCAACTCTCATCACTGATATTGCCAGATTCAGATAATGCAGAGGCATAGTGTTCGTTGTCATTACTAGTGTTATTAACCATTAAACTCAACATAATTTTTATAAGTACGAAATCTTAAGAAACAAAAATCTTTAATAATATGTGACATAATACTAAAACAGCACAAAGAAGTAATTAACTCGCTCGCTTACCCCTTACTTTTAAAACGACGCGTCTTTAGAACGCAACAGGTCCAGTGCAATACATCATTTGCCCAGCATATGGAGATATACATGAGGCCATATATATATATATATATATATATATATATATAATAAGGTCGTGTTATGTTGTGATATAAAGGAATGTTCTATAAAAGATGCAAAAATGACTGTTATTATTATTATGGTTATTTACCCTTGACTACTCTGAAACCGAAGATTTCCTAAAGATTATGAATTGAAATATATTAACACACGCCCACACACGCATACCCATCCCCACAAACACACACATCCATCCCCACACACACATACGCACGCACACCCACACACACACACACACACACACACACACACACACACACACGCACGCACGCACGCACGCACGCACACACACACACACACACACACACACACACACACACATAACACACGCACACATACACACACACACGCACACGTACACACACACACACACATAACACGCACACACACTTTAACCTCTTTTGTATGTAATGGCTAATTGAACAATATTTGACAACTCTAAAAGCACACTCTTGAAGACCCCCATGAGACAGCTTTATTCCTAGTGTGGAGGTTAACAGTTAATGTTTAATAGATAGTCACTTGTTTTCTCAGTTTGTTTTAATTGGCTTATTATAGTTGTTAATTACTGTAATAGCTGTAAGTTCGCTTTTCTAATTTCCATTTGAGAAATAATAAATTTTATATTTATATTTATTTATTATATTTATAATGAATAAAAACAAATAAAATATGAAAATATAAAACAAAATTAAAATTGTAATAATAAATATAATATTCAAATACTTATATTGTAGGCTATATTTTAAATAAGTGTTGCATTTGTTCCGGTAGGTGGACGGGCGTGAACGGCCCAAAAAGCGTTCTGGAGATATCTTCCTAGATATGAGAGCCAAGCCTCACTATGGAGGACGTTCAGCACCGTGTGAAGTGGAAGCGTTTAAGTAGGAAGACGGCCCTTGGCAGAAGGCCGGGATAAAGCCAGACAGAAAAATGTTTCGCAGGGCGTGCTACCAACATCTAAGCTACCAAGATTGTTTTATTTCAATAATCAGTTTAATCTGTAATCATTATTTAAGTGGCTATTAATGTGGTAACTTCATGATTTTGTTACTAAATCGATGATTATCTAGTGACAATGTGCTGTATAAGTCCTAGGTAATAATAATTAAAAGACGCATAGTAACTATATCTTAGTTAAAATTACAGTATGGGGGCGCGCGCATTGCGTAAGCGGCACATATTTTGCCGATATGTAATCGTGGGATAGGTAGTTTACTTTTTATATGAAATAAAAAATGTCCTACTATTAAGATGAGGTACGCTCGTGGCCTCCTTGGTCTAGTGGCAGCATATATGGGCTGTGGACCGGGAGGTCGTGGGTTCGATTCCCAGGTCGGGTAAAGCGAATTTTCTAATTTAATTTGCCCGGGACTGGATCCTCCGGAGGGGGTTGACGTTATGCAGGTAGCTGGTTAAACTAAAATCTTAGCCAAATCCTTTCTGCAATATGCTTGAAATAGGGTGTTGCACCGACCACCCATGAAAGTGGGTTATGGGCAGGTAGAAAGAAAGATTAAAATGACGTACGCTATCTACGGTAAAAATATTTAATAATGGTACATTATGTTGGCCAAGGCTCTCTACACACTTTCCAACTAACCCTGTATATTTTTTTTTTCACCTGCCTTTATTCCATCTTTAAATTTATTGTTCCGTTGTATAAGGATAAGGAGTCACGGCAAGACTATCAGAGTACGTTCTTAGTGTTGTCGGCAAATTATATGCGAAAGTTCTGATGGAAATGGGTAATGTATGAGACGAATAATAAGTTATAGAATGTACAAGCGGGATTTCGAAAGAGTATGGGATGTGCGGATTAGATCTTCTCCCTACGAAGCTTTCCGGAAAAATTCTCAGCCAAAGAACGAAAAGTCTTTTGCGCCTTTGTAGACTTGGAGAACGCCTAGGACGAATTACAGACAATGGTAATAATTATGGATGATGCATTTAAAAGGAAAGGAGAAAATTAATGTAAGTAAGACGAAAAGTATGTTTTTTTTAAATAAATGAAAGTATAACAGAGTGCAAAATTATGATAGGTAACGAGAGAGTAGAACAAGTGAAAGACTTTGTATATCTGGGTTGTATAATTATAAGTGATGGGAAGCACGATAGCGACATTAAAAGACAAGTATGTGCAGGTAATCGAGTTAATGGAGCGCTGAACACCTTTATGAGTAGGTGAAAGGTCTCTAAAAAGACACGATTGGCCGTTCATAAAGAAGTGTTAGTACCCACACTTATAAATGAGAGTGAAAGTTGGGTGTGACAGAACAGGCATGAAAGTAAGATCAGTGGGCTTACTGGTGGACTCTTATGTCATTCCTATACATTTATTCTATTAGTACGCTACATATAGCGTACTCTTATCTCATTCCCATATATCTACTATTCTATTCGACTAGCGCATAAGCTACTTGGCTAAGCCCGCACGGTGGTGGAAATAAGAGCATGAAGGAGCATGTGTCGCGTGATAGAGTGTGAATAAAGTGGTGTTGGATCTCTGTCGAGTGAAAGAAGATGTAGTGATAAGAAATAGAAAGGGATGTTGAGATGGTTCAGACATATTGAGAGGATAGATGATAGGAGATTGTCGAAACAGTGACAAAAGACGATTGTGCAAGGAAAAGTCGGTATAGGGCGACCGCATCGCACTTATATTGGTGATAAATTGATGATATATTAACTAAAGAACAGATAAAAAACTAAACCGACTCTAATGAGATCATGATAGTAGATGAAGCGAAAGTAGTATGTCAGAATCGGGCGAAGTGTAAATCTATAGTCTCTACCTACCCCTATGGGATACAGGCGTGATATTATGTAGGCGTACGTTTATTCCACCTCAGTATGGAGTCGACGCAACACATTGTTAAAGCATGTTGCAGAGGTGTTTGGCCTTAGTTTTTACAATGGGCTACCTGTATAATGACCCACCCATAAAGTCAAAACCGCCTGTTCGATCTGGTAATGGATTCCAGGACCTCATAGTTCACACCTGATATACGCTACCAATAGTGAATAGATCAATGAGGCGAGTTACAAATACTTCAGGAGCCATGTATTAATTAATTGCTATGAGTTTTGAAAAAAAAAGGACGTGATGGAGACTATAATTGGAAAGGTCCGACCGGTCACTCTATTAGGATTTCCGATTGGTGTGCGCAGTCTTCAACATAGATGGATGTCAAAAATTCTTCAGAGTCGGAACTCTTATATGAAAAATTGAGGAAACTCCTGAGAACGAGGGTTAACTCAGCCACGGACGTCTTAAGAACCACCACGGGAATACAATCAGCCATGCTCGACTTTCGAATGTCCAAGATTCAGGCTCTCGCCTGACCGCATACAGGTTGATATGGATTCATGTAGTACTCCACACACGCTGCGCCGGTGCAACGTTCAGTAGCGTGGCTCCACCATTGTACAAAATCGAATTTGAGGCAAAGGGTTCAACTCAAAGATGAGTGTTATTTTACTGTGGTTATCAAGTTTACGCAGTGACTGCAGATTAAGCTAGTAGAAACTACTTTACATTGCGATGACAAGTCACCAAAAGCTAGATTTCTGAGATAGCTTTTCTGTCGCCCTTTAATTTTGCATGGGTATTTTCCCTTGGCCCTCCTGTTGGATTCGAAAGCTGTACGTAACTTTTCTTTCCCTTCCATAGATATGGGGCTCCAAGCCTTAAAGGTGACATTTCACGCCAATTATGCGGGCTGTTTAAGACGTGCAGTGACGGCGCCGACATTGTTATACTAGCTGTGATATACTCTGAAATTCTGGTATTGGCAGTGAATCATTTAATTCCCAATATCCACATCCTTGACTTAGTCTGTAGAGGTGTGAGGATCATCGGGTAAGAAATAAGAGTTTTCGCCATAGAAAGAACGCAAAGAACTGACGAATACACCTAAATTATTTTGGTTAAGTACACGGATTATTTATAAAATCTTTGAATGGCAATATCTATGAAACATCAGGTATATTGACAATTTTGCAAATATAAAAGTTGTTTATTATTACGAATCCTGTAGTCTCCTTTCAGTTTTCTACATACATTGGGACTAACTCTATATACCACCGCTAAACATCAAACACTGGAGGAGCCGCTTAAACCTATCTGACAAGAAACTGTCCCCATCCAGTGGAGGAACATTGACATCCGTTTCTCTACAGGTTTGTCAACGGAAGTTCCATCAAGGAGAACTTATAGCACAGGTGGGCTGTGTGACTGGTTAAGAGGACACCTAAACCAAAGTTATCTTGTAAGAGAAGTTACCTGATGGTTCGATGATCCATGGCTCAAACATAACTTTCTAAGCCCGACAGACAGCGTCAGCACTGACACGCCATTGAAAAGTTTTTAATTGTACTAAAATAAATTGTGCCTCGATTGTGTGTTACTATGTGTGTAAACTCTACCTCCGGGGTTTAGTTGTATTTAAGTACGACTACCATCCTGAGGTCTTGGTTTCGACCCCTGGTTCGGGCAAAGTGATATTGCATGTTTTCAATATCAGCCCAGAGTCTATAATTTGAGCGCTATATGGCAATAGGTTCGGCCCTTATCGCATCTCCGACGGAACTAAGCTCGGCGAAATGTGGGTGTTCTAGTCGCTAGTGCACCTCTGCCTACTCTTTCGGCGGTACAGGCGTGAGCTTATGTTTTGTGTAAATAAATTGTCCTAATGCGTCGTAAATGCGGGCCCGCCACGCTACGTCACTTGTTTGTCTTATCAACACCGCTTGACATCCTATGACGCCATTAGTGTATGAGCGAGACAGCGTACGATAGCGCACTCTAGCAGGGACAGGTAGCGGGTGCAAAATTTGAATTTGAGCTGAGGTACCATGCGCTCTTAATTTGGAGGTTTATCAGTTTTCGAAAACGAAAATAGATTCATTTTATCCATACTTTTATTTTAGTTCCTTATAGTTTTCGCAAATGCCACTGAATGAAATAAATGGAAGAAACAAAAATTGACAAAACTCGTTCTAAGGGTACAGACATTGACAATAGGCACAGAAAGGCTATCTATAGAGTAATTTCTGATGGTGGCTCATAACTTAAATGATCATTGTGTATTCAAACAGATGATGTGATCTAAGCAGCGCTGGATGGATAGAGCGATCCAACTGGAAAAAAAGTTGTCAGTTTCAACTTAAGTTCTACAGCTTACAAATTGAAGAGAAATCCTATTCCCACATTAATTTTTTTAATATAAATCCTCGCACAATTCGACCTATCCAAAGAATAAAGTTACATATGATAATGAATCGAAATTGCTTTCTTATTTTTCTGAGCTTATATTGACCTATATATTTAACTAGCAAATGTTTTTTTTTAAGTTATGGCGTAATAACAAGTTAAATTATGACATAGCTTAAAAATATTTGCTAATTAAATATACAGGTCAATAATATAAGCTCAGAAAAATAAGAAAGCAATTTCGATTCATTATCATATGTAACTTTATTCTTTGGATAGGTCGAATTCATTCTTCTCTAATCATGATATCTTTATCCTGACAATTTAGAATTATTTTGAGTAGTAGATAGTACTTATGTCTCCTAAAATAATCAATCAAATTTTTTTCACAGATGGCCCGTAACTACAGAAAGCCACTAGTAGTGGTGGCACCTAAAGTTTTGCTACGTTTAGCCGACGCCGTCTCACCTCTGTCAGACTTTACACCTCGCACACACTTCCACACAGTTATTGGTATGAACATAATCTTTAATAGCCCTTATTTTCAACCTGATTCAAAAAGCAGGGAGGTTCTCAATTCTTCAGAGGCTATTCGAATCGAACTCGATGCGCGCTTATGCGATATGACGTATGAAATTTTAACCAAACGTCGTCAATGCGCAGCGAGGTAGATATAGTTTAGATTGTCATAATTATTCCTGTTTGGACCGCTGTATAGTTTTTGGGAATCTTACACGACTACCTTCGAAAGGAAATAAATAAATTGAGCAGATCGAAGGATATTTATGCTCCCGAATTTGATTTTCTATATGAACCGCAAAGCAAGCTGGAATTTTGCGTTGATTATCTGTGAGACTGTGATATACCTCTATAGTGTAATCCGTCGAGAGGACTCATTCATAATTTAGGCAAACTTCTCTACAGCGTGGCTCTACCACAAAATTAATCTCTTTTACTTAATTTAACTTATGTGAAAGCACGTAAAACTCAGTTTAAAAATGTGATATTTTTTATACCTCAACTGGTGGTAGGAGATTCGTATCCGACCAGATGGCGACCACCGTACACTTTACACACATATGTAGTTCGCGTTCCAGGATCAGCCAGTGTACTTCCGGTTCTCTCGAGGAGCTTGCGACATGACTTGATGGTGGACTGGGACGGGTATAGGGTTATCCCTGTACATGCATCGGTTATCCGCTCGCTTGTCGCAAGCCCCTCGATTTGCTTCTTCCCTCTTCGGATTTGGAGTGTGAAGAAGCATAATTAAGCTCGGCATGATTCTGGCGACCACTGGTAACCCATTGTTTGTCAGTGGTCGCTAGTTTTTTTGGACTGCACTACGCTGCCATCAGGTGCAGTAGAGGTATAGTCATTTTGCCGTGCCCGGATTAAAAAAAAACCAGCGCCGCCAAAAGCGCCCACTGGTGCTAAATATACATCATATTTTTAGGTGATAACTTAGCAGATCCATTGAAAGTAAAGCGAGTAATATTTGTGAGTGGCAAACACTACTACGAACTGCACAAGGAAAGAGTTAAAGCAAAGATCGATGACGTAGCCATTATAAGGATGGAAGCACTTGCGCCCTTCCCTCTGCAAGGACTGCAGAAGGAACTAGAAAAGTACCGAAACGCTAGATGTAAGTTTTTATACTTAAGTATGATTTTCCAACATTTCCTGTTTTTTAATATGTTTAATTGGATTTTGGCAGGAATTCTGACAGGGTCTATTTAATTTTATTGTCTAAAGTGTTTGTTGTTTCAAAGTGATGTGGTTTTATGCACCAAACTTCAGTGAATATGTACATCATAATGTGTAATATTTTTTATTGGTGATCTTTGATGAATTTTTTCTTAGCTATTTTGGACGACTTCGTTGGGTCTAAGGGAAAGTCTGCGGGGCAACGCACTGGAAGGAATTACCGCCAAATATCCAGCAGGACCTTGAGATTTTACCGCCTGGGTTTCATGGCCACTTCGAAAACTTGATACCAATTGCTCCATTGAAAAAAATGATATCTACTAATTGACATTGGCAAAATCACTGCAATGTGGTGGAGCTATTTTGTTTTTAAAAGAAGAAGAATACAGTTGGGCATGTCGTTTAAGAAATCTAATACTACATTGACAAATTGAACGTGTGATGGTTCTGCTTCTGAAACTATTATTTGTTGACAGTATTCATTTGGAGTCAAGAGGAGCACAGAAACATGGGAGCGTGGAGCTTCGTTAAACCGCGATTCGAGAATTTGTGCGGCAGAAAGGTTTGCAATTATTTCTTTTATGTTCTTTCTATAGTAGAAACTGGCAAACAAGCAGGTGGGTTACCTGATGGTGAGTGATCTTTACCGCCCATAGACGCTCAAGACACTAAAAAATCATTGTTGCCAATCTAAAAGAAAGGGAAATAGAGATTGATGAAGGGAAGAGGGAGATTGGGCCACCGAAATTCTTAATCACCGAACGAAACGCAATAGCATGCTGCCAGTTTACGTCGGTTTTCTGTAAGACAGTGGTATCAAACCGGTCGAGCCGGTCAATTCGTGCTGTAGACGTAACTGTCTACAGTGTGGCTCTACCACTTATTCATCATAACTGTAAACTGTTTTTCATACGCAGGTAAAATATTTCTATTATCATCAGCCATAGGACGTCCACTGCTGATCATAGGCCTCCGCCAATGATTATTTTAAAGTATTTCTATATTTTAACCGAATTTGATTAGATCCGCTGCTATAATTTCTGAAACTCCTGACACTTTAAATTTTCTTATACTGAAATATTTCAGTAGTAAATGTTTAGACATGCAATTAAAAGTTTGAGATCACGGTTCTCAGTTCAAGTCTTAAGACATCTACAGTTTATATTGATCACACCACTACTTTTCTTTTAATTATTAAGTAGGTCTTCGTCTTTTATGGATAGTCTCGGCGTTAAGATACGGTATGGGCACGGATGTAAAAAAAGATGGACGGAGCGCTAGGAACATTGAAGGTAAAGCAGGGTTTCGGCTCATTTAATCTATCGACACGTAATGGAGGACTGATCGAATGAGCCGAAAACCATGCTTAACTTTCAATGTTGCTAGCGCTCTGTCCGTCTTTTTTTACGTCCGTGGGTATGGGCTTAGATATTTATGATAGCTTTCCGTAACATATTATTACCGTACATTACGTTCCGGAGCTAAACTAAAAATCCCTATGCTATCATCTGCCCACTGCGATGATGTTGTCCTTCGATTTCGTTTCGCATTTAAAAATACACTCGTTGTCACAAAAATCCCACTTCTAATATTTTCTCTAACCAAATCAATGTTGATATCAATACTTTTAAGCTTGTAAATAATGTCACATGTCGCTATAATTTTCAAATCAAATCAATTTATTTATTGAAATAAAACTATTTTTACGGATTCTATCACGATTTGGTTTTAATTTTTATGCCCGACGTTTCGAAACTTAGATTATCCTATTTCGAAAGCTATCTTCTGTCTGTCTGACAGTCAGTCTGTCAATCTGACCCGTGACCACAAAGGCTGAAAGCTTTCAAAACGTCGGGCATAAAAATTAAAACCAAATCGTGATAGAATACGTAAAAATAGTTTTATTTCAATGAATAACATTCGCGTAAAGCTAAGAAATCAATTTATTTAATTGCAAACATGGGTACATAAATAAGTTTTTTCCAGTTGGTATACGCTGGTCGCGGAGTTGCTGCTACTCCAGCTGTGGGCGCCGCCACGTTACATCGCGCAGAAGTGCAGCACATTCTTAGAGAACCACTGTACAATATTAAATAATAAACAGGTTTATATTAAAATATGCAATTAATTTCGAGGTAAACCATATTCAACGTAGTATGTTTTTCTCGTATTTTAAAAAAATCCCGAAGTAACAATTATGCAAGATGTTTACAATTCCAAGAGGCTTTTGTACTGAAATATAATATTGTGAATGTATTTATTAATTAATAAATATCTTCTTATAATCATACGAATTATGTATCTGCATTTTTTTACAGCTACTTTAAAATTGTGATATTACTAATTAATATATGTAATGAATATAAGCCGCACTGCCTAATTGTTATGATCAAATCCGTGGATAAAATAAATAAAAGATGTTTTATTTTAAATTTTGTTTTATTATATTTACATAATTAAATACTATATAATAAACAACAACAAAAATATACTATAATAAACAACGTAAAAATTACTTTGGGATATTTACATAAACTACCGATAACCAATCTTACTTCGATCAAGATTCGAAATAAAAGTACGTACATAGGTGTCATAAAATATTGTCGATAAAAATTCAATAGTCTCCAGGCGATACTCTCGCCCAATCCACAAATATATACTTGAGTTATTAATCTAAGTATATACCATTAAAATTTAAATTTACATCGGGCACAAATTCCAGACTCCGAATTGATGCTAAGTAAAAAAACAATATAAGTAACTGAGCCAAGGCCTCGGAATGGTAGTGGAGCCGCGTACGCAATACAACTAAGTACACCACTTTTCCAATTCTGCCCAGATGGTACTGCGGGTATCCGACCACTTTGTATGATTCTCAGGCAGCTTTGGACGAATCTATGTAACGAACTGATCCGGATGAAGGTGACGGAGTCAAATAAGGGAAAGAGTTAACCGGGGTATGTTTACAAACCGATTTAGATTTTTATGAGTTCTTATAATTAGGAGAAGACGTCGCTGAAATCATAACGTTTGAATTCGGCGATGAAGTAAAGTCCGGAGATGTGAACTGACCCACTGTCGAAACATTGATTTGCACCGAATTTCTTTTTAAAGTCCCCATTTCTGCTTCAAAGAGGACATCGTTGATGGCTTTTTCTGCAAAAATCCTTTGGATTGGATCGAGATGTTCCAGTTTTTGCGTCCAGTATAGAGCTGTCAAATTTAAATTCTGTTCTCTGGAACGATCAGGTTGACTTATGAGGGAGTACGTCTCTTCGAGATGATCGGTATTATCCGTTGTGGATTCCTTTCTATTTTTTTTCGCTGGAGGTGGAACTATATTCAAAGATGAAAAAAATACGGAGCTTGACGGTTGAGAATTTTCTTCTTCTTCACCATCTCGTAGATCTTCCGATCCAGAGTGATTCTGCAAAAAAAATAACTGCTAATTTAATAATCAGATAATATATAAATCAGTATTTGTGTTATTAAAAATAAAGTATCTTGTTCACATTGTCTCAATTATCGGCCATTTCACATTATCGCGAATAAATATTTTAATTGGAGCGTCGTCCTAGCATTATTAACAACAATACCGTACCATTTATATCACCATACAGTCATGATTCTGTAAATACAACCTTCCTTTCCAGATCCCCATTAACTTTCCCTTTACTTTCCTTTGCAGGTTGGTTATGACGCTCCGGGCAATACCGATGTTCTTGAGCGACATTAGCTGCTTGTCATCGACTGGGCTGTTTGCTAATCTAGTTTCATAGGTCAATAAAAAATAATCTATAAACAATGATGGAAATTATTATAGTAAATGCAATATGGAGAGAACACTATCCGGACAAGGATCATTACTTTATAGAATCAAATAAATTCAAACAATTAAATCAATTAATACACACTTCAATAAAAACAAGATTACACTTACCCGGCTACGATCTGTTTTGCTCAAGAAATTCAGCATGTGGAATACCCACGACCTTGGCTTATAAACTTGTTCCGTACTAACAGCAGACTGCTGCGAATCTAAGGTCTTCCTCAACTCCTTGCGATAGTTCGACCTCAAAGAATTTATCTTCTTCCTTACATCCTCTATCGTGGCATGCGGTTTGATCTTTTTGAACACGGCTAGTAGTCTCTGATACGCCTGTGTCTTTTTCGCTTTATTCGTAAAATTTTCGTTTGAAGAATCCCATATTTCGGGCATAGATTTGAAGAGCAATATGAAATCTTTTAGATGCATTTGGTCTATTGTTTGGGGTGCTGTGCGGTCTTCTAGAGAGCCGTCGAACAACACGTCGTCGCCCATCGCTGGTAAAATGTGTACTGAGGTGCGGGAGGCGGAGGAGGGGAGTGAACGAGCAACCGAGGTCACACATTCCATAAATATCACGATCCGCCAATCGTGTTGTTTATCTAACGCCAGATTTAAAATGTTAAATATCTGCTCTGAATATCTTGCTAATTAGATGATAAGCGATAAATATCAGCGATGATTACTATCTTTCAGTATCACGATATTTGAATGTATGTATTAATGAGAAAATTAATAAAGATATTGCTAAACAAGCAAGCAATCAAATTCAAGCAAATCGTCTTTCTACACCAGTAGTTGATGGTAAATATAGTTAGTTAAGGACGGATTGAAACACAACTACTTGATGATAATATCGATAATTATCACAAAGTGATAATAACCGATATTTCGTTACATCTCAATGAATACATAAATTAATTAGATAAGTAAGTATTATTTTAACTGAGTTATTTATACAGTAGCATCAAATCAATGTTTATTGTCGTTACGCGAAAGACAGCTTGCAATTTATGGGATTTTGGGATATTATAACAATCAAGTTAATAAAACACAAAAACCAAAAGCAGAATAATGATCTCCATCCTTTGTCATATTTCATGTCATCACTATAAAGACAGTGCAATGCAATGCAATAATAACATTTATCGATAAACATATTACAGGTACGATACGAACGATATTTTGATATAAAAGACAAATTAAATAGAATAGAATGTACTGCGACTCATCTCCATCACGATGCTAATCACAATACATTTATTTTGTTGCGCTCTATAGATAAAATCGATATTAAATCCACCAACGCCGTAGATATCGCGCCGTTGTACTTAGTACATAGACATCGCACGATAAATAATGCGATAAGTAATCGTTTATCATTAGACATACATTGATGGTTTGATTTTACAACGATAATAAAAGACAAATACGTGACACGAACTACTATAACGAACAACGAAAAACTGTTTTTAATTTAAAGTACATTTTGTTTATTTTTTAAATACAAACGTCCTTGGTACACATCCGCGGTAGTCTTGGTGTCCGCGACGTGGAGGATAAACTGCAGGAATGTCGCTTGGGATGGTATGGTCACGTTTTGAGAAAACCACATGAGTATGCCGGTCGCAAGTGTCTGGACCAGATCGTACCAGAGGTGCGTGGACGGCCTAAAAGCGCTGGCTGGACTTCTTGGAGGATGATATGAGAGCCAATGGTCTTACTGTGGAGGATGCTCAAGACCGTGCAAAGTGGGAAGCCGGATCCTGGCCGGGATAACGCCAGGTAGAAAGAAGACAAACTTTACGTCTTTATAACAAAGTACATAATAATGATATTTACGTAGGTAAACAAAAGCAGCGGTAAAACTAACGCAAAAGAACGCAGTGAAAAGAACAAAGTCAAAAGTAAAAGTCCAGCTTGTTTAATTAAAGAGCAGCTTTTAATGCAATTGTGCAGAACAAATTGCGTCAAGAGAAAGAAGAAAATAAACCCTACATACATAGTTTGTACATTGTAGAGGTAATTAAAGTCTGAGAAATTATTTTTCTAATTTCTATCATATTAGTAGCATACGTTCGGTGAATGCGATTAATTATCAATAAAACCAAATTTATTTCGGTTGCTCATACGTAATTTACTTTAAAAAGGAGAATAACGTCTAGCAAGCAACTTGTTGTAAAAACTAAGCCGAATCCTTTCTGTAACTTTTCTTTCTGTCTGATGTTATACAAATAAATTACTAACACAATTGCACCTAGTAAAGTAACAACTCAATCAATACAAATTAATTTCTTTAACCCGCCACTTCGGAGTAAGTAAACATATATTATGCCTTCTGTATTATTACAACAAACATAATAAGCAACCACATCCTACGTATATGATAATTAATTTCTCATATGCATACATTTCACCACTGAATAACATACTTAGATATACATACACCCACATATTACTTACACCCAAAACGGCAAACTAATCGTAAACAAAGTTATGTAAAGTTGAATCGATAAATCTGTATCCAAGACAACTGAATTGTACGTAACTAAGCCAATTTGTAATTTAATAATGGCTGGAAAGGGTAAAGGCAAGAAAAAAGAAAAAAAAGATAAAGATGAAGGTAAGGAACACCAATTAATCATTTGCGAAATACTTGCGGTCGTCATTTCGAATTTTGTCCTCATAAAATGCCTTTGTTCAGTTTCTTTGTTTAATGCCAAATTTAACAAAAGGGTAACATTTTTCCGAAATATTTTGGCAGCAGTATCAAAAGCAAAATTTAATATTAGTTTATTAAAGAGTTATGATATAGCATGGTTGGTAGAACCATGATGTAGAACATCGTTGACGAATACAAAGTCCTGCGTTAGAAAGAGACAAGTTTTAAATTAAATGTTACATATTTAAATCTTATCAATCACTTTCGCAACATGTTTAAACAATTACACTCAAGTATTCCATATTCCTAGGACTCTAGGAAATTTGCTTTCCAAACTAGAAACTTAGTTCAGATTTGCTAATGCTTCAATCAAATTGTTGTAATTAGTATGATACCCTGGCGACAACAACAACAATTTCAGAGCTTCTTTACGTTGGTTAGCCTTCAGGTAAATTACAAATTAATTTGGAAATAGAATAGTGTTGATAATAATTATTTATTATTTTTAATTAATAATTTCAAGCTTCCACCTGCCCTAATATCCCACTCCAATATGGTGTCAGTACAACACACTTTTTAAACATGTCACCAAAGAATTTAAACGCCATAAAATAATTCGGTTTTAGTTTTTACGAAAGCTTTTTACGCTGCTTGCTCGTCAACCGTATTTGGAGAAAACTAAAACAAAAATTGTGACTGCCCGACCTAGATATTAAATGCAGAATGCTTGCAGAAGAATTGCTTTTCTACCTAATATGCTATCACTAGATAATGCAAGTAGGTAAGTACACGCGACGCTAAGTATATATAAACATCTACATAGGTTTTAATATCTAGATCGGGCAGTCTAAATTTTTATTTTAGCTTTCTCCAAATACGGTTAACTAGCAAGCAGCCGTTCCTAAAACTAAAACCGAATGCTTTCTGTGACATCTTTAAAAGTGTTTTGTACTGACTCCACATTGGAGTGGGATATTAGGGCAGATGGAAGCTTGAATATATTAATTAAACATAATAAATAATTGTTATCAACACTTTTTCTTTAAAATCAATGAAGCCATGAATTTCACAGGTGGAGATAAAAAGAAATCCAAGAAAGGAGCAACTAGAGTGAAGAAGGGCAAGTCAAAAGGGCGCTGCAACGTAGACATGCTAACTGACGCGGCAATGGACAATGTTTACTACGCCTGCCACAATGTTCAGGAGTTGCTGCAGGCGAGGGGCTTTCATCCACCAGATTTCAACAAGAAGAAAAAGAAGGGAAAACGATAACTTTCTAACAAAGTCATAACAAGTAATAAATTCAGTCCATTGAAGATTGTATTCCAGTCTATAATTGATTTATTTATTTAATTATTAGAACTTATTTCGGCAGTCTATTTCCCATACAATAAACTAACATTGTTGTTTCTAGCAAATAAAGCTTGATTTTGTTCTTACGTAAATGAATAAAGTTATATACCAAAGACAAATTAATTAATCCTGATACTGACAAAATAATATTATGATCTCTTTATAATATTCCCTCACTGCTGTGTATGAGCTACCTGCAGTAATGAAGGGAATAGTTAATAACCCTTTTATCCTGTTTCGTTAAGCGCACCACACTGGCCGAAGGCAGGCGGGGTTCATAAGCTTCATATAATTAGGTACTTCTTATATCGTTACTTGGAAAGCCACATTAATTAGTCGTCTCTTTGGCTATGTGATGGCATATGTATATGGACATGAATGAATGAATATGTAACTGGATGTCTGGATGACTGGATTTTTTTATAGCAGATACTGGCAAACGAGCAGATGGGTTACTTTATGGTAAGTGACCTCCACCGCCCATAGACACCCAAGACATAAAAATAATCAAAGATGCGTTGCCAACCTAAAAGGAGGGAAATAGGGATTGAGAAAGGGAAGCGGGGAATTGGGCCACAGGAAATCTCACTCACCGAACGAAACACGAGCTGCCACTTTACGTCGGTTTTCTGTGAGACAGTGATATCAAACCGGTCCAGCCAGCCCATACGTGTTGTAGACATAATTGTCTACAGCGTGGCTCTATCCTACTGCCTGTGACTGGACTGAATAACGTCAGGCTAGCGACCAGCGGTAAAAAGCAGGTACTGTCTTGAAACATGCTTAAAATGTATGACGCCGACCTCACATTGGAGTGGCGAAAAGGCAGGTGGAAGAAGAGGGAAGCAAGTACGTTCTAAGAAGGAACGCAGCAAACAAAGGCTGAGATCTATAGAGCGAACTTCGACTAAGTCTAAGTTAAAGTCACGTCCTCAGTGAGGATTTTTACTAAGTCCGAGTAATTTTTTACAAGAAAAGCTTTGCTTAGTCTGTCTGTCAGTCTGTTTTTCTTGTAAAAAATGACCCGGACTAAGTCAAAGCTTGATTTAACTATTCCAAATCCTCGCTGAGTTTGTGACTTTGACTTATACTTAGTCGAAGTTCGCTCTATAGATCTCAGCCTCAATATCCCTAATATGGAATGATCAATAATAAATAAAACTTCACAGTTACGTTCTAATTTCAAAAAAACTGTAATCGATCAATGTCACCGAAACATCAAAACCGAAATTCTAGTAGACATGTTTGTAATCAAAGTATAAAAAATATTTAAAAATTCCGTGCCATCAAAGTAATGAAACAAAATGATTAATTATGTGTATGGGCCAAGTTCTCATCAAGCATTTCAGGTAAAAGTTATCGTTGCCTTCAAATGTTATCCAGGACATTGTAATCTTACTGTTTAATGACAATATATTTCTTTTCTATAGAACAGTATAGAACTTAGATTAATAACTCAGTATAGAAAGAATTTGTACTAAATTCCACTCTAATATCGATACGGACGTTAAGCGTTTTTACGTTTTACGTTAACAAAATTAGGTTTAACCTTGTGTACCTATGTTATTCTTTCTACTTGTTTCTATTACTAACTGATTAGCAATAAGGTTGCTCTTCTGATGGTAAGCACTATGCTGCTATGCTCGGACATAAACAGAAATAGAATTACTAACATAAAATTTCTAAGTTCACTCGTGAGAGTCGAGATTAACATCTAAAGTCGCGTCTCCTGCACTACCTTTTCCAACACAAAACACTAAAAACATACGCAAAACAACGATTTTAGCTGTCACCTGCTCGTAGAACAATGGACCATAGATAAAAAAATGATGTTTTGTGTAGGTGTTTTGTGTAATGTTTTAGTGCAGGAGACCCAGCTTTAGGTAAACAACTTGTAGTCCCTTAATGCCTAAGAGGTTCACTGCGATCCTACTTATAGCTAATGATTGGAAAAGGTGGAGCCCCGCCATCAAATACATTTATCTAATATCTAAATCCAATCTAATTTATTCAATTTTGTGTCATCTTTGATGACTTATGATGAAATCTTAGATTAAGAACTTTTTATTGATGAATTCATTCACATTCAATGAAATGGATATTGGAAAACGATAATTTGGACACTTGAAACCGACTTAAAATTGATAGTAGCTAGCTGTAAAATATTTTATAGGTCTGCACGTTCAACTTTAAAATATGTAGGTAGTTATACAATTCGATTCCATAATGTTATTGCGGCATAAACCTAAATCTGTACTTGAAATGTTTTCAATATGATAGAGATGGATGGAGGAGGCCTATATCCAGCAGTGGACGTCCTATGGCTGATAATGATGATGATGATAATGATGATGATGATAATAATGATGATGATGATGATGATGATAAAGATCGTTTGAACGTTTTGTTAACTTAATCAGTAATTTAAAAAGTCATTAACGCTTGTAAAATTCTCGCAGGATTATAAACCTATTAAAATTAAGCGCAAAAGCGCAGGCTTTTATACAATAGTATATTAATACTCATCGCCTTTATTTAATTACAATAAAGCGGTCGCTGTGGTCCGTCCGCACTTGGCAGCAAGTGCTGAATAAATATCGGAAACCGATACTACGCTAATTATGGATATTTAAATTCATAAGATATATACTGCCTCGGTGGCGTGGTGGTATTTCGGTATGACTAAGGCTCTGAGGTTTCGGATTCGATCCTCAGGTCGGGCAAAGTGACATTGGATTTTTCCATATCAGCCCGGAGTCTGGAATTTGTGCCCGATATGGCGATAGGCTCGCCCCCTATCACATCTGGGACGGAACTAAGCTCGGCTAAATGTGGGTGTTCTAGTTCGCTAGTGCGCCTCTGCCTACCCCTTCGGGGCTACAGGCGTGAGCTTATGTTATGTATGGTATAAGATATATTTAAACGTTTTGAACATATTCACTGCGTAATCTTTGTGTAGATGAAAAATGATATTTTTACTATCTTACTCTATGTTACGATAGAATCCTATTCGTTGTAGAAAAATCCTTTTGTTCAATTCCAATTTTCTATGTTCTATGGATTTAGTTGTTCATCTTGTAAAACATTTACTTTCAATAGGTTCACACGAGATCATAAATAAAATTAAACTCATTATGTTTTCAATTTATTTTGTTGTGCTCTGCTGGAGCACTCGTAGTTTAAGTAAAATTACAAAGATAGTGTAATTTAACAAAATTACCATAGAAATACATAGCATCAGCAAGGAAACATCTAATATCTTTACATTCGAAAAACAAATTGAATTGCGATTATCGAATCTTTCAAAAACTACCTACCTTCCTAGTTCCTAACAATAAGTAACCTCTTGCATTCAGGGCAAATTTTTTCTACCTGCCCTTATCCCACCTTAATGTGGGGTCGGCGCAATACACTTTCAAGCATGTTGCAAAGAGGATTTGGTTTAGTTTTTACGACCGGCCGCTTGCCTGACGTCAAACCCCTATGAGGGATCCAGTCCCGGGCAATTTAAATTAGAAAATTTGTTTTGCCCGACCTGATAATCTAACCCAAGACCGGTGAACAGCCCATACATACCCAAGGAAGGCGACCAAAATTATGGCCTTAAAAACATCGCAGAATGAAAATATCGTATTTACTTCGAGCTGAGATATTCCATATAGATAACCCTCGTGGCGTACTCAGCTTATGTGGCAACTTATCTGCATAATGATGACTAAAGTGCTTCGCTAGCTAATCGGATACTTTTTAAGCAGGTCATATGCTAATCAAGCACATCTTTTTAAGTAAAAAAAACTTATTTATTCATTTGTGATAGCTTTCTTAGAATTCGGTATCCATGAAACATCGAATAATTAAATACTAGATACCTATATATTTAAAAGGGAATCGGGAATACCTGCACACGGGAGGTCTTCAAATGGCAGGGTTCATCAATGGAAGTGCCATTATATCCAAATATATCACAGAAAATCAACGTGATAACTATGTGAGAAATACCTAACTCTTTATTGAAAACCATTTTAAGATACCCCATTGGCGAAACAATTTTACAATAGGCGATCTTAGGCGCTTATCTTTACCAAGCAACCTTGTGAAAGAGTTTGTCAATGCTCAGTAAAATAATATTTGAAAATGATGATGTGATTACCGATTGAAGCTAAGAAATAATATCACAAAGCAGCCACGTTAGTAGCAAGGTTTTTTTTATTGGTTCCAGTTTTTGACATTAAAAAATGGCACCAGCAGTAGGCATCGATCTAGGGACAACTTATTCCTGTGTTGGAGTGTTCCAGAATGGTAAGGTGGAAATCATCGCCAACGACCAGGGTAACAGGACCACACCATCCTATGTGGCGTTTACTGAAACAGAAAGATTGATTGGAGATGCTGCTAAAAATCAGGTAAAATCTTAAGCAATATGAAGTCCAAATAGATCTCTCCCCTCTCCATGCACACTTCATTTCTTTCCTTAATTTTTCATATTAGGCAATGACGTGACTGCGTCTGGAATTAACAACTTCCATGAGTGGCGGTGACTACTGACCAGCTCTTGGAGTGTCTGCTCGTCGGCCTTTGTTAACTAATTAAAAATATATATATAGGTACCAACACACTGGCAATACGAATTACAAAAAGCGTGTGCAATATTGTTAAACATGATTGTTAACCTGTACCAAATTTGGTCTTAGAAATCAAATGTACTGTAAACAATTATTCAGCAATGAAATCGAATGTAAGCGAGACGCCGTAATCACTTTTATCAAAATTTAACAGCTTCAATGAACTGTTTTGATGGCGAAAACGAGCGCAAAGTAGCGTCGAGAAGTCTATTCAAATAAAACTTTTCATGCGTGTTATATTATGGGACATTACAACACATATTCCATATGTAGGCAAAGGGAGCAAGCCTTTGTGCAAATTGCCTGCTTTACATACCTACACAATATTACGCAGTCTACTTGATATTCATTGCCCGTATGAATAAAAAAGTACTGTTTTCGCTACTATCATTTTACGCATCGTTTACTTTTCAGGTGGCGATGAACCCAAAAAATACTGTTTTTGACGCGAAAAGACTAATCGGACGCAAGTTTGATGATCCTAAAGTACAGCAAGATCTTAAGCACTGGCCCTTTCAAGTCATCTCGGATGGTGGAAAACCGAAGATAATTGTTGAATATAAAGGAGAGAAGAAACAATTTTCTGCGGAAGAAATATCATCAATGATCTTGACTAAGATGAAGGAGACTGCTGAAACCTATTTAGGCGGATCTGTTAAAGACGCAGTTGTTACTGTTCCGGCTTACTTTAATGACTCTCAACGTCAGGCGACAAAAGACGCCGGTGTCATCGCTGCTTTGAATGTTCTTAGAATCATCAATGAACCTACGGCAGCGGCATTAGCTTACGGTCTCGATAAAAACCTGCAAGGCGAAAAAAATGTTCTGATATTCGATTTGGGAGGTGGCACGTTCGACGTTTCAATTCTCCAAATATCAGAAGGCTCGTTATTTGAAGTTAGATCAACAGCTGGTGACACACATTTAGGTGGCGAGGACTTCGATAGCAGAATGGTGGATCATTTCAGTCAAGAATTTGAAAGAAAATACAAGAAGAATATAAAAGACAATCCAAAAGCATTGAGAAGACTTCGCACGGCATGTGAGAGAGCTAAAAGGACACTATCATCAAGCACAGAAGCTAGTATAGAAATCGACGCATTACATGAAGGCATTGATTTCTATGCAAAATTAACAAGAGCACGTTTTGAAGAGATGAACTCAGATCTATTTCGACAAACTCTTGGACCAGTAGAAAGAGCTTTAAAAGATGCTGGATTGAACACCAGAGAAATACACGACGTTGTCTTAGTTGGAGGTTCTACTCGAATTCCCAAAATACAAAGACTTTTACAAGTACGGAATATATTGAATTATGGAATTCAATAATTGAATGATAGCTTTATTATTTTATTATATTTGCAGGATTTTTTCAGTGGTAAAACTCTTAATCTGTCGATCAATCCTGACGAGGCAGTCGCTTATGGCGCTGCCGTACAAGCGGCGATCTTATCTGGTTCTAAAGACACACGCATACAAGATGTTCTACTTGTCGATGTTACACCTTTATCTCTTGGCATAGAAACTGCCGGAGGAGTTATGACCAAATTAGTAGAAAGAAACACCAGAATACCAATTGCGCAAAAGAAAATTTTCACAACGTATGCTGACAATCAACCAGCTGTAACAATTCAGGTACAAGTTGTGAATTGTATCCTTCTAAAAATCCCTTATTTTTAACGAATATATAAAGATTTGCGACGAAAAATTAAAAGACGTGAAGACGCAGCACGGCAGTAACTGTAACTACGGAGTAGAAATACGACAAACACCTAAGAATGATGCTATTATTTTACACATTAATTTTATATAGGAAGCAATGAACAAAATAAATCCAATTTTCCAGATCTTTGAAGGTGAAAGGGCAATGACGAGAGATAATAATCTATTAGGTACGTTTAATCTGACCGGAATACCACCAGCACCACGGGGCGTTCCACAAATAGAGGTAATAAATACTTGCTAACTTACGATACTTATAACTTACGATACTTATAACGTTGATCAAGCCGGCCAAATTTCATCAACGGTGTTTCTTACCCTTGATACGAAATGAGTATTCATTACGAATTCAATGTAACGACCTTCGAGCTTTTTGCATGCAAGAAAGACTAAATGAGAATTACCTCACGTACCACTGAAGTATGTCACGAATATTGTACCTAGGTACAATTTTCTGAGTGTACCTACCTAAGTTATATAGCTCATATTACATAAATACTAGGTACCTACTCAACATAACATAAGCTCACGCCTGTATCCCCGAAGGGGAGGTAGAGGCGCACTAGCGAACTAGAGTACCCACATTTCGCCGAGCTTAGTTCCGTCCCAGATGTGATAGGGGGCGAGCCTATCGCCATATCGGGCACATATTCCAGACTCCGGGCTGATATGAAAAACCAATATCAGTTTGCCCGACCCGGGGATCGAACCCGAGACCTCAAGACGATAGTCATACCGAAATACAACCACGCCACCGAGTCAGTCACCACCTACTCGCCACCTATTCAACGTTTTGGTTATTAGCCAAATACCTAAGTACCTACATAAATATTTTCACATTTTAGAAATCTCTTTGTTCAGGTAACATTTGACATTGACGCTAACGGCATTTTGAACGTGAGCGCTCAAGACAAAAGCACCGGGAGGTCGGAACACATAACCATATCCAATGATAAAGGCAGGTTGAGCAAGAGAGACATCGAGAAAATGCTTAGTGATGCCGAAAAATTCAAGAATGAAGACGAGGCTGTGAGGAAACGGGTCGAAGTCAGAAATCAATTGGAAAGTTATTTGTACGGATGTAAAACGGTAAGAAATATTTTCGACTGACTTCCAAAAAGGAGGAGGTCCTTAATTCGTCAGTATTTTTTTTTTATGTATGTTACGCAACATCTCCGCCAAATGTGGACCGATTTTCAAAATTCTTTTTTTGTTCGATAAAGTATATTTCAAGGGTGGTCCCATATAAATTTGGTTACGATCGGATTTGAAGTCGGCGCGTTAACCGCCGAATGTTCATACACTTAAGGTCGCCTTATGTCGTTTAAGGCCGCCTTATCTGTCAAAATTGTATGGCGAAAATCAATGTGAGCAGCCATTAAAGTTGAGTAGCGTTTGACCATTCGGGCGTAAGTTTTTAAACTTATGATTATTAAACATTTTATAAAACTGTGACTGCTCTGAAGTTTGTTTTCAAGAGACTACCAAAAGATAGTGAAACTCAAGTAAAGTGTTATGAAAACTATACTACAACCAAAGACCGTCGGAATACATACAATCTATTCTTATATTAATGACATATTATGTAACGGACATAATTCATAAGTTTTAACATGCACATAAAACAATTCGTTTATCTATAAAAATAATGTAAATATCGTGTAAAAGTTTAAAAAAAAATCCAAAAAGTTCTCTCCGGCGGGGAATCGAACCCCGGTCTCCCGCGTGACAGGCGGGGATACTGACCACTATACTACCGAAGACTTGATAGAGTTGTCGAAATAAAAATACCCTTTGTTAAACGCGTACTTCTACTATAAATACAGAATATTAAGATATTGAAAATAGTTTCCATTAATATTTATCGCGTAATAATTTTAACTCCAAGTATATTTTAATAATTTAATAATGGCCAATGACTTACCGATATTGGTAATAGAGTGCAATTCCTTAGCGTTGGCTTTTGGTGGAGATAGCATATTATACCTAATCTAATTTTAATTTTTAATTTTATACGAAATTTACGTCATCTAAAACGTAACACAGAAAGAAATATGGAAATACTCCCAAAAATAAAAAAGTTGTAAGCCTTTGTAGTTTGGTGTAACCTTCAAACAGCGGGAAAGAGAAGTATCAGTAGGTAAAACAAGGGATAGCAAGATATCCCCACTACGCCCCCACTCTTGCTCATTGCAAAATTTAAAATATGAATTACTGCCTCATTTTTCAACCAATTTCGATGCGGTTTTCAGAGAAGGATTTCTTTTTTGTTTTATTTGCTATTACCTACATATAAAAATGTGTATTAAATGAAACATAGTCAAGGTATTTCTAAATATAACACAATGTTATAATTTTTAATCACCCCAGGCAGCAGAATCCGCGGGCAATCGTCTCACAGACAACGAACGCGACACGGTTATAAACGAATGCAACACACATCTGCGTTGGTTGGAGTCCAATCCTGAAGCACCTCAGACGGAGTTGGAACGAAGATTGAAGGACTCGCAGAAAGTATGCCAACCTGCGATGATGAAACTTCACGGGACTGGCGGTGGTCCTAGTTACGGTCGGCCTGAAAGTGCTGGCGGAGGGCCGAGGGTGGAAGAATTGGACTAAAGACCAAGAACTAAACTCAATAAGGTAGCAGGCACTTTTATCATCATTATCAGCCATAGGACGTCCACTGCTGAACATAGGCGTCCCCCAAAGATTTCCAGATCGACCTGTTGGAAGCGGCCTGATAAAAGTCGCAGGAAGTCGCTGGATGTAGGTACTTTATTGCAATGAGAATATATGCAATTAAGCAGATATATTTTTGTACCTTCTTTAACAAAGGCTAACTATACTGATGGGGGCTCGTGGCAAATTCATGAATACGGTCTTTTCGAGCAGGGCCTACCTATGGTCAAGTAATTTGCAGCTAGAGTTCTCCTGGTCAATGCTCCAGGGCCCCCTAAAGTGTATTTACGCCACTGTACTCTAATAGAACTTGTATGAAATTCCGCTCGCAGTGTCATTTGAAATTAATTAGGAGATTCAAATATTTGCGTTCGTCAGCTTAACGTCGAGTTAATTAATTTTTTATTAAACTGAATTTTCAACTTTTTAACAAAACAATTAGCTTTAACTTTGTAACGCTGCTTTAATCAGTTTTTACATAAATATTAAAATAAAATCAACACCTAAACTTGATTGTTTTATGATTGTTTTATTTCATTCACTAAATACAGACTTATAACTTTATTATGCTAGAATCCATTAAAATAGAAAATCCAACATCAACAGAGACCACGCTGACCTTCGCCAACATCAAAGCATAAAAACCAACACTTGTGTGGTACGCATTCCAGGATCAGCCAGTGTACCAAATATGTTCGCGGTTCTGCCGAAGGATTTGAGTCATAACTTGACATTTGGTTACGGCGGGTATGGAGTACAGTACAGTACATCTAAATAAATAAAAAGAAATGTTTATTGATCAATATTGGTCACGTAGGCATATTAATTGCACTTATGACAGGTCACAACAAGGTCTAGATACATTTATATAATAATCATGTTACAAAACTATCAATTTAGAAAACAAGCAGGCAGGTATGGACACAATAACAAGGACAGGGGTTAGATAAAGGATTGTATAGGAAGGGAACGAACGGGATATAGCAGAAATGCTAGCAGGGAATTGACGGGAAAATAAAATAGAAAGCTTGTAGGATTTGACTGGAAATGTGGATAAGGAAAATCACGCCCTGGACTATAAGGGTCTATCCTAGCTAACCTACCAGCCTTTCTCTAGCTACCTACGGATGACGACCCGAAGAAGAAAGACGGAAAGAAACTCCGGGCTTCTTTTCATATTTTTTTTTTTTCAATTTTACAACATTATAGTACATCTATCTACACTATACATCCTAGTTCCTGTGCCTGTCAGTGTCGCAGGTTCCGAGATTTGCTTCTCCCCTCTTTGGAGTGTGAAAATGCATCTATGTAGGCCGGCACGATTGTAATAACTAGCGATAATCTCATCATTTGTCGGTGGTCGGTAGTTTTACGGCACTCCGCTTACCAGTCACCATCAGTAGCCCGACCATGAGTTACATACAATAATTTGTATGAATACATCTTAGACTGCCTCGGTGGCATGGTGGTATTTCGGTACGACTACGGTTCTGAGGTCTCGGGTTCGATCCCCGGGTCGGGTAAAGTGATATTGGATTTTTCCATATCAGCCCGGAGTCTGGAATTTGTGCCCGATGCGGCGATAGGCTCGCCCCCTATCACATCTGGGACGGAACTAAGCTCGGCGAAATGTGGGTGTTCTAGTTCGCTAGTGCGCCTCAGCCTACTCCTTCGGGGATACAGGCGTGAGCTTATGAGCTTACATCTTAGATTATTTTTTATTATTATATTATTCTTTATTATAATAATCTGAGGAATACATAAAACATTAATTCACCACGTAACCAGAGGCGTTTGGGTGTTTTTCATATAAATATTTTACGAGTTGGTGTAGGAAAAAGCGGTATTTGCAATAAAACACAACATGATACAAAATAATTTATTATAAAAAATATAACAATAATATGGAGCATTATCATATTTGGTGTTCTACACTAAATTATGTGCGATATATTTTTGTGATTGCTATCAAAAACGCCATTTTCGTACAATCAAATATCACTATTATAAAGTCAAGCATTTTTATAATCGTCGAAGGAATTGTTTTGACATCCACATTTTAGTGATTTAGGACCTGAGAACCAAAGTGGCCTAAGTATATTTTTTTAATTATTTCGTTTTTCGTTTTCGCAGACTTTATTGGTTAAATTTTAGTGTGAATAAAATAAAATCCATAGTATGCCTAACCATAACCAAATTGTAACCATAACCAAATTAATCAGGTGTAATATTAGGAAACAGTATTCATAGTGGATGTCAGAACTTTGTTATTTGCACTAGAGTTTCTCGCATCGAGATAACCCCAAATATGCCACAAAATATTTGAACTACTATTTAATACTATTTACTGACAATTAGGAATTCTGTACACAAAATAGCGATGATAAAAATAGTTTTAAAAAAATCAATTCAATATAACATTTTTGAGACAAAATAATTATCCAAGGTTTGTTCGAATTTTACAGTTGCAGAGTATGTCGATAATAAAACAACATAATTCCATGACATTCCGTACATCATGATAATAAGATTACTACAAAATTGTTTTTAAATAATTACGTCATAATAAATTGTCCTCAAAAACCAGCCTCATAATATTGTATTAAGCCTGGAATACACATTTGCAAAGCGTGCTGGATAGTTTGTGTAAGAGAATATTCATTGCATCGCAGTTGGCTTAGCCATGCCGCGTGAACAGTGACATGACTTCCAACTAAAATAATAACTGGTGCAAAATAGCAGACTTTACTAGGTGCCATGTGTATTCCGAAATTCGAAATATTTAAAAACAAACATAACATAACATAAGCTCACGCCTGTATCCTGGAAGGGGTAGGCAGAGGCGTACTAGCGAACTAGAACACCCTCATTTCGCCGAGCTTAGTTTCGTCCCAGATGTGATAGGGGGCGAGCCTATCGCAATATCGGGCACAAATTCCAGACTCCGGGCTGATATGGAAAAATCCAATATCACTGCCCGACCCGCGGATCGAACCCGAGACCTCAGAACCGTAGTCGTACCGAAATACCACCACGTCACCGAGGCAGTTGAAAAACAATATTATGTATTTATTGTACATGTCCTCAATATTTCAATAATGTATTAAAACTATTTGTGACTTTCAAACTACAAACTTTTGTATGTACATACGTATTAGTGATGTTACGAATCTTTTCAATTCACACTTAAAAGTTAAAACTATTGCTAAATATTTTGTACGAGTTTACGATATGGCAAAATATATTCACAATTATTTATATCTATAGAGAAAACACAACGCACAATATACAATTAAATATATTATTTTTCAAAGTGTAATTGTGAAATAAATATGCTAATAAAATAAATATATTAATACAATTTGGCGTCATGGCATTGCAAACGTTGACGATGTTCCATATTCAAAATATATGGAAGATTTGAAAATGGAACATAACGTACAATAAGCTATAGTAAGGAGCGAGTTGAATCGTAACATCACTACCACGCGCACATCACTAGCTATCACTAACGCAAAACAAATATTACACGTTACAACTAGTCAACCGAAATAAAAAGCAAATATATTAACTTACATTAGCTTACATCATAAATTGTCTATTATTTGCTATTATAATAATAGGTAACTGTTTTATTTCAATACGCTACCGTCAAATGGAATTAACAGGTCTGTGTCCTATTAGGTATGGAAAAATTGTCCTTACTTATAATATTTTAGCTGAGCAAATGGTTAAGTATAGTCTGTCACTTTTTTCCTTACGTCACATTGTTTAAAAATAAAAGAGACAGACTATTCTTAACCATTTGCTGAGATAAAATGTTTTTATAAGTATTGTGCATTTTTGTTTGATTATCTAAGGATTGTAATATTGCGATAAAAACCTATGAACGTTATGTTTGAACGTATACATTGAAAATATGCGACGTCATACGTAATGGAAAGATAAAAACAGTCTGCAATGTCATTAGCACATTTCAAACTGAATTTTAATACTTTTATCGCTCGTCTATAGCGCAAACTACATGAACAAGTTTATTTTGATTTTAAAATTGAATAATTTGGGTAACACTTATCAATTATTTACCTATGTATATCGAAGCACCAAAATCATAATATTTGAACACACAATTCATAATAATATATCGACTTAAAAGTTATTAATTGAAAATTTATAGTCAACCCGAATATTATCTTTGCACAAACATTACATTCTAATGCTTTTTGCGATATGACCCATTAGCATACTTTCATCAAATTCTTTAAATAGTACTAAAAACTGTTTAAACACAAAAAATAAATTAAAAAATTGCCTCAACACAAACCCTGTACCATAAAATATAATATGGATAACTTGGTAATCACAGAATTGCACTTAATTAAATAATATTAAAAAATAACTTATGTCACTTTGCCACGGCACGACTAGTCAGTGTGCCCGGATTAATTTAAATATTTTAGCATTTTCTGTATAAACGCTGCTTGAATTTGGTCCGCCCTGGAAACAAAAATTGAGGTCGTTATTGTATTGATTATAATGAATAAATAAATAATAAATACACCCAACAGTCACACACCTATCTGACACCACACAAGACTCGATTTTAGTGTGGGGCTAGGACTATTCCTAGCCCCAAACTAAAATCGAGTCTTGTGTCGTGGGTATCAGGAACTACGAGAGACGCACGGTCTCACAACACCCAGACCCGAAACAAGTATCTATAGGCCATACACACATTTGTCTCGGTGCGGGAATCGAACCAGCCACCTTACGTTTCACAGCCTGTCCCTTTGATTTAATAAAATTGTTATTTTGTCATTTAATATCAGTTTTTGTCGTTTTTCTAAACAGCAAGCAAGAAACGTTTTACGTTGACTATTAAAATGAAAGAGGTAATAATTTTCTGGTGATGTTATAACAGTTTAGGAAAAATTAAGATATATTATCGTTTTACGACATTGATATATTATATACCTAGATGCACAGTTGACGCTCGGAAAATGGGACAGCAAAGAAGTGCTTAAGCACTCGTTTTCCCTACAATCAGACGTTGATAGAATTCTATATTTCAAAATTCAAATTTAAGAACGCTGGATCATTTCGTTGAAAAAGCTACTTTATAACACGTGCATAGGGTTATATTTGTGTTGATTTAATTAGAACTTGTGATCTTTTTCTTTGTTTTATTCCTGAGACCACTTTCTGGGAGGATATTTGCAAAGAACTGTGCATCTAGGGTATATTATATTGATGTTTTACGATTACATTAACACAAGCTCACGCCTGTATCCCCGAAATTGAAAGCAAATTAAATTAGAAAATTAACGGTTTGTTATTAAAACACGAACACAAAATATGATTGTATTAAAATGGATATGACTTTTATTTATTCAGTATGAAGCGTTTTAAATTATAATTATTCATACTGGTATTTTCAGATAAAACACAATTTCCCATAATAATTCGGTACTTGAGTAGTTTTTTTAATTAATTTTATATGAAATTTACGTCGTCTAAAATATAAAAAAGAAATAAATACTGGAATATTCTCAAAAATAGAAAAGTTATAAGCCTTTGAAGTTTGGTGTAACCGTCAAATTGCGGGAAAGAAAAGTATCAGTACAACTGCGTCACGCCATAATGGTACGTGAGTTGGAAAGGGATAGCATGATATCTCCAATATGCCCCCACTCCAGAATTTAAAATATTAATTACTGCTTCATTTTTCAACTTATTCCTACGCAGTTATTACAGAAGGGTTTCTTTTTTGTTTTATTTGCTATTACATATAAATATGTGTATAAAATCAAACATAGCCAAGTACCCAATTGGAGTCTGATTCTCTATACCAGTTATCCACAGATTAAACTGAGTGTGCAAAGCAATCGCATTTATGAAAATAGACTTAAAGACAACGGCATAAAGAATACTTTTCCATACAAACGTAAGTCAACATGACGTGACTGCGCAAAGCCGCGTTGCCTGCCTTAAAACATTATACAAAACCCTTACACAAAACATGGTTTCGCTACACATTTTTATCTATGGTGCATCGTTCTATGAACAAGAGACAGCGAAAATCATTGTTTTGCTTATGTGTTTTGTTTTGAGAAAAGAGCAGGAGACGTGTCTTTAAGCCTTAGTTTAGTCATAGAAGGAGACGTTTAATACTCACTTGGTACTAGTAACGGTGTGCATTAGATTGATGATGTATCGTGGACAGACGTCCTCGTGCATGACCCTCGCGTGGAACAGCAGCCCCTGGCACAAGCAGTAGAGCAGCTCCACCAGCGGCCAGTGCTCGGGGATCAGACCGCGCTGGTAGCACCACGACACCAAGATCTGACACAATACCATCATAACATAAGCTCGCGCCTGTATCCCCGAAGGGGTAGGCAGGGGCGCACTTGCGAACTAGAACACTATTTCGCCGAGCTTAGTTCCGTCCCAGATGTGATAGGTGGAGCCTATCCCCATATCGGGCATAAATTCCAGACTCCAGGCTGATATGGAAAAATCCAATATCACTGCAGTCGCCGGGGATCGAACCCGAGACCTCAGGACGGTAGTCGTGCCGAAATACAACCAGGCCATCGAGGAAGTTCTTCATTTTTTAAAATAAATAGATTCCACGCATTTGCGATGATTTAGCCAATGTAAACAGAGCAATTATCAAGTTTTCACAATGACCTTGAGACCCAGATGTGGATGATATCAAGGCCCTGTTGGGATTGTGGCGACAATTCCTTGCAATGCGATACCCATGAGATAAACTTTACTCAGCGAATCGACTGAACAGAGCCAGCCAACGTACCAAGCAAAACTCATCGAAGATCACCGATTAAAAACTTTCCACATTTTACTGTCCATCTTCGCTAAAGTTTGGTGCATAAAGTCAGATCACTTCAAAACAACAAACGCAACTCCAGACAATAATAATATGAAATAATTTGAACAAGCGATGCTCTGTCAAACTTCCCATGATAATTTTAATTTTTTATCAAAATAACCTAAAGTGTTCTTAATTCTTATCACAAGAATGTAAATAAATATTATTAAATATCTACCCACTTAACTTTTTCCTTTCTACCTGCCCTGATCCCACTTTAATTTGGGGTTGACGCAACACACTTGACTGAATTATGAACAAGCAGTAAGGATTTGACTTAATTTTTAAGACGGGTTGCCTGCCTAACGTCCACCGCCATCTGGAGGATCCAATCACAATGTATAGTTCAATCATCAAATGTACCTCTATAGTTATTATACCCATACCTGTAACGAAGATGTAACTGGTGCGAGTGCGATGGGGGTGGAAGGGGACGCTCTGAAGGCGGCGCCCGCGAGGAAACCCGCCGGAAGAGCATATAGTGCACTGTCCTTACCCGTGCCGCGACAGAGGAGGCACACTACTAGCTACGGACGAAACAATTTATACATACGTTATTTTACATATACAGGTGTTTCATAAAATTGGTATCAATAATAACTACACTTAGAGACGATGGCTAGAAATGTAGTGGTAAAGTGTACAATTTCCTAACGCTATACGATGTTTTACATAACATACATAAGCTCACGCCTGTATCCCCGAAGGGGTAGGGAGAGGCGCACTAGCGAACTAGAACACCCACATTTCATCGAGCTTAGTTCCAACAAAATTGCATGCACAAATCAGTGTCAGTTGACACACTAAGCAGAATACATTTTTTCAAATTATTTTGCTTGATTTTTTTGGATGTCTTCGGACATGATTAATAACGTATTTTTTTTCAATAAGGTGACAAAGAGAAGAAAACTCTAACAAATTTAAAAAACTATCACAAAGATAAAAGGCAAAATGTTGTAAACAATTGCAACTTACTCTATAAATACCGATGTATCCACCGAAGAATATACCAAGCTTGAAATGCGATGGTTTTATCGCTTTGAGCGCTTTGACAGGCGTCAGTATTTTGGGAATTATCGTCCTTAACATCGTCATGGCACATCCCACACCGAATAGTTGTGCTGTACCCTGGAAATGCAATCACAAAAGCGTTTTATAAAACGACTCCTTTTTTTTTACCTGCCCTTATCTTACCTTAATGTGGGATCGGCGCAATAAACTTTTTCAAACATGTTGCTGAAAGGATTTCGCTAAGTTTTTACGACCGGCTGGCTGCCTGCCTGATGTCAAACCCTTGAGGTTCGCGTCCCGGACAAATTAAATTATAAAAATAACTTTGGAGGACCTGGGAATCGAACCCAGGACCACCGGGTCCACAACCCATACATGCTGCCACTAGACCAAGGCGACTAATAAGAGTCCTAACACATGAATTACCTTTAGAACGTAGTTTATACAAGGCCCTTGGTGGGGGCAAGCGGGGCTGCGGCCTTTAATCCCCCCCACTGGTTCGCTCTGCTCTTTGGACACGCGTGGTGGCGTGAAGAACCTTAAAATTATAATCACAAGCTTAAAATAGACTTCTTTTTTCACTTGCAAAAAGGAGAAGGTCCTCAATTCGTTTTTTTTTATGTATGTTACGCGATATCTCCGCCGAATGTGGACCGATCTTCAAAATTCTGTTTGTGTTCGATAGAGCTTCTTTCAAGGGTGGTCCCATATATATTTGGTCTCGATCGGATCTGAAGTCGGTCCGTTAAGTTTTTAAACTTGTGATTATTGCTTATGTGTTTTTAGTGTCTCATTGCCCCGGTGGCGTGGTGGTATTTCGATACGACTACGGTTCTGAGGTCTCGAGTTCGATCCCCGTGTCGGGCAAAATAATATTGGATGTTTCCATATCAGCTCGAAGTCTGGAATTTGTGCCCGATATGGCGATAGGCTCGTCCCCTATCACATCTGGGACGAAACTAAGCTCGGCGAAATGTGGGTGTTCTAGTTCGCTAGTGCGCATCTGCCTACCCCTTCGGGGATACAGGCGTGAGCTTATGTTATGTTTTTAGTGTTTTGTTTCGAAAAAACTAGTGCAGGAGACCCGGTGAGAGTAAGAGGTTGTACATAGAAATGTGTACAAAACGTGTTACCTCCAAGTATAATACTTTGTTTTTTACTAACACCCACATTGCGCTGAGCTTAGTTTTTTTTAATATTTTCTGACCTTAGTTCCATCCCAGATATGATTTGGCGATCATCGGGCACAAATTCCAGACTCCAGGCTGATACTAAAAATCTAATATCACTTTGCCCGTCCCGGGGATCGAATCCGAGACCTCAGGACTATAGTCGTACAACGCACGCAATACCATACCGCCACCGAGAGTCTTGGTGTTATTTTTTGTGCTGGTACAAAACATGTAGACGTCCTGTAGCTCAACCATAAGTTTGTTGTAGGTATTTACGCGAGCGAGGACGTAAAATATTTGTATGGAAAATGTCAGTTCCCCGCGTAACCGCTAGAGGCGTTCGGGTGTTTATCATACAAATATTTTACGAAGTCACTAGCGAGTAATGTCAAAAAAACTCATGGTTAGCCTAGATATGCCTACGTACAAAGTAAATAATATAATTTTGTAGCTATAATAAACAGTAAGCCGTTTATCGCGATTATCTTGAAATTGGTTTCAAAAACTGTTACTCATGACTCATGCATGAGTTTTAAGTTTTTTTTTGTAGAAAACGTGACTTATATTAACATAGGCTCACGCCTGTATCCCCGAAGGGGTAGGCAGAGGCGCACTAGCGAACTAGTACAGCCACATTTCGCCAAGCTTAGTTCCGTCGCAGATGTGATAGGGGGCGAACCTATCGCCATATCGGGCACAAATTTCAGACTCCGGGCTGATATCGAAAAATCCAATATCACTTTTCCCGACCCGGGGATCGAACCCGAGACCTCAGGACCCTAGTACTTATAATCCCTTTTTCAAATTTTGAATCTCGATGTGCCTCTAAGATGTCTATGACCGTCACTAAAGTACTTATATGTTAGTTACGATAGTCCCAACTCTAAGGAGTCCCCAGACTTAGGATGGATTTTGAAGTAAATTTTGGGCCAGGGTTCCAAAAGTTTAAGAAACACTCACTGCCAAGAGTACTTACCAAAACAAAGGCGTCCTTTTATCGTTATCTCTCTCTATCCTCATAAGATAGAATAAGACAGCACTACTCAGCATGAATATGAAAGTCTCCTTGCCGGGCGATCGCCGTAGCCATTCTTTCATTTCTAACGTCCTTAGCCAGTACTCGAATACCTAAAAAGATGGATGATGATCATCATCATCTAAGATACGAAGATACATATTTAGTTTTAGGCGAAGAAATAATTTACTCAGGGCGACTTGCAGCGCTATTACTAATCTAGAGTTACACCTTATCTCGATCTATCCTACAGAACAATCCTATCTTTAAATCAAAATTTGAGATACATAGAGATTTATCGCGGAGCTGCAAGTGGCCCTTAGGTGGCGCATTAATTCGTTGACTTACTCTGTTTTCCAACAGTATCGATGCCATGTTTAATCTAGCCAAAATAAGACGCGGATGTGATGGTCATAAATCTATTAGCAAGTGCCAATAACCTCAGTAACAATGATCCGGTTCGACATTAGTACGGTAAAACTCAAAGTCCAAAGTTCGATCGACGTCATATCGGTTGGATTTCAATACATAATGCATATACAAACAATACCCATAAAGCGCTGGCTGGACGTTTGGAGGATGATACGAGAGCCAATGTTCTCATTGTGGAGGATGCTCAAAACCTGGCGAAGTGAAAACGTTTAAGCAGGAAGGCGGCCTCTAGGCCAGGATTACGCCAGGCAGAAAGAAACAATGCCTATACAAACAATGCAGAGCGCTTCCAACAGGTCGATCTAGAAAACTATGGCCTATGTTCAGCAGTGGACGTCTTATGACTGAGGATGATGATGACCCAAGAGCATGACTTTAAAACTAATCTTGATCTTAGCTGTGGGGCCATTTTACCGGAGCTGGTTCATAGAAGGTTGAGCCATTGTATAACGAAGTAGCAGGTAGAAGTTAAACCGAATCAATTGGAACCAGTGGAGCGCAGGATACGCAGATTTCAAAATGAACATTCTCATTCATTCATCATCATTCTCAATTCGTCTCTTTGTTTGTATTCTGACGGCCTCCGTGGCGCAGCGGGCGAATAGCCGGCTGTGAAGAGAGAGGCCGCGGGTTCGATTCCCGCATTGAGACAAATGTTTGTGTGGCCCACAGATATTTGTTTCAAGTCTGGGTGTTGTGAGACCGAAAGTCTCTAGTCTCTGACACCCACGATACAGGTTGTACCTAGTGTGGGGTCAGAACTAGCTGTGTGACTGTTGGGTGTATTTATTTATTACATTGTTATGCGATCAAGCAAATGTGGGCCGATTTTCAAAATTCTAGTTCCATTGAACACACTGCAAGCGTGAACGCATATTTGATCAAACCTGTAAAGGATTACGGTGTAAACCTAAACAACAGCATAGAGGTCAGTTGGGGTTTTGAAGTCAGTTTTGAATATTTTAAATTAGAATATTTTATTAATAATAAAGCCTTTTATTTTCCTTGTTTTAGGCTCAATTGCACCACTATTATTAACCTAGAGTTAGTCCTAACCGCAAGCTAAATTGACAGAAAATGTATGAATGACATGTAACTTAACTTGCGGTTAGGACTAACTTGTTACATGTCATTCATACATTTTCTATCAATTTAGCTTGCGGTTAGGACTAACTCTAGGTTAATAATAGTGGTGCAAACTTAGTAACATATAATAAGTTATAATAGGTAAAAGTGTGAATTTGTTCTTTTATTTTGTTAAGGCCCCTTTGTGGGTAAAGGCCTCCTCCATTTTTTCTAAAGTTCTATCTTTTGCTTTGTCTATCCAAGTCCAGCGGATTTTTTAATTTCATCAGCTTAGCGTTCGCATGGGCGGCCTATTGTCCTCTTTCTAATGGGACCTGGCCATGTTGTGGTCATTATTGTATGGTCTCTTATCTGCAAGATGTGCTACGTGTCCTGCCCACTTCCATTTCAGACCTTGTGTATGTGTTAGAGCTTTTACAACGTTTGTCCTTTTGCTTATGTCTTAATATATGAATATTTGATTATTAAAAAATAGTCTGCCTCAGTAGCGTGGTGGTATTTCGGTACGACTACGGTTCTGAGGTGTCGGGTTCGATCCCCGGGTCGGGCGAAGTGATATTGGATTTTTCCATATCAGCCCGGAGTCTGGAATTTGTGCCCGATATGGCGATAGGTTCGCCCCCTATCACATCTGGGACGGAACTAAGCTCGGCGAAATGTGGATGTTCTAGTTCGCTAGTGCGCCTCTGCCTACCCCTTCGGGGATACAGGCATGAGCTTATGTTATGTTGATTATTAAAACCATATTTGAATATTCATAGCCTTGTAGCGCCGATGGTCACATTACGTCCTTACCACGCCTTTAGATATTGATGTTTCAAAGTGCAATAATGTAAATACATACAGATATGAAGACAAAAATTATCAAACATTAGGTACCTAATCGTTACAAGGCACAAAATATGTAGATAAACATATTCTGTCAGCCGTGTTAAATTCAAGGTTGTGCATTTGTTTATCTTCCAAATTATATTGTCACAAAACCGATGTGAAGTAGCAAGTCGCTGTTGTTTCGTTCGGTAATGAGATTTCCGGATCTCCTCACAAAGCCTATCCCCATAGCCCCTTCGTTTAAGGTTGCAACTAACACACATTATTTTGGTATCGTTAATGTTAGAGATCACTCACCGTAGTAACCATCTACTGACCTGACATCAACTCCGTCTACCACCACGTCTTATAGCAGTGTTATTAAAATCTTCTTCTCTGAACTTGAAGACGGTAAACGAAAGAGTGGAGTTTAGTTTTTACGATTTAAAGATGTTCAAAAACGGCACATGAAGAAATGCGGAATAGCACCTCATCGATGGGAGCTTCTGTCAGAAAATCGTCCTGAATGGAGATGCTATGTTCAAGAGAAAGTGTGTGCGTTTGAAAATAATAGAAGGTTTGAGCTTGACAGTAAACGTGACCAACTAAAAACCAAACCACCTTCTAAAATTCAGTACAACTTTAGTAATGGAAGATAAACTGAGTGGTAGAGTGCTAAAAATTAATTAATTACCCCATAGATGGTTTGCAAATGTACTGCAGCCGACCCAGTGAGCCAGAAATTTTTTTTCGTCCCAAATTGAAGTTTCCATTATTAAAAAATATGATCTTTACGAAAATTTAACCTCTCATTAAATATATTTATTATTGATGTCATAAACTACTTACCAAATTAACAAACAGGTTGACAACTAACACCCTTCTGTACGGTGGTTCTAAGAATACCGCCAGCCCGCTGACGGTGCAAGGCAACAGGACTGTCGTGTAGTAAGAGAACTGGCTGAAGAACAATGCCCTGAAGACAAGAAGATTCATTTAATACTTACACCTATCACGCACATACTCCAGAGTTCCTAGCCCCCCATTAGGATTCTGTTTTATCGTGGGTATCAGGAACTATGAGAGATTATGAAAAGCAGCGCTTGCTATAACGGTGTAAGAAAACATCGCGAGGAAACCTGCATACCCGAGAATTTCGAAGATATGTGAAGTCTAGCAACCCGCATTAGGGCAGCGTGGTAGACTAAGGCCTAACCCCTCTTAGTGGCGGAGGCTAGTGCCCAGCATGGGACAGTAATACTACAGGGATAATATTTTTTATATTTTTATGAGAAACTTGTGGTCTCACAACACCCATACCCGCCCTTACAATCATCAAACCATATCGCTAGACCTCCGGGGGAACTAGATATATAATGGCTGATTTGGAAGGCAATTTACAGGATGCGCCAGCATATGAGTCAATATTTTATCACCATGTTTACCATAATCTGTCGAGAGGCTTGCGACATGATGTGTGCGTGAAATGTATCATTGGTGCGTTGTCAACCGAAAAGGAGAGAAATAGGGATTAAGAAAGGGAGGGGGAATTGGTCCACCGGAAATCTCACTCACCGAACGAAACGCAGGCTGCCTCTTTACGTCGATTTTCTTTGGAACAGTGGTATCAAACCGGTCGAACCGGCCCATTCGTGCTGTAGACACAGTTTACTGTTTACAGCATGGCTCTACCACTCACAAAACATGATGGTTGGTTGGGGCGGGTAAGGGAGTATATCTAATCTCTGTTTGCATCGGTCATTTGCATCTTTTGTCGCGAGCCACTGGATTTCCTTCTGCCCTTTTCGGAGTGTAAAGAAGCATGAATAGACCGGCATTATTCTGGTCACCACCGATAATTCCATAGTTTTTTGGCGGTCGCTGAAAATGTGACTGCACTGCGTTTACCATCAAGTATAGTGTAGTCACTTTGCAGTGCCCGGATAAAAAAGTCACTTTGCCATGCTCGGTTGAAAAAGTACGGTGGTGGGCTGGTGGCGTTCCACTTTTTTTGTTTTTCGATGGTGACTGGTGTTTTTGGATTGCACTGCGCTTACTACCAGGTGTAGTGCAATCACTTTGCAGATCCCGGATAAAAAAAAGTCACTCGGATGAAAAATCGGTGGTAGCATTTTACTGTTTTGTGGTGAACGCTCTCCGGGCGGATGTGAATACCACTAGCAATCTTGTTAAGTACGCAAAGGGTCAAAAAGTAGCATCTATGTGACCTATATCCAAAAATAAACTAGAGCTGAGAACATCAATCACGAGCGCATACCTTGACCTGACCCACTAGAGCGCTGATTTAAACGCAGCTAAATTATTCTGAATCACGAGGTGGATACGAATAATGCGTAAAACATTGTTGCTTGTGTCGCGTATTACTCAAATTGCTGATTATAACAATTTTCATAGTCAAGATTGCGCATGATTTACAATGTAAACGTTAAAATACAATCGTAGCTACAGTAATCAGAGTTGTTGGGTTAGCTTGAATACTAAATATGTGAATGTTTCTTTTGTAACACTTTGTTCTTAAAACATAACATAGTGCAACGAATCTTTTTTTTGCCTACGCAAGTACCAATAGGCCTTTGCAAGAATATGTATAACAAAAATAAGGCGTTTTAAACACGTAAAATTTTCGGTGCCCTAACTCGTACCACTGGTGTAGTTTTCGAGAGCCTATCTAGGTGCGAATGGTCGGGTCGGGCCTTGTACCAGAACCACCCTGAACTGGGATATAATAAATAATAATAATGGCTCCCCCCAACTCCAACAACCCCATCATGTTGGCCGCCATAGAAAAGGCCACTAGCTTCTCGACGCTTCAAGAGATCATCACTCAGCTTGCAGAAACTATCCATACATCAGTACTCGAAGGTAAAAGTGTAAGTGCCTCCAATAAACGCATCATAGCACAAGCCTCGGATGAGATTCGCCTGGCCTCACAGAAGATCAGCGATGTAATAACCAACGACAACAATACCAGCCGTTCACTCAATGTTGGAGACCACAGCTTGATAAAGGAGGACATTGTTGCCTGTGTGAGGGAGGAACTGGACAAACATCTGGTAGCGGTTAAAGAACTACACACCAAGCAGAAACAACAACAAGCGCGCGTAACGTACGCCGCCGCAACCGCAACCCCGGGTGGCCGGGCGACGAACACCACTACCGCCCCCGCGCCTCCCGTATCTCGCCCCGCTATCATTGTTGCACCCAAGGGCCTCGTCGAGACCAAGCAGGACGCCGTAACGGCGTTCAAGAAAAGCATCTCCTTTCGCAGCTGTCACTACGCCCTAAGGTTCAAGCTATATCCAACAACAAGTTGCGGGTGGAGTTTGACAACGTGGAACAGCGGGACGACACGCTGAATCGGCTGCAGGAAGCTAAAGAGGTGAGTGTTGAACCTGCTCGCCGGCTCAAACCAATGCTTATCCTGAAGGGCATTTCCAATGAAGTTCCAGCTGAGGAGCTGGTGGAGATTATCAAAGGCCAAAACGAGGAGGTTGGCCCCTTTATTACTGGCCCGGAGGATTTGAAACTCAGATTTAAGAGGAACAACCGCAATCCCAACTTATATAATGCGGTCCTGTTGGCGAACCCCAAAGTCTGGCGTAGGATTGTGGAGATGGGCAGAGTCTGTGTGGACCACCAGAGGGTGCACGCTGAGGACTTCTCCCCATTTCTACAGTGTTTCAAGTGTCTTCAGTTTGGACACACAAAAGCTAAATGCCTTGCAACCAACTCACCCTGCGCGTATTGCGCGAACGTTAATCATGACATCGATAGCTGCCCACTCAAAGCAAAACAGGGCGCACCAAAATGTGCAAACTGTATTACACACAATGTACGCTTCAACTCGGGCTTGGACGCGGGACACAAAGCAACATCACCCACATGCCCACGATTGCGAGCCATGAAGGAAAAAATTAACAACCGTGTCGACTATGGACAATAATACCATTCCAATAATACAGTGCAACATTGATCGCTCTAAGAGTTGCTTACAGGAGTTTGTCGTTTCCTTCATGGCCGGTCGACATAAGATAGCCCTTGTATCGGAACCGTACGTTGGCTCGGGGAAGGAGCTTAAACCTATCTCTGGGGTAAATACTTTCCAGTTTTGCACCGGGGACCGCGTTAAGGCCTGCATTCTTGTTAAGACCGAACTTAGCGCAGCGCTGGGTATTTCACAATACTCCACTTCTAACCTATGCGTGGTCCGGCTCAATTTGGGTAACCGGCGGATTTATATTGCGTCGGCTTACGTCGAGCCTGTCTTCGATACACACAACACTCTACACCACATTGAAACATTCCTCAGGTCGACTCGGGGCAGCTCCATTATACTCGGTGGGGATTTCAACGGCTGGCATCCACTATGGGGCAGCACCGTTGCTAACCCCCGTGGCAACGAGATTGTGGAGCTGGCTTACGGTAACGATTTAACCATATGCAACACTGGTACCACCCCTACCTTTGAGACCGTTAGGCATGGACGGGACTGCACGTCTATCGTGGACATAACCTTGGTGACGGACGACATCTTTTATGCTATTCAAGGGTGGCGGGTTGACCTCACACTATGTCCAACCTCACAACACAATGCCATTACATTTTGTGTTGATGCTAGGGCACCAGTACACACGACCACTCAATACACTGGCATGTCCACTTTCCGATATAAAAGTACCAAGGCCAATTGGTTACTTTTCAAAGACTTATTACACACACATTTCATTAACTCAGATGTACTGGAAAGGAACATAGCAACTTTAAACATACAACAACTCGAAAACACAATCGATGACATCACACACATTCTAAACACCGCATGCAGCGAGTCTATGCCAATCAAAAAGAACGGCGCCAAATATAGACCCCCATGGTGGACGGAGGAACTTGAAACACGTAAGAAAGAGGTCATCGCCTTTCATCACAGAATGAGCGTTGCCGCGAGACATGGGCGCCCGCCGGAATCCCTGATCGAGGACCTGCGGGCTATTAAGACCTTATACGCCCAGGAACTCATAGCCGCTTCAACAAAAAACTTCAAAGCGTTCTGCGAGCTCCAGACCAGGGAGAACGTGTGGTCGCTCACCAACCGCCTCCTAAAGGAAACCGCATCTAGGCGTCCTCCTGTCACATTAAAAATCGGGGACAGGTTTACCGCCGGGGAAAAGGAAACTGCAGAAGCCTTGCTGCAGCACTTCTACCCCGATGATGGCCCGGACATTGAACCCCACCACCATAACCTTAGATCCCATCAAAACACATTTCCCAACTCAACCGACGAGCCCCCTTTCGCTGTCGATGAGTTGCTGGAACACATAAGCTCAATAAACCCTAAAAAGGCTCCGGGACTTGATGGTCTCACAGCTGATATATGCCATCAACTGATAAAATTATATCCACAACTCATCACTGACATAATGAATCGTTGCCTCACATTGCAACATTTCCCCCGGCAGTGGAAGGAGGCTTATGTCAAAATAATCCCCAAACCAGGGAAAACTGACTACAATAGCATCGGTGCCTTTCGACCAATCGGGTTGTTACCAGTTTTCGGGAACTTCTCGAAAAACTCTTTATCAAAAGAGTCACATATCACGCAGCAAAACTTGGTAAGGCGAATAGCAATCAGTTCGGTTTCCGAGAGCAGACCAACACTACTGCTGCCATCAATGCCGCCCTGGAGATCGTCAAGGGGGCCAAGGCTAAAAAGCACCTGGTTGTCGCGGTGTCCCTGGCCATCAAGGCGGCCTTTGACAACGCCTGGTGGCCGGCGCTCCTGCAACAACTCAGAGTAACTGAATGCCCTAATAACATCTTTGGGCTCATACTCAGCTACATCACTGATCGTAGTGTCACTCTGGACCATGCGGGTGCGCGGGTTACCAAGCGTATGTCCAAAGGGTGCATACAGGGTTCCACATATGGGCCTGTGCTTTGGAATATAATCCTTGACGAGCTCTTGAACAGACCTCTACCGACTGGTTGTCACTTACAAGTTTACGCAGACGACGTGATGCTCATCGTATCAGCCAAAGAGCTGAGCGATCTAGAACTCAAAACTAATACTGCTCTCAAGGACATTGCTGTGTGGGGCAGGAGTGTCAAACTTACGTTTGGCACTGCTAAAACACAGGCGATTGCTTTCTCTCCAAAAGCCAGGGCTGCGCGACTCGACATGGAAGGTTGTCCAATCAGCTTTTCCAGAGACATCAAGCTCCTCGGAGTAGTGTTAGATGAGAGACTAACATTTCGCAGCCACGTGCGCCACGTCATCAGTAAGGCGACGCGCATATTTAATAAACTATGCGTATACGCCAAGCCCACCTGGGGAATGCACCCCGAAAATGTAAGTGTCATATACAAACACGTAATAGAACCCATAGTTACGTACGCTGCTGGCATCTGGGGGCACGTGTCGGCGAAAAAATATGTACGTCGGATGCTGCTGAGCGTGCAGCGCGGCTTTGCCATTAAGGCAATTCGCGCCTACCGCACAGTATCCACCTCTGCCGCCTTAGCACTAGCACAATTCATTCCTCTGGACCTAAGGGTCCAAGAAGTTCACCAAATCGAGGTGGCCCGATTGTCCGGAACCACAGATTCGCTTCCCTGTGACATACCTTACGAAAACCCCACTCCTATCCACCTCCTGTTACATCCCGCAGACAGGGTCACCATACCTCTCGTCACATCATCCAATCAGGATGAAATCGATAGGATCCTGAAAGACGCCACCGTCCGCATTTACACGGACGGTAGTAAACAGGAAGACGGTAGGGTTGGCGCCGCCTACGTTTGCTTTGACCCCGGAGGAGAGAACGTCACGACGCGAAAGAGTTTTCGCGTCGTGACGTTCTCTCCAACCGTGCAGCAATCATGCAACTTGAGTAAGTTGCATGATTGCTGCACGGTATTCCAGGCCGAACTACTGGCTATTCTGCATGCGTGCCAGTGGGCTCTTGAACGGAAATACCCCGATGTCGTAATCTTCACCGATTCGCTATCCTCGCTGATGGCCATTCAAAACAGGAGCAATACACACCCACTTGTCTCACAAATACATAAAATTCTACACAAATATAAACAAATCGGCGACATCGGGTTGTCCTGGGTTAAGAGTCATGTTGGTATCGTGGGCAATGAGCTCGCTGACACTGCAGCCAATCTCGCCACGGCCCTTGATCGGCTTGATCCCTGATTATGCGAAATTCCCAATGTCCCACGTCAAAAGCCACACACGCAAAACTAGCCTGGATACGTGGCAGTCGCGCTACGAGAGTGCACAACAGGGCCAGCACACAAGAACGATTTTCCCCAGACTAAGAGATATTCAAGAGTTGTGGAATAGGATAACTCCAAACTTTTATCTGACTCAGGCCCTCACGGGCCACGGCGGTCATAGGGCCTACCTTCACCGTTTTAAGCTCACTCCGAATAACACCTGTCCTTGTGATGACACCTCCGTCCAGAGCCCAGATCACCTACTGCAGGAGTGTCCTAGATTTGGGACATCACGTCTTAGACACGAAATGATCTGCAGCCACTTCAGCGTATCGCCATATAAGATCACCGAAGTCATGAAGAGAGGGAGCACACTCAGCTCATATGTAGAGCTCGTGAATTTAGTTTTTAGTAACCTCAAAAACTTTAATGTATAATCTAAGGCAGAGGTATATATATAAGCGAATGATAGCACTTTTTTTTTTAATATTATTATTATTTTTTTATTTTATTTCTTATATCACTGTCTGACTACTTTGCGTCTCTTTCCACTATTACTGCAACTATTATGCCATTGTTACTATACTGTATTAGTTATAGACCGTAATTTTTATTTCTTTAATTTTAACTGTATTTTTTTAATTTTTTTTTTATCTCTTACTTTTGACTTGTTTGCTTTGTCTTGTAATTCTTAACTTATGTTAATGCCTAAGTGTACGAACTGCCTATGTATAAGTATAATGCAAATTGTTACATTAAGATTGCACCGCCTCTCAAACTATGTACATACATCGGAACACATTTTGTTAAATAATAACCATGAAGGCGCCGTGCGGTGTACCGCGGCGGGGACCGCTAGTCCGGAGCCTAGGTTCACCTATTCCCCAACGCAGTATGCCGCACCGCCCGCAGCCCACGGTATAAGCAGTTAACCAGTTCCTTTTGCTGCTACAATAACATCACTCGTGACACACACAATACACATTAAACAACACACACAACAAATATACCGACATGTTCAGTACAACCGGCAAGGAACGCACTACCGCATCAAATAGCGAAGTCCAGTCTCCTTGCCGGAAACCCACCAGCGACAACATAACACTAAACAGCGACACATTTCACCCCCACAGAGTAACACAGGTATAAAAAAAAAAAAAAAAAAAAAAAACACGCCTGTATCTCCGAAGTGGTAGTCAGGCGCACTAGCGAACTAGAACCACCCACATTTCGCCGAACTTACTTCCGTCCCAGATGTGATAAGGAGCGAGCTTATATCGCCCAAATTCTAGACTCCGGACTGATATAGAAAAATCGAATATCACTTTTCCCGACCTGGGGATCGAACCCGATACCTCAGGACGCTAGTCGTACCGAAATACAACCACGCCACCGAGGCAGTCGTTTGTTTTACTTAAACAAAATATGGTAAGGGTCGATTAACCGTACCAATTCAAATAAAAAACAAAACAAATCAGTAAGCTCCCAAAGCCCAAAAAGTATCAGGGTGACAATATTGTAGAAACATATATAAGAAAGAAGATACAAAACAAACTATAATATTCATACCTGAATATGCAATTCAACGTGACGAATGAGCTGCCGACTGTCAAGCCGAATATCCCCGACTTTAAGTACAACTTGAATTGTTCTATCATCTCTTTCTTGCTCAGTTTCTTGCCTCTCATTAGGATTTGTAACTGAAACAAAAAACCTTTTCATACCAATTCCATACTAATGTTATAAATGCGAAAGTAAGTTCTCGCTCAAAAAGGCTGTGTATAATATAAACTCCTATAAAGTTTCTTTCATTCAAACTACATTAGAGGTATGTATGTCTGATACGATTCATGGCTACCTATTGTCCCAAAAAACCTGTCAGAAGCTACGGAGAATGAAAGTTCAGCAGCGCCTAATATGACGAGTCCAGAAAAACTATCAAGTGGGCGCAGCCGCGAGCAAAAGCTAGTAGATTAGTAAGAGGGGAAATGGGGCTGCACCAGGTGAATTTTTTTTATAGTAGACTGGCAAACGAGCATGTGGGTCACCTTTAGGCCAACCATGAGTTTTTTTCACATTACTCGCTAGTGACTCCATAAAATATTTGGATGACAAACAACCGATCTCCTTTACCAGTTACGCAGGGAACTGACGTTTTCCATACAAATATTTTACGTCCTCGCTCGCGTAAATACATGCAACAAACTCATTTGGAGCTACTGATGGTAAGTGATCTCCGCCCATAGACATCTAAGACCCATAAGGAACCAAGGGTGCGTTGCCAACCGAATGGAGGCGAATAGGGGTTGCAAAAGGTAGAATTGGGCCACCGGAAATCTCACTCGATTTTCTGTGAGACAGTGGTATCAAATCGATCGAGCCGTCCCATTCCTGCTATTGACCGTAACCACTGTTCTACCACTCAAAGTGCTCTCAATTTCGCTATTTAAGAACTTCGACGTTAAAAATATCGGTGAGATTGCCAGAGATTATGATCGCTACTTACGCCCGGTTCCAATAAACAATTTCAGTTCGAATGCGCAGATAGATTACAAAAATTAGCCAATAAGAACACAGTTTGAAATGACTCCGTCAAATGACTTGATTTGATTGGTTCATAATCGCGATCTATCTGCACTCTAAACTGAGATTGTTTATTAAAACCGGACGTTATCAGCGGCCAGTAGCCCGAGCACGAAAAACTAATGTAAATGTAAATGTATTCGAGTTCGCTGCGCACTGATGACGTTTGGTTAATATTTCATACAAATTCCATAGACGCGCATCGAGTTCGAATACATTTACGGTTGTCAGAATTTTTCCTGCGAAAACTGAAGAAACAATAGAAGGTGACCAAACTGTTTCATTGGAAAAAATAAAGGTAGATAATTAGTTGGATAATACCTAAGAGATAACAACATGTGCAAACAAACGAAGAAAATCCTCATAACTTATTTACATGTTTAATTTCGGTATGACGCTATTTCATTAACATACTTTAAAACATGCAAATAAGTTATTTCTGAAAGCCAATAAATGTCTGAATAACTTTAATGAGACTTACGGCTGAGTTGAATACGTTATTTAAAATAAAGGTACGGAGTAAGAGTATTTTGAGTGGTAGAGCTACGATGTAGACAGTTACGTCTACTGCAGGGTTACCACCACCTCTTATAGCAGTATTATTATAATCGTTCTTCGTTTGTTTTGTATGGGAATCGGTACAAGTAAAATTATAATAATATTGCTATAAGAGGTTGTGGTAACCCCCAGCACGAATGGGCCGGCTCGACCACTTTGGTACAACTGTCTTACAGAAAACCGATGTAAAGTGGCAGCTCGCTGTCGCGGTTTCGTTCGGTGAGTGAGTTTTCCGGTTTTCCGGTGGTCCAATTCCCCCCCCCCCCGTCCTTTTCCAATACTTTTCCCTTCCCTTCCATTCCTTCCTTTTAGGTTCGCAACGCACCCATCACTCTTTTTGTGTCTTGGGTGTATATGGGCGGTGGAAATCACTTACCATCAAGTGACCTCATCTGCTCGTTTGACAGTCTGCTATAAAAAAAATCAGGGTATTTCATAAAGTTTGTATCAATAATAACTTCACATAAAAAGAGGATGGCTAGCAATCTACTAGTAAAGTTTAAACATAAGGCTCATAGTTTTTTAATAATGGAAACTTGAACTTGTGATAGAAAAAATCTGCCTCATTTGGTCAGTTGCAGCCTCCATTTGTAAACCATCTATGTATTGTATTGTAAGGTTCAATTTTTGTTTTTTAAATTTTACCATTGCGTTTTAAATCGTTCTCCTGTTTGTGAAATCGTTATTGGTACCAACTTTATGAAACACTCGGTAGATACTATAATAACATTGAATGACGACTTCATGACCGGACGAGAAGTCGTGACCCACTACTTGAAAAACACTGCTATAGGTATTGTTAGTCAGTTTTAATTTTAGTTTTAGTTTAATTCCTAAGAGCCACTTGCAGCTCCGCGATAAATATCTATTTATTCCAAATCTTAATTCAAAGACCGAGCTTTATGATAAATATGTAGAAATGTAATGTTACTCTAGATTAGTAATAGCATTGGAAGACGCCCCATAATGTACTTTTATCAATTTTTTTTTACTTAATATTATGTAGAGGTAGTGAGTAGTGACCATTCTGACAATTACACTGGGTTACATTTAAAACATATAAAATCAACTATTAGCTGGAAATTGGCAAATTTCAAACAATGGCTATCAGTAAAACTTAGATAAAATCACCTAATTATATGTTAATCCTATACATATCAAAATTCATGATATCTTCCAGCCGAAAATATAAAAATCATTGCAAAAGAAATGTTTAGTCGCCTATTTGGTCTAGTGGCAGTGTATATGGATTGTGGACCTGGAGGTCTTGGGTACGGTTCCCAAGTCGGGTGTGGTGTTTTCTAACACAATTTTCCCGGACTGGAGCCCCCGGGGTTGACGTCAGACAGGCAGCCTGTCGTATAAACTAAGCCAAATCATTTCTGTGACATGTTTGAAAATATTTTGCAGCGAGGCTACATTTAGGGAAATGTACCCATACTACTTGACCAATTTTTATACCCACCGAGGGGGGGCCTCGGTGACAATTCGTGGTATATTAGTATATGCCACGAACCCCCTTTCCCCTCTAGTTTTCATATAGTAATTTGTAAATATGGTTTTAAATCATATTTGTCGAAGAAAATTTATTAAAAAAATATTATGTGTTGCCACCTGTGAGATTAAAAAGTGGTAAAAACTGCGCGCCATTTTGAATATAACTTGAAAATCACGAGCTTTCCCTAGAGGGTATTGACTATGTGGCGAAAACCCAAGCCAGTGTGACCAAGTGTTTTATTTTGAAGGTCCCCTCCACCCAGAATGGATCACGTAACACGGGTACGATCCCTAGGTGGGATAAGGGGAGGTAGAAAGAATTGCATAAGAAACGTTTACTAGGTAGTTTAAGGTACATAATATAACAAAGTAAAATGTATTGGTGTGAGATTTTGTATTCAAGGATTTACAGTTGACATATTAGTTATTACAGTGTTTTATATTACAACCATAAAGCAACCACATTAGCTTATAAAATAATTTATTACCTTATAATTGTATATTACACAATTTATTGAAGATAAAAAGGTAAACATAGTTTTAAGTGGTAAATAAATTTATTTTAGATACCTACAGTGCAGAGTTGGGCAAATATCAATTGTAGAGACAATTAACAACTAACAAATAAATTGCGGCTTTTTAATTGCGATTAACAATTAAAAAAATAACTGTAATTGCAAGTGATCGCAATTAACAATTAATTAATTGTAATTGTGAGCACTGCAATTACGAATAATCAATTGTTAATCGTAATTATCGTAAAATAATTAACAATTAATATCGATATAATAAAGGTTGTCTAGAGACTGGAAGAGATTGCTATTAGCGATAAGACTTTCCATTGTATCACTAAATCACGAGTGTGTAGTCTACAGGTAATATTATGTTGAGGAACGCAATTCATCCATGTGGTGGGAATGAAACTTCAGCTTGTAGCGTGTGGTACGATAGTGGAATTCACCAGTGAACGATAGTGAACCACCTTTATTTTTATTTTTTCATATACACCCACCTTGTCTTTTCTCTGTTCCACCTAAAGGTTGACTGGTATCGAATGCCGCTGGCATTAAGTTCGTTCGTCTGAACATAATTTGTGTTCATAGTGTTTGAAATAAAAGGAGACGGAAACGTTTCCATACAATCTTGGGTCTAGACATAGAAATATCATACATAGAACCGCAGTACACGGCCACGGCGTGAAGGCGTTCCGGGTGAGTCGCTTTGAGCACCCAACGCCGCACGGCGTGTCAGTGTCCTAGGTCAAGTCTTAGTATGAAGAGCTCCCCCCACAAATCTATACTAATATTATAATGCTCAAGAGTTTGTTTGTTTGTTTGTTTGTTTGTTTGATTGAACGCGCTAATCTCAGGAACTACTGGTTCGATTTGAAAAATTCTTTTTGTGTTGGATAGCCCAATTATCGACGGTGGCTATAGGCTATATAACATCACGCTATGACCAATAGGAGCGGAGCAGAAATGAAAAATGTTAAAAAGACTATATTTCAGAAACTACTGGTTCGAATTGAAATTTTTTTTTTTTAGTTGGATAGCCTATTTATCGAGGATGGCTATAGGCTATATAACATCACGCTTTGACCAATAGGAGCCGAGCAGAAATGAAAAATGCTACTAACGGGGATTTTTATATCTCAGAAACTACTGGTTCGATTTGAAAAAATATTTTAGTGTTGACCAAGGGGATGAATGGTAGGGTGACTAAGGGGTGACTGACGGGGTGATTGATGGAGTGACTAAGGGATGACTGACGGGGTGACCGACGTGAGGAATGACGGGGTGACTGACAGGCTGACTGATGGGGTGGCGGACGGAGTGACTGACGAGGTGAATGACGGGGTGACAGACGGGGTGACCGACTGGGTGACAGCCTGGGTGACAGATGGGGTGACCGACTGGGTGACAGACGGGGTGACAGACGGGTGACAGAAGGATGATAGACGGGGTGACAGACGGGGTGACAGAAGGGGTGACAGACGGGGTGACGGACGTGGTGACAGACGGGGTGATAGACTGGGTGACAGACGAGTTGACAGACGGAGTGACAGATGGGGTGACGGACGTAGTGACAGACGGGGTGATAGACTGGGTGACAGACGGGGTGACAGACTGGGTGACCGACTGGGTGACAGACGGGGTGACAGGCGGGGTGACGGACGTGGTGACAGACGGGTGACCGACTGGGTGACAGACAATGTGTCAGACGGGGTGACAGGCGGGGTGACAGACGGAGTGACAGACGGTGTGAATGAGGGTGTGACTGACGGGGGATAACAGACGGGGTGACAGACGGTTTGACAGACGGTGTGACTGAGGGTGTGAGAGACGGGGTGACTGACGGCCGAAGTAGATCATCCCATTAACTCTTTTAGAATTAATGTGCTAGCCTACGACTCACTCTTTCAACCCTCTCTCTCATACGCAGACGAAGTTGCGCGGGTCAGCTGGTTTAATTATATTATGACGAACTGCGCTATCAAAGGATGTCACAATACAATGAACAAGCAGCAAGGAAATATAAAGATAACATTTCACAAGTAATTAATTGCTGACATGTTTTAATATTAAGTAAAACATTCATCAAAACTAAAAATAAAATTTTAAAAGTGACAGACGCCATTTACGTTATGAATCATTGTGAATGTTGCCAATAATGCCAACCAATTTACCCATTTTTTAAATACTATTAGGAATAATGAAAGGAAAGGGAAATGCTTCCATACAATCTTGGGCCTAGATTGTAAAAGGATGAAAGCAGTGTCAATTAATAGATAGTATATTATGAGATCATTACTAAAAATTTGGCGATTTTTTGTAATCTGAGAACAGAATTAAGAGCCTGTTATGGAATAAACTATACGCAAACAGCTGATGTTTATGAGTACAAATCTTACCTATTGATATGTTTTAATGTAGATAACATAAGCTCCCGCCTATATCCCCGAAGGGGTAGGCAGAGGCGAACTCGAAAACCCACATTCGATAACTAAATGTTGGTCACAAAGACGATTATTATTAGGAACATGATAATTCTACTGGCTGAACAACATTGTTCTAGTAGATCATGATTAAACCGATGTAAATCACCCAAAACGCACACGCACAAAACAATACAAAAACGAAGCAAATGAAAACGATTATTAAAATGTCAATTCATAGTTTTTTGTTCCACAGGGAACCAGCTAAGGTCTGAATGCATGCCGCCAAGCTATTCAGTTACTATTTTATTTTTTAGAACTGTTGATTATGTTAGTTGTTCTTATCTTATTTTATCTTATTAGCCCATATCATCCCACTGCTGAGCAAATGTTAGTTCTAATCTTTTTAATTATTTTTACAAGACGGGGATCTTTGGGCCAAAATGTAATGAGTTGAGATGTGGCCCAAAATATTGTCAATTTTTTCTATTTCAAAATATAAAAAAATCTGCCCAATTTACAATCTAGAAAATGAGATATCTGAAAAATAAGTAAAGGACATTATTAAAATCGAATTGATTACTTTCTCGATTTAAGTCAAAGTGAGACTCATAACTGTGGTCTCAGATTACAAAAAGTCGCCTAATTTTCAGTAATGATCTCATAATATACTATCTATTAATTGACACTACTTTCATCCTTTTACAATCTAGGCCCAAGATTGTATGGAAGCGTTTCCGTCTCCTTTTTATTTCAAACACGTTATACACAAATATGTTCAGACGAACTTAATGCCAGCGGCATTCGCTACCAGTCAACCTTTGGGTGGTGCAGAGAAAAGACAAGGCGGGTGTATATGAAGAAAATAAAAATGAGGGTAGGGTTAAATATAATGTTACATATACTCATAATATTAAATATCATTGCGATATATAGCTATAAAAGAATATAACATATAATATACATAAATAAATTCATAATCGTAATATTAGACATACACAAGCATACACATACAAAGCGAATGCGAACATTACAAACAACTCTATCGAACAGTTATGTTTATACAGATAAATTGAGAACCTTTTTATTTAAAAGTCGGTTCAAAACTATACAAATGTTTTTTTTAGTTTAGAATAAAACAAGGGTATCATTATTAGAACACTTTCGATTTCCCTATTTTGTTGGTAAAATGTCTTTTACTTGCAACACTATTCACGCGCGTATGTGTGTGTCGGCTCAAGTAGTTACACGCCGCCGATGCACACATTGAACCGCTATTGGCTTCACTTTTTGCCGGAATTTTGTATGAGACTATATCTCTATACGTAATTACTCTAAGGGTCTAGATTGTATAACGATGAAAGTGGTGTCAATTAATAGATAGTATATTATGAGATCATTACTGTAAATTTGGCGACTTTTTGTAATCGGGGAACACAGCTATGACTTAAAGAAAAGTGAGGTTATGGAACAAACTATACGCAAACAACTGACGTTTATAAGTATAAATACATACATACATACATAGACGCCTTTTTCCCATAGGGATAGGCAGAGACAACGGATTTCCACTTGCTACGATCCTTATATACCTCAAAGTAATAAATAAGTATAAATATGTATATTAATAAGTATAAATATTACCTAATTATGTTTTAATGTAGATAACATAAGCTCACGCCTATATGCGCGAAGGGATGGCAGAGGCAAAAAGACGACTATTCTCAGGAACAAAATATACAGACAGAGCAACATTGTTCTAGTAGAAAATTATTAAAACGATGGAAAACACCCAAAAACGCACACGCACGAAACAATACGAAATTTGCTACATGCAAATGAAAACGATATTAAAATGTCAATTCATCGTTTTTTTTTTCACAGGGAACCGGCTAAGGTCTGAATGCATGCCGCCAAGCTATTCAGTAACTGTTTTATTTTTTAGAACTGTTTATTATGTTAGTTCTTATGTTTTCAATTATTTTTACTTGAATTAATTATCCGGATCTAGCATTATGGGCCTTAGTTATAAAAACATTTTCGCTTAACCTTTTGCTTAGAATAGCCCGTCACTTATTTCCTTACGTTACATTGTTTAAAAATAGTGAATGAAATGAGAAAAAATAATGAAAAAAGTGACAGGTTATTCTTAACCATTTGCTCAGCTAAAAATGCTTTTTTAAGTAAGGCCCTATATATTTAACTCATTCATCTTAATCGATAAAGTAATCGATTCTATTTTAATAGTGACCGTTACTTATTTCTCAAATATCTCATTTTCTAGATTGTGAATTGGGCTGATTTTTTTATATTTTGAAATAGAAAAATATGTCAATTTTTTAAGCCATATCTCAACTCATTACATTTTGGCCCAAAGATCCCCATCTCCTTTTGGTTATTTGTTTGTTAAAAAGATCAAAAAACAGAAAATACTTTAGGTTTAATTATATCAAACGACATCAAAATCGGTTCAGTGATATAACCGTGAAAACGCCAAAAACACTTTCCGATCAGAGTACGCATAAAAGTTGTTTTTTTTTTTTTAACTCTTACATCACCAATTACTATCATCATAATCCCCTTTTTGATATCAAACAAAAGCCAGGCTGTGTAATTTGATTTTGCTAATTATTTATGTTAGTAGCAAATTGTCAGGATAGGCAGTGTCTCTTTGTCTATAAGGAGTGCACGCCACTGCACAAACAGAGTTATTATCGCAGAGTTATGTAATTTAATATAAATATAGATTTGCGTTTTAACTAGAGTATTCAGTACAGTTATTATTTAAAAATCATAATTCTATTGTCAGATTCTTAGAGTCAGATTGCTAATTAAACTGAGTAAACTGACAGATCGAAATGTCACTTTCCAGAATAATGTTGCTTACTTTCAAAATATAGTAATTGATCTAGTTCAATTGTTATCATTCAAAGAAACAATAACTCGGCACTAGCTTGCAAAATTCGAGTTTTATTGCGTATTTTTAGAAATTTCAGCTTAACCCTTCGACTAGATGTCTGTGTAATGAGATATTTTCTCTTCAATGGCTTAAAAAATTGATATTTTTTTTATTTCAAAATATAAAAAATCTGCTCAATTCACAATCTAGAAAATGAGATATCAGAAAAATAAGTAAAGGGCACTAAATAGAACCGATTACTTAATCGATTAAGATGAATGAGTTAAAAAAATATAAATATATCTAATGCAAGATCCGGATGATTAATTCAAGTAAAATAATTTAAAAAAATTGAAATTAAATTGCTTGGCGGCATGCATTCAGACCTTAGCTGATTCCTTGTAGAACAAAAAACTATGAATTGACATTTTAATAATCGTTTTCATTTGCTTCGTTTTTGTATTGTTTTGTGCGTGTGCATTTTCGGTGTTTTCCATCGTTTTAATAGTTTTCTACTAGCCCAATGTTGCTCAGCCAGTATCAATATTATGTTCCTGAGAATAATCGTCTTTGTGACCAACGTTTAATTATCAAATGTGGGTTTTCGAGTTCGCTTCTGCCTACCCCTTCGGGGATATAGGCGTGAGCTTATGTTATCTACATTAAAACATATCAATAGGTAAGATTTGTACTTATAAACATCAGTTGTTTGCGTATAGTTTGCTCCAGAACCTCACTTTTATTTAAGTCAAAGTGAGGCTCATAACTCTGTTCTCAGATTACAAAAAAATCGCCAAATTTTCAGTAATGATCTCCTAATATACTATCTATTAATTGACACCACTTTCATCCTTTTACAATCTAGGCCCAAGATTGTATGGAACCGTTTCCTTCTCCTTTCATGATTCCTAATAGTATTCAAAAAATTGGTAAATTGGTTGGCATTGTTGGCAACATTCATACCGTAATGGCGTCTGTCACTTTTAAGTACCCAATTACACAACAATTCTACGTCTACAATATTTACAGTAGGTAGTAGCAGAAGTAGAATGTACCGAGAGGGATCTGGAACAACCCGTCGATAAAAGCGACTTGCACGGGCCATTAGACCGCGGAGGCGGTTGTGGCGCCCATTTTTAAAACTTTGGGTTCACATGCAATAGCACGCTATTTAGTAACTTAATTGTTAATTGTCACACGGTAATCAATTGACAATTAAATTAATTGATTACTTTTTCAATCACAATAAAATCAATTGTAAACCACAATTGATGGTTTTAATTGCAATTAATTTTAATTGTAGCATACAATTGAAGATCAATTGCAATTAAATCAATTGCAATTGATTTAATTGCGATTGAAAAGTTAATTGTTTGCTGCTACAATTAAAAAATTAATTGATTAATGCCCAACTCTGCTACAGTGTATTTACAAAAAAGAATGAACATTGGACATAGTAAAATAATCTATTGTTTTGTTTATCTGTCCTTAAATATCTGAATGGACACAGTATAAACTACATAATCACCAAAATATTTACTCTGACCTATTTCAAGAAAAGGAGAAAGTCTTCAATTTATCTGAATTTGTTTTTTTTGTGTATGTTACCCGATACCTCTGAAAAATGTGGACCGATTTTCAAGATGCTTTTTGTGTTTCATAGCGCTTATTCCAAGCATGGTCACATAAAAATCAGATAAAATTGCAAGTAGGTCTACAAAGTTTTTACACATTTTGTTTATAATCTAGGAGGGATAAAAGATTTCCTTAAATCCAGAACATTATGCAATAAAAAAACTCGGCAAACACAACCAAGAACAGCAACATAAATAGGTTTATCAGTGGTCGTCAGAATCATGCCGGCCTCTTCACACTCCGAATCCGAAGAGGGTAGAAGCAAATCGAGGGGCTTGTGACAAGACAGGCGCATGACTGATGATATACCCCATACCCTTCTCAACCAACAATCAAGCCATGTTGCAAGTCCCTCCAGAGAACCGGAAGTACACTGGATGGTCCTGGAAAGTGAACCACACACAGAGTGTGGGTCACTATGGCAGGTTTTAGCTCCATACAGCTAAAATGAATATGCACAAGTCCAAAGCAGGACTGTATGTACCATAAGGCACACAGGGTCCGTGTTAAGGGCCCCCAATCACACAGGGCCCTTGAAAAACTAATTAGTTCATAACATGCTCACACTATCAATTATTTTTACTCCCCAAGGGCCCCCAAATTCTTGTGTGTTGAGAGGCCCACACATGCCTTAAGATGGTCCTTGTCCAAAGGGTGTAAGAAATTACTTTTTTAAGATAGTTTTAAAGTTTTGGCTATACTTAATATTTAAAACCATAACTTTCTACTGAAGTACATTAGAAATAAAATATTTCCACTTAAAACTAAAGGTTAGTCTTAAAGAGTTATGTTAGTATGTGGACCTGAGAGGTTACCAACCACCTTTTATAGCAGTATTATTATAATCTTACTTTTATTATTTCCCGTACAAAAAAAAAAAAAATAATGCTATAAGACATGGACGTAACCCCCCTGGTATTGATCTGGGATCTCACCAGGTAGAAAATTTAAAGTTATGTTAATTAACAATAACATGTAATATTACTTACAAGATACACCATTGCATAGAATTTGTAACTTCCTTTGATACAGCTCATCAACATGGATGCAGTGGCATCGGTACATCGGTGAGTCCATGGATGTATGAGATCGTGACATGGACAAGCACTGCATGCGTTCTCGAACCAAAGCTTACTCGCCTCGACCATTTTAATATCTGCGCTTTACGCACCACACACAGCACACCTCAAATACGAATCATTCAAGACTGCCGCGCTCAGAAAACACTAACTGTTAAAATAATTTCAACAAGATAGTAATATTGAACATGGTCTTACGATGTTTTTATTCCAATTTGAATAGAAAAATAACGAATTAAGCAAAAACAAACTATTTATCACGTCCAAACACCGAGAACACAGTAATATGTACCAAAAACAAGAACACTCGTCCTCCTGGAAATCCTAGATGTCAGTCAGCAGTAGGGATGACGATCTGGAATCGATTAATCTAAGAATCGATTTTTAAAAAGATATTTAGCACTTTATTGTATATTTCACCTTACAAAATCGATAAATTGAATTTTTTTCTGTTATGGTAAAAATCACAAAATTATAACTTTACCTCAGAGTGATAAAATAAAAACTATTTTTTTTCCAAAATCCTGTGTTTTACACCAATATTTGCGCAAAAACCAGATCTTTATAATGGTATGGATACACAAAAATGTTAAATAGGTAAATAAATAATTTCTATAACTTTTAATTGAATGGACTAGTGCTCGATTCATAGATTTGCGGCGCACATTTTTATGCCTCTGACGTAGGTACAGTTATTTACAATTGACAACATTTGATTATTCCAACATATCAATATTATTATCCCAAGTGAAACTAGATTCAAAACAAATAGACTGACACTTTTTCTTTTTTGAAAAATCGGTTGTGTTCATTAATTATTTCCTTTTTGAAATGCGTTTTATTTTAAATCAATTAATATTAATTAATTTAAGTAAACGCCAAGTGATAAGCGGAACAGCTTGGATCTCATTAGACTTGACAGACTGTTGTTTTTAAAAAGCCTTATATATTAAAATATTGTAATAAAAATAATTGTAATTATCGAATTCCCTGAGCAAAAAACATCCCTTATAATTCCTCATAAGAGATCGTTTATTACGGAATGTTTCTTATTTTTCATAAAATTGATTAAAACTAACATTGAAAATTCAGACACGAAAAAAAAATTAGTAATCAATCTTTAGAACACGATTTCTTAGTAAATCGAATTTTCCAGTTTCGATATGAATTAATTCAAAATCGATATTTTTTCAGATAGAATCGCCATCCCTAGTCAGCAGTTAGCACTCAACAGTGTGAACAACTTAAAATCAGAGATTATGCCTTGATTTCTTAAAAGTGTTTAAAGCTATAAAATCCTGCCAAATAATGCCAAAATCTAATTTCAAACAACAATAATAATATTTTAAAGTGTTTTTCTTCAAGAATATTACCATTTTATGTCATCGACTTACGCGTGTCTGTATTAGGAATTTATTATAAATTATAAATGCTCTAAGGATATTTTTATTTTAGTAATTTCTGTGAGTCACGTGACTGTAAACACCAATCACGACGCATAATGTCACATTACTCATTTTTCTTTTATATTTGTTCCACAATGGCCTAAGACCTAAGATCCATATTCATACTGCCAGGTTATTTGGTATATTACTTTCGTACTTTTGTTTAAAGCTCAACCTAATTTCAACGCGGATGTGATCGAAATCAACATCTGATTGACGAAATATCTAACCCGTTTTTTTAGTTTGAAATAAAAAATATTGTTTCCGCAATATTTTAATGAGCGGTTTTGTATCTATGGTAAAGAACTATGACGTCACCCGTATTTATAGTTAACAGATAGCGTTTTGGCGGCAAAATAAATTATACACAATATATTTTGCTTTTTATCGTAATTTTTTTCATATTTTGAAAAAAAAATTACGAAATATTTTTTTATTTGTTTAGGATAACCTAATAAATAGCCCTGTATACTTTTAACAAAATAGCCAAGTACCCAATTCGCCAAGTTAATTTCCGTCCCAGATGTGATAGGGGGCGAGCCTATCACCATCATAATCAGCCGTAGGACGTCGGACGTCCACTGCTGATCATAGGCCTCCCCCAAAGATTTCCAGATGGAAGCGGCCTGCATCCTTATCACCATATCAGGCACAAATTCTAGACTGGGCTGATACTGAATAGAAAAACCCAATATCAGTTTGCCCGACCCAGGGATCGAACCCGCGACCACGGGATGGTAGTCGTACCGCAATATAACTACGCCACTGAGACAGTCTTTTATTAAGGTCCGGACATAAAAAAACCATTGCTCACAATTCGTTCAAATTGCAATCGGTGCCGATTGACGATAAAATATTACGTTCTGCTAATGTCGATTAAAATCTTGTTCGAAATTGCACCTTTTTTTATGTAATCTGAAACTTGACTTTTCAGAATAAAATAAAAGAATAGAATAAATAAAAGAACCAAACGTCCCGAATAAGGGCCCATCCTGTCAAAAATGCAGGATACCAAATTGGTCACACACAGTTAAATGTCAATGCCAATGTGACAGCACAAGGAAGACACGAGAAAATTACGTTTATAATGATACCAAGTCAAACGTATTAAATATCTCGTTATGTAAGTAAATTATAAAATAATAAAACTAAAAACTTGGCAGCATTGTCTTTGAAGCCAGTTCCCTGTGGAGCAAATAAAAAGTAAAAATAGGCCAGGAGCCAAGATGCGGTTTGCATCACCTCTTCAAATAACTCTATCTATTTAATTTGAATCTATGTAGTTATGAAAGGGTCGGTATATACAGGCTTTATAGGCATAGGGCAAATAAAGTGTAAGACACTGGAAGGAATGCGTGCGAATAGGGTGCGTATACCCTAGTACCAGAATTAAAGAAAATATACAAAAAAAGCTCATAGTATATTTTATTATTAATCTTTTTCTACCTTGCCTACCTTTTTCTTTACCTTTTTACCTTTTTCTACTTTGCCCTTACACAACCTTAATGTGGGGTTGTTGCAACATACTTTTTCAAGCATGTTGCAGACATTATTTTGCTTAGTTTTTACGACCCGCCCGATGACAATTTCCCTCTGGAGGATCTAGTCGCGGGAATATAATATTAGAAAAACACCACGCTCTACCTCGGAATCGAACCCAAGACCTCCCAGTTCACAGCCCATATACACTGCCACTAGATCAAGGAGGCAAATAATATTTTATTATTACTACAGACATTATTTTGTACAATACCAAATTATTATGTAGAAATTAATGTCTTCATACCGCCAAAACACAGCCAAGATGCAGCATTTAGTGAGGGAAGCTCATTCTTACTAATAGATTAGTCTAATAAAAGGGTGATATAAATATTGTTTTTATTTTTTTCGACATCTTGCATGTATTTGTCCCTAAAACCGAAAAGCAATTAACAAATTTATGATTTAGATAAGTTAAATCTGTTCCACCACTTGACAGAGGATGAGCATAATTCACCATAGCATTTGGTACAAACTACAAACTAATCAAGGCTTAATTAAGATGTAGTTATGCGAGGAAAAAGCACGACGTAACGATACTTTTATAGTATGATACGAGTAGATACTTACTATATAGAGAGGTGCATAAAACTTCAAAGATCCTATGGCAGTATTCCACGTCATAGTATAAAACGCATCGATGCAACTTCCTGTCCAAGGATGTATAATTTCAGAACAACTCAAATAAATTAACTCACAATTGTTAATATCAGGTCTACTAAATTCAACCATTTTCCACTTTATATTTTAATAGAGGTAATTATAATTATGTTATCTATACTTGTTATTACGGCCTTTAATCCATGTATATACATGGAAACTGAACGTATCAACATTAGGTACATCTATTTAAAATAATGTCAAATAAAGTTCACTTTGTATTGTAATTTATTTTAATATGTCCATTTTCATGAGGGCACTGAATACATAATGAATTCAAAGTGAATTATTTCTTGAAACTACAGCAAACCTTATAGATTTTACATTTGAGTGTTTTCAAATCATTGATTGCCTTGGCCGCATAGTTACATTGCGTAGGTACATAATATGCGATGCAACTACTGTACTGGGTTGAGGTCTCGGATACGATCCCATGGACGAGTAAACTTATAAAGTTTTATTCTGGTCAGTTGATATGATGTTGTTGATTTGATATTGACTCCGAACGTGGGAATTTATGCTAGCAGCTAGATGTGGTTAACTCGTCGCTTAAGCCATCATAGTACGTAAATAGTCCTGGTGGGTAGAATATTTGCGCTTCTGTATATGTCATCGTATTGTTGTAAAACTACGATATGTAGACGTCTTAGTCGCCTCCTTGGTCTAGTGGCAACACATTATATAAGCTCTGAACCTGGAGATCCTGGGTTCGAATACCAGGTCGGGCACAGCGATTTTTCTTATTTAATTTGCCCGGCACTGAATTTCTTAGAGAGGGTGACGACAGGCAGGCAGCCGGTCATAAAAACTAAGGCAAATCCTTATTGCAACATGTTTCAAATGGCATAGACTATATTCAAATTGATAATACGTTGTTGAACAATATCAGCAAGCTTAGCAAGCGTGTGGCTTGCCTTTGGTGAGTAGCGACTGCACCCGAACTGTTCTTTTGGGGATGATCTTGTTGCTTGCTTTTAATTAACGTTTATCAATCTGAAATCTGAAACTTTCGTAAACATTTCCGTTTAATTCTGTTTTTCCACGTCTAAAAATATTAATGCCTTGAAAGGTATTTGTACATGGCAATACAAATCTCGAGTTTCAGCCTCTGTGTTCGTTTCGATATAGTAATTTTCTTGGTCATATTTTTTTAATTAGTCGCTTTGTCCAAAATACAAAAAATAAAAATATATATTCCAATAATTATTTTATTGCGTTTATTTATAATAATTACGTTGTATTCTCTATGGTCGCCACAACACGAACGCAAAGTTCTAGAAAACGCCGCAAGTGTCGACTGTCGCTGCAGTCGGTAAATGGACGTTTGATGTGGTTGTTTGTCAAGATTGTGCTATTGTGTGTTTACAGTGATTTATTTCCCGTTGCTATAATTCTAATTGAAGTAAAAGGTTTTAAGGAGTAGATGAAGGTATATAAATTTCAACTTTATATAGTTATTTCATTGTGTTATTGTGTTTTACCGCGTATAGTGATTTGGCGCTTGGAGACTCCACTGTGCTCGAGTCGATTCATCTCTTTCATGTCAGCTGTACACAAAGATGCTACGCATTTACAGTTATATCTCCGAAATAATGAATTAAATCATTATTTTTTCATCGAAACGGATCTGGTTCCTTTGTTAGAAGATCGTTATTAACGTATATCATTCTTATCCTGTAGGTTTACCTCCTTAAACACGGAGGTTATGGAAGAAATTTGTCCTTATTTCTCGAAAGAAGATAATTTATCGTATAAAGCAAATTTATCACACCTAATGACCCCTCGCGGTGTTATAAAGGTACATATGTTGTTATTTAATGCACAAACTTAGCGTCCATATGTATGAAAACAATCATATCAGTGTTTACATAGATAAATGTATGAAGTTATTTGTATCTGTAACTCGAAAGTATCGGTAGATTTTGTGCAGAAAACCCGTTAATAATAGCCATTGGCTGGTAACTGTATTTAGGTGATGTTTTGTCGTAGTTTTTGAGGTTTTTTGTACTACTTGTCATGCAGAGTGTAGTTTGGACAATTATTATTTAGTTTCATACCCATGTAAGTAATTTACGATCTTACACTACAACCTAGCATACATGCCCCAATATCCCCAATACGGAAGTGTTGAGTTTGAAATCCAAATATAAACCCAATTTTCTGAAGTTAATTTGCATAGTAAACTTATGAACTCAAGTGATTGCATCCATAGCATTGTAAGGCAAGCTACAGGAACGGTCAATATAACCCCTCAGATGCGGCTTGGCCTGCGGCTGCAGAGCGGCTAATGTAAAATGCATTATTATTAATAATAAGGCCACTTCCAACGGAAATATATCATGAATTCAGACCGAACTGTAATTTTTACAGATGATGAGTTGTACAGACAACCTGATAAAAGTCACAGGAAGTTGCTGGATGCAGGCCTCTTCCTTGGACCAGAAAGTATAAAGAAATGTTTGCAGGAGGCCTATGTCCAGCAGCAGACATTCTCAGCCTGATTCTGATGTCATTTTGCCTTCAACATGACTGACATAAGTTTGCTCTAAAGATATTGGCCTCAATATGTTAGAAATTATAAGAGCATTGTTCATAAATAATGTTCTGTATGATTATAAATTAATTTGTTACTTGGCTGCTAGCCCACTGCAAACCACAGGTTGTCAATATATTCACACTAACATTCCACATAATGATAATCAAGGTGAACCTTGTGTTTCTCACTTTCCTATTATATTTCTGAATGTGTTATGTTGATAAATCACCGTTATTTAAACATGATGTAGTGTGAAAATAACACATAACTGGTTATTTAATTACCATATACCTATGTTGATAAATATTACGGACCAACGTCAAATACAATCGTGACCAAATTTATATGGGACCACCCTTGAAATAAGCTCTATCGAACACAAAAACAATTTTAAAGATTGGTCCACATTCAGCAGAGATATCGCCTAACATACATAAAAAATACAGAGGAATTGACGACCTTCTCCTTTTTGGAAGTTGGACGAAAATAAGGTAAACTAAATCTAATACTTAGGGCAGCCATGTGCTAGAAGTGTGTAGTTTAAACAAAGAGACACTGTGTAATCTGAGAATATGCATAAGCTCACGCTTATATCCCCAAAGGGGTAGGCAGAGGACAACTACTGAACTAGGACACCCACATTTCGCTAAGCTTAGTTCCAGTTCCCAGATGTGATGGTGCCGAGGTTAATGCCATATCGGAATCGAATCCAGGAACTCCCGGTCCACAGCCCACAGGGACGTGCACAGACATTCCCATCAGGGTAGACAAAGACTAGAAAAAAATTCTACAATTTTTACATCACCATCACTATCATCATCCCCGTGTCGATATAAAATATCAGACGGACATTGCTATTTTGAATATTTTTCATGATTTTTTATTCTTTATTTGTGTAAATAGCAAATTGTCAGGGTAGACAGTGTCTCTTTGTCTATATGGAGTGCACGCCACTGACAGCCCATATATGCTGCCACTAGACCGAGGAGGCAACAGCAAATTTACTTATTAAATACTCTTTGAACAAATAGTAAAGCTCTTTCAAACACGTTTGATACAATCCCTCTTTAAATTCTTCTGTGGTAAATATTGCTTATGCATTATTCATAACATTCACAATTACTTTCGCAGTAACATGCAAATTTCTAACCACATCTTCCCACGCAGACTGGACACCATGTTCAAGCTCAATGGTGATGTTTATAAATGAAGACACTTGATGGAAAGGATAATTTTGTTCATGTTCAACCTCTAAAAATAAGAATATACACACACAATAAAGTTTTTGATATTTAGAGGGCTTAAAACATTGTAATTGGTAAGGGATAGCGAGATATCTCCACTACACCCCCACTCTTGCTCATTGCAGAATTTAAACTATAAATAAATAAATACACCCAACAGTCAGAGACTATGAGGTACTTTCGGTCTCACAACAGACTCAAAATAAATAACTATAGTCCATTGAAATAAGACTATTTTTACGGATTCCATCACGATTTGGTTTTAATTTTTATTCCTGACGTTTCGAAGGCTTTGCAGTCTTCGTGGTCACGGGTCTGACTGAGGTGTCATTTGTCCAAAAAATAAAATTGCAAATTGAAACCGAATCGTGATAGAATTCGTAAAAATAGTTTTATTTCAATGTATAACATTCGCTTAAACTTAAGAAATCAGTAACTATAATCCACACAAACTTTCTTAAACACACAATGTGTTCTCAAGCAACCCATATGTTTCTTATAAACTCACTTTCCTGTCTTTATTATTCGACAACCAGTGGTAGTAACAATAATTACAAAGACTGTAATGAAATAAATGCCATCTAATTATGGCTTGGGCATACTGCACAGGATGGATGATAGGAGATTGACGAAAGAGATACACGAAACGAGTGTGGATGGAAAAATCTGTATAGGCCGCATCAGACTTATATTAAGCAAATTAATGACATATTAAATGAAGGACAGGTCAAAAGTACGCTAACCCAACGCGAATGCATGAAGAGATTGATGAAAGTGGATGAAGCGAAAGCAGTACCTATGTTTGAATCGGGCGAAGAGGAAATTTATAGTCTCTGCCTACCTCTTATGTAATAAAATGTCTTTTATCCCCATTAAAATGTAAATGTCACGTAATAAATTGTAAAGTACAATACATCAATTGTTATTAGGCAACTTCAAACAATCCCTAAAATCAGTTACATAAACAGTAATTTTGTGTTGTTTTCATTACTTGTACATTTGCAATGCTTCCTTAAGTTGAAAAGAGACCTTGTAACAACCATATCATGTAATCATCTTAATTCAAATGTATTAACTGTACAATGTATGACTGCCTCGGTGGCGTGGTCGTTTTTCGGTACGACTACGATATGGCGATAGGCTCGTCCCCTATCACATCTGGGACGGAACTAAGCTCGGTGAAATGTAGGTGTTTTACTAATGAAAAGTGCCTAAAATACATAATCGTTCTTGTATGTTTTTAACACCAAAATATTAAATTACCTAAATAAAACATGTCTCTCAACTTCAGTTACGTTTACGCAGTAAAAGTTTTTTTCCCTAAAAAGAAAGAAAAGTTTATTTTGTAAAGTAATTATTTATTTTGTTTATTTTTTATATTGCTTGTTTGATTAAATGTAATTAAAAATGTTAAGGTTTGTTTTGAAAGAATAAACATATACGACCAAAATTCTCGCGACCCCCCAGAAACGAGGCCGCGACGGCGTCATGCGGTTGTTTTGACAAACAGGATTAAAAACATGAGTACATAATACGCATATATTATAAAAATAATACCTAAATAAAAAATACACCCAACAGTCACCTAGTTCTATCTATATCGTCGGTATAACCTGTATCGTGGGTATCAGAAACTATGAGAGACTTTCGGTCTCACAACACCCAGACTTGAAACAAATATCTGTGGGCCACAAAAACATTTGTCTCAATGCGGGAATCGAACCCGCGGCCTCTCGCTTCACAACCGACTACTCGCCCACTGCGCCACGGAGGCTGTCGTAATTTACAAAGGATCGTAGCTTGTGGTGCTCAATAGTCTCTGCCTACCCCCATGGGATACAGGCGTGAGTGTATGTGTATGTATGTAATTTACAAAATAAGTAGGTACTTAATTAATGTTGATACACTTTTATCATTATTTTCAGTTAAATTATTTAGATAGAGAAGTAAAATGTATACCCTAACTTTTCGTACAGGAACAATCGATCCAAATTTTTTTTATTAATAAGAAAGTAATTCTAATCCAGCTTTTATCATGTTAAAAATCCGTGTCTACTTTGAAATTGGTCAACACTCAAGCGTAGTCGTGAGCGTATTATAGTCTTTAAAATATTTTCCTACGTTGACCCCGTGGTCACCTCCTTGCTGTAGTGGCAGCATATATGGGCTGTGGACCGGGAGGTCCTGAGTTCCTAGGTCTGGCAAAGCGAAATTTGTAATAAATTTGCCCGAGACTGGATCCCTCAGGGGTTGACGTCAGGCAGGCAGCCGGTCGTAAAAACTAAGCCACATATTTTCTGCAACATGCTTGAAAAGTGTGGCCTATGTCCAGCAGTGGACGTCCAGTGGCTGATGACGACGATGATGAAACTTGGGCGATTTACTAGTCTATTTTTTATTTTTTTTTATTGCCAAAGTGGGCAGACGAGCTAGCGGTCCGCCTGATGGTAAGCGGGACCGCTGCCCATAAACTTAAGCAATGCCAAGGGCACAGCCAAGCCGCTGCCTACCATGAAGTGAGTACTCTTTTTAAACCTCGCTTAAAGAGAGATAAGTCATAGCGCTCGGGGAACACCGAAGCAGGGAGTTCATTCCAGAGCTTGCACGTAAGTGGTAGAAAAGACCGCTGGAAACAGAAAAGACAGAAAACTAAAAAAGACAGCCTCCGTGGCGCAGCGGGTGAGTAGCCGGCTGTGAAGCGAGAGGCCGCGGGTTCGATTTCCGCATTGAGACAAATGTTTGTGTAGCCCACAAATATTTGATTCAAGTCTGGGTGTTGTAAGACCGAAAGTCACTCATAGTCTCTGACACCCACGATACAGGTTATACCTAGTGTGGGGTTTGGAGGTGTGTGACTGTTGGGAGTATTTATTAAAAAAAACGCACCGTACTGCTACGGATTGTTTCCAGGTAAGGATGAACTGTACTACGCTAGTCTCCATTATAATATCTGGCTTGGCAACAGAATCAGAATCAGTCAGTCGAAAACCGTAATTTTGCGTCTGTCTTGAATGGATTAGAAATTGACCCACTTACATCTGATAACAATCGTTGTTGTTTTTTATGTGGCCATTGTTTCCAACTCGGATTTTGTATGTTTTTCATTATTTGTGTTATGAATAGATGTTTTTTCTTAATTTCTTTTTTATTGCGAATGATTGTTTTTTTTTCGTTTAATAGCTGTTACCCGCGATTCCGTTCGCGTGGAAATTTGTTTACCGGGATATAATTTATTTTCTGAGGTATAAAGTAGCATATCGACCGTATGCTGCCAATACCTCCTGACTAACATTTTACCAAAATATTGTTTTTTCCGCTATCTGTTAGTCCTAATGGAACATGATGTAAATATTTTCTTTCTAAAAAATTATAGGGTGTAAATTGTAATACGCGCCCTTGTAAATGGCGTTACTAACGTTTGTAATTTTGATTTGGATGGAAACTTGCTTGATAGTCGCTCTATACTTGTAATATTAAATCACTTTGTGAAGAAAATAATATAAAAGATGGTGTACGTGTAAACTCGTATTTAAAGTCTAATATTTATTATACCTACAGCAACAATAATAAATTGCGCAGTTGTGAGAATGAACTGATTTATTTTATGTCCAAATATTTTTGTAAGTAGTAGTAGTATTTAAAATAGGTGCGTTTTCACAATTGGGTACATGTCTAATTTTTTTTATTGATTTTATACGAAATTTACGTCATCTAAAACGTAACACAGAAAGAAATATTGAAATACTTCTAAAAAGAAAAAAGTTATAAGCCTTTGTAGTTTGGAGTAACCTTCAAACAGCGGGAAAGAAGTATCAGTAAAATCACGTCACGGCCATAATGGTGCGTGCGTTGGAAAGGGATAGCAAGATATCCCCACTACACCCCCACTCTTCACATTACAGAATTTAAAATATGGAATACTGTCTCATTTTTCAACAAATTTCTATGCAGTTTTCACAGAAGGGATATTTTTTGGTTTATTTGCTGTTACATATAAAAATGTATGTAAAATCTAACATAGTCAAGTATCCAATTGCACAGAAATGTCATAGTTTTCGATCGACTCCAAAAAAGAGAAGGTCCTCAATTCGCATGATTATTTTTTTATGTATATTACTCGATATCTCTGCCAAATGTCGACCAATTTTCAAAATTCTTTTTGAATTCTGTAGAGCTTATTTCATGGATATCCCGTTGGTCACGATCGGATTTAAAGACGGTCTGTTAAGTTTTTAAATTTGTGATTGTTTTTTCTAATTATAAAGTCGTGCTTTAATCTAAAGCGACGCCGTTTTCAATATCGGGATGACTTCATAATCAAATCAATCCTTACTAATAATGTAAATGCGAAAGTAGTTTACGTTTCATGGCGAAACTACTGATTTGGCCTGTGATAACACGTGGTATGAAGTACTCGATCTTTAAGGATGGCGTAGATGGGGAGGATATAGCCTGGGTTTTGTTGTAAAAACATAATCTAAAAGGCCTTTACACACGAAACCCATTAAGAGAGGTTCCAAAAGAGTCAGAGCCGCGAGTAAAAACCCTAGTATTCTACAATACCTCTGAAGCCAAGTGGTGTTTAATAAACGTTTAATAGTCAAAAACATTATAAGCAGCGATGGCTCAGTTGGGAATGGTATGGACTGCCGAGACAAGTGTCGGAGGTTCGAGACCAACCCCAAAATGGAGCATACACCTCTGACTTTTCTATGTTAAGTGTATTTTCATTGTGAAATATCGCTTGCTATAACGGTGCAGGAATACATCGTGAGGAAACCTGCATACCCGAGAATTTCTTCACAGGAATTTCGAAGGTATGTGAAGTCTACCAACCCGCATTAGGCCAGCGTGGTAGACTAAGGCCTAACCCCTCTCATTAGTAGAGGAGGCCCGTGCCCAGCAGTGGGACAGTAATATTACAGGGCTAATATTATAGTCAAAAACATTATGGGCTCTTTAGTAAACCCACGTTAAAAAGAGAATTACTCGCACGACATATATCATAGACAAGAGAATCAGTTTGTCATTATTGAGGACGTATGTATAGGCACGATTCATGATTCAGATTATAATTTCTCGCCCCTGTAATGGGATAATTTTCACTGTTTGAGTCATAGACTCATAGCAGGTATCCACTACAGAGTGGACACCTGCTTCTTACAGTATAAGGCTGTAGTTGACACCGGTGGCTGATAAAGATGATGCTTCAGTTTACAAGTCTGAATAAAAAAAAATCTGACTCATGTTTATAATAAATCCAAATGCATGAACATATTCATAAGAGTTGGCAATTGTAATAGAAACAATTATTATTAGGTACAAAACATCGACTTAGATGTAACAGGTGTCACTAATTGATTATATCTGTTTTATGATACTCTCAACTTATATAATTATTTGAAGCGGATTTATAATCAAAGTGTTGAGAGCTATAGGGCTTTACTTACCTAAGCTCACGCCTGTATCCCCGAAGGGGTAGGCAGAGGCGCACTAGCGAACTAGAACACCCACATTTCGCCGAGCTTAGTTGCGTCCCAGATGTGATAGGGGGCGAGCCTATCGCCATATCGGGCACAAATTCCAGACTTCGGGCTGATATGGAAAAATCCAATATCACTTTGCCCGACCCGGGGATCGAACCCGAGACCTCAGAGCCGTAGTCGTACCGAAATACAACCACGCCACCAAGGCAGTCACTTATAAAAGTACTTATAAAAGCATTTTAGCTGAGCAAATGGTTAAGAATAGTCTGTAACTTTTTTCCTTGTGTTACATTGTTTGAAAATAAAAGGGAGACTATTGTTTACTATTTGCTGAGTTAAACTGTTTTTGTAAGTAAGGCCCATAATGTGCAAAATTTCAAAGTAATTTAATGTAAATGAGGTCGTAATGGCGGTTAATGCGCCAACATTGTGCACCGCAACGGTGGTACTGGCCAGTCAGTATTTAAATCGTAAAATTGCACTTGGATATGTCACACTGGTACCGACGATGTTTACAGTGACGCAACCATGAATCGACTGCACATTTAACTTTCCAGAAACGGATTCAGACGGTTTTTAAGGGGTCAGCTCGGACTGAAGCAAAAAACTTAAGGCCAACTAAAGATTGTTTATAAAATTGATTATATTAATAGTTTTTACGGATCCTATCGCGATTTGGTTATTATTTTTAGTCCTACCGTTTCGAAAGCTTGTAAAGCTAGTCCGACCCGTTACCAAGAAGTCTGTAAAACTTTCGAAACGTTAGGACTAAAAATACAAAACAAAATCGCGATAGGATCCGTAAAAACTAGTTTTATTTCAATAGATTAAATTGTTTAGTATCAAGTAATGGTGATTGTTTTTTAATTACAAACAATCTGCTAAAGTGTGGAGGCCATCATTTAAAACTCGTGATTAGAACTTGTTTTGTTTTTAACCAAACAAGTTAATCTGTTTATGGAATAGCTTCTGTAATTACTCTTTTTATATTGGCTTTAGCTGATTTGTGTGATAAGATGTTAGATGCTTCTGAATTTTTACCCCGTCATGTTTTTTCACAACTAGTAGCTTTTGCACTTCGCTAGGGCGAAGCTTTTTCGTACCAAACGTCAAGATCGGTGCAGTGGTTTAACCATGAAAACGTAACAAACAGATTTTCGCCTTAAAATATTAGTGTGAATAACCGCCGAATGTTCATACACTTAAGGTCGCCTTATGTCGTTTAAGGCCGCGTTATCTGTCAAAATTGTATGGCGAAAATCAATCTAGGAAGCCGTTAAAGTTGAGCAGCGTTTGACCATTCGGGCGTTAGATTGCTATTTACGTAATTAAGACCTTGGTAGCAACTGTTAAATCTGTATATTCTTTAACTGTTTTGACGGTCTCGTTATCTAGTCAGATAAGTAAGTATTTTATTGTAATTCCTCAGCCTTCGTCTAAAACTGTTTAATGTTTTTGCGTTTTATCCAAGTTTTCGCCGTTGGTATACTTTATTGGCATATTAAATATTCTAATGAGGTTATTCGGCGTGAATATTCCACAGCTGATTATGTGCAAATTATAAACAAGTTAGATGTTATCGTTGGACGTTTGTTTTTATAAAAATGTGTTCGTTTTGGCGTTGTTAAGTTTTTTTTATGCTTTGTGTATCATTTGCATTTCCCCAGGTGTATTTAAATTGAGCTTATTATGATTTGGAAATATTATTTTAATTTACAAATATCATTGTTACGTGATTTTTTACATAGTCAGCTTCCGTCCCACTGCTGGGCATAGGCCTCTCTCATATCATACTCATCACGGTTCTGGGCTATACTTAGTTATGGACTTACGATCTTAACCAGGTCGTCGACCCATCTTGCCATCGGTACATTATAATAATAAATAAGCCCCGAGTATACGTTCGCAGAATGCATCCCTGTAATTCATAAAATACAACTAGTGTAAGCTCCATATAGACCGAGATCCGACTGCAATATCACTACGTTCATCATGTATGTTGTCAAAATCAATTTTTTATGGATAATTATAAATGGGGGAATCTATTTTTGTCAAGGTGACAATCAAAATTTGCCCGCGAGTATTTTTTATATTATTTTAATTAAATTATACTCGCGGGCAAATTTTATATTATTCTAATTAAAAATTACTCGCGGGAAAATGTTATATTATTTTAATTAAAAAATACTCGCGGGAAACTTTTATATTATTCTAATTACAAATTACTCGCGGGAAAATGTTATTTTAATTAAAAAATACTCACGAGAAAACTTTGATAAAAATAGTTTCCCCCATTTATAATTATCCATAAAAATAAGATTTTGAGAAAATACATGATGAACGTAGTGATCTTGCAGTTGGATTTCAGCCTAATACGAAAGCTGTTCTATTATCTATTGGGTAAAAATTTTGACGAAAAATATTTTTAATTATACACGTTTGATGTGAGTAAGGATAATTATTTTATATGACATTGGGTATAACCTGTTGTTCATTATGAATTTTAATAGATTCATTTGTAATATGAACTTAATAACAATATGTATTATAATAAACATTTGCCCGCAGTTTCGCTTGCGTGTTCAAGTTTATCACGTTAGCCATTCTAATGGCATCCGTTTTAATTTGAATGTTCTAAGATTGAAAGATTAAATTATGTTGGATTTTTTATAGTAGATTCGTAAAACTTTAACAACCATAGTAACATATTTTCAGTTATAATCTAAAAAATATCGTAGGTAATATTTTTTTATATAAATGGCAAATATAAAAAAAATCAATTAAACAATAACAAAAAATCTTTCTTTCTAGCAGCCATTATCCCACCTTAATGTGGGGTCGGCGCAACACACTTTTTCAAGCATGTTGCAAAGAGTGTTTTAAATTAATTAGAAAATTTGCTCTGCCCGGCCTGGGAATCGAACCCAGGACCTCCCGGTCCACAGTCTATACATGCTGCCAATCTATCAAGGAGGCGACTACCTATTACATATCACTATTTATAAAATAACGAGAATTATATTAAATTAATATTTAAACAATTTTATTGAAATTCATCGTGTGGTAGTTTTTGCGTGATTCGCGAACAACTACGAACTGGGGACCTCTGTAGATTTTATTTATATACAAGATTATATTTATATGAAATATAGCGAAGTCAGCAAACTGAAGGTCTCGCGAAACTAAAACGGAAAAGAAGCGTATCAAACGTTATCACTGTCAGTGCTTCACTTTTTTTTAAATAGAAAACTTGTGACCTCTGTTACGCTTCAGTTCCGACGTAGTTTTCCGAGACCCTAGTTATTAGTACTATTCATTTTAGATTCATTTAAATAACGTAGTGACTTAGGACTTGCAGCGCTATCACTAACATAATCTCACGCCTGTATCCCCGAAGCGGTAGGTAGAGGTGCACTAGCGAACTAGAACACCCACATTTCGCCGAGCTTAATTTCGACCCAAATATGATAGGGGCGAGCCTATCGCCATATCGGGCACAAATTCCAGACTCCGGGCTGATATGGAAAATACAATATTACTGACCGACCCGGGGATCGAACCCTAGATCTCAGGACGGTAGTTGTACCGAAAAATAACCACGCCACAGAGGCAGTCACTATTACTAATCTAGAGTAAAACCTTAACTCTAATTATCCTACAGCTCACTGCTATCTTTGAATCAAGATTTGGGATAAATAGAGATTTATCGCAGAGCTGCAAGTTGCCCTTAGTGATCACTGCCAAGAGCCAGTTGAGAACGTAATTGTTGGTTACATTGTCAATAGCATTAAATAAAATGTGTTCTCACCAATCCAAAAGTGTAACAGCGCCGGACATTCCCAATCAGTTGATACGTGTGCCGCAAGTAGAAAATGATTCACCAAATTCTAATATGAGATTGCAATAAACGAACGCATAAAATGTTGATTTATATTATTCTTGGTTTCGTATATTTTGGCACCGTATTTAAGATTTGAAGTCGGTGAGGTTCATTCTAATTGGGCAATTATAAGTGTGATGCCCCGACGCCATATTAGTTGAATAGTCCAATACGAACATTACTCTATCGTACCCAAAGACATTCAAAAGTACATAGACGGGACAACAGCACGAAGCTTGATTCAAAACTTGTGACCTCGTGGTCATAAGTCACTCAGTCGTATGTGAAACATACGCGCGTAATAATGTTTAGACAATGAAGTTGTCTTACGTAATTCTAGAACATTAGAGTGTAAATTGTAATGAGCGCCCTCGCATTGTAATAAGTGGTAGATGGCGTTACTGACGTTTGAGGATTTTTTTTTTGTATGGAAACTTATTTTGGCGTATGTTTTGAGCTAGAAATAAACAATATGTCTGACTAGCTATTTTTTTGAGTAATGGATTTATTAAACACTGTCGTTGGCAAAATCATCAACCTTTGATAGGGACCATATTTTTTAAATAAAAAAGAAGTATGGAAACTTGCGTAGATAGTCACGGGCGGCTCGGCCTCCGGTGGCCCATACGCTTATGTAACATATATATGTGCCGCCTCCGACGCGACGGGTTAATAGCCCCTCTATAGTTAGAAATACATATTTAATCTCTGATCCTGCCCGCACTTCGAACTTTCAATTTTAAATAGATTCTCTTAGTTATATGGAGGGTTTCATTGGTTGAATAGTTGTACTTTTGATAGATTGTGTACCTACCTATTGTAATATAACATGTTACATCAAAAGACCAAAAACCAAAACCGGAATTTACCTAATGTTACGATAAGAGTAACTTCCTATCACATGGGAAATAAACTCGATGAATCTTATGTTCCCGTCCCACACAGTATGTATGAGAGGCATTTTGTGGGCTTGAGATTTCTAGACACCGTGGTCCAGTGGGCGAGTATCCGACTGCGAAACGTGAGGGCGTGGGCTTCATCCCCCCACCGGGACAAATTAATGTTTGTATGAAACAAACATTTGTTTTTGGCGTGGGAGTTGTAGAGGTAGTTTCCGATACATATGTACGTAAGGCTTGTATCTTAGTGTAGGACTATGTTGACCGTATGGTACAATCAGCGATAGCTCAGTTGGGAATGGTACGGACTGCCGAGACGAGTGTCGGAGATTCGAGACCAACCCCAAAAAAGAGCATATACTTATGACTTTTCTATGTTAAATGTGTTTTCATTGTGAATTATCGCTTTCATAACGGTGAAGGAATACCTCGTGAGGAAACCTGCCCACCCGAGAATTTCTCAATAAGAATTTCGAAGGTATGTGAAGTCTACCAACCCGCATTATGTCAGCGTGGTAGACTAAGTCCTAAGTCCTAACCCCTCTCATTAGTAGAGGAGTCCCGTGCCCAGCAGTGAGACAGTAATATTTTTACAGGGCTAATATTATCATCAGGTATATCTACTTGTCACTATGTGGAATCGTTTTGGACCGATCGGAATTATCTTTATGTCAATGCAATAAGATCTCAAAAGATGGCGTTCCTATCTTTACTGTTCGGAAGACGTTTTCAATCAGGGTGCCAAATATTTTCTCCAATTCAGTCGCATTAACGTTACTGCAATTGATATGGAATCTTATCAAAAATCGGCTCTCCTAGCACGAGGTTTCATTTATCATTTCTCGATTCTGGAAATCAACGATAGTTTTAATTTTTCCATACATTTGACTGCAAGCGCCACTTGCTTCTCAACGAATTAAAAAAAAATTATGAAATGTAAACTATCGTCGATTTTGAAGATTGAAAACTGCCAAAAAATCTCGTACTAAGGGTACTAACAGCGGCAGATAAGTTTAACGAGACCGACATAACATCTGTTAAATCAACTCGTCAATTAATGTTCAGCGGAACCTTATTATTTGTACACGATTGCGTTGCAGGTGACAGAATGTCTCGCAACAAAGACAAGCAAGAGGGTGCGTCCGGGCGCACTTACCACATCATGTCGGAGGCGGAGCGAGCGTCCGGCAGACGAGGCGGGTGGACCACGCTTGAGGTAAACACCACATACATTGTCAGACTCTTTGTATACAGGTTGTTTCATAAAGTTGGTATCAATAATACCTACACTTGAAGAGAGGATGGTTAGCAATCTAGCGGTACTGTTTAAAATTTCGTAAGACTTATCGTTTTTTAATAATGACAACTTGAAACGACGAAAAATTGATTTCTGGCTCATTGGGTCAGCTGCATTTGCAAACCACCTATGAGGTATAATTAATTATTTTTAGCATACACAAATGTATTCCCATTCAATTTCTGACGATTTATAGGTCGCATTCCGATTTTAAAATCCCCATGCTTAATAATTGATTGAAAAATTAAGTTCGATTTTTATTTTTTAACATCAACATTGCGCCTGAAGTCGTTCTCCCTGTGTGTGGAGTCATTATTGGTACCAACTTAATGGAACACCCGGTATAAGTCTCGTAAGACTTGTGGTCACCACAGACCATTATACGAAAAGAAACATGAGTCGTTGGCAACATTAAAGGAAGGGGATAGAAAAAATCACTTACCGAACAAAACGCAACAGCGAATTGCAACTTTTCATCTACCGAGTCGGTCCATTCGTGCTGTAATCGTTATTGTCTACAGCGTGGCACTACCGCTCAGAAAATGTATGTGTAAAAACAACTCGACATAAAACATAATATCAAAAGGACGTAACGCGACAGGGCATAGCAAAGCTATTATACATTTTGGATGAAATTGACGCTGTGTCCGCTCCCAACTTAGTCATTTGTGCCTTTTCCTAGTCTTGGCCCTTACCATATTGTGCCCGATCACTCTTGAGATAAATACACATTGACTGCCTCGGTGGCGTGGTTGTATTTCGGTACGACTACCGTCCTGAGGTATCGGGTTCGATCCCCGGGTCAGGCAAAGTGACATTGGATTTTTCCGTATCAGCCCGGAGGCTGGAAATTGTGCCCGATATGGCGATAGGCTCGACCCCTATCACATCTTGGACGGAACTAAGCTCGGCGAAATGTGGGTGTTCTAGTTCGCTAGTGCACCTCTGCCTACCCCTTCGGGGATACAGGCGTGAGGTTATGTTATGTTTATAAATACTAAAACCACAATAACCGCTATTGAGGACAATATGATCGGACTAGGTAAGCTACTTCGCTTGAGGAAAACTTCGGCATATTTTATCTGGAATTTTAAATAACAAACCTCAAACCTTGATGTAACCTTCACCCCCGTTCTTTGTCTGGCTCCTCATACTTAGGTCTCTTTCACAAGATTTTCTCTAAACAAAACAGAAAAACACCTACACAAAACAATTTTTCTCGTTTTTTCCTTCTCATGTTTTTCGGGTGGTAAATCCACGCTTAGACAGTAACGTCTATAGCCCCAATGGGGCGGCTCGACCGGTTTGATACCACTGTCTAATAGAAACCTGGCGTAAAGTGGCAGCTCACTGTTATATTTCGTCCGGTGAGTAATATTTCCGTTGCCCCATTTCCCCCTCTCTTTTCAGATCCCTATTCCCCTCCTTTTAAGTTGGCAAAGTACTCATGATTTTCGACCCATAATAATGATTGACTTGGTCAATAGAATTAGAAATCGGTAAAAGTTACAAAAAATATAGGTATTATGAGTAATTATCTCACAATGCCTAATGTGAAATGCCAAATGACTGCCTCGGTGGCGTGGTGGTATTTCGATACGACTACAGTTCTGGGGTCTCGGGTTCAATCCCCGGGTCGGGCAAACTGATATTGGATTTTTCCATATCAACCCGGAGTCTGGAATTTGTGCCCGATATGGCGATAGGCTCGCCTCCTATCACATCTGGGACGGAACTAAGCTCGGCGAAATGTGGGTGTTCTAGTTCGCTAGTGCGCCTGTGCCTACCCCTTCAGGTATAAAGGTGTGAGCTTATGTATGTATGTATATGTATGCCTAATGTAATCACATGATTCAAGAATAAATGTCAATTAACAATAATAACTTTTAATTTTTATTATCCACTTATTTATACCACTATGATTCATGAATCATGTGCTTCACACGGGCGACCCAATAAAATCACTTGGCATGAAAACTTGTGTGTCGTATAATGATTTTAATTTATCTTTAACAATGTTCAAGCATATTCCAGCAACGGAAAAATTTAACGATGCAAACAATATATTATTGTTGTAAAACTCAGCGAGATTATATAATCTTACGTACTTTGCTCATCTTTACGATGGTTCTTGGACTCTTTCTAAATCCATGATGACATGCGTGTCAATATGAATGGTAAATACTAAGTGGACCTTGTGGAACCAAAACTAGTATTACGTTAGATTGTACGACAGCTGATGAGACAGCCACATCCTCACTACTGTCCAATTGTTAAGCACGGGCATCTTCTATGAATCTTAGTCTAAACCAAAGCCTTATTGTGATGATACACTTCACATACCTTCGAAATCCTTGTGGAGAATTCCCAAATTTGCACCTGAGAGAACAGTGTTGTCCTTTACATCATCATCATCCTCAACCATAGATTGTCCTTTATGACATGACATGTAAAGGACAAAAAGTTGTCCTTTACATGCCAAATCAATTAAACGATAATTCATAATTAATACACGCTAAATTGAGAAAATTCATAGGTCCATACATCTGGGATTGGATTAGAACCTGTTGTGGATTTCGTCTGTTTGTACCATTCCCAACTGTACTACTTCTGCTTTTTAAAAATAAATAACGACTAAAACTAAAAATATGTAACTTTTAAAAAACTATAAACATAGATCCGGTTTCTCTAGCAATATCTCATTTATAGTGCACAGTTAATGTTTAGTGCTTAGTGCTTACCCTCAGGCGCGGCGGTCTGCTTGCTTTTGTATTTGCATAGTAAAGTAATATAAAAACTTTCTACAGATTTATAGCTCAAGACAGGGTCTGAGCCATTTAAGAGGCGAGCTTAAGTTATTAACATTATTCTGATCGCCGAATTAAAACTTATCACACAGAACAGATTCAAAGTAAAGGTCAAAATGTAAGATTGCTGAGAAAGTAATGTGACACAAGTGACTATACAGGTTATCCTTATAATTTGATGTATTGAGAGTATTTGTCTCGGAACTTTCCAAAGCTAAGTGTTTATTTATGACTCGGTTTAACGGCGAAGGAAAACATCGTGTGGAAATTTGTTTATTTGGAATTCTCCATATGGTTTTGAGAGTGTAGGTGAATATAATTCGTATAACCAGGGTTGATGAAGGATCAACCTCCTATTAGAAAAGGAGCCCACTAATGCATAACATTGGGACAGTTACATTACGAGGCTGATATTATTATATTTCCGAAAGTATACGGTTGTTCAATATTCCAATACACCCATATGAAAAATTAACCTGTCTTAACTCACGATCGTTTTATCTCGCTACACGTGGAAGGGACAGTTGGAAGTATAATCGGAGTTATGAATTTTAAATTAACATAATATGACCAGAGGCTTAAACCGTGAGTTTTTTTTACACTTCTGGCTAGCAGTACGTAGTAACGTAAATTATATTTATGACAAACACCCGATGATCTTTACCTCTAAATATTTAATGTTTGTAATACAAATCATTTTACATTACTAAGAAGGTCAGAAAACTCATGGTTGAGCCAGAGATGGCAAGTAATGTGACGTCATGTTGGTGATGTTGCAGGTAACAGGAGGTGTGCGCGCGCTGGCGCCGCAGCTGTTCCAACTGACGCACCTGACCGCGCTGTACCTCAACGACAACTCGCTGCAGCGCATACCGCCAGACATAAGCCTACTCGCCAATCTGCACACGCTAGACGTATCCAACAACAAACTAAGAACGCTCCCCTCGGAGCTAGGCGACCTCATACAACTAAGGTGAGTCTGTGGTCTATCTAGTCCTATGGCTGATGATGATGATTTAGGCTGAGATCTATATAGCGAACTTCGACTAAGTCTAAGTCAAAGACACGAACTCAGGGGGGATTTGTAATTGTTAAATCGAATTTTGACTTAGTCCGGGTCATTTTTTACAAGAAAAACAGACAAACTAAGCAAAGATTTTCTCGTAAAAAATAACTCGGGCTTAGTAAACATCCTCACTGAGTTCGTGACTTTGACTTAGACTTAGTCGAAGTTCGCTCTATAGATCTCAGCCTTAGTGTTTATTAAGTGTAGGGTGTTATTTGAAATACAATAGCGAGACATACTAGATACAATGCATAGAACTAAATGTATGCCTAACTTAGTGTTTAGTCTCTTTCATTCTCAAACTACTTGCAGTAAGGGAGAAAGGGACAAATTCGTTTTAGTGTTTATCAGCTCTACTTAATTTTATAGCTGTGTGGTATACTTTGTGCACTTCACGATGACAAGCGAATACCGAATTTCGGACTATACTTTGCATGCGTATTTTTCCTATTATTCTATCTGATATAATCGTAGTTGATATAGTTTACATTCAGTATCACAAATTACCGTCTATTTTTTACTTCTTCAAGCTACAATTAAAGATAAACCAATAACCCTATTTCGAAATTGAACATCAAGTCTATCTTCCTTCCTTATCGTCGCTCTTGTTTGCAATTCTTTTAAAGTCACGTGGACTTATTCTGGTGGCAGACAAGTCACGTCAAATTGCAGATAAGTTCACGAAGCACCTGCAGTGTTTAACTTTAAATAGTTTTTATTTCGCTCGAGGACATTTCGCGTCCCTTATAATTTTGATTGCGGTGTTGGTTATATGAGGAAATAATCTTGGTTTTATTAATGGTATGCAATTATAATATAGTCCATGTGGTAAAGTTAAAATGCAACAGAACGTGGTGTTATAACCATTGTTATAACCATCATGCGATCAGGGAGGTACTTTATCTATAGTCTTCGTGAAATGCAAAAACATATCCAAATACGATCCAAATATGAAGGTAATAAAAACTTTTGGGGTATATTTTATCGAAGCCTTTGCTAATTTAATTCCCCTGACTGAGATACTTTAGATTAGTTGAATCGTCATTTGATAACGGAAAAAGGTTAAAATTATCTTATCACGTTATTTGAGTTTGTTCTTGACCTATTTTATCATTTCGACTTCAATATTTCTACCCAAATTAAATTAAAAATCAAGGATAGTGGAAACTCCGACATCATGTGAGAGTGAAAAGTTTTGTTTTGACGATGGTGTAGTATGAATCCTATCTTATAAAACGAATTAAGAGTGAGTCAGAAGAGTCGCAGGTCGAGTGGTAAGATTTCGCTGTAGATAGTTTTATCAACATCGTGAATGGACCAACTCAACTGCGATAGTTCTTTATTTTCACAGAAGACCAACGTGAAATGACAACTTCGTATAAGTGAGATTTTTTAGAAGCCCAATATGCTCCTCCCAATCAAGAGTCATCAGTATGTTGACACTTTTAGAGGCCCAATAGATACGCTCTTCCTAATAAAAATAATTTTCTTAACTTTTATGTCAGCAACGCGCCCTATGGTATTCTGTTTATGGGTTGGTGATCACCAAGCATTGGGTGACCCACTTGCTCAGGGTGTGCTGTATGATCAGGGACGACCCTACCATATTGTCAATGGAGCGGTGTCTCGAGGTTTCAACCCGGAGGTCCAGTTACATGTTCATTTTAAATGGACATGTAGCTCGATGTACAATATACGAAAGGTCGGGCAAAGGATAAGTCAGGATCTTGCTCCATCATAATATTATCGTCAGGTCAGGACTAGGTGAAAAAAATGCTACTTCGACTACCACTTCAAATAATCCAATCCATTGTAATCGGGCAAACGTCACCACTTAAAATTACACTCACAAACGTCAGGAGGTCGTCCGGTCGCCGGTAATGAGATGGATGGATGTCAAGCCGAAGATATTATCTAAACGAGGTCGGGCCACTGCCATTGTAATTATTTCGTCGGTGTACATTATACTTACACCGTGAAGTGTCTTTTCTTTTTTATTTGCAACTTTATTAATTATTATAATTGTGACTGTTTCTAATTTTACTTTTCTGAATTTAAATAGGATTGAAAGTGATTTTCCTAAAACGAGCTTCCTAAGACCGCTAATCGTTAAAACGAAGCCGAAACTTTATCTGCAACATGCTTAAAAAAGAAAATGTTTCTCTGACCAGAAGTGACTCCACATCTCTTACAGGGTGATGTGTTTCACCTTTCTGATCTTCATATGATTTCTTCTTTTTTAATCTTAGTAGTGTGCTCTTAGCGTAGTGATCGTATTTGTTTAGATGATGATGCTCGGCCGGTCGTCAACTCTATCAGCCTTCTGGGCAGCGGCCACAGATCTAATAATCTTTCTGCATATATTTTGTTTGAGTTCTTTTACATCTGCCAATATTAATTGTATAGCATTATTGGATTCTTGTGTGATATCTAGTACATTTTTCTTTTTTCATTTTTGGCGGTTGGTAGCGTTGTGTACACTGTATATCAGAACAGCGAGTCCGAGATCTGCTTCTTCTACCTCTCTGATAGACCACCCGTCTTTCCATTAAGTCTTCGTTCCTGGATACGTGTCCGAAGAACTTTAATATTAGATAAATAAGCGATTTAATTGACGCTATAGTTATATTTTTAAACGCATTACGCAATACAAAATACACTTCCTAGTATTTTGTATTCATAATAATTATTATCTGTCCTTATCTTAGCAAACAAATGTTTGTACATATCAACGATTTCGTGTATCTTTGTTATGTATTTACATAAAGTAGTCTAGCTTTGTCGTGAGGTATTTAGATTATCTGCTATACAAATTATATTACAGATAGCATTAACGTCCGCCGAATAACTGGATATACCCGAAACGAGACAAGTGGGAGTAAACTATGAGTTGTTTGTAGTCCGCATCTCGACGATAAAAGTTAATTTGAAGTGGTTTTGAGAATATAAAAGTGGATATATTTTTTATAATAACTTACAGTTATTTATAGTTACACTTTTGGATATAGGGTAAAACCATAGGTAAAATATTCAAAAAACGAATTGCAAGGGATTACGGAATGGACAGGAATCACCAATTCTAAAGAAGTGTTTTACCTGACAAGATAATTATAGAAACGAATGTTATGGGAGTTGAAAGATTCCGTAAATACTTAAGAGGCACCGCAAGAGAGAGAGAGAGAGAGAGAAATAAATAAAGAGAGAGAGAGAGAGGGTAATATCAGCTTCTGATTTACTAATTATATTATCTATGTCGCAATATACTTATCATCCAAAAGATGAACTCAACACCCGACACATTTTCCAAAACTCTATTTGTGAATACAATTTGCAGTCATAGGATACAAAAACTGGATCATCTTTTAGTCAAACTGATATTACAAGCGAACAGATGTGACCATAATATGCAATGAATGCAGGAAATGAGCAAATGGCGCTAGTTCTGTATCTAAGCGAGTCAGCACGCCACATCGTGACGGTGCGCGGATCACCGGCCGTCAATCTAACCGTGTAACCTTTACTAGCATTCGAACGAGGTCACAAACACTTTATATCACAATTTCAGCGTTCACGACGTTCGATGACAACGCAGTGGCTACTTTTGCGAAACAGCTAGCGTTGAAGAGTGACTCTACTGAGTGACATTGAATCTAATGAGCCGATAAGAGCGTAAAAGCCCTTTTATAGTAAAGTCTGGCAAATGAGTTAACGGATCTCCTGATGGTTAGTGATCTCCACCGCCCATATCCACTACACCAAAAGAATCAACCAACCTTCATAGAAAGGGAGTAGAGTTTGAGAAAAAGAGTAGGAGTTTGGGCTACCAGAAATTCAAATACCAGTCCTGACCCCACACTAGGAGTAATCTGTTACCCACGATACAGGTTACACCTAATGTGGGGTCAGGATTATGTGTGTGACTGTTGGGTGTATATATTAATTTCACCGAATAGCAAGCTGCCATGGTCTGCGTCGGTCAAATCAGTCACATTGTTTTGGTCCTGACTTCTTTACATTCTTATTGCAAACATAAAGCTGTTTCTGTCAATGCCGGCTTCAACGCATACCGTGTCGGTAAACGTGGTCACTATTAAAATTAATGTTTGAATTATACCACAGTTCTCATTCAAGGAGGATTTATTACCGTTATTGGTAATCAAGTTTAAAGTCTGAAAGTCGTTGCAACTTGTATCACGATAAAGAAGTTAGGAGCTTGTACCACGATAGCTAGACCTTAATAAATCCCCGGATTTTCAATGATTTCATACCAAGTTCTTTTTAAGAAAGAAAGAATCTAGAAACTTGTTTATCGATAAAGGTTTGGCTCCTTCACAATCAGCGACTATTATTCGCTGTCACGATAAATAGCTGTTTAACTTCAATGATGTCATTCGGATCTTTTTAAATGATCGACGATGGTTGAGTGTTATGAGTGTTACTGTTGGGTGACGAAATAAATATGAATAAATCTGAACTAACATGAAGTACCTATGCTATGAATTTAATTCAAAGTTCTTTATTATTATAATTGCCATCAAAATTCAATACAAATTAGCCGTATTCCCAAAGTACGAATCGTCGTGTTTACAAATATAATTCGATTCAGTTAGTTACCATAACTGGCTCGGGTTCATCGACCTTGATCGCGTGCCCACATACCTCGCGCTGTGTTGATATTCAAATCGCTAATGTTTTATCGTGTTTGCGAATCGTACGAATTATTGTTTGATAAAAAACAATCTGAATTTCGTGAATAATATTTTAGGTGTATCACTTAAGCAGGGATTCCGAGCAACACGGCTCGAGCGTTAGTACAGCGTCTGTACATAAACGCTGACGTACAAAGAAGTAGAAGACTCAATGCTGACGTACATTTACTTAATGTTGGAACTAGGAATATATCGCTCTCACTCGGCGTCACTAACGCCGAAATCGCGTTGTTCGGTATCCCGGCTTTAAGCGTCATAATAATCGGTTTTAAAGATAATTTTAAACACAGAGATTAGTGTTTTGGTAGATGTGTAAACAACATAATTTGTTTTTAATAACATAGGAAAATAAATGAAGTAACGTTAGCGTTTAACACTGACAGTATTATAATCATGACGTCTGAGTAATTAGTCACAAAAAAGATAATGGGTCTAATTAGGTTTGATCTCTCGTTCTTCGCCTTGTGGAGTGGTATTAAGCTCTTGATTTGTATTGTTATTAAGGGTGAAATTTACAAAGCTGTGTCGGAAACGACGTCTAGTTTCTGGTACAGGGCTGTTCTAATATCTATTTCTTCATGATTATCGTGACAAACAAATTAAACAGACTATATACTTTTCTCATTTGGGAGTTCATTGCACCAAATTCACACCCAACACACAAATAATGTGATGTCTCCGCAGTATCTGTACTAATTTTAGGTAGCTGAAAGGTTTATCTCTTGAACTACTGAATTGATTAAGAAATTATTTCACTATGATAAAGCGACAATAATCTTTTTCCCACGGAAACGAAGCCGCGTGCAACATCTCGTATTTAGTATATTTACAAAAAATAAAGAATAAAAATATACAATTTTATCTCTATTATACTGATAAAATACAGTCATCATAAATTATGAAATCATAAAACACAAGACATTTATAGAGTATGAATCATTGTTGCAAGAAATACTGACTAGTTGTCATCTCTGCCTTTTTAGGAAGGCTTGAACAACCATTGATTGGTCTCGAAACATTAATGCTAATTTATTTATCGATGTTATGATGATCTTAAACAACTGTTAAGACTAATCTCGATCATTTATTTTAATAACGTTGCGTGTGATAATTTTATTGTTATTAGAGTTGGACAGATTTGGATTTTGTTGGTCAGTTTATTGGCAGATGTAGCACGTTAGGAACGCATTGTGGGAGTAGGAAATAATTTTTGTTTGGTAAAGATGGATGAGGCTTTTGTTCGTCTTGGTCAAATTTAGATTTGTTATGTTTCAATCAACTCTAATTTCTAAATTTATTAAGATGACTAATGTTGATTTTCAAAATATATGTCTATATGTTTTCGGTATTAACTGGTAATAAACGACGTGTTATAGAATTTGTTTTTTTTAATACAAACTTTTGCAACTTAATTACTAGGTTGTTCCAGGATCAAAAACACTGAAAAGTAGAATCTACAACTTTATTAAATTTATTTAGACTTATATGGCATAGGGCTTCGGCAATTTTTATCTATTTTAAAGCCTCTGAAGCTAAGATTAAAAATCTATAATCTATACACCTTAAGCTTCACCGTCATTCAGCTATCCGAGCATTGAACTCACCAAAGAACTAACATAGTTAACAGCGAAAACCCCGTTGCAGAGAACTCCACTTGCACAACAACTATCTCCGTGCGTTGCCATACGAGCTCGGCCGTCTGTTCCACCTGCAGTTGTTGGGGTTGCACGGGAACCCGCTCAACAAGGAGATGCTGACTTTGTACAACGACTCCAACGGCACCGCGAAGCTGCTCACGTATATGCTCGACAACTTGCAAGGTAAGTGGCTTGTTGTTAGACGCGGCCGTGTGTGAGAACTTTTCGGTTGACATTTCGCATTTTGAATTTCGAACGTTTTTTCTATTCTTATTTTTTTATGATCAAATGTTTTTTGAAAATGCTTTTGCATATTTTTATAAATCACTAGGTTTTAAAGATATTTATTTAATTTATCTTACATTCTTAATAATAATGGAAGTATTTTTTGAACTACAATAAATACTCTAAGAAATTATAGCAGTAAGTGCTATGTTAAACGTTTGGTAAATCAGCGCCATCTATCGATACGAATTTGTAATACACGTTACTAACATGAAATTAGTACCACCAACGGCTAACAGATGTCGCACCGCGTCGCGTTTAATAATAAAACTTAAATAAGCACCGATCTCGTTACCTAATAAATTAAACCCCATTCCTCTTGAGATATCACGACTTTTAAATGAGTTATAAATTTTAAGTGGTCCAGTTAATTTTAATGGGAAAGTAGTCGTGACGTCGCGTCGTTATGCCCCTTCGTTCCACTTCGTCGGCCTTTGTTGTCTATGAAAATTGGATTTTGCATTTCTGACGTTTCTTGTGTAGCTTTGGGTATTTTTTTTATATTTGCAAACACAATTGAATTGGCTATATGGGAGTTTTGGCTATAGCTTTCGCTTTTTCCCAAACACCTTATTCATAAGTCTGATGATGAAAAATTAAGTTAAGTAAACGAAAATATTATATATGGGAATAGGTAATGGACTTTGACCCGCAAATGAAAAAAAAACTGAGACTGGTTTCTTAAGCTTACGTGAATGTTATACATTTTTACGGATTCTATCACGATTTGGTTTTAATTTTTATGCCCGACGAAGGCTTTGCAGTCTTCGTGGTCCAGTCCAACCCGTGACCAACATAATATATATTTTTTTATAGTTTTATTTAAAAAAATATATATTAAATACAAACAATGTCATAGTGTTGGAAAATTATCTCTGTCATCAACGACTCTAACTATCAAATAAGATCTTTCAAACTCTAGCAATAAAGGAACTCTCTTAACCAAACAAAACGTGGCGCAAACAATAAAATTGTCAAAAAGCGTTAAATAAAACGACCGTCACAATTGGAACATTTCACGGCTCCTCAAACAATAAAATGAAAGTTTTTGATACTGTCGTGTTTTGTTTTTTCGCAACTCGATGATTTCAGTGTCAACCGTCACTATGAAATCACAATGCCGTTGGAAAGTGTGAGAAGAGCGCGGCATTGTCTTATGCTTGTGAGGTCGTTGTGGGCGAAACTTGTGGGAGCTATACTACTATTTACTTATTTATATTCGGATGCATCAATATAATATACCCTAGATGCACAGTTCTTTGCAAATATCCTACTAAAAAGTGGTCTCAGGAATAAAACAAATAAAAAGATCACAAGTTCTAATTAAATCAACACAAATATAACCCTATGCACGTGTAATAAAGTAGCTTTTTAAACGAAATGAGCAAGCGTTCTTAAATTTGAATTTTTAAATTTAGAATTTCATCGGCGTCGGTCTGTATGCAAAACGAGTGTTTAAGCACTCCTTTGCTGTCCCATTTTCCGAGCGTCAACTGTGCATCTAGGTAATTAATATATCGATGTTCGGATGACTTCGGATGACTGCCTCGGTGGCGTGCTTGTATTTCGGTACGACTACCGTCCTGAGGTCTCGGGGTCGATCCCCGGGTCGGACAAAGTGATATTGGATTTCTCCATATCAGTTCGGAGTCTGGAATTTGTGACCGATGTTGCAATAGGCTCGCCCTCCATCTCTGTGTTATTTGTTTCGGCATTTCTTCTCAGGGAGTTATTGCCATAATATAATTCAATTTCTAAGAAAATGTAATATCGAAGACGATAGATTTATCATTATTAATGATGCCAAGCTTCGTTAACTACTGTTCGATAAATCAGTGAACACACGAACTCTTTTATAGATTACATTTAATATCCATTAAGGCGCTGTCCGTAAACAAATATAGGGTTTAATAAAATGGAGCGTCTGTCCGTCCGGCTGTCTTTCTGTCCGTCAGATGAACACTTACGGTGTAGTGAGTTTATTGAACTATGTATATTATTTATTTATTTATTTATTTATTCATTTTAAGAAGGCTTACAGACTAATTACTTTCTTTTTCTTTCTGCCTGGCGTTATCCCGGCCTTCTGCCATGGTCCGCCTTTCTACTTAAACGCTTCCACTTCGCCCGGTTTTGAGCATCCTCCCTAGTGAGGCCATTGGCTCTCATATATTCTTCCAGAACGTCCAGCCAGCGCTTTTTGGGCCGTCCACGGGTACACACCCCTGGTACGACAGTACGCTTACAGACTAATTACATCGTTATAGAATACATGTAGTAACATACATAAGCTCACGCCTGTATCCCCGAAGGGGTAGGCAGAGGTGCACTAGTGAACTAGAACACCCACATTTCGCCGAGCTTAGTTCCGTCCCAGATGTGTTAGAGGGCAAGCTTATCGCCATATCGGGCACAAATTCCAGACTCCGGGTTGATATGGAAAAATCCAATATCACTTTGCCCGACCCGGGGATCGAACACGAGACCTCAGAACCGTAGTCGTACCGAAATACCACCACGCCACCGAGGCAGTCAGGTATATAATACATGTAGTATATAATCAAATTGCCAATAACAAGCCTCCACATTTGAGATTGAGATATATATGAGATAAATCGTAGACTGCCTCGGTGTCGTAGTGGTGTTGCGTGCGCGGTACGACTATCGTCCTGAGATCTCCGGTTCGATTCCCGGGGTCGGGCAAAGTGAGATTGGATTTTTCAGTATCAGTCCGGAGTCTGGAATTTGTGCCCGATATGGCGGTAGGCTCGCCCCTTATCACATCTGGGACGGAACTCAGGTCGGGAGAAATGTAGGTGTTCTAGTTAGCTAGTGCGCCTCTGCCTACCCCTTCGAGGATACAGGCCTGAGCTTATGTAGGTATCGACAGTTGGACGGCCTCGTCTTTTATAATTTCATCATTAATTTGTGAAAGCGAATTTCGCGTGTGAAGTTTTACATTTTACAGCGTAAAATTGTTTTTTGGGCTAATTTCGCCATAAACATCGTTTCTGGGGTATTAAACGATTTTAATAGACGCTACTCCAGCGCTCAGCGACGTGATATTTAAATCGCTTACATGCATCGAAATATTATTTACCTAGATGCACAGTTGACGCTCGGAAAATGGGACAGCAAAGAACAGCACTCGTTTTGCCTACAGTCGGACGTCGCGTCGATAGAATTCTAAATTACAAAATTCAAATTACAGAACGCTTGCTCATTTCGTTTAAAAACCTACGTTATAACACGTGCTTAGGGTTATATTTGTGTTGATTTAATTACAACTTGTCATCGTTTTCTTTGTTTTATTTCTAAAACCACTTTTTAGGAGGACATTTGCAAAGAACTGTGCATCTAGGGTATAATATATTGATGCTTACATGCATTAAAATAAATACGAAGAAACAGTTGAGCGATCTTCAGTAGAAATCTCATGAGTCATATAAAAATTTCATTGAGCTCTCGTATAATAAAATACTAAATTGTAAACGCTTTGATTTTTTTTTTTATAATAACATAGTCAATTTTCTTTTTCCAAGTCATTTGAAAAAGTGGGGTCACATCAGAAGTCACGTCGAGATTAAACAGTCTGATATTCAGGGTCAGCGCACACGTGAAGCTCAGTGAAAAGCATTACTCGTCATCTTAGCACTATCGACTTTGGTAACGTTGGGAATAATGAAAAATAAATTAGCAGAAGTATTGGTAAAGAAAGCCACTGGCAGAGCCATGCTATAGTCAGTTACGTCTACAGCACGAATGGGCAGGCTTGACTGTTTTTTTTTTTTTTTTTTTTATATCAGAGATTGGCAAACGAGTAGATGGGTCACCTGATGGTAAGTGATCTCCACCACCCATAGACACCCAAGACACAAAAAGAATCATGGCTGCGTTGCCAACCTAAAAGGAGGGAATGGAAGGGGAGGGAAGGGGATTGGGGAAATGGGCCATTTTCCTCCTTTTAGGTTGGCAACACACCCATAATTTTCTTATCTTGGGTGTCTATGAGATCCCTCAGGTGACATCTGGTCGTTTGCCTGTTCTGTTGTGTGCAAAAACGCCAATTCGTACTTTAATAAGTACTTGGTCGTGAAAGGAAAAGCCTTTTGTGGCGTTTTACCGTGAATAATAATTTTAAATAAGTTTCGGAGTTCTGACTCAGAATAAGCTCAATCGTCCTCCCGTAAGCAAGCTTGGGGATACTTTCGTATTTCCTAATTTGTGCCTCGTTTAGAAAGTTAACGCGTCGTTTGCGTTGCGCTTCACTAGATGTGCGCCGGCCTTTGTTCTGCGACGCCAAATTCCACGCTACGTGTCAGATAATTGACGTCTCACGTCGAATTATATCGACGGATAATTGCTTAGGCGCATATTTTACACATAACATAAGCTCACGCCTCTATACCCGAAGGGGTAGGCAGAGGCGCTCTAGCGAACTAGAACGCCACATTTCGCCGAGCTTAATTCCGTCCCAGATGTGATAGGGGGCGAGCCTATCGCCATATCGGGCACAAATTCCAGACTCCGGTCTGATATGGAAAAATCCAATATCACTTTGCCCGACCCGGGGATCGAACCCGAGACCTCAGAACCGTAGTTGTACCGAAATACCACCACGCCACCGAGGCAGTCTATTTTGTAACGTACTTTTAGGCTGAGATCTATAGAGCGAACTTCGACTAAGTCCAAGTTAAAGAAACAAACTGGGTAACAATTATGAATTTTTAAATCGAACTTTGACTTAGTCCGAGCCATTTTTTACAAGAAAAACAGACTGACAGACAGACTAAGCACTAATTTTCTTGTAATAAATGACTCGTCTTAATCAAAGATTGATGTGAAAATTCCAAATCCTCACTGAGTTCGTTTCTTTGACTTAGTCAAAGTTCGCTCTATAGATCTCAGCCTTAGGGTGATAGGCAGACGTGATGGCTATTATAAAAAATACTGTTAGTTTTTTTTTATAAAACGATTAACCACTGTCTTGCGTTTTGTTTCGACGCCAAACGTCTCGATGTGTGTCGATTGTTAGAAGATGGACGTCTGGGTTATCACAACCGTCTAATTACATCGACGGATTTAATTGCTACGGCGCCTGGTATGATTTATAAGGCTGTTTCGAAAGATCGAGTCGGTGATTAGCATGTAATGATATCGATTGTTTATCGTTTAGAAAACGAATTGAAAAATTGACTATATTTCTTTTGGAATATCGATTTTCTTTTTGATGCTATGTTGAGTGGTTTTGTCAACAAAGTATTGTTGCAATGTTCAATTTTTTTGTCACTATATGGAATAAAAATAAAATCTTTCAGGGTGATTGATATTCCGCGATATGTTTTCATAAAATGTTCAGCCATTAAAATGAAAAATATAATATTTTATTTTACAAAGCTAGCGTAGCGTTTGGTTTCTAAACAGTTTTTCTTCATTCATAACCTTCAAGTAAAGTCACATTTAAAATATTTATTCAGAATTAATATCATTCTTATGCTTGCCTACATACAAATTATATAAAAGCCGAATCAAAATCATTTCACGATCCAAATAGATTCTAAGGCCAAGCTTACACAGAAAATTATAATCAGTCCGACAAAAAACAACGACAAAACTTGCGCCAAGCTACATGCTGTTTCTACACGGGCGTGATATCTACATACGAGACGCTTAATTTTACGACTGATTAATTATTGGCCTATGTGGTATTAAGACTTTTCAAGCTTCATAGTGCTGATTTTATTGTCATTTTTACTGGATTTCATCTTCAATTTAGCAAGAGACAATGACAGCAGTAAGCTTTTTGCGTTACGAAGGAATGCGAATTCTGCAAATGGTCGACCAAAAATTTTAACACCATAGGTGTGACCATAGGTCGCATGCTATTAATCTAAGGGGTGGTCGTCATAGTTCATACCGACGGCTGGTCATAAAAGCTCTACGACGCCGCATTTATGCAAAAATCTTAAATAGGTATCTTGCCGGTTCCATAAGAGTACTATGTAAATCTTGGCTCATAATGTAAGCGGATAAAAAAGTATGGAATACTATACGCGACATTTTCATCGCCGCAAACACCATAGCAATATGAACGAAGCTTTATAATGAGAAACTCGAACGTTTACCGTGTTGCGTGTTAGTAATAACAAATTGCTTCATTTGGTTGCGTAATACGTAGCATTGGGCACGCGCCCGCTGGTGAAATTATCCAGAGAGCGAACAAACTTCGGACAATTACAGAATGGACAATCCGAACTCGCCTCTTCTTGACTTGCGAGTTATGCATCAATCGATATTAAGGCTTATGAGTAGTGATGTGGATAATCGATTATTTTCCATAATCGATTTAACAATTATTTTTAAAGACGGGATCGATTAATCGGTTAGTCAATTTAAAAAAAATATTTAATAAAAAAAAAATATTATCTCAGCTATCGCCTTCCATTGAAGGACGTAGGCCTCCCCAAGTGAGCGCCAACCGTCGATGAATTATATAATAATACATCTTTAAAAAACAATAGATTAATATGAATAATCAATTATTAATCCATTATCCACATCACTACTTATAAGGACTGTAATAGATTTACACTAGTATAAGGTTGTTAGTATTCTGTTTACTTTATCTTTGAAGATCGATAAAATATTTTTATCGATGAGGAACTTTAGTGTGTTTGGTTGGTTTGTCACTTTTGTAGGTTTTATTGGTCCATTTCGGTATTTATTAAGTCTTACGTAACGTTAAGTAAGGTTACTGTGTGTTTATTTTGTATTAAATTATTATATGTTAGTAGATAATTACCTATCGATAAAATACGATATTTGTTTCGCCTAGTGTGGTTCTACTATCGATATAGTGGGACCAAACTAGGCGAAGAAATACGAAAATAAAATGTCAAGTTGAATTATTCTTTCTTATTTTTAGAGGAGTTTAATGTCTTATTCACATGGAGGCATTGTGAGTGAATCTTATAATTATTCTTTATTTAATTTTGATATTTACGTAAAATAATTTCATCTAACTCGTTTGTTGCGAATCCAAAAATGCTATCAAATGATTTACAAATGAGAAAAATCGTCAATACTTGCGAGATGTGCTGTGTTTGCAGAATGTTTTCGCAACATCGCTGTAAAACTGTAGAGATTGCGTTTTCTGAGTAAGCAGATATTGGTCTCTGACTCATTTGGCAGTGAAAGTCCATCGATATCTTTCAGTATGGCAAAACAAGAAATGTTCAAGTTGTTTTCGCTTGAACATTAATTGACCTTACTTATTTCTCGAAATTCACTATAACAGTTGCGTTTTTAACCGACTTGATAATAATGAGGTTCTCCTTTGTCGGTATTTTATGTGTGTTACTCGATAGCAGCGATAGCTCAGTTGGGAATGGTACAGACTGCCAAGACGAGTGTCGGAGGTTCGAGACCAACCCCAAAAGAAGCATACATATCTAACTTTTCTATGTTAAGTGTGTTTTCATTGTGAATTATTGATTGCTATAACGGTTAAGGAAAACATCGTGAGGAAACCTGCATACCCGAGAATTTCTCCACAAGAATTTCGAAGGTATGTGTAGTCTACCAACCCACATTAGGCCAGCGTGATAGACTAATGCATAACCCCTCTTACTAGTAGAGGAAACCCGTGCCCAGCAGTGGGACAGTAATATTACAGGGCTAATACTACTCGATACCCGGTATATAATGCCTGATTTGCAAGTTTTTTTTTGTGTTCAATACAACTTGTTCCGGCCATTTGCCAGGAACGGACCCTTAGTTTCTTCGGACACATTATGCGATCTCCTAGGCCAAGTTTTGTGAAACTATGCATAGTATACTGAGACAAGTTGAAGGGAAACGACCCAAGGGAAGACCATCTTCTAGATGGTCAGATGCCTCTATCACATCTGGAACGGACAATAAGCTCGGCGAAATGAGGGTGTTCTAGTACGCTAGTGCGCCTCTGTCTACCTCTACGGGGATACATGCGTGAGCTTATGATTATTTTTAATTTGCGACATTTTTGTGATGGCAAACTTGGTCGCCTTTTTGGTCTATTGATAGCGTAGGTTGTTGTCGGGGTCAGGCAAAGCGCTTTTTCGAACACAATTTGTCTGTGCCAGCATCCCCTAAAGATAGCTGACGTCAGACAGGAAACCGGGCGTAAAAAATAAGCCGAATTCTTTTAGTAACAGGCTTGTAAGGGTACGTTGCGATCCAACGTTCATCCAACGTTTTTGTAAAAATTTGATAATTGCTACACTTATTTTGACATTGGCTAAATCATCGCAAATGCGTGGAAGCCATTATTTTGAAAAGAAGTGTGAATGGTAGAGTTGGAAGGGGAAAACCTCATCGAACATTCTCTGACCAAGTGAGAGATATACTTGAGAAAGGTCAAGTTAAAAGTACTCTATACCGACGTGCATGCATGAAGAATGTAATGAGACTGAATGAGGCGAAAGAGGTGTGTAAGGATCGTAGCAAGTGGAAATCCGTTGTCTCTGCCTACCTCTATGGGAAAGAGGCGTAAGTCTAGGTACGTCTGCTATGAGAATATAAATAGCATTCTGAAAAATAACTTAAATTTATTTCTAATATCTACATTTCAATGGAAGTTCTAAAGCGTTACAGTTATTATACTTAAAGACATTTCAATATTTGAGAAACGTCTCTCGAAAATTCAGTTTACGCGTGACTCGACTAACGTGCCTTATTTATGAATACTCAAATCATCTGCGTGTGTAAATACTTTATTGACTGTTCACGTATTTACGATTCTATTGTATTATAAGTTTCAATTTAGAATTTGACTTTTATTTATAATGTCTATTCGTATGTTTGTCTGGTGACCTGGTGGAGGTCGAAGGTTCGTTTGGACCTAGAGCGTCCTTGCATTTGCCCTTTGAAAATATTAGATTAATGGATTTTAGAGCTGCTAAATTAACCCATTTAGTGAAGATGTGATGTTATAAAATTGAAAAGTGTCTTTTGCAGTTTGTTCCAAAAGTATGTAGATATTAGTAATACTTAATATATTTATTTATATTATTTAGTTTGTGTTTGTCGATTCAAAAATATCATGTCACATCATCATGGTTAGAGTTTAAAATTTTGTTCTTGGGGTGGCAAAAGGCATGCCTTTTACAGTGAAATGGTATTAAGCCTGGAGAACCATGGTTGCACTTCAGCCAATTTCCTCAAGAATAAAGGTGCGCGCTTATGTTATTTTTTTCATCAATAAACATTAGTGTTGGGCATAGTAGATATAAAATGTCGATATTGGCTGTGCGGTGTGCTTGCGCACTGAATGACAATGGGCACGGTACTGCGGTGCGCGGACGCTATCAGTCGCATGCTCTGGCGCCCGGCCGGCGACCACCCGTCCGACCGGTGAAAGTGTTTCGCGAAAGTGAAGCCGGAACCGAGCGCGGTGACGTCACGCGCCGTTTGCGCAACACCGGCCACTCGCCGCGGACACGTTGCGAAATGTTATCTCGACTGTCGACGTATTGTCGACGAATGACGAATGACGACCGCGGACCGCGACGTGCATCGATACGATCGAACACTCAACAACACTAATGTGCAGTGGCGTGCACAGGCATTTAGATTAGGGTAGACAAAAATCTTGCATAATTATTTTCTTCAATTTATTATTGCTTTACTTTAACCATCATGATCATTCTCACGTTGATTAGGAAAACTCTTTTTGGTGTCATTTTTTTTCTTATATTATGTAATTTTATCAAATTGTCAAGATAGACAATTTCTCTTTGTCTATATGAAATGCACGCCATTGCTAATGTGTGTCGCGTTTGAGTAGATAGATACTCTGATACTCTTTGATCTTTGTTTGCATGATTGCGTGCTATTGTGTGTATACTACCTAATTTTGACAATTTACAAGATGTCTGCGTTCCAAAAACTTCTCGTCCGTAAAAAGCATAATCATAAAAAAAACTTTGCGACATCTAGCTTCTGTAGCAGGTAGTTTATGTGGTTTTTGTACTACTTTAACCAAAGACATTCAAAAGTATATAAACGGGACAACACCACAAAGCTTGTGATCTAAAAGTTATGAACTAGTTAGTGGTCATAAGTCGCACAGTTTATTTCAAATATACACGCGCCAGGCCGGCCAGCGAAATAATATTGAGAGAATAAACTTATCTTACGTGATTCTTAACCATTCACAAAACATTCTATGGTGTAAATTGTAATAATCGCCCTCGCATTGTAATAACTGGTTGATGGCGGTACTGAAGTTTGAAATCAATTTTTTTGTATGAAAACTTGATAGCCCCTCTTTAGTTAGTAATATTAAATCTATTTCACCCAGGGCGACTTGCACCACTATTACTAACCTACAGTTTGCCCTAACCTCAAGTTAATTTGAAAAATAAATATATGAAGGACATGTAATTCATTACATATAATGTACTACATGTAATTACAGATAATATATGATGACATTTCATTAATTACATGTAATGAATTACTTATCCTTCATATATTTATTTTTCAATTTATCTTGAGGTTAGGGCTAACTGTAGGTTAGTAATAGTGGTGCAAGTCGCCCCTAAACATATTTAAAGTGAGTTATTGGTCATTATCCTGTTTATTTGAATAACACGGATTAGCAACCGGCTGGCGAGAACGGCTAGGCGTAGCGCTTTTTTTAAGTAGGCAACGATTTAGATTCAACGAAAACAAATGAAATAATTCCCATGCGACGCAATAGCCTGGCTGGCGGCACGTGCCGGTGTTAAAATTCATCCAGTGTAAAGGATAAATGTTGGTCGTGATACCTAGGTGCTCGTTAGTGTTGGCCTGAGTCGTCTGGACAGAAGCGATTTTTTGACAAAATTCGCAGGAAAATAAACTACAACACACTTCGGAGGTTGTTTGGAGTTTGCAACACTGTTTGAATTTGAATTCTTTCTTTCTACCTACACTTATCTCACCTTGATGTGGGGTCGGCGCAACACAAGCATGTTGCAGAAAGGATTTCGCTGTTTTTACGACCGGCCGGATGCCTGACGTTATGCCTTGATGCCTTTGGGGGATCCAGTCCCGAGCAAATTAAATTAGAAAATTCGCTTAACCCGACCTGGGTATCGAACAACAATCGAAATATGCTGCCACTAGACCAAGGAGGCCACAATGTTTGAAATTCGAATATGGAACGCAAATGACATATTGCGTGTGAGACGAACTGACGACTGATGATATACTCTTATTCATCGATTCACTTTGACAACGCTTGTTTGATGATTGTACAATTATAACCGTTCACTGCTTATCAGCGATATAATATTGTTAAAATTGCGTTGCAATGAAGGCACTGAGAGAAGAGACGTGTAAACACTTTGGTGGTTCGTTTTAGATTTCTCAAATTCAAATTCAAATTCAAATCATTTATTCTGCAAATAGGATATCTCATATCACTTTTACATGTCAGTTGCGAATATATATTGAAAAAATAATGATGACGTCGGCATTTCGTAGCTATCCCTGAGAAGAAATGCCGAAACAAACTCAAGGGTTGTCGCCTCTTTTAAAGTCCAGACAAAATTTTAAATGTCGACTTATTTCTAAATTCTATAATATATTAATATGCCAATAGAGCAGTCAGAAAAATATAAATGTAAAATATAAAACTGTTGATATAGCCTTATAGTGTCGGGAGTGAGCTGCTCAATCCCAAGCATTTTTGTCTTGTAAATAATCCTTTACATTCTAAAATCCTTTTCGGCAAAGTTGCTGTTTAATAAATAATTTAAATTTGTTAAGGCTTAATTCTTTAATATGACTTGGGATTTTGTTATAAAAGCGTATATTTTAACACTTAAAAGAATTATTAATTTTCTGGAGCCTTGTTTTAGGTAGTATTAAGTTATTTTTATTCCTAGTATTGACCTTATGAATCACAAAATCTCATTGAAGATTGTTTAGTTGTTGGTCATGAAGTCGCATACTACGCTTACACACTACAGCGTCTGGACTCATATTGGTCTGTGCCAAAACTTGATTGCGATTTGACGAGCAGACGCAATCAAAAGCTGGCATTAGGACCACCGTCACGTAACCAATATGGGCTTACATCAAAATACTTTTAATTAAATACTCTTTTGCGATTTTTTTTCTTCGAGTTACAGTTAATGTGTTGAACTCAAGCGAGTTTTTGATAAATTGATCGGCGCGAGCCTCATCGTGTTTAAATGGATTCTTTACACGAAGCTAGTTAGAGATAATCAACAAAACCTAAGTATTCATTGGAAATCGATAGATGTGTCTGTATTTAGTAATGCGAATGATAGGATCACATAAGCTTACGCCTGTATCCTGAAAGAGTAGGCAGAGGCGCACTAGAGAACTAGAACACCCGCATTTGACCGAGCTTAGTTCCGTCCCAGATGTGATAGGGGGCGAGCCTATCGCCATATCGGACACAAATTCCAGACTCTGGGCTGATATGGAAAAATGGCGGTTTGATTGGATCAGTGAATTGTCTTAACTCGTGAGGCTTTGTCTTTGCCTGACTTGAATTTGTATGTCCATAAGCTTGTCACTATTTTTCTCGTGAGTGTCTGTGAGTGTTGCTGTGGACCGGGTTCGACTCGGGTTCGAGTCCCAGGTCGGGTAAAGCGAATTTTCTAATTTAATTTGCCCTGGATTCAATCTCTCAGAGAGGGTTGACGCCAGACAGGCCGCCGGCCGTAAAAGCTAAGCCAAATCCTTTCTGCAACATACTTGAAAAAGTGTGCTGCGCCGTCCCCATATTTAAGTGGGATAAGGGCAGGTAGAAAGAAAGGGGTGTCTATGGGCGGTGGGGATCACTAGGTGACCCATATGCTCGTTTACCAGTATGTGCTATAAAGGAATTACGTCGAGGATGTCTTTGTAAAAAAGTACCCTTCACCGACGCGAATGTATGAAGAGATTGATGAAAGTAGATGAAGCAAAAGTAGTGTGTCAGAATCGGGCGAAGTGGAAATCTATAGTCTCTGCCTACCCCTATGGGATACAGGCATGTTATTATGTATGTATGTATGTATGTCTTTTTGGTATATGAAAGTGCTCGCGACCTCGCACTCATGCGCCTACACGGCTCATATTTGGTGTCTACACAATTTCTTCTCTCGATGATTCAGATATGATTTCACAATATGAATTTATAATGCAACTTTCTCCACGTTCGCAGTCACGAGGTTTTATTTATTTGACGTATGATCTATGACAATATGTATTGTAATGATTTGTCGTGTTGAAGCAACCATTGCCGAGTATTGGACCTAACAGCAAGGCGTGCAGTCTATATAGACATATAGACACTCTCTACTCTGACAATTTGCCTATGTACATAAATCATGTCAAAGTCTCCTTGGTCTAATGGCAGCATGTATGGGCTTTGGACCGGGAGGTACTGGGTTCGATTCTCAGGTCGGGCAAAGCAAATTTTCTAATTTAATTTGCCCGGGACTGGATCCCTCATAGGGGGTTGACGTCAGGCGGGAGGCGGGTCGTAAAAGCTAAGCCACAATCTGTCTGCAACATGCTTAAAAAGTGTATTACGCCGACCCCCATATTAAGATGAGATAAGGGCACGTAGAAAGAAAGAATTTGTTTGAAATATATTGTGTTTGGAGCTAATTTGATTGTAACCTGATTTGTGTTTAATAAATAAATAAATAAAGTCGATATTTGGGCAGAGGTAAGACCGTTTTATATGGATCTTTTGGTGCTAAAAAATGCCAATTGCAGACGATGTGAACCCAGCCGTAGTTGAAAGGGCGGACGTTGGGCGATGCAAGGGCAGCCTGACGCCCTTGTGCCGACTACGCGCAGTCTGGAGGTCGCGGATGTACCCTTACTTCGTCCCTTCCACGATCACTTTTACACCCCCTGATAACTCGGTTATTGGGTGTAAACGTAACTGAGACCTGTAGTTCACTGCTCAACCATTACGGACTAACCAACATAGACTTTAAGTTAGAGATATGAGAATATAATTAATATTTGAGTGGTAGAGCCACGCTATAGACAGTTACGTCTACAGCGCCAATCGGCCGGCTCGAGCGGTTTGATACCACTGTCTCACAGAAAACCGACGTAAAGTGGCAGCTCGCTGTAGCGTTTCGTTCGGTGAGTGAGATTTCCGGTGGCCCATTTCTGCCCCCTCCTTTTCCCAATCACAGTTTTCCTCCTTTTAGGTTGGCAACACACCTATGATTTTCTTGTCTTGGGTGTCTATGGGAGATGGAGATCACTTACAATCAGGTGACCCATCTGCTCGTTTGCCAGTCTTTGCTATAAAAAATAACACATACATACATAAGCTCACGCCTGTATCCCCGACGGGGTAGGCAGAGGTGCCTAGCGAATTAGAACACCCACATTTCGCCGAGCTTAGTTCCGTCCCAGATGTGATAGGTGGCGAGCCTATCGCCATATCGGGCACAAATTCCAGACTCCGGGCTGATATGGAAAAATCCAATATCATTTTGCCTGACCCGGGGATCGAACCCGAGACCTCAGAACCGTAGTCGTACCGAATTACCACCACGCCACCGAGGCAGTCAGGCAGGCAATAAAAAATAATGATGCACCAAATTCTAAAGGGCTTGATTTTAAATGTTCTGCGCGTGACATTAGTTTCAAAAGCGTGATATCCCGCCAAAAATGGGGACGTCTGGCAACGGTGCTCGGGGTGTGGACACGTCGCCCTTGCGATTGGGGTGGCTCTGAAGGTCGCGACGAATAGGTCTCGAATCGCTCTATTAAATAACATTTAAAGGGATTTGATGTTTTATATGTGTTTGAGGATGGGCGTTTACAGTCTGGGTCTATTTGACTCGGTGTGCGTGATTACGTCGTGTTCATTTCATAAACATAAGCGAAACCGTATCCCATAGCATTTTTTCAATATACAAAGATAATGGTGTAAGTGGTAGCGGTGTTTTTCAGTGGTAGAGCCACGCTGTAGACATTAACATCTACAGCACGAATGGGCCGGCTCAACCGGTATGATACCACTGTATCACTATGGCAGCTTGCGGTCGCGTTTTGTTCGGTGAGTGAGATTTCCGGTGACCCACTTCCCCGCCTCCATTTCCCAATCCTTTTCCCTCCCCTTCCATTGTCTCCTTTTAGGTTGGCAACGCACCCATGATTCTTTTTGTGTCTTGAGTCTATGGGCGGTGGATATCACTTACCATCAGGTGACCCATCTGCTCGTTTGCCAGTCTGTGCTATAAAAAACCTTTTTCATATAAATTTTGCTAAGCCAACATTACGTGAGTGCGTTAAACGTTAGTTCGGTCATAAAGAATAAAGTTACACACACTCGTTATAATCAGTAGTCATGGAAATCAGACTCCTGATTTCCTCGTGACTAACTTCAAGGTATTTAGCAAGTGTTATACAGTAGGACACATTACAAACAAGTCAATGTCCTCGTATATCGTCAATCATCCGCCATCTTTGCAAATGGCCGCCCGATATTGTTTGCTACCCACTTACCCTTGCAAGTGAATGTGCGTTCCAGTGATTTGTAGCGAAAGGGTTACGTAACATCAACTGTTTCATAACATGTTTTCAGATCGTATGTACTGTGTAATGCCGACACTACACGATCGTCCAACGGTCCAACTGTTCGTCCAAATGTATACGTCAGAGAGACATATTATGTAATATGTGAATGTTTGATGTTAGGGAGCCTGTTTTTAAAATTCAGGATTTGCATTCATAAGGAGGATGTTCCCAGTTTATTTGTATTTTTTCTGTATGTTTGTCGGTGAATGTGGACCATAAGCCACGCCTGTATCCCCGAAGGGTAGGGTAGACAGAGGCGAACTAAATATTTCGCCTACCTCATTTCCATCCTAGATGTGATAAGTGGTGCGACTATCGCCAGGTACAAATACAAACCCCATGCTCATACTGGGTAAAGAAACCCAATTTTATTTTACCCCACTCGATTATCAAACTCGAGACCTCAGGACGGTAGTTGTAACGCGCATTCAGAACGATTATCAAAATACTTATCGCGTTCTATAGAACTTACACCAGCGGTGGTCCCATATAAATCAGACATAATTTTTTAGCTACTGATTTCTTAAGTTTACGTAAATGTTATACATACATTGAAATAAAACTATTTTTACTTGTTTAGTCCAGGTCAGTGCAGTTCAACCCGTGACCACGGAGACTGTAAAGCCTTCGAAACATCGGGCATAAAAATTAAAACCAAGTCGTGATAGAATCCGTAAAACTTTCAATATAGTTTTCGGCCGACTTCCAAAAAGGAGGAGGTCCCCAATTCGTCTGTATTTTTTTTATGTATGTTACGCGATATCTTGACCAAATGTGGACCGATTTTCAGAATTATTTTTGTGTTCGATAGAGCTTCTTTCAAGGGTGGTCCCATATAAATTTGGTCACGATCGGATTTGAAGTCGGTCCGTTAAGTTTTTAAACTTGTGATTATTTTACTTTAACGATTTTTTTTATATCGTGTTGGAACAGACTATAGTCATGTTAGACTGTTGGACCAATGTGTAGTGCAGGTATTAAAGGAAATGTTTGCTCCCCGATATGCTTTCAACCGTAACTCAAACAGTTTCATGTTTGGATAATACTATTACTTGAAAACTTATCAGTTTCGGTGGAGTTGTAAACTTTAACGTATAAGTTATATTGGAATATAAAGTGTAGTTAAACTTCGATGATATTAAAAGGAGCGATCGTGGAACAGTGGAGGATGAATTTTCGACCGACTTCCAAAAAGGAGGAGGTCCCCAATTCGTCGGTATTTTTTTTTATGTATGTTACGCGATATCTCCGCCAAATGTGAACCGATTTTCAAAATTATTTTTGTGATCGATAGAGCTTATTTCAAGGGTGGTCCCATATAAATTTGGTCACGATCGCATTGGTAGTCGGTCTGTTGAGTTTTTAACTTTTTTTGTAGGCAACATTTTAAATAGTCACGGGCGGCTCGGCCTCCGGTGGCCCATACGCTTATGGAACATATATATGTGCCGCCTCTGACGGGTTAAGAGGGAGTGAATCAAAATATGCTACTCGCCCGCTGCGCCACGGAGGCTGTGTATTTAGATCTTATCTGAGTATCACGCATGAATTATTAAAAACTTGTAAGAGACTTCAAAGCAACGACACTTGTCTTCTTACAATTAATAAATAACATAACATAAGCTCACGCCTATATTCCCGAAGAGGTAGGCAGAGGCGCACTAGCGAACTAGTACACTCACGTTTCGCCGAGCTTAGTTCCGTTCCAGTTGTGATAGGGGTCGCCCTATCGGCATATCAGGCACTAATCCTAGACTCCGGGCTGATATGGAAAAATCCATTAACACTTTGCCCGACCCAGGGATCGAATCCGAGACCTCAGGATGGTAGTCGTAACGAAATACAACTACGCTACCGAGGAATTAATAAATTACCAAAAGCAAAGACAAACTCAACTAACAAAGTCGTAAAGCACGCCAACGTGGATTGATTTAATGTAATAAAAGACATCCCCACGGGGACACGAAAGGTCAATATTAAACTACACAAGATTCGAGTCTGAGTAATGTACGCCAGTAATTTCACGCAACAATTTGTATAATGACACCTTTAAGGACGCAGTAAATGCAGTAGTACAACAATATATAGATTTATGGTGTTGCGTAAATAGTTAAGAGAGCGTGCTTGCGGCGAGCATTCGCATTTGAATTATAGATTGCGTGCGAACACAGATTTCGAATGATGAAGATGATTTTTTACGCACTGTGTAGTAGTTACATTGGATTTGGGCGTATTTATTGTGTATTTTAAAATCCGAAAAAAATCTAATTTGAACTTTTTCTACTGTTTGAATCGAATTCGAAATTGAGAATTGCTCCCAGATGTTAAATATAACAATATTAAAAGCTCTATCTATCACAAAGGTTTAGGCTAATGAATGATCTCTAATCATAGAATGCCATTTTAAATGTATTGTATCGTACTAATATTTATTTCATTTCATGCGTAACTTTAAAAAAAATTTATCGAGTTATAACAGATGTAAAGGTTCTGCTAATAAAGTATTTTTCATGCATCACTTTTAAATTGATTGAAAAATACATGGTAATATATGTATACATTATAATATATGGTAAAGATCACTATCATTAAAACTAAAATAAAAAATGAAAAGTGGATGCGTGAAATGAAATATACGTAAAATAATCTTTAACAAAATCTATTAATGTCATGCGCATTTATATCGTGATTTAATCCTGTGTACGGTCATCCTGTCCATTTTGGTATAGCAAAGATTGGCAAACGAGCAGATGGGTCACCTGATGGTAAGTGAACTTCACCGCCCATAGACACCCACGACACAAAAGAATCATAGGTGCGTTGCCAACCTAAAAGGAAGGAATGGAAGGGGAGGGAAAAGGGACTGGGAAAGAGAGGAGGGAATTGGGCCATCGGAAATCTCACTCACCGAACGAAACGCGACAGCGAGCTGCCACTTTACGTCGGTTTTCTGTGAGACAGTGGTGTCAAACCGGTCGAGCACGCCCATTCGTGCTGTTGACGTACCTGTCTACAACATGGCTCTTAAAAACGACGAATTTCTCTCCATACAAATTTCACAGCCATGTGCACGAATGCTCGCTTTGTAGAAATCTGTAGATGGTCAGCACACGCCACACGGATGCTTTACGACGTCGTAAAGTACGCTTGGCTCGCGACGTGCGACACCCTACACTGTAAAATGCATAACTTTGTATTAATTTAATATACAACATAGATGATCCTACATGTTTAAATTACGTAAAGATTGTTTGTTCCTCGTGTGTACGCAGAAAAGTTTTTTGCGTTCTAAGAATGATGTTCTAGAATTCTAGTGACGCTGACTGTATGATATGTTATTTCTTCGCATGTTATAAGTTAAACTAAGTTTTATGGTTAAGTTTACGCGAATGTTATACATTGAAATAAAACATTTTTTACGGATTCTATCACGTGGTATGTAAAATAGTTTAATTTCAATTAAACGAATCTTATATATTCATTGCTTCCGCCAGCTTCATAATAATCTTGATCTAATAAGATTCTGATATCGTAACTTATTTCAAAATCGAGCATAGAACATAAAAAACTACAAATAATTAAATATTTATTTCGGTGCCTCTTCATTTAATATGCATCAGCCTCAATTTCGAAGCGAATAAGTTATTTTTGAATATTTAAAATTGGTTTTTGAGTTTTATTAAACTTTATTTTAGTTGTTAGAGTTTTGTTTAAAGTCTAGTCCCTATAAATTCATCCCTTTATTGCACGATGCAGTAGCTACAAAAGTTTTTACAAACTTAGATTAAAAAAGACAGAAAAAGGGCTGCTTGTTATAAAGACTCTCATTGTATTTTAACAATAGTCGCCTCCTTGGTCTAGTGGTAGCATACACGCTCTGGACCGTGAGGTCCTGGGTTCGATTCTCAAGTCGGGCAAAAGGCATTTTTTCTAATTTAATTTGCCCGGGACTGGAACCTCCAAAGGGGGCTGACATCAGACAGGCATCCGGTCGCAAAATATAAGCCCAATCATTTGTGAAACATGCTTGAAAAAGTGTGTTGCGCCGACCCCGATGGAGCGATTTAGACATGAGTACCTCTATAGTACTCCCACATTGTAACCATTTATTAAATTAATATATATATATATTAATTTAATATAAATTAAGATATATATATATAACTGTGCACGATAAGATGGAAAAAAATACTTATGTAGTACCTATTCCGTGAGGTGAGGACCTGGTGATCTGTATCACAGGTTTTTACCCATATCAGACACCAGCTCTTCACACAAATTACACTAAATGATAAGTTCCTATTTAAGTAATACAGTTTCTTTGTAAATTTGTTTTTTGTGAGGAGAGAAATAAATAAATATTATTAATATTATTACCCCACATTAAGGTAAAGGGATAAGGACACGAAGAAAGAATATTGTATTTCAAACAATATTTAACTTTTGTTCAAATAGACTCCTTACAATGACTATTCACGTAATGGCCCACACGTTCGATCTTCACCGGTTCGCATTAAATGAGGTTACACACATATCGAATTAATTGATAACATCGCCACGGGCTAGTGAAATTTTTTTAGAAACTTTGTAGTTTTTTTTTCTCCACCGCGAAGGGAAATCTGCACGTGTTTAGCATTTCAAATGTGTTTATAATTGCCTCTCCGTTTGGGTACGTGATGTTACTAGAGGTTAATAATGACGATTTTTTGTTAACAATAACAAGCTCACGCCTGTATCCCCGAAGCCATGGGCAGAGGCGCACTAGCGAAGCCTCTGAGGTCTCGGGTTCAATCCCAGGGTCGGACAAAGTGATATTGAATTTTTTCAATATCAACCCGTAGTCTAGAATTTGTGCCCGATATGGCAATAGGCTCGCCCCCTATCACATCTGGACGGAACTAAGCTCTGAAAAAATGACGTAATTAATACAATTGGTACTTGACTATTTTTCATTTCATACACATTATTATATGTAATAGCATATAAAACAAAATACAAAACCTTCTCTAAAAACCGCATCGAAATTGGTTGAAAAATGAGGCAGTAATTTATATTTTAAATTCTGCAAGGAGTAAGAGTGGGGATGTAGTGGGGATATCTTACTATCCCTTTCCAACGCACACACCGTTATGGACGTGACGTGGTTTTACTGATACTTATCTTTCCCGTAGTTTGAAGGTTACACCAAACTACAAAGGCTTATAACTTTTTTATTTTTGTAAATTTTTCAATATTTCTTTCCGTGCTACGTTTCAGAGGACGTGAATTTCGTATAAAAAAAAAATTAAATAAAAAAAATAGTCAAGTACCCAATTTAAGTATACTACAAGAAAATCTGCGTCGGTGGCGTGGTGGTATTTCGGTACGACTACGGTTCTGAGGTCTCGGGTTCGATCCCCGGGTCGAACAAAGTGATATTGGATTTTTCCATATCAGCCCGGAGTCTGGAATTTGTGCCCGATATGGCGATAGGCTCGCCCCCTATCACATCTGGGACTGAACTAAGCTCGGCGAAATGTGGGTGTTCTAGTTCGCTAGTGCGCCTCTGCCTACCCCTTCGGGGATACAGGCATGAGCTTATGTTATGTTATGTTACAAGAAAATCTCTATGGACCACATCAATAAGTGAGTGAAATAAAACATTCCCCGTGGATCATGATGTCTGCCACCAAAGAGCGAACATCAAAAGCCTCGTATTCCAATATCTATTGCATAAAACATCGCCTCGATGTGAACGTTTAATAAAACTGAGCACAAAGCGAAATGTTTAGGGTGAAACGTGCGTCAATCGATTCGTAATGGTGTTTTACAGTGAACATCTCTCGGTGAAGATCGACGCGTGTTGCCATTGGATTTTGAATCTTGTTGCACAATACTTAAAGTGGTGCGGGATTTACACAGCGCCTCATTTCGTTGCAGAAAAGTGTGCACTTGACAATGATACTCTATGGTGCGAGTCGTGATGGGATCACGGTAATGCGTCGTAAACGCGCAATTTTGTGCAAATTGCGTGCACACGGATTTGACAAAATATCGACGGTGTTGTGAACATTTGGCATGCAATGAATTAGAATTAAAGATATGAAATGACGTGGGGTTTTTGTGATTTTAAATTTCGGATAGATATCTTAATTACCTACCAGAAGAGAAGAGTGTGTGCATAAATGGTTAATCTATGTATAGGTTATTATAGACTGTCACGTCTGTAGATATTATTTGCAAAATAATTCAGTTTTTCATTAAATTTGTGGCCGATATTGGTATAATCTTACATTGATCAAAAATGTATCGTATGAAATCTCTGCTTACTCCTAATTGTTATTTTCCATCGCAATTACTTTATTACTTATTAGTTTCGTAAGTAAAGTTCACACGCAATACAAATTGTTCACCACCCCTGAACAAGCATAAGCGCTCCGAGCGCGAGTGAAAGTGCGCCTCAAAACGGCGCCAATCAAAATCGCATTAAACCAGCGACGGCGCATGCGCATCCGACTGCTAAACATTTTTACTTCTCGTTTCATTCTCTTTTTACGCATTCAATGTACTTTGCTTTTGTTGCCTCCTTGGTCTAGTGGCAGCATATATGGGCTGTGGATCGGGAGATCCTGGGTTCGGTTCCCAGGTCGGGCAAAGCGAGTTTTTCTTATTTAATTTGTCAACATGCTTTAAAAACTGTAACTTATCTTGGTTACAATATCTCATCACTCCCGCGTATATTTTAGTTGTTACAGTCTTTATTTATTTCGTCATTCTGCGTTTATTTTTAGATAATGTCGACAATTTTATGGTAAAAAACGGCGTTCTCTACGGAAAATAACCCGTGGTATTAGAATTCTATTCTCACTCGTCCATTTTTCTTATAAAACGTACACTAGACGACACAAATGAAGGCGTAATTGTGATCGTGATAAGCATCCATTATAAGAACAATACACTATAGGAATCTATAACTTGCTAATGCAATTCCTATTTTTACTTAACATAACATAAGCTCACGCCTGTATCCCCGAAGGGTTAGGCAGAGGAGCACTAGCGAACTAGAACACCCACATTTCGCCGAGCTTAGTTCCGTCCCAGATGTGATAGGGGGCGAGCCTATCGCCATATCGGGCACAAATTCCAGACTCCGGGCTGATATGGAAAAATCCAATATCACTTTGCCCGACCCGGGGATCGAACCCGAGACCTCAGAACCGTAGTCGTACCGAAATACCACGCCACCGAGGCAGTCTATTTTTAAAAATAAAAAACCGACCAAGTGCATGCTGCATATCTGATCACGCACAGGATAGGGTTCTGAAGTAAGGGTAAATGACTTAAATGTTACTGAAATATAGGGCCTTATTTATAAAAACAGTTTCGCTGAGCAAATGGTTACGAATAGTCTGTCACTTTTTTTCTTTGTGTCACATTGTTTTTGATAATAAGAGGGTCAGACTATATTGGCACTAGCGCTATGCGTGATCACGGCGCTTATGAGAACTAGCTCTCTCGAACAAGGCGTTTGACATAAATGTATGGAAAATGGCATTCTCTAAGACCCAACAACGTTGAACGCTCCGTCGATCACAACGATGTGCGCTGCGGGAGCGAGGCGTCGATCGCAACGCTGCTGTGGTGTTTCTTAGAGAATCGACCTGCTGTTTTTAAAAGGCCCATTGTTTATAAGGCATAATTTTAGGTGTATTGTCCATAATCATATATTTACATTAGTATCAAATTTTGAACGTACAAAAAAACAATATAAAAAAAAATACAGTGGTCAGATAGACGGACATGACGAAACTATAAGCGTTCCATTTTAACCATTTGGCTTCGGAACCCTAAAAAAAGATTTGTACTTTTGTATCATTCCAAATTACAAAACCCTTTTCTACAATATCGTGTTATCCATATTTATATCTCCTACGTGCTTTTTATTTAGTTTTTTTGCTCACCGATATCATTCGGTACAACATAACGAATTCGACCCGACCGTCAAAAAACGTGATCACGCTTTTTAATCTCGGAACGTTATTTAAATAGGCCCCGGGTATGTTCGACGGCGCACGGGTTGTAGACAAAAAAATGTTTTGAAACTTTTTTTTAACCCTAAACGAGACCTTATCCCACGATTCGTTTCGATAATTTTGAAATGCTTTTATACGCCGTGTGTGTGTGTTTTTTTTTAATTGAGTAAATTTTTGTCTTACCGTGTTTTGTATATGGATGCGTGATCGGGATTTTTTTGTTTGTTACTTTACGTTTAGGTTAAAAACTCAACGGACCGACTTCAAAACTGCGCGTTACCTTTGCATGGGACCACCCTTGAAACTTTTTTTCAACCCTAATCGAGACCTTATTCCACGATTCGTTTCGATAATTTTGAAATGCTTTTATACACCGTGTGTGTTTTTTTTAATTAAGTAAATTTTTGTTTTACCGTGTTTTGGATATGGATGGTGTGGTCGGGATTTCTTTTTGTCCGTTACTTTACGTTTAGGTTAAACTTAACGAACCGACTTCAAAACTGCGCGTTACCTTTGCATGGGACCACCCTTGTTATAAGCTCTATAGAACACAAGAAGGGTCTTGAATATCGGTCCACATTTAGGGAAGACATCGCGTAACATCATCATCAGCCACAGGATGTCCGCTAGACATAGGTCTCCCCCAAAGATTTCCAGATCGACCTGTTAAATAAAAATAAATACATGCGAATTAAGAACCTTTTCCTTTTTTCAAGTCGGTCGAAAAGTATGTTCATGTGAATATCTAGAACTTCGTTCAATATAAAGCAAGGTGAAACAGGTTTTACATAAAATTAAATTTGAATTGAATTTTGATGGTGGTTATATCCTTCAGCAGGGTTAGGATTTCGTCATAAACAAAAGTCGACGTAATCCCCAACGGGGGGTAAAAGTAAGTAAGAAAGAAAGAAATAACTTTATTTGTTCATTACTACAAGGCACAAGTACAATTTACGTATTTTTGTTAAAATAATTACCCTTTCATTATATTAACCATTAGCGTTAATCTTCGTCATTTTGTCTTGCTTGTTCCTTTTTAGATGATTTGACGTTTTTTTCTTTAACGTAAGTAGTGGCGTAACCATCCACATTTATCATAATTATCCTCAAAGAACAAGTTGGAAATTAGCTTTGCCAATTAGTAATAGTAAACACGCCAGCAACAGACGTGTCGCGTCTCTGTACAGTGTACACGTTTCGCCCCTAGCCGACATGACAGGTGGCATGCGCCGGCGCCGCGCCCGCGCCCTGTGCCAACCGGAAACGCAATTACACAAGCGTTCACCGGAAGTCGCCGCGCTCTATAATAACTAGTAACGTTCTAAACGCAAATAATGTCGGTTTGTATTTAACAGGAATTATTTGCAACATAGCGATCTCTTTCTTGTAGCCGAAGATTGAGAGAGACCAATATGTTGGTTAGTAATGAAGTAATTTTGACAGATTATGTAAGTAGATAAGACAACAAATTATGCAAACCAGTAGTTTCAAAATTCTTTCTACATACATAATCTCACGCCTGTATCCCCAAAGGGGTAGGCAGAGGCGCACCAGCCAACTAGTACACCCACATTTCGCCGAGCTTAGTTCCATCCCAGATGTGATAAGGGGCGAGCCTATCGCCATATCGGGTACAAATTCCAGACTCCGGGCTGATATGGAAAAATCCAATATTACTTTGCCCGACCCGGGGATCGAACCCGAGACCTCAGGACAGTAGTCGCACCGAAACACAACCACGCCACCGAGGCAGGCAAAATTCCAACAATTTGTGTTCACTTAATGATGAAGTCGTTAGTGCAAGAATGTGAGGTTGGTCGAAAGATAAACATTCGAATAAGTTTACATCAGTCAACTAGCGAACGAAATCCCCGTAGAAACTTGCATGTCATTATAATATATTGCAGTTTCTAATGTGTCAATAAGTTGCGCCTTATACGGTTATAAGTTCACTGCCAGTCGAAACGAGGCCTTCGTACAACTTTTACAAACGCTCGCATGCTCGCAGAACCTGTATACCAGCCAATACGTTCTTGTAATTGGTTGTCAGTTCAGTAGTCAGTCTTGTAGTTGTAACAGCTCGATTCTCTAAGGTTTCATTTGTGAAAACAACGTTGCGGCATCGTTGGGTCAACGATGTTTTCATTTTTGTATTCAGCAAAGTACAAAGCGCAGCCACTAGCGCTATGCGTGATGACGGCGCTTATGCGAACTAGCTCTCTCGAGCGAGGCGTTTGACATAAATGTAAGTAAAATGGTATTCTCTAAGACCCAACAACGTTGAACGCTCCGTCGATCTCAACGATGTGCGCTGCGGGAGCTCGTCGTCGAACGCAACGTTGTGACGTTTCTTAGAGAGTCGACCTGCAGGATCCGAAAGTTAAAATTAATACAAAAAATTTCTTTGTTATGAAGCTGTGATATGTACAAACGTGACATTTCTAAATTAGCACATAATACAAATACATCGTGTTGTGTGTTTTAAATTCCGTATATTACTCGTCACGTACCATTTATCACGTTTATAGCGATTCGTACACATGTAAAAACATCGTCATAACGGAAACACACATCGGCGCTTTCAATAACACCAATGTGGCAAAATGCAAGTCGCTAAAACGATACGACGTGCTTACACAAACTTAAAAACGAAAGTGAAATGTAAACAGCGTTAATATCATGAAATTTTTATACGAACCCGCCAAATGACGAGTCTTTTGAGATAAAAATCGAAAGCAAACGAAACCGAAAGTGGCCTCCGTTGAAGGTGACGATTAACGCGGATTCAGCATTTGACGACTTTCGTTTGGGTGATGTTGTTACTTTTATTTTTTTTATCCGAGCACGCCAAAGTGACTACACTACACATGGTGGTAAGTAAGACTGCCTCGGTGGCGTGGTAGTATTTCGGTACGACTACGGTTCTGAGGTCTCGGGTTCGATCCCCGGGTCGGGCAAAGTGATATTGGATTTTTCCATATCAGCCCGGAGTCTGGAATTTGTGCCCGATATGGCGATAGGCTCGCCCCCTATCACATCTGGGACGTAACTAAGCTCGGCGAAATGTGGGTGTTCTAGTTCGCTAGTGCGCCTCTGCCTACCCTTATGTATGTATGTGTATTTATATTTTTTTATCCGAGCACGCCAAAGTGACTACACTACACATGGTGGTAAGTGTAGTGCAGGCTAAATAAAACAGCGACCACCGACAAACAATTGGTTTATAGGTGGTCACTAGAAACATGTCCGCCTATTGGATACTTGACTATGTTTGATTTTATACACATATTTATATGTAATAGCAAATAAAACGAAAAAGAAACCCTTCTGTAAAAATTGCATTGGAAATTGGTTGAAAAATGAGGCAGTAATTAATATTTTATCTCTTGCTATCTCTTTCCAACGCACGTACCATAAGGCGGTGACGTGATTATACTGATACTTCTCGTTCCCGTAGTTTGAAGGTTACACTAAACTACAAAGGCTTATATTTTTTTATTTTTGAGCATATATTATTTCTTTCTGTTCTATTTTAGACGACGTAAATTTCATATAAAGTTAATTAAGAAAAAAAATTGGTCAAGTAACCAATTATGCTTCGTCACATTCCTAAGAAGGAAGAAGCAAATCAAGGGGCTTAATAATATCGGAAGTCCTTAGAGAAAACCGGGTATACACTAGCTGATACTGGAACGCAAACCTCACTAGGAGTGAAGATCACTATGGCAGGTTTTAACACTATGTGTACAGTGGTTGGCATCCAGGCGGATACGAATATCCTACCACCAGCAAATACACAATATTTGACGACTTTCGAACACGATGGATGATGTTGTTTTTCATTTTTGAACACATCCTCGTTGCTTGTTTGCACAGCGCGTTAGTGCCGTGAAATTCGCCATTTCATAAACGTTTTGTAACAATATAAACATGTTTAACGTAAACTATGACGGTTTCCTTGAGCAATACCGAATGAGCATTGCTCAAATTCAAAACATTGGTGTTATTGTGTTTACATTTTTATTCTTCTATTTGTCCTTATCCCATTACACGGTGGGATCGGCGCAACACACTGTTAACCACTTTGCACAACTGACGTCAACACCCATTGGGGTATCCAGTCCTGAGCAATTCGTTACTCGACCCGGGAATCGAACCCAAGATTTTCTGTTCCACAGATTGTATTACCCTGTGTTACTAGAACAAAGAAACTATAAATGTCATTTTCTTTATCATTAAAACATATGATACAAGCTTCACGCCTGTATCCCCGAAGGGGTAGGCAGAGGCGTAGTAGCAAAAAAAATACACAGAACTAAAGCAAAAGTCTCACGTATTTCGATGCTTTGTCATCGTTTCAGGGATCGTTTGAGACACAAACAAATGTCTAGACGTGACACCGAACGTCTTTCCCCATTTACTATGTTACTCTTTGTACTCCACATATTGTTGCTCAGACAGAAAGGTATTTACAATTGAAAACAAAATAATGGAGCTTAAATTTAACAACGATGTTTTATGATTTATAATATTAAAATAACGCTTTAATATATTTGAGCTTGATAAATATTTCATAAGTAAAGATTTTCCAAGTAGTTCGAATCGTAACTTGAAAGTCAAAGGACGTAAACTTACGGCTTTTGATACTTTGTTGATAAAATACTGTTACAAATGTAAGGCTTTTATATTTTAAATTCTAAGCTAGGACTTTAAAACTTATTTTCATTGCATTGAACAGCACAATTCTAAGATTTATATTTCGACGATAAAATTACAAAATATGTGTTTTTCTTTTTTTGACTGGAAAGTATTTAATAACGTAAATGTCCCCTTATGAATGTACTGGATAAATGACGACACTGCATGACTTTGATCATATATGTAGCTGAGATTACAACCTCATTTCAGATTGAGGAGGAATAATAAACACCATAATTTACAGCTCGTAAACGTCGACAACAAATTTCGACTAACATATACACCAATCTGGAAACCCAAGTAGGTTTTATCGCAATACGAAGTCTGGAATTCGTGTCATACATTAAATTAAACATATTCCTCGAACGAGGCTTCCACGCGCGCCAACCGGGTCAGTTGCAAAAGGTATCATAAGAAAACATTTTAAATACCACTATCGAGATCTTAATATATGTGTTGAAATATAATTGGCACTGTCGCTCGTGTACATTTCATACAAAGTTTCATTCAAATGTAAGCAAATATCATGATATGAATGTGAGAGATTTGCACGATAAGATCTAAGAGTCTATCTGCATACAATGTGTTGTGGATAGAAATGGCATACGGTCGACATTTACGGACGAGAACAAATTGATATTAGAAAGTGATGTATTTACATACATGTTGTGTACTTGATGTGTTTTCGTTTCGTTTTAGTCTAATGATAATGCTTTGAGATATTTTTAATACATAATAAGAAAAAAGATAATCACAAGTTTAAAAACCTAACTGATAGACTTCCAATTTACCGATCGTGACCAAATTTATATGGGACCGCCCATGAAATAAGCTCTATCGAACACAAAAAGAATTTTGAATCGGTTCACGTTTGGCGGAGATATCGAGTAACGTACATAAAAAAGTATACAGGCGAATTGAGGACCTTCTCCTTTTGTGGAAATCGGTCGAAAATACATAATTATAGATAATATTGCTTACAGTATAAATACGCCAGCTACACCTGGTTATTAATACGGTCTCACAGAAAACCATTTTAAAATTGAAGCTTGCGTTTTGTACGATAAGTGAAGTTACTGGAGCCCTCTTCTTCCAATCTCCATTCCATTATTTTCTATCTGTCATGGGCGATTGTAGCAACTTACCTTCGGATGGGCTGTCTGCTTGTGTTCCTCCGCAAGCCATTAAAAAAATAATTGGTCGATATTTCTGTCATCGATTTTCTGTTAATCATGATCATAACGACTATTTCCATTAAGATCCTTTATGAAATTGTTCGTCTTACCTTTTTTGAAAGTTGTAAAGGCGCTTATTCGTACTTTCGTAACTCTGATAAGGGTCAAAGTAACTTTTGGTGAAACAAAGATATTGTATCCACGTGTCCAACCAATTTGAGCTTTTGATATATACATTAGTTTGTTGTCTTTGTTTGTTGTAGTGAAGCTCGTTATTTTCAAAAAAGTTACATTAGTGTTGCAAAACTAATGTAACTTTTTGTGAAGACCGGACCGCAGACCGCCTCGGTGGAGTGGTGGTATTTCGGTACGACTACGGTTCTGAGGTCTCGGGTTCGATCCCCGGGTCGGGCAAGGTGATATTGGATTTTTCTATATCAGCCTGGAGTCTGGAATTCGTGCCCGATATGGCGATAGGCTCGCCCCCTATCACATCTGGGACGGAACTAAGCTCGGCGAAATGTGGGTGTTCTAGTTCGCTAGTGCGCCTCTGCCTACCCCTTCGGGGGTACAGGCATGAGCTTATGTTAGTGTTGCAAAACACAGGAATAGCCGTAAGATAGCTAAATGCATAAACATGTAGATATTAATTAATATTTGTTGATATTGCATCGATGTTATCGGCATTTTAGACATGCATTTTCGATTGATTTGATTAATTGATCAAAAATATGCGATTTTCGCTACGTTAGGTATTTTAGAAATTTTGGCTGTCGTACGATTTCGATGAGCGGTTTGATCACGTATATCTAATGATCTTTTTCGCAAGTAATTCTGTCTTTCAATTCGGATGTTCACACCAAGGGAATGAGAAAAGGGAAAGAATATTTCATGTACATATGTGGTGTTTACGTTTAAGAAATTGTTGCATTATTGATGTTAATAAGTTTGTATTATTTGTAAATGAATATGTAAACAGTTGTTGGTAAACCAATAAATAAAAAAAAGAGTGTAAATTAAACCAGACCCTATCATATATGTAGAGGTATAACGATTAATATGGGAAGGAAGTGCTCAACCATCAAACGAACTCGAAAGTTTCTCATGACATTTCTTTCATAACAAAAAATAACATCTCACATCCGTTCACATAACTTTGCATTATTAAAATATTACATACAAACTGACATCCTTCGACATTTGCTAACCGATGCTACAGCCTGCATCCTCAACCAGTCCTCGGTTAATAACTTTCCCTTTGAAACTATAATCACGTTCTCGTAAGAGCGGTAACACGCAACAGAGTGTTAGTTAACGCATCGACGCGAGAGCGAGAGTGGATGCTGGATTGATTTTGTCTTAGCACGCAACGTTGGGGGTCAACGTATGAGTGGGCTTTCTCTGAGCTGTGAACGTACGGTGACTGCGGAACACTAGTAGTGCTGTGATGTTCACTGAGGACTGTTTGATAGAAATACTACGTAATATACGTCGAGATAAAGGTCGCAGGAAGTCGTTGGATGCAGGCCGCTTCCAACAGGTCGATCTGGAAATCTTTGGGGGAGGCCTATGTTCAGCAGTGGACGCCATATGGCTGATGATGATGATGATGATGATACGTCGAAAAATGAAGCCTATGTCCAACAATGGAAATAATGTAGCTGATGATGAGTATACGTCTAGAGAGTAATCAGTTTACAGTAGCGTTGGTACTAAATTCTATCATGTTAAAACACGATTCTTAACGAATCAGTAGTGCCAGATTTGATTTTCAAAAATCCGTAGATTTAACGAAAAATATCAGAAGATCGATCTGGAATTTTTTGGGGGAGGCCCATGTCCAGCGGTGGACGTCCTGTAGCTGATGATGATGATCAGCAGAAATGGGTAAATCTGCCAATGCTGTATGGACTATATATTTAGATTGTTAAAACCTGTGATGTCTCTGGATCTAATATAAAGAAATACACGCACTTCGCACACTAAGCATGTTTCGAATTCATAGTAATATTTTCATTCTATTCGCGATTGCTACTTTCATAATTAATAAGTTACTATCATTTGTTTCTGAGTTCCTTTCTTTTATTTTAATCAAGTTATTAACAAAATTGCAATAAATGAGATTAGTTGCATCAAAGAACACTTTCGGGTTTTTAAATCACAGCTGACCGTTGTAAACGATGCAGAAGAGAATTAATCACTGGTGCTTCTACTACTGTTGTAAACAATTAACATTTCTACCATAATACAGTAGAACTAACTAGTCTAAATTAAATGAAAAGGTAACAGAATAAACAGCGTGGTTCGTTGACTTGTGAAATAAATTACGAATTTACGACGTTAAAAATACACAAAAGGTGGAAATTTCCAATTTTCTATTTATATGTACCCTACGTCCCCAATTCCACGGTCACTGCAAAAAAGAAACACCTTTCCTATTTTAACCCTTGTCCAAAAAAACATTTGCTGTAATGTTCGTTTTTGAACAATTGCACGGGTGGAAGGTGTGGTTAGGCTATTGCCTCGTGAACGCCCAAATGCGATTTTAATGTTACCGTATGGTATATACATCGGTCTGGCTTTATAACCCTTCTCGTTTTTGAAGGGTTGTTTGGATCTATAGTGAATGAATGCGTGTTTGGTGAGTGTAGGACCCTATAATATGTCAGGGTGGCCTTTTTCTTTTTATTTTTAAAAGGGTTTTTATCCACGAGGCTACGCCAATCCCATTTCTGGCGTTTCTAAACCCCTTGTCTTTATTGATAGTGTTTTAGAACATTTGGATTCGAGGAATTCGTTAGGAAGAGGTGGATAGAGCGTGTAAGGAAGGACATGAGAGAAAAAGGGGTGAATGATGAGATGACGGCTGATAGGCATGAATGGAAGTCGAAAACATGTTGCGCCGACCTCAAATAAAATTGGGATAAGGGCAGGAGGATGATGATGGATTCGAGGAATTCGTTAATCAACCATTCAATGTTTTTGAAAATGGAAGACGAAACCCTTATACATAGGTTCACTCTGTAGTTCGTCTTTGAATACTCTCATTAAAAATGCCTTCTTTATTTTATTCACAACATCATCAGAAATTCAGAAAACTGTTGAGCTTTTATACGGCGTATTTTATTGGATATATTTCACAAGCTGGGAATATGTAATGATACGCTTAGACATATAAGAGATCCTCTACGGGGCTGTTTAAAAGCTAATTGGGACGCAAGAGGTCACGGCTTTGACTCTTGCATCCGTACAAACATTTGCACGACCTTTCAATATTTGCCTTTGGGCTACAAACATACTTATGGTACTTCATACCGTGTTCATTATTACATTAGTGTTTGATCAGTAGATTACATAGTTACTTGAGATTTTGAAATATTTTTAGTTCTTATTTTTGACTGACAGGCACTCCATATTTATACACATAACATAAGTTCACGCCTGAATCCCTGAAGGGGTAGGCAGAGGCGTACTAGCTAACTAGAAGACCCACATTTCGCCGAGCTTAGTTCCGTCCCAGATGTGATAGGGGGCGAGCCTATCGTCATATCGGGCACAAATTCCAGACTCCGGACTGATATGGAAAAATCCAATATCACTTTGCCCGACCCGGGGATCGAACCCGAGACCTCAGCACCGTAGTCGTACCGAAATACCACTACGCCACCGAGGCAGTCATGATCATTAGTGGTCTATCACAATATCGATGATAAATATTTGTCGATATCGCCGGAGGTTGGGCCTTTATCTTAATGAATACATGCAAACTCTTGTTACCGTCCACGCTGATTGTTTTATCTACATCGGTGTTTCCTGTCATTCCAACGATGCATCCACATGATATACTATTGTTTATCATACCATTATGAGTTATCTGATCTGCCAATCCGCTTTCATCGTGAAGATGTTTGATGCGCTCTGTCACTTAATTTTGAATCTTATTCCACACAAAATTGAGTGGTGCGAAGATTGATGTTCTGCGTTTTTCAGATTATGTACGAAAGTTGTTCTGTTCAGTTGTGGCTATGCTAAATGATGTACAAGACAATGTACATGTTGCTTATTCAATATTGAATAGTTATTAGAATTGTTGTTTTTGGTTATGCGACTTTTTACTCTGTTGAAGCAGGAAGTCCCTAACACCATGGGCCTTATTTATAAAAGCAGTTTAGCTGAGCAAATGGCTGAGAATAGCCTGTCACTTTTTCCCTTGTGTCACATTGGTTGAAAATAAAAGGGACATCTTTACCATTTGCTCAGTTAAACAATTTTTATAAGTAAGGTTAAACCCTATGGGCCTTACTTATAAAAACATTTTCGCTTAACTTTTTGCTAAGAATAGCCTGTCACTTTTTCCCTTGCGTTTACATTGTTTAAAAATGAAAGGGACAACCTATGGTTCAAGATAACCCGCGCTTAAATATTTTTATTAGTAAGGGGATATGTCTTCATCTAAAATGGTTGTTGCTCATGAATAAGCTTTAAATACTATAAGTGTCTTACTACCACCGTCTTTGAGAATTTCGGTCTAAGGGCTTCTGATAATCTCACTCACTATGTGAAATGTAACAGCAAGCCGCCTCTTCACGTCGGTAGCTGTTAGAGCACATATATCAACTTGCTAATCCTCTGGGATATGTCGGTGACTTTCGTTCTTCGTACCAGCAAGTGCAGCGTAGGACGTCCACCTACAAGGTGGACCGACGACCTGATAAAGGTCGCAGGAAGTCGCTGGATGCAGGCCGCTTCCAACAGGTCGATCTGGAAATCTTTGGGGGAGGCCTATGTTCAGCAGTGGACGTCCTATGGCTGATGATGATGATGATGAATACGAAGTGCATTGTGCATTCCATGTCACGTGCATTCGTATAAGGACATGTTTATTCTCGAATTATTTCGAATGTCGGCAAGGAGGGGTCAAAAATCTTAGAGCTGATTATTAGCTCGGAGTCTGGAATTTGTGCCCGATATGGCGATAGGCTCGCCCCCTATCACATCTGGGACGGAACTAAGCTCGGCGAAATGTGGGTGTTCTAGTTCGCTAGTGCGCCTCTGCCTACCTCTTCGGGGATACAGGCGTGAGCTTATGTTATGTTATGTTATGTTATTTTTGCTTTTACATAAAAGTAAAAGTTAAAAGTACCCTAAACCGACGTGCATGCATGAAAAATGTACTGAGACTGAATGTCGCGAAAGAGGTATGTAAGGGTCGTAGCAAGTGGAAATCCGTTGTCTCTGCCTACCCCTATGGGAAAAGGGCGTGAGTCTATGTATGTATGTATAAATAGGAGTGTAAGAGTGCTGGATTTTTGGACTGAAGTTCAGCAACTCCAACTCCAATGTATAGATCACTATTATGATGTTCATACACCACCCAGATGCTTTGGGTTAATGGCTGCTTAATATTTCACTTTGTATAAATCGTAAAAAAATACACTTATTTCGATATCAAAATATTTTAGCGTCAAAGACAATATTGAAATTCCATATCATAAATGTCACGTTGCATATGCACCGACCGAGTCGTAAAATGTTTACATAGAAATATTTTTTGATACTGCTCACAAAAGAAAGATGTTTTCATGTATTACTTTATGGCTCCACACTCGACGCTAACTCACTTTAGTTAAATTTTTTATGGACTTTTCAAATGTTTTATATTAGGAGATAAGTAGCGATGCACTAATGGTACGTTTTAATTGTGGCGCGCGTTGTTTTCTTAACTTTTATTGGTTAATAAAAGGTTTTATTACTGAGGACCTTTGTGGTCGCGGGAAAATTTATTCAAAACACTTTTAAGGCAATTTTACGTTTCCGCATTCGATGGATAAATGTATGTGTGTGTGACTTTAATGATGTTTTTATTGTTTTTGGCCAGTACCTCGACACTTGGCCAGCCTCTGGCTGAATTCTGAAAGTCATTTGTTTGTTGATTATTGAAGATTTATGATGAAGAGGTGACATTGTGTTCAGTGCATCCAAGTGCGTCATTTAGTTTAATGCTCATAGCCTCTGTGGCTTTTAATAGGTAACTGTATAATTTATTATATTTATATTTAAAACATCATAACTCAATTATCATGTAAAAGTTTATTTCTCAAATGTTTCCTAATGTATTTAAAGCTAAGATAATTTGGGCGAAACTAGCAATTATACAGCAATACTACTAGTATGTTATAATTTTGAAATTCCAATTATCCAAACCTCATACCTTTATACAGCTAAATTTTCCAAGCCTAAATGTAGAAGTTTATATGATATACCGGTATATAATAATTAATAATGTATTATACCTACGTTCCACTTTGTACGAGAAGTGTGATGTTGCCGCATTAATATTCCACTTTGTAATTTGAATTCCAAGGAAGAGTTGTTGGCTAATCCAACTTTCCATTTTGCACGGTTCGTTTTATGTGGCAACGAGTTTTTATTTTATTTTATCGATTTCGTGTTGAACGTAACATAAAAAATGTACCTATACTCATAATTTAACGAAACCCGTGCGCGCTCGTAACAGCTGATTGGATATTTTTTTATTGTTTTCGTTAATGTATCCATAAAATTCATAAAGAACCTACATACATATTTAGTCGCTTCTCGAGAACTATTATTACTTCTTTAATGATATTATAAAAACTGTTTCTGAGTTAAATAAATTATATTTAATTCTACTTTACTTCGCGTGTGTATCCACTCTATTAATTTACAAACAAAAAACAATAACATCCGTTAATTTTTGTTGTAAGTAAACAAAATCGGCCCGTTTAATTGTAAAGCAATTAGGGTTGTAAAGTTTTCCGGTGCGGCGCGGCGCGACGAGTGGCGATGGCGAGTCGTGTACTCGTCGTGTACCGCGACCGACAGTCAGTCGCGTGGCGCAGCAGTCGGCAGCACTCCCACTCGGCAGCGGCGGTGGCGGCGGCGGCGGCGGGCGCGACTCGCGGCCGCCGGTACTCATTCACTCCAGTCCACAGCCGACTGCCGCGGCGAACGCACGCGGGCACTCTCACCACACGCCTCCGATGTTAGATTACGATTACGACATCGCGACGCAACTCGGACTTTTACCGTGACAGTGAAATCAACTTTATCGAATATGGGTTAAACGCCCCATCGGACGTGATGAGTCCGGGCGAGCGCGCCGCCCTCGGGCGCCGCGAAGCCGCTCGCCCTCAGTATGCCAACACAGCACCGGGTTTCCCGCCGCCCTACTATCCACACTATGGAGTGCCGCATCCGAACACCTGGCTCGGCGCCCCGCTTATATCTATGGCGGGACGTGCACCACCTCAGCCCAGGAACAACCCCGTGTCCAAGTTGGCCATGCAGGCGCAAGGTGTTCCACTCATCATACAGAACAGGCAAGACCGGCGAAAATATAACAACACGCTGGAGCAGCGCAACCACCGACCATCGGGACATAGTGAAACCCTCACGCGGGACCGGTGTGAACCAGCCGAGGGGAACCGGCCGCGAAACCAGCAGCAGCCGACGCGCACCGCTCGGAGCGGCCGCAACAACAACACGGATGCGGTCAGCGTCGCGAGCGATGAAAGTTCCGGCTCGACGAACTCCGAGACCATGTTACCCAGGATAATCAAACCGCGAAAACGACGTAAAAAGGATAGAAAACCTAACAACATCGCACCGCACGATTTAACAGCTGCTACTTTAGAACTTGGCGAAGTCGATCATTGTGCGGTTTCGAGTCTCGGTGCCCCGCATGGTGTTTACGATGATTCTTATTGCCGGGAGATGTCTTTACCGTATCGTTTAGATGTGAAAGTATTAGAGTACCCGGACCCGGCCCCGGAGACATATCGAGTGGCGGCTTTGGGAGAGGCTTTGGAAGCCAGTCGTTTTGGTCTGAGTGAGGCCACCTCACCTACAGAATCTGCGGTCAGTTTGTGTCAGTGTCGACTTTGTGACCCTGTGGGACAGATTTGGGACACCGAATCTATTGCGGATTTACTTGCCGAAAATTCTAGTAGTGATTTCGCTCCGACCAAATTGGAAGATTCTATGAAAGTGGTCGGTCCCCTGGGCAGACGAGGAGCTGATACAACTTTGCGACGCAGCTGGAGTGATCCCTCGTCGCGGGTTCCAGAGCGTCGCGAGGCTAACAACAATGACGCGTATTCTGCACCTAATCTTTATTCGCTATTCCCACCAACGAGACGAGCGAGTTCACCGGAACCTCGGTCTCCACTTGCTTTGGAAATATCTTCTGAGATCGTCACTTCGATGAACGGTCACCGCGACCTGGAAATCAAATTGTTCTCGACCTCGCCGCCGGCTACGAACTCCGACCGACGCTCCTTCTTCGCCGAAAAAAGTGAAAGTGCCGTGAACAGATGTACGATCGCGGGCTACGATATCAAAGTGAACAGTGCAGTGAACAGTAGCGGAGTCGAATCTAGTGTTAATGCCCATGGCAAAAAATGTGAAGACGTGTCGAATGAGGGATGCCCGTCGGTGTTCTCAGGCGGCACGCCCTCGCGCAACATTTGTGATTTAGCCTTAGTTTCTGCCTGAAGTACTCGCAGTGGAGTGGTATGTTGCCGTCGGGCAGTCCACCTGGCTCCGCTCACCATTTGAGCTGGACTCAAATAGTCACAGCGAGGCACGCACGGAGCGTCTCAACGCGACCCTCTAAAATTGAGATCTCCGAATCGGTTTCCTTTAGATTCTATAATTAATTTATTGCTAACAGTAGCTTAGGAAACTGATGTGGAACTTCATCTGGTAATACTACGTAGTATGTGTGTTATGAGTCGCCGTTTGTCACCGTCAAGTTTTATGTATTGATTTAGCACAGCATAATTTATGGGAAACTTTACATTCGCACGAAGATTTAATAGCGTCTTTATTGCTTCTAACTCTATTTGTGCAATTCAAACTCATCCATAATAAATTCATAGTCAGAGCGCGTACAAAAGAAGTGACAGTCGCAATTGTTGTTATAAATCAATTGAAGTCGCAAGACGAATGGATGCAGGCAGCGTTGTGCAGAGCCTCAATAACTGGCGATGCGCAATTAGCGTTTCACACTACTGACACGGTTCTCGCGGCTGCGGCGGGCGCGGAGGCGCGGCGGTGCTCTCGCTATTGCGGTTTCCCGCGGTTTTCACCGCGCACGCCGTTCCGGGTGGCGCCTCGTGCGCGCGCTCGCACCGGTTCATAGCGCTAATGACTTTTTTCATTCCATCTCTTAGCTCTCTCCGTATACTATGTTTTACAATACCATTTGCCGACGTAGAGGTAAATCAGGTGCCACTATTAATATTCTTATCGATGTTTTTGCATTAACCTTTTAAAACATACGCATTTGTCACGTTCGTATTATCAACTTTAATTTCATCACGGAGTTTATTTAAAATCATCAATCGGCACGTTTTCATTCTTACTTCATCGCGACCGTCGCCTTTCACTGCACGTTTGTCATTCGTATATATTTTATCATCATCATCATTTTCGTTTTGATCATCGTGATCATCCATCATATTCATTATCGATATCATTATCCTCGTCACGTAATATGTATAATGTAGATAACTCGATGCATCACTGAAATAGCTAATCACCCCGTATTGTTCGAATACTTAATACATACTTGCTCGCAATTAGTCGGTCAAAATAAATAATTTCGTCTGTAGTTCATTTGGAACAGCGATGACATAGATGGTGCATCATTGATTCATTTGTGCGATAACATTTTTTCCGCGCTATCAACCCCGGTCCTGTTATTTTGTTTGTCGAACAAGTCCGAAGACAACGAAAGCCGTTAGTTTGTTTTAAATATCAAACGGTCCGATGTTAAGATGAGATACAGTTAAGTCACGGTTTAGTTATATAATTACGTTAATCTAGAATGCAACATTCATTATCATACTATAATTGGCCGAAGCACAAACGTACAACCGCTGTGTTTCAGACGCAATATGTTCTTTAACAATATTTACACCTACGTTTTTGCGGTTTTCTAACTCACAATGTTGTCTTACTTTATTTGCTAGCGGTGCCAAACCTTGAGTTTGTCAACTTTTAATGTGTTTTTATGTTTTGGTAAGCGTTTATGAAATTCGTCTCTAAAGAAATAACGTTCTAACTTTATGTCCGTGTCATTTCGAAATTGTCGCCGTCTGTAGGAACATTTTATGGTTTCAATAAATTACTGGGTATCAGTGCTGTGTTAAAGTGTATCGTAAAGTTCGTTGATAAACGGCGAATTATTATTTTTTATTATTCTTTCTCCGGGTGTTTTCTGTTTGATGTGGTGTTAGTTTAAGCGAGGGTCCAAGGGCGCGTTGCACCAGATGAAGTTCCGTAATGTAGATAATGTGAATATAACTAAGTTATTCAAGGACTGTACAGCTGTTCGCAGTCTCTATCGTTGGGTTTTACACTTCACGGGTTGTTTCTATGGTTTATATTTTTTTGTTTATGTTGTGTTTACATGTATTCTTGGGCGCGTGCGTGGGACGACATGATAAATTGGTTCTTGCTTCACTTTTTTCTTCATGACAGGCACTGCGCTTACGGGGCGCTCTCACTGGCTCTTATCTAGTGATATTCATTTTAATGTGTGTCTCTCGGTCCGTCCGAGATTCGGTTATTTATCGATGTCCCACTGTGTTTTAACAGATGACATTTGGAGTTGGGCCTCCTTATTTATGTAGACTTTTTATCTAAAAGGAAGGGGGCAATAGCTCCTTTATTACGTCGATAAATTCTGGTAATGTTATGTCGTTTGGCGATAAGATATCGAGAGTGTGTGTCGCCAACGCGATAGAAATTAAGTTTCGAAATATTCCATTGAATTATGTTTTCGTATTGGAATGAATGAATGTGCTCGTGGCGCGGTGCCTGCGTTTGTGGCGGGATTTATATTAATTTGGGGCGTGGCGCCTAACGTGCTTGTAAAACTCAACGATACCACACTATTATATAAACAAAATAGGCTATGTCTAACTTCTGAGTGATTGCATTTTATACATAAAAACTTAGTGTTAAATGTTTGTTTGTGCATGTCGTGAGGCTGAAGGTACACGCCCGCACACTATTTTTGTACAATAAATACCATGTCCTGATATGAATGTCCGTTGTTTTATTTCCAAGCTGAGTTTGTACGCGCTCGTCCTTTGTTCTGAATAAGGACGGGAGTGGGTTGTAATTTAGATCATCTATCTCACTAAAGGAATTCTGCCCTAAGCATGATTAGTTTTTAAACATTAGGCACGCATTACAAGACAAACTGTTGAAGCAATATTTAATACAATTTTGACAGCCTCCGTGGCGCAGCGGGCGATTAGCCGGCTGTGAGCACCGAGACAAATGTTTGTGTGGCCCACAGATATATTTTTCGGGTCTGGGTGTTGTGAGACCGAAAGTCTCTCGTAGTTCCTGATACCCACGACACAAGACTCGATCTTACTGTGGGGTCAGAACTATGTGTGTGACTGTTGGGTGTTATTTATTTATTTAACAGATATCTTGATACCAATGTAGCTACGATGCCATTCCATATATTTTTTAATTAATACACTCTTACGAAACGATCTTGTTGCGTACATGTTTCGTAAAGATTCTTTTTTTCATACCATTGCAAAGTGAAGTCGACAAGCCCCATTCTGATAAAAATAACTACATGGTTACGTGATGAAATCGTACGCAATCCTTTGAAATGTTACGCGGTAAAATATACATTTGCAAAATATAAAATGACACGGCCTGCCAATCCATTTTCGGATAACTTGACGTAGTAACAAAGAGTCCCTTTACGTAAGAATGGGCAGATGCCCTTTAAAGAACACATAATTCGGCGCTATATTGTAACAGTACTGTATTGTAGTTTTTATATACTCACATTGTAATGTAAATTCAAATCGGGGCTCGGGGATGAATACTGATGGAGACATGTCGTCAATAAATACGCCTCCGGGAGAATACGACGAAATCGATAGTCGAACCATTGGTTGCCAAGAATAATCACAAACTTAAAAATCGACTTTAAAATTTATCAGATCGTGACCAAATTTATATGGAACCACTCTTGGAATCTGTATATATGAAAGGAGAAACTGACTGACTGATGTATCAGCGTACAGTCGAAACTATTGGAACTAGGAACGTCACATTTTACACACGAGTTTCTTTTTACGACGTAGGCGACACTAAGAAAGGATTTTTGGAAATGGCTGTAACGGGGGATGAAGGTTTTAAAGGGACGTAGTCGCTGGCAAAAACTAGTAAGCTATATAGAACACAAAAAAAATCTTGTATAAATAACATACATAAAAATACAGTCAAATTGAGAACTCCTTTTTACATAGGATGAAAAAACATCGCACCATTAGAAACGGCCGCTGAAAATTCATAAATGTGTTTAGTAAACATGCACGAAATCGTTTGCGTAACATTCGAAACGAGACTTTCTATTGTATCCGAACAGCTGTTGGCTTGTTACGCGGCGCACCATTGTACTCTTATTTGCAATGGATACGTGCGGGCGCAAATTACAGGCGCCCGTCTAATAACAACCTCTGTCTTTCTTTTCGCCACCAGATGGGAAATAAAAACTTTCTACTGTTTTTATGTGGGAAATGGTATTGTATTGGTGGATTTTGCATTTTTTAAATTTGTTTTGCTAGACTATATTGTTCTAAATCTGAATTCAAAAACGACGAGAGAAAGCGTGAATCGTCTTACTTTTCCATTGAAATAATGAGTCTTTTATGAATTTTTTGTCATTATTATTGTCGGATGTTAGTTAAGTAGATGTTATCATTATTATGCAATTACAGTTTTATGGTTTCTCTGATGTCAAATGCCATGAGGATCTCTTAGGTAATCAGCAGATTGCGCTTTCTTTATTATGCAACTCTTTGAGAAAGTAAAGTTACGTAAAGCGGCTGATTACTACAAGGATGTAGATAAACTTGTATATTTATAACTCTATTAACCCCGCTACGTTTATCATCAGCTGTCAAACAACAGGTTTATTAACTAATTACAATACAACACATGATTACGGCACGTGTAATTATCGCTTTAAACGTTAATTGAGTTTCGTTCAGAAACATGTATTCGAACTCGCATTAAGAAGCAACTAACACTTCATAATTAAAGAATACGTTTGTACGTTTCAATCACAGTTGATTGTTATCCGCTGGCAGACAAATTAACCGGACCTTTTTTGTAAAGTAACAAGTACAAAATGAAACGTAATGTGTTTATAGGTATGACCGAATTACGTTTGAATAAAATAATAAAAAAAAAAAAAAAATTTCCAAGAAGTATTTTTTTTAATAAGCCCTATAATATTACTGTTCCACTGCTGGGCACGGGCCTCCTGTACTAATGAGAGGGGGCCTAATGCGGGATAGTAGACTTCACATACCGTCGAAATTCTTGTGGAGAAATTCTCGGGTATGCTAGTTTCCTTACGATGTTTTCCTTCACCGTTATAGCATGCGATAATTCAGAAAGAAAACACGCTTAACATAGAAAAGTCAGAGGTGTATACTCGATTTTGGGGTTGGTCTCGAACTCCCAACACTCGTCTCGGTAGTCCGTACCATTCCCAACTGAGCTATGGCTGCTAATTGCGGATGGTAAAAAGTATTTATTAAAATAATATTGAGGTGTTGTATTATCGTCGCTAAGTGCTTGTAACTTGGGCCTAAGTTTGCTCGGCACAAAAGCGTATGCAGAACATGTACACGTTTCGCTTCCCCGGCAAGGACACTGGCTTGGTCAATGTCACGACGAATGTTTACAATGAGATTATTTTTATGAACGTTTCTCATGAAACTGCGCGGACTTTGTCTTGATCTGATCCCGCCGTGGATTATTCTATTTATCAACGTTTGCGTGTGTTAAAGCGCACGCTCGAAGCTTAAAAATGATTTTATTTATCGCGCGTTTTCGCGTTTCATATGTGATTGGACCGAGTCGTGAACGTTCATGTTTCCCTGGTCGTTTGTCATCTAAATAAGTCGGATTTTGTTGAATTTTTTCACAAGGAACGAAATATTATCTTGAGCGAACTAAATGACCGTATAAATCCAACAGAATTTCGGCGTTAAATGCCGGTTTGAGTTTTTTATCGCCCATTTAGAAGACGTTCGACTCAATCAAAAACGTATTACGATGTCTACTATATGGGAGTTACGTGTGGTGGTGCTTTTTATGTTCAAAAACGTTACATAAACTAAACAGTGAATAGCTTCCAAATGTTTGCGCTGTTACCACTATTATATGGGTGTGGGCTTAAACTTTAAACCATAATCAAACCTGGGCCTTAATTCCCTATGACCAAACGAACATTTACGCACATGTCATGTTGACTTTACGATATTATGGAAAGTTTTCTTTATACCGTTCTCTTTAAGTCTGTTTTCATAAATGCGATGAGGTGCGGCGCACACTCTTTTTGATATGTGGGCATAGAGAATCAGGACCCTGGAAATAAATGAAACAACACACAAGTAGTGATTAATTATACTGATTACTTAAGTTTACACGAATGTTATACATTGAAATAAAATCACAAGTTTAAAAACTTTACGGACCGACTTCAAATCCGATCGAGACCAAATATATGGGACCACCCTTGAAATAAGCTCTATCGAACACAAAAAGAATTTTGAAAATCGGTCCACATTCGGCGGAGATATCGCGTAACATGCATACATAAACACACATAAAAAATGCATTTTACGGATTCTATCATGATTTAGTTTAAACCGCACGAAAGCAAATCGTGATAGAATCCGTAAAAATAGTTTAATTTATTATTTATACTAAAATACTGTGAAATGAACACTTGCAATAAAATGCAAATGAGTGATAAGCGAAGTCATATGCAATTTCGATAATTTTGCGTTTTATCGAAGTGTGTTACACCTTGTCTCACAAATTAAGCGATAATCGCTCCTGTATCAACTGTCACAACTTGCCGAAAGTGTAAAAATTAACGAGTGTCGCCATATTTCCGTGGCGCAGCGGGCGAGTAGCCGGCTGTGAAGCGGGAGGCCGCGGGTTCGATTTCCGCATTGAGACAAATGTGGCCCACAGATACTTGTTTCAAGTCTGGGTTCTGTGAGACCGAAAGTCTCTCATAGTCTCTGACACCCACGATACAGGTTATACCTAGTGTGGGGTCAGGACTAGGTGTGTTTATTTGTGGGTGTATTTATTATTATTATTTGTTGAAATTTTCGCATAGGTAAACGCTGCACTGTATTATAATCTGCTCCATTTCACCGCACGCATCCTCTCGTCAGGTCGATTAACCTTAATCCGCCGCCTAATGCGTTTTCTTTCAACCGAGTTAATTACATTTATGCGTGTGTGCGTCTTACTCTTGATGAATCTATTTTCGCGACGAGTGCCAAGCTGCCAACAGGGGCTGACTTTCGACACTCGATTCGAATTTGACTTCATTTCGACTTCTTCTTTATTTAAAAAATATGGCCTCCATCAAAGTTTGATGATTTTGCCAACGGCAGTGTTTAATAAATTACTCAAAAAAATTGCTAATTCTACCGCAATAGAGTTAAACGTGCACTAATGTCATGTTATGTTATGACAACCTAATTTGGTTATGCTGTATACACTAGATTGGATTTTGACTAGACTATTGAAGTCATGTAGAAATAGAATAAGTCATTTAGCATTGTCAATATATGTTATGTGTATCGAATAAAAGAAGGAAAAAAATGTTAAAAATTACCAAATGACAAGTTCTCGAATCCAATGCAACATTAGCGCACTTTTTAACTAGTTTTTTTAACTATCTTAGTTCGTTTATTGAAACCGGCCGTAAGTGTTTTTTTTTTTTTATTGATTTCTTTTACACCTGCCATTATTTATTTTATGGCAATTTTGAGTTCTGTTACTTACATATATGTTTTTTTTTTATTATATCTTTTCATTTATTACAATTTATTTCTTATTTTATGATTATTGTATTGGCCGTAAGTGATTAACATTTCACAAAAACCTAGTTAAAAAGTGCGCTAATGTTGCATTGGATTCGAGAACTTGTCATTTTGTAAATTAGAGTGCAAATAGATCTCGGTTATTAAATATGAACCAATCAAATCAAATTCATTTGACGGAGTCATGTTCAAACTGTGTTCTTATTGTCTTTTTTTTGTAACCTATATGGACATTCGAACTGAGATTGTTTGTTGGAACCGGGCGTAAATGAAATCGAATCGAAGTCATATTCGAATCGAGAGTCAGGGGGCAGATATAGCGTACGTACTGAGCGCGCTGCGGTTTGGCTCCGTCGTATAATCGGGATCACAGTTTTAGGAGTCGTAAATCGCACAAGGCCAACCTCGCGTCATGGTTTTGTTTACGCGAAACGTAACAATATGCGTTGCGATGGACCAGTTGGATGTAGTTTGGGAGTTCGCGTTTGATAGATCGTGAAAAACAAGTTTATGTTTCCATGTTTACGTAACTGGGAATCGCACGAAATGTAATAAATTCCACGGTTTTACGTTCATTTCGCGTGCGAATCTATTTCTGGGATTTATTATCACAAGTTTAAAAACTTCAAATCAACTTCAAAACTTATCCGATCGTGACCAAATTTATATGAGACGGGAGACCACCATTGGAAATAGCTCTATCGACCACAAAAAGTAACTTGAAAATTGATTCACACTTGGAGATATCGGGGAACATACATAAAACAATACAGGCGAATTGGGGACCTTCCGTTTTTTTATAGCAGAGACTGGCAAACGATCAGATGAGTCACCTGATGGTAAGTGATCTCCACCGCCCATAGACACCCAAGATACAAAAAGAATCATAAGTGCGTTGCCGACCTAAAAAGAGGGAATAGAAGGGGAAGGGAAAGGGATTGGGAAAGAGAGGAGGAGAAATGAGCCACCGGAAATCTCACTCACCGAACGAAACGCGACAGCAAGCTGCCACTTTACGTCGGTTTTCAACGTCTCCTTTTTTGAAGTCGGTCGAAAAGTGACTATACGATGCATATAAAGTAAAGTTACATATGAACATACATTATGTTTTATGTTATGATGACTGCGCTGAGTAGTACGTCGTTAGCCGTTGCTGTTGTCATTGCGACACATGTTACTGCCGCAACATTGCTAATGTTGTGTGAGATTACAGCAATATGAACACGCATAAGTACGTGTGATTTGCGAATTGCGTTTGGTGTGATGCTATATGAAATTAGGATTGTACTACTTTTTTTTCTGAGGGCTAAAGTGTTTTACCGCTACCGACCTACCGGTTATGTCGGATTCGCCGGTCTAACGACCCAACGTTAAGCCGCCCAGGAGAGATGGATGGCATCTGGGCGACTGACCGTAATAAATGTGCTTCATTATTTAATTTAATTAGGCAATAAACAGAACTTATAATATAGATGAACGCTGAATTTTGCGTTCATTCAAAAAATAGTTCAATAAACATAACATAAGCTCACGCCTGTATCCCTGAAGGGGTAGGCAGAGGCGCCCTAGCGAACTAGAACACCCACATTTCGCCGAGCTTAGTTCCGTCCCAGATGTGATAGGGGGCGAGTCTATCGCCATATCGGGCACAAATTCCAGACTCCGGGCTGATATGGAAAAATCCAATATCACTTTGCCCGACCCGGGGATCGAACCCGAGACCTCAGAACCGTAGTCGTACCGAAATACCACCACGCCACCGAGGCAGTCTAGTTCAATAAAGTTTCCGCAAAAAACATTTCACATTAACTTAACGGACCGAATTCAAAACTTATCTGATCGTGATCAAATTTACTTGGGATGACCATTGGAATAAGCTCCATCGAACACAAAAATAATATTGCAAATCGGTCCATATTTGACAGAGATATCGCGTGCCATACATAAAAAATACAGACGAATTCAGGACCTTCTTTTTTTGAAGTGATCGAAAAGATGATGCCTCATGATACATCCACATAGTATTGTATTTATCTTCATGCTATAAACCAACTACTAGCAAAATGCGAGTAGTCTATTCAAAGAAAATCAACTTAAAATGTAGTGGAGGCAATATTGGCCTCGATCCAAAAATCCGAGGATAGAAAAGATTTTACGCGACAACAGAAGGTTAGCTTTTTGTTACCGTTCGACCGTCTAGCACCTACTGGCAAGTATAAAGATATCGGTATATTTTGATAGACTGCCTCGGTGGCGTGGTTGTATTCCCGTACGACTACAGTCCTGAGGTCTCGAGTTCGACCCCCGGGTCGGGTAAAGTGATATTGGATTTTTCCATATCAGCCCGGAGTCTGGAATTTGTGCCCGATATGGCGATAGGCTCGCCTCCTATCACATCTGGGACGGAACTAAGCTCGACGAAATGTGGGTGTTCTAGTTCGCTAGTGCGCCTCTGCCTACCCCTTCGGGGATAAAGGCGTGAGCTTATGTATGTTATGTTATGTTTGAAAGACTATGGAATTATATTAATCTTTATTTTTGTTGATCTCTGGGTTTTGTAAAAACTAACGCCCGGTTCCTATAAACAATCTCAGTTCGAATGAGCAGATAGATTACAAAAATTAGCCAATGAGAACACAGTTTGAACATGACTCTGTTAAATGACTTGATTTGATTGGTTTATAATCGCGATCTATCTGCACCCAAAACTGAGATCGTTTATTGAAACCGGCCGTAAATAGGAATGTGCAGTTCAGAATAATATAAACTGAAATAAACATTGATTGTGACTGTTAATCGTGTAGGTATGATGGATCAAGGTGTTAATATAAAACCGAATGAAATGCAATTAAGAGGAATCCGATGTTTTTCTTTTCGTACTCTTTCTTCTTTTCGTACTCTTTCTTCTTTTCGTACTCTTTCCGTTATTAATCTTCATACATTTCCAGGCTAAACCCTATAGATAACAAAAAAAATCGGAAAATAATTTGGCGAGGATATAGCGTAACTAACATATAAATATGTATAGTCTTATAGGTCCTGATTCTTCTAACAGTCTTCTAACCGATTTCGGCTACAGCGGCTTATCTTTTGCATAATCGGAAGTTCCTTTGATGGACTCTACCTCTAATATGGCTTACGTGTCCTATTTTGGCTGCAAACTTTCACTTAGAGTAACAATTGACAATTAAGAATATGAATCTCAGAAAGGGTAAAATAGTTGTTTATCATCTACAAGTTCAATTGAAAATCATTCCATTCGTTTTGCATAAGGAAAGAGCAGCATCTGGCATCTTAACCCTATTCCTATAAGGCGTTTAATACGTACCTAACTTTAATGCTCCCACAGTTACTTACAGTAGTACCACTTCATTAGAATATAATTCCAAAAGCTTTAGGCCTCATTCGCACGAGAGCCTTTTAACGCGCGTTAAAAGGCGTCGAAATGAAACAAACGAGTTCTAGTATAGTTATTGAAACACCGGTGCATTTAAAACGCGGCGTTTTTTAAACACCGGATGTTGGGCGGTTTGTAAAATATACCTTATTAGAAACAAGACAAGAATTATTTTCAAGGACTCATATGAACACATTTTGCCCTTTTTTGCATGAGAGCTTTTTCAATGCGCGTTAAAAAACATAATGGAACAAATGACTTCTAGTATAGTTGTTCAAACGCCGGCGCTCTTAAAACGCGGTGTTTTTCTGGCCAGTATTTTGAATTTACCTTAAAAGAAACAAAGCAATGATTTTCAAGCACTCATATGAACAGACATTTTTTGACGCTTTTTTAACGCGCGCTGAACGCGCTCTCGTTCGAATGAGGCCTTAGCCTCTTGCTTCCAATATGGTAGTTACCAGAATAGATCACGGTGGCTATGGTGTGGGCGAACTCCATAAAAGATGGCATCGTTTGAATTCAAGTGTCTTTTAATAGACGCAGTAGTGTTTTTGTTATTGGCAGATCTGGATTACAAGGTCAAATTGATTCGAAATGAAATCATCTGTCTCGAAGACTTTACGAAATATTTCTTAAATCTTGGATGTTCCTATGTTGTTTGCAAGCCAGTCTCTAGAGATTCTAGTTCAGGCGAGAGCGACTTAAGGTATTATTATCGCTGTCTCACTGATCAATGGTAGCTTGTGAGATTTTTGCAGGTCAATACCCTGCTCCTTTACCTAATCTCCATTCATTCCATAAAGAGATATTAATTATCTTTTTTTTATGATAATTTTCTGTAATTTTACCCTTGGTGCGATTGAACCTTGACATTGGCAAAATCATCGCAAATGCATGGAAGACATTTATTTTAAAAAAGAAGGAGATGTAGTGAAAAGCAGCGATGGTTTTTATAGTAGAGACTGGCAAACGAGCAGGTGGGTCACCTGATGGTAAATAATCTCTACCGCTCATAGACGCCCAAGACACAAATAGAAATAGGATGTTTTGCCAACCTAAAAAGAAAGGAATAGGGATTGGGCAAGGGGGGAGGAATTAGGCCACCGAAAATACTTTACGCCGGTTTTCTGTGAGACAGTGGTATTGAAGCCCGCCTTTATACACAATGTATATAAAGTGTAGTAAATAAAAAAAAAAGCATTTTACTGTAAAATATTTTACTGTAAATTATCGAATGGTTAATTCCACAAATATGTATGTGCAGCTGTTATGTTAATAAATGCTATGGTTTGTCTATTAATACTTATATTAATTATTGTTTATCCTTGTTCCAGGTATGATAAAGAATTTATACTAAATACGCCATCAACTTATGAATATTCTGTAAGTTTTCCTTCATAAATACGTCCTTTATAGTGCATGCGCACTCAAAACCGACCCAAATGTTCTGAAGGTCAGTTATGATTGAAAATATTATTGAATCCACTGTTCCGAGTCAAATGCTCTTAGAGACCATACAAGGTGTTTCATAAAGTAGGTATTTATAATAACTATCATAAAGAGAGGATGGCAAGTAATCTAGCGGTAAAGTTTAAAATTTCGTAAGGCTCATATTTTTTTAATAATGGAAACATGAATTTATGACGAAAAAAATTTTTGTGGCTCAATGGGTCAGCTGCAGTAGGTACATTTGTAAACCACCCATGAGGTAATTAATTATTTTAAGCATATACAAACCATTCCTATGCTAATTGCGACGATTTACAGGTTGCATTTCGACATTTAAATTCCCGTGCTTAGTAATTGATTAAAAAAAATAAGTTTAATTTTTATCTTTTATTTTTTTACCATTGCGCTTTAAATCATGCTATCTGTATGTGGAATTGTTATTGGTACCAACTTTATGAAACACCCAGTATATTTATAGGCAATACACTAATATATCAATTTATTAAACATGCAAAACGTATTCCAATATAAATGATGGTATCAATCATAATAATCGTAGGCCATAATACATCATCTTTTATAGGTTTATGGTATATTGATCGTCATAATGTCCTTCAAACCTAAATGGATAGTTGATAGGTACATAGGTACAACATTTTCAATCTATCATCGCAGTTGAAAATCTATCTTTAAAGCCTCGTTTGTATGAGGGTGTTAACCTTTTCAATGTTTGATTTCATTCAAATTTTTAGTAATTTCCCTTGAAATTATTTAATGAATACCTACTTTTCGACCGACTTCCACAAAAGGAGGAGGTCCTCAATTCGTCTGTATTTTATTTTATGTATGTTACTCGATATCTCCGCCAAATGTGGACCCATCTTCAAAATTATGTGTTCGATAGAGCTTATTTCAAGGGTGGTCCCATATAAATTTGGTCACGATCGGTAAATTGGAAGTCGGTCAGTTAAGTTTTTAAACTTATGATTATCTTGTCTTCTCTTATTCAAGTATCGGTTCCGTTAACACCTATTACATCAAAAGAAGAATTGACTGATGATTCGCCGTCTAGCGCACTTTAAAGAAAGAAAAAGCAATTTAGATATTATTATCTTTATCCTAATAGAATTAATATTAATAATATAATAGAATATTACAATATGACCTCTGCGCCATCGGCAAAACTTTACATAATGATCCTTACTTATAAAAACAGTTAAGCTGAGAAAATTGTTAAAAATAGTCTGTCACTATTTTCCTTGTGTCACATTGTTTGAAAATAAAATAAATACACCCTAATACACCCATCCGTCACACACATAGTCCTGACCCCACACTAAGATCGAGTCTTGTGTTGTGGGTGAGGGACAGACTATTTTTTACCATTTGCTCAGCTAAACTGTTTCCGACCGCCTTCCAAAAATGAGGAGGTCCTCAATGTGTCTTTTTTTTATTTATGTTACGCGATATCTACGCCGAATGTGGACCGATCTTCAAAATTCTTTTTGTGTTTGATAGAGCTTATTTCAAGAGTGGTCCCATATTTTGGTCACGATCGGATATAAAGTCGGTCCGTTAAGTTTTAAAACTTGTGGTTATTATAAGTAAGGCCCAATATGTAAACACGCTTTTATTATTTTACTATGCAATTGGACCGTGTTGTGCAGAAATGATCCAAGCCACATTTCTTTTTTACATCAATATGGTCTATAATGGCTTAGACTTTAGATCATGTTGGCATCAATAAAAAATGTGGGTTGGATCATTTCTGCACAACACGGTCCAATTGTCATTCGGCATGCGCGCACGTGGACAGCGACCTTGCAGCTTGGTGTATGACAGCCTGTATACAGACACCGTCCATGTGGCACAATGTGTAATAATAACGCACCATGAAGACAATGTTCATAACGAGCGTGAAGGAACATGTTTTACGATGTTTACTTGTACTGTACCTTTTTTATTAGCGAATTAGTCTGCAAAGGTAGAAAGGCAGACGGCTCACCTAATGGTAAGAGGTTCCCACACACAAGAAGAAGAAAAAGAGAATTGGAATAGGGAAGAGACGATTTACAAGTAAAGAGGCTATTGATGCTCTTGAATTTTTACCGAATCGTTATGATGCTCATTACACCCATAATTACAGTGTACACATATGTATGTATGTAGGGGTAGGCAGAAGCGAACTAGAGAATACAACACCCACATTTCGCCGAGCTGATTTCCGTCCCAGATGTGAAAGGGGGCGAGCGTATCGCCATATCGGGCATAAATTCCAGACTCCAGTGTCAAGGCTGATACTTAAAAATCCAATATCACCTTGACGGACTCGGAGATCAAAGTCAAGACCTCAGGACGGTTACCACCACCTCTTATAGCAGTATTATTATAATCTTACTTGTACTGATTCCCATACAAAAAAAACCGGCCAAGTGCTAGTCGGACTCGCGCACCAAGGGTTCCGTACAAACCTGTAAGTATATAATGAATTTCGTAATTTTTCCTTTATCTGTGCTATAAGACGTTGCTTCATACCAAATTTCAAGATTCCTAGTTCACGGGAAGTACTCTGTAGGTTTTGTTTCCTTGCAAGTGTCGAAAATTTGCGGCATAAACGGCTGTATCTTTTGATTACGTTGGCTTAGAAGTTTGATTTTTTCACAGCTCCAAGGGCAGTAGACCTGAGTATTTGATATGAATTTCAGCTTGATACCTCCTCGCGTTCCTGAGAAAAAGGGTCGTGATAGACAGACAGACGGACAACAAAGTGATCCTATAAGGGTTCCGTTTTTTCCTTTTGAGATACGGAGCCCCAAAAACGTAGTAAGATTATAATAGTACTGCTATGAGTTTGTGGTGACCCCACCAGGACGGTAGTCGTACCGCGCACGAAATACCACTAGGCCACCAAGGCAGTCTGCAATGTCATCATCATCATCATCATCATCATCATCAGCATCAGCCATAGGACGTCCACTGCTGAACATAGGCCTCCCCCAAAGATTTCCAGATCGACCTCTACAATGTACAATGTACTTCTACAATGTACTAAACAAAAATTAATTACTCGCTCATACATTTTTATAATTTGCACCCCATTTAAAACCTCTTCCAAACTAAAAACTAAAGCCGAAAAGAAAAATCGCTTCGTCTCGTGTTTTTAAGTTAAATTTCAGACTTTTTAAACCCTTCGCAAGGCGACGCGGTCTTGGATACCTAACGTATAAATTCGCTCGGAAGGTTTTATGTTAAAAGCTTAGCCCCCATTCGCAGGAAGGTTTTTTCAACGTTTGTTAAAAAAGCGTCTCTATATGTCTCTTCATGTTAGTGCTTGAAAATCATTCTTGTCTTGTTTCTAATAAGGTATGTTTCTACAAACCGCCCAACGTCCGCCGTTTAATAAAACGTCGTGTTTTAAAAGTCCCGGCGTTTTAATAACTATATTAGAACTCTATAGTAGAAATGAAGAGTTTAAGGAGCATGTGTGGTGTAACTTTGAAAGATAGAGTAAGAAATAGTTTGGTGAGAGAGTTGTGTGGTTTGAAAGAGGAAATAGTAACGTAAAAAGATCGAGAAAGGGATATTGCGGTGGTTTGGGCATGTAGAGAGGATGGATGAAAGGGGGTTGACAAAGCAAATATATATGGCAAACGTGAATGGTAGAGTTGGAAGGGGAAGACCTCATCAAACTTTCTCTGACCAAGTCAGAGATATACTCGAGAAAGGTCAAGTTAAAAGTACCCTAAACCGTCGTGCATGCATGAAGAATGTAATGAGAATGAATGAGGCGAAAGAGGTATGTAAGGATCGTAGCAAGTGGAAATCCGTTGTCTCTGCCTACCCCTATGGGAAAAAGGCGTGAGTCTATGTATGTATGGATGTATTAGAACTCATTTGTTCCATTTCAACACTTTTCTAACGTAATGTTATAGATGTAGATGTAATGCTCCTTTTCCTTCACACCTTTTCTTGCACATCCTACCTTCCCAACCTGCATACACAACATACTTTCTTGCATTCACACCTTTTCTTGAACAACCCACCTTCCCAATTTTTTTTTTGCTATCGCGGGGAAAGTGTTTTCATACTACTGCCACGCCTGGGGGGAGACGTGACGGTTATGTCGGAGTCACCGGTCTTGCGGCCTAATGCCATAACGCCCGGGAGTGAAACATCCGGGCGCATATCTAGCATTCCTAACCTTTAAAACCCCTGGCACGTGCCCTTCCAGGCCTCTTCCTCATCTTGTTATTCATACTAGACGGTTGCATTAAACTTATACCGTATTTTATTAAAAAAAACGGATATCTTTTGAGCTGTAATACAGTACGTTGAAAAAACTCTTGTGCGAAGTTTAAACTCGAGTTCTGTCATAAGAGGCGTGCCGCGTGTCTGAAAGCGGCCGGGCAGGGTTAGTTTTCTCACAGAGTACCGAGCGCGGGGTAGAAAGCCGAGGCCCGAGACGCTTCCGTTCGGAAGTTTCGCAGCCTTTCACTCCACCACGGCTGTGCTCAACCGCAGGATAGATATTATGCCCGTTACTTATAAAAATATTTTACTGGGCTTATCTGTAACCATATGTTGTCTCTTTCATTTTTAAACAACGTAACGCAGGGAAAAAAGTGACAGGCTATTCTAAGCAAAAAGTTAAGTGAAAATGTATAAGTAAGGCCATATATGTCGCTATATCTCTAGATATATATATGTATATAGCAGCGATAGCTCAGTATAGCAGCGATAGGTCAGTTGGGAATGGTACGGACTGCCGAGACAAGTGTCGGAGGTTCGAGACCAACCCCAAAATGGAGCATACACTTTAGACTTTTCTATTTTAAGTGTATTTTCGACCGACTTCCAAAAAGGAGGAGGTCCTCAATTCGTCTGTATTTTTTTTATGTATGTTACGCGATATCTTCGCCAAATGTGGACCGATTTTCAAAATTCTTTATGTGTTCGATAGAGCTTATTTCAAGGGTGGTCCCATATACATTTGGTAGCGATCGGATTTGAAGTCGGTCTGTTCAGTTTTTAAACTTGTGATTATCATTGTGAAATATCGCTTGCTATAACGGTGAAGAAAAACATCTTGAAGAAACCTGCATGCCCGAAAATTTCTTCGCAGGAAGTTCAAAGGTATGTGAAGTCTACCAACCCGCAATAGGCCAGCGTGTTAGGCTTAGGCCTAACCCCTTTGATTAGTAGAGGAGGCCCTTGCCCAGCAGTGGGACAGTAACATTACAGGGCTAATATTATTTTATTTATATCTCTGGATTACTGTAATGTGTACTCGCGTGCTCTGTGTGATTGGATGTTTTACGTTCACGCGGCTCGGTGATTCGGCTTGGTCGTTTCGGATGTTATTGCTGTTGACGATTCTTATATTCTTAGTGTTTCTTTGTTGTTTTCTTTGTTTACGTCACGTTTTGGTTAATTTATTTAGTACTATTTATGGTCTACTGAGGTGATACATCATCTCAGTAGACCATATCAGAGCACACTCTGATTGCTTATATATGTGTAAATATCTGTGAGAGCTCAAGTTACTATTTCGTAATCGTAAATATACTATCTAAAATATATGGAATGAGTAATACTAACTTATCTGTTCATAAAATAAAGTCTGTAAGTAATCAGTATGTTGACCTTAAGAGGACTGTACACACGAAGTATTTGTGAAAGCGGGGAATAGTGCGCCGGTCTGATGAAGATGGCTGCCGTAATCATTATAATGATAACCATTACGAGTCAGCTTGTGATACGAAGCTTTATACTTTATTTTACATATTAAAGCAATATTTCGTTTAACAAAGTCCCATTTACCCTATGCATTATAATAACTCCCAGAATCGAAATCATGAATATGTATAAAAAATTTGAAACTACCAAGCCGTGATTAATACGAATTGATTATACCTACCTACCTACTTGGAATGTACGTCAGTTGTCTTGTAAATTAATGAATCGTCTTAGTTTTACTCGTGGTGTTATTAATAATGCGTTTCGTTCAGCCCTTTTGTAGCCGGTGTTGTTGAACCTGTGTCGAAAAAACGCACCACAAAACAACAAGTGCAATAATCATTTGTTTCAAAGATGTTTTCGTTTAAAGTCGATTCATTCAAATGAGTGTTCTAATTTAAAAAGGATTATGGTCTGGACTCGACGCGGGAGCGGGACTCCGTCAGGTCGACGCTCGCGTGTGCACCCCGCAGATAATTCACAACGCTTATGAGAATATAAGCGCGATTTTAAAACTTTATGTGTACTCCGCTTTATATAGCGTTTTTACACGATTATTTTTTCTCAAACGATAATTTATATTATCGCTGACATTAAAAAATCTGTCCACTAAGCCGACTAATGTTATATGTTCACAGCCGTGCATCTTGTTGATAAATACGAAAATTGGAATTAACATTCCACGTTTAATATCTCGCCTACATGACGTGAAATAATGGAATTCCAAACGCGGTATATTCGATGTACTCTAGCGCGGACTTAGCCTTCATCATTATGAAAATGGAGATCACGGACCTATAAAAAAGAGGACACTGTCCCGCATATAGTTAAACAGATGCCACAGAGAAGCCACGAACACATCCGCGCCTGTACATAATCACAAGTTTAAAAACTTAACTGACCGACTTCAAATTCGATCGTGACCAAATATGGGACCACCCTTCAAATAAGCTCTATCGAATACAAAACTAAATTTGAAAAGCGCTCCACATTTGGCGGAGGTATCGCGGAACATACATAAAAAAAACAGACGAATTAAGGACCTTCTCCTTTTTGGAAGTATAAGCCACGCACACAAACGCGCCTTTACAAAAGTACTCTACGCGCATACTGACACTCAGTCGCCGCCATTACGAATCGATAGATCGGATAGTCAGAAAACCCTACTACACTTTCAATGTTCCTAGCGCTACGTCCTCTTTTTACTACGTCCGTGACGGAGTCTTCGATGATGTTTCCAATAACATCGGCTTTCGTTTAATTAAATTCTTTATGAATTTCTACATACGGACGAAGGCATTTCTCGTCTCCGACTAATGTCGCATCATTATAATTATAATATTATACAATCATAATGCGTAAGAATAAGGTTCGTCATTAAAGAAAAGGTCGGAGATCGTGGTTCATTTGAGGAGAGAGTTAAAAGAATATCATTAATGATGCTATAAAAAAACCCGCTGAGCACAAATCCATAAACGGAATGATAAATGTCCTTTGGGAAAGTAAGGATGGTTATATCGTCTTCAGTTCGTGAGTGGTAGAGCCACGCTGTAACTGTAACGTCTATAGCACGAATGGGTCGGCTCGACCCGTTTGATACCACTGTCTCACAGAAAACCGACGTAAAGTGGCAGCTTGCTGTCGCGTTTCGTTTCGAGTGGGATTTCCGGTGGGCCATTTCCACCCCTCCCTTTCCCAATCCCTTGTCCCTTCTCTTCCATTCCCTCCTTTTAGGTTGGCAACTCATCCCTGATTTTTTTTGGTCTTGGGTCTATGGGCAGTGGAGATACTTACCATCAAGTGACCCATCTGCTCGTTTGCCAGTCTGTGCTATAAAAAAAAGGACGGTTTATAAGTCGTAGAACCACGCTGTAGACAATTTTCTCTACAGCAAAAATGGATCGGCTCGACTGGTGATTAAATAAATAAATAAATAACACCCAACAGTCACACACATAGTCCTGACCCCAGACTAAGATACTAGTCTTGTGTCGTGGGTGTCACAACACCCAGACCCGAAACAAATATCTGTGGGCCACAAAAACATTTGTGTCGGTGCGGGGATCGAGCTCGCGGCCTGTCGCTTCACAGCCGGCTACTCGCCCGCTGCGCCACGGAGGCTGAACTATGCTGATTACCACTGTCTTCCAAAAAACTAACGTGAAGTTACAAATCACTGGTGCGTTTCGTATGATAATGAGTGATTATCGACCGACTTCAAAAAAAGGAGGAGGTCCTCAATTCGTCCGTATTTTTTTATGTAACGCGATATCTCCGCCAAATTTGGACCGATTTTCAAGATTCTTTTTGTGTTCGATGTTATGATTTATAATCCAAGGATGGTGCCATATTTTGGTCACGATTGGATAAGTTTTGAAGTCGGCCCGTTAAGTTTTTAAACTTGTAATTGTTCCGTTCAGACTGGACGAATTTGGCACTGGATAGGGAGAAGTGGAAGAAATGGGGGGAGGCCTTTGCCCAGCAGTGGGACAATAACGGCTGAAAAAAAAAAAATTGTTGGAGATCTACATACTTCTTCTCAATGCCCATTACTTGTCATGGCATGCATCGGATTGGCTGTTAAGGGTGTTACTTACCATCAGACATCATCTTATCATCTCTTCTGTTTTTACACGCTTTTTATCGCTCCCAGACGTCTGATGACCTTCAAAATCGGCATACCTATCACGGACCGATGACAATACAATAATTTTGAAAAAACTAAAAAAACACGCTTTTATAATACATCTCACAAAAAAAATTAAATAACTTTTCAGTATAATGACTTTGTTCTAGAGTCTAGAGCGATATAAATCATTGTAAAAAGCGTGGGGTTCTAAATATAAAATGTAACAAATATTCTATAATGTTGTGAAAGCACCCCACTTTTTTTATTTGTTTTTTAAAGTATTATTTATTGTAAGCTATAAAACAAAAGAATATAAATAATAATAAATAATAAATAAATAAATAACACCCAACAGTCACACACATAGTCCTGACCCCACACTAAGATACTAGTCTTGTGTCGTGGGTGTCAGGAACTACGAGAGACTTTCGGTCTCACAACACCCAGACCCGAAACAAATATCTGTAGGCCATACAAACATTTGTCTCGGTGCGGGGAACGAACCCGCGGCCTCTCGCTTCACAGCCGGCTACTCGCCCGCTGCGCCACGGAGGCTGTCAACCTCCTCTATATCTCTATACCTCCTCTATATCCTCTATACCTCTATATCTCTCATACAAGGTGCAGTATCGACATTAATATGCAAGCTTAGATTAACCTAGCGTCTAATTCAATTGATATGTTATAAAGCGACAATTAGCCCTAAAGCCGCTGTATGGGAGCGGTGCTCGAGTAGGGCCGATGATCCGCTAATATATTGTGATCGATTATTGCACCTCCCGAGTCGTTTATTATCAATTCCGTACAGTCATCTAATGAAGTATTCAGGGCTCGACGTCGCGAGATCTCGATTCTCGCGCCGATGCCAGTCGATGCGGCTTAACAAATCATCTTTACCCCATTGTGAGGGGATTATAGAGTGTTACGTTGTTATTTTACATATCGTCGTTGTCAAATCAATATCTGTTATGTGCTTAAAGTAAAATTTTGAGATACGGAGTTAAAATATTGTCATATAAAACAGCTCTTAAACATAAGCTCACGCCTGTATCCCCGAAGGGGTAGGCAGAGGCGCACTAGTGAACTAGAACACCCACATTTCGCCGAGCTTAGTTCCGTCCCAGATGTGATAGGGGGCGAGTCTATCGCCATATCGGGCACAAATTTCAGACTCCGGGCTGATATGGAAAAATCCAATATCACTTTGCCCGACCCCGGGGATCGAACCCGAGATCTCAGAACCGTAGTCGTACCGAAATACCACCACGCCACCGAGGCAGTAAAACAGCTATTGACAGCATATATTATATAGTTTTTTTGGCCCGATGTCGTCGATAGGTTCTATGTCCTGTCAGCAAAGATATTTAATATTAACTAACTATAGAGGGCTTAGAGGGGCTATCAAGTAAGTTTCTATACAAAAAAATTGATTTCAAACTTCAGTACCGCCATCAACCAGTTATTACAATGCGAGGGCTATTATTATAATTGACACCATAGAATGTTTTGTGAATGGTTAAGAATCACGTAAGATAAGTTTATTCTCTCAATATCATTTCGCTGGCCGGCCTGGCGCGTGTATATTTCAAAATAAACTACGCGACTTATGACCTCTAGGTCATAATTTTTGGATCACAAGTTTTGTGCTGTTGTCCCGTCTATATACTGTTGAATGTCTTTGCCTGTCAGCAAAACGCTCGATAAGTTTCCGTTAATATTTTTTTTCTTTCTACCTGCCCTTATTCCGCTTTAATGTGAGGTAAGCTCAACACACTTTTTCAAGCATAACATTTGCGACCGGCTGTCTGCCTGACGCCAACGATCCAGTCCCGGACAAATCAAATTAGAAAAATCACTTTACCCGATATGGGAAACAAACCCAGGACCTCCCGGTACACAGCCCTTATATGCTGTTACTAAACCAAAGAGGTGACTATCACAAAATAATTTTGGAAATAATGTAGGTACGGCCCATATGGAATTATCTCACGATATTTTTAACTGTGTTTTAGCTCTGAATTCTTCTACCTCTATATATAGACGTATAAACTGACTGACGTATCAGCGTGCAGCCGAAACTATTGGAACTAGGAATATGACATTTTACACACGGCTTCCTTATAATGATGTAGGCGTGCACTAATAAAGTTTTTTTTAAAATTCATCCCCGTGTGTTTTCTTTGTGAATTATCGCTTGCTTCAACGGTGAAAGAAAACATCGTGACCTGCATACCCGAGAATTTCCTCACAAGAATTTCGAAGGTATGTGAAGTCTACCAACCCGCATTAGGCCAGCGTAGTAGACTAAGGCCTAACCCCTCTCGTTAGTAGAGGAGGCCCGTGCCCAGCAGAGAGACAGTAATATTACAGGGCTAATATTATTATTGCTCATTTATTTCAGTTAATCTTTTTTTACATCTTTAAGTATAAATATGTACCTCTAATATAAAAGAAAATACATTTAAAAATAGAAATAAAAAATATATTATTATTATTATATCATCCCCCTAAGTCGGTGTAACGGGGTATTAAAGTTTGTATAGAGAAGCTAGTTTTAATACATCTGTAGAAACTATTTGAGCATATTGCGGCTTCATCGACGCTCTTCCTTACAATGTCGTCGGCTTATTTCGAACCGTTCCACTATGATTGTAATTTATAGTCAGTTTACATTCGACGTGCGTTGGATTCGTTACGCCGAGCGCAAATACTATTCAGAAGCGAATGCTTCATGATAGTACGAATATCTTAGATAGATGAAGTTAGAAGCTGTGGGTTTAATTACTTGTACGTATTCTGCGTATAAGAAATGTATAGTTTTAAGTATGTTTATAAATTTACTTATATTGGAATCCATACACACACATGCACTCACTCACTCACTCACTCACACACACACACACACACACACACGCACGCACGCACGCACGCACACACACACACACACACACACACACACACACACACACACACACACACACACACACACACACACACACACACACACACACACTCACACTCACACACACTCACACTCACACTCACACAAACACACACACACACACAAAACTTACTTACGTGCACGCACACAGTAGTATTGGTTTGGCATCTGTCGGACGCCAAGGGGTCTGGATGAAAATCAGCGTCAAGCACCTAGTGCTTGACATATGCTGATCTAGATCCTTTTGGCATGGTTGTGGTGGGACATATATTATCATCCACATGTGTGGGTGATCTGGTAATTGATATTTAATAACAAGGAACATACATATAAATATCTGTATAATTAAATATATGTTTCTACGTCTTGTACCTGTACGCCACCACACTTGTGTCAATAAATGATTCTTTCTTTCTTTCTCTCTTAATAGTTTCGTTTCTCGTTTTAGGGTCAGAGTTCGTATTTGTTTTCAATTTCGTAAGGCTCCTTAATGATCTCTCTGTCGCAAATATGTCATTAGCGATTTCGAAATATTGTTGAAAGCGTAAAAATGAATGACTTGTTTTAATATCACATGCATAATCATTCATGTCACGATTTCTAGATATTTGTTAAAATCTAATAAAATAAATCAAATACCCAACAGTCACATACATAGCTCCTTACTTATAAAAAAAAATACGCGCTGCTTATCTTTAACCATAGGTTGTCCCTTTCATTTTTAAACAATGTAACGCAAGGTAAAAAGTGACAGACTATTCTTAGCTAAAAGATAAGCGAAAATGTTTTTATAAGTAAGGCCCATACTCCTGATCCCACGCTAAGATACGAGTCTTGTAGTGTTAAGAACTACGATAGACTTTCGGTCACATATCACCCAGACCTGAAATGTATGTGGGCCACACAAACATTTGCCTCGGTGCGGGAATCGAACACGCGGCCTCTCGCTTAACAGTCGCCAACCACGGAGCCTGTCTGCCATTAACAGTTATGTGGTTAAAATAAATATGGTAACTATTCCCAAGATAGATTAAACACTAATGACCTTTAATATCTATTGATCCAATCTTAATTTACAGTCAGTATGATTTATACTATTCAGCGTTGTATTATTTTTATTAATGAGTCCGTTATTTTTTTCTAACCGTCCATCGTTGACCGCAAGCCAAAACTGTCCGGACCAAAGAGATTTAATATCACTAACTATAGAAGGGGTTATCAAGCAAGTTTCCATACAAAGAAATTGATCTCAAACTTCAGTACCGCCATCAACTACTTATTACAATGCGAGGGCGATTATTACAATTTACATCCTAGAATATTTTGTGAATGGATAAGAATACATACATACATAGAATCACGCCTTTTTCCCATAGGGGTAGGCAGAGAAAATGGATTTCCACTTGCTACGATCCTTACATACCTCTTTCGCCTCATTCAGTCTCATTACATTCTTCATGCATGTACGACGGTTTAGGGTACTTTTAACTTGACCTTTCTCGAGTATATCTCTGACTTGGTCAAGAATCACGTAAGATAAGTTTATTCTCTCAATATTATTTCGCTGGCCGACCTGGCGCGCGTATATTTCCGAGCGACTTATGACCACTGGGTCATAACTTTTGGATCACAAGTTTTGTGCCGTTATCCTGTCTATATACTGTTGAAAGTCTTTGGTCCGAACCGATGCTATTAAGTGACGTCAAATTATAATTTAAGATCTAATTATTGGATACATTCTCCGTAGACTACGGCTAGTCTGTGATGCTTCAAGGTCGAAATATTTTTTTATATATTCAGTTTCAAATAAACAACGGGATAATAATTAGACACGCGATTTTTTTTATTCTACCATTTTTACTGTATGTTCGGAGTTATTTATGTTCGTTTAAAAGCTTGTGTTTCGCGATGAGATATGAATGTTAAACGTTTGTGTGAAAGAATATTGAAAGTGGTATTAGCGCTGCTGTTATTGATTTTCATAATATTGTGGCTGCGGGCTATTAACATTATGGTAAATTAACCTTTGGTGTGTACAATAATAAACACGCCTTGAAAATGAAATACGAGCCTCAATTAACCCTCAATTTTCATTACGACGTGCTGTACTGGGTACAAACACAACTCTTTTACTTACAGCATTTTTATTCGTTGTCATTATACTTTTATGGTAGTAGTAGAAGCGATAGCTCAGTTGAGAATGATACGGACTACGGACTGCAGATGTGAGTGTCCGAGGTTCGGGACCAACCCCAAAAAGAGCATGAACGAAGTTCATGCTTCAGACACACTTAATTTCAAGTGTATTAATTGTGAATTATCGCTTGCTATAACGGTCAAGGTAAACATTGTGAGGAAATTTGCATACCCATTGAGATTTTTCCCTCAAGAATTCGGCAGTATGTGAAGTCTACCAACCCTCATTATGCCATCGTGGTAGATTAAGGCCTAACCTCTCTCATTATTAAAGGAGGTCTGTGCCCAGCAGTGGGATAGTAATATAACATGCTTATATAATTATTGTGATATTGGATTTTTCCATATCAGCTCGGAGCCTGGAGTTTGTGCCCGATATGGCGATAGGCTCGCCCCCTATCATATCTGGGACGGAACTAAGCTCGGCGAAATATGGGTATTCTAGTGCGCTAGTGCACCTCCGCCTACCCCTTCGGGGATACAGGCGTGAGTTTATGTTAATGTTATAATTATTGTCTTTTATATTGCTAAATCTGGTCAATCTGGAGATATTTGGGGGAGGCCTATGTCCAGCAGTGGACGTCCTATGGCTGATGATGATTTGCTATAATACATATATGATATTGCTATAGGGAACATGAATCTAACAGGAACGTGCCCATATACGTCACAAAACATCATTTTTCATGTGTCCCGCAGCTCTGCAGAGTAATGGACACCCGCTGGGTTTGATTTCATAATTTTCACCGAGTGTTTTCTATAGGCGCGAACAGATAAAGCTGTCGTAGGTGAAAGCCGATACAGTGTTGCATTTCCCGACGTTCTTACACTCCAGTCTCGATTCGAATGGTGTGTGCCAAGCTATGACTATGAGCGATTTATAACAAAACATAACATAAGCTCACGCCTGTGTCCCCAAAGGGGTAGGCAGAGGCGCACTAGCGAACTAGAATACCCACTTTTCGCCGAGCTTAGTTCTGTCCCAGATGTGATAGGGGGCGAGCCTATCGCCATATTGGGCACAAATTCCAGACTCCGGGCTGATATGGAAAAATCCAATATCACTTTACCCGACCCGGGGATCGAACCCGAAACCTCAGAATCGTAGTCGTACCGAAATACCACCACGCCACCGAGGCAGTCGATTTATGTTTTAGATTATTTATGGATTGAATGTAGAAACGAAAACAGCAGGTATCTAAAGTGACGACCTCTAGTCAATAGATTAATGTAGCTTAGTACATGAAGTAATGAAGCAAATAAAGCTAACAACAGCTAGCTTTATTTGTTAATCGACCAACTTGCAAAAAGGAGAAGGTCCTCAATTCGTCTGTATTTTTTTTAAATGTATGTTATGCGATATATCTACCAAATGTGGAGCGATTTTCAAAATTCTGTGTTCGATGGAGCTTATTTCAAGAGTGGTCCCATATAAATCTGGTCACGATCGAACAAGTTGAAGTCTGTTAAGTTTTTAAACATATTTTTTGGTGTCTTTTTATGTACGTTGTGATAGCACAAACTATGTCTTTCTTTTATTCTTCTTTCTGAAATCAACAACTTGGTTTTTAGACGTTAATTGTTTTGAACATATTATTTTGGCGATTTGGTCTATTTTTGTCGCAATCACGATAACCGCACGTAATTTATCATATTTTTTACAGTTTATCCAAATTGTTTATACGGATGACTTTATCTTACCTCGTTATCATTGTTTTATCTGTGTTGCATGGAAGGTGTGACCTCAACAAGGGTGTGGCCATTAATCAAAATTACTGAGCTTTTTAATGTTTTAGAGGACGGTTAATTAAGGAAACCTTTCTTGTGATTGAACAAAGTCGAACAATTCGAGAAATTGGTTGCTAATGAATTCTTTTCACTATCTTAATGGATCCGATATCGTTAAATATAAATGAATGTTGACGAATTTCCACTGGTCTGATCAAAATTAACTTAAAGAAAGTTATGAATCCATCAACCAATTTAACGTAGCGAAAGGAAATTTCTTTTAGGCTAGTCAGTATTAATATTGCCATATTGTTATAACATGTTGAAGATAATTCCTTTTTATATTATGCAATTGTATTTTGAGGATTTTGACGGGAAGTCTGACAGGGTGGGCGTCGGTTGTTAAAATTATTTTATATTATTCTTTAGAGCTGTGTTTGATGGTTTTTAAGTGATGTGGTTTAATGCATCAAACTGTAGTGAAAATATACAGTATAATGTGGAAACATTTTAACCGGCGATCTTTGATGAGTTTTACTTGGTGCGTTGGTTGGCTTTGTTCGGTCGATTCGTCGAGTGAAGGTCATCTGAGGGGCACCGCGTTGGAAGGAATTACCGCCGTAATCCCAGCAGGACCTTGAGACCATCCACATCTGGGTCTCATAGTAATTGTGAAAACATAATTGCTCTATATACTTTGACATTGGCTAAATCATCGCAAATGTGTCGAAGCCATTATTTTTAAAAGAAGAAGAAGAATTGTTAATTATTGATATTATTATCAGCTTATTTATACTAAACATCATTTATCGTAGTTATTTTTGAACGGTATAGAAATTGCGTTATCATACTAATACGAGGTCGTATACGGATCAACTTGTTGCAAGATGTTCCGATAGCAATAAAACTGTACATTGTACAGTGTACGGCATGGATTCGGCTTAAAAACAATACGATACGATGTTATCGTGTACTGTAATTGTACCAATGAATAGAGTCCTTTGTATTATAGACGTGCTTTGACTAGTCGTTACACTTTTAATGCTGACTGGTTTAATGTTTGAGCGATGTGGACGTGTTGTATATTTTTGATGAGTAATAGCCGTGTCATTAGAAATCTAATGTACCTGTACATTTTACAACTTGTAGATTGTGTTTGAGATGATCAAATATAACAGTTTAACTAAACTGCTTTTCAAACTACAGCATAGACGTGGCGATTGGGGTTTTTGAAGACTTTTTTTTAAATTATTATTATTACATACATACATAATCACGCCTGTATCCCCGACGAGATAGGCATAAGCGAACAAACGAACTAGAACAAGGCATAAGCGAACGAGCGAACTAGAACAAGGCATAAGCGAACACGCGAACTAGAACACCGAAATTTCGCCGAGCTTATTTCCGTCCCAGATGTGATAGGGGGCGATTCTATCACCATATCGGGCACAAATTACAGACTCCGGGTGTATAATCAGTAGAAAAACTAAAATAACTACCTGACCCCGGGTCGAACTCAAAACCTCAGGACCTTAGGCGCATGTGATGCCGAGTACACACCATCTGAACGAACGTGACTTCGCGCAAACACGAAAATGCAAAAGGGTCCTTATATTAAAGTCCTTTAAAAGTTTAATTGTTTTTGTACCTTAAAAAGAGAAATCAATAAAAAAAAATCAAGTCTTTTTTCAATATTAAAATATGGTTAAGTAGCGTTGCATTTTTTTAATAAAGACGATTTTGTTTTTTTTTTGTGGCCCTTTTGTATAGAAGCAGCGATATGTCAGCTTATGATTTGCACATCGCGTCGATACCCATACTCGTACGCGGTAACACCGGTCGTCTGACGCACAGCGCGGCGCACTCGGCTTCACGAGAGCGGTATGAAAGTTACCTTGCAGCTCTCACGGCTCGGCCGATTCCCTCCGACGCTCGTTTGCCAATAGATAATACTGTTGCTGCTGATATCGATACAAGATTTTATATTATATATGTTTTTTATACACGCAACAGTCACACATCTAGTCCTGACCCCACACTAGGTATAACCTGTATCGTGGGTGTCTGAGACTATGAGAGACTTTCGGTTAAGACCGACACATTTCGCTTACACCACCCAGACTTGAAACAAATATCTGTGGGCCACGCAAACAATTGTCTCAATGCGGGAATCGAACCCGCGGCCTCTCGCTTCACAGCCGGCTGCTCGCCCGCTGCGCCACGGAGGCTGTCAAATTTTTCAAAATGTCTGATTTGGGCAGTATTATGTTTCAGTAAAGTGGGAAATACGTTTAGTAAAGATTGGATTAGTCTGTATAAGTGAAAGCGCGAGAGGCTTATGCCCAGCAATGGGCAAACAGAAGCTGACGATAATTATGATGATGAAGTAAAAATTTCGGATTCACTCGTTGACTCAGCGTCTAAATCAAATTATTGGAACCGCTAAGTCGAAATTATCAACAAAGCTTTTTTATGTTTCTTTGTAATTCAACCCTCAAAAGGGGCAAAACGGGGTTCGAAGATTGAAAACATTATATAAGCTCACGCCTCTATCCCCGAGGGGTAGGCAGAGGCGTACTAGCCAACTAGTACACCCACATTTCACCGAGCTGAAGATTAGAAGATTAAAAGAGGGGATTTAGCTGTTATTGTTGAAATAAATAAATTTCGACTAAAGCTAATTGTTGGATTTTATATTGGGATTTTTGTCGTGGGAGATCACCTAAAACATTTGGCCAACGATCACTCGAAATAAGTACGGCACACCCAAAATTATTTTTAGATTATCTCCCCCACGGGTAAAATATGAATTGTTTTGCATTAGCCGTGTGGGTGTTAATAATAGTGACAAATATTAAGTCATTAGGTTTATCTTCGAGAAACAAAACATCATTAAAGCATAAATTGCGTCGATATTTTTGTGGAAATTTACTGGTGTATAACATTACCTAAAGATAAAATTTATCTTTTTATTTATAGTGGTAGTCCACGATGCCTGTTGAATTCTCCTTTAACCTCTCGTATTATAATATTGCCCTTCGTATAATTTTGAGTAGATCAATTGATTAACATTGATTGCTTTCTTTAGATTGAGTTCTCCGACTCAGCATCAGCTCGGAGTCTGGAATCTCTGGCCGATATGGCTATGGGCTTGCCCCCTATCACGGCTGAGAAGGAAATTAGCTCGGCGAAATGTGGGTGTTCCAAATCACTAGTTCGTCTCTACCTAACCCTTCCAAGAGACAGGCGTGAGTGGTGTATGTACCTTCATTTGTATATAAAAGCTGATGGGTTCGATATATATAATGTGATTGTGTAACTCGAATAGCATGTTTGTTTATTGTGTCAGCGTTGAATAACACCATGTTATATACCATGGAAGGAGAACACAATACACATGACGTTGAATCCACATGAAGGTATTTAGTATAACAGAGACAGAAATGAGGATCGAAAGATCAATAATGAAGAAAGATGGTACCAGGTGTGCGTTCCCGTGGACGGCCCATATGTACCTACTGGTTAGACGTCCTGGAGGAAGATATGAGAGCCATTCATTAGGAAGGATGGTCAAGACCGGTTGAAGTAGAAGCGTTTAAGTAGGAAGGCGGGCCCTGGCAGAAGGCCGGTATAGCGCCAGACAGAAAGAAAGAAAGGAAAGACACAGACTCAAGACTCTTGAGCATCTTCCACAGTAAGGCCATTGACACTCATATCATCCTCCATAACGTTCAGCCAGCGCTTCTTGGGTCGTTCGCGGGGACGCACCCCTGGTACGATCTGGTCCAGCCACCAGACATGAGGATAAATACCAATCGGCAACCTATAGCGTTCTCGACCTATAATCCCGCGCGAGTATCCCCTCCCATCCGTTATAAACGGCGACACGTTCGCAAAAATATTTACCAATAAACGTGCGATATTTGAACGCGTTAATCATTCTAAAGCGTATAATAAACATATAGCGCTAACATTATAATTCAATGTTACGGCCACGAGTCGGTATACGTATGGCGGCGCGAGCGCAGCTCGAAGGTGCCCCCAACCTTAACAGTCACTAACGTAAGGCACGTTACAGCCGTTTTGCACTTTTTTATTTTACACAAAAATCATTAAACAGCATTGTTTTTTGGGGTTAGGACTTTGTCTGATCGGAGTTCTGATTACGAGAGGACTGACTGACGTAATGGCTTGTATGAGGAAAAAAGTTAAAATCAACCATTTTATTAGAAGTGTTTTAATGCGTCGCACGGCCCTCCTCTATGCCCTCTACTAATTTGTTTTAGGGCAACTTTCAACACTTACATAAATATTAAATATATGAATGACGTGTAAGTTAAATCCAGTTTAAGACTAACTCTAGATTAGTAATAGTGCTGCACTAATTTAATATTAATTTTCGGTAGTTCCGTAAATATACACAGTATCTCCAAAAATATACACGTTAATAATCACCAAGTAGATTAAACGTCACGCGTCCCTTTGTAACTAAGGGCGCGGTGGTGACGCGACGTGGCGTTAAATTTGATCGCGGCCTCAGTGCCTAGAAGCCGCCCACCACGAGCCACTTCAGACTCGAATGTGATTAGCGATTACCCGGTCACTGTCCCTAGAGCGAATACAATAGACTTGAATTAGGCCGTGTGAATATGCCCCTTACTTATAAACATATTTAAGCGCGGATTATCTTTAACCATAGGTTGTCCCTTTCCATTTTTAAACAGTGTAACGCAAGGAAAAAAGTGACAGGCTATTCTTAGCAAAAAGTTAAGCGAAAATGTTTTTATAAATAAGGCTATATCTACAATGTTATTGTAGGTTAATGATATGAAGTAGTTATAAAAATTGTTAATTAAAACTAACTTTTACTGTGTTTGCCGCACACTACGATTGCTGCTTACACCATCCTGATCGCCATCAATATAATATACCCTAGATGCACAGTTCTTTGCAAATATCCTCCTAAAAGGTGGTCTCAGGAATAAAACAAACAAAAATATCACAAGTTCTAATTAAATCAACACAAATATAACCCTATGCACGTATAATAAAGTAGCTTTTTAACGAAATGAGCAAGCGTTCTTAAATTTTAATTTTGAAATTTAGAATTCCATCGGCGTCGGACTGTATGCAAAACGAGTGCTTAAGCACTCCTTTGCTGTCCCATTTTCCGAGCGTCAACTGTGCATCTAGGTAATTAATATATCGATGCTGGACGCCTACTATTTAAGATGATTCGTCGGTGCATTGCCAGTTAAGGAAAGAATAGTTGATAATATTTTAAATGTATGTCGTATCAATTTATAAATACCACAAGCAAAACATGTTTTATAACACTACTTTACGGGGAAGGATATATATTATAGCGATGAGGAAGGAAAAAACACTTGAAGAAGATAAGGCTGGCGGTCTCTACAGGTGTCATATTTGAATCGTGGGTGAGATTTCATGGTCATACACATAGGAACTTTCCAAACGATCATTTACCACCATTATCATAGAAAAAGCGGATACATTAACCTTACCGCGGTGTTCATAAAAGATTGTCTTATCTAATCCTTTGTAAAACTATCAAATATAGTCGGAAGGCCGCGCGGCAGATAAGATGCGAGCTTTATGAACCACTGTCGAGATTGTTCCGCTATCATAGTTAGGCCGATAAGGTCTCGTGGGAGTTGGGACTAGGAGGTCATCTTTATCTCCTTCCTTATTTGATTTCGGCTCGTCTCCCCTTTTCGTATGAGCAACGACTGCTTGATAAGATATTGTTTAAGCGCTGGTCGAGGTGAATGGACTGTGGTTTGGGTTCTTGTGTGATTGAAACATCTGTTAAGGACTAGGGGATTTACACTCGTTAACTAGACGTCACGTAGCCGTTCATAAAAAATTAAGCTGAAACGTTTCTGCAACGTACACCGTGTGTTGCATCTCCGAAGAGAAGATTACGACAAAATAGTCAATGTAAGAGTACAGGACTATGACAATTTTTTGTATTGTTTTTAAGTTATTTTAATACTGAACGTTGATATTCAGTAAGCGACAGTATTTCAATAATAATAAAGTCGTGAATAAAAGAAACGTATTTCATTTAAATATTGAGTTATACGACTTCACGAGTTTGCTGGTTAAAATTCGTGAATTGACGAGTGATTTCTGTTAATTTTGTTGTGCAAAAAGTGGACTTCCTTTCATCATTTTTCCTAGCACTTTTTACTTGGGGATAAAGTTTTTCGAGTCTAAATCTAAATAAAGAGATGTTATTTTTTGTTCAGTAGATTTGGGTAGAATATCCGATGTTGGTAAAAGTACGTTTATTTAACAAAGTGATTGGCATTCTGTTGGTTTTATAACTTTTTCTGTATAAATCTGACGTTGTTTAGCAGACGGATGAAACAGATCAGTCTTTTGGTGATTTTATTTCTTTGATTTTATTAACAACATTCGTAACCTCGATGAGGAAATTAGTAGTACATTTTGTACTGCTCCGAGTATTATGTTTAGTAAAATTCATTTTGTCAGGAAACATAAGACCACTTATTACAATAACAACACACTTAAGTGCCCACTAATCATACTAATTACACGATATTAATGAAAACGAGTGAATACATGCCCTAAAGCGGCCGTCCAATCCATCTAAATCCAACAAGGTCCCCCAACCGGGCACTGTAAACACTTTCAAGGTCAATATCTGTACAAACGTAACCCAGACGGAAATAAACTCGATTCGGCTCCTGGCGTTCAATAGGACGTCGGTACTCGGTGATATAATAGCCCCCCGGACATTCGGCAAGTGGAGGTCGGCCGGGCCACGTGATGCCGGTTGCTCTACGCGTTTTTCTATGGTAAGATGGGAGCATGGTTACATTTTGCCATCGATATAATATTGCTCTGTGGTGTAGTTAGTATAGGCAGTGACATTGAGTTTTTCAGTATCAGTCCGGAATCTGGAATTTGAGCCCGAAATGTGACGGAAATGGGCTCAGCAAAAAGTGGGTGTTCTAGGTCTCTAGTTCTCCTCTGCTTACTCTTTTCGGGATACGAGCGGGTGTCTATGTACATATGTAGATTACTCCATTTTTGTTTGAAGCATAACAGATGTTTTTTTCTGCCCTTATCCCACCTTAAAGTGGGGTCGGCGCAATACACTTTTTCAAGCATGTTGCAGAGACGATTTGGCTTTTATTACCGGCCGCCTGCCTGACATCAACCTCCTCTGAGGGATCCAGTCCCAGACAAATTAATTAAGAAAATTTGCCTTTCCCGACCTGGGAATCGAACCCAGGACCTCCCAGTCCACAGCCCATACATGCTGCCAGTAGACCAAGGAGGCGGCTACAACAGAAAATAATACAAACAATAAATAATTCTAGTATAGAACAGGAAAATTATGTTAAAGTAATAACGGATGTATCGGTTATGGGATATAAATTTTGATTGGCCAGCTGAAAAGAGGGACGTAGTTCACTGGAAAGTTTCATTGAATTAATCGACATAGTGTCATAAACAATCATAACCTTAATTAATATCAATTAACAGCAATCAGCGAAAACGGAGCAGTCTTGTACTACACTTGCGAAATTAATTCCCAGACGTTTACTTGCGGAAACAGACGCGCCGACGCCGCTTTCAAACGTAATTGGCAACGACGTTTTTGTACTTGTCAAGGCGGTTTATAATTATGAAGAAGGTACCAAAAATTGTGTGTTTATTGTTCACAAAAAGTCTGTAAAGGAATTGTAATGTAGCCGGTTAAACAACTACAGTATAATAAGCTACGAAGTATAGTTATTAGAAAATTCATATTTAACATACATATTTAAATATAACATTGTATTCATCTTTAATTTTGTTTTCAACTTCAGGTCGATCTGGAAATCTTTGGGGGAGGCCTATGTTCAGCAGTGGACGTTTTTAATAAATATTCCACATTCAGACTTTATCAGTATCATATTAACTAATTTAATCATCTTGTCTCAAAACCATGCTTAAGATGAATATGGCGTAAATCTCTCCGTATAAATGACCAGTATAAGAATTAATTTTAGTTTCTTCTTTGATATGTAAAGCTTTACAGGCGACATTTTGCGCTTTCCAAACCCAACCAAAAGATACCATTATCACAATCACCAGTCGTAAGATGTCGCCGGGATCCATAGTTTATCACTAACTGCAAAGTTGTCTGAATCCAAGAGCGTCGTGTAACCTCCATCAGGTCGCCCGTCTGTCTAATGGGAGGTCATTCTACATTGTATTTGTACTGACATTAAGGTCTATTCAGCCGTTTCAGTACATTGTAGTGAAGGACGATTCCAATATCTATTCTGATGTCGTTGTTTGTCTTCTAAAGGGATGTTATGGTTATGTCATGTTACTACAACTTAGTTTTTTTCGTGAAATTCCTATTTGTCGGGATTTTTACTAAGATACCGATAAAAGTCTGGTCTGAGAGAGATCGGGTCTGGATTGTGGTGTCTGTGTCCTTTAACTTTATAAGTTTTAGTCTCCAGGCGTGATTCATTATCAAATATCTAAATGCATTATACCAAAAAGGCGAAAATCGAAAATTTTAAATTGGTTTATGAAACTTCTTTTTGGGGTGTGGTCAATAATCTCATAATCATGTCATGTTGTTAGTCGTTACATCCGTGGTGGTAATAAAAATGCTGTCTGCTAATAAACGTTGTATAACTTTGTAACAATACGTAGAATATTCTTAGTCATACAACGTCTTGGCTTAAATTTTGTGATGACATTTAGAGTTCTGTATATCAAATACCAGAATAATCGCAATCCATTATGATCTTCAATGCTTATGTTAGCAGGGAATGTCCTGTGGTTGATGATGATTATCATCGTCAAAGTTTGAGAACCAACTTATGATATTATTTTAGCTTCATGAATTGTGGAGAACATTCTCCGTGAGATGACCTCTATTTGTGTTTCATCATTATTTTTAGACGGTAGCGTAACTGGCTGATTAGTTGATTGCAGTTCATGTTAATTTTAGACTACAGTTGTTACCGTACCGTTCTGCAATTTAGTCAAATTGTAAATCAAGAAAGTTTTATGGTATCAGACAAAGTACCTTCGACATTAATTATATCTGTTCTAATTACTTTATGTATAACAACTAATAAAGTAATACAGTAGCCGCGTGTACCTACGTTCCATTAAATTGCTTCATCACTAAATTATGCAGGCGACTTTCTAAGATTATGACAGGCGTGTATGAAGTGTTTTTAATTGATACCGCCTCGGGCGTTGCGTGCCCGACCTAGAAAGTGTGAAATGGATAACTCGTAACAAACCTTTTACGGTCTGTATGATTAATTTTATTTTAACCTTTTAACTGTGGGGAACAAATGTACATGGTAGATATTGAAGCGATGTACGTTTATAATTTAATTGATATTTTCATTTCGAATAACTGATCTGCTCTGGCTTTATGATTATGATCATTATCATCGGGATGATATAACTGTTTGGAACTCACATGAAGTCGCAACTAGCAACAAGGATTTTTGTAAGATAAGTGAAGATTACTAGAGACCTAAATCAACTTCTCCGATTCTAACACGTTAATTCTTTGTTCTGTTATCTGTAATCGGTAACGTACTCGTGATTATTCTAGTATTATAGGCGTTCGTGGACGGTAGTTATCAGTTACCAAACCGTGAGCCACTTGCTGGTGTCCCAAATCAATAAAATAAAAACATGCCAAATTGTAATGTTATTTGGGTTGTTTTTATTTGACTGCCTCCGTGGCACAGCGGACGAGTAGCTGGTTGTGAAGCGAGAGGCTGCGGGTTCGATTCCCGCATTGAGACAAATGTTTGTGTGGCCCACAGATATTTGTTTCAAGTATGGGTGTTGTGAGACCGAAAGTTTCTCATAGTCTCTGACACCCACGATACAGGTTATACACATATTACAAAAATTGTAACAGCCTTCGTGGCGCAGCGGGCGAGTGGTTGGCTCTGAACAAGAGGCGGCAGGTTCGATTCCTGTACTAAGACAAATGTTTGTGTGATCCACAGATATTTGTTTCGGTTGTAGGACAAGTCCCTCGTAGTTCTTGATACCCACGGTACAGGTTAACCTAGTGTTGGGTCAGGACTAGGTGTGTGACTGTTGGGTGTGTGTGTGTGTGTGTGCGTGCGTGCGTGCGTGCGTGTGTGTGTGTGTGTGTATGTGTGCGTGCGTGCGTGCGTGCGTGCGTGCGTGCGTGCGTGTGTGTGTCTGTGTGTGTGTGTGTGTGTGTGTGTGTGTGTGTGTGTGTGTGTGTCTCTCTCTCTCTCTCTCTCTCTCTCTCTCTCTCTCTCTCTCTCTCTCTGTGTGTGTGTGTGTGTGTGTGTGTGTGTGTCTGTGTGTGTCTGTCTGTGTGTCTGTGTGTGTGTCTGTGTGTGTGTCTGTGTGTGTGTCTGTGTGTGTGTCTGTGTGTGTGTCTGTGTGTGTGTGTGTGTCTGTGTGTGTGTCTGTGTGTGTGTCTGTGTGTGTGTCTGTGTGTGTGTCTGTGTGTGTGTCTGTGTGTGTGTGTGTGTCTGTGTGTGTGTCTGTGTGTGTGTCTGTGTGTGTGTGTGTGTCTGTGCGTGCGTGCGTGCGTGCGTGCGTGCGTGCGTGCGTGCGTGTTTGTGTGTGTGTGTGTGTGTGTGTGTGTGTGTGTGTGTGTGTGTGTGTGTGTGTGTGTGTGTTTATTATCTGCGTTGTAAAGCTTCAAGATTTTATACATCAACTCATATTATTTCGTAAAATGCAAATTCTCCTATCGGCGCCACTTTGAATGGCTCCGACATCGGCACGTTGCAATAATGAGTATATTATATTTGTATCGGACGTTTACATACTGAATTAAAGAGCAAATGTTTTTGAGTTAGGCTGAGATCTATAGAGCGAACTTCGACTGAGTCTGAGTCAAAGAAACGAACTCAGTGAGGATTGACAGCCTCCATGGCGCAGTGGGCGAGTAGCCGGCTGTGAAGCGAGAGACCGCGGCTTCGGTTCCCGCATTGACACAAATGTTTGTGTGGCCCACAGATATATTTTTCAAGTCTGGGTGTTGTAAGACCGAAAGTCTCTCATAGTCTCTGAGACCCACGATACAGGTTATACCTAGTGTGGGGTCAGGACTAGGCATGTGACTTTTGGGTATATTATTATTATTATTTGGAATTTTTAAATCGATGTTTGACTTAGTCCGAGTCATTTTTTACAAGAAAAACTTTGTTTAGTCTGTCTGTCAGTCTGTTTTTCTTAAAAAAATCGCTCGAACTAAGTCGAAGTTCGATTTAAAAATTTCATATCCTCACTGAGTTCATTGCTTTGACTTAGTCGAAGTTCACTCTATAAATCTCAGCATTAGACTGGACGAATTTCAACCTACGAGTTTCAATTTAGCATTTTACGATCTAGTTGTACAAGGCTTTTAAATTTTTGATGCTTACCGCAGCGCTACCTGACGAAACGGTCGGTGACTTGTGATTCAGACACTCTAAATCAAATCAAATCAAATCAAATCGTTTATTGAATCCATAAAATGTCACACATTGTTTAGATTCCGTCTAAAATGTTTACTCTACCGCCAATTCGGAAAGCTGGTTCGCCAGAGAAGAACGGGCACGAAACTCTGACGTTGCTCTTTTTGAGAATAATAACCAGTTTACAGTCAGATATTAATACACAACCAAAATAAGAAAACAAAAAATTTCAATAATTTACATTAAATTAGAGCAGCCAATCTACAACAAGGTAACCTCCATGTAAAATAAAAACAATAAAACGTACAATTTCGATTGCTGAGCGACTCCCACAGGCACGGCGAATAATCGCCAAACTAAACGGATGGATAAAATTAATGAATGTAATAAAGTCTACTCTAGTAGTCGGCACGATGGCTATTAATTTAGGTGTGATGCTGGTTATTGAAAGCCGCCTCCTTGGTCTAGTGGCAGCATATATGGGCCGTGGACCGGGAGGGTTCGAGTCCCAAGCCGGGCAAAGCAAATTTTCTAATTTAATTTGCCCGGGACTCAATCTCTCATAGGGAGTTGACGTCAGGCAGGCGGCCGGTCGTAAAAACTAAGCCAAAACAACGGTGAAAACGGTGTTGCGAAGATCGCACATTAAGGTGGGAAAAGGGCAGATAGGAGAAAAGTGGTTCTTGAAAGTGGAAAATGTTCATTCTCAACTACTCTCTGTTTTTTCTTTGAATTTCGTTGCGAGATAAAGAGATAAAGATAGTTGTGCACATTTAGACATTTGCAAAGCTTCAATGCTCGTTGTCCGAATGCATGCGTGAAGTGGCTACTGATTGATTTCATCTCATGAATGTGGAATAGAACATCTAACTGTTAGTTTGTGTTCAAGAACAGAACTTGTGCAATGGCCTTACTGTCGCGAGTTTCCATTGAATTTTGAATCTTACTGCATACACAAGTCGGTGCTTCAAGCATATTATGTGTAACATGTAGTTCCAGATTAGAAGAGGTTATAGGTCAGGCAACATACGGTAATGTAGATGAAGAACTGTTATTACTCCTTTACCTAGTATATACGCAGTTGAATAATTTTACAATATTTAGTAGACTTTTAAATATAATATTATCGATATTACGCTTTACGCTATTCACGTTATGGGGTTCTGCGCAAACGCACCTTAGGAATTGTTTTGTATTTTATTTAAAACCAATATTATTTCCATACACAATAATTTTATACACCACAAAACTGTTCATATTATAATATACATTGTTTAAGTTAGTAATAACGTTAAATGGCGCGTATAAGTACAAAATGTAATAAAAATTATTGAATAATTAAAATATATATTACTAATTTAAAGCTGAAAATTGTATTTGTTTGGACGCACTTATCAAAGCAAATTTTCTAATTTAATTTGCCCAGGATTGGATCCCTAACAGGGGGTTGACGTCGGGCAGGCGGTCGTTAAAACTAAGCCAAATCCTCTCGTCAACATACTTGAAAAGGTGTATTGCGCCGACTCCATATTAAGGTGCGATAAGGGCAGGTAGAAAGAAAAGAAAAGGACGCACTTATCTCCGGGACTACTGTTTTAATTATTATGTTACTATTAGAAAGTTTCAAATTCTCCGAGTGGTGTAGACTAGTTGTATCCCAGGAAAACACTTTTATCACAGCATCGAAGCTAGGAACAGTTATTCTCGGACATAGATAACGACTAGAAGAAGTAAATAAAAGATAGGTCGATGTGGAGGCTACCCTTCTGCTTGTAACGTTATATTGAATCATGCTTCGGAATGTATTCAAACCGTACTGTAAATAATTGATTCAGAATAATGTAAAATCGAACTTAGTTACTGAGAAAATATCTGAGAAAATGAAACACAAGTTGTAATGTCAATGTGTTAATTCCTCTCAAAACAGGATGAATGGAAAGTATATAATATACAGGAAAGACTACTACAATTATTGTGATGGACAACATCGTGGGGAACCTCCGATATGTTCAGAATCTCGATAAGAAACTGTGGTATGTGAAATCATTCTGATTAGTAGGGGAGGCTCATGCTTTCTGGTACAGTTATAAATCCGTATTATCTCTAACAAACAAATATTAAGAATCAAACCTCGTATTCTTTTGTTTTTCAACTGGCGACAGTCAGTACCTTTATGTCGCAAGGGTCTTTGAATTATAGCCTGATAATACTAACAAGAGAATTTATAACAATATTAACTCGAGAAATATTGGAAAAATCTGGTTGTAGTGACGTCTTTCGTGTAATCTGTATTCTGTAAGCTTAAGCTTTAAGTAAAGTTTATGTCGCCATGACAACATAAATTACCAAAAGGTATATTTTGTTTACTTCGAAAGATAAAAAAGTTGGTAATATTGTTTTCATCGTCATATTTATATTAGCAAAAAATACCCCAGGAGCACAAGGGGTAGCAGAAGTTGGAAGACGCTTTTGCCCTGGAGTGGGAAACTATTTCACTAAATAGATAAAAATCACAACAAAAATGGTCAACAATTTGATTAAGCAAATTTCGTAGACACCGCAACAGTTTTTTGAATTATCCACATGTCAGAGTTAATGCGTTTACAAAGAATAACAAACATGTACATTGTCTATTCAGTTGGGCACAAGTCGGCACGCCGAGTGATATTATTAATGTATGTGTAAGTAGTTTAGCCGCGGGAAAGTCCATCGGAGCGTGTGGAAGGTCGTATCGCTTACCCTGTAACGTAATATCTTACGTGTTGCGCAACAGTTCAATATACTGAAATCTTGATAAACTACAATACGCTATACCAGCATCAAAATAAAGTTCACTTTGGTGCTGAACGATGTTTGAGCCCCAATCGGTGATTTCACCCGTATATTATATCGGATGGTGCGTAATGAAAGCTTTCCGTAATACCAATAAAGGGTACGTACACAATCTTATCTGAGTGTCAGTCAATGTGTTTTTTCTTTCGCGTTTGAATAGATAATGCGTTGTAGCGGTACTCTTTAAGTATGCCCACGCGTCAATGGTATGATAAATACATTCCGCGTAACCACTGAAACACGGCTGACGGGATCTGAACACCAATCTGTCCATGATGAACAAAGTTTATCAAGTGTAATTGATTCTGTGTGTTCAATCGATCGGAGCTTCGTTGAATCTGGTGTATAGGCTTCTAATATAGATAATGGTTACATTAAACATGGTATACTTCAAGAGCGAAATCCATGAGCAAATATTAACAAAAACGATGTGAAATATGTAATCACTGCTATACAAATAACAACAAAACAATCAAAATATTCAATTTAAAACGATTGTATTCAACATTGATTCGTTCCTAAAAGAATGTTTTGAATTAAAATAAGATTAAAATAATCAAAACAGGTAACTTGTTTCAATAGAACTCTAACTTGGCACCTTGAGAGGATGACGGTTCTAACAAATGCTAATCAGTTTATTTCTACAATAATGGTTTTGATAGAAGAGGTGGGAAGATGGATAATGCTAAAGACTGAGCAGTGGAAACGTTTAATTAGGAAAGCGAACCCCTGGCAGAAGGATGGGATAACGCCAGGCAAAAAGAAATAAAGAAAGTTAGGAGAGCTGGGAAATGTCCAAGATCCTTTAATGATAGGTGAGCTCCGACTCCAAAGCCCATGAATACTCACAGTACCAAAATTGATACATTGTCGAATTCAAATTGGGAAACTAGAAGACTATTTTAGCCTCTACAAATCCCTAGTATCGGTGACCGACTATTGAAAAAGCCTGTCAAATTCACGGTTACTTTCGTGAACTTCACAGGCTGTGTCAGTACTATCGCTCGATTGGTTTTCAATTCCCGATGAACACCCAGACATTGGTGGTGCGTGTTAAATACTTATGCTAAATAATATATCTGTATATACTGGGTGTTTTATAAACTTGGTACCAATAACAATTCCACATATGGGGAGAACGATTTAAAGCGCAATAGTAAAAATAAAAAATTGACTTAATTGTTTTTATCATAAATAAGCATGGTTATTTTAAAATCGAAAGAATATAATATAAAGCATAGGAAAGGCTTTGTGTATGCAAAAAATATTAATTACCTCATAGGTAGTTTGCAAATGTACTGCAGCTGACCAAATAAGCCAGAAAGAAATTTTTCGATATAAATTCAAGTTTCCATTATTCAAAAATTATGAGCCTACGAAATTTTAAACCTTACCGTTAGATTACTAGCCGTCCTCTCTTTTAAGTGTAGTTATTATTGATACCAACTTTATGTAACACCTTTAATATTACACACAAAACTTATATACAGAATGAAACGCATCAGCGAGCAACTTCACGTCGAAGGCTATATCCCCTATTACGAAAACATGATGCGAAACGTATGCACTTTGAAGTTCTTTACGTAATCGCCGTATCATCTCCGAATGATTCTAATTCAGTACATGCCCTGGGCGTCGCACACGCGTCTACTTGTGTACTCGGTACATTACGAGGGAGGTCCGGTCTAATCGCTCTGCCATGACAGGCGGGGCGGGCGTCTCCGATGTGCAAGGCTTCGCGCATACGTGATCCTCATGTCATTATAGATGAAGGTTAGCTCTTAGTATTTGTGGTTTATAGTGGATAGAATTGGATTTTATTGAACACTAATCGTTAGTGCCTTCACTAACGATTAGTGTTCAATAAAATCCAATCGAAATCGAAAGCAAAAGTATAGAGTAAAGGCATCTACCAACGGCCGGTTTCAATAAACGATCTCGGTTTAGAGTACAGATAGGTCGCGATTATGAACGAATCAAATCAAATCATTTGACGGAGTCATGTTCAAACTGTGTTCTTATTGGCTAATTTTTGTAATCTATCTGCATATTCGAACTGAGATTGTTTATTGGAATCGGGCGTAAATACACTTTAAAATTTTCGGTGTTGCTATTATCATTACTTTTGCTTCCTACCTTTGAATTGTTGGCATCAGTCGATGTATCTGTAATATCAAGCAAAATATATTGCTGTTACTTAAGATTAGTTATTTAGCTATCCATCTGCAACTGGGGGTTATCATTAGTACCGCTCGTCCTTTAGCACACCTTGGTCCACCATTACTTGATCCGAATTGACTGAATGTTTTAAATTTTAAGCCGCATGCGGTGATTGCTAAAAGATCATCAAAGTTTTTTTAATACAAACTATGGATGAAATAAAGCTGGTATTTTTTAATGCAAGCAATATTATAAACATGTAGTCTTTATGTGATTATTCACTTCAAAATGATTTGAAAGCTTTGTCTCTAATTAGCAAAACAATCATATGTCTCCAAAGTGTTGTCATACATAAATTCATATCTGTATTTTATGAGTGTCCATGTGTAGTTTACACCACACGACATGGGGAATCCTGGAGTCGTACCATGAATATGCATGTCTGTTATATTTATCGCCACAATAGCAATATTAATGTAATAATGCGCGGTGGTGCAGCGGGTCAGTTATCGGCCGAGAAACGAGAGGCTGCAGATTCGATTCCCTTACTGAGACCAATGTTTGTATGATCTATAGATATATGTTTCGGGTCCGGGTGTTATGAGACCATAAGTTTCCGATACCCATTATAAAGGTTAAACCTAGTCTGGGACAGGAGTGAGGAGTCAGTAAAGGAGTGTGCGACTATTGTGTGTATTTATTTATTTCTACCTACCCTTATCCCACTATAATGTAGAGTCGGCGCAACACACTTTTTAAAGCATGTTGCAGAAAGTATTTAGCTTAGTTTTTACGACCAGCTGAACGCCCGCGGTCGACCCCTCTGAGGGATTAAGTCCCGGGCAAATTAAATTAGAAATTTTGCCCGACATGGGAATCGAAACCAGGACCTCCCGGTCCACCGTCCATATATGCTGCAAATAGACCAAGGAGGCAACTATTTATTTATGTAATATCAACTTTAACGTCGGTGATGAATAAAAACGTGTTTGTTCAATAGTTTTCGGCATCAAGGCGAGTTGGTTTAACGACACACGTGATATACCGGTAGAGAGGTCGATTATCTCTGAATACTATGATAGACGATAGTAGACATGCTAATGTTCCGTTGTGGCTTGTGATTAAACGCTATACACCGGTCACGTTTGTTTGGATCGCAAGTTGCGACTGTACGTTGTGACGTACAGTCGCAACTTGCGATCCTTCTCAACAATGTTAAGGGACTGTACCCATACTATGTGACCCGTTATGGGGGGAGAGGGGATCTTCAAAATACCACACGTAGACAATATCCGCTAGGGAAATCTCGTGCTTTTCGACCGACTGCCAAAAAGGAGAAGGTCCTCAATTCGTCGGTATTTTTTTTATGTATGTTACGCGATATCTCCGCCGAATGTGGACCGATTTTTAAAAATTCTTTTTGTGTTCGATAGAGCTTATTTCAAGGGTGGTCCCATAATTTGGTCACGATCGGATTTGAAGTCGGTCTGCTAAATTTTAAACTAGATTATTATAGAGCTATATTCAAATATGCCGCATAGCGTTTAGCACATTTTAAACTTACAGGTGGCAACACATCATATATTTTTTTAATTTCTTCGACAAAAAATGGTTTAATACCATATTTATAAATTACTACGTTAAAACTAGAGGGGGGGCTTTGGCATATACTACGGGTGGTCACCGAAGGGGGAGGGGTATAATTTTTTAAAAAAATAGGTCGCGTGGTATGAGTACGTTCCCTAATGAGTTTATTGATTGTTGTAGATGATGAAAAAAGAGATGTTAATAATGGAGCAACATGAACATCAGTATTATGCTGTTGTAGCCAATTTTTGGATTGAAGTCAATAAAATTACAATTTTGATTTTATTCCAAGTTTCGGAAACTTGTTTGTTGGCTATTTTCACTTGTGGGATATTACTTCATCATTATCAGCCACGGGACGTCCACTGCTGAACATAGGCCTCCTCCAAAGATTTCCAGATCGACTTGTAGGAAACGGCCTGCATCCATTTTTACCTGAGAGTTCTCAAATTCATTCAGTGTATTGAAAAAAAATAAGACTATAGCTAATGACGGAAATTATCACCGGTATTAATATACTTAAAACCAGGAAGTATATTTTTAAAACGTCAATGTTTTTTTTGCGTGAGAGGATCATTCATTCTATGCGTGTGACTATCGGTCAGTCAGGTCTGGTGTCAGAATTTATCTACACCTTACCTTGACATTTAGTTTTATTACAGTGTATTTACAACCAATGACTAAAGACAAATAAGAGGACGGGGCATAACTACGAAATAAGATGTTGCTTCGTACCAAATTTCAAGATTCTGAATTCACAGGAGTACTTCCTGTAGGTTTTGATTTCCTTGAGAGTCTCGAAAATTTGCGGCATAAATAGCTGTATCTTTTGATTGCGTTGGGTTAGAGTTTGATTTTTTCACAGGTCCGAGGGACAGTAGACCTGAGTATTTGATATGAATTTCAGCTTGATACCTCCACGTGTTCCTGAGAAAAAGGGTCTTGACAGACAGACAAACAGACAACATAGTGATCCTATAAGGCTCCGATTTTTCCTTTTGAGGTACGGAACCCTAAAAATGAAGCATTCCTAATGTATGGAACGAATCCAAAATTGCGACTTTGCGAAAGAGAGATCCCATTAATATAGCAGTTAGGCATCTTCTTTATATTCCGAAATTAGTAATATTGTAAATAAAACACCGTATTTATAATAAAATCAATAGGTACCTTACCTACGAGACAGGCACAGCCTAGTGTAGGGGCCAAGAATAATATTATAATTTTTGTAACTAATTAAGGAAACAAGTATTTAACATAACATAAGCTCACGCCTATATCCCCGAAGGGGTAGGCAGAGGCGCACTAGCGAACTAGAACACCCACATTTCGCCGAGCTTAGTTCCGTCCCAGATGTGAGAAGTATTTTAGTTATAATAATGTGTTTTTGTGATTTTGTGAAACAAATAAATGATTATTATTATTATTTTTAGGTATTTATACATTATTTAATTCTTATAACACGGTGACAACTTACATGTAAATAGATCGCGAAACTAAAATGGCGGAACCGGCTTCAAAATAAACACGTATTTTTCGTAGTCATGCAAGGTCCTCTTATTTTTTCTTTAGTCATTGATTTACAACCGTATCCAACTCAGTGTCAATACACCAAATTGATTGAATTAGTTTTTGTCCAAATTATAACACGTTTCAATGGATATGATAGCCCCTAATTACAATACAGAAACTGACACACCTTAATCAGCATGCCTTGACCACTTTGTACTGGATGTAGTTCCTTGTTTTTTATCGCATTAATGTTATAGAATAGCGATGCCCCGCGGCTACGCTCGCTCGGATCCTGATTCATATCGTAATTATTTTTTAAAACATTAACCTTTGAAAAGTTAAGATTATTTGTTACTAATAATATGGAATTAAATAAGATGCATAACCGGTCATTTGATCTATGGACTGAATGCAAATGCCAATAGTAATCAAGTATTAGATAATCATTTGTAATTGGGTTAACCACAGCGATGTTAGTCTCGTAAATACATAACATAACATAAGCTCACGCCTGTATCCCCGAAGGGGTAGGCAGAGGCGCACTAGCGAACTAGTACACCCACGTTTCGCCGAGCTTAGTTCTGTCCCAGATGTGATAGGGGGCGAGTCTATCGCCATATCGGGCACAAATTCCAGACTCTGGGCTGATATGGAAAAATCCAATATCACTTTGCCCGACCCGGTGATCGAACCCGAGACCTCAGAACGGTAGTCGTACCGAAATACCACCACGCCACCGAGGCAGTCTCGTAAATACGTCAGCATGTATTTGGAAGCACGTTTGAAATAAAGTTTAACAGAACTTTTAAACAAACATTAAAAAGTAAATCATTTCTTATCCTCTTTGGAGAGGGTTTTGAGGCATTAGCATGGGGTAACAGTCTGAACTCCAAAGTAAGATTTTTTTTTATCAAACTTTATTTTGTAGATTTCGGAAATATGAGGTCAACTCTGAATAAAACTTCAAACAAAAAAGAATCATTGGAATCGCTCCACGCATCTCGGGAGTTATCAGTAAACGTATATAAAAAAATGTACCTAGAGACGAATGAGTACGTCCTATTTTTTCGTTATCGGATAATTAATTTCGGAAACCGATTAACACGTCGAAAAAGAAAGCAAAATAAAGATAATAACGCGTCCAAATTAAGGTATCGATCACGACCACTTAACGTTATACAATGTGGCAATTCACGACGATAAAATGACCATTACTTCTCAACTTGATCATGTTTAATTTATGCGTTTGTTGATCTCTTACTAACGTCATCTTGTTATACGAATGCATTATGCAGAATGCGTGTTGCCAATGTGACTCGTAATTCTGAGTTATTTGTGTGTAACGATGTCTTAATACCTTTAGGCTGTATGCGCAAATGTATTGAGTTGTTTTTGTACTCTTTCTTTTGTATCTGCCTGGTGTTGCCAGGATCCGCTTTCTTGTTTATGTTTAGCACTTTTTTTATAAGCAAGTCTCGTAGTAAATCCTTAGACAAAAGAAGATAGAAGACAAGGCATAACTATGAAAAAAGGATGCATTCCTAATGTATGGAACGAAACCAAAATGGCGACATTGCAAAAGAAAGATCCAATTAATGTAACAGTTCGGCATCTACTTCATATTCCGAAAGCAGTATAATTGTAAATAAAACACCGTATTTACAATAAAATCGTTAATTATTTAAACGTTATTGAATTCTTATGACACGGTCACAACATACATGTAAATAAATCTCGAAAATAGATGGCGAAACCGGCTTCACTATTAAACACGTATCTTTTGTAGTTATGCCGGGTCCTCTTATTTTTTCTTCAGTCATTGAGTAAACCAAAAATTCCGAATAAAACAAAAAAGAAATGGTGACAATTGATGATGAAAAAATAAGCCCGGAATTTCTTTCTGCCTTTCTTCTTCGGGTCGTCATCCATAGGTAGCTAGAGAAAGGCTGGTAGGTTCGCTAGGATAGGGCTTCATGCACCAATCCCAAATGCTTCCAGTATTTCCAGTCAACCCCCTGCCGCCATTCCTGCCATATGCCATTCCCATACAACCCATTCCCTTACACTTTATTCCTATCTCCCCTTATCACCCTATCTTAGCCATCCCATCCTTATTATGTCCATACTTGCCTGCTTGTCTTTAAATTTATAGCGAGATAATGTAAATTATATTATTAATATTAATTCAAAATTTGCTTGTGTTGACTTGTCGTAAGTGCTTTTTTACATGCCTACGTGATCAATAAAGATTTTTATTTTATTTTATTTATTTAATGAAATGTGGGGAAAATTAACTTATCGGATGATCGCACGTTTTGTATCGTCAAATCACTCGATGGCATGTGTTATGGAATTCATTTTTGACCTGTAAATACCCTATTTCAGTCTCACGCTGAGTTCGGTCGGTCACGGTCCAACGATCAGAGTTGAAAAGACCACAGGGTACTCGATGACCAGCACGATTCATGCGTGTATTGTTCGGATTGGGTGTTAGTTACGGCCATTGCCCTAAGAAGGCGATACTTGTTTAAAAAAATATATAGATAATAAATAAATAAATACACCCAACAGTCACACACCTAGTCTTGACCCCAAACTAGGTATAACCTGTATCGTGGGTGTCAGAGACTATGAGAGACTTTCGGTCACACAACACTCAGACTTGAAGCAAATATCTGTGGGCCACACAAACATTTGTCTCAATGCGGGAATCAAACCCGCGGCCTTTGGCATCACAGCCGGCTTCTCGCCCGCTGCGCCACGAAGGCTGTCTAATTAATGATTTATTTGAATTAGATTAATGAATAGTAAGGCTGGGATCTATAGAGCGAACTTCGACTAAGTCTATGTCAGAGAAACGAAGTCAGTGAGTATTTGGAATTTTTAAATCGAACTTATCGACTTAGTCCGAGTCATTTTTAACAAGACAATCTTTGCTTACTCTGTCAGTCTGTTTTTCTTGTAAAAAATGGTTTCGAAAGTCGAAGTTCGATTTAATAATTCCATATACTTACTGAGTTTGTTTCTTTGACTTAGACTTAGTCGAAGTTCGCTCTATAGATCTCAGCCATATACACCGAGTGTCTAGTGTCCAATTTATCCTTACCATAAACGTTCAAAATCTATGTATACAGTGGTAGGCTATTGTACCGTATTCAATGGAATCTTGATCGCTATCGTATTTTTATAATGATTATGGAAAACCCAGTTTTATTTACACGCCAAAGCTACACTGGCCAACAAAAAATGATCGCCGCGAAAAATAGGTGATCTAAATTGATTCTCGCTTACATACGATGGTGCAAAAACAGCAAAAAGTGTACATAGAAGTTTTTGTTTGGTCAGTGTTGCCTACTGTAATATTAAAATTCGTGAAGGTTGGTAGTAAAAAAGTCATGACCTCGGACAATAATAGTCAAACAAACGAAACCTCAAATACAAGTTTCGTAAATAACAAAATAAAAGTGTCAAAAGTTAGAAACACCGATTATGAGATTATTAATGGAGTTAAGTTGTTCAAGTTTTATTAATATAAGTTACAAGAATCTCTACGTTTGTTTAATGGATTTGTTTGTAAAATTTTACGATATGATGACGTCACTGACAGACTGATAACAACTTAAGTTTGTGACAAATAGGAAACTTACAAAGCCTTACTTAAAACATTTAAGCTATGCAAATGGTTAAGAATAGTCTGTCACTTTTTTCCTTGCGTCTCATTGTTTGAAAATAAAAGGGACAGAGTATTTTTAACCATTTGCTCAGCTAAAATGTTCTTATAAGCAAGGCCCATAAAGTATACCTACCTAAGAAGATTAGTTTCAGGTGACCTAACATTCACATAACATTTGTCTCGGGCCGGAATAGATCCTACAACCTCTTACTTTAAAGCGGGCCAACCAACCTGCCACTTTCGGGCGGTTACCTTAAAAATAACTACACAAATAGCAAGCATGTCAAAATATCATTTCATATCCGTCTATTATTACATACATACATAATATCACGCCAGTATCCCATAGAGGTAGGCACAGACTATGGATTTCGACACCGCCCGATTCTGACTACTTTCGCATTATCTGCTTTCATCAATCTCTTCATGTATTCGCAGCGGTTTAGGGTACTCTCATTCTAATGCATAATTCTAAGCAATGGGTTCCGGATTTTTCATACCCATTCTAATCGTTTAAATCTAGCCAACCTTATGAATAACCACCGCTGGCAACATTAGGCACGGTACACCACGATCGAGGTACCACCTCCTATAAACCTGGCTGACCACAAGCCGGTAGCTATTCAGCGAGTAGCGTTGATCGGGTACGCTCTGAAACAAGATTTATCGCTCGTTACACGGTACGGACCGACAAAATGTTTGTTATGAGTCGAGCGATAAATAATAACCACCCTAAAGGACGCGTGCTGTATTTATGACTTGGCAAACTTATCTGTAATTGTGACGGGCCGCTAGTAAGTTATGTATGTTATGTTATATTAAGTATCGTCTTCAGCACGAATGGGCCAGCTCGACCGGTTTGATACCACTGTCTCACTGAAAACCGCCGTAAAGTGGCAGATCGCTGTTGCTTTTATCGTATTGTTAACAGCGTCAGTAGGTAGTTCTGGTGCTGTCACATAAATTAAGAATGCATCTGATTTCATTGAGATATCGTTTTCTAAACACACTAACAAGAAATATGATTTAATAATGAATATTATGTTATTACTGCCTCGGTGGCGTGGTGGTATTTCGGTACGACTACGGTTCTGATCTTGTCTTGATCTTCTCGGTTTCGATCTCCGGGTCGGGCAAAGTGATATTGGATTTTTCCATATCAGCCCGGAGTCTGGAATTTGTGCCCGATATGACGATAGGCTCGCCCCCTATCACATCTGGGACGGAACTAAGCTCGGCGAAATGTGGGTGTTCTAGTTCGCTAGTGCGCCTCTGCCTACCCCTTCGGGGATACAGGCGTGAGCTTATGTTATGTATGTTATTATGTTATTGCTGATGGTAGGATCTTCATATCCGACCGGATGGCGACCACCGTACACATACATGGTGCTAAATCCTGCCATAGTGACCCACACTCCCTGTGTGGTTCGCGTTCCAGGATCAGCCAGTGTACTTCCGGTTCTCTTGAAGGGCTTGCGGCATGTCTTGATGGTTGGTTGAGACGGGTATGGGGGTATTCCTGTATCTGCATCGGTCATCCACCTGTCTTGTCGCAAGCCCCCCGATTTGCTTCTTCCCTCTTCGGATTCGGAGTGTGAAGAAGCATAAATAGGCCGGCATGATTCTGACAACCACTAATAAACACAGTGTTTGTCAGTGGTCGCTAGTTTTTTGGACTGCACTACGCTTACCATCAGATACAGTGTAGTCACTTTGCCGTGCCCGGATATAAAAAAAAATAGAAGCCTGGGCTCCTTGCAATTTTCAATTTAATTATTAATCCGAACCTTTTCTGCAACATGCTTAATAGAAGTTTGTTAGGCTGACACTACACTGGAGTTAGAAAGATTAAATGTTGCTTTCAAATTTCTCCGCATTCACGGAAGTGTTTGTCGAGCTATAAGGTTTCAGAACACAAAAATAACTGTTTTTATTTGTTTGCGGCTAAGTGTGGCGCACGTTGCGGACCGCGATGCACTCGATTTTGATTTGTTGCGTGAAATGGAAACGTACTCTATTGATATTGTTTATGGTTGCGATGTGTTCATCATCTGTAATGTTTAAGGTATGATCTATTTATTATTAGTTTACAGTCATTTCAGTTAAATATATTTGTAATAAAAATAGGAACTCTGTAGGATATTGAGCAAAAATGTAAGGATTTCAGTCATCAATATCCATCAAATGACACACAGTTCATTAGAATGCTGTTATTTTATAATTTAGTCTACATCTAGTTTAGTCCTGATTTTATTGTAAATATTCTCTAACCATTCTGTTTTTTCTGTCTATACCTACGTACAGGACCTTAAGTATTATTTATGGCATTTTATATCTTATTATCGTGGCAACACATTTGTAAACTTTGTGGTCATATAAAATTAGGCCCCACCTTTATCTTCTCGGGTTGCTTCTCCGTTATATCTTTGGGTTAAATCAAACTATGAAACACCGTATCATTAGAGATTCAACGTATGTAGTTATACGATCATGTAATTACATTTTAATTTCAATAAATGTAAAATAGCCGATGATTGTTTTTATGCCGCCGCGTCGTGTCGTGCCGGTCACAAAAAAACTTTTATTACCACCAAAGACTTTCAACAGAACATAGACGGGACAAGAGCGCGGAACTTGTGATCCAAAAGTTGTGACCTCGTGGTCATAAGTCACTCAGTGGTTTTTGAATCATACGCGCGCAATAACGTTTAGACAATAAAACTGTCTTACGTGATTCTTGAACATTCACAATACATTCTATAGTCCGATTGCTAATTAAACGGAGTAAACTGACAGATCGAAATGTCACTTTTCAAATTAATGTTGCTTACTTTCAAAACACAGTGATTGGTCTAGTTCAATTTTTATCATTCAAAGATACAATAACTCAGTACTAGTTTGCAAAATTGGATTTTTATAGCGTATTTTTAGAAATTTAGCTTAACCCATCAATTACAAAAACCATGTCAATAATTTTACGTAAATAATCACAACAGATACGCGAAATGATAACAACGAAAATTACCAATATTTTTTTTATTATTTGAGAAAAATTACGTTCAGGACATTCATAGCTTTTGTAAGTTTTGTTTATAATGAACCATGACTATAATTCCAGTAGACATGCCATAACTTAGCATAGAGTAATTTACTATGACTATAATTCAATAGACATGCAGTACTAATAACACATTAGGCAGGAATTACGACTTTAAGTTGGAGTTTAGAAAACGAAAGAATGAAATGGTTCACTGAATTGAAATGTTTAAATAATCTTGATCTTTTACCGCAGCACTATTTAAATTTCATGAAAAAGTGGCAACATCTGAAATGTCAGATTACTCCGTCTAATTAGCAATCCTACTATAGGGTGTAAATTGTAATAAGCGCCGTCGCATTGTAATATGGTAGGTAGCGTTAGTCCTTACTGACGTTTGAGATTATTTATTTTGTTTGATAGCCCTTCTGTAGTTAGTTATTGTAAATATCTTTGATAATCACCTGGATTTAGTTAATTGTACCACTTTTTGTACAATAAAGGATATTAATTTTCTCAAATCGACACCGAACGCGTAATGATTTTGATTCCCACAAGTTAGCTTTAGGGTTCCGTACCTCAAAATAAAAAAAGGAACGGAACCCTTATAGGATCACTTTGTTGTCCGTCTGTCTGTCTGCACGACCCTTTCTCTCAGGAATGCATCGTTGTATCAAGCTGATTTATATCAAATACTCAGGTCTACTGTCCCTTGGAGCTGTGAAAAAATCAAACTTCTAAGCCAACGCAATCAAAAGACATCATACAGCGGTTTACGCCGCAAATTTTCGACACTCGCAAGGAAATCAAAACCTACTGGGTACTTCCCGTATACTCAGGATCTTGAAATTTGGTACGAAACAACGTCTTATAGCACAGATAAAGGAAAAATTGCGAAATTCATTATATACCTACAGATTTGTACGGAACCCTCGGTGCGCGAGTCCGACTCGCACTTGGCCGGTTTTTTTCTACCCGATCGTCTGGTTCGTATATAGACACGATGGAGCTGGTTTGAAAGCGAGGTTTCGCTTGATACGTCTAATTCATCATTCTGTATGGACGGTTAAGTGACGTTGTACATGTATGTCGATTTATTGTGACTGCTTGCCGCTCTGATGTATTGAGATTGTTACTGCTTTCCTATCGGTCGTGGTTTCTTTTTCTTATGGCTGGTGTACGAATGTAGAGCTTGTGATTAGAATGCATTTTAAGAGACGTTGTGGATACATACATACACACTCACGCCTATATCCCATAGGGGTAGACAGAGACTATTGAGTGCCACAAGCTAGGATCCTGACACACCTCTTTTGCCTCTTCTACACTCATGCATCTTTTCATATATTTCCGCCGGTTGAGGGTGCTCCTCACTTGCCCACGTTGTAGATCTATGAGTATAACGGCCGAATGGGCAAACGCTACTCAACTTTAACAGCTTCTTACATTGATTATCGCCATACAATTTTGACAGATATATAAGGCAGCACTAAACGGCATAAAGCGATCTTTAGGGCCACTTGCAGCGCTATTACTAATCTAGAGTCACCTTGTCTCGATATACCTTAAGTGTATGAACACTCGGCGGTAAGTATCGTACTCGCCAGTTTAATCATAAGATGCATTCTACTCGAACATCGTGAATTTCACATGTGCAGTTACGGGTGACTTTAACTGACGACTGACGATTAGCCTTCTTGACACTTTACTCGAGGGTGGTGAACGAGGCCCTAAAGGAAATAATAATAATATAACGTATCCTAAAATTGTCATCAAATTAAGATTTATTTGATTTGTAGATTTTAAGAAAACTATGAAAACACTTTGGTATTTTCCTGTATAATAAAAGCGTTTCACCGTTTTTCTAATAAATTTGACTTGATTTATTTAGTTTTGTTATTAAAGAGCGTTCACTGGGCGTAAGTTTGTAATTTTAAACGATTAGTGAATTAAATAAAATAACACTGAAATAACGTTATTTTTAAGTGAGAAGTTTGATGGAAAAATACCATGCTATAAATACTCTCATACGTAACCTATGGTGTTATTTTCGAGCGTTAATGACAAACATAACATAATGATCATAATAAATATGTGTTAACCACACGGCTAATTGGTGTAGATGTTAAATTTAAACGATTTCCTCATTATAGCAAAACAGTTTGTCTACGACAATTTTGTTCTGTTCTACGTGTAAGGTCAACAACTACGCAACATGCATGACATGGCCAATGACCATAGTATAAGAGTAGATAACAACATAATAATATTTAAAACCAAGTTGGTATTATGTATTATGTATTTCTATGTATTAGGTAACATAACATAACATAAGCTCACGCCTGTATCCCCGAAGGGGTAGGCAGAGGCGTACTAGCGAACTAGAACACCCACATTTCGCCGAGCTTAGTTCAGTCCCAGATGTGATAGGGGGCGAGCCTATCGCCATATCGGGCACAAATTCCAGACTCCGGGCTGATATGGAAAAATCCAATATCACTTTGCCCGACCCGGGGATCGAACCCGAGACCTCAGAACTGTAGTCGTACCGAAATACCACCACGCCACCGAGGCAGTATTAGGTATTATGTATTATTTATTTTATGTGAGTAAGTTGATGCCGTCCTTTTTTGGTTTGACAAATAAACTTTATTTCTTTCTTTCTTTCTTTCTATTGTACTTTAACGAATACATTTTTTCTATCCGGGCACGGCAAAGTGACACTGCACCTGATGGTAAGCGTAGTGCAGTCCAAAAACTAGCGACCACTAACAATCAAAGGGTTTATCAGTGGCCGCCAGAATCATGCCGACATATTTATACTTCTTCACACTTGGAATCCGAAGAGGGAAGAAGCAAATCGGGGGACTTGCGACAAGACAGGTGGATAACCGATGCAGATACAGGAATACCCCCATACCCGTTCCAACCAACCATCGAGTCATGTCCCCTCGAGAGAACCGGAAGTACCCTGGCTGATTTTGGAACCCGAACCACACACGGAATGTGGGTCACTAAAGCAGGTTTTAGCACCATGTGTACGGTGGTCGCCATTCGGTCAGTTACGAATATTCTACCACCAGCACAATGACACAAAGTTATGCGGTCTCGAAGGTTCAATTTCCTAAAGAATACATATGTGCGTATAACCTTCAACAGCAAGGACTTTTGTATTAAAATTTGACGTTTCATTGCTGCTCGTATGGATATTTTTTATTAAATAGTACCCCCTTTCTACTAGTGGAAGTTGTACTACTATCTTTTCAATTTAGGTAATGAAAAATTTAGGGCTCCATTATTTATGCTTCTGTACCAGTCAATACTGTAGTTACTGTACGGACTGATGTTTAATCTAAATTAAAGACATCAGTAGCTCGACCATGTTTTTTTTGACGTTCCATGCTAGCGACTACTTAAAATATTTATATGACAAACACCCGAACGCATCTAGCGGTTACGTGGGGAATTAATGTTTTTCATTTTACGTAGTCGCTAGCGAGAAATGTGAAAAAACTCATGGCAAGCTACAGTTATGTTTAGCGAACGCTTTGTGATGGGACTAATACTCTTCTGCATAAGCTCACGCCTGTATCCCCGAAAGGGTAGGCGGAGGCGCACTAGCGAACTAGAACACCCACACTTCGCCGAGCTTAGTTCTGTTCCAGATGTGATAGGGGGCGAGCCTATCGCCATACCGGGCACAAATTCCAGACTCCGGGCTGATATGAAAAAATCCAAAATCACTTTGCCCGACCCGGGGATCGAAACCGAGACCTCAGAACCGTAGTCGTACCGAAATACCACCACGCCACCGAGGCAGTCCTAGTCAGTAATACTCTTCTGCAATGTGCAAATAAATTATCTGGATTAAATATTTCTTTTAGTTAAGAACATCATGTTATCGTTTTATTTAAAAAAATATAATACATCGCTCGTCGCTACGCCCTGCAAAAGCTATTAAATTGATTTAAACGTGTTTCTATTTATACAAATTAAACAAAATCGATGCATGAACCATTAACGTATTATTAAAAAGACGATTAGTGACGGTGCAACGTCGTCGATAACCCGTTCCGATGCATTAAATACGGTTCGACATTAAAAAAAAAACATTAGATTCGAAGCGGAATCGAACCGAGAATGCGTCTCGTCGTTCCACGATTACGTGCCGAGTTACGAATGAGCTATTATGATATCTAATGTTGTGAAGTTATAGCTCCATTTATTTTATTGCCGTTTATTATTTAGGTAGCTTTTCGTTTTATTGCTCAACTTTTTATAATATATTCGGTTCCATAGACGTAAGCTATATCACAATGAATATACTCGTACTTCTGAAGCGCCTATTAATTGTTGAGAATGACATTTGGAGGGCATTCCATTATAAAAATATAATGTTACAAAACGGTCATACTGGACCTTTAACTCTAGTGCCGTATTTTTCAAATGCGGGATCGCGACAAGGTTACCGCTAAGTTCCGAGTCCTTAAGTCACGAAAATATTTACAAATCAAACCTATCTTTAAAGTTAAGTTAGGCTGGTTACGAAAAAATTCAGCCTATTTTTGTGAAAATTAAAAAATATAAAATATGTGTCTAGTGTCGGCGTACTTGGTTCCGAATTTTAATCCTTGGTACAAATCCGGGGTCGACCAATCATTGTCTGAATTTGTTTTTTCTGTTATGTTAGAATTTGTAGAAATAGGTTCGATCCATATCACGGACATTGAGAATTTTAAACCCAGAACCTCACAGGTTTCAGCCTACGCCACTACAAGGTCAACGAGGCGTTGTAGACAATTCTGGATGTAAAGTGATATTATGAAGTCACGTGCCCATCGCGTGACTCGGCACAATTCCACCGCGTGTGAGCAGAGGGTGTGCGCCGTGTGCCGAGGCGCTGTCGGTGATATCTCCTAGCTCACAGCACGAGTAGATGGTATGTTAGGGCTGCCATACGTCCCGGAACAACGGGACGTGTCACGGCTTGGAGCCTTTTGTCCCCGTGTCCCGATCAGTAAGTCAGGCGTCCCGGTCGCTGGGTAGCTTGTTGGCGGCGATGCAAGACACTGTTGCCCGAATGGTCAAACGCTACTTAAATTTAACGGTTTCTTACATTGATTTTCACCATACAATTTTGACAGATAAGGCGACCTTAAGTGTATGATAATTCGACGGTGTTACTACCTCGAACTATATCAAGTGTTGATTACATTATGCTTTTTTATCTTAAAAACATTGTTTTTTGTCAACATTTATGAAAATCATTCAACAGTACATAGACAGGGCATCAGCACGAAACTTGTAATCCAAAAGTTGTGACCTCATAAGTCACTCAGTCGTATTTGAAACATACGCGCGCAAGTACCTGCATAATAATGTTTATATAGTAAAATTGTCTTACGTAATTATTGAAATTTCACATAACATTCTAGGGTGTAAATTGTAATAAACGACCTCGCATTGTAAAGTGGTAGACGACAGTGGTAGTTACTGACGTTTGAGAATTTGTTTTATGTAAACTTGCTTGACAGCACCTCGATAGCTAGTAATATTAAATCTCTGATGGTAGCCCTACAGTAGGTAGACACAGTTGTAGGTGGGCCTTCAGGAAGCTTTGTCGCGATATGTAGATCTAATCGAACGTTTCTCTATGTAAATAATGATATTGGATGTGAATTCAGATGGTATATCGTTTTGATATTAGCAGTGGATAAGATAAGGTATTTGATTTTAGCAGAGAGGGTTGACGTAAGAAACGCTTTTTTGGTCTAATGGCAGCATTTATGGACTATGGACCGACCAATCGACCTCATACTGAAGTGGGATAGGGGGCGGTTAGAATGACAATGAATAATGTAAAAATTCATCATCATCATCATCAGCCATAGGACGTCCACTGTTGAACATAGGGCTCCTCCAAAGATTTCCAGATCGACCTATTGGAAGCGGCCTGCATCCAGCTACTTCCTGCTACCTTTATCAGATCGTCGGTCCATCTTGCAAAAAACGATAAACGGTCTTAAAGACAACTTGATGCTATGGTAACTAATATTAACTAGATTTAAACTAAGTTTAAAGTTAGACCGTCCTTTGTAGTAAGATTTTTACTTGAAAGCACGTTAACGTACTAACGCGACGATTCTAAAATAGTAAATATTATATTATTCTAAAATACTACCTTCAGAAATCAGTTCTGATTTCTATTATTGATTTTATCAACGTCTCAATGAAATTGGGCTCTTAAAATCTAAAAAATAATTAACAAAGGCCAAGGCCAATAAATTTTGTAATATACCTTAGCATCGTACATATGTACATACATAAATAGACTCACGCTTGTATCCTCGAAGGGGTAGGCGAAGCGAACTAAAGAACTAGATCACCCAAATTTCGCCGCGCTAATTTACGTCCCAGATGTAACGATACTACAATACTAAACCAAGACTTTCCCATGAGCCTCACCAATATAACTTACCTCTACCAAGAACTACTTCAATACAGAGCTCACTAATCGACATAACGATGGTTCGATCGAATTAACTCGACACGTGAAAGTATGCAAACGTCAATAGAAATAGTCGCCGCGTTTAATGCTACTACCTCGTACAAGGAACCACCGGACTGCATGGCACTGCAACCGACATGCACGTAGTAGAGGAAATCATTCACATGCCCCATTACTATAGTAAACACGTTGATGAACTGTAATTTCGTACGTTTGCAGCGAGTGATAGACCGAGCTATGCGATGATTGGAATGTTGGAAGTCGAATCGAATGACCTAAGTGTGGTGTTCTATGAAATATGAAGTAAAGTTAAATATTATGATAATAGTAAATCTTCTTCTTAATAAATTTTTCTATGTATTTTCTTAACATAACATAAGCTCACGCCTGTATCCCCGAAGGGGTAGGCAGAGGCGCACTAGCGAACTAGAACACCCACATTTCGCCGAGCTTAGTTCCGTCCCAGATGTGATAGGGGGCGAGCCTATCGCCATATCGGGCACAAATTCCAGACTCCGAGCTGATATGGAAAAATCCAATATCACTTTGCCTGACCCGGGGATCGAACCCGAGACCTAAGAACCGTAGTCGTACCGAAATACCACCACGCCACCGAGGCAGTCATGTATTTTCTTATCTCTATCTATTTATATAAAAGGAGAAACTGAATGACATATCAGCGTAAAGCCGAAACTATTAGAGCTAGGAACGTGAAATTTTACACACGGCTTCCCTTTATGACGTAAGTAAGCACTAAGAAGGGATTTTTGGAAATTCATCCCCTAAGACTCCCTACGACGGGGCAGACTCTCACGGGGGAGTAGGCGAGTGCTAGTATGATATAACAAGACACTGACGAAAATTCTAAACAAGGAAAAAGGCGATTTTTATTTGCTGTGTTGTTTCTACCATTTGTAAGTACCTAATTTGTATGTCATACACATAGTGTCTCTCATGTTATTCTCGTATTTCTTAACATACATAAGTTCGCGCCTGTATCCCCGATGGGGTAGGCAGATGCACACTAGCAAACTAGAACTACATTTCGCCGAGCTTAGTTTCGTCCCAGATGTGATAGGGTGCGAGCCCATCGGCATATCTTGCACAAATTCCAGGCTGATATGGAAAAATCCAATCTCTTATTTCTTATCAAAGATAATCTCAAATGAATTATAAAATTAGCTTAAAGTAACTGGTTATACATACCAAGCACGATTTTAAATTAAGCTTGAGTTCATGTGTCTCATTCTCATTAGCAACTTGATTGACGTCTACGTTTCCGAGATCAGTGCGTGTGAATTTTCTATTAACATTGTTGGCTTTGCTACCAGTTGCGGACATAATACTATGATCGTACTAGCTGTTGCCTGCGACTCCGTTCGCATGAAAATGTATTTACATACATACATAAGCTCACGGCTGTATTCCCCAAGGGGTAGGTAGAGGCGAACTAGCGAACTAAAACACTCACATTACGCCGAGCTTAGAAACAGACTGACAGACAGACTAAGCAATGATTAATAATTTATTTATATATCTCAGCCTAAAAACTTCATGATCGCACCCGAAATGGACTTCAAAAACTATTCGCGGCATTAACCATTAACCGCCATAACTGGATATATCATCATAGATCATGCATACTTTGTTCATACTTATGAAATATGACATTGCATTTTAAATAATTTACATATAACGGTGTTTCATAAAGTTGGTACCAATAACAATTCCACATTCAGTAAGATCGATTTAAAGCGTAATGGTAAAGTTAAAAAATAAAAATAGAACTTAAATTTTTGATCAATTATTAATCATGAGATATCAAAATCGGAATGCGACCCGAAAATCGCAATGAGCAAAGGAATGGCTTTGTGTATGCTAAAAATAAATTAATTACCCCATAGGTAGTATGCAAATCTACTGCATCTGACCCAATAAGCCAGAAATATTTTTTTCGTCACAAGTTGAAGGTCCCATTATTCAAAAACGATGAGCTTTACGAAATTTAAAATTTTACCGTTAGATTGCTAGGCATTCCCTTTTTTAAGTGTAGTTATTATTGATACCAACTTTATGAAACATACTGTGTAAGCTCACGCCTGCATCCCTGAAGTGATATACTTCTATACTAATATTATAAAGAGAAAATATTTTTATATTTTTGTTAGTAATTCATAGGCTCAAAACCTACTGAATTGATTTTAAATATTCTTGAAATGTACGGTTATCATGGGGTGGATGTTTTTAATAAATATAGAAAGAAACAAAGAAAGAAATTTTATTTGTTCATATACAAAGCGCAAGTACATATATCCACGCGAACGAAGTCGCAAGCCACAACTATAACGATATAAAAGTGAAGTTTAACGGAAATGTTATCGTCGTACGCCACCGGTATCCTTGGACAGAGTTTTAAAAGCAAGGAAATATAACGGGTCGCCAACTTTGTAGCGTATATTTGAATTGAGAAAAGTTTTATAACTTTGTACGGTCGAGCACCGTCGCGTCGTCTTGTATAATAAAAACATCAAGCGCCATTAAACGGATTTTATACAAACGTACAGATAATTTATGTCGTAACGCTCGATTGCATCATTTGCATCGAAACATCGGAACGCATGAGGGGACATTTCAATACTCATGTCGCTTAATAAGTCAGCTTTGTAAGTGGTCCGTCCAAATTCGACAGGTAATCCTTTGACTCCGACGATGCGATGCGCGCCGCGATCGGCTGACAGAGCGTCTTTTTTCATCAAGAATACATTTGAGGCGTGACATTGATTAAAATTCCACATCCATTTTTGGGTGCCTGACATATTTTTGTGACTTCGTAATACGGTAAAAAGCGCATAAATGAACGCATGCGCAGCGCATGTCGCAATATCCCATATACCTCGATACGCGACGCGTGACCGCCGGACGCTCGTAATGAAACGCTTCAGGTTAATAACCGACAAAATACATAGGCTGCGGGACATTCCTAACACAATAAACTCATTATTATGGCAATGCGTACACGTTAATTGAAATGATGGTGTGACGTCACTGTGTTGTCTCTTTGTCCTACCTACATAGAGCAGTCGCTGTCACCTTGGACACATTTTTTGATCGACCCCAATTGGTTACTTGACTATGTTTGATTTTATACACATATTTATATGTAATAGCAAATAAAACAAAAAGAAACCCCTTCTGTAAAAACTGCATCGAAATTGGTTGAAAAATGAGGCAGCAATTCATATTTTAAATTCTAGAGTAGGGGCGTATTGGAAATATCTTGCTGTCCCTTTCCAACACACGTACCTTTATGGCGTGACGTGATTATACTGATACTTCTCTTTTCCGCAGTTTGAAGGTTGCACCAAACTTCAAAAGCTTATTACTTTTTTATTTTTGAGAATATTTCAATATTTCTTATTCTATATTTTAGACGACGTACATTTCATATAAAATTAATTAAATTAGTCAAGTACGCAATTTTCACGCAATTTCTTATATCATGTTATGGACTTGATACGAATCTCAATCACTCTTACCAAGTGTAAGGTGAATGCTATTGGAGTAGATGGAGTATGCAATAGGTCGCTTCTGGAGATCGTCAGAGTGAGGGATTCTTAGGCAGCCGTGCGGCCCACGGCTAAAAATTTTCACATAATACGAGAAAATTGTTATGCTGCAGAGGTTATCAGCGTATCGTATCTGAAGCCGGAGGCGGCGTGGAGGCGTGATGCGAGGAGCGACACCGCTCGCGAGCACATTGTGTGGCTTGTGCAGCTTGCCCGGCAGCACCGATTGTCCCGCGATTCCCCCGCATTTGCGGCAATATCGCGAGCTATTTTCAATTGCCCGTACGTGTTCCAAACACGCGCTGCGCCGCAACCGCAGCCGTCGCACCACAATTTTGATAAAACACTATATTCATCGCATGGTTTGCGCCGTTGACGCGCTGCGGGTTCGTGATCGCGGAGATTAAAACACTCATATCGATCACGACGTTCTAATACTATGTAATATCGCCGTACGGCAAACAATGGTTGGCTGTGAGAGGGCCAATTTTGTGAGGCTGCGTCGACGAGCCGCCCACCGGAGTCGGTTTGATTGATTGCTAATGACTATTGTTACGTCATTACGCAAACCCTCGGGCACGATATCTGAGCCGGCACCGCACATGACGGCCGACGTTACTTCGATATTTCTGCATTACACGGACGTATCGGACCGTTTATTTGCATACAACAATAAGGTGATACGTCGGGCCTCGGGGAATAGATCTACCGATACCCGGACGCGTACGAGAACGAGCCAACGCTCGAGACGGGGTAATAATCGTCAATATGCGCCTCCTCGAGTGATTTCAAATGACATTGCGTTCTACACGCTCCATATTTCTTCGACATCTCTCGGGGGATATAATCGTCGCGGCCACAATGTAGGGACATTTTAACCACGGGCGCGGTGCCGGTAGATCCTGATTGATTGTTAATAGGTATTGTTGCACGATCAAGTTTATGGCAGGCTAGATTATATCTTTCCACGTAAGTGTACCGGTTTGATTGATTCGACCATGTGCGTTTTCTCTTGGAAGTTGTTTGTTACCGGCGCGCGCTCGCTCGGCAGCGGTTTGCTTTGGTGAAAACATCTCTCGAGCTCTCGCAATTATCGTAATGCATTTCTCTGTTGTTAAGTTATTGCTAATGAAAAGTCGAAGCTGTTGTTGCGGTGCTCGCTTGCAACTTGTTTATTCTTTTGATTTAACTTTATTGCAATGTGTACGAATTTCCCACCATATACGTTTTGTGGAGATTAATATTTGTGCATTCGACGTTCGTCATTGTGTGACGTTGTGATTCAGTTGCGATAATCGTGTGCGAGTATCGCATCTCGCCTCGCCCGGCGACCCGGGAGACCTCGATCTGAATCAGCACGCGGCCGTTTCGACGAACTCGACAACCTGGCCGACTCGGAGACGCGCAGGCCTCGCTCACGGGTGCAAGCCGCGGTGCCCTACCTCGATCACAATCGTCGCTCTACCATTATGCCCTTTTACCAAAGACTTCTATGTATACTACTAGACATACATCGGTACATAGAATTTGCGCACTAAGTTTCCGTCAATTGACCGCAAATCACTAGAGATCTGCAGGTTTAGCCAAGTGGCGTATGCGCTAGTCGAATAGAATAAATGTATGGGAATGACATAAGAGTACGCTATATGCGGCGTACTCTTATGTCATTCCCATACATTTACTATTCTATTCGACTAGCGCATAAGCCACTTGGCTAAACCCGTTGCTCTTTTACTTAGCTGGTAAACGTCAAACGCTCGCCGTATTGTGACACTATTTTACTTCTAAACAGCTTGTCTAGTACTATGCATAGAAAACGCGCCGAGGTCACTTCTCCACATAAAACCACTGTGTTCATTCATGTTAAAAGGGTATATGGTTTTTTGTCGAACGAAAAGGTCGATAGAGTCGAACATAAATATTCAACGTTATCATTTAAATTCTGTATTATCTGAAGGTGATCACTAAAAGAGCGCAGTGGGCAATCAAGGGCGGTCGGGTCAGGGAGGAGCGCCCGCGGCGGTATGCTCCTTGATTTATGTACGCTTGATAGCAGCTCTTCCGCGCTGTTCTGACGGTGACCGCTCGGAGCACGCGCGAGGAACGGGGCTAATCCACCGACTACCCTCGGGTAGTGACCGGAGTCGGGATTGAAGCCGCTGCGCCGCGTCGCCCCGCCGTGCTCTCAAACTGTTTTGTATGGTTTCGCGGTTAATGTTCTTTATGTTGTCTGTTGTTTTTTCGACCGACTTTCAAAAAGGAGAAGGTCCTCAATTCGTCTGTATTTTTTTTTGTATGTTTTCCGGCTCGACCGGCTAGATACCACTGTCTCACAGAAAACCGACGTAAAGTGGCAGCTTGCTGTCGCGTTTCGTTCGGTGAGTGAGATTTCCGGTGGCCCATTTCCCCACTCCCTTTCACAATCCCCTTCCCTCCCCTTCCATTCCCTCCTTTTAGATTGACAACTCACCCATGATTCTTTTTGTGTCTTGGGTGTCTATGGGCGGTGGAGATCACTTACCATCAGGTGAACCACCTGCTCGTTTGCCAATCCCTGCTATAAAAAAAAAACGCCATATCTCCGCCAAATGTGGATTGTTTTTCAAAATTCTTTTTTGTATTCGGTAGAGCTTATTTGAAGGGTGGTCCCATATAAATTTCGTCACGATCGGATTTGAAGTAGAAGAATATATTATAGGTGCGTTGCCAACCGAAAAAGAGGGAAATAGGGATGGGGGAATTTGGCCACGGGAAATCTCACCAAACGAAAAGCAACACCCACTTTACGTCGGTTTTCTGTGGGACAATGGTATCAAACCGGTAGTGCCGATCTATGCATAATGTAGAGTTAGACATCACTGTCTATAGCGTGGCTCTACCACTCCACTCGCGTTCTTTATACATTTCTAGGGTTACAACTGATGTATTGGCAAAACATATTATTCCCGTCCACAAGGGTATTATTATAATTAGGGTCCATTACGCGCACTCTGTATACTTCAAACGGATGACCGATGATGCCTTTTGGCAACGAGAAATGTGTTCCTCACATAACCTGTTGCTACACCCTTATTTGACTTTTTCCGCGACGTGGAAATTATTTGTAAATGAGAGTACAGTTGAACGATGCGCGCCTCGATGGCCGATGTTGTGTTACTACAGGGCGTTGCGGTTTCCACTCGCGGTCCGTAACGTAAGTAACCCAGGACAGAATTAATTATCCACCGCGCCGCGCCGCCTCGGTGCCGAGTGGATGTCTACAACGGTTTCTTGTGTAAAACGAGACGAGAGCCGCGATGGGAAAAAGGTTAACAGCGCATGCTGTATGCATACGTCGCGACCGAGTGAAATTCACAACACGCATGCATACTTAACAATTGTGTGTTTATGAAATACGAGCACTGATTACCCTCTATTGGTCATTAAAGTCTATTCTCGATACTTAGGGTTCATTCAAGTATCACGTAAGCACTATCCTTTCTTTGCTTATTTTTGATGACATGGGACATGGGGGAGGTCTGGATGGTGATTTTTTTTCAAATCAAATCAAAATATTTATTGAATCCATAAAATGTTAAACATCATTTATAATTCGTCAAATTTTAACTCTACCGCCTGTTCGGAAGGCTGTTTCGCCAGAGAAGAACGGGCAAGAAACTCTGACGTTGCTCTTTTTAACACCAAATTACAGTCAGCTACTAATATAGTACAGCACCAGGTACAGAAAAACTATAAATTACCTCTAGAGCAGCTAAACCATGATAAAAATAGATTTTATTAGATGTAAGACGTTACGTCACATTGACAAAATTCATGTTCCAATGCTTACGTTCCCATTTGGTAACTAAGGGCTTTGCTTAGTTTTGCTGATGAGGGCGAGGGAGGGGTTAATAATTGTAAAAAATCTGCTTACGTAATACCTGAACGGCCCCTTATTCCAGATATGTAACCCTGTATTTAATAAATAGTTAGTACCTAAACTCACGATTTTCGACGTCATAAGACAACCGCGATCTACGTATGATTTCACTTTTAGGATTTTTGACGGGAAGTCTGACTGGGTGGGCGTCGCTTGTTAAAATTATTTCATATTGTCCTCTAGAGCTGTGTTTGTTGTTTTTAAATGATTTGGTTTAATGATAAAACTGCAGTGAAGTTGGACCCTTTTACCGGTGATCTTTGATGAGTTTTGCTTGGTGCGTTGGCTGGCTTTGTTCGCTCATGGTCATTGTGAAAACATAATTGCTCTATTTACCTTGACATTGGCTAAATCATCGCAAATACGTGGATGTCATTATTCTTAAAAGAAGAAGAAGATACACTATTATTACACTTGCTACGCAATATTGTCAGAATAATCATAATTAAATCAGACATATAAGTCTGTATTAGTGGTATAATTCGGTAGATACTTGTTTACATTCTTGAAATAACTATCGTGAATACACTTTACCACGCTTTCTAACCAAAGGAAATTGTTGTGCAATTAAAAAGTAGTAAAACGAAATCAGATTATTTAAATCGTATCTTAAACAGGTTCGATGTTAACAGCTTTGATCGTTGACTCGATCGTGGGATAAAAGGAAAATATTACGAGTTACGACGTGGGCGGTGCCGCCGGAATATTACCTATGTTTTTGTGGTGTTTATTTTAATTTATTGCATTATTCTTTGGAAGTATGACATCTTATTGTCGGAATGTTAGAAATGTTAGAGAAATATAGATAATGATGTCGATTTTATGTTCATTCACCTTATAATATATGCTAACTTATAATGCAACGAGGCTTGGGGGCTAATTCCAAACTAGGTTTGTTTTATCCGAATACTGTTTAATATTGTAATCTTTAATGAATATCAACTCCATATTAAAGCGTGTAAGCAATAAGCAAACCAAAATAAAAATATCTAGAGGTCCAAAAATTCTGCCAGGCCTTTTTAAATAGACACTGAAGCGAAAGCAAAGCGAAGGAAAAGCAAAGCTTCAACGCGATTGGCTTTCACATCTCTATAGTACATAATATAATATTTCTAATTTACGTCTGTCTGTTATTGCCCGCGACTCCGTTCGCTTGGAAATTTATTTACCGAGTTCAAAAGGTAGCCTGTGTGTTATTCTGATGTATAATCTATATAACTGTAAAATTTCATCACAATCCATCGAGTAGTTTTTGCGTAAAAGAATAACAAATATACACATGTGTGTAAACATACAAACTTTCACGTTTATAATATTAGTAGGATATCAAGTAAATCGCCTCGCTAACATTCGCTTCTCCGTCTGTTGTACAGAGGCATTAAAATTGCAAATGAACGATCTCCGCTAATTTGTAGTCGCGTTGGAATGAGCAGTATAATATAAGCCCTGTAATATTACTGTCCCACTGCTGGGCACGGGCCTCTTCTACTAATGAGAGGGGTTAGGCCTTAGTCTACCACGCTGGCCTAATGCGGTTTGGTACACTTCACATACCTTCGAAATTCCTGTGAAGAAATTCTCGGGTATGCAGGTTTCCTCACGATGTTTCCTTCACCGTTATAGCAAGCGATATTTCACAATGAAAATACACTTAACATAGAAAAGTCAGAGGTGTATGCTCCATTTTGGAGTTGGTCTCGAACCTCCGATACTTGTTTTGGCAGTCCGTACCAATCCCAACTGAGCTATCGTTGCTATTTGATATATTATATTTATTTGCAATGAGCAGTAAATGAAAGCAATTCAAATCGGAGCACGTAATACGTGCCGCGGTCGGGCATCGAATGTGCTCGCTTGCGACTAGCGACCAATTGGATACACTTACCGAGCGGCCGCCGGCGGATCTGTCTGCCCAGAGAGATTTATGCCGGCTGCAAATCATTAGGTTCATCTCACTTGACTTCCTATCTGTGGGACCTTAGCGTTTACTGTTTCTGCCCAGATATCGCCTCGACGCGAAGCGGTGGCTTCGTATGGAGCCAGTGTAATTTAATATATTCTGTGCCACACAGTATTTAATAGACAGACTTGGCGCTTACCATCAACAAAAAGACCAGGGGGTTATCATCACGTCTTATAGCAATATCATTATAATCTTACTTGTACCGATTCCCTTACATAAAAACAAAGTAAGATTTTAGTAATACTGCTATAATATGTGATGGTAACCCCTCTGTCCGTCGCTTTACCAAAGCGAATAAAAAATCCAAAAATTGGGTTGAATTTGAAACGATTATTGAAGAGTTCACTTGTTCACACAATTCACTTGTGTTTAAGACTCTTTGTCTGTGGATGTAACCTTGTTAAAGAAAGGTGATTATATGGCAACTGATGGAGATTATAAAAAGAACAGCTATAATGATCATAATCTATTGCCTTTTTGAGTAAATCATACAAATTATTTACAGTAAATAAAATGATGGTGCTACTCATTTTCACACAATACATCGCTTTTGGCGCGTTCTTTTGTGCTGGAAATGCAGAGGAAGTGACGTAAGTATAAAATTGTGATATTGAGTACAAAAACGACTGACAACCGGTTTTCTGTACACAAAAATGGTGTCATCACTCGCGGAATGCGATAGACGTATTAAATTTTTATTGTCCCCGCTTGTTTGTCAACATTGGGCCTTACTTATAAAACAGTTTAGCTGAGCAAATGGTAAAGAATAGCCTGTCCCTTTTATTTTCAAACAATGTGACACAAGAAAAAAGTGACAGGCAATTATTAGCCATTTGCTCAGCTGAACTGGTTTTATAAGTAAAGTACATTATGCATTACCATATATTATTTTTTAAAATAGTGTATAACTGTATTTTTAAAATAGTGTATAACTATATACTATAAGGTCTATATTATGTAAATCACAGTTTTTGAGTGGTAAAGCCACGCTGTAGACAGTTACGGCTACAGCACGAATGGGGTGGTTCGACCGGTTTGTTACCACTGTCACAAAAAAACGATGTAAAATGGCAGCTCGCTGTCGCGTTTCGTTCAGTGAGTGAGATTTCCGGTGGCCCAATTTCCCGTGCCCTTTCCTGTTACTGTCTACAGCGTGGCTCTACCACTTTAAATAAATAATTGTGTTCTATCAATGCTCTTCTATTGCCTGTCTTTATAAAATTATAAAATCGCCAATGGAATAGCCTCGAAGTAGGCCGTTAAGGGTTTATATCGCGATCACAAATTATCAAGTGGGACTTGCGGATGGTAAAAACTTTATTGTTTAGAAATTTACGATTCTCACAATCGTTCAATCCTCGTTAAATTGTATTGCCGTCGCTATCGGAGCGCGGGTTGTAAAAATTTCCAACCGCTCTAATAAATTACCGGACCCTAGGGGGCTACCGCTGGGCGTTGGCTTAGATACAGCCTTAGGATTTTCAAATATCGATAATAAACAGTCCAGACACTTTATCACGTACGTTTTTACTTAACAATTTCTTTTGTTATGTTTCTGTTTTGTGAATCGGGTTAATCTTGGCCGAGACGAGGTATTCGTCGACAAAAAGTGTGCTGCTTGTTATTATAGAGCTCGGGGCTAAAATATAAGGAGTGATGAGATGTTGCCGAGATCCGTGGGCGGGGCGCGGTAGCTTAGATTGTTATTGAATATATGGAAAAGGTAAAACATAATCGCCTGTTGAAAATGGCGAGGCAAACGTGAAAGGAGTGGTGGACCATCGCGATGTTTTGCTGGTTCCATTAAATCAATAGAATGTTGCTTTTAAAGTGGTGTAATTATTTTTAAGTATAATTATTCCAATGCCAAACAGAAAATAATAGTCATTTATAATCTAATAACTACTATATAACATAAGCTCACGCCTGTATCCCCGATGGGGTAGGCAGGTAAACAAGCGAACTAGAATACCCATATTTCGCCGAGCTTATTTCCCAGATGTGATAGGGGGCGAGCTTATCGCCATATCGGGCACAAATTCCAGACTACGGGCTGATAATATTACTGCCAATATTACTGCCCGACCCGGGGATCGAACCCGAAACATCAGGACGGTAGTCGTGCCGAAATACAACTACGCCACCGAGGCAGTCAAATAACTAATACAGCCATTGTTATATATGTAGTTCAAATAGCAGTGCCATATGATTAAATTCGAAAAGGCAATGCAGATATTATAACATCCAGGTAAAGCTTTAGATAGCATGCCGACTTAATTCCATGGGTATTAACGTTGTCACCTGTTGTAATGTCGACCGAGGGGAGATAATTTTTGACGCATTTGTTCAACATGTAGAGCTTTCGGCGCAGGGCCATGTTTGCCGTCACGCTATCTCCCATCGAATTCGTCAACGTCGTCTCGATAAACGATCATACTAAATCGCTAATGCATTACCCCCTTTGTGTGGCTCGGCCGCTAAAACTGTTCGTGATAAATGAGACACGTCTAACGTGAGACAATAAATCAGTTTCTTCACCGAGTGAAGTTGTCAGATCTGAACGGCGATCCCGAACGCTCCACCAATTTTTCCCCTTCATTGACGCTTTACTTTCTTCCTTTTATTCGTCTTTCTATTTTATACGAGCATTGGATGGGAAACCGTTCGATGTTTTAGATTGCGTGACCCAAGGTTAGGTAGTAAAGACGTCTGCTACATGAAGATTAACGTAAAAAGGATCATTTGTAAAGCATGTTGAGTCTTGACCTCTGATGGACAACGTTACCCTCCGATCGGGCTCATGATGAATGTTTCTAACAACGTTTTATCATTATGTTATTGATCGGTTGTGTTTTGATCTGTTATTCTATTGTACGATTGTTTATTGTACAGTTATATGACATGTCGTAATCTGTGGGCCATTATTTAGATATAGGTCGGTATATTTATAATTATTTTTTTTTATAGCAGAGGCTGGCAAACGAGCACGTCCATAGACACCCAAGCCCCAAAAAAGTCATGGGTGCGTTGCCGACCTAAAAACAGGGGTAAGGGGACTGGAAAAGGTAGACGGGGACTTTGCCACCGGAAATTTCACTCACCGATCGAAACGCAACAGCGAACTGCCACTTTACGTCGGTTTTCTATGAGACAGTCGTATCAAATCGGTCAAGTCGGCCCATTCGTGCTGTAGACGTCACTGTCTACAGCGTGGCTCTACCACTCACTGGGTTCTCATATTATATTTTGATTTCCGTATAGACTTCATAATCATCATCATCATCAGCCATAGGACGTCCACTACTGAACATAGGCCTCCCCCAAAGATTTCCAGATCGACCTGTCGGAAGCGGCCTGCATCCAGCGACTTCATAATAATCACTATTAATTTTTTCGGCCGACTTCTCAAAAAGGAGGAGGTCCTGAATTCGTCGGTATTTTTTTTTATGTATGTTACTGGATATATCCGCCAAATGTGGACCGATTTTCAAAATTATTCTTTTGTGTTCTATAAAGCTTATTTCAAGGGTGGTCCCATATCAATTTGGTCACGATCGGTATATTGGAAGTCGGTCAGTTAAGTTTTTAAACTTGTGATTATTTATTCTCAAACCATTTTCACCGTTGTATAAAGTAGCATCAATTTCAAATGTATTTACATTATCGTGCACATGTTGTCCTTTTCCATTTTTACAAAAAGTTAACTGACTGGTCGTTTTCGGGCCGTTCACATCGGTACCACGCGTTCTTTGTTTGTTTCGCCTCTGTTTATGGGTCAGATGTTTAAATCATTCGGCTGTTGTGTAACATCGTTTCTCGTATCGTTTTGCACGTGTTGTTATGTAGGGTTGTACTGGGCAACTTTGGATGTGAACCGTTTACGTGAAATATCGTAGACGTGGAAATGTTGAGGTATAATGATCATGGTAAAATCAACTAATATTCTCTTTTAAGTAATTAAAATATTGCCTAAAAACTGTTTTTAATAAGCAGTAGAAATATCTATCATATCATAATACTGACGCGGGATTATAAATAAGTACAGAAAAATACATTAGCTACGCTTACATAAGTAACTCCGAACTTTCGAAGATTATAGTTAGCCATATGTAAAGAGAGATATCACTTAATTCGAGTATACTCCACAGTGACACCATTGGCTCTCTTATATCTTTTTTTAAAAAGTTTAGCCTGCATCTTTTAAGCCGTCCACGAGGATGTTTCTAATCCTAATCCAGGCACTTATGGCCAAAATAATGCGGTTTCCTTAAAATAATCTCATGTAGCATTCAAACGCATTATTTAAGACTCCATAAAAACCGATCCGACCCGAGTACATCGACCAGGAGCGTTAGCGCATTCTACAAGACTGCTGACGCGGCTCGTAAGGCTTCCGTGAACCGTGCACATAACAAGGGTCATCCTACACCGACCGGGAGTGGCGCCACCCGACACCGGTGCTCCCACGCCGTGGATTACTCCAATGCGAATTAATGGGAATTTGCACATCCCTGATTCGAGCAAACGATCATTTTCGAGGAAGCCGCGGCTCGTGTTTCATTGAGCGATAATTTTTAATTGTTTACTGGTGTTTGACTATCAGCTATGGAAGCTTTTTTTGTTATCGCGGGGAAAAAGTGTTTTTCCATTGCCGTCACGTCTGGGGAGAGACGTAACGGTTATGTCCGATTCGCCGGTCTTCAGCCTAGCGCCATAATGCTTGGGAGAGATGGAAACATCCGGGTGACACTTTACAGAATCCCTAACACTATGTACAGTACAGCCTACATACACCGGCATAACCGACTAAAAACCCCGCGGCGGCCCTCTTCGGCGCTTTGGGGACCGCTCCGGGATACCCTAGGCGTGAATCGCCCAGGCTTCGGCCGGAGCCGCCCCTGAGCTATGGAAGCCTGCGATTCACGGCTGGCGAGTAGCCAATGAAGTTGCGAATATCGTACCACTGTGGACATCGTGACATATTTATGAAATATCCGATTCTTCATTGTTGATGTCTAGTAGAGCTTTAAAAAAACTTTTTTCTTTTATGGAAATACAATTCTGTCTTCAATTCATTGCTACACAAGCATTAGATATTGAAATGTTTTCGGGGTCTAAATAATGTGTCACTTAAACATGACGTATCAACATCTTAGATCTCAGTTAGGCGTCTAATTTTTTTTTATAACAAATATTGGCACACGAGCATGTGGGTCACCTGATGTTAAGTGATCTCCACTGCCCATAGACACCCAAAACAAAAAGAATCAAGGGTGCGTTGCCAACCTAAACGGAGAGGAATAGGGATTGAAAAAGGTAGGGAAAATTAGGCCACCGAAATCTCACTCATTGACGAAACTCGAGCTGCCACTTTACGTCGGTTTTCTGTGAGACAGTGGTATCAAACCAGTCGAGCCTGCTTATTCGTTCTGTAGACATCTACAGCAAGGCTATACCACTAAAATTTTACTGTAATTTGTATATTGTACGTATTCTATTTGTATTTGTGCCCGATATGGCGATAGGCTCGCCCCCTATCACATCTGGGACGGAACTAAGCTCGGCGAAACGTGGGTGTACTAGTTCGCTAGTGCGCCTCTGCCTACCCCTTTGGGGATACAGGCGTGAGCTTATGTTATGTTATGTTCTACGACCCAAGGCCACATTTAGGCTCAAACGCAGTGCCGTTCGGAATCCTGACAATCTCTGTCGCCGCGAGCGCCGGGCACATTCGTGTCACTGGGTGAACGTGCCATACATAACCTGTTATATATAGCATACACGGCATCTGGTTTCAAACATTGCACTGATTTTATATCGTAGACGTGCTTCTTGGAATTGAAAGAATTACAAAGTATCGGCATTGGAATCGGAACCAGAAACTTGTAGTTGGTTGTGCAGTAGCTAGCTATTCCTCCGCTAGCAGTTAGCACTAATGAGAAGATGCGTCTTATATGGCATTGTAATGGCACACGTATCAAATCTTTATTTATTCTAAAATCCTGCTTCGTATGTATCATAAATAACATTAATTTAATCTTATCTTTCTTTCTTTCTGCCGTTAACCTACCTTATTGTGGGGTTGGCGCAACACACTTTTTCAATCATGTTGCAGAAAGGATTTGGCTTAGTTTTTACGACCGGCTGCATGCCTGACATCAACCCTCTTTGGGAGATCCAGTCCCGGGCAAATTACTTTAGAAAATTCGGCTTGCCCGACCAGGAAATCGAACCCAGGACCTCCCGATCCACAGCCTATATATGCTGGCACTAGATCAAGGCGGCGATGACGATTAATTTATTATTATAAAGAACGTAATTAAGCTCATGCCCGTATCCCCGAAGGGGTAGGCAGCGGTGAACTAGAGAACTAGACCACCCATATTTCGCCAAGCTTATAATATAAAGAACGATGAGAAAAAATCCAGCATTAAAATATATTTTGAGCTATAAGTTTTGTTTTTAAAGGGTAAATAAATTATCTGCATTTTAACATACAAGGGTGCTCGGTTTTACTGAATGAAAATGCCGTGAATGTGAAACTTTTGAGCGGAAATAACGAGCCCGAATCGTGCATTGCTGACTCGAAAATGTGCATTTATTTGCGATCGCAACGCGGAGCTCTTTGGTAATTTTCCTGGGATTATATTCATACTATTAAATAAAATTGTTCCCATTTTAATATTTTCATGTAAGTACCTACTATTAACGTTTAGTGAATGATACTGCTTACTGATATTTTGTATCTTTATACATTTGACTAGCAGCGCCATTTCTGAACGAAAATAAATATATGTACACAACGAAAACTACTATCGTTTTCGAGAAGTGACAATTATCAAAATAAGCTTGTAGTAGAGGCATTGATTGAATGTTTACATTTTATCAGTTTGCTCTTATTAATTTGTCCTGAATCGGTATTGTTTTCTTCTAATATAGAATATCGATCAACCCACAGTTCCCAGCTTCCAAACTTGTGACGATGTCACGTGGCATCCACACCAGGAGAGCAACGTGAGCTGTCGAAACGGGGTAAAGTAACCACGCTGACCGCCTCGTGATCTGCGGTTTTACTTCAACGTAAACATGTAATGTCACGTACTTGTGTGTAAATTGAATGTGGCGAGTCGGCGACCAGCACGTTACGGCTAACTGGTTGTATTTATAGGTAGTTAGCCTCCGTCTTTCCTGATAACGTGTTAGGAAAGGTTAGTATTGGTAACGCTTTGAATATTAATTCCTTAAGGTTGTACTGCAGATGTTATTGTAATGTATGTGCTTCTATGCATAAGAACATGTAATGGTCTGAATCAATCTCGAAGATCTTTTGTGGCTACATCATTGATTTCCAATATCGTACATTTTCTTAATGAGATTTCTTCAAGAATTATTTTTCTTCTATCATATTATGTTGCTACAATTTATGCGAACCTCGTAGAATTATCCATAGTTTATCTTACTTTCGCAATATCATCGACATTGGCATGATGCCAGATTCCAGTTAGTTAATTGACAGGCTGTGTACCGCTCGCAGGTACTATTGGATGTGATCCAAAGATGATAGAACACCCATTTATTATTGGTACCCATAATCACGGCTTAATACCAAATACAAATGCACCGATGTCTAATTCACAATAAACAACCACCCGTGGCTTCGCTTCCAGTCGTATTTTTTATTCGTCGATAATTTCACGTTCGTTTCATCTCGAACGTTTTTTGTTCGCTTGGTTTTGTCGCTGTGTTATCATTATTGGTCGACATAATCTCATATGTTAACATTGTCAACATGGATGTGGCCAATTATGTTAATTCATCAACAATTTTATTGCAATTTGTTATTTTTTCCCCTCGCGTTGATGACAGAGCATTATAGGTCAGTTCCCCCGAATCGCGAGACGTCTCTCGTAATGATATATTGTCGGTTAATTTGGGCACTGTGCGAAGATTACTTTGACACTGTGATGTTTTTGACATTGTCTTGTCTTTGACAATAACTGACAGTGGCATCAGGCATGTTCATGTACCTACACCCACACACAATAGAGTGGGGTGAATGCCTTGTCATCGTCGTGTATCTTTCATGAATTATACATTTATGTAATTAGCAAAGCCTGACATCGCTTTGAAACTAATATGTCGCAAAAAATTTTACACTAATAGTACTTTAAAAGTGGTGTAATGGTCTTATATTATTTTATTACTACGGGTCAGGTGTTTATGTTTTAAATAATTTGTGTCGAATTATCTTTTCACAATATACAAATTAATTTCCTTATCATCGCATATCTTATGCAATTCCCGTATTATGATATTCGTTGATTTTTTCTGATTATAAAGTATATTTTTATTTTTTTTATTTTTCTTTATATCCTACAGCTTCAAATTTTTTTTTCATATGTCACTTGGTATTTATATTATGTGTATGCTAATTTATTATCTATCATTCTGTCAGGGTCCCATTCACCAAACAATAACTATTGTGATATATTAGTCATACAGAACCGTGTTGCAAAACTTACGAACTCAGATAAATCGTGAATAAACTTTTTGATAAGAGAAGCTCTTGAACTCATTGCATACATTTGCTTTATGTCCATAGAAGTCGGTAAAGTCGATACCGGTATTTCTAAGACCCAATACATTTTATTCACTCGCTGTGTAGCATTATTGAGACCTCGATCTATTATGCCGGGACCTCGAGCGGCCGCGGACGTCTTTAGAATTTGATTTAGTTGAGGATCCTTATGTAATCCCTTTTACTTTTTACACATCATCGGTGATGTCATGCTGTGATTCGATTTGTATAGCTCTATTTGTAATTACACTATTCAAAGACGTTAAATTGTTTTGACTATTATTATCAATGGTTCTTTTGCGTAGTGGTTGCGTTTTTATTGTAGGATTATTAATCATAGGTTTTCGGCTGATATTCCCTTTTTTGTGCATCAGTATTTTGTTATACATTAATGAAAACTAGTGTTCGCGCAGTGGTCAAAATTTTACCATAATTCATATAATTTTTAAGTTTGAATTTGATAAGGGTTATTATGTCAAAGATAAAAAAGTTAGCTTCATGCATTTCTTCTCCATATAAACTTTAACTTTGTCCAATTTCACGTTTATTCGTTCGCGCAATTCTCTTAAAAAGTTGCACAAAGATAATGAAAATATTAATTTCGCGAGTATAGGAACTCTGTATACTGAATAAATAATTGGTCTGTAATTCCACTTTAAAGAACATAGCTATAAAATAATAACAATTTATTAACACATGAAATTAACTGGTGTTGAAGCGATCAATTGAAGTACAAATATTTCAACTTGTAACATGCTCCGGAGCAACATTACTCCCGAGACATGGCCCGCAGCGTTACGGCCCGCCTGTTAAATTGAAATTATAATTAACAACGAGCTACTGCTACGTTTACTGCTTCATTATTAAAATTGAACTGTCTTTTGAAAGGCAACTGTATACATTATAATTATAAATGATAAAAGTGCAGTTAAAAGCAATAAAATTCTAGAAGAACTACTATTACCGAAGTTAGAAAAAATATATTTTAAAACATCACAAACACTTGGTTACATAACATAACATAAGCTCACGCCTGTATCCCCGAAGGGGTAGGCAGAGGTGCACTAGTGAACTAGAACACCCACATTTCGCCGAGCTTAGTTCGGTCCCAGATGTGATAGGGGGCGAGCCTATCGCCATATCGGGCACAAATTCGAGAATCCGGACTGATATGGAAAAATCCAATATCACTTTGCCCGACCCGGGGATCGAACCCGAGACCTCAGGATGGTAGTCATATCGAAAAACAGCTACGCCACCGAGGCAGTCTCTCTTAATCCCTTGATTCTCTTGATATAGTAGAAATTCATAGTTCAATTTAATGTAGAACTATATTATAAGTCATGAGACGTGCAACTCTCGCTCACGGTTTGACCGAACAACGATCAACATAATGTAGGAATAAAGTATTGCGACTTGACGTCGTATGTTGCGATTGTGACTGGGTCAGGAGTGTTGACTGAATCAGAACTTAATAACAAACCTAGTCAACGGTACTGAAGGTAACCTTTAGTATTAAGATACGTGGGTTGAAGCTTAACGAATTATTAGGTTGTATAAATGGTACCGTTTGGTGCTTTGCGAAATATCTTGGAGATTATGTTTCGAAAACTCTAATTATTCAACTGGCCTTTGAATGTAAACATAACGGTGATGCAGATGGCTATAACTGCAGTGGAATTCATAACCTTTCGTTAAAGATAATAATGTATTTAGTGTTTGAAAAACACTTTGTAGGAATGTTTAGAGCTTGCAACATCGTATTTATTTTCAACGTAAACAATTGTCAATTCGTTTTAGCATTTACCTTCTTCAACGTAAAACCGTTTTATGTAAATAAATAATAACTCCCAAAAGTCGCACACATAGTCCTTGTCCGAGTCTTGTGTCGTTGGAATCAGGAATTACGAGATTAGGTCTCACAACACCAAGATCCGAAACAAATATCTATGTTAGAGGACGTTTCTGCTGATAGGACTCTTACATGCGAGAGTTCGTCTGGGTAGGTACTAGATACCACGGTAAAGTCTATTTCTACCATGCAGTATTGTACTAGCACTATGTTTACGTTTGAAGGACATTGCAGCCAGTTTATTACTGGAAATTATGGGACTTATATTTATTGTTCCTGGATGATGAGTGCAGTGCAGTGCCAATCAGTGCAGTTCAAAGCGCAGGTGGTGTTGCTACTGCCCTGAATAGTTGTATTACCATCAGACGGCTAGCTATCTTATTCGATTGCAAAAAAATTTGCTAAGTACACATAATACCGCGTCATGATCGTCCCAACTCATCTTAATAACCGTAATAATGATGATCAATGGCGATAATTCGCATTAAAATGCAAATGTCACCTCTGGACACGCGATGCGATCGTTTGTGAGCTCGTCTTGATGAAAGAATACGTCCGGCACCTGATTGCAATCAGGCGCTTGCAAACGGAATGATTTAAGTGGTACCGCTAAGTTTGATTCGCTTTATGATGCGATGGTCTTTATGGTCGAATGTGCTGAAATTGTCAAGCCATTTGCAAATTTGGTTTCAAATTAGAAAATCATTTTTAAAGAAGGCTGGCTTAATATTATGCCGATGCGGTAAGAATTTTGATAAACAAAATGTCGAATTTACGAAATTTCATAGTTGTTGTTCCTGGAAGATAAATGTTAAAATTAATCAAGCTGGTGCTAATCTAACGTTAAGGTTTTTAGCAGTGACTGAAAAACGAACAAATGGATCACCTGCGGGTTTAGCCAAGTGGCTTATGCGCTAGTCGAATAGAATAAATGTATAGGAATGACATAATAGTACTTTTTTACTATTCTATTGGACTAGCGCACAAGCCATTTGGCTAAGCCCACTGATTGAATTTGATGTCTAACCTACAAACCCCACGATACTAAAAGAATCATCATGGGTGCTTTACTAAACTTAAAAGACGGAAAGAGGCGTTCGGGCTCCGAGATGAATTGTTAAACTGTGGTCAACCGTTTTTTTAAAGCACTGTCAAAATCAAAGCTCTGTTAATTGGATATTTATTTCGTTCACCTTTTAGAAATCGGTTGGTATGTAACGACCGGTACACTCATGGCTAACAACTTATCAGCTCTACCGTTTTAGAATAATCCAGTGCTTATCTAGTTATATGATTTTGACCGATAAGAATCAAGGACACGCGACTCGCGAGTGTATCTTTCAAAATTATAACATTTTATAAAACATTTTGGTTTTGATTTATATTCTGCACGTTTCGCCGAGGTTATTACTCGTTAGAACCTTAAAATTTATGGGCTGCGCATTAGTCACTCAAACGTAAATTGGGTGCTCGATCTTTTATATGACTCGTAAACAAATTGCTTCTAAGAGGATCCTTTTTTAAACTAATAATGTATACGGAGTGATGAATGATACTAAATCAATGTATTTATTGAACATGTAAGCTTATTTCGACCGACTTCCAAAAAGCAGAAGGTCCTCAATTCGTCTGTATTTTTTTTTATGTATGTTACGCGATATCTCCGCCGAATGTGGACCGATTTTCAAAATTATTTTTGTGTTCGATACAACTTATTACAAAGGTGGTCCTATAGAAAATTGGGCACGATCGGATTTGAAGTCGGTCCGTTCAGTTTTTAAACTTGTAATTATTGCGTTTACCTCCAATAGCCCAATTAGTACTTATTTTAGTGGTGACTGGTGTTATAAGGTAGATATGAGACTATTGCTATCTATACCTAGCAAAAGGTCCAACCGTAACTCATGTGTGATTTTTCAATTTGATTTGAACATAAATAGTAATTGAGAAATTTGATTGACCTCAGATTTGAAACCAGGACTTTTCGGTTCTGATGCTTAGTTAATTATCACTGTCACTAAATCAACGAGGCAGTGTATTTATTGAAGGTTTTAGTAACCTTCGAAAGAGTATCGACTTTGCGCGATATGAAATTAGAGTAACCTTCCAGTGCGGTTTGGTAATCAACACATATTTTGCTGTGCCGTGTCGCAAGCCATCATGTGAGGTCGACCCGTGTGAACGACGAACGTTCATGTTATTTTTTATGTTAATTTCATTTATTGTTGGCTCGTTATAATAATTAGTGACACAATGGCCTCATCGAAGGACGACCGCTGTCTTTGATCGACGCTTCGATTGTCAATCGCAAGGTTCATCGGCGATGGTTGGTTGAAATTGTATTGTTCGATTATGTACCTCATTGTTTACCAATAGCTCATTGTTTCATATTAAAATTTTATTTCCAGAGGTTACATACAAGGCCTTAACTGTTTAAATAATAAATAACACCCAAGAGTCACACACATAGTCCTGTATACTAGTAGTACTAGTCACACTAAGATCCTAGTCTTGTGTCGTGGGTATCAGGAACTACGAGAGACTTTCGGTCTCACAACACCCAGACCCGAAACAAATATCAGTGGGCCACACAAGCAATTATCTCGGTGTGCGAATCGAACTCGCGGCCTCTTGTTTCACAGCCGGCTACTCGCCCACTACGCCACGGTGGCTGTCTGTTAACGTACTCCTTTGAATATGTGTCTTATTTTTCAATAATTATAATCCGTAAACAGTACGATAATAAAATTCCACTCTTTCTGAAATCGTTAAACTACCTTGGCATTAAGACTCGTTAAGTGTAATAGCTAGTTAACGTATTCAAAAATTATCTTATAAACCAATTAAATATACATTCTGTTTGCCCACGGATTGTAAAACACAAGTCGTTTAAAGCGAACAAATCCTTTTACAACGTACGTAATGATTATAAAAATCGTGATAATCCAGTGGCAGAGCCATTGATAAGTCAGCCGTGATTTGTATCTAGGTCAGACGTAATAGGCGATGCAGCACCATCACTGGGTTTGTTAGCCTTGTCCATGATTGAACTAGTTTTTATATCTGTCGAGACGGGACGATCGTGAGAATTGAACTCACGATACGCGAAACGAACTAACAGTGGGAACGTGTCGTGATTCGTTAAATCGTTAAATATATAACACTCAACAGTCACATACATAGTCCTAATCCCATTGTAAGACACAAGTTGTATGTGCATTATCTTGTACTACAGTGTAGTTATTATAGGACTATTAAAAGACTGTCAGAAAACTGCGGCTGGTACACTGACTCCCAAGTTACAGGTATTTTACCTAGTTTGGGAGACAGGGGACTTTTCAAAAATGTAACTTGTTGTATAATTTTATATGTTTGTAATTTTCTCTCTCACTGTAATTTTTGAGCTAATAAATACAAGTTGTATGTCAGGAGTATCAGAAACTATGACAGCACTCAGTAGGTCACACAAATATTTGTCTACCTTGGTGGCGTAGTTGTATTTCAGTACGACTACCGTCCTGAAGTCTTGGATTCGATCCCCTGGTCGGAAAAGTGATTTTTTTTCAATTCTGTATCAACACGGAGTCGAGAATTTGTGCCCGATATGGCGATAGGCTCGCCTGTCACATTTGAGACGGAAATAAGTTTGTTGATATGTTGGTGTTCTAGTTCGCTATTGCGCCTTTGCTTACTCCTTCAGTTATATAGGCGTGGGCTTATGTGTATGTGTACGAACATTTGTCTCAGGGTGGGGAATCGAAGCCGCGGCCTCTCGCTTCACAGCCGACTACTTCTATTATGAGCACAGAGGCTGTTATAATTCTGTAGGACATACTGAATTATAACAGCCTCTGTGCTCAGCAGAGAAGTAGTCACTCCGAATTCGCCATCATTTACTAGATGCAGTACCAATTATATCATTGCAGTACATTTGTTTGATTTCATAATCATCATCATCATCATCACCAGCCATAGGACGTCCACTACTGAACATAGGCCTCCCCCTAAGATTTTCAGATCGACAGACAGATTTTTTTTATTTGCTCTAATGTAATTGTTGTTAATGTTGGTCAATTCTTTATATAGAAGCATTAATAAATCATACACTGAGTATTAATCGATTTTGAATAATAAGACTGGATTGAATGTTGCCGCAATCAATGTGATTGACTAGATGACTCGAAATATATCTGAACAAGTACGTATAATCACCAAACTTTCAACTTCAAATCAATCTAGTTCGCGTCTAACGAGGTGAAGATAACGGAAATTAATTCGTCATTCATTCACAGCTGCTAGATTCTGGGGCCTGTGCTTCCTAAATTCTTGATTAGTTTGAATTTCGATGTAGGCAGACGAATCTAGAACAGAATGTTCAATAATAAATTATACGAGACAAGTCGGTAAGTATAATAACCTAGTTAATTCCTATATTATTTTTGCGCTTTGATCAATCAAATGTTATTCGCCGGCGGTTGGAAGGCAGCCAAAGCACATTTAACGCCGCTCTGCGATTACGAATACCATTACGTAAAAGAGACGCGCTAAACCCTCTATAATTGTTTATGCTCATCATTGTATCGCTGTTTCCATTATTCCTTTGTCTTTGTTACTTTTGTAATACATTTGTCGTTCGTTGACATCGAACGAGTTTACTTTACAATTTATGTCTGTAGAGCTATCAATCATGTTTTAGATCTTAATATCTATAAAATCAACGAATTGTATCAAGAATCACACCTGTTCACTTTCATTTTACATAACAGATTTGAAAATATGTGTTTTAATCTCGTTTAATAGTTGATCATAAGCTCACGCCTGTATCCCCTAAGGTGTAGCCAGAAGCGCACTAGCGAAGTAGAACACTAATACACATTTCGCCGAGCTGACGTCTGTCCCAGATGTGGTAGGGGGCGAGCCTATCGCCACATTGGGTATAAATTTCAGACTCCGGGCTGATACTGAAAAATCCAATATCACTTTGCTTAACCCGGGGTCGAACCCAAGACCTTAAGACCTACCTAATAGTGCTACCGTGTGTAGTAACATTCGCATCGCAAGATAAAATGTTAATAAAGCATGTATATATGTACCTCATAGGCTATTGAGCCTACTTCAAATAGGAGATCCTAAATTCGTCAACATCAAGTCGAATTAGTTTTACAGTAGATAACAGAAAATACCTACACTAATACGTGATTTTAGAGTTCCAAATAATCTTTTGGCCAAATTTGGTTACAGTCTATGTTGGCACATTCACTGTTATCTTAAATTATTAACACATCAAACTTACACGAATGTAATAACACTTGTTCAAGTAAATATTTCAACCGCAATTACGTTTACAAAACATGTAATTTATCAAATAGACTTCAATAACACGATAGTTACAATAACTCAACCCGACAAAATGACTATGTAACAGACGAAAATCACAGCGTTTATTGAGGTAATGAACTTTATAGACGTGGCTTTGAACCAATATAGTATGATTGACGTGCGAGACGCGAGCGTTGTCGCACCGTGCGTGCAAGGTCTCCGCGCTCCCATGTTTATTGATAACGCATTATGCCCACCAGGGGGTTACCGGCAACTCTTATAGCAGTGTTATTGTAATCTTACTTGTACTGATTCCGGTACAAAAAAAAAACAAAGTGAGATTATAGTAATACTGCTATAAGACGTGGTTGTATCTCAAGGAGATAATGTATTTTTTTGTTTATCAAACCACATGATGTTTGAGTGGAGTGACTATGAGCCACATTAAGACAGTAACGTCTACGTAACGACGTACGTGAAGTCTACCACCAACCCGCATTAGGCTAGCGTAGTAGACTAAGGCCCAATGCTTCTCATGCATACAGTGGCGTGCAGTGCATATAGACAAAGAGACACTGTCTACCCTGACAATTTGTTATTTGCCCAAATAAATAATAGAAATCTTGACAAAAAAAACATTTTTCAAAATAGCCTCGCTCAACTTATAATATTTCAAGTCGACACGATGATAATGATGATAGTAATGGTGGTGTACGAGTTGAACAAAAAAGTTTATTTTTTTTTGTCTACCCTGATCCAAATGCCTATGCACGTCAATGCATGCATAGAGAACTGAGTGTAGCACAAGTTTTGCAGCAGACAATCTTTCTTTCTTTCTACCTGCCCTTATTCCACCTTATTGTGGAGTCGGAATATACTTTTTCAAGCATGTTGCACATATGTACGATTGGGCTTAGTTTTTACGACCTGCCTTCCTGACGTAAACCCTTCAACAGACAGTCGTCAGTTTTCCAGCAGACAATATAAACACAAATTGGGAAAATCTACCTATCCTGATATAGTCTTCTGGGTCATCGTTAATGTTTTTGAGTGGTTGAATTTTAAAATAGATCGTAACATTCGTAACGTTAAAGAAAACAACGCTTTAGTGAATTATGGGGCATTAAATCTTATTTATTAACAGTTAAATTTCAAATTAAACACAATGATATATTGACATTGTAATTAAAGTGCCTCTATGTACCAATATGACATTTTCATTTTAAAGCTGTCTCCAAACGTTCATTCAGGTCACGAGGTTTACGATTTCACTCAATACGTCTCTAAATACGAGATTGGCTTCTGTTGTTGATTTTGGAAACCGTTTTATGGATGCATAAAATTTAGCTCGCACTCGGTATACCTGTTACGAACGTTGCGGTGAAAACGTCAGTGCTGTTAGTTTATCTGATGAGGTGTGATTCGATTTATGATGCACAAATATCCCTCAGCGTCGAATATAGGGTTTCGTTTCGTCGAAACGTGTCATTGTGGTTTTATCTTCCATCTGGTCGGTCCAAATCACGTCTCGTAATATAAAATTATACGCGCCAACGGCAATGACGCCACTTTAAAATCGCTTTATCAAACTGTATTTGGTTATTCCGCGTGCGTTACTATCACAGACGTAATCGAATCCGGCGGTTTTGCAGCCGCCTGTTGTGAGCTGGCCTGCGATTGTTGCTTGTTAATATTTAATAGCCCCATCGGCATTGGTGTCAGGTGGAGAATGGAAGGTTGCCTATCGGACACACCTCGCCTGCCGCTTGGACGTGCGATTCTCGTCGTCGTTGCATTCCGGCCCTTAAATATCTCGCTCTACGACGTAATTAGACCAGATTCGAGCGCATCTAGCTATATTAATCTCGTACTTATTCGATTAACCTTTTACGTGAAAGGAATTCTTAGTTCGCTCCGATTGTGGACTGCGCGTCACCTTGTAGATTTTTCTTATCTCGCAAATAGCATTTTTATTTGGTAAATAATGCTTCGATCGAGATTTTTCTCGTCTGGAACGTGATGCGGTATAAAAAGTAGCCTTGCTTCTATGGCATTTACTGTCTGCGTAAAGGGCAAAGGCGTGGTTGTACTCTGCTCTCGTAAATACTTCTGTAGGCGCAGCAGGTGACCTCTTGGTGTTTCGTTCGTGAGCTTAGTTGCATATTTATTACATGCGCAATCTATTGCGTTCCATTGTATTTGGTACAGAGCGTATACCATCTAAATCATATCGTGCGATGTTCCTTACAATAGTTTCACAAATGGCAGAACAAACAATGTTGTTTGTTAAAGATACTGGTTTAGTTACACCGGTAATGTGGATTTGGTTTTTGTTAGGTTTGAAATTGAATATTATAAAGCACAGTATTAAACTTAACTTTGGTAGTGTCCAATGTTAAACATAATAATCTAAGTTTAAAAACTCAAGGGACAGACTTCAAAATTTATCCGATCATTACCAAATATGTAGGTACATATAATAAGTATGGGACCAATTTTGAAATAAGCTTTATCGAACGAAGAAAGAATCTTGAAAATCGGTCCATATTTGGCCGAGATATCGCGTAACATAAACCAAAATACAGACCAATTTGAGAACCTTCTTCTTTTTTTGAAATCGGGCGAAAATCTTGTAAGTAAAGTATTACTAGCAAACGATGTCACCAGATAGTAGGTGTGATTCGTTAATCATGGGGGTTGTTCCTCTATGATTAACGAATGATACCAAAAGAATCATGGGTGCTTTGCCAGCCTCAAAGGCGGGCAATAGAGATTCGGAAGGGGATGGCATAATAGGTTCACCGAATATCTCACTCATCGAACGAAACGCAACAGCGACTGCCACTGCTAGCGTAACTATATTTTTATAAATGATTTGATCTATTTATTACATTTGTTTTTGGTCGTCAAAGGCGGTAATAAAATGCAACCGACCTTAAAGAACAACCTTCAATTATGTGACAAGTATTATAAACCCACTTGTACTGTGTAGTGTAACGACTCAAGTCCCTTCACCTCTATTTAATTCAATGAACTCAATATTGATCACAACACTCGGCGTGCCAAACGTTGGCCAACAGTTGGACGGTACACAAGTACACAACATATCGTGGGGAGTGGCCATAAAACACGTGGTTGTAGTTTGCTAGTTTAATGGCGGGTACACACCGGGCGAACGAAGGCGAACGAATCATGCCTGTTTCGACACAACAGCGAAAGTTTGTATGAACGCAACAGGTATAGATTCTTTGGCCTTCGTTCGGACGGTGTGTACGCGCCATAACACAACCATATCACTTTTCATGGCGCAACTTTCAGCGCTTTTACTAATCTAGGATGATATCTATAGAGGTAGAGCGAACGTCGATTAAGTCTGAGTCAAATAAAGGAACTCAGTGAGGATATGGAATTTTTAAATCGAACTTCGACTGAGTCCGAGCCATTTTTTACAAGAAAAGAACAGACAGACAAACTAAGCAAAGATTTTCAAATAAAAAATTACTCGGACTAAGTCAAAGTTCGATTTAAAAATTCCGAATCCTCATCGAGTTCGTTTATTTGACTTAGATTTAATAAAAATTAGCTATATAGGTTTCAGCCCTAGCGTTACACCTTATATTGATTTATTATATAGCTCAGTCCTATCTTTAAATCAAGATTTGGCATAAATAGAGATTTATCGCGGTGCTGCAAATGGTCCTTATATTGGAGCGTGACGTAATTTTTGCACCTTGAAATTACTAATGGAATGTAATTTTTTCTGTTGTCGTTTTCTATTAGTTTCTATTAATGAAATTGTTTTTAATACTTTTAGTGTAGTCGAAGAACTGGTTTCATTAATCATGCCATATAAAATAAGTGAAATATGATATAGAAACTGCCTTCAAGATCATACAACAAAACAAGTAGCAATTGATATAAGCCTGCCCCAATCATTATTCTATCATTCACCATCAACATTGGTCCTATTTTGAACCAACAACGCCGATATAATTGATTGACAATGCCAGTAATTATCGTGTAAATGGTCCTTCACCTAGCTCGGTCTATGTCGACGTGGTTTGTGGACGCTCCCAAAGTCATAGAACTAAAGAGATTTAATATTACTAACTATAGAGGCGCTATAGTCAGTAATATTAAATGTAAGGGTCTGCCTCGGTGGCGTGATTGTATTTCGGTACGACTGCCGTTCTGAGGTCTTAGAAACGATCCCCGGATCGGGCAAAGAAATATTGGATTTATCCATATCAGCCCGGAGTCTGGAATTTGTGCCCGTTATGGCGATAGGCTATCACATTTGAGACGGAACTATGCTCGACGAAGTGTGCGTGTTCTAATTCACTAGTGCACCTATGCCTATCCCTTCGAGGATACAGGCGTGAGCTTATGTTATGTTATGTAGAGGGGGTAACAAGTAAGTTTCCATACAAAACAATGATCTCAAACTTGAGTACTACACTATCTACCTCTTATTACAATTCGAGGGTGATTATTACAATTTACACCCTAGAATGTTCTGTGAATGGTTAAGAATCATGTAAGACAATTTTATTGTCTCGATTTCTTACGCTGGCCGACCTGACGCGCGTATATTTCAAATAAGACTGAACAACTTTTAGATCACAAGTTTTGTGCTGTTGTCTCGTCTACATATATACTGTTGAATGTCTTTGCATAGAACTAATTGGCCAACATTCGACGGGGTGTAATGATTGTATTGAAACAACAACACCTGTACAAAATCCGCGCGTGGGAATCGACGGACGCCCGCGGCGGTGTTGCGCAAACTCACCGGCACTGTGCACTGTGCCGGCAATCGACCTGCAACTGGAGTTTCGAAAATGGCCTTTGAAATAAAGATAGAAATAACTTTATTTGACCATCGCAAGGCACAAGTAAACATATACCATTATATAATTAAAATTAACATAACATAACATAAGCTCACTGCTAATGCTGTAAGCTGCAAATGTCACCAGTTAAAATGAAGTTAACCCTTAAATCTTTGAGAATTCTGGAAATCTTTGAGGGAGGCCTATGTCTAGCAGTGGACGTCCTATGGCTGTTTATGATGATCATTATGATGTATAATATATTTTTTTCACGATGTGTATAAAAGATCTGGAACGAAGGCACATATCACCGCTAGGTAAAGTTGTAAACGTTATCGAAACATTATAAAATAATAATCATCATCAGCCACAGTACTTCCACTGCTGGACATACGCCTCCCCCAAGGGGTTTTGTCATTACTCGCCACGGTTTCAGGCGGGTTGGCGAGTGCAGGGTATAGATTCTCGCGCTGATGATGCTGCGGCCCATCATCGGCCTATGATATTTATCTACGCCATCACACTGCGATGGTTATCCCGCCTTTGGTCGGTCGCCAGAGCCTCATTTTTCATAGCCATTCAATATTCATATTAAACACGAAATAATAACGGTTAATACTTTGTATTTTGTTTATCTATTTTCGTCACGCAATCGCGCTCCACATTCATAATGTCATCCACAATTAGAGAACATGAAATATTCACATTGAACGAGCAGTTCAGTTCAGTATACATTATAAAGATGTCAGAAAACATGTTTTATAATTGAATCGATTTATTTTCATAACAGAATTTACATACACTAAGTTTTAAAAGAAGTCATAAATAGCAGTACCCTAGTACGAGTTAAAGCTTGTTGATAATGATGATGATTTTTACCTCTTAGTGCTACATATTCTGTCTTTTTTTTTTGTTCTCTCTCACTTATTGTTGCCTGAGACATTGGTTGAATAAAGTTTATTTCTTTCTTTCATTCAAATATCAATACGTTTGACTAGTAGCGCCTCTTGCGGTAGAGCCACTCTGTAGACAGTAACGTTTACAGCACGAATGGGCTGGCTCGACTGGTTTGATACCACTGTCTCACAGAAAACCGACGTAAAGTGACCAGCTTGCTGTCGCGTGTCATTCGGTGGGTGAGATGCCCGGTGACCCATTTCCCCTCTCCCTTTCCCAATCCCTTTGCCCTCCCCTTCCATTCCCTCCTTTTAGGTTGGCACCATCATGGTTGATGGTACCTATGATTCTTTTTGTGTCTTGGATGTCTATGGGCGTTGGAGATCACTTACCATCAGTTGACACATCTGCTCGTTTGCCAGTCTCTGCTATATAAAAAAATACAATGAACTAAAAAATAAACGTACCTACAGACATTTATTGATAACTACATATCGCTATCTAGAAGCACTAACTCGTACTGTTAGTTTTAGATTATCAAAAGAAAAAAGACAATTCCGTTAATCATAAAAATTTATCTTTTATCCTTGATATCGTTAACGAGCTTAGTTAGAAGATGTCCGAAAAGTTTCGCAAACATTTAATTATATCCACTAATTAACAGATAACCTAATTATGTTTATGATACTAGTTCGGTGAATTTAACATGCGAATTATACGTCGCGAATCTTTAATAATGTTTTATTGCCGGATTAGGATTTTTTATGGTGTAAAAGTGCGACCAGAATAACTTTAACATATTTGATGACTGCACATTCTAATTTACTGTAAAAACTGGTATCACGGTAATTAAATGGGATTGGGTGATAATATGCAAATGAATCAGTTGATTATGGTTTTGCTTGCATTAGCGTATCATGATATAATTTTATTTTGTTGCGTCAAACGGTCAATATTTTTGTTTTGTGATTTGTGATTTCCGTACTGTTGCTAATATAATTAGCTAGAGCGCTGGAACTTTGGGTTATATGTGTTTAGTCTTTTTTTATAGCAGAGACTGGCAAACGGGCAGATGGGTCACCTGATGGTAGATGATCTCCATCGCCCATAGTCACCCAGGAGACAAAAAGAATCATGAGTCTTACCAACCTAAATGGAGGGAAATAGGGATTGCGAAAAGGAGGCAGGGGGGAGGGAATTAGGCCACCGGAAATTCACTCACGAAACGAAACGCGTCATCAAACATCTTAGATCTCAGTTAGGCGTCTAATTTTTTTTATAACAAATATTGGCACACGAGCATGTGGGTCACCTGATGTTAAGTGATCTCCACTGCCCATAGACACCCAAAACAAAAAGAATCAAGGGTGCGTTGCCAACCTAAACGGAGGGGAATAGGGATTGGGAAAGGAAGGGGAAAATAGGCCACCGAAATATCACTCATTGAACGAAACTCGAGCTGTCACTTTACGTCGATTTTTTGTGAGACAATGGTATCAAACCGGTTGAGCGGGCCCATTTGTGTGGCTCTAACACTCAAAGTACTACTCTAGTTTACATGAAACGCCAACGCGCTTTTCATGTAAACGTATAAACTTTTTCTTCGAGCGCAACGCTAAAACATATAAATATCACGGTATCTAGACGCGTTAACATTTTGCCATCTGCACGTAGGCTTATCCGGAATTTACTTCCCTTATAATTTCCTTACGGAACAAGCATTCTGCGTTATTTCCAGACCGATACGACCTTGCTATCTTCCAGGCTTTTCCCATTTTGACTTTGTTCTAGTACGAGTTAACGGGTCTTTGAGTCTTCATCACATCAATATTTTCTTCGGCAGTATGCAACACAGACCAATTAAATCCAAAAGGCATTGCCTAGACCCCGGTATCTGCAAAATAAATATTGAAATGAACCATCGAGATGAACAATATAACTGTTCAGAACATTCAGCGGCAATAAAGCCCGCATAATAACATAAAAGCGACATGGCGTCTTTTATTGGATGTGGTTTAGGAATGTTCCGCATAGTAAATTATTTTGCTAATTAAATAAAACGCCGAAAGGCGATATTAAGATAAGCAATCTAATATCAAATTTCTAAATCTCGACTGGTGTTTGAATCCTGAACAGCGTGTATAAAATATTAATGATCCTTGATGTTTATACTCAGATAGTCGCCTCCTTGGTCTAGTGGCAGCATGTATGGGCTGTGGACCGGGAGGTCCTGGATTCGATTCCCAGGTCAGACAAAGCAAATTTTCTAATTTAATTTGCCCGGGACTGGATCCCTCAGAGAGGGCTGACGTCATGCAGGCGGCCGTTCGTAAAAATTAAGCTAAATCCTTTCTGCAACATGCTTGAAAAAGAGTGTTGCGCCGACCCCACATTAAGGTGGGATAAGGGCATGTAGTAAGAAAAGATATTTATACTCAGATCTTGATTCTGATATCGTTTTCTTTTGTAGAAACGTTTTACCAATCGTACGTAATTAGCACTTGCGATGGAAATTGTTATTGATATTTTTTTTATGCTGCTGCTGACTGCCTCGGTTAGTTGGTTGTATTTCGGTACGACTACTGAGGTCTCGGGTTCGATCTGGCAGTGATATTGGATTTTTCCATATCAGCCCAGACTCTGGAATTTGTGCCAGATATGGCGATAGGCACGCCCCCTATCACATCTCAGACGGAACTAAGCGCCTCTGCCTACCCTTTCAGGGATACAGGCGTGAGCTTATGTTATGTTATTTTTTTTAAATCTTTCTCCGTAACGCACTGAGCGTTGCCGGCTATGAAACCAGAGGTCGTGGGTTCGATTTGTGCACCTAGGCAAATGTTTGTGTAGCCCACAGATGTCTGTTTCGGGTCTGGGTGTTGTGAGACGAAAAGACTCGTAGTTCCTGATTCAGGTTAAACCTAGTGTGGGGTCAGGGCTATATGTGTGATTGTTAGGTGTATTTTCTTATTTATTATCTCTAATTCTAATTGGGAAAATTAGAAACGTAGAATGTGAGATTTCCACTTCTATCAATCATAAACCAATAGCGACGTCATCGCTGTTTTCTATCGCTCGAAAGAAACTGAACATTTCTCCCATCGCTCACTCGTCATCAGCGGTCGGCGGAGAAAGTCATCGCTTACACCGCAGTTTGTTTTGCGTTTATTTACGTCAATCAATGTCATTGTGTAAATATTTAACAGCGTCCATCATTGATCGCAGCAATTTGTCTCATTGTTCTCACTTTATGTAGTCACCACATCGATATATAATATACCTAGATGCACAGTTGACGCTCGGAAAAGGGGACAGCAAACGAGTGCTTAAGCACTCCTTTTGCCTATAGTTGGACGCCGATAGAATTCTAATGTCAATTTTCAAATTTAAGAACGCCTGCTCATTTCGTTTAAAAAGCTACTTTACAACACGTGCATAGGATTATATTTGTGTTGATGTAATTAGAACTTGTGATCTTTTTCTTTGTTTTATTCCTGAGACCACTTTTTAGGAGGATATTTGCAAAGAACTGTGCATCTAGGGTATATTATATTGATGAGTCACCATTTCATTTCTAACTCGATACTGAACTGAAAATGTCCGATTATTGTTATTTAACCGACTCCAAAATCGAAGGAGCTAATCGAAGGAGGTTCATCAATTAAATTGTTATTATTATTTTTTAACATTTACTTAAAGTCGTTGTGAATACTTTTTGTTAACCTTTAATGATATAATTTTTTCGCAACTCGTGCCAATGTCCATTTAGACATATAAACAATGGTAGATGACGAAGCGCGTCGTACCCGACCGCACATTTCGACGAGCCCTCGATTGTGGTTAATTTGGAACTGTTTCACGCCATTGTAAAAGTGAAATCTAAAACGGTTACCGTTTGAACCACTATGACAAACGAGCGCGTTGTTTTGCGCATACGATTCGAACGGAGCGCGCAATATATTTACGCCGCTGACGTATGTGGGCTGGCAGAATGAAAAATGGCGAACAGTCCACGACTCTACGTGTCCAAAACGGTTGTTTTACTATGTAGTATATTCCGATGAATGTTTGTGAATGTTTATTCATAAAGAAGTGGTAAATTAATGATTGACATAACTCCGTGGGCCTCCGTGGCGTAGCTGTAACGGGAGATTAGCTGGTTATGAACTTGTGAAACAAGAGGCCGCAAGTTCGAATTCCATTCAAGACTATTTTTTCTTTTTATAGCAGACACTGGCACACGAACAGATGGGTCACGTGGAAAGTGGTCTCCACCGCCCATAGACACCCAAGACACAAAAATAATCCTCGGGGCGTTGCCAACTTAAAAGATGGTAGGGAAAGGGTGAGCAAGCTGTCACATTACGTACGTCGGTTTTCTATGAAACAGTAATATCAACCCAGTCGAGACCACTCATGTTGTCTGTTTGGGATATAAAACCCGTATTACAGTACACTACTGCCTCGGTGGCGTGGTGGTATTTCGGTACGACTACGGTTCTGAGGTCTCGGGTTCGATCCCCGGGTCGGGTAAAGTGATATTGGATTTTTCCATATCAGCTCGGAGTCTGGAATTTGTGCCCGATATGGCGATAGGCTCGCCCCCTATCACATCTGGGACTGAACTAAGCTCGGCGAAATGTGGGTGTTCTAGTTCGCTAGTGCGCCTCTGCCTACCCCTTCGGGGATACAGGCGTGAGCTTATGTACAGTACACTAAGGTATGAATCTAAACATGTTAGTTTCTTTTTTTTCTTGTTTGTGTCCGTAGGTACGTTTATTTGTTTGTTCATTGTATGTTTTTTATAGCAGAGACTGGCAAACGAGTGGATGGGTCACCTGATGGTAAGTGATCTCCACCGCTCATAGACACCCAAGACACAGAAAGAATCATGATTGCGTTGCCAACCTAAAATTTGAGAATGGAAGCTTAGGGAAATGGGCCACGGGAAATGTCACTCACCGAACGAAACGCGACAGCAAGCTGCCACTTTACGTCGGTCCTCTGTGAGACAGTGGTATCAAACCGGTCAAGCCGGTCCATTCGTGCTGTAGACGTAACTGTCTACAGCGTGGTTACGGACTCAAATTATTTTAATTCAAAATGCGTGAGTATTATTCTGTAATAGCTATAGTGTAAGTGCTAGGACTTGGGAGACTTGAGAGAATGTCTCTCGTACCTGACTGACTACACAAGACTGAGTCAAGAGTTTTGAACTAAGACTATCTGGCATATTAATTTATTTACTGATATGTTAAACGGTTGTTTAACACTATTCAGGTTTCAACCCGTGATACTGTGTTTCAATTACATTTGCGACCCAAGTTATTGATATATTTTCTCGTTAAATGTTAGTATCATTCGGATACAATTAAAATATTAATTAATAAACACACGAGACCTTGACACCAAAGAAAACACAATTCCTTTTTTGCCTATTTTTAATTTTATTATATCTTATTCACACGGCATTCGCATCACCATACATAAACATTTAAACAAATTAATTGCTAATTATGTTAATAAGTTAAATACACATCTTCAACTCAAAGCAAATAAAATGATGATCGCAACAAGTATCGTATCCACCCGGATATTCAATGTGGACATTGCATAAACTAGATATAAATTGTGTATAAATAACATCTAAGTACCCTTAATAAGTGCCCTAATAGATTATGGATAAGAATAATTATTCCAAGGGCAGAATATCGTCGTATAAAATGGGCCGCATCTAATCGGCTTTACGATTGGCTGACGATTCACCGCGACTTGGGATGGTCTTCATTAACAGGCCAGATAAAATGTGTCCTCACTATAAAAGAGTAAGTGCATCATTTGTGTGGACTGCTGGACGTAAATCGTCATTATCTGTGACCAATTTGGCTTCGTGCGGAGTGGTTCGACCGACCCTGAGACTGCGACTATAAAAAATCTCTTATTTGACGCACTAATTAAATGATAAGTTTAGTTCAAAAAAATTCTCAAATCGAAGGCAATAAGTACCTTAATTAGAAAGTACATTAATTAAAAAGTAAGTCCGTTTATAAAAAATATATAATATATCGCATCTGGGACGAAACACATACACATAGGGGATACAGGCGTGAGCTTATGTTGGTATGAATATACAATCGAAAGTGCTATAATAATTATCATTACAACTATATTTTTAAACATAAACTACGCATTAAAATGTAAACACGCCCTAAAAACTGCGCACATTTAGCATTAACCTATTAATTTTGTTAGAATATTATTTGCATAGTAAATCATTTGTGGCACGGAATGATCGCACCTAAATAAATGACACTTGTGTATTGGTTAGAAAATGAATGCTATTGAAATTAAACGCATGGCGCCGACAAGATAAGGCTGCCGATACACGGACTGCATGTGTGCAGTCGACATACTCGACTGCATGATTCATATTCTTTAGTCGAATTACTCGCGTGAAGTTACCTTTAGGAGGGTAAATGCACTAGACGCCGCGCCGTTGTTGTTGCGACACTGAGAAAAGACAGCCAGACGACACCATACTTCTGCGTTGTACAAAGGCGTCTCATCGTAGTCAAGTCAGATAATTTATCATACAAAAATTGAGAAGAAAGGGGTCACTGTCCTGGCCTGGCCTCACTGGCCTCACGTCAGAGCTGCCTCTGGATCTACAGAGAGCATACATCGTAATGATAAACAGACTAGAGTAAACTTCATTCCCCTGTCGCAAGCCCCTCGAGTTGCTTCTCGGTGTGTGAAGAAGCATAAATAGGCCAGCATTATGCTTATGCTACCGGTAAACCCATTGTTTGTCTGTGGTCGCTGGTATTATTACTGTACTGTGCTTACTTCAGGTGCCGTGCTCGGATTAAAAAAAACAATCAGCTCCCCACTGCATGCAGTTGAACTTGTCAATAAACCTCGTGTAATCAGTCTGAATGCACCGTTAGATGAAAGCCGAGTGTGTGGCATTTGAATACCATTCAAAATAATAAAATATGTATATTTTTACCACGGACGTAAAAAGAAGATGGTTGGAGCGCTAGGAACATTGAAAGTGAAGCAGGGTTTTCGGCCCATTCGATCTATCGACACGTAATGGCGTATGTGCGCGTAGAGCACTTTTGTGCAGGCGCGTTTGTGTGCGATGCTTCTCTGTGGCGTCCGTTTAACTATAGGCGATATGGTGTCCTTCTTTTTCTTTACGTCCGTGATTTTTACGTAATCTTTTAAAAGCCCTCGCTGTCGTATTAATTATTAATTAGTGTCTTGTCCAATGTTCATAATGAATATTTTATTTTTTATACCCACTTGTATGTCAGCATTCGAGCGTGATTTTTTTTTTTAATAAAACTCCTATGGTTGTGTAATTCATAAATTAAATCGGTACCTACTAATGAGTGCATCGACCTTGCTTTTAATAATCGAATCTAAATTAATTCATTCTTCGCGTGATTAAGATCAGACGCATGCTTTACACATATATAAATGTTTAATGAGTTTTAATGACATCCAGAATATTCGGTGTGCCTTCGTTATTATCCCATAAAAGTCAAGGCTGGAACAAATTAGAGAAACCACTTTAATACTGTCAGCCTGAAACCTAAACCGTGTGATGTCTAGTGTCAAGCCCATAAGGTTCAAAATGCAAGCAGTTGGGGCATTAATTATAAAAAGCATGCTATACAGTACTCAAAGTGTTGTTTAATTGGATCATGTTTGTGTAATTGCAGGCCTTTTGTGCATAAATTAAGTAATATAGTTAGATTGTGTTATAGCTCGCTTTGTTTTTATTAGACTTGTATTTTTCTTTCTTCTCTCTCGCACATGTGCCGTCACGAATGCAAGCGAACGAGATGACGGAGCGTGTCAGTGGGCGCAGGTGAACGGCCGGCATACATTCCCTTATCAGCTGGCAACCGGCTGTGACGTCCATCCACACCTGACAATTTTCATATGCACTGTGTACTTACTACTTGTTTGGCATATCGGAACTTCCAGCTAATATGATAATCATAGTACGCTCTGATGCCTTTAACATTCTCAACCAAAGATATTTAATAAAACTATAGAGCGTCTATTAAGCAAGTTTCCATACAAGATAAGATAAGTTTAAAAACTTAACTGACTGACTTCCAACTTGATCCGACCGTGACCAAATTTATATGGGACCACCCTTGAAATAAGCACTATCGAACATAAAAAGAAATTTGAAAATCTGTCCACATTTGGCGGAGATATCGCGTAACATACATAAAAATACATACGAATTGAGGACCTTCTCCTTTTTGGAAGTCGGTCGAAAATTAATCTCAATTGTCAGTAACGCCATCTACCACTTACAATGCGAGGGCGCTTATTACAATATACACCCTAAAGTATTCTGTGAATGTTCAAGAATTACGTTAGACAATTTTATTATCGAAACATTATTACGCTGGCACGACCTTGCGCGCTTATGTTTCAAATACGACTGAGTGACTTATGACCACGAGGTCACAACTTTTGAATCACAAGTTAATCAGTTTATGTACTGTTGAATCGTCTTCTTAACACAACGTCGACAACGTAACTCCATTCTTCCAATCTCTATTCATATCAAATATCACTCGGAATCGCCAAGCTAATGCGTTCAATTATTCGAATTAAATTGAACGTATACTTGTGCGCGATTCGACTCTTAAATCCACATAATCGATTGCAATACAAAAACGTCATCGATATCGATAAAACTCACAAGTGTAGTACCGTAGTAATGGAGTTTTGTCATCTAGAAACGATTAAATATAATTGAATCTGCCGAGCGGCGAGTTCCAACCAATCTAACCTCTCACGAAGCACACTCCGTGCCGCAATATTAAAGAGTATCCGTTCTACTCGGTTATGATTTCGCAACCAAACGTTGCGATTTCTCGATTGCCCAATCGCCACCGTCATTTTGTTGCTTTTTAAAAAATATTAAACAGGTCGCCGGTTCATAAAACCAGAATAAATGTTGTCGACCTCAACTCGGGAGCTTCTGAATTATTGATTGTTTCGCGCAATAATTATTGCATAATTAGGATAATTAATCGAGATGCCATTTATTATGAAGGTGAGGATTGATTTAAGTGTGAGATAATGAGCATAACCGAGGGCGTATGTAACACACACAAGAAAATAATTTTATAATAAATTAAACAGACTGGACCATTAATATCGATGTATGAATTTGTAAAATAATTGTAGGCAGAGGCGAACTAGAACACCCACATATCGGTGAGCTTAGTTCCGTCCCAGATGTTATAGGGGGCGAGCCTATAGCCACATCTGGCAAAACAGACTCCGGGCTGATATTGAATAAGCTCTAGCGAACATAAAACAATTTTGAAAATTGGTCCACATTTGACGAAGATATCGCGTAACATACATAAAAAACCAGACGGAAGTCGGTCGAAAATCCAATATAACTTTTCCCGACCTAGGGATCGAACCCGAGACCTCAGGACGATAGTCGTGCCGCGCACGCTTTACCACTACGCCACTGAGACAGTGAAAATAAAATAATAAACTGAGATCTATATAATTAGATGCTCAGAATTAAATATGCGGTAGTATTAATGCGGTTTCAGAACACACACCCAGACTGGTCTAAATCAGACCCTTGAGCATCGTAAGACTAACGAACGGCCGTGACCCGAATTTTGGTCTATGACCTGAGACCTCGTACTAATAACAGAAACAGTGCCTCGTAAAAATTGATAGAACTAATATGAATAAAGAATATTACGATATTGTCATAAACCATGACATCGCTTTTGATATTTCGAGATGAATTTTTACAATGTTTATACAGTAGACCGAACTTGTCCCTCGTAGTTCCTGTAGTATACTTACAATAGGTACAGGCTAAAGCCACTGTGGGGTCAGGATTATGTTAAATATTTGGGTGTATCTACATATTTAATTCATCATCATCGTCAGTGACAACACGTCCACTGCTGGACACAGCCCTCTCCCTAAGATTTCCACACCGACCTGTTGGAAGCGGCCTACATCTATTTATCAATTCTACTTGTTTTTTTCCCGCGGATTCGCTGCTCAGAACGTGTAAGCTTGCATTAACAAAGTAATTTATTTCAATCAGTCCCATTACTGTCCCACTGCTGGTCATAGGTCTCCTTCTATTAATAAGAGGGGTTAGGTTTTTGTCCACCAGGCTTGCCTTATGGGGAATATTGGATATTTATGAAAAAAAATGAAAAAAACTGATAGCTGATGGGACAGAAAAGTTCTCGAGTGGAGACCACGTACTGGCAAGCGCAGCGTAGGACGTCCACCTACAAGGTGGACCGACGACCTGATAAAGGTCGCTGGGTGCAGGCCGCTTCCAACAGGTCGATCTGAAAATCTTTGGGGAAGGCCTATGTTCAGCAGTGGACGAGGACGTCTGAGCCATAGGAATGTCTGATGATGATGGAAAAAATTACTCGTACTAAGTCAAAATTCGATTTAAGAATTTCAAATCCTCACTGAGTTCGTTTCTTTGACTTAGACTTAGTCGAAGTTCGCTCTATAGATCTCAGCCCAAGTCTCAAAAAACTTTAATAACCTCCTATTAAATGGAGATATCGTAATAGACAAGTGTCAAATGTCTAAGGAATCGCACAAAAACGTTGATTGAAATCCATCCAGTAGTTTTTGCGTGATTCGCGATCAGCGACAGACCTCTATCATTTTGTTTAAATATAGATAGATTACATTAAGTTAATCATAGTTTTAATGAATATGTTTTCTTGTTTAAAGGTAAGTTCCGGCACTGTTATTACAACGAACTATATCATTCCCCACCATGGTAAGTAAGAAATTTTAAAGCATCGCATTTGTATGGATTATAATTATGACTATGTTTGATTTTATGCACATTTTTATATGTATGCTATACCAAATGAAACAAAAAGAAACCCTCTGGTAAAATCATTTTTCAGATTTAAAATTTTCTAATGAGCAAGAATGGTGGCGTAGTGGGGATATCTTGCTATCACTTTCCAATACACGTACCGTTATGGCCGTGACGTGATTATACTGATGCTTCTCTTTCCTGCAGTTTGAATGTTACACCAAATTTTTTAACTTTTTTCATTTTTGAGACTATTTCAATATTTCTGTCTGTGCTACATTTTAGACGACGTCAATTTCGTATGGAATTAATAAAAAACAATTATCAAGTACTCAACTGTTATTAGTACGATGATTACTATAGTTGGTATTTTTGTCTATTATATTTATTATAGAAATCGTAATTATTAGATATTTGGTATTATTTTGTCTATCGGTAGAATTTATTAACCCTATTCGGTACGGAAATAATTAAAGATACACATCGATATAATTTTAAATTTGCACCGACATGTGAGATCTTATCAATAGTATTATCAATATTAAACGGGTAACACCAGGTGCGGAAGCAGGTGGCGTTGCGGGTAAAGACTAGTTTAAAATAATACCAACCAGCGGTCAACAAAAAATGACCTTGGAATTATAACAAGAGCCCGTCAGAAGCGTGTTAACGACGGAAAATATTTCAATATTCTAGGTACCTGGCTCTACTAATAACTATCGAATATGTATTCGAATCGAAAATACTGGCTCAACGCTTGTTTTAAAACAACAAAACAACAGAGAGAACGAACGCGCTGAGCACGGAGCTTAGTGGATTCAAGAACGTGTTCGAAAGTTATTAGAGTTAAGCCCCTTGTTTTGTTGACGTTTAGCAATCACACGTGAACCGTAAACCAGTTGGTCTACGTTACAAACGAAACAGTTGCTCTTACGAAGATAAACATATTTGTTGACTTACTCGTAACTTCCTAAGTGCCGTTTATACCTCAGTCCTTTAGTAAAACCTCTTTTTTTATTACCTTATGGTAGATGAGTAGACGGCCTACCTGATGGTAAGTGGTCACCACCGCTCATGGTCGTTAACAAGGCCAAGGACACAGCTAAACCGTTATCTATTTCATGATTATTTTATCGCATCATTTAGTAACAGCATACTTAAGAAAATCCGAAGCTCAGGGTTGAAATTATAGGTAATTTGGATTATTGACTCGCACATGAGTTACTCGGGGTTGGTATTTGTGTCCGATAAAATGATAATATCACCTCTTATAATAACATAGAAATAACATAAGTACAGCGTGTGTAATTATATGAAGGTATGAAAGCTAAAAAAGAGGGTAAGATGTTTGGTCACATTAACTGTGCCGCAGTCAAGAGCGAATGCATTTTAGATCGACAGCGCGTTGATGGATGCTATATGACAGTATTAACTATTAAACACGGACAGACTCGTCCTAGTCATCAGCGAGATCCCATTAAAAATTAAAGCAATCTAGATCAGAAAGTACAAAAAGTGTTCCGCAGTGCTTGCTTCCTCTCTCCACGATATTACATCTAGAACGGGTGTCGCGACGGTAATGTAAGTGTATGTCCATTTCAGACCAATCTTAGTGAAATTTCTTGTGGGAAATAGGGTATGAAGCCAGTAAACGAACGGCAAGATAATGTTTATTTCAAAAATGTATTCAAGTAATAACGTGAGTCTGAATATTTCAATACCGAAGACGGCAGAATTTGGATTTGGTCGTACCACTCTAGATGTAGCGGGTAACATAAGCGCTAGCGTATCGCTCAGTCGAACAAAATAGTTATATTAGGCATGGATATAGTTCCACTGCTATGCTCCGCCTGCGTTGAGGCTTAGTCGGTTGTCCTAACAGTGACTGAATGTGGAATTCTCAGCAGGTTTCTTGAAGATGCTTCCCTTCACCATGAAACAAGTAATTTTTAAGTCAGATTTGAGTTTGCTCTTAATACTGTTTTCAAATCTGCGACTTTCATCTTTGCAATGATTAGCGCTACCCGCTGAGCTGTCGATGCTCAGTCACCTTTGAGTCATTTAATACTTCCCGGGTACAATTTTTTGTCCTTTTTTCTGATTGTAGATCTTGAGTTACTTAGTATATCATTTTCATTAAGTTTTTGTTCCAGCGTATTAATCACTTGTTTTTGTATGCGGTTTGGCTAGTAGCGATATCCGATATGATCTGGCCAAGAGTATTTTAATTATTAAATAAATAACATTACTGGATGATTGGTAGCAAAAAAAAATTGCTAATGCTAATATCATTTTGCCGCAAGTAGGTTTTAGGAATGATGTCAGGTAGAATGCAAAAAGATGCATGAAACTAGTGCAGTGTAATTACCGGTGCCGATTTAAAATATAAAACTAACATGATGTCATGTATCTTTTTTTTTAAAGAGTAAGCAAATAGCTTCGTTATCTTAGTTTAGTGGCAGAGAATGTGTGCTGCGACTCCAGGAGTCTTGGGTTCCATTCCCACCTCAGGAGAGTGTTTTTCGAAAACATGATTTTCTTGGGACTGGATCCCCTAGGGGTAGGTTGTCGTAAAAAACTAAGCTGAATTCTTTCTGCAACAGGCTTAAAAAGTATGTTAAGCAGACCCCACATAAAGGTGGAATAAGGACAGGTGAAAAGAAAATAAGCGAACAAGCAGATGGTGGCCAATATTATCGCTGGCGCTTATCGCTTTAGGTTGACCGATCCCCTAGACATTGTTCGGGCTTAAAGTACCGTTCTCCTAGAAATAAACGTACATTGTGAAAAAGCTCGAACGGAGACGCGTATCCAGTATTTGATATAAAGCTGAATATGGCAACAGTATCTATCGTTTAAATATTTGAGTGCTTATTTCCAAGTCTATTCCCACGAAAGCGTGTCGAATGTACTCGTATTCAAAATGTACCGACCCACTGTTGTAACGACATCTGCGAAACGCTTCACGCTCTAATTAAATATCCTCACCACACGAACAGGGTTAAATTTCCCCTTTTTAGCAGTTTTCGTTAAATTACACAACATGATAAAATTACAATTTAATTTGTGTTTTGTAACCGTTTCTTTATTGTAACAACGTATGTCTCTACTTATTTATTCCTTTAATAAACTCAATTGCAGTTGTACTCCTAACCTCTTCGCTTCTGCAAGTTCACGTTTAATAATATTGTAGATAATCACGGGCAGCTCGGCCTCCGGTGGCCCATATGCTTATGTAACATATATACGTTATGCACCGCCTCCTATGCATATGTACCGCCTCCGACGGGTTAATATTCGAGCTGAGACAACTCATATAGTCCTAAGAAATCTGAGCCACTTGCTCGAAACGACCTTTTACTTCCTTTTCAAAGTTTTGTTGTAAATACCGATAATTTTTCTTTTAGTTACTCAATTTCTCCGATTTTTTTAACATCATGAGCGTTTGCTTTGTCGATTTTTATTTTGTTGATTGGGTTATCTCTATACTTAATATATATACATACATACATACATAGATACATAGACCACGCCTTTTTCCCATAGGGGTAGGCAGAGACAACGGATTTCCACTTGCTACGATCCTTACACACCTCTTTCGCCTCATTCAGTCTCATTACATTCTTCATGCATGCACGTCGGTTTAGGGTACTTTTAACTTAATATAATAGGTATATGGGTACTCTTAATATAGATTAGATCAAAAAGTTAATGTAAATCTAAATTTGATCTAAATATAATTAGGAGAGATTATATTTGTGGAAGGTATAGTATTTTTTTACAGATTATCTACAAATTGGACAGTGGTTCCAAATATTCATTCACTAATATGAAGTACAATCACAGTGTTATACAGCTTAATTTTTATTCCTGAAAAAAATGCAGCTAATTATATTTAAAGTAACTACCTCTTTTTACCACTATCATTACTTAAAGCTTACATTTCTGTAACAATAGTTAGTACAATATCCATAATGGTGCACGTGGAAATATTGCGAAATTTCTAATAGGTGTGGTTTACGTTTAGTTTACAATACGAGCCCAATGTTTCACCTAAGGGGACACGCCTCGGTTCACTTATCGTACCAGAATTATCGCAATGTATAATTATCTTATCATCTGACTAACTTTTATGGATGTAGTATAATATTAATGGTTAGAGGTTTGGACGCTAACCTAGGTTTTCCATAAGTAGACGAACTTAATAACATTTTCTATTGATTTGGCGTTTAAACTATTACTTTATCTATACATATGTTTTTCAAACAGGTTATTCTTGTTACATATGATCACCAACATCGTCATCAGCCACAGGATATCTACTGTAAGACATAGGTCTCCCCCAAAGATTTCCAGACCTACCTGTTGTAAGGTGTGTGGTATACTTGTCAGCTGCTTACAAGTTGGATACAATTTCCTTATTAATGTTAAATTGGTACTAGGGTCAATTTTACAAGATATTTGAATCTACCGATGTTTCCAAAGCGTCCACTGTTATAAGAAGAAGCACCAACTAACTTAGCATGTTGTTTGTTACAAGCTTTTGTCTGAAATTCTACATAAAACATAACATAACATAAGCTCACGCCTGTATCCCCGAAGGGGTAGGCAGAGGCGCACTAACAAACTAGTACACCCACGTTTCGCCGAGCTTAGTTCCGTCCCAGATGTGATAGGGGGCGAGCCTATCGCCATATCGGGCACAAATTCCAGACTCCGGACTGATATAGAAAAATCCAATATCAATTTCCCGTCTCTGTGATCGAACCCGAGACCTCAAGACGGTAGTAGGACCTAAATACAAGCACGCCACCCAGGCAGTAAGTTTAAATATTAATGTAGCATTATGTAGACTGCGAAATTTGGGTGTTTTAGTTCGCTAGTACACATCTGACTACCTCTTCGGGGATGCCGGCGTGAGCTTATTTTATGTAATGTTTAAACTTAACTATGACATCGTAAACCGTAATCCCACTCCATATCAGGCTGGACACTCACCCACGCTGTGACGTAATCAAACGGTGTCATTTGCCAAATGTCACCGAATAACCCCATGATCCCCTAATCCCTCAACGGAACATTAAAATGTCTAGACTGTAGAGTAATTTTCAATAAAACTCGCAGACATGTTTACACGGATCGGATGTTTTTTGATGTGTTTGTTTTAAAAACAAATGGAAAAAGAAAGCGTATAAAGACCAATGGTATTATTAAAGACAATTCCGTGTTTTGCCCTGTAGATAGGATACAAATGTTTTTCGATGTTTTTGTTAAGTATTGAAGTCTACAACGATATATTATTGGTACCAAAATTGTTGTAATTATAAAACTATGAACCTCTCTATTTAAACTGTACATCTCTATTGACAGAGACACTTAAATCTACTCTTGTCTATGTTTGTATTGTCTATGTAATACTGTGTAATTTTTCCTTCTACCTGCCCTTAACCCACTTTAATGTGGGGTCGGCGCAACACACTTCTTCAAGCATGTTGCAGAAATTATTTGGCTAAGTGTTTACGACCGGCTGCCTGTCTGACGTCAACCCCCTCTGAGGGGTCCAGTCCCGGGCAAATCGGCACCTGGGAATCGAACCCCGAAACGACCTCCCGTTCCACAGCCCATGCTTCCACTAGACCAAGGAGGCGACTATGTAATACTGTGCAATCCCGCTAACAAAACTGCTAAGTCATAACCGAAATTCATTTTATATTTATTAACTCATTAAATATAACAAAAAATTAATAAAAATTACTTTAGTCAAATCGATATTATTAATAGTAATTAATAAGCAAATCTTCAAAGCAAAAGTCACCTCCTTGGTCTAGTGGCAGTAAGTATGTGCTGTGGTACGGGGGTCCTGGGTTCGATTCCCAGGTCGGGCAAAGCAAATTTCCTAATTTCATTTGCCCGGGACTGGATCCTTCAAGGGGGGTTGACGTCAAGCAGGCGGCCGGTCGTAAAAACTAAACCTATCCCTTTCTGCAACATGCTTGAAGACATGTGTCGCGCCGACCCCACATTAAGGTCGGATAAGGGCAGGTAGAAAGATTAATAATCTAAAGCTTATGCTTTAGTTTATTATTCTTTCTACCTTTCTACCTCTTTTAAAATTCTGTTTCCAAGAGGAAGCTAGAAGAGGACAGAATGAGCGAAAGAGCAACTGAAAACGGACGGGAAAGAAGCGAAAAAGTACGGGAACAGACTCAGACTCTAATAAAAGCTAGTTATAAATGCGAAATCGGTTTAGACGCGGGTGAACCCGTCAGCTTAAGTTAGCTCATAATTCAACCGAGCGACAATACAAGGACACCTCAATAGTTGACATTGTCTATTGTTGATGCATTCACCTGTCCGTTGCCCAATGTTGGACATGTTTGAACGTTCACAAAAACCCTGTGAATATACGCTTTGTGTACGTTTTCCTGGAACACTTAGTTTATTGTCGACAGATGGTGTTTACCGACGTTTATTATGGTGAACTTTGTGTTTCATCAGGTTTCTCACGCTAATGTCGTGATCTAGAATGTTTTTTAAACTGTGGGTCGAAACCGCGTGGTCGCGAACACGTCGTGCAATGTAACTTTTTATAAAATTCGTTAATGCGAAGTTTTTTTGTAATCCTTTAAAAAGTCCCATCAATTACGCAGCGATAGCTCATTTAGAAATGATACGGACTGACCCAAAAGGAGCAAACAGCTCTGACTCTTCAATGTTAAGTATGTTTTCATTATAAATTATCGCTTGCTATAATGGCCTATGTTCAACAGTGGAAGTCCTATGGCTGATGATGATGATGATGATGATGATGATGATGATGATGATGATGATGATGATGATGATGATGATGATAATGATGATGATGATGATAATGGTAAAAGAAATCATCATGAAGAAACCCGCATACTCGAGAATTTTTCCACAAGAATTTCGAAGGTATGTGAAGTCTACCAGCCGCATTAGGCCAACTTGGTAAAAAGTAAAGGAGGTCCGTGACCAGCAGTGGGACAGTAATATTACAGGACTAAATATTATTATTACTGAGGACTCTTCACAGTCACGGAGCATCCAAGCGACATGTATATAGATATTTTATAGTTTGAAGAGTTACATAGCCTGCTCTTTGTCCGAGAAATCTGAAGGAAATGATAAACTTCTAATATAGTGAGCAATGGCTTATAATAGAAATTATCGCATTAGAAAATATGAGTCTAGGTCATAGACTATGGATAAATATTATTTCTTAATTCAAAAGCCTAGAGTTAGAGAGTTACGAGTTTAAGGGCGACTTGCACCACTATTACTAACCTACAGTTAGTCCTAACCTCAAGTTAAATTGAAAATGAAATATATGAAGGGCATGTTATTCATTACATGTAATGTACTACATGCAATTACAGATAGTAAATGATGACATTTAATTAATTACATGTAATGAATTACATGTCCTTCATATATTTCTATTTCAATTTAACTTGAGGTTAAGGCTAACTGTAGGTTAGTAATAGTGGTGCAAGTCGCCCTAAATAATCTACATAATCCGCAAAAATGCGACACCAACGGCGAAAAAAGTTGAGCTCACTGATTCACATTAACAGTAAATCTGATAAAAATGTTTTGGCCGTAGTTTCTGATTCACTAGTTGGTATGCGGAGATTTAAAATCCCCAACATGTACTTCACTATAGACTAGTTTCATAGTTTGTAAGTGAATAAGTTGAAACTTGGATATTTAGAACGGATGGTCGTACTTCGACGCGTGCTATAGTCGTCTTTACAAAAAAGTCGTTATTCAAAATCAATCCTTTCACAAGTGTTTATTTTATCACAGCTAAAGTGGAGTGATCACTGCCTCGGTGGCGTGCTTGTATTTCGGTACGACTTCCGTCCTGAGGTCTCTGGTTCGATCCCCGGGTCGGGCAAAGTGATGTTGGATTTTTCCATATCAGACCCGGAGTCTGGAATGTGTCCGATATGGCGATAGGCTCGCCCCTATCACATCTGGGACGGAACTAAGCTCGACGCTACATAAGACGTATACGTACATGTAAACGCAGTGCCGTCCAAAAAAAATCAGCGACCACTGACAAACAATGGATTTATCCATGGTCATCAGAATCATGGCCTATTTATGCTTCTTCAAACTCCGAAGAGGGAAAAAGCAAATCTATTTCATGAGACGACATTTTTTACGCACGGGCTCGGGGAAATATTCACATTTATGGCTAGTAACATGATAACAGGCAATTCGATAAATGTGAAAGGCGACCATCTCTCAGGAGTCGTGCAGTCGTCATATACGACATGACAATTTATTGAATAAGTAAGTGCCTTTTATGAGTGTAGTAAAATTTTACTTTATGTTACGTGCTTGTATCATTCTTAATTTATTAAAGTCTTTTCTTTTCTATATTCTGTATATTTTCGGCTGATTTCAAAAAAGGAGGAGGTCCTCAATTCGTCTGTATTATTTATCTATGTTACGCTATTGCGAACTTTTTTTGTGTTCGATAGAGCTTATTTCAAGGGTGGTCCCATATAAATTTGGTTACGATCGGATTTGAAGTCAGTCCGTTTAGTTTTTATACTTGTGATTATTAAGTTATAGATTGACACGTAAATGAAACACAATAAGCTAGTGCGCCTCTGCCTACCCCTTCGGGGATACAGGCGTGAGCTTATGTGTTATATGAAGCTATCACAATCACAGGTCAGTGTCTCCTATCACAAAAACAAAATGCTAATAAAACATTTACGTGGGCGAAATCTCGATCGAAATCTGATTCATATTAATCATCCAATTTGATTCTAGCGGCACATTCGATGCGACAATTAACAGTCTTTAATGCTATCATCGCCGCACCGTCCGTTGGACAAAGTGGCGCGCGTCACGAACAATGTCAACCCGACACGCGACAACCTTGTCGAGTTGGTTGGCTAAAACCAATGACTGAAGAAAAATTACAGGACGAGCCATAACTACGAAAAAATGAAGCTTTTCTAATGTATGGAACGAAACCAAAATGGCGACTTTGTGAAAGAAAGATCCCATAGCAGTTAGGCATCTTCTTCATATTCCGAAATCAAATATTATTGGAAATAAAACACCGTATTTGTAACAAAATCAATAAATATTTATACGTTATTTAATTCTTATGACGCGATGACAACTCACATGTAAATAGATCGCGAAACTAAGATGGCGGAACGGCTTTCAAAGTAAACACGTGCTTTTCGTAATTATGCCAGGTCCTCTTATTTTTTCTTTAGTCATCGACTAAAACCGACAACCTGTCCGACAGCTATGAAAGCATCCACTGTGCCTTTTTTTACCAACTGGGCCACTAGTAGGAAGTGTCCGCTGATAAGTGAACTGGTCCGCCCAGTTATGTCTGAACTATCTAGGTTATATCTATAGGTGCTACTTTTCTATATTGCCTTCAATTATTTGGTATTTATTATTGTGTGGACGATGTCAAAAGTAGTTTTATGGATGTGCAAATGGATTTTGCGGTGAGTCGTAATGTGTGAGGTGGTTTGTTTAGGAAATTGAACATGCAGCACAAGTATAGGTACAAATGATCTAGATTCTAGATTGATTCGTTTGTCATAATCATCATCATCAACATCAGCCATAGGACGTCCACTGCTGAACATATGCCTCCCACAAAAAAATCCAGATCGACCTGTTGTAAGAGGCCAGCATCTTTTGTTGTGTTTCGTAGTAATTGATCATAGCGACCGTAAGCCGCCAATACCTCCTAAGTGCTTTGAGGTCAAGTTTATAGGAGACAATAAAAAACTTATAAAAACTATATATATTAAAAAAATATAGAAGATATTTATGCACCCAAAATCCAAGTTTATTAATTTTACAATAGTTTAGTATTGCTAATAAGAAAATATTTACATCATGTTCCATTAGCACTAACAGATAGCGCAAAAAACAATATTTTGGTAAAATGTTAGTTAGGAGGTATTGGCAGCATACGTTCGATAGATTCTGTATTTACTATTAATGCTAATACGTGATTTATTCATTTCTTTTTACTCAGCTTTAGCTGCCTTGAGGTCGTGTAATTTTTATGTCTATCTCCTTATACTTATCATCTTCTGTAGTGCTTTAGACTCTTATTATCTCTCTTTAATTGCTCTAACTAGAATACATCCAGAAGAACTTAGCGTTTATTTGTAACTGTGTTTCTAAAGATTAAAAATGTTTTACGTTTGAAGATCTGCTACTTACGAATAGTGTTATTATGTCGTGTCTGGAAAGTCTAACCTCGATACATAAGTAATTAACATCAATCATCATCATCAGCTACATGATGTTAACCAATTCGCATGAATAATAGTGTTTGATTCGTCATTGCTAAAATTAGTCTTAAATTATTATTTAGAGAGATGTTGTTGAATACAAATTATTATGCATCTTAAAATAATCTCCACATGTGCTTAGAATGCAAATTCATAAAAACAAGTGATTACGTCAAAATATAAACCACTGCTAATCTGAATATTGCGGACTTCATCAGGTACACGATTCATATTTCAACCTTGAATTTTAAAAACACACCGAGGTCGCGTATTGAAGACATAAATCAGAACTGTCATCGAGCGTATTTTACGGCATTGTCTGAGCACAAAACGTCCACCGTTTTGGTACACAAAACAATAAATTGTTTATTCTACGTATGTTTTGCCAGATACCCATCTACGGAGTGTTACGGCCCACTGCGCCATTTTTATTCCAGTGTTACGACGCACGTTTTATTACCTACCGCAGACACTAAATATATTGGCTCAATTTCAAACAGAAACTATAAAAGTTATCCCCCGGGCGGGGCGTGTGCGTAATTTCCATTTCAATATCTCCAGCAATCGCGATAGATCGATGTTCATTTAGGCGCACGGTCGCATCGCGTCTACACTCGTGAATCGCGTTAATTAAATTGACACTTAATAAGTGCTTCTCATTATTGCGAATGTTATTTTATGCTCTATTTTTTTCTACTTTATTGTTGTGTATCGTCTGAGAAATAGAAGGCAATTTTTAAAAGCTTTATATTAGCTTTACTTGTATATGTCTAGGTATCAATGTAATGGATTCTTTCAACGTGATTCTCACCATCTTCATTAATTGTTTTTAATAAATTACGTTTTTTTACACTAATAGATAATTAAATAATTACACCCAACAGTCACACACCTAGTCCTGACTCCACACTAGGTATAACCTGTATCGTGGGTGTCAGAGGCTATGAGAGACTTTCGGTCTCATAACACCCAGACTTGAGACAGATGTCTGTGGTCCACACAAACATTTGTCTCAATGCGGGAATGGAATCCGCAGCCTCTCGCTTCACAGCCGGCTACTCGCCCGCTGCGCCACGGAGGCTGTGCAATGATTTATGTCGGCTTAGAACAAACTCTTGATACTGAAATATTTTCACTTTTTAGTGCGATAAAAGCGTGTTTTTTTAGTTTTATATTATAAACTATTATTTATTATGTCTAGGTTTAATGAATGGACGAGATAACTCGATATTTTTTGCGTAGTTCATGGCCTTTGATTTAGTCTTATTTCCTTGTATTTTTTTGTATCGTGGTATTTGTTTCATTCTACTTTCATTCAGTATGTCCCTGATAATGACTTAAATGAGGCGTGTTTTAAATATGTACCTACGTTTACGCCTCACTCAATAACCGCCGAATGCTCATAAACTTAGGTCGCCTTATCTGTCAAAATTGTAAGGCGAAAATCAATTTAAGAAACCGTTAAAGTTGAGTAGCGTTTGACCTTCGGGCGTTAGTAATTTAAGTACGAATTAAATGTAAAGGCATTTTTCAATGAGTGGTTCATTTTTGGACCAAAATAACGCTAAATACAGATGATTTTTAAGGAAATTATTTTCATACCTAATGCACGTCACGACAAAAATAATGTCACTGTACGTAAAAACGAGGTGAATATTTCCCTAACGACAGTTGCACCGGCGATTATGCAGCGTATGCTCTCGTGACTGCATATGACGTAACAATTTTCACCGTCTCAGGCTCACCACGCTTGCATAATAATGAGTACGTTTACTTCGCACGATTTTATACCAAGAAAAAATCTCGGATAAGCCACCGCTGGAGCAACACCTGACCTGGAAACGTTACGTCACTGAGCTGTGAAGCTGTTGCAGTTGTGTTGTTGATTTGTTTTTTAGCAATAGTGCATCATGTGGAAAGGTCTTTGAATGATCAATATCCTTTGGCGTGGTTAATTACTTCGGAAAGTTTTGTGGTAGATATTTTGCCTACCACTGCCAAGAATAGCTTGATATTGAGGTTCTTATAGTGATTGAGCGAGAAGCCCATATACACGGTACACCTTCCCGTTCCATTCCATTTTCTGAAGGTCAACGTTGGCTATTAACCAATGAGTGTTCTCCGGTATTTCGTCTATGGGCGATAGAGATCACTTACCGTCATTTGCTATAAAAGAAGTATATTTTAAAAAAGTATAATGATAGTGAAATAGTTCTTTCTTTGCAAGCATTCCATGGTGAAAAATTCTTTGTTTGGTAACTTATACTCACGGGTAAATTGTTCACAACCTAGAGTCGATGCTACGTCACGTCCTCTCCAGTGTTGGGACTATTTACTTGTCACGGATTGAACTACGAGACTCGTGGGTATACAATCATATAGAAACAAAACTCTATATATATCCAGGAGCACGTTGTTGTAAATATAATGCTTTAGCTACACGGTGCGAGCTGGCGTGAGAGTTGTTCTGTTTAGTTACTGTCATGACTATTAGGGTAAGTGTACCTGTCGGCGTCGCATGAGCCGTAACAGCTGCGATCATCCATTATTTCAAGTTACATGACAGTGTAAGCCCCTTAGCACCTATGGCTGCAAGAGTCGCATCTCCCGCAGTAATTGCATCAAAATCAATTGCTTCAGTGCGTATAGTACGTGTGCCACGGTTTGGTATATATTCATTTTATGTCGGTACTCGCTAGAAAGAATTTTAATTTCTAGTCTGTGCCATTCTAGTCTAGTCTCTCGTTTTGTCTCATCCCATCACGACCCATCCCATTGAATATCTTAAATAAGCTATTCGCTTTTGTTTGACCACTGTATATTAACGGCTAGTTTCAATAAACGATCTCACTTTATAGTGCCGATAGATCGCGATTATGAACCAATCAAATCAAGTCATTTGACGGAGGTATGTTCAAACTGTATTCTTATTGGCTAATTTTTGTAATCTATCTGCACATTCGAACTGAGATTGTTTATTGGAACCGGGCGTAAGTGAGTCACTAATACGCTAATTAAGTATGTAGTACTAGTAGTTGTCTCCCGTCATCTCAGTGACTGGTACAGTGTAAACCTCAACTTAAAATCCGTACGCGACCCCTCCAGCGAGTTAGTCAAGGACATTTTCGAAATTAAGATTAACTTGATATTTTTTTTTGCAAAGTAACAAGACACTAAAGACCGGAGAATAATCTTGATTTATGATTAGGTTTTTATTTATTTTTTGTTAGTATTACGTCGGTTTGTGAATACTTTAAATGCGCAGTTTGTTGCCAAAATTAAGTAAATTGAATTTGTTGAGAATGTTCACGAATCAAAATAAACATATTCAAGTGAACAAGAACAGTAAGACGTTGTACCTGCAAGGATAAAACTTTCAAAGAAAAGCTCAGCTGTTCAAGAGTAAGTTTACAAAAGAATTAATGGAATCATGCATTTAAAGCTTCATAAATCACTATCTCGTATTAGAGGAATACTACTTAAGACGAACAACGATTACAGTAAAAACGTTCGGCGTTGAATTCGTTTATTGCAGTTAATATTATTACACTTATTAAATCTTCTTTCTTTCTATCTGCCAGGCGTTATCACGGCCTTCTGCCAGGGTCCGCCTTCCTACGCTTCCACTTCGCCCGGTTTTGAGCGTCCTCCATAGTGAGGCCATTGGCTCTCAATTCTTCGCCCAGAAATTCTAACCAGCGCTTAATAATACATGAGCAATTAAAATATTTCTGTAAATAAATTCCGCTTGATAAAGTCCACCTACTAGCTATAAGGTTTTTATATAGAAAACATCCCGTTAATAGTATGTAGGCCATTTAGTTGGCATGTTTAACACATAAAAATGAATCACAACACAGGAAAAAGGCAAATTCTGCAAAGTTTTTACACTGTCACAATGCGAACAGATAGAGTACAAAGATTTCTGGAAACTAGGCTTATCAATCTTTATGGCGTGCTGCTACTACGTTTACTGGGAAATGTGCGACGTTAGGAAAGAATAAAAAATCGATAACCATGCGAAAACTGCTACGAACATGCAAAACGCCGATCTATCGAACGACACTTTCGTGAATATCGTAAAACATTAATGGCGATTAAAAAAACTATGATTATGTTACTTAATATCCATGTCCTCATTGTATCTGTTATTGTATTTCCATTGGCTTAAGTAGACAAAGCGGATGGTCCATCTGATGATAAAAGCAAAACGTCACCGATGGATATTGGCAATGCTAAGAGCACATACAATCCGATGTCTGCTATGAAACGGAGAGGAATAGAATCTGGAAAAGCCACGAGGATATTTAGGCCTCAGGAAATTTCATTCACACCGTACGAAACGCAATAACAAGCAGCTACTTTATGTCGTATTGTTGTGAGATTGTCTGTGGATTTACTTAATTAATAACTTCCCTGGTGTATTAAGGAAGTTGCGGTTACTATAAGAAATCCAAGTTTGATAGGGACATACAAACCTATTTCATATTTTTGTGTGAAGTATGAGTTATATATGCGACTGTTTGTTTTACTTTAATTACTAAACTACTTATGTGGATGTTTTCTTTATCTTGACCAGGCCCTAGGTCCGAATCCAAGGTCGGGAAACCTTGTTCTAATAAAATTTGATCTACTACCCCCCTAGATCACATAACTAGATCCCCCAGAGGAAGTTGACATCAGGCGGGCAGCCAGTTGTAAAAACGAAGCCGAAATATTTCTGAAACATTGTTAAAGATAAGAACAGGTGGAAGAAGAATTACTTTCTGTAAAACAATGTGGACTATATCGAGATGTAGAGCTAAAAAGTAATACAAATACTCCCAACATTGGTTGCACTGTTGAGTGTAGTAGTACATTTATGTACGTCATATCTCATTACCATAGTATGTAGTTTGGCAACAGCGCAAAGGAACTTTGCACCGACAACGGAATGCACTTTATATTCAACCTCGTTAGGCCTTCGCTTTTAATAATTTAAAACATTCTGGCCATAGTCTGGTTGACCTTTTTATATTCCGATTGCGACATAGGCGAATTGTACTTTTGTATGGAAAATTAAAATGATTTCGAAACACCACACAGTAAGGGTAAAGCAGGATGAATGCAAAAAGTTTGAAGAATCAAAACACCAAACAGTGAGGTAATGAAATCAGGATGAATGTAAAAAGTTTAAAGAATCCCCACAAGTGCATATTGTTTAATTTTCTTTTCATATTGCGTGAACAACGGGCGTTGGTAAAGTAACGACGTCAATCAGAGAAGTAGCTCTTGACGAATTTTAATAAATAATGAAGAAATGAAATAACAAAAGTAAAGAAAAGCAGGAAGTAAAGAAATATATACAATAAATTATTATGCACATTGTTGGTTTATTGTTGTGAGGCCAAAAATGCTCCGCAGTTCCTTATAGTCACGTCAGGCAGTCCGCAGTTCTTAATTGTCATGTCCTAGGTCTAGTGGCAGCGTATGTGGGCTGTGAGCCAGGAGGACCTGAGTTCGACGCTTAGATCGCGCTGGTTGTTTTTCTAACACGATTTGCCTGGGACTGAATCCCCAAGAAGGGGGTTGAAGTCAGGCAGGCAGCCGGTCGTAAAAACGAAGCCAAATGTTTTCTGAAACATGCTTGAAGAAGCCCACATTAAGGTGGGATAAGGTGGAAAGAAAGTTCTTTAAAGTTAAGATACTAAACATCGTATATTACTACAACAGAGTGATATTTATTTTGCGTATTAAGGATAAAGGCAGATTAAAAATTATGCGACAGGATTTGCTTTACTTGCCTATACCCTCCAACATGCACTTAGCCGGTTTTTATTATTAAGAAGAAATTGAGGTAGACGTGCTTAGCAACAGCCATAGAGGCGTTTTTCCTCATGCTTCGACCATTCTGATCAAGATATACATGTTGCCTAACAAACGCTGTTCATACGACAACGTTAGTCCGCGAAATTCAATGCACATAATACGTGATATGTAATTCATTGCACGGAAGATGCGGGTGTGATTGTTCCTTGTTTATTAAAATAATCATGTGTTTATTTATGTTTGTGTGTTCATTGTGTTTATTTATTGGGCAAAGTGGTATTGGATTTTTCCATATCAGCCCGCGGGGCTATTACCTAATTTGCAATAGCAAAGCGATTGCCAAAATTGTACAATTTTTGCTTTAAAATGGCTAAAAACGTTAAATTCGCATTATCTAAGAGCAAAAACAAAGCGATCGCAAAGCAATCAGTTTTTAAAACAGTGCTGCCTCTGTCGAACAATCGCTAAACTAAAAATGCATTCAATCTCTATAGACGCGGCAGAATTTTGTATTACGTATGAGTTTTTCGAGCGATCGAAGAGCAATCAGCGAACAAATCTAACTGTCAAATAGCAATTGGTAAATCAGTGATTGTTTGCTCGATCGCTCGCTGATCGCCTAGTTCGTGACGCGGTTTATTAATAGTTTTGAGTTGATTATTATATGTGTTTGTTTAAATTTGTGGATATGGCTCGTGCATTTACATTGTTGGAAGCTATGAATGAGGAAAGACGGCTAGAAAACCGTAATACATGTATTTTGCGGCGCAGTCTCCCGAAATTACGCCAAAGCTTTGGATCTGCCTGAGAATGAATTCAAAGCTCATTAAAGGCTCTCCAAGGAGCTATTTCAAGAATTGTGCGACGAAATAAGACCTTATATTTCGCATAAAAACAAAAATTAGTGTTCGAGTCTAAAGTGAGTAAACATCTTTAGTTAACCTCTCTGGTTCTGTACTTGCATTGTCTAAATTGCTTACTAATATTAACGATTATACATATATTTATTACAGGTGTTAACAGCACTTTACTTCTACGCTACAGACTCATACCAAAAACATGTAGGTATGAGCTATTTACATGGTCTGAGCCAAGCTAGTGTGTCCAATGCAGTGAATGAGGTGAAGAAAGCTTTAAATTCGAGATAAATCATTAATCTTAATGAAATATATTTGTTTCTCTCAGTCACGACGGGAATTAGAAATAATTATAAATCGGTAAGGTCCTAATTAATAGTAGATTAAAAATATATTTATGGAACTAGTACAATTTACAGACAAACTTAATTTATTTTAGATTTTCAAACAAATTTGGATTTCCTGGGTGTGTGGGTTGCATTGATTGGTGTCATGTACCATTAATACAGCCAAATGAACATGTTGAAAGATGTTCAAGTTGTAAGTAAAAGCATAAATACACCTATTAATATTTAATTTGATTACTGATTGTATGTATAAGAATATCTATTTTGTTTTCAGATATTTACCAGTGCTTTAAATATCATTAATGTAGATGCATCATTTGGAGGGGCTACTCATGATGCATACATTTGGCTACTCATGATGCAGAAACTGTGAAATACAGGCTCATTTAAGAGGAGGAGAAAGCATATTTTTATTAGGTAATTATTTAAATTAATTTTGGCATACCTACTTTCTTTTTAACTCATCCCACCTTAATGTGGGGTCGGCGCAACATACTTTTTCAAGCATGTTGCAGAAAGGATTTAGCTTAGTTTTTTACGACCGGCTGCCTAAATGACGTTAACCACCATCTGGAGGATCCAGTCCCGGGAAAATAGTGTTAGTAAAACATCACACCCGACCTGGGAATCGAACCCAGGACCTCCCAGTTTATAACCCATATACACTGCCACTAGACAAAGGAGGCGTCACCTTTTTTTCTTGCCACCTGCACTTATCTCGCCTTAATGTGGGATCGGCACAACAAGCATGTTGTAGAAAGAATTTGGCTTAGTTTTTACGCCCTGCTGCCTCTGCCTGCCGTCATCCCCCGTTTAGGAAATCTAGTCCCGGCAAAATGGTGTTAGAAAAACACCACGCCCGACCTGGTAATCGAGCCTAAGACCTCTGGTTTCACAGCTTATATACACTGTCACTAGACCAAGGAGTCAAGGCGAATTTTGGTATACATACATATTAAATTATTTAAATCATAATAATACCCAACAGTCACATTCATAGTGCTGAAACTGCAAACCCGAAACATATATCTGTAGGCCATACAAACATTTGTCTCGGTGCGGGGATCGAACCCGTGGCCTCTCACTTCACAGCCGGCTACTCGCCCGCTGCACCACGCAGGCTGTAATCTTATCAATTACAGCCTTACATTTAGATTATAAATTACATTATCTTATGTATAATGTAATCTTATTGAGAAACACTTTTTAAATTGCAGGTGATCAGGGATATCCACTGCGACCATGGCTTTTAACCCCAATAGTGAATACAGAAACTGGTTCCGCTGAAGAATATTATTCCAATATTCACAGACTCCAGGAATACAGTTGAACGTTGCATTGGAGTATTAAAAGCATTTTGGAGATGTTTGCTAGCACACAGAGTGTTGCATTATGATCATGTATGGTAGCCATGATTATCATAGCCTATATAGATTATATTAGCCTGTTTATTTTGCTCAACATCTGCAGCAGACATAGGTTGCCTGTTCCACATTTAGAAAATAGAAAGATACACTAATAACCAGATGTCAGCTCTATCACATGATCATAGTGAATCTGTTGAGCTCCATTGTTGGCCAAAGGTAGACAACAAAGACACAATTTGCAATGTTTGTGGTCAGCCAGGAGAAAAGAATTATTTATTTTATTTTTATATTAAATGATTAGTGAATTTTTACACCTTTTATTATTTATTTTAAACATATTACCTGGCATATTAAAAAAAAGTTGTGTAGCACTTGATGTAATTATCTACATAAGTTAATGAGTGAGAATAAAGACGGGACAACAGCACAAAACTTGTGATCCAAAAGTTATGACCTAGTGGTCATAAGTCGCTCAGTTTATTTGAAATATACGCGCCCCAGGTCGGCCAGCGAAATAATATTGAGAGAATAAACGTATTTTACATGACTCTTAACCATTCACAAAATATTCCTGTCATTGTAATAAGTAGTTGATGGCGTTACTGAAGTTCGAGATCAATTTCTTTGTATGGAAACTTGCTTGACAGCCCCTCTATAATAGTTAGTAATATTAAATCTCTTTGACTGTTAAGTTTTATAATCTTTCTCTCTCTGCAACACACTTTTTCAAGGATTTGGCTTCGTTTTTACAACCGGCTGCCTGCCTGACGTCAACCCCCTTTGAGGGATCTAGTCCTGGACAAATTAAATTATAAAATTTGCTTTGCCCGACTTGGGAATCGAACCCAGCCCTTGCCGGTCCACAGCCCATATATACTGCGACTAGACCAAGGAGGCGACAAGTTAAGTTTTATAATATGGATTGAAATTAAGAATATGTAATTCATCAAATCAATTAATCAATTCAATCAAACAAAAGATGTTAATGCATATTTGTTTGTTCACCTTAAAACAGCTGAACTGACTGATGAAATTCAGCATGTAGCTTGTTATCTTGATTTTCATACAGGATTAAGTTTATTTCATAATATAACATATTTTTAATATATTATAAAGTAAACAATGACATCACTTACGTTATTAAATAAAAGAAGTCTGTATTCTACATCCCAAACACAGCCTGTTTCCCAATGACAGAGAGGTTTTTTTTAATCTAAATCAGAAATATTGTCCTATAAACTGGTTCTGTGGACCACCGCCAGTGCCAGAAGAATCTTGTCTATATTTAGCAAGTCTCGTCTTACTCTTATGTTTTGTATCAGCCCAGTGTTAAGCTCACATAAACATTACATAAGCTCACACCTGTATCCCCGAAGAGGTAGGCAGAGGTGCACTAACAAACTAGAATACCCACACTTCATCGAGCTTAGTTCAGTGGATTCACTTATCGCCATATCAGGCACAAATGCCAGACTCCAGGCTGATATTGAAAATCCAATATCACTTTACCCAACCTGGCGATAGAACCCGTGACCTCAGGACAGAAGTTGTACCAAAATACAACTATGCCACCGAGGCAGGTGAAAAAATATAACAAATATATATTACCTATTTCCAACGCTCTCCAGTTTTGGAAGATCCTGAACCAATAGAGTTCAGCTTCATCGCTAGATATTTCCACTGTCTATCTACAGTTTCATTGGATCTAGCACTGAGTCCAATGCCTTTGGCTAAAGTAGGATGTTCTTGTAAGTATTTCAATAAAGCCTCAAGCTGTTCATTTGAGAGTCTGTTCGCCATGATATGCTAAAACCATTAAAATAAAATATTATTAAATTTGTCATGCAATGAGACAACACTGTGGAACAGTATACGCCCTACACTAATGTTTTATTTTATGTACAATACGTTATCAAGAAGTTCTTGAAATTATAAATAAATAACTAGTCTATTGTAAAATGTAAATGAATAATGAAACAACCATTAGACCATGGTGACAGCTTACCTTGTTATTCCCAAAGTACGTCAATACTATGTAAAATCCAAATTAACACTGATTCCATCATCTCTTCAACGAAGTACCATGGGGCGCTTAGTGATTTTTTGTTAACTTTCTTAGATTTAATAATGTTTAACACAAGTTTCACTAAATGTGCTATGAGGCGCCTTATTATTTTTTGTTAAAATTTGGAGTGGATTGTGTGCGACGGCTCAGCTATGGTTTTTTCAACACTGGGATGAATAACCAGGGAGAGAGAGAGACACTGAGAGACACTTTTTACCTACTTATTAATTTCTTTGTTTGTAACAAAAGTAAACACATGTTCCAAGATTGACGTGAAATAGTACCACTGATTGCCACCTGATTGTTTTTGGCGCTAGTGTTGTAGCAATAACTGCATAAAAGCGGACAGCGAGCGATAAGCAAAAAAGTGATTACGTGATACCAAAATTTTAAACAATTTGCGATCGATCGCTACCGCTTTGCTTTTGCTTTGCGATGGTTTCGTCTTTTGCTGAATTTTACGTAATAGGGCAGCCGGAGTCTGGAATTTGTGCCCGATATGGCGATAGACTCGCCCCTTATCACATCTGGGACGGAACTAAGCTCGGTTAAATATGGGTCTTCTAGTTCGTTAGTGCGCCACCGCCAACCCCTTTTTGAATACAGGCGTCAGCTTATGTTATATGTTTATTTCATTTAGTACCTATATTTCTGTCTTGCCTATAATGTCCAGATGTTTTGATTGATTAAGAATTTGTTAACCATTTCAGTATGCTAGAGTCTCTTCTACGAAAAGCGCAACGTTGTTGTAGTTTTAGCTATTGTTACCTACTATTAGATGAAGTTTTTTCTCGCATTTCACTAGTTCTCTTTATTTCGGAAAATGCGACACTGATCCTGCTAGCTTAATCATTCTTTTATGTGCAATACCGCGACATTTATTGACCTTACCATAAGGTTCGGTGATTCCATTTTGTAGAGCGACAAGAATCAAAACTCAAAGAATAATTTCAATATGTCAGTTTATATAATAGCTCTTTGATTTATTTCAAGTCATTCTGATTATATTATAATTATGTTCACAAATCACTTCATTCATATTTTTATGAGTGGTTACACAACTACTGCTGACGTGGTTTAATCATCATATTCATGTATGTATGAATACGTCTGTGTATTAAGAGGAATTTTGTGAAAACATGAAAAAGGAATACGAACTGTATCTCGATAATCTTTAAAGAGGACTAAATTAAACGAACCAACCTAATTAGCCATTTGTAAATTCACTGAGCGTGTTAATTGCCGTAACCTTGTTTTACTTTGTAAATTCAAAATGTGGAATAATGTTTTACATTTTTCCTTTATGCTATTTTTATTTATTTTGTTAATTTGTATAGAACTTAATAATGTTCTTGAATTAAGGTAACAAGTAAATAATATGGTTTGTATTTGAAGATGCGTGCACTCGTAAGCGCACCAAATACGCATCTTTTTCTAATAGCTAATTTTACTATTTCTTACTTTTGACTGCCTCGGTGGCGTGGTGGTATTTCGGTACGACTACAGTTCTGAGGTCTCGGGTTCGATCCCCGGGTTGGGCAAAGTGTTATTGGATTTTTCCATATCAGTCCGGAGTCTGGAATTTGTGCCCGATATGGCGATAGGCTCGCCCCCTACCACATCTGGGACGGAACTAAGCTCGGCGAAATGTGGGTGTTCTAGTTCACTAGTGCGCCTCTGCCTACCCCTTCGGGGATACAGGGGTGAGCTTATGTTATGTTACTATTTCTCAAAAATATTTTGTTTTAAATAACGGTGATGTGGCAAAGTCTTTATCGATACTAATATTAGTAACAAATTAACACGGATCGGATACAGATTGAGACGCTGATAATTGTTGTTTATTTAGATAATTTTTGGGTGTTGAAATTATTCGGGCCACCCCGTTACACGGTAGCGGCTGGTTCCACAGTGGACTGGTTTTAGTTAATTTTATTGATATCGTGATAGTGGAAGACGTGCCGGATCAGTAATTTATGTTTATTTATTATGCATATATACCGTATTAACACGTTATAGTCACGCATCATTTTATACCACTCTAGCTTTTGCTCGCGGATTTGTGTCCGCTTGAACGTCAGATTCTACGGGTACATTATAGGGAACATATGTTAGGAAAGTATTTATGTTCTTATTCAGATCGTAGATCGTAATCTGTTCAAAATGCCACATGTGAGCATTCAAATTCACAATCACAAACATACAATGTTCTACATTTTTATTAATAGTAATAATATTCGTGATTTGGTAGTGGGAATTGTAACAATTTCGGAACCTGTTACTAATGGTATTTTGTGTGATTGAATCGAGAACTCATGTGTTGCCACGTTAATTGTCCTAGATAAGTGTAAATAAATCAATATGTAACGGTCATAGTCATGGAGAATGTATCGGGAACTATAGTCCTACTACACGAGAAATCCTCTATGGATACAAACATTTGTCCCAGTACGGATATCGAACCCGCGACCTCTAATTTCAACGACCCAGATTGAGAACAATGTAATTTTTCACAGCAGTTCTCCATACAGTGGAGTATGGAATAAATCACCGTCAAATACACATTTCGTGCACCTAATGTGCGGTCTATTGTCAATATTTTCCTGCCAGGTGTACAATTACGTCTCCATGATGCAGTAATAAAGGTCGAACGCGTGTATGACTTTATCATCGAGTGAACGGTGAGAATCAGTGGTAATGATAAGTCTTACGGTGAGATATTAAGGGTTCTTACTGCGGAGAATGGGGTCAATGAATAATCAGAAGTGCACAATCCGACACCCGCTACGAAGTATGTTGTCAGGAAGTGTATAGATATTCATAATGTGATTTCTAATGAGATGCAGTGACGATCAATCTCAATTGTAAATCATAGCGTGATTGATGGTTATTGATATAACCAATTAGAAATTGTTACTGCTAGAATCAATTCAAGGGGATTATTGTGTTAGTCAGTCAATAACTCAAAATGAACATGTATCGGTAGCACCAACTGTAAAATAATGGATGAAACCAGAAGTATGTTTCTGTAATGAAGAGTCCTCGGCTGCTCAGACACACCACCCAGTAGAATTACTTACTCTTTGCTATAAGCATGACTACCAGGTATTCTTTTACGGATCAATTGGCTAAACCAAAACCAAAGACCCTTAATCATCTGATTGAAAATTTATCTGAAACAAGGGAGCTCTGTAGCACAGATTTTGACTAATCATAATATTCATTTTTAGTTTTATCACATCCATCGAGTCGGACACCTCACGCGGCGCATACTTGTTTACCCCGATATAACATCAATTTAAAATTCCAATACAATTCGTTGAAATTCGAAACACCGAAACGGGACTTGCTTGTTTGAAAATCAGAATAGCTATAACTGACGGCCGTTCGGGATCTCTGAATCCAATGAATAAATAAAATACCAACGCAGACGCACTCTCGAAACAGTATGCTTTTATGTACGATACGTTCCATGTAATACGGAATACTGTTACCGATACGTATTGAGTTACTGTATTTTAACTTGTGCAATGAGAAACGTACGCGGTTGCATTAGATAAGCCCGCTTCTTTCAGACAGCCATTACTACTGTATGAATAAGTGTTTCTTGTAATGTTTTGTAATCTTGTACGTTGATTGCTTCGGCTATGTAAGGAGTATCCTTAAACCATCTCCCGGCAATTTATTCAGCATTTTTGAATACGAAAAACATTTTATCATTGCTACTAAAGTAATATATTCAAATCGTTTCCCCAGTACTCAATTCAATGCGTCAGATGAAGTCAGATCCCACGTGGAGATTACACCGCGCTGGGCTTCCACGAGATGTGTTTATTTAATACGTATAAAAACGTTTATTTATTATCATTGACTTGTTTTTGCATGGTGTTTGACCGAGCGTTTTTTACTCGAATCGTTTCACTAGACGAACCTTTGATTTTACCTGTTGGAGTCGAGGCTTTTGGGATTCCTTATTTTTTCGCTTCGTTTATTTCGACAGTAAATGATTATTACTTTTCAACGAATTTTGAAATGCTTTTATTTAATCTCAATTATATTAATATATATCAACATCTGCCGGCCAAGGATTTGATTATAAGATAATGGTTTGTAAAAAATTAAGTGTATTTGAATAGTCACGGAACACGGACTAAAGCTGATACGCCAAGCTTCATGCTGTACTAACCTTTGCCACTAATGTTATTTTGCCTGAAAATAATATAAAACCTTGTACAATACTAGTCAAATATTTAGATTTAGCTAACATCACGCCTCAATATAACGTTGTTTGCATTACAATAATAGAATACGTCGTTTCTAAACATACTGTTTAGATAGTCATTGAAGTGAGAGAATGTGGGTCTCGCGTGGAAAATCACATTATGCGGCAAGTAATATAATACACATATACCACTAATAGAATTTTATGTTTGATTCTGTATTCACAGCTTTTAGTGCCCCCTCGGTATTGACATATAAAGTTGTAAAATATACATTTGTATCGAATAACGTCTCAGGAGTGTATCGATAAAAACTCTATTCATAATTTTATTAAACATAGTTCACATAACGAAGCTTGCCGCCCACGCGTATGTACGAGAGCACCTACGAGGTACTACCGGCGTAAGAAAATTACTTTATACATATTCTATAAGGCGTACGCCTACATCTGCTGGTAGGCATGATTCTATTGTTATGAAGAGACGTCGATTTTGTAGATTACTCGGTCTCTGTGTCGAATGTTTGGTAAAATTGGTTCAATAAATAAAGTCATTCTGACTGCTTCACTGGCGTAGTGGTATTACGTGTGCAGTACAACTATCGTCCTGACGTACCTGGATCGATGCCCGGGTTGAACACCCAGATTTCGCCGACCACATTTCCGTCCTAGATCTTGGAGATGAGTCTATCTCCATAACGGACACAAATTCCAGACTGCGGGCCGATACTAAACAGAAAAACAATATCACTATGCCCGATCAGGAGATCGAACCCGGGTCCACAGGACGATAGTCGTTACCCGCAATGACCCGAGGACTAATGCCAATATATTGTCCGATATAAATATTGCATTCAATTAATTGTATTTGATTCATTTCATCACAATTTTCATCAACCTGGTACATCCGCGGTTAAATTTTACTTACAGAGAACTGAATATTGGTCACAAGTCACAACACATGCTTATTTCATATTCATTCAAAATATCAACCAGACGGGTCGTTGTCAATGCACAGGCCATGAATTAAATTACAGACGTGCCATGCTGGCGGAACAGAATAATATGTCACTATCATAAATGCGAATGTGAGTTTGTTTGTCACGCTTTTACGTCTTAACTGCTTAACAGATCATCAAGAAAAACATACATTTTGTTAGGGGTACTGAAATGGATATCATCATCATCATCTTCATCATCATCGTCAGCCAGAGGGACGTCCACTGCTGGACTGCTGGTCATAGGCCTCCCCACAAAGATTACAACAAAAATATATACCTCTAAATACGCAAACACTTGAGATCGTGTTATTTGTTTTTTTTTATAGTAGAGACTGGCAAACGAGCAGATTGGTCACCTGAGGGTAAGTGATCTCCACCGCCCATAGACTCATGGGTGCGTTGCCAACCTAAAAGGAGGGGAATAGGGATTGGGAAAGGGAGAGAGGGGGGAGGGAATTGGGGCACCGGAAATCTCACTCACCGATCGAAACGCGACAGCGAGCTGCCACTTTACGACGGTTTTCTGTGATACTGTGGTATCAAAGCGATCGAGCCGGCCCATTGGTACTGTAGATGTAATTGTCTACAGCGTGGTTCCATAACTCAAAAATGTCATTTAAGGCCGCCTTGTCTATCTAACGGCCGGTTTCAATAAATGATCAGTTTAGAGTGCAGATAGATCGCGAATATGAACCAATCAAATCAAGTCATTTGACGGAGTCATGTCTAAACTGTGTTCTTATTGGCTATTTTTTGTAATCTATCTGCACATTCAAACTGATTATTGAAAACGGCTGTTAGTTGTACAGCAAAATACTATGTAAGAAGCCGTCAAAGGGATAGACAAAAAGGTCTCAGTATATAACGCGGATGGATCCGCGAACAAAAACCAGCCTTATTAATGTTTTACAAACGCGATTTCTCTTTATTTCTTAACGCCCTACATTATGTGTCATCTTGATTTATGACCGAGTCGGTTAACCGAGTCGCATACAGTTTATACAGTTACTACGGCACAGCTAACATAAATGTAGAGTTGTTTAAATATCCAGATGTGTTAACTAGAATAATTAACTTTACAATTACGTGGCGTCAGGCGAAATTAAGGTTAACTTTGTAGCCCTAGCACGATTGACAATCGAATTCGTATCGGGATCGATGCGCGTCTGTGACATTTGTATGAAATATATACCAAACGTCATCAGGAGTTCATACATAAGCTCACGCCTGTATCCCCGAAGGGGTAGGCAGAGGCGCACTAGCGAACTAGAACACCCACATTTCGCCGAACTTAGTTCCGTCCCAGATGTGATAGGGGGCGAGCCTATCGCCATATCGGGCACAAATTCCAGACTCCGGGCTGATATGGAAAAATCCAATATCACTTTGTCCGACCCGGGGATCGAACCCGAGACCTCAGAACCGTAATCGTACCGAAATACCACCACGCCATCAGTCGAGGCAGTCATCAGGAGTTCAACCATGAGTTTTATGCCATTTCACGGTAGCGACTACGAATTCAATTTGATAACAAATTCGATTGTCAAAAGTATTCCCGCTCGGGCTTCTGATAGCTGTGGACGTGAAATAAACGCATCGTATTCAATTGGTACTGTGATTATAGAATTGATTTAGCGCTTAATTAAATGTACTTAACTTCGAATGAGTTTTGTTATAATTGATAATTTTATACGATGCCGGATGTTGGATGCAGGCCGCTTCCAACAGGTCAATCTGGAAATCTTTGGGGGAGGCCTATGTCCAGCAGTGGATGTCCTATGGCTGACGATGATGATGATACGTACATGGACTTACGCCTTTAACCCAAAAGGTAGGCGAAACCAACAGATGTCCACACCGTCTCCTGTACCTGTTTTTCTCGAAACAAAACACATACGCGAAACAATGATTCGCTGTCTCCTGCTCATAGAACAATGGACCGTAGATAAAAATGTGTAGCGAAACCATGTTTTGTGTAAGTAGTGCAGGAGATGCGGCTTTATACGTAATGTTGTATCAAACCCAAAATAATTTAATTATCAGTCCTGTATCAAAGTTAATAATAAGTTACACGAGACTGTCCCGCCCACACACCCGCCACTGTAACTCCTGTAAGCCAGGATCAACAGTGGCACGCATTTTACGACACCGAGCAATAAAGCGAGTCGCAGATAATGCAACATTGTCTTCATTCCGCAACGAAATTAATCAAACAGAAAGATAGGGAGGAGTTGGAATTAATAATAGGTTGACAAATAAATAATATGACCACAAAATTATTGTCATAATTCCAACATAATAAAGTAACACATTCTTAATGACACGCTCTGTTGCCCCCAGCACTGCAATCATATCTTAAGTGTCACTTTTTGTATGATAAACAATCTCGTAAAATCACACAGGTTTTTATAATAATTCAAACAATGCAAAAACGTATGCAGGCCGCTTCCAACAGGTCGATCTGGAAATATTTAGGCGAGGCCTATGTTCTGCAGTGGACGTCCTATGACTGATGATGATGATGATGATGATGAAAAACGTATTATAATGAAATAATTTTCATTTAAATTGATTATTATGAAAATTCAACGCACGTCCGATACAAACTCGCGATGCGTTTATTCAAATCTTTATGTTTATTATCGTAGAGTTGATATCACTCTGACAAGGATGCAAATTCGGTTGCATTAATTTCGAGTGTGCGTAGCGGTACGATGGGAACAAGGATATCATTCTGTTGTTAAAGGTCACTTGAGGAGATACCGGTCAGCCTTGATACGTTGGTAGGTACGTTAATTCACTTTCGCACACGAATGTGTACGGCCGGCCCTTTGTGACCTTATTTTATAAACGTATGCATCGTCTTTGTGTACTTTGCAGTTTGCAAGAGGCTTTAAAGATGCATTAAAAATATGGGATTGGTTTCCAATTCCAAATGCTTGTAGGTTTAGGCTCCTTTCCGAGTAGACTGCGCCTGAATGCAAATTGCTTACCCCGCGACCTTCGAAATAGAAAGAGAGATATTCCGCGGGGTTTAGTCGGTAAGAGAGTCTAGACCAGTGAATCTGCCATACTTTCATGTTTTGACTCGAAGAGAGAAAAGCAGACATATAACATAAGCTCACGCCTGTATCCCCGAAGGGGTAGGCAGAGGCATTTCGCCAAGCTTCGTTCCGTCCCAGATGTGATATGGGGCGAGCCTATCGCCATATCGGGCACAAATTCCTGACTCCGGGCTGATATGGAAAAATCCAATATCACTTTTCCGGACCCGGAGATCGAACCCGAGAGACCTCATGACGGTAATCGTACCGAAGTACAACCACGCCACCGAGGCAGTCACAGCACAACTCAAGCACATATTATGTATTGTATGTATTGCACATCTCATATAGTTTTTGTGACCGGACCACGGGCTTTAACGCATCGAGCTTTAGCAATAAGTATCTTTATTTATAGCTTAGGTATGTTTCTCATCGCTTCATACTGTCATGTTGGAAGGAATAATACACGAAATGTAATGATTCTGATGTACTGTATTTTGCTATTTCTAAAAATAAATGTAACAAAATTTAAATACCATCGAAGGTTGTTTGTTAAGGACGTTTCAAATATTACTCAGGATCTGAAACCCACGCTAAGGCAAATTATAACAAAACAAACTCTTAAATAAAATACCTTTTAACAGTCCATTAAATATTTCATTCGAATCGCGAGCGTTGAATAATTCCTTGAAATCATTCGGCGTTTAATTAACTCTTAACAAAGTACCGTTAAACATCCCTTCAAATTAAATGGAAGTTCAAAGATAAGCCACGCTGCTTCGTGGCATATCAAAACGCTTTGTTATATCAATTACTGGGGCATAATGCGGGCTCAATGGGGAGGGGAAGGAAAGGCCCGCCGACCCGGCCCTTGTGGTCAGGATACACGAAACGCGACCCGATGGTGAATATTATCAGAGTGTAATGGTTTGTTAATGGATTGGGTAAATGTTACAAGCTTTAAATTGGATAACGTGTTTAGAAAATCGAGTAGAGTTGAGGGATAAAAACATAAGAGTAAATAGGGCAAATAATGTCGAAATGAGTATTCGAATCGAAAACGCAACGCATGGATATACGGTTAAAGATATTTTAACGTTTTTTTTTGTTTCGTATTTGTAGGAAATGTGGTGATGTAAATTCTTCCTTTTTATCACTGTCCAGGTATTTCTATGGTATTAATTCCTAAGGAGAAGAGAATATGACTTACTCCTGCTATCCATACAATTAATAGGGTTGCGACCAGTTGCGACCAAAATTGCGCACCGCTCTGCGGTTTACCAGTGTCACCTTTGCAATGTTAAAAATTAATTTATTTTGCATCCATGTGATTCACTTAATCTTTAAAATTACCCGTATTAAAACCATAATAAGATTATGTGATTCACTGCCTCGTTGGCGTGGTGGTATTGCGTACGTGGTACGACTACAGTCCTAAGGTGTCGGTTTCGATCCTCGGGTAGGGCAAAGTGATATTAGTTTTACTATTTCGTACAGTAACAGCCCGGAGTCTGAAACTTGTGCCCAATATGGCGATAGGATCGCAATGAAAATGAGCTCGGCGAAATGGGTGTTCTGGTTTTCTGGTTCGCCTCTGTCTATCCTTTCAGGTATACAGGTGTGAGGCTATGTGTGTATGTAACTTTAAAATTACGTTCAAGAGAACAAATTAAAAGGTGTTTCCATTATACCATTACTGAAAACGATTTCCAACCTTCATTTTACAATCTGCTTATAGGAACGTTAAAACTGTAACTTCCTGGTTTCCATTTAATCGAACCCATTGAAATCGCTTTAGGTTTACAACTCCAGATTCGATTACCTTGGTCGGTCGGAATCTAGTGCAATACCGGGAACAAGGTTCATACTAATAAGGTTCTGTACAAACTAAGCGGAAAGCGCGATTGCTCGAGCATTTCTTTGAAAATAAGTAGATACTTACAGCGCGGACGACGAACAGTCTAAACTTCTCATATTTCTAAACGAAACCAGTGGTAGAGCCTAGAGTGATTATTTTATAATACTGTACATCGAATTTATTATATAGTTATATTTATTTTTTTAACGGCAAGGCATGGAGAACTTGTACAATATTATGTATGTAGTAAACATCTGTGAAAATACCTATGGTTACAAATTAATTATTTTGATTTGATTTGATAAGCATGCGAGAGATATATGCGGGACTTTACTGTGCACTGTTGTCTTATTAAGTAAAATTTGCATGGTGAGCGCAGTCGAACTAATGACGTAATAGAATATTGTTTTCTATTTAATTTGAAGTAACTAAGTTTGTAATTTAATTTCGCTATACGAAAAAGCGTACTCGTGCATTCGCGCGAAATTTGTCGCCTAGTCTGTACTAACCATGTTCATGGAGTGATTCCGTTTGTTATCCAGGTCTGGTCCGCTGTCGGGTTTTAAGTTGTAGATAGACACGGGCGGCTCGGCCTCCGGAGGCCCATACGCTTATGTAACATATATATGTGCCGCCTCCGACGCGACGGGTTAAATTCAAAACATACAGTTTCTCATATTATTTTAATGTAATTGTATAATTTTGCCATTAGTTTTGCTCATGGTAATTATAATTCTCAAACAAATACGTATTTTTGAACCAAGCGAAATCTATGGCACTACTGAATAGGTATCTAATGTTGGTAGCAATCAGTGTAAATCATCAATACCAATGTTGTGAATATCACAAATAAATAAAGAAGATTAAATTAATTAGTTATCTACTAATTTAACATCTGTTATCAACTATGATGTCATAATTTTGGCGTATAACATTTTTATTAATCAGATTTCTTTATAAGCTAATGATTGAAGAATATACGACTGATAAAAAAATTATAAGAGCAATAGAGAGACACAACCCTGTTGGAGTTATAGGAAGGCAGTTGTTAGAGACGGATGTCGATGCATTGTGAAGGTTTATCACTCAATTCACAATTGACCCTGACCTCTCCGTCAAGAGGGCAATGATAAAGTAGCTTGTCTAGGGAGTTACCTGAATAGCGACCCTAGTGAGTTTAAAAGGGACCATATTATGGTTAGTCGTCTAGGTGTAGTAGAAATCTTATAATAATGATTCAAGATCACGATTTATTTTTAGTTTACCATTAAGGGTTCCATCTCAAAATGTTACGCATACTAAGTCGCTACCGTTATGTCTCCTGCCTTTTTGTACTAAAATGTTCTCTTTATCTTTTTAAATAAGCACCCACCTGAAATTTTTAGATGCAGCCTCTTATCCTCAACTTCTATTCCTCTTTCTTGAAGGTTGGCAATTTAAAAACGTTCTTTTTTTTGAAAATTTTTAGATCGTTTTTTTTTTTTCGTAATTTTGTCAATAGGCGGTAGTTCGATATAATATAGATCACTTACCATCAGGTGATCCTGCTGCTTATTTGCTAGTGTCTACTATAAAAGTAATATTAGCATGTCTGTGTGTATTTTTGGCACGGATGGCTTAGGATATATGTAGGTAGTTTATTATAAATATTAAACAATATACTTAAAGTTAAACCCAAGTTATTATCTCTTAGTACTATATATTTTTTGTTTTTATTGTTTTTGTTTTTTTCCTACTCATTGTCGCATTGGCTAAATAAAGTTTATTTATTTCTTTCTTTCTTTCTATTAGTAGCGAGCTCTATGGAAATATATACAAAGGGAATATTTTATAACTGTATTATTAGATGTATATGTTCATTACCAAGCGTGTCTGACTGTTATGTAAGCTGGCTTCGTATGTTTGTTTGCAGTTTCCTTCTTCTTAGCGATGTTTCAAGGCACTCACTCTATAGAGGTGCCCTTGAGCTAATTGCACCCAACTTTGCTACCTACACATGTACTTACAGGTAGGTGTATAATATGTATATGATAGTGCGCTTTGTTTTAAGTTTTTTGACGCCCTAAATGATGAATAAGGAATCTTAGCCGTTAGTATTATTGGTGGTTGCATTGCTTTCATTAGCAATTAGGATCGTAAAAAGCACAAAGCGTGTAGTTTCCTAAAAGGGTGACTAAAATTTTCTTTTACTCTTCTCACTTAAGTAGCAAACCGTGTAGGCCAGATTCTTGCTAAATGGACAAAGAACTGATAAGACATCCCTTTACTTGAGACACAGGATTTAAGATTCTGGTATGGTACAAATAAAGTTGACAAGGATTTGACGATTAAACAAGCTATATCAAGTTTATGTGCTCTTTGCAAAAGTTTTATGTTCAGTTGAGTCGTTTGGGGTCAATCATGTCTGTTAATCAACAATGATACAAACTGCATGTTCTTTACGAGCTTGTTTTGAAGCCGACAGAAGAGCTGGATCATCTGTGGTCAGTACGCGATCGCGGAGTCTCATGAATCTTTACAATTAATCGTGTGTGGGTTGCTCACTGAAATTTATGAATGGGAATTTGAGACTTCCGGCAAACTCACTAATTGTTCAAACAACTACGTTGTCACGGTGTTCTTTATTGACAGTATCTCACTTACCATCTTGATCCCGTGGCAGCGTATATGGACTGTGGATCGGGAGGGTCTGGATTCGAATATGTGGTAGGGAAAAGGTATTTTTAACAGGTCTTGCCGAGACTGCAACCCTAGTACGTGGTTATCGTCAGGAACATAGCCGGTCGTAAAAATCAGCCGAATCCTTTTATCAGTATGCAAAAAAATTGCTCTGCACCGACCTAATATTGGAGTGGAATAAGGGAAAGTGGGGAGAAGACAAAAAATGCTATCGATAAGGTTATGTCATAGCCTGATTATTGGTTGAGAGTCAGAGACGGACATTGGACAAGAAGATAATGACTTGCGACCGTTTTCGTGATGAGAGGAGGGGGGGCATAGAATATTTTAAGGATTGGTCGAGTCTCTAAAGAGATAAGGAGGATAGCTGCTGAATTAATGACGTCCATAAACCATAAATAGCTATAACCATAGGTAAAAAGACGGAATTAACCGACGCGAATGTATGAAGAGATTGATGAAATTAGATGAAGCGAAAGTAGTGTGTCCGAATCGGGCGAAGTGGAAATCCATAGGCTCTGCCTACCCCTATGGGATACAGGCGTGATATTCTGTATAAACCATACCTCTACGCTTACTATAGCGTATAACAATTCACGTGGTCTCTGCCCACGCTCGCCAACTTGCACGACATTACCGTTACAACAAAACAAAACGCTGCACCTCGAACGAGAGCATTATCCTAAATGCCCATAATGGGTGGTATGAATAATGTCATGTAGTTTATTTACAAATGCATTGTGCATGCCGCCACGTCGATTGGGCGCCGCGCCACTCGCCAAACCATGGTCCCTAAGCTGTTTTGTGGCTTTTGTTGATGTTATTAGGTTTAATATTGGCTTTTGACCTAATTTTAATGGTGTTTAATATACTCAAATACTTTAAAATGATCTAAGTGTACCAACAGACATTACTTCCGCATCATCTTAATAAGATGTACATTGATACTATATTTATAGATGAAGATGGAACTTAGAATGATTTATATCGCTCTAGAACAAAGTCTGCCTCGTCAAAGTCAAAAGACCGCCTCGGTGGCGTGGTGGTATTTCGGTACGACTACCGTTCTGAGGTCTCGGGTTCGATCCCCGGGTCGGGCAAAGTGATATTGGATTTTTCCATATCAGCCCGGAGTCTGGAATTTGTGCCCGATATGGCGATAGGCTCGCCCCCTATCACATCTGGGACGGAACTAAGGTCGGCGAAATGTGGGTGTTCTAGTTCGCTAGTGCGCCTCTGCCTACCCCTACGGGGATACAGGCGTGAGCTCATGTTATGTTATGTTAACAAAGTCTTTATACTGAAAAGTTATTTTCATTTATTAGTGCGGTGTTATAAAAGCGTGTTTTATTACATTCAGCAATAAGCAGAAATAATTAAAAACAAAATAAAACTTATGTAAAACCCAATGTCAAGATTGGACAAAAAAGTATTAATTTAAAGCTATTTATGGGTAAAAAAATTATGTGAACAAAAGTTCTTGGAAATAATCAAATACACCGCATTATTAATATTCCGTATGTTGAAACTGGGTGCGCCTGACCGCCGCGCCATAAGCACATCTTTAATAACAGTGGCGAAGTCTGTCATTAACATGGCGTAAGGCGAATTTGGAAGAAAAGATTTAAAACAAGTTGATTACACGTAAGGATTATTTAATGTAACCGAGCCGGAACTTACGTATGTAATGACCTTAGTAAGACTTAGCCGAAATGAACCTTACAAAGGTGGTGCAGAAGTTTTAACAAAAGCAAAATCAGAACTAATCGTGTATTATGAAATGTAAATAAAAAATAACAGGAAAATAACGTACAGTAACATAATTATCATGCTGCTGTATGGTATACGAAATACGAAATGAACCTTACAAAGGTAGTGCAGAAGTTTTAATAAAAGCAAAATCAGAACTAATCGTGTATTATGAAATGTAAATAAAAAATAACAGGAAAATAACGTACAGGAACAGAATTATCATGCTGCTGTATGTATGTATGGTATACGAAATACAATATTCAATCAGATGAATGGAAAATTCAATAACATTATGAAACCGTTATCGCGACACAAGTACCTCCACACTTCATATTGAACATAAATCCAGCTGAACGACCGCGATAAAATAATAAAATTAAAAACCACACACCATAAAAAGCGAAGGGCCTTGATAAGAATTATTGTGATGTCCAAACGAATAATTTCAAGGAATACTAAAATTAAGGAAGACAACTCCACGTACGACCGTCATAAACTTCGCGACATCAAGAGTTTTATTTTTAAAACATTTATATTCATTCATGATGTTATCTACATACGTTGCGTTTTATGTGAAAACTTTTGCGGCGGTCTAACGAAAACCTTGAGGAGTGTCAAGGAAACGACCGTCTCGGTAGTCAGTACGCACTTACAATACACTTCGAACAAAGCAATAATGAAATAATTTCGAACACTGGATTGGATTTAATATAAATTATAAAACGTATGAAATATTTTCGAGTTTTAACATGAAGAAAAAAAATGTGTATTTACATAGTTGAGTTCTTATATCACAATTAAAAACCGTAATGTATAAACATCAAAATCAAATATCCTATAAACTCTGTATACAAAATTATTGGAGAAAAATGTACGTGTCTTGCGAATATATCAAACAAAAATTCGGTCCTGTCAACTGTTAAACCAAAATGATATACAATATCTTATACTTTGACAAAGTACAGTTCATTTAAAAAGAATCCGCTGCATTAACTCCCTACAAGCGTCTGGTGGACGCCATCAATAACCTGCAATAAATAATGTCCATCAGAGATCGAATGGAAATATTTTCAATGACAATTACCGTAATAACCAATACGCTAGTATTAAACATGGGCCCGCTAGAAATGTCTGAGGTGCCCGCAGTATGTTAGCTTTGAGAAATCCGAGATAATGAAAGTTTAATTGTGTTAAACGTTCAGAACTATTCTAACGGAATACTTGTATGAGAAATTATTGTGTTTATACTCATTGTATTAGATTTAGACGTTGATGAAGATCGTATTAAAACAAGAGTTGAGAAGTTATTTGATATAAAGGACGCTACACTATCTTTAAAAGGCTGAGAAGGAGGAATGGGATAGAGAGAAAAAGTTAAGGCTATTGAACAAACTCAAATAAAGGTTAGGTTTTATAATGTAAATACTATATATTACACCAATAGAAAAGATAAATTGTTTGTTTAATAACTGGTTCATAACAAGAGCATGCGAATAATAAATGCACAGCACAGTAGCGCCGTTTGTGTATGCTAATATGTCTGCAGGGCACGGTTCGGGTCGGTGGCGGCGCGGTGCGGCGACGCGGCCAAGGATACCGCACCGGAGAAGGGACTTGACTAACATTCCGATCGTTTTCTTACGCTTTATTGCTTTATAATAAACTAACTTCAGTACGTGACTACTCTCGTTTGGAGGACGAGTGTGATTTGTTTGCGAAATGGTGGTTTTAATGTACACACGTTCCATGGCATCGTAGAGGCATAGAATAAATTCTATAACTGTTTTATAATCCATATCAAACCGTTCCTTCGGGTAAGTGGTTCCATACGTTGCTTTGATTCAAACGAGAGGACCATATGTAACCCAAAAGTCCTCAGCAATAGGACTGATATTTTGGATTATGTAGGTATATTGATACTCATAATAAATGATCAGACATATGAGGTTTAATTTTGAAGAAATGTTATTACTTTTCCAATCACTTGATACCCATTATATCGAAGCGCAATATAATTAAGCACACCACATTTAACAATATTTGACAAAATACTTTTGAAAAGCCGTCACGAATTATCCTTTCTTTCACCTTCTTTATCGCCATTCAATATGATATTATCAAACTTCAACATCCTATTATGTATATATTTATGTAATCGATACCATAATGAAACGAATATTGCGTTAGGTAATTTTATTTTCATTCAACAGTCAAGGTGAAGTTGAGATTGTTGCACTCTTGACGTTTTATTCTGTAAGTGCACTTGTCTAACGTGGCGAGTCGTTTCCTTCTCAAGAATTTAAGAGCAGTGAAAAATGTATTGTATTCTCCAAGAGTTTTGTCTCTAAGGAGCTCGGTTCTATTTCGAAGTGTACAAATGTATTTTCTCGATAAAAAATTCAATGTTTCGCCCCGTATTATTGAAATTGAACGAACTGAAGTGTTTGCTTTATGTCTAGGATTTGTTACAAAATAATGAATACAATCTGATTATGAAGGTTCATCACCATCGTCAGTCACAGGACGCCCACTGCTGAACATAGGATTCTTTCAAAAATTTGTTATTATTTATTCCATATCTATTTTAATATCAAAATAGGTCAGATAAAGCTATTGACATTGGTGTTCACAGTGTTTAAGGCAACAACGACCAAGTAAAAGATTTTTCCTTGCCACATCTTTATCTTCAAGGCAGATCTCCATCGGTGGACATTATATCCGATGAGGAATATGCTGTCGCATTGATACTATCTGTTAATGAACATATATGGGTGTTAATATTACTTAAATAACAATATTAATAAATAACCCAAGCATTACGTTAGTGCTCACTTTTTTATTGAAATTAATTACTTTGCGTTGGAGGATTCGCAACTAAGACATAAAATATAATATTTACTTTAAGCAAATATTGAAATCTTAACATTTCTCATAAGGCTAGTAAAGATCTTAGAATTGATTTAACAATATTTCACTACCTACAGTGAAATGTCCAATCGTTGTTGGATAAGATCCAAAACTTCAGCCAATCTTTCCGCTTGAATTTAAACCAGCTTATCGGTCACTTACCCCTAAATCTATTTAAATTCGAGCTCTTATGATGTTTAATTTTTTATTTTTCACATCAATGTAGCTGTTTCATGTTGATTGGATGACGTGTGTGAAGTTTGATTCATATAAAAGTGATCTACGATTTATTAATGACAAACAAACCGAATATTGTAATTACTAAAACACTAGTACTACTTGATATCCGACTTGTGCTTGATTCACCACGATTTTGCGTAGATCGTGTTTGAGTCCGAGATAAATGTCTTTAAATGATCTTATGCAATGAGCAACGCCTTTGGTATTTGTGTTATTCACTTATTAGAACTAATTTATCTCTACATTCGACTAAGATTATATGCCTTTTCAAATGTACTTTTAGTATTTTTACATACTGTCTTGCATTTATTTTTGTCGACCTCTTTCTAGGTGTCTTTTATGGATGGATATTTCTTTGTCAACCGGCAATATTAAGGTTCTTTACGCACCTCTATATTTTTTTTCTTTCTTTCTTTCTTTATTATATTAATTTTGCAAACCTGTCTCATACATAATATAATATATACATTTTTTATATTCTCCTTGAGTACGTGGAAATAGTTTTTGTAAGGATCCATGGATTTTACATTGATTCCCACTTCCTGTAATTCTATGTTGTGTTCTTCGTTTATTTGTTCCATACACATCTAACAACATACAATTAGCTGTACAAACCACACCGTCTCGGGTTATTCCGGTACCGAGTTTCATTTTACATGTGTCGCGTGACGTGAAACTGTTGCGGTGTGATCCTCGAGACTCGACGGAGGCGCGGTAACCTTATAACGTTAATTACCAGTATGTGCAAACGTATGATTTGATACTGTATGCGGAGTTGGTGAGTTTGGTTCAGTGTCTGGTGTTATGGTTTTTTTCACTTTGATAATGCATTATAGACTGGTTTTCATTGAATAATCATTATTTGTCACTTTGTCAAGTTTTGCATGACTGTTATGGTTTTTGCAATGAGAGGTTTGAAGACTTGGTAAAGAATCTTGCAATTTTACTTGCTGTATGCTGGTTTAGACAAAATCTACGACATAGACGAGGTTGTAATTTGAGATGTTGTAGTAGGACTTATGGTGAAACGTAAAACGTACACTACTATTATTATGGATTATGTTGACAGTTTATTTTTAGATGTGTTTTCCACGAACTCATTTGGGTTAACAACATTTGCCGTAACAACAACGTTCGCGACTTGCGTAAACGTACCAGCTATAAAAATAATGTTAACAATAGCGTACTCATGTCTCCGCAAAACGTATATTTTGATAATTCGTCGCTGGATTTTTTGCATAACAGTGCTTATTATCATTCATATCGGCTATAACAACCCACTAGCAACCAGTGTACATGCCAATGTAATGTGGTTGCCCCTCGTAATGCCAGAAGCACCTAAACTTTACCCGTCCACTTAGTATTTACGCGCGCTAAACTTCTGTGAATTATACGAATTTAGATGTTTTCTAAGAACACAGTGGGGCATGTGGAAAAAATATCTATTCTTAGTCTCATCTCTCGGCGGAACCGAATGCGAGGGAATTTTGTACGTCGATATTATTCTGTGTGCATTTCTATCCTAAATAAAATAGGTGCGGAGTCACACAGCATGTCAGGCAATGCATCACGGTGCGGTCACGTTCTAAATAACCCGCTCGGTGTTATATTTCATGTAGTGTTTGTGTCGCTGCTCGCTACTCGTGCCGGTGCTTCTGTCTTTGTATCATCGCTTCGAGTTGTGCAATCCGATGTGCGGAGCCGGGCCGTGTGCCTGTTCACAGGGAGGTTACCCAACCAGTTTCAGACGCGCTCGATTTCCTAATCCCCCCGATGCGGCATGAGGTTTTTGCACACCGTTCGGTTTGGCGGTTTTATGAAGCCGTGTAGTGAAAGTGAACGAGGCTTACGAAACTTAAAGCCGCTTATCGCATGGGGATAACGTGGCGGCGGCGTTCGAGAGCGTTTCCCCGCGGCGTCCCCGCTTTGATTGTGATTCGCGGTTTCATAGCACGCGCCAGTTAACACCGGTGAAATTGTGCTCCGTATGGGCGAACTTTCAAAGGGGACATCTGATGAGGTTGGCGCACCGGAGCGCACATCCTGTGACATGCCCCTCTGTCCGTCCGTCTGCGCATACCTCGCACGCATTCTCATTTGCACGAACATTACACTGTTATTTTGGCATTGGTTATCCTCCTCTTGGACGAGTTCTACAATGCTATATAATATAATATATATACATACTAAAATAATATACACTAAAAAAGAAATAACAATATTAAAAAAGATTTATTTCTAGTGTGAGCGTAAATTATGAAATAAAATATATTTTACATAAATTTTAATTAAAAAAAAAATCTATTAAATTAATATTAACATAAACTAAATTGTTTACGGAATACATTAAAATCTAAACTAATGTAAACATAAGTATGGAGTCTTCCATTAAGTGCATGTCGGATTCACATCCAGTAGGTGTCAGTCAATTGTATTTTCTCTGTATACCGTTTTTTCATTTTAGCATGCTTGATTGTACATCAGTTTTGTGAATTAAATTAAAAAAAAAAAAAAAAAACATGCTATCTAAAACGTTTACCCCCTTATTCATAATGAAATCTTGGTTTTATCGAAAGCATAACCCTACTTTTGCCTAGTTTAGCAAAAAGAGAACTAATATATGCTTATCGAATACAATGTTGCTGGGTACAGAAAAAATAATATTTTTATCTCTGGCAAGCTTCGAAACAAATAGGAAGTCTTGGCTATATCTTTTATATTAATTGTTTCCAAACAATTAGTAAAAAATATATATCAATCTTAGATGGGGTCCTGGACTATAACAAAATTAATATCATTAAGAAAGAACCTCAAACTTGAAACAGCTGATCGGAATCGGCCATGTTTTAACTATCGAACGTTGAATGTTTTAACGCTATTGAACGATTATGAATACAATTTTTATGAAGTGTACTATTGCAGTCTTATTACGCTCTACTAAGTTATTATGAATAAAGGGGTAACTAAATGTGCTCATCGTATTATAAACGTATAAATTTCGGTTCACGTCTGAGAGAGCGTTGACATTTACGCTGAAAACAGATTGATTAATTTCCGCTCGCTCGCGGGCCACAGACAAATTTACTTTGGTACCTGTCGCGACGATATTTAACCAGATGAAAAACGACGTGATCACTTCGTCTATATTGCTCACTCGCGTGATGAATTCAGTATTCACATCGGGATTGTGTACTAACTGCATTGTGGGTGTGACCGTGTGCTATGTTGTTTTCGGAATAGTCTTTATTGATTCCGAGGTCGCGTTTGATAAGATCTTTATTTGTTGTTCTGTGTCGAAAGTATCGACAAAAAACGTAGTCGGCGATACTGATGTAGATACCATTGTTTGGATTTATTTAATAGTTTTATAGGTGGCTATATTGTGAGGCCGTTAAATGTTGGTGCAAATTGTTTCTAAATATAAAAGTCTTTCTACTGTATTTCGGTGGATGGAGAGCTAATACTACTAAAATAAGTTCCTAAAAGTTTTCTAGTAATTATCCAGTCGTAGGTGTCTTGCAGACGGTTAATTAATTTGGATTAACGAAACGTGTGGTAAAAATAAATAATATCCAACAGACACACACATAGTCCTGACCTCACACTAAGATGGAGTCTTGTGTCGTGGGTATCAGGAACTCCGAGAGACTTTCGGTCTCACAACACCCAGACCCGGAACAAATATCTGTAGGCCACACAGACATTTGTCTCGGTGCGGGGATCGAATCTCCCTTCACAGCTGGCTACTCGCCCTCTGCGCTATGGAGGCTGGCAAAAATAGCAAAAATAATAATTAACTTGAGATAAAGGAGCTACGCAAAGTAGTCTTAACTAGCACCCATCCAGTCGTGGGTGTCTTGCAGTCAGTTCTATTAAGACCCTATATTTTTCATAAAAACTGGTGTAATTTTAATATTAATCAGTATACATCAAATCAGTTGGAGAACTAGATATTTAAACTGAAAAGCCAATGATTTAAAACCGAATCTAAACAACGATGTCGAAAAAGATTTGCAGAATACACCGTTACAGTTCAACAATGATATACGATCCTAGTCTTAAATATCTATGATAATTTAGTACCGAGCCATCTGTTATACCAGTACAAAGGTCCCGTTGGAACATTCTCGAACAAGAACTATTGCATGCCACGACGCAGTTGACAACCCCATTACGACCAATTTGGACTGTACTAATACCGAGGTCACAATTAATGGTTTTGTTTTCACGAACTGAGCAACTCTTGATTCTTGTGTCGTTACCCCGTTCATGAGGTTTTGCTAAAACCGACGCGTATAAATTACAAGGCCAGTAAATCGCGGGAGTAATTATGATATTTCATCCTTGACTCTTGCAGATTAAGCTAAACGTTAACGATTGTTTTTGCAACCAAAAAAAAATCAACTGTATTGTCTCCTTTTCTCGGGCCGTTTGCCAACAGATAAATGTTCAGGAGCTCACACATCGTCGGCTTTACACGTTGACAGGAAGATGCAGTGATTATGGGCGTTTCGGAGTTATTTTGAATCATGTCCAATTTTTTAGGCCATCATTAAATTGTTCACTGACATTGAAGAATGTGCCTTTTGAATGAGATCACCTACTTTTATGAAATTGTATTTTCATCATTTTTAAACGGATCGGTCTCATTTAGATTAGGTCTAATGTCTTGTCCCATAAAAACAATGTACCTACTTGAATGCTCATTAACCTCCTTCATTAAAAATTCAATAATAGTGGTCTTGGTCTAGTGGCAGCATATATGGGCTGTGGACCGGGAGGTCGTGGGTTGGATTCCCAGATAGGGTTAAGCGAAATTTCTAATTTAATTTGCCCGATACTGGATCCCCAGAGAGGGTTGACATCAGGCAGGCAGCCGGTCGTAAAAACTTAGCCAAATCCTTTCTGCAACATGCTTGACAAAGTGTGTTGCGCCGACCCCACATTCAGGTGGGATAAGGGCAGGTAGAAAGAAAGATAAAATTCAATAATAACAATTTTTATCTCTTTTCATAGTTGATAATAAAGTTTTCTGTAATTTTAACCTTGGTGCGATCCAATCTTGACATTGGCAGAATCATCGCAAGTTTTCTATTGAGTTTTTTAAATCGGGTTTTTTTAAGTTTTTGTTAAAAAAAATCATAAATAAAACGGGCATTTTAATAATGCTTAACTGATGATTAAAGTATTTCAATGCGAACTTACGGAATTAGTGCAATTAAGGTGTCCTTGCTCGTTGGATTTAGAGGTTAATCGGTTTTTAACGCGCTTTCGTTCTCGTGAAGGGCGTTTTCGGTGAATTAGTCTAATAATTCCAACGTTTTATATCATTAACACTGAATCCACCAGAGTATTTATCAAGAAGGCGTGCTTCTGATTACAAGATAATATTTAATTAAATTGCTTAGTTGAATTATGTTTTGCATGTGACAAAGTATTATTCTGTTTTAATGTTATTATTGTCTTCTTCAAGGTTAACAAGTATTAACCCGTCGGAGGCGTCACATAAATATGTTACATAAGCGTATGGGCCACCGTAGGCCGAGCCGCCCGTGATTATTTTTAAAATAAGTATTTGTTTAGAATATAATAACTTACGGCTTAAAAGTTTGTTGTCAGATTTCAACGATTTATTCTCCATTTGCCGTCTCCTTGGTCTAGTGGCAGCGTATATGGGCTGTTAACCGGGAGGTCCTGGGTTCGATTCCCAGGTCAGGCAAAGCTAATTTTCTAATTTAATTTGGGACTGGATCCCTCAGACGGGGTTGACGTCAGGCAGGCAGCTGTTCGTGCTTGAAAAAGTGTTTTACGCCGACCCCACATTAAGGTGGGTTAAGGGCAGGAATTTTGAAAACAAAATCAAAATACAAAAGATTGAAATTTACGACTAGTATATAATAACAAAATAATATGCATAATGTGTACATTGAATATTAGCCTGTAGGTAAAATTACACATGGCCAAAAATATTATAATCGTGTGGATGGCTTCCGGTGTATATTTAAGGTTTTTGCTTCACCTATGGCTTGTCGGTGTTTTTTTGCACTATTATATTAAAATTTAATGGTGTATTTAAATGCTACATGTGTATACGCTTGCGTTTCAATGGGTGTCCAAACACAGATTTCGTGTTTTTTGTTTTCGATAATTTTGAATAGACGATGAACCGGTTGAATGATATTTTTAGTAATAATATTTGCTACTGCCTCCGTGGCGTGGTGGTATTTCGGTACGACCACGTTTCTGAGGTCTCGGGTTCGTTCCCCGGGTCGGGCAGTGATATTTAATTTTTCCATATCAGCCCGGAGTCTGGAATTTGTGCCCGATATGGCGATAGGCTCGCCCCCTATCACATCTGGGACGGAACTAAGCTCGGCGAAATGTGGGTGTTCTAGTTCGCTAGCATGCCTCTGCCTACCCCTTCGGGGATACAGGCGTGAGCTTATGTTATGTTATGTTAATATTTGCTATGTTATTTTGTATGAGATAAGTTGGTGCTCGTCGTTGATTTAAGATTGCAATCGATTTTTCTCAGAATAGGGAGCAAGCATACATTTAAGCTTTGTAATAATAGAGTTCTTACTAAATACATGATTCGTACTATTCGGAAATAAGTCGATTTACAATATTCTATGGCATAAAATTGGCATTTAGATGGTCTTTAGTTATGTCGACTTATTTATGGAGATTTAGGTGAAGAAAGTTTAAGGGTCACTTTCAGTGCCGCGATATATTTATCCCAAATCTCTATTTATAGATAGGAGTGAGATGTAGGATGAATCGAGTTTAGGTTTAAGTCTAGGTTAGTAATAGCGCTGCAAGTCGCCCTGAGGCTTACTTTTACGGAACCTTGGTGACATTTGACATCGGTTTAATTGTTACCAGTATCAATTCCAAAGAAAGCGTTTCTCAATTCGTCGGTATTTTTTTATACTATTCGACGATATTTCCGGCCAAAATTTTTTTTATATAGCAGAGACTGGCAAACGAGCAGATGGGTCACCTGATAGTAAGTGGACCTATCCAAAGAATAAAGTTACACATGATAATGAATCGAAATTGCTTTTTAATTTTTCTGAGCTTAAATTGACCTATTATACTATTTAATAACGAGTATTTTTTTTAAAGTTATGACATAATAACAAGTTAAATTATGTCAAAGCTCAAAAAAATATTTACTAGTTAAATATACAGGTCAATTTAAACTCAGAAAAATAAAAAGCAATTTCGATTCATTATCATGTGTAACTTTAATCTTTGGATAGGTCGATTAGTGATCTCCACCGCCCATAGACACCCAAGACACAAAAATAATCATGGGTACGTTGCCAACCTGAATTGAGGGAATGGAAGGGGAAGAAAAAGGATTAGGAAAGGGAGTGGTGGGGGGGTAAATGGGCCACCGGAAATCTCTCACTGGACAAAATGCGACAGCAAGTTGCCAGTTTACGTCGGTTTTCTGTGAGAGTGGTATCAAACCAGGGTCGAGCCGGCCCATTCATCATTGCTGTAGATGTTATTGTCTACAGCGTGGCTCTACCACTCAACAAGCTTATTCTAAAGGGTCAAGATATAAGAGCTTATTTAGGTCAAGGGTCTAAATTTGGTCTAGTTCAGATCAGTTTTAAAGTCGGCTTTTATGTTTTTTTATATTGTGATTATTGCATACAAATATATTTAAACTAGATCAATACCTCAGTATCGGTTCTGTAATATGGCCCCTAAATTGATATTATTACTAATGTTCATTTATGGTGTATAATACAGAGTAATCCACATAGTCTATGTCTTATAATAAGAACAGGGACTTGTCAAGACATTTATGGTGTTTGTCGTCGATTGCAATTTACGAATAATGACAGAAACGCTATTCACCGTTCAACAAATATGGCGACGGCAGTGTTGCCAACCGTCACAAAATTGTATCGATATCACGCGGTGGTGCCATACGCACGCCATATATTCGTATTTAGCGGTTTGTTAGCGTGCAGTCCGCCTACTGCGGTTGTGTTCGCGGCTTTTGTAACTAAAGTTTTGTGAATGGATGGGGCAATGACATAGGTTCAAAGGTCAGGTATTGTGGTATTATTCGTAGTTTACAGTATTATTGATGAAAATAGAAACCACTTTAACCACATTTAGAAACAATTGACAAGCGTTAATTTTTGCTTAGAAATTGTTAAGCTATTATTGTCATTTATCATCAATTATTCTTTTGCTTTTCGAGATATAATAATAATAATAAATACCCCCAATAGTCACACACCTAGTCCTGACCACACTAGGTTATAACCTGTATCGTGGGTGTCAGAGAATATGAGAGACTTTCGGTCTCACAACACCCAGACTCGAAACAAATATCTGTGGGCCACATAAACATTTGTCTCAATGCGGGAATCGAACCCGCCTCTCGCTTCACAGCCGGCTATTCGCCCGCTGCGCCACGGAAGCTGTCAATGCTGATATGGTATCTTTCATTTGAAACCCTGACTATTCTACGATGTCGTATTGTGACATATCATGTGATGTAACAGCTTTCGTATTAAGGCATGCAAATTCATTAGTTTTAAAGACTTCAGAAGAGTCTGCGCCACGTGGCGACGCTTCAGTATGAATCTACTACATTGGTCCCTAAGCTCTTCCCCACGCGATACTCGATTTCCCATCACATGCGTAATCATTTCAAAACAAAACGAATCTACTAAAATAATAATGTTTAATTAAATTGTATATTTTTTTCTCACGGTGGCTATAAAAATATTCTACAAAAAAATTTGAACAACTTCACCAACCATTAAAATAATAATATGTTCTCATGTACAACGCAAAGCTCAAATATAATATGCTTATTAGCTATGGTTGATGGCCGCTTCTGTTAAAACAAATCATTTTTGTTCCACCTGTCCTTATCCCACCTTAATATAGGGTCGCCGCAATACACTTTACAAGCATGGAAGGATTCGGCTTAGTTTTTACAACCAGTTGCCTGCCTGACGTCAATCTCCCTGTGGGAGATTCAGTCCCGGTTGTTTTAGAAAATCACTTATCTGACCTGGAATTCGAACCCAGGTCCTGCCGGTCTATCACATACGCACTAAACCAAAGAGGCAAGTGTAATCTATACAAATAAATAAAATTTGAGTGTCTGTTTGTAATTTCAAATTTACAGATTTTCACTAAATACATATGAAAGTATAAAGTTATATAAAAAAAAATTTTTGTTCCGGCTAATCTCTGAAACGGCGGGACCAATTGTGACGAGATTTTCACTGGCTGATAGCTAACATTATATGGAGTAAGTTAGGCTACTTTTATTTTAGAAAAAATAACCTAGAAAGTAAATTTCCACGCGAACGGAGTCGCGGCAACAGCCAGTATAAAATATAAATAAACATATTGGACATTACTTATAAAAACAGTTTAGTTGAGCAAATGGTAAACAATAGTCTGTCCCTTTTATTTTCAAACAATGTGACACAATGAGTGGTAGAGCCACGCTGTAGACAGTAACGTCTACAGCACGAATGGGCCGGCTCGACCGGGCAGATACCACTATCTCACAGGAAACCGACGTAAAGTGACAGCTTTCTGTCGCATTTCGTTCGGTGAGTGGGAGTTCCGGTGGCCCATTTCACCCCCTACCCTTCCCAATCCCTTTTCCCTCCCCTTCTATTTCCTCTTTTTAGGTTGGCAACGCACCCATGATTCTTATTGTGTCTATGGGCGGTGGAAATCACTTACCATCAGGTGACCCATCTGTTCGTTTGCCAGTCTCTGCTATAAAAAAAAAACACAAGGAAAAAGGTGACCGACTATTCTTAGCCATTTGCTCAGCTAAACTGTTTTATAAGTAAGGCCCATTATATTTAAAATGCACCAACTTATCTACGTATATAATGTATAAAATGTACTGTCTGAGATAGCGTCCAGACTCCAGACTCCAGATGCAGTGGCATGGTGCGATAAAATCTACGCCTCCCAGGTACTGTCACAATAGATGAAACTTACGCGTTTCGAACAACTTATTAACCGTTTGTGAAATGTTACGTCTATTGCGACAGAGTTTTAGAAAAGTATCGCTATATTATGTATTTATATACTGCTATATTTTGTGGACATAAGTTCTTGAAAAAGCCGTCTGCGATTCTGGTCAGAATGATTGAAATTTGATTTCGTCATATTTCATCTTATAACTTATATTGAGTGTTAATTTAATAACACATGTTGTAAAGCCATGCTGTAGGCAATTTTTTCTACAGCATGTATACAGCTCGACCGGGTTTTGACCAGCTAGCTGTTGCGTATTTTTTATTATTTATTTCGTACGATGACTCACTGTGAGTTTTTTTTTATAAAGACACCCAGCGGTCATATACTAAGATCGAGTCTTGTCTCGTGGGTATCAGGAACTACGAGAGACTTTCGGTCTCACAACACCCAGACCCGAAACAAATATCTGTGGATCACAAGACATTTGTCTCGGTGCAGGAATCGAACCCGCGACCTAACGATTCACAGCCGCCTACTCGCCCGTTGCGCCACGGAGGCTGTCAATTTCTTCTTCAATACCTCCTAACCTTCAATATCCCTGTTTCTTTCTTTTCCTTTTTACAGTAAGCAGCGGCTTGGATGTGCCTCAAGCATTTCCAATGATCATGCACTACGATAGCCAGAAACCACTTACAAACAACAGGACAGTCGGCTCATCTTCCCTCATAAGCCAATAAATAAAATACAGTACTAGTAAACTATTCATCATTCGCCATAGTGCATTATCGTTGATCCTCAAACCTTGCAACTGACCTAAAAAAGAAATAAACCTAGTTTTAGCATTATTAAAACATACTTTGATAAACAGAACCAGTCCTGTCCACTCTCTAATCCGCTTGAAAGGCGTGTAGCGGTCTGCGGGCTCACAATTTCATATTTCTAACCGTCTGGGGTTCTAAATCATCGATGCTCTCAAACGATTGTTCATACAATGCCAACACCTCATTACGCGTGCCTCGCCTCGCCCGCTGTCTGTCGCTCTGACGGTGTTCCTCTCTATTCTGCTTAAGGTACAATTCCGAACGCTCCTACTAAGACCGACTAGTTAAACGACACGAAAACAGCTGCGACACAGAAAGAATACTTGTTAAAAAAAGTATGATGAGAGAAAAGAGAAATCTGCGTAGAGTACTTTTTAATATGGCAAGAGCCCGACGAACTCTCCTACCACGCGTTGTTGACTATGTTAAAATATGCGCCGATTTCTGTATTCGTGATTGATAGGTTTTTTGCGCTAATTTAAAACGTCTCAATTAGGTAATTACGTTCCATCGACCTTCGTTCGCACATATTAAGAGACTGCATAGTAAAGATTATGAATACCGGGATTATTTGGGTTCGAGCGCACCTTAGGTTCGAGCGCACCTTGGGTTCGAGCGCACTTTGTGTTCGAGCGCACCTGCGTTCACCCAACAGACCGGTGTGGCTGAAAAAACCGAGATTACGTTAACGAGTGCAGCCAACTGCCGTATTTGTAAATTAAAAGATGAGGTTTATACGAACTAAAGGTGACGATTACAGTTTGCGACTGTCGCTGTGGCGGCGTTCTAAATCGCACCTTAACATTGTTAATAATCGCAGAGCCACACTGTCGCATAGTCGCGTTGCGCTGCTGCAGTGTCTCTGCTCCATTTGCTAGTTGCGACCATTGTTCCAAAGGCGACACTTTCTAAAACCAAGCTAATCTCTCACTCACATTTACTCTAATGGTATAAGCAACTTGCAGTTAACCTTTTTTGACTCTAGATAAGCATATCTATGTGTGTTGAATAAATACAGCGGTCAGGGACTGCATAGTTTACGTATTTACGGTTATCAAACGACAAAAGTAATATCTCTACAACTATGTAAATATAGGTCGATCTGGGAATCTTTGGGGGAGGCCTATGTTTAGCAGTGTACGTCTTATGGCTAATGATAATGATGATGATGTAACTAAAGGCACCATTGGAAGTAGGGAAGTTTCATAAGGTTGTATGCAAACCCTGGCGTATTCCATGTCGCATTTTCTTTGCGCGTTGCTGTCGTCTGTCTCAGTCGCGTACAATGTGAACGTACCTTAAATACTTTATGGAGTACGAATTACTCTGTCATTATTAATTATAGTACATAATTGTTAAGTTTTAAGAAGTCGTTGCTTCTTTCAGTTTCACCGACCAGCATTTAATAATATCTGAGTATATCTGACCCCTATAGACTACGGCGAGGACCAGGCCATTAAATTAACAATGATTTGAGTTAATTATGTTAGTATAATAATGATACATGCGTATCGTATATTGACATAAGTAACTGAATTGGTTATTGATCACAGATATTATACACTTAGCTCATACAATTTGGTTGCGATCCTCTGAAACACCCTCTAAATATGTCCCTCAATAATTTGATTATGCCGCGATATTAACTTGTCTGTACTCGTTAATTGAATCGGGTTTGTGGACACAGTAGATGAAGGGAAGGCGCGAACATAAACATTGTACGAGCATTTCAACCAATGCGAAAAACGCGTAGTTAGGGCACGTACCCATATTACGTAACGCATTTTTTACAATTTTTATACCGTTCCCCCCTTCGGTGACCACCCGTAGTATATGCCAAGACCACCCCTCTCCGTCTAGTCGTCGTCTTTATAAATCAGTTATAAATTATTTTGTCGAAGAAAAGTTGAAATATAAAATATTAAGCTGTGTTGCCACCTGTGATTTTAAAAAGTGCTAAAGGCTGCGCGCCATATATATATATATATATATATATATATATATATATATACATATATAGCTCGAAAAAGCACGAGATTTTCCTATAGGATATTTAACTACGTGACGAAAACCTAAGACCACCTCCCCACGCCCCTGTGACCAAGCGTGGTATTTTGAAGCCCCCCCCCCTTGCAAATATGTAAACAATGTTTTTACATAATATCCTAATTCCAAAAATTAGGCTATAAGATAAAATAATAATAATATGTACTCTATTATATACGTATCTATTCTAGTATTATAAAGCGTTTTAATAATTTGTAGTAGTTATATTTATGTCTTGAAATATATAACCTAATAGAGATTGAGTTGTGGTTAACATAAATACTTGTATATGTATATTTTTATTGTTAAACTTCATACGTCAGAAAACCACCATCACGTGTAATTCAATCATCACAGCGACTTGTTTACAATATTTTCAAGCTCTATTGAAAAATACTCTACGTGCCATCTTCTTGTGTAACTAACACATGTTATTGTTTCTATTATACAAATATTTACATCTCTTAATAGCACGAGCAAACAAACGTCTCCGCGTCGACTTAGAAGACACGCTTCTCGACGAGGCATGAGGCCGATTACTCTATTCGGCCCGTGCCTCTATTATTGACCTTAATTTTTGTTCTGATTAAATTAGCGTGGTGCATGCGTCGGCCACAAGTATTACCCGTTGCCGTCTGAGCGAGTGGGTGTGCACGATACAGCTCCGCGGCCATAATTACGATCTTGTCTAGTGGAGTTCTAATTCGTGAGTCACGGCCGAGAACGCAACGAGATCCACGATACCATCCGATACATTCAATCACACCGCATCATGGGAATTGTAAATGATCGAGTTCAACATCGAATTTGTCATAATGATGGGAGCTTTCGCCTTCTATAAGGCGCGTAAGAGTATGCAGAGTGCAGTATGCAGGCCGCGCTGTCCCTCGGATCGTAAGTCACGACGTGTAATTTCCATTAAGGGCTGATTGATGGATCCTCGGACAGTTTTTGACGAGCAGCAATATACTGCACGCTAGTGTTGTGTCGATAAATACACAATCATTATATTGTCACAGCTCCGCGTCGCGCCGGCAAGACGTGTGGGTTGGCCCGTGGCCGGTAACGGTGCGCCTTAAACTGGGACACACCGCCGTATGTAATCCTATTACGAGCTCGTTAATGTAATCCCACTTGGACCTTAATTCCGACTCGCTGGAACTGTTTCGCATTAATCTCAGTTCCTGATTTAATGCGTTCGATTGTATAACCGCCATTGTGAAACTATTCGCGGTCCCGTGCTCTCGTACGCCGCACACACGAGTGATTGATTCTCTCGGTATAAATCAGTCGTGTCATCGGATCGTCCAGCGAGCGTTGGCAACAAAGAGATTTAATATTACTAACTATAGAGGTATATCAAGCCAGTTTCCATACAAAAAAATGATCTCAAACTTCAGTACCGCCATCAACCAGTTATTACAATGCGAGGGCGATTATTACAATTCACATCCTAGAATGTTTTGTGAATGATTAAGAATCATGTAAGATAAGTTTATTATCGCAATATTATTACGCTGGCCGGCCTAGCGCGCGTATATTTCAAATAAACTGAGCGACTTATGACCAGGTCATAACTTTTGAATCACGAATTTTGTGCTGTTGTCCCGTCTATATACTGTTGAATGTCTGGTTGGCAACAATCCTCTAACAAACATTACACAAACGCTGCGCATTGTTTTGCTGAATCATAAATTATGATAGATGGACGAGTCCGCCCCGCCCGGCCCTTCAGTCCGTGTCATAAAAATAATAACGACAAATTATACCATTAGAATCTTGACGTCTCCGTTGTAATTACAGGATAACGAAGCGTGACATGATGATAAAACGACTCGATCTGTCATACTGGCAATGTTAAGTCGATGTGATGTGACGTCGGATACCTACCATTAGATACATTTGTTCATTTGCATTCATTGACGGCCGTGCCACCGCTCGACCGTGAACGAAAATCGGTTCATGACATGTTTCCTCCTGGCCTAGACCTTTGGGCCGCGCTCGTTTGTATCATTTATCATGTGAGATTGCATCACATTGGAGATAACATTAGGGAACGTACCCATATTACGTGATCCATTTTTTATCCCCATCCCCCCCTCGGTAACCTCGCGTAGTATATGCCAAGACCCCCCTCCCCCTGTAGTTTACACGTAATAATTTATAAATATGGTTTTACACACATAACATAACATAAGCTCACGCCTGTATACCCGAAAGGGTAGGCAGAGGCGCACTAGCGAAATAGAACACCCACTTTTCGCCGAGCTTAGTTCCGTCCCAGATGTGATAGGGGGCGAGCCTATCGCCGTATCGGGCACAAATTCCAGACTCCGGGCTGATATGGAAAAATCCAATATCACTTTGCCCAACCCGGGGATCGAACCCGAGACCTAAGAACCGTAGTCGTACCTAAAATACCACCACGCCACCGAGGCAGTCGGTTATATGGTTAATATATGTTATAATATGGTTTTAAAGTATTTTTTATTTAGTTGAAAAACAAATTATTATGATATGTTGTTACCTGTGACTTTAAACAGAGCTAAACGCTGAGCGCCATGTTTGAATATAGCTCGAAAAAGCACGCGACTTTGTATTGACTACGTGACGAAAACCTAAGGCCCTCCCCCTGCCCCTGTGATCAAGCTTGGTATTTTGAAGACCCTTCCCCCCCTGAACGGGTCACATAATATGGGTACGTTCCCTTATATCGTCAAGCGGAATGCACGCGATGTCCAAAGGCCCAATTGGTCGGGCACACGTCGTCGGCGGCAGAGATGGTATCGCACGTGGGCGTCGTCACGATAAACAACCTCACGGTGGTCGTCTTTTTTTTCATTACGACGTACAATACTTGTTTACATCGTGACATTCACGAGTAATTGTTATTTGTGCGTGTAATGAAGTTCGTGCGGCGCTCGGTGCACGCTGGGTGCGCCGCACTCTCATGTTCTCAACTGGATCTACGTAGATCTCTCGGATACCGCTCCCCGCGGGAACATTACCGACGTGATCACTCGACCCGACCTAAACGCTGTGACATTTAACTAAAAGTTCATTTTTTGCCCTCAGTCGAGACAATTGGGTACTTGACTAGTTTTTTTTTATTAATTTTATATGGAATTAACGTCGTCTTAAATATATAATAACAAGTTTAAAAACTCAACGGACCGACTTCAAATCCGATCGTGACCAAATTTATATGAGAGCACCCTTGAAATAAGCTCTATCGAACACAAATTTTGAAAATCGGTCCGCATTCGACGGAGATATCGCGTAACATACATAAAAAAATACCGACGAATTGAGGACCTTTTTAGGAAGTCGGTCGAAAACGGAAATAAATATTGAAATATTTACAAAAATAAAAAAGTTATAAGCCTTTGAAGTTTGCTGTAACCGTCAAACTGCGGGAAAGAGAAGTATCAGTATAATTACGTCACGCCGTAACGGTACGCGCGTTGGAAAGGTATAGCAAGATATCTCCAATATGCCACTCTAGAGTAGCAGTGGCAGTAATTCATATTTTAATCTGGAATTTAAAATATGTATTACTGCCTCATTTTTCGACCAATTTCGATGCAGTTTTTACAGAAGGGTTTCTTTTTTGTTTTATATGCTATTACATATAAATGTGTGTATAAATTCAAACATAGTCAGGTACCCAATTCTCTTTATTACACGGTACACCGTAATTTTTGAGTGGTAGATCCACGCTGTAGAAAGTAACGTCTGCAGCACGAATGGGCCGGCTCGACCGGTTAGATACCACTGTCTCACAGAAAACCGACGTAAAGTGGCGGCTTGCTGTCGCGTTTCGTTCGGTGAGTGAGATTTCCGGTGGCCCATTTCCTCCCTCCCTTTCCCAATTCCTTTTCCCTCCCCTTTCATTCCCTCCTTTTAGGTTGGCAACGCAGCCATGATTATTTTTGTGTCATGTGTGTCTATGGGCGGTGGAGATCACTTACCATCAGGCGACCCATCTGTTCGTTTGCCAATCTCTGCTATAAAAAAAAAAATTGGTCTTGTTTCTCAACTAATATTCAATTAGTCGTGTATTTTGTGGCTCGTTATCTTTTTGTTTGTTTTTAGAAACTTATTTGAAAGTGTCGTTATGTCTGCGTGTTCGTTGCGTAATCTATTGACAAAATTAATTGGAGATCATTATCAGTGCGGAGATATTTAGATAGCCATACTTTCCAATTACAAAGTTGGAGTGTGTCTTACATAACATTTATTAAGTGAAAACTGTATAGAAATTTATGTAACATGTTGTTTTTATTATCTTTATAGATTCGGCGTTTTATGGCTGTTACATTCTTGAGGTAGAACATATATTAATTCAAAACGTTCAAGTAGCCCACGCGTCACAGAAGGAATTCTGTAACGTGTCAATATAAGTATTATATTCATAGTGCCCCTTACTTATAAAAATATTTAAGCGCTGCTTATCTTTATACCATAGGTTGTGTATTACATTTTTAAACAATGTAACGCAAGGAAACAAGTGACAGGTTATTCTTAACCATTTGCTCAGCTAAAAATGCTTTTATAAATAAGGCCCAGTATGTTTAAGTGCGAAATAGCAAAGGGTTTGCGGATCTATCAATGCGTATTATATTTCGTAAATCATACTGAATCCCTAAGAGGCTGTTGACGTCAGGCAGGCAGTCCGTCGTACTCAGATTTAATATTACCTCTACTAACTAGATATTTAGGCTGATATCTATAGAGCTAATTTCTACTAACTCTGTGAGGATTTGGAATTTTTAAATCTAACATTGAATTAGTTCGAGTCATTTTTTACAAGAAAATTTTGGCTTAGTCTGTCCGTTTTTCTTGTAAAAATGTCTCGGACTAAGTCGAAGTTTGAATTTAATATTCCAAATTCTCACTGAGTTCGTTTCTTTGACTCAGACGTCGTCGTAGTCGAAGTTCGCTCTATTGATCTCAGCCTAAGTTACATAAATAATGACTACAGTCCATCAGATAGATACAGTACTGAGTTTTTTTTATAGCAGAGACTGGCAAACGAACAAATGGGTCACCTGATGGTAAGTGATCTCCACCGCCCATAGACATCCAAGACAATAAGAATCATGGGTGCGTTTCCAACCTAAAGGAGGAAATGGAAGAGGAGGGAAAAGGGATTGGGAAAGGGAGGAGGGGAATTGGGCCACGGGAAATCTCACTCACCGAACGAAACGCGACAGCAAGCTACCGCTTTACGTCGGTTTTCTGTGAGTACGTACGCGTGTCCTAATATAAGGCTATCGTGCTATCATTACAACGCAGTCCTCGCGTAAACAACTTGTGTTTATAGTTGACAAACTGTACGCCCCCGAAACGCGGTGTTTAACCTCATTCCTTTATATGAACACGAATGTTTTGCGATGCGTCGCGTCTCAAGGGCGCGGCGGTTACGCTCCCATAGCGTGATATTTTCGCGTTTTTATGTGCGCCTGGGTTTATGAAATGCGAATGTCATAGCAGCGATAGTAGATAGATAGCATCGATATATTATTTACCTAGATGCACAGTTGACACTCGGAAAATGGGACAGCAAAGAAGTGCTTAAGCACTTCTTTTGCATACAGTCGGACGCCGATAGAATTCTAAATTTCAAAATTCAAACTTTAGAATGCTTGCTCATTTCATTTAAAAAGCTACTTTATAACACTTTCATAGGGTTATATTTGTTTTGATGTAATTAGAACTTGTGATCTTTTTCTTTGTTTTATTCCTGAGATCACTTTTTAGGAGGATATTTGCAAAGAACTCTGCATTTAGGGTATATTATATTGATGGTAAATAGCGATAGATAGTGTTAGAGGTTCTAACCCAAATGGAGCATACACCTCCGACTTTTCTATAATAAGTGTGTTTTCATTTTGAAATCTCGCGTGCCATAACAGTGAAGGAAAACATCGTGAGGAAACCTGCATACCTGAGAATTTCTCCACAAGAAATTTAAAGGTATGTGAAGTCTACCAACCCGCATTAGGCCAGCGTGGTAAACTAGGGCTTAACCCCTCTCATTAGTAGAGGAGGCCCGTGCCCAGCAGTGGGACAGTAATATAACAGGACTAATATTATTTATGTCTTAACGCGGTCAGTGACAGAGCCCTACGATACAGACATACATGTATGCATAGACTCACGCCTGTATCCTCAAAGGGGTAGGCAGAGGCGAACTAGAGAACTAGAACACCCACATGTCGCCGAACTCATTTCCGACCCGGTGCGAGCCTAAAGCCACAAATTCAGATTTTGGGATGATAAATAGAAAAACCCAATATGAATTTGCCCGACCCGGGGATCGAACCGGAGACCTCAGGACGGTAGTTGCACGAATGCAATACGACTACGCCACCGAAGAAGTCGCTACGAATAATAGTTGTAAAGAGCGGAAAGTATTTTTTTTTTATTTAAGAAGCTGAGGGTTTCAAATACTTTGCCAAGTAGGTATAGGAGTACAGTCGGTTGACTTTAGGCTAACGATCGTACAATTTAATCCAAATCTTTTCAGCAACATGCTTGAAAAATGGTTTGAAGAAGAAAATTGATGTAAAGAATCCCTTCATTCACAAAACGTAGTAACCATACTCGGACGTAAAGAAAAAGAAGGAAACCATCTCGCCTATAGTTAAACGGACGCCACTGAGAAGCCACGCACACAAACGCTCTTGTACCAAGGTATCCTACGCACACACACGCCATTACGTGTCTATAGATTAAAACCCTGCTTCGCTTCCAATGTGCCTAGCGCTCCATCCTTCTCTTTTTTACGTCCATAACATAAGCTCACGCCTGTATCCCCGAAGGGGTAGGCAGAGGCGCATTAGCGAACTAGAACACCCACATTTCGCCGAGCTAAGTTCCGTCCCAGATGTGATAGGGGGCGAGCCTATCGCCATATCGAGCACAAATTCCAGACTCCGGGCTGATATGGAAAAATCCAATATTACTTTACCCGACCCGGGGATCGAACCCGAGACCTCAGAACCGTAGTCGTACCGAAATACCACCACGCCACCGAGGCAGTCCACGTCCGTGTAACCATAATACTTATGACAACTAGTAATAACCGTTTACTTGTGATTTATGTAATCGCACTCCACGGACCCAATGCTGAGTCATTTCATTATTTTAAAAGCTTATATAAACTCCATTACGTTAACTTTGATTAAAATCGCCATGGTATCGTCAAATATAGCTTGATCTCTTTATTGTGCATGCCTTTATACCACAGATAGGTCTTCTTTAAATAGACGTTGTGCACTAAATATTCGAAACTTTCTATATTATATAGGGGAGTTCCAGAGTCACTAGCAAATGTTAGTTAGAATAATAAAACCCCCATAGAAAAAATGCTAATAAATAAATAAAGTAAAGTACACCCAACAGTCACACACCTAGTCCTGACCCCACACTAGGTATAACCTGTATCATGGGTATCAGAAATTATGAGAGACTTTCGGTCTCACAACACCCAGGCTTGAAACAAGTATCTGTGGGCCACGAACATTGTCTCAATGCGGGAATCGAACCCGCTTCACAGCTGGCTCGCTCACTGCGCCACGGAGGCTGTCAACTAATCATTCAAAACTTTCTATATGACAGGGGAGTTCCGGTCACTGGCAAATAGTTGGAATAATAAAACCCCCCGCCAAAAAAATGCTAATAACCACCGCTCCCTATTCACGGAGCCATATAAAAATACTTTATCCTCGGTTACATTTGTATGAAGGTTTTGGTGGGTCGTAGTGCGCGTTCCGAGTTCCGACCGTCGAGTTAGGGTGGTTGCACACCAGGACTAGTAGCACATATGTACTTTTTCTCTACCTGCCCTTATGCCACCTTAATGTGGGGTCGGCGCAATACATTTTCAAGCATGTTGCAGAATAGATTTTGCTAAATTTTTACGACCGGCCGGCTGCCTGATGTCAACCCCTCTGAGGCATCCGGGAAAATTACATGAAAAAATGTACACATATAGTCATTTTGCCATGCGCGGATAAAAAAAAATGATTAACGGGCTACAGCCTAACTACCATAATATACAAAATAGTTTCTTTCTACCTCCCCTTATTGGTGGGATAGGTGAAACACACTTTTTCAAACATAATGCTGCTAGAATTATGACAGCCTCAGTGGCGCAACGGGCGAGTAGCCGGCTGTGAAACGTGAGGTCGCGGGTCCGATTCCCGCACCGAGACAAATGTCTGTGTGGCCCATAGATATTTGTTTCGGGTCTGGGTGTTGTGAGACCGAAAGTCTCTCGTAGTTTCTGATACCTACGATACAGGTTACACCTAGTGTGGGGTCAGGACTATGTATGTGCTGTTGGGCGTATAAAAAAAAAAGTATATAAGAATTCGCCCTAGTTTTTACAACTGTCTCCCAGCCTGACGTCAACCAAGGTGTTCACAGGGGCGGCTCCAGAGGGGGAACACACACAAAATATAATGTAACTAAAAATAGTATAATAATTGCTGTCTGTCGGTGTGCGACCTCCCTTACTTAAGTTACAAGACGATGCTCCCCTGCCATTGAAAATGTTTAATGACCCGAGCAAGGTGAATGTGGCACTGCTAAGTAAAGAAGGGAGGGGGGGGGCAAAAGTTCCTCGCGCTCTGTTCGACTACACGTTTTGTTATGGTGGAATTTTGGAATATTAAGGGCCTGACTCGTACGAATGGATTGTGATCAATTTAATGGATGTTGCGGCTGTGATGGTTGGTAACGGTTCGATTACACGCGATGTATTTCGGATATTATCTCGTCAAAGGTATTTCTGAGGAATTTTGGGTAAATGTATGATAGTATGCTATGGGATAACAAAAGAAAGTTGTGTGCTGAAGCGTGACTAAAGGTAATTAAAATTAATTGAAATTAAATCGAACTTATAAAAAGATCCAGGATCGTATGTCTTAATAGCTCGAATTGATATTTTGGTTTTATAGCAGAAGCATTCAAACGAGAAAGTGGGTCAGATGACTAATGTCCAAAACATATGAATACTGAAAACAAACAATACCGAAAAATCATTGATATTTTACTGAACAAAGGAATTAAGTAAGCAAAGGAATGAAAATTAGAGGCGAAGAGTTGGGATATGATGTTAAACGAGCTTCAGGAAATTGCAGTAAATATTAGTGTAAATCTTAATATACTATTCGAGATAAAACTGGTACAAGAATCGTAACTTCAGTTCATATTTACAAGGAAAATGAACTGTGTGATGTTAATACAGTTTTTGTATCTAGTTACATACACGTTTATACATTTTCCTCCATAATTAGTCCCACAATATAATTGATTAATTCCTTCTAGGAATACCTTTGACGCAATATGATACAAAATAGTCTTAATAACATTAGGAAATGTGTTAGATCTGCTGTTATAAATAGGTACAAAATATTTGTTAGAACTCCTATGTACTCGAATTATGCATAATTCCCGATTAGTTTGAAAGAATTAAAGATTTTTTTTAGAAATTAAAACTCGGTAAAAATTATTTCACTGATTTATTTAAAAGTATATGATTTCATACATCGATCGTTATAATAATAAGAGAAGCCGTAATGTTTTCCCAAATTTCCTATCTTAAACGCAATTTTAATATGGGAACCAATTAAATCTTTTGAATAACATGAATTATTCCATATTCTGCATTAATGTACAATATACTCGTATAACTGACGGATGTAATAGTTTTGCCTTCAAATATGTAGAGCATGGCGGTTAGATCTTACCAATTACGTACTAATTAGCATTTTGTCCTTTTCCTCTAGAGTACATGTAAACAAGGAAGAAAATAAGGAAGCGTTAATTAGCAACAAGCTGATTCGCAGAATTTTGTACGCAGTGGTATTATTGAAGATGTTTTTAAAACAGGATTCGATAAAATTCTTAGTTCGCTTGCTAGTTATGTAGAGTAATGTTAAGTATATAAAACACCAAGGACCGGTGCGTTCATTATTTCTCAGAAATTGTGACAATGGTAAATAAATTAATGTTAATACAGGTGTTAGGGCTAGCGCACAACTTTTGAGACCTCTTCAACAATTATTCTGTTAAACATCTTTTGAAACAAGAAAAGTGATTTATGAGTGACCTTCCCTCCTTTATTAAATAATATGTGTTTTAACTAATCACGGTTACTTACATAAAATTACTTGAGAGTGAAAGATGTAATCCCAGTTGAGCTAGTTACATGTTAAAGTTTTTAGGTTTAAGAATATTAACTATTTTTGATGAAAATCTCCTTGAAATTGTTTAGTAAATCTCATTGAACTTAGTCATGTTTTAAAATATTTATTGCAATCTTATAAACATGGATACATAAACTAATACTCTTAACACTGTGCTTAGTAAAGGCGAAGTAAGGCTTTACGTTTTTTTTTATCTTGAAGTCTTGAGTAAGAATTATATGCTGATCTTCAAAATTTTAATTTAAATAAAATATGTCATGCTTGATGGCATATCTCGCAAAACGTCGGCAGTGCTTTGACTGCTTTTAAAATCCTTGTAACCCTTTACGTTGATTCAAAGTTGCATCATGCGAAGCCATGACAAGTCAACCGAATATAAACACGGTTGACATTGTGACCCGTGACCAAACTCGGCGTCAACTAAAGTACCTTATATCAACAAATTTATTGATTATTTTGTATTATATACACCATTTAGTTGGTAATTTTCGATGATTTTGATGTCTATTGCAGTAAATTTACGAGTATTTATGTTATTAACTCCAACTTTCGCTTAATGCACCACAGAAAAGTATTTACAATAATTTGGTTTCATACCAGAAATATCTTGTCAAATCAGTAAGGTGATGCGATTGCTTCAAAATTCCTTTTATGGCTTCTTATCCTCAATATTATATGCAACTGTAACAAGTTTAGCCTGTGCTAACTGAAGGCCATTATTATCCTACTGTTTATCTTTGTGATAAACTTCCAGTACTCACAATCTTATAAATATCGCATAGATAAGTATGTAGAGGTAGATAATGATCTTCGAGGAAATATTAGTGTTCACGTTGTGTAATCATATGTCACGTTTCGACTACCGCTTCACGGCGTTCACAAAAGGCTATTCTAATGTGTTCCATTGAATCATTTGAATTCATTATAACACATTTAATTGTGTGTCTATTATTATCGATTAGCGCGCGGAACATCGTCGTGATACGATCTGTCTTCGGAATTATTCTGTTCTACGTCGTCTGCTATTCGGAATTCTTAAGTAGGTTTTATTGTTTCTTCATCTATGTCGCTTTTGACATGTGTAAAGGCGGATACGAGCTGGAATTCTTCGATTCGCTTTATTATGGTGATGAAAATCTGATAAGCTAAGTCTAGTATGTGATGGTTGTGACAATTGGTGGCGCTGGTAAAGTGTATTCCCATGCTGTGGGTATATAAGTCTCGGATGATGATTAATGAACTAAGAACGTTCAATTCAGTTAAATGGCGCTTACCACCAGACTCGTATCATCAGTTATAGAAACAATTGAATGAGTCAACTTTAACCTTTGATATAACGATACCTTCAACCATCGCTTTATTCGTCTATGAACGTGTAGGTGGACGCGAAACTATGTGGTTTGACCGCAAAAGTCAATTTGGTGCAGAATTCCAACTTCCTTTTAATACTATTTAGGTGTTGTTTATTTCGGTGAATGCCACTGTGGCGTCTAAAGCAGGCTGCTGATTAATTTTAATTGGTGAATGAGATTTGCGGAAGCCTAAATCGCGTCCTCTCCCCAGTTCTCGGTTCTTTCCTTTTTCATTGTAAGCAGTGGCTTGGCTGTGCCTCTGATATTATTCATGTCCATGGATTATGGTAAACACTTACCACTAGGTGGGACGCTCGCTTGAACTTCTTACGATAATAAATAGCAAATGAAATAAAGTCACTCTACGTCTGGAATATTAAGGTCAGTAATCAGTAGTTTTTGAGTGCTAGAGCCACGTTGTAGACAGTAACGTCTACAGCACGAATGGGCGTGCTCGACCGGTTTGATACCACTGTCTCACAGAAAACCGACGTAAGTGGCAACTCGCCGTTGCGTTTCGTTGGGTAAGATTTCCGGTGGCCCAATTCCCCCTTCCATTCCCGATCCAGGTTGGCAACGCACCTTTGGTTATTTTTGTGTCTTAGGCGTCTATGGACGATTGAGACCATTTACCATCAAGTGACCCACCTGCTCGTCAGTCAGTATCACCTAATCTAACTTAAAGATAGATTAGGTGATTTAGTTTAGATTAGGTTATTTTACAACTACCCAGTTAATTAACCGCAAATTACTTTACATGTCATAACGCTTATGTTGATACACTTAAGGTCGCCTAATGTCGTATAAGGCCGCCTTATCTGTTAAAACTGTATGGTGAAAATCAATGTAAGAAGTCGTGTTAAAGTTGAGTAGCGTTTAACCATTCGGGCGATAACTGTCCGACACTCACATCGTAGGTAGATACTGGAGTGGTTGCATAAGTGTCCCGCGCCTTTGTTGCCGATATCCTTGGCCGCATCGACCTGTCTGCCGCCCTGCTAATTGATCGCCATGAGGAGCGCTCAGCGGTCACACCGTGTTCATTTTGTGTACTTTGCATTAAACATACATACATACATAAACTCACGCTTATTTCCCGTTGGGGTAGGCAGAAACTAAGGAGCGCCAATTGCTTCGGTTCAAACACACCTCTTTCGCTTCTTCCACAGTAATCAGTCTTTTCATGCACGCTCGTCGGTTGCGAGAACTCCTTATTTGGCCCCTTTTTCAGGAGATCGCCAATTTGGTCCTTAAAGGTACGTCTAGGACGTTCTCGGCCGACACTACCATTCACTTCCGCTACATAAATTTCTTTCGTCACTCTACTTTCATCCATCTTTTCAACGTGGCCAAACCACCAAACCATTCCTTTCTCAATCCTCGTCAGTACATCTTCCTTCAATGGCCATTTCTCTCTTATGCAGCTATTTCTCACTCTATTATTCTACTTCAGCTTGCATTAAACAAATAAATATATACACAATAGTTACATACAATGCGACGGCGATTATTACAATTTACACCTTAGAATATTTTGTGAATGGTTAGCGCCCGAATGGTCAAACGCTACTCAATTTTAACGGCTTCTTACATTGATTTTCGCCATACAATTCTGACAGATAAGGCGGCCTTAAACAACATAAGGCGACCTTAAGTGTATGAACATTCGGCAGTAAGAATCACGTAAGATAAGTTTATTCTCTCAATGTTATTTCGCTGGTCGACCTGGCGCGCGTATATTTCAAATAAACTGAGCGACTTATGACCACTAGGTCATAACTTTTGGATCACAGGTTTTGTGCTGTTGTCCCGTCTATATACTCTTGAATGTCTATGTTTTCGAGTGTTTCATTTCTAGAGGTACAAGTACAACTTGCTTTCCCAATAAATACCGTCTTATCAGTTTTAATAATACTACTACTAGTACTCTAGTGCGATTGAAATATTACGTACTAGCCTTTGTCCGCGTGACAGTCTTGACAAACATTCATCCCCCATTACATCCCTTTAGCCTTCCTCTCGAGTCACTTTATCTATTAATAATCACAAGTTTAAAAATTTAACTGACCGACATCCAATTTACCGATCGTGACCAAATTGATATGGGACAACCCGTGAAATAAGCTCTATCGAACACAAAAAGAATTTTGAAAATCGGTCCACATTTGGCGGAGATATCGAGTAACATACATAAAAAAGACGACGAATTGAGGACCTTCTCCTTTTTGGGAAGTCGGCCGAAAAAACGCATCAAAATCCGTAGCGTAGTTTTAAAAAAAGTCTCTCATAGTCTCTACCTGACACCCACGATACAGCCTAGTGTGGGGTCAGGACTAGATATGTGACTGTTTGGTGTATTTATTTATTTATTTAAATAAACCGACCTATCCAAAGAATAAAGGTACATATGATAATGAATCGAAATTGCTTTCTTATTTTTCTGAGCTTATTTATTGACCTGTATATTTAACTAGTGAATATTTTTTTAAGCTATGTCATAATTTAACTTGTTATTATGTCATAAATTTAAAAAAATACTAGTATTAGTTAAATAAGCAATTTCGATTAATTATCATATGTAACTTTATTCTTTGGATAGGTCGAAACATACAAACCAAAACGATCGTTTAAAACTTCAAAGGAACACTTTCCAATTTCTAAGTCCCAAAACAAACAAAAATAATAAAGGGTGAAAGAAAACCATTATGCAATTATAAAATATATATTTTTTTTATTAAAAATTTTTAGGTTTCTACAAAAATACCAGTCTTTATACACTTAAAAATAATATAATATCAATAATTGTACGAAATGTCTAAAGTCCCATTTCCTTTCATTTTAACCGGAAATGCAAAAGAGGGCCGCTGGGATAATCACCGCTCCCCCGGAGTGAAGTTAAATTCCATATTATAAGTCGTAACCTACGCTGTATCAATTTTCAATATCGCGCAATTCGAAAATTCAGCTTTTATGTTTAGTGTGAAAGATAAGCTTCTAATGGTTTCATATCATAAGCTCACGCCTGTATTCCCGAAGGGGTAGGCAGAGACGCACTAGCGACCTAGAACACCCACATTCCACCGAGCTTAGTTCCGTCCCAGATGTGATAGGGGGCAAGCCTATCGTCATATAGGGCACAAATTCCAGACTCCGGGCTGATATGGAAAAATCCAATATCACTTTGTTCGATCCCGATCGAACCCGAGACCTCAGAACCGTAGTCGTACCGAAATACCACCACGCCACCGAGGCAGTCAATGCTAAGCTTGTAATGGTTTCTGGCTGGATTTTTTTCGTTCCTATAAGCGACGCTGTTTTTGGTTTGCACGGTATTGGCTAAGGCTACGGCTTAAGTGATGGAGCATTGCGCACGCAGACGCACGAATCAAACATTGGAGAATTTTCAACGTGTCCAGAGTGTGAGCTACCGCGCAAATCATGTCACCGTATTAAGCCATGTGAGTGTGTGATTGGTAGAGCCACGCTGTAGACAGTAACCTCTACAGCACGAATGGGCCGGCTCGACTGGTTAGATACCACTATCTCACAGAAAACCGACGTAAAGAGGCAGCTTGCTGTCGCGTTCGTTCGCTTCTTTCCCAATCCCTTTTCCCTTCCCTTCCAGTGCCTCCTTTTAGGTTGGCAACGCACCCATGATTATTTTTGTGTTTTGGGTGTCTATGGGCGGTGGAGATCACTTACCATCGGGTGACCCATCTGCTCGCTTGCCAATTTCTGCAATAAAAAAGGCGGTGAATACGTATACGCGAGGCACTGTCACACTTAGGAAAGAAATACAAATTGTTAAACGGAAATATAACTACGCCACACATCATGTGTAAAATAATCGTTTCCACCGACAACAAATAGTCAGTTTATCGGTGATCACAAGAAATATGCCAGCCTGCATAGATTCACACATCTTCACACTTCGAAAAGGGAAGAAGCTAATCAAGGAGGCCTGTGACAGAATAGGCGTATATCCAATGCAAGCACAGGGACATAGGACATTACTTATAAAAACAGTTTAGATAAGCAAATGGCTAAGAATAGGCTGTCACTTTTTTCCTTGTGTCACGTCGTTTAGAAATAAAAGGGACAGGCTATTCTTTACCATTCGCTCAGTTAAACTGTTTTTATAAGTAAGGCCCATAATGCTGTACTCTTATATCCACCCCAATGAAGTTATATCATTCGGAAGCACCGGTTATACACTGGCTGATACTGCCCTCTTACTGTTGCCACTTGATTCGATTGTGATTTCGATTTGGTGTCATTTATTGACTTAAAATTCCACCGAAATCGACTTTAAAAGTGCGCTAATGTTGCATAATATTCGAGAACTTGTCATTTGGTAATTTTTAACGTGACATTAATGCACTTTTTCCCTTTCGGTTGAATTTTAAATCAATAAATGAAACCGAATCGAATTTAAATTCGAATCGAGCGTCAGGAGTCACCCCTGGATATAAAACGATTTGTACCACCGAATATAGTATACACTAAATGCTAATCACTGTCCGAATATAATATTTGTGTCTTTATAGTCGACGTCTCGAGGTTCTGGTCTTTGAATGGATTGCCGTCCGAGTCCACAATAGTGTACTTCTCGTAACTACTCGTGTCGTACACATGTTGATCGGCCTTGAATATAATTTCGCATATCGCCTGCTGTACAGCGTTTTTAGTCTCATCCGTGTACTTCTTCATCTTGTTGCCTATGAAGTTGATGAATGATTTGATCTCTTCGTCTCTTTCTGAGAGCGTTTGTGATGAAGTTGGCTGCTGGTCGGAGGGAGTAGGTGTCGCTGCCGGTGAACCTGGTTGCGATTGTGGTACTGATGGGGATGGTGTCGGTGTAGATGTCTCCACCGGTACTCGCGCTGTTTTAGTCCGCTTTCGTTTCGCTACTTGAGGTGTTTTAGGTTTTGGCGTGCTTTTTATAGACGGTACTGCAATGTAGTGCTCCATAATAACCTTCTTGATGCTTGGTGTATCTTCATCATCGCCTTCGCTCCCCTACAAATTGTAAATGATTTCATTTATAAATCTCTCTTAAAGACCACTGTTACGAATCACTGGGTAGAAAGAAGAACAAATTATTGGTAAACAAATTCGGTGGTTATATTTAGATAGATCTATACATAGATAAGTATACCCCTGCCAAAAGGATTTCACATTGTGTCCAACACAAAGTGCTTAACGCTAGTTTTCATCTAGACCCTTGACGTTTCACGGATGTTAAACCAGAAACCGTGTGTCACTATGTACGTGTGTACGTATGAGTTTGTGTGTATGTGTGTGCTTGTGTGTGCATGTGCGTGCGTAAGCGCGCTCGAGTATCTCATAGCTTTCATTTTTATAACATTGAACAGTTCTCAATTGTAACACTTTGTTTATAAGATTCAAGCTATTGACAGTTTGTTTTCTCTTTTTTACGCAGTCGGTTTTTTGTTTTTTTAATAACTTATATTTTATTGATAGCATTTTTATATTTGGGCGGACTTAGACATGGCGAGGGAACATTGTGCGATCTTCACCAAAACATATTTTATAATAATTGTAAAATGTTCATTAGAACTTAAAAGTAATATAAACTTTTCTATGATATTTATCCAGTGCACAAGTGGTGTAATTGCTACTTATGATACTATATCTACTACTTGCTTTCATGGATATTATCTCAGGTGACCGACTAGCCTGTTTGCCGCTCTTCTATAAAAAGGCGTTATACCATCAGGCGAGCTTATTGCTCGTCCCATCATTGTATTGCAGCTAATTTCATTAAATACATAATAGTGAAGATGATATTACCAATAGTTGTCTCTTCCTCTCGTTATCTTTGTCCATCAAAAAGGCCATTTCTTTGAACGCAAACCACGTGCTCTTGTAGCCGTAGCCCAGGTCATCTGTAATATAAAACATTTACAGTCAGATTATGTTATATGTAGTAAAAATTATCATATAATATGCCAATAAAACATGTTCTTCAACGTTTTTGAGTAACATTAATATATATTACCTATAGTCTGCTCCGATATGCTGTTCAATATTTTCGACTTTTCTCTTCGGAACGAGGACATTAGAACGACCATTTTGTGCTTGCAGGAGTCTGCCTCGTGACCGATGATTTTCCCAATTTCCTCCCAGGATGCCGGCTTCAACGCTTTCTTAAAAAAGAACGGATCTTTCGGATCCCAGAGCAGCGGTCTCGCTCGAAACTCTCTTATCAGTTGTAAGCATTCCTCTTCAGTCCACTGTTCTGTGGGCGGCGGAGATGCCATGATGTAACACGCCACGCGTCTTTTCACGTTCGCACGAACGTTACACTAAACACAAAATGGCCGACACGCGGTCACACGGCTCCTCAAACAGGTCGAGAAATAATGAGTTTTCTTCTCTTTCCCGCGTCGCTTTAATCTGAGAGTGCGAGTGAGTACGTAACACGTGACGCGGCGCCGGCATCATGTTTATCGGAGCGGTCAACACACCGTTGCTGTAGCGGGCTTGTGCGAGCGAGAGCGCGAATCGCTGAAGGTTAGGCAGATGGGTGCGCGGTGCGGCGTCTGGCGCGCGGTCGTCATGTCGCTTTGCGCGGTTCGGCGCTCGGAGCACTCCTGTGTAATCAGATACCTTTAGAAACAGCTCTTATCGCTATAAAAATAAAGTGCACTATAGTTAAAGTTCTCGTTAAAGAATTATGAAACACAATAAAGTGATAAAAAATAATATATTGTAAGCATTTGATACTCACAGTAGACGCGAACAATGCATGAATGAACATTGTTTTTCTGCAATAGATGTTTGAACTAGAACTTTAACAATTGCATCCTGTAGCTTGACAGCCGACAGCCGCCGATATCCGCTTCCGACTCGGCGGTTAGGTACATGTATTGTTAGTGTTTAATTCTGTGATAACACATAAGCTCACCCTATATCCGCGAAGAGGTAGGCAGAGGTGAACTAGCGAACTATAACGCCCACAATTTGCCGAGCTTAGTTCCGTCCCAGATGTGATAGCGGGCAAGCCTATCGCCATATCGGGCACATATACCAGACTCCGGGCTGATATGGAAAAATCCAATATCACTGCCCGGTCCGGGCATCGAACCCGAGACCTCAGAACGGTAGTCGTACCGAAATACAACTACGCCACCGAGGCAGGTAATTCTGTGATGGGAATAAGTAAATAGATAATATGGACACAATATAATAATATTTAGTTAAATTAATGTAAATTCGTGGGAAAATTTACATTTACACATAATCTTATTACATTTTTTTTGCTTCGTTTTGTGTTTACGTCAAGGTGAGCGACGGCTTTAAAAACTAAGCCGAATCCTAACTGCACCGCTCCTCTGTTCGACCTCACATTACATTGGAGTGATCTATAAGGGCAGGTACGTCAAGTAGAATAACTTGACTGATTTGTCTAAAAATAACACTAGAAGATTTTTTTTACATACAGTAATATGTTGGCGATGGGCTCGCTCTCTATCACATCTGAGACGGAACTAAGCTCGGCGAAATGTAGGTGTTCTAGTTGGCTAGTGCACCTATCCCTACCTCTTCGGGATACAGGCGTGAGCTTATGTTATGTTATGTGTTAAACAATGCTTAGAATTCAGAAAGTGTAGCACGATTGACGGTCCAGATCGAATGTCCTTTAAAAATAATACATAATAGTAAATAACACTCACCAGTCACACACATAGTCTTGACCCCATATTAAGATACAAATCTTATATAACAAATATCTGTGGGCCACTCAAACATTTGTCTCGGTGCGGGGATCGAACCCGAACTCTCTCGAGGCCGGGTGCCCGGCTACTTGCCCGCTGCGCCACTGAGGATGTCCTTTGCTTATTTTGTTGTTGTCTAAAGCCCATTTGTCAGATATTGAATTCTCAGAAGGGTGATGCCAGGTAGTTTGGCAGACGTGAAATGATAAGCCAAAAGGAAGAATTGAGTAAAAAAAATATTAACATGTTTTGATACTTGTAACAAGTTTTAGAGGTATATCACGTGCCTAATGCGAGGGCGCATTAAATTGCGTCATTATTCTCATTAACCACAGGACGTCCACAGGCCCCCCAAAGATTTCCAGATCGACCTGTTGGAAGCGGTCTACATCCAACGACTTCCTGCGACCTTTAACAGGTAGATACTCTGTCTATCTTGTAGGGGAACGTCCGTCCAATTAATTGCAAATAATGCCAAAAACAATTATTGAATGGACTATTTACGTCTAATAATAGGTTTAAGCCTATATTCCAGAAAGGGTAGGCAGATGCAACTTAGCGAAAAACGAAGAAAATCCGACCATACGTCTGAACAACGCAATATAAACAAGATAAGTTAAGATATGCCTAGTATTTCTACTTTGCGCCCGATTAAGCAATTACTGTATGTGCCTACTTGAAACACTCGCCATAGTTCATTTCGGAGTTAGCCCGGTCTTTCTTTCTACCTGCTCTTATCCCACTTTAATGTGGGTTCGGCGCAACACCCTTTTCAGCATGCATGTTGCAGAAAGGATTTAGCGTAGTTTTTACGACCGGCTGCCTGCCTGACATCAACCCCCGACTGGATGTGTCTCGGGACAATAAATTAGAAAATCCTCTTTTCCTGACCTGGGAATCGAACTCAGGGCCTCCCAGTCCACAACCCATATATATTGCCACTAGACCAAAGAATCGACCCCGGTGCCAACCTTTCAATAACTTGTCATACTGGGCTCTCTGTGTTTGTCTCTCTGTCTCTATCAAATGCACGTCACTGATCTCACATGATCTTACCCATAATAATGTGACAATTGTGCCAGGCACTTACTTTGGTACAACCGAAGAACAGCGTATAATGTAACTGTTTATAGATGCACAAAGCATTGTCAATAGATTAGTACACGGGGACAAAGTGTCCGCCGTCGCGAGCGGCGCGTCTGCTGTAATTTGCGCCGCGACGTCGCCCATGAATCATGTTCGTATCGGCACGGTGCGGGACGTTCCTTGAATGCAAAGTGTGTTGATCGTCGCGTGTAGGTGTACCATCAGTTATGTTGTAATTAGGGATAAATTCAAATAACTGACATGTTATGGAAGTCATGCGGACGTTATTGTAAGGGATGCAATACATACCTTTGTATGTTTAGTTTAGACGTCATCAGGTCTAGTGTGTTATATACCAGGTAAAAAAATGCATCGTAACCGCTTTCTCGGACACATACTTCAATACTCCTTTTTTTTTATTGTCATGAGAAGGCAGACGAGCAGACTGCCCACCTGATGGTAAGTGGTTACCGCCGCCCATGGACATTGGCAATGTCAGGGACACAGCCAAGCCGCTGTCTACTGTGAAAAATGCTTTTTTAAGCTGCTTTCCTGTATTGAATTTAATCAAATTAATTAATTTTATCTCTCTTCAAAAAAGCATCAGGTATGTTTTACCTACTTTACTTTTTTAGAAAGGTCGAAATCGTGGATGCTTTTGATAACTACTTTTCCACTCCTAGACCAACAAATCCGAAACTAAACGATTTGTTTGGCGGCCCTTCGCATGTCGGCGTTCACCCGAGTCGAGTGTTGCCGCCGAACACAGATCGGCTGATGATAGTAAACAGAGCACACGTACGCGACGGCGCGGCGGCATGTTTTCAATAGATATCATACTTTCGTGTATTCTGGAGACGATCTGGGACTGGGTGGCGGTGACGTCATCTACGGACGATTACATACAGTCACATGCATGATGCAGTAAAAAGAAATAAGTACACCTAAAAGTAACTAACACACTTTATTCTTAGGTAAACAATTTAATGAACAATAGCAAGATCATCCCTTTTTTTTATATAAATGCTAAAATTTGTCGCCTCCTAGGTCTAAATTTTTCTTTATTGTAATGAATTAATAATACATCCTTATGGATAGGAAGGATGGAGATGAGTACATCTTGAAGATTGAATCAAAAGCAATTATCTTCAGTAATACGACAAAAGATTCGCAATTAGATGAAATGCGTATTACCATTGTGGTTATACACAAAGTCGAGAATTTAATGGAAAGGAGCTGAGCTTTGGTTGTTATATCATACCAAATAAACGATGGTAAATGTAATAAGAAGTTGAATAAAATATTTATTGCTGTTTATTAATTTGATATACCTCTAGATAATATCGCAGGATGATGGGCTATTAGGTACTATAAAGGCATTTTTGTCCAATCCAACAATTGAGCATACTCGTTTAGTGCTTTTTTGCTTCCCTAAGAAGAAGCTCTAAGATTGAAATTATACTATTTTTACGGATTCTATCACGATTTGGTTTTAATTTTTATGCCCGACGTTTTGAAAGCTTTGCAGCCTTCGTGGTCACGGGTCAGACTAAGGTGTCATTTGTCAAAAAAAGGTTTATTTCAAAATGTCGACCATAAAAATTAAAACCAAATCGTGATAGAATCCGTAAAAATAGTTTAACTTCAATGAATAACATTCACGTAAACCTAAGAAATCATTAAGCTCTAAGATGATTTACATTGCAGCAAATGTTTAGCAAGATATGAGTTGGTTGAAAAATTGTGTTACAACATGATATGTGGAATCTCATTAGAATATTAGATTCTTACGGATGCGCTTTAAACCAATAGGTCACTTGTCACATTTCCTTAAAATACCACCGGATATTGATGATATTCTTGATGACATTTTAATTAAATATTAATTTAGCATCTCCTCCGTTATATGTGCTACATATATACTGTAATACGTATGTGAGAAATAATTGAATACCAAAATAAAAAATACCGTTGTGCACAGTGCAACTAGAAGTTAAGATCCCTGGCGAGGCCCCCCGTGCTAAGGCAGGGTAACTTTTGACACTTGATTCGACTTCGAGTATGATTCCATTTCATTTAGTGACTTAAAATTCCACCGAAATCAAGTAAAACAGTACACTAATTTAAGTTAAAAATTGCCAAATGGCAGGTTCTTGAAACCAATGCAACATTAGCGCACTTTTTAACTCGTTTCGATGGAATTTTAAGTCATTACATGAAATCAAATCGTATTCGAAATCGAATCAAGTGTCAAAAGTCAGGGAGCTGGTTTGATAGCTAGAAAAAACTATTACAGTTTTGCAATCTCTTCGTTTGACTAGCTGTACCTCTGGCCAAAACTGCAATGGAGAAAACGGAAATGTATCATCATTTTCAAGTGTGAGAATCAAAAATAACCTATACTAGGGTTGGAGCATAGTACATAATAACCCACAAGATAGCGTCGAATACACCGCTTCAATTAAAACGATTAACCTGTCGCACTGAAGTTTCACTTCTATCTATTACTCATGCAAATGCCAATTTCAATGAATATTCATTAGTCCAGTTTAAGATAAATTTATTTGCAACAAAGTCACGATAGTATTTTTTGTTCTTAAATGCGAAGATGGTACGGGAATTTCAAACGTCTTCATTTTATATGTGCGATCTAACTGTGAGACGCTTCGGCGGAATTGCCAGATGTAGTGCAAAAATATCAGCTAAAATTTTGTCTAAAAAAATAGCAGATCAGTCACAATCGGCCAGAAAAGTGAGCATATTCACAATAATCACCATCTTTGCTTCTACTGGCTTATCCGTATGCAAGTTGCAGTAAGGATCACGTATGGTATTGTGAACGTCATCCCACTCTGCGGGATAGAATTACAAAATTGCCGCCCTTTATTTTAAAAAAAAATAATACTCATCGTGTATAAAGTGTAGTATTCATCAAAAACATTAATATCCTTCCGGGGCGGGTAGTCGGGTAAAACCATTTGGTTCCATTTAAACATCAGATTTGTGATTAAATTACTGGAAAATCTATAGCTCTGGCAACACTGCCCTTCTGCGTCTTCATTTCGAGTTTTTGAATTCTATCGGTCCTGAGTGTTCGTTGAATTAATGCAAGAGTCTCACGCATTCTTCGCATTGCGTTTGTAATATTTGCGTTTATCTCTTCACCATCTAGACTGCTCCGGTGACTTGTTTATTTGTATGAATATGCAGCATTGGTTGCTTGATACATTTTTGAAGTGAAAACTTCTTTAGCCGCGTTGAGCACTTTTTGGCAGGTGAAAATCTTATGGGTTCGCGTCACCGACATGCAGAATACGTTATAAGTTTTCACTTCTATCGGCAGTCCCTATGACTGCCAATTTTTGTATTTTTCTGTCAGCGTGTATATACTAAGCTTAGTATTGTGTATCAATTAATTTTCAACGTTTACTGTTATATAGATAACCAGACAAAGAATGCAAATTGTTATTCTTGAATTAATCCTAAATCTAAACAAGGTTAGTCTACCTCTATTATTTCAAAACGAAAAACATAGTCACTGTTAAGATTGTCATTGTATTTCTTCTTAATATAAGTGTAGCAAGCTTCTTAGTCTTAATTGTCGTCGAAATTGTCTTTGAAATCATTTTAGTATTCCAAATGTTGTAATTATGTTTCTATTCAACACTCGAAAATACAGCGAGACAAAGCAACAACTCACGAATGGCTTAACATTGCAAAGCTCAGTTAAGATGCCATATATCTCCGGCTTTGTCTCTTCGATATCTCGATATATTGATACATTAGCTTCATTGTACCATGATGGAAATAAATGGTGACCAATGACCATCAATTCTTTTCGACTGCCATTACGTCACGGCAAATATCTACGTTCAATTATTCTGTGTGTAGGTTATGTGGTGTGTACCTCTATAATTGGGTACTTGACAATTTTTTTTTATTAATTTTATATGAAGTTTACGTCGTCTAAAATACAAAGCAGATATATTGAAATACTCTCAAAAATAAAAAAAATATAAGCTTTTGAAGTTTGGTGTAACCGGCAAACTGCGGGAAAGAGAAGTATCAGTGAAATCACGTCACGCCATAACGGTACGTGCGTTGGAAAGGGATAGTAAGATATCTACAATATTCCCCCGCTCCAATATTTAAAATATGAATAACTGCCACATTTTTTAACCAATTTCGATGCATTTTTTGTTTTATCGGCTATTACATATAAATATGTGTATGAAATCAAACATAGTCAAGTACCCAATTCAACCCAGTCTTGCGTGTTTTTCTGTGTTATCTGATGTTTGTACAGGCGTGGTGTTAATGACTGCGTTTGTAATTATTGTATTGAATGTATGATACTTCTTTCTACCTGCCCTTATCCCACTGTAATGTGGGGTCGGCGCAATACACTTTTTCAAGCGCGTTGCAGAAATGATTTGGCTAAGTTTTTACGACCGGCTGCTTGCCTGACGTCAACCCCCTCTGAGGGGTCCAGTCCCGGGCAAATTAAATTAGAAAATTCGCTCTGCCCGACCTGGGAATCGAACCCACGACCTCCCGGTCCACAGCCCATACACTCTGCCACTAGACCAAGGAGGCGATTGAATGTATGATACATTGATGTATATTAATAAGGCCATATCTCATTGTCCGGTTCCAACGTCTTTTAAAGACAGAGAGTAAGATCCTGGATTCAAAATCAGTTGAGGCAATCACAATGTTGGAGATTTTCAACTTCTTTTTTTTGTTTCAAAGTTCTTCTTTTCATTTTATGTTTTAGTTTTCTTTCAACACAGAGAGTAAGATCCTGGATTCAAAATAATTGGAGGCAATCACAATGTTGGAGTTTTTCAATTTCTTTTTTTTGTTTCGAAGTTCTTCTTTCCATTTTATGTTTTAGTATTTTCTCGGACGGGAATGAATCCGATTACTAAATAAAGGATGTCATATATTCGGATTGTCTGTTTGTCTTTTAACGGTTTACAAATATTGAATATGACGGCGGATGTCTTACCAAGACTTTTTGTCTGTTTTGTATACATTTGTATAATACTCGTATTATTTTCGTTTCCGCGGTATTTGCGATGTAATGTACTTTGATATATCTTTTGTTCGTGGTTTCGTCTGCGTTTCCAATCTTTCCGGAATAAAAGTAGCCAATATTTGAGCTTGACTTGTAAACTATTAATGCAAAAATATTCGTTGTTGACAAAAGGGATAACCAAAAACACTCACCGTACGAAACGCGACAGCAAACTGCGACTTTACGTCGGTTTTCTGTGAGAAAGTGGTATCAAACCGGGCGAGCCGGCCCATTCGTGCTGTAGACGTTACTGTCTACAGCGTAGCTCTACCACTCGTGAAAACTTATTCGCTTTTATAGTATTAGTGTAGATGTTTCATTGCCACTTTGTTAGAAAAGAAAACAGATTATGCAAAAAAGTTGAACACACAAAGTAATACAGGTATTACATAAATAAAATTCGATATTGATAAAAGCTTTCGTAACTTTATGTATTTATTCACAAAGATAAATGTGGCAATTATATTATCCATTAACGCTTGCTACCATATAGACAAACATTTATGGCAAAAATATATTCTCAAATCAATCGAATTAATGTACGTATTTGAAACTCGTCTAATAACTATCAAAATGTCCGTAATTATTTTTTTTGCCCAACCGCCTCATAATACAAGGATAAATTTGAAAAAATACACAAAAAGTGTCTGTTAATTTTTTTCACGGATATCTCGGCAAAAACTCGCCGCGATTTCAATCGTGACTTGACACAGTGACCAATAAGATAATTTTGTATCTGTGAAGTGACTTTATGTCTGACACGATGGTTTAATGGATCGTCGGGTGCCTTTTTGCATTCCCAACTTAATTGTGGACGCCAAAGAGATTTAATATTACTTTCTATAGAGGGGCTATCAAGCAAGTTTCCATACAAAAAATGATCTCGAACGTCAGTAACGGCATCTACCACTTATTCTATATACATCCTAGAATGTTCTGGGAATGTTTAAGAATCACGTAAGAAAAATTTGTTGTTTAAACATTATTGTGCCCTGCCCACTGCCACTTCAGCATGCTAATCCGCTGGGCTATATCAGTGACTTTTGTTCTTCTACGGATCTCCTCATTTCTGATTTGATCGCGTAGAGAAACACCGAGCATAGCCTTCTCCATAGCTCGCTGAGTTACTGTGAGCTTTCTAATGCGGCCTATAGTTAGAGGCCACGTTTCAGTGCCAAAGTCATCACTGGTAACAGAGGAAGTCGCTGGATGCAGGCCGCTTCCAACAGGTCGATGTGGAAATTTTTGGGGGAGGCCTATGTCCAGCAGTGGACGTCGTGTGGCTGATGATGATTATGATGATGATTAAATATTATTATGCCGGCACGACCTTGTGCGCGTATCACGTATGTTACAATAACGACTGAGCGACTTATGAGTTATGACCACGAGGTCGCAACTTTTGGATCACAAGTTTCGCGCTGTTGTTAACTTGTTACGTCTACTATTGAATGTCTTTGGTGGCCGCATGCGATGTGCTGGGCGATGAATACCATCATCAATGTGTTTACAAATAGTAAACGAGTGTGGATCGCGTCGCGGTGATTGGGGACTTGTTTTGTTATCGGCTCGTTGCGGGTGATTGGCGGTTATGCGGTTATTTTAATTTAAAAAATACGATTTTGTTAAATTTATTTTATTTAAAACGGTTTTATCCGGTTTTGGCATCTATTGGCTTAGCTATAGGTATGTTTTCCATTGAAACGTGAGAGAATATTTTTATTTCTCTTATTTTTTTTTATTGCTATTTTTTTCCTTTTTGCATAGCACTTAAGTAATATCTACGATTGGATACCGTTTTATTAGATTTAATAGTCGTGCATAAAAGTGTATGCATAAATTAAACACAATAAAGAAAGATTGCGGAGGCTATGGTGCATAAATAATGAAAGGGCTGCTAAAGTCAAATTGAAAAATGTACAACACACGCAAAAATTAATGAGGTTGTAAAACAATCGTGAGCGATAAACGTTTGTTTTTTTTACAATTCTCGCCTGTTATTTTCTTCCATAAATTATTTTAATAGTTGCCCATTAAGAGTCGTTTTGTGAACGATTTTACGAGACGTGGCACATTGCGCATCTTTTTCATGTTGATTAATTAATTATTCTACTTTGTTGCAGGTAAGCCGCTTTTTACGCCCTGATCACTCGGTAAGGACTAGATGCTCGGAGCGAAAACGTTGCGTTAAAAATTATTTTAACGCTTTTTTAACACCACAGAATGTCTTTAATGAAGTGAGTATAAGGTTACGTACTCACTAGGCAGATAGTTTGTGTGTCTGTTGGCTATGACTCTGAGCTGTAAATTGAATGCAGTTATGAGGACGTGATAAAGGTCGCAGGAAGTCTTTGAATGAAGGCCGCTTCCAACAGATCGATCTAGAATGTTTTTGAGTGGTAGAGCCACGCTGTAGACAGTTACGTCTACAACACGTATGAACCGACTCAACTGATTTGATACCACTATCTCACAGTACCGACGTAAGGTGGCAGCTCGGTATCGCGTTTCGTTCGGTGAGTGAGATTTCCGGTGGCCCAATTACCTCCCTCCCTTTCCCAATCTCTATTTCCTTCCTTTTAGGTTGACAACGCACCCATGATTCTTTTTGTGTCTTGGATATCTATGGGCGGTGGAGATCACTTACCATCAGGTGACTAATCTGCTTGTTTTGCCAGTCTCTGCTATAAAAAAAAATATCGACGTTCTGTGGCTGACGATGATGTTGTGAACTACAGCAGGGACTAAACGAGCAGGTTGGTTATTTACAATCGATCCATAGACTCTCGCGACACTAAAATAATCATGTTTACATTGCCAACCTTAAGGAAGGGAATAAGGGTAGGAAACAAGAGACGGGATTATAACCACCGAAAATTTATTTCACGGAAACGTCGCAAACTGCATGCAGTATGCATTGTTAGAGCTAGTACTTATCCTTATGAAATCAAACAGTCAGTCGCCAACTATTTGCCTGGTGGGCCCGCAGGCTAAAGATCTGGTTACTATAAGTACGAGTATGTACGATTCTGTACCAGATGTTCGTTCTTAATCTGGTTTTGTTATTTTTTTGCAATCGCACGACTGCAAAAAGTGACAATCCAGAACAAACAAGAGGCGGTGTGTTGAAAACTGAGTTAAAATAATTTAAGTACTCTCATTGTGTCGCGTGTGTTCTTCATTTATTATAGGTATGTTTTGAAATTACGCTGATTTTAAAGGGGTTTTGCGTTAATTTTGCAGTCCACGGTTTTTTTTATCGTGTTATAATCCCGCAGTGACAGGTATTCCGATCAGCGGGCTTAGCCAAGTGGCTTATCGCTAGTCGAATAGAATAGTAAATGTATGGGAATAACGTACGAGTACGCTGTACGAGTAGACAATGTCTATTTTTCTATATCGACTGCACGCCACTGCAATCGCGTTGATCATCAGTTCAACATAGCTTCAGCCCAGCCCACACCTTAAACTCAATCCCGAATAAGGACGTTAATAATTTTCGGTTAACGCTTCACTACCATCGATATATTATTTACCTAGATGCACAGTTGACGCTCGGAAAATGGGACAGGAAAGGAGTGCTTAAGCACTCGTTTTGCATACAGTCCGACGCCGATGGAATTCTAAATTTCAAAATTCGAATTTAAGAACGCTTGCTCATTTCGTTTAAAAAACTACTTTATTACACGTGCATAGGGTTATATTTGTGTTGTTTTCATTAGAATTTGTGATCTTTTTCTTTATTTTATTCCTGAGACCACTTTTTAGGAGGATATTTGCAAAGAACTGTGCATCTAGGGTATATTATATTGATGTTGACTACCGTAAATAATAAGAATCATATTTCTATACAGGTAAACAACTAGTTTCAAAATAGTGGATTGAAACGAAAAAAAAGACATGCTATTTCCATTGTTCCATTTCTTGTAATATGGTTTTTGTTCCGCGTTTCTTTGTGCCATCAGTTCACGATATTGTCTTATTTTCCGGTAAAAATACTCGTCCACCTGCTCAGAGCCACCGTGAAGGCCGACCGAGGCAACAGCTGTTGTTTCCAAAAGAATTATTTAGTTAGTTTCACGGAGAGTCACGTTGTAGACAGTAGCGTCTACAGCATGAATGGTTTAGCTCGACCGGTTTGATACCACTGTCTCACAGAAAACCGATGTAATATAGTAGCAAGCTGTTACATTTCGGTGAGTAAGATTTCCCGTGGCCCAATTTCCCTCTCTCCTTCCCATTCCCTATTGCACGCCTTTAAGGTTGGCAATGCACCTATGGTTCTTTTGGTATCACGGGTGTCTATGGGTGTTGAAGATCAATCAAAAGATCATCAGGTGACCCATCTGCTCATTTGTCAATCTCTGCTATAAAAAAGTCATTTTTCAACTGCCGTATTTGGTAGGTACCCGATTCTTCCTTTCTACCTGCCCTTATTCCACCTTAATGTGGGGTCGGCGCAACACACTGTTTCAAGCATGTTGCAGAAAGGATTTGGCTTAGTTTCTACGACCGGCTGCCTGACGTCAACTTTCTAAGGGATTCAGTCCGGGCCAAATCAAATTAGAAAATTCGTTTTCCCTGACCTGTGAATCGAACCCAGGACCGCCCGGTCCACAGCCTATATATACTGCCACTAGACCAAAGAGGCGACTTAGAGGTAGGTACCCGATTCATTCATTCTATTTTAAAGTGGAGACGCCCATCAAATATGTCAGAGTTTTTTTTGTAAAACTATCATCACGGTGAATTTTTGACAACGCTTTGATTATGGCTGCACAAAAGATCATTGTGCAGGTGTTATCATACAAAAAACACATTGTGCTGGTTCTTTCAATTTGCTAAATGAAGTGGAAAGAGATTTAAAATCACCGGATGAAAAAATCTTACAATCCTACCCTGGTTTTAGAGATCCGCGTATTTTTCATTGTTGTATAATATTCCGTAAACATCAAATTTCTCCCCTACCCTTATACTCAATGTGGGGTACTTAGTTCATTTTTACCAAAAATCCTCCGAAGGGTAATTATATTTAGGCTTATTTTTTGCGTTTTTTACCAGCATGTATAAATATATTCTATTTAATTATCAACTTGATATTAATTTATTTCATAATAAACTTTATTACACATCCCCAATTACCTGGTGACCCTATAATTAACTCCTTCATAAGGTTGTCTGGAAGAGATCGCCTTAAGCGATAAGACCGCCTATGTAACATTTTATAGTGTAGATAGTCATGGGCGGCTCGGCCTCCGGTGGACCATACGCTTATGTAACATATATACTCGTATGTGCCGCTTCCGACGGGTTAAGGTTTATCTTGTATGTATTCTTGTGTATTGAGGTGTTCAATAAAGAGTTATCTATCTATGTTTAAATTCGATCAAATTAGAATTGTACAATGAGCTATGGGCTATTTGTAAATGTAGCATAGGTATGTATCATTAATCCTCTCGGACTACCTCCCTCGTTTTTTTTACTATAAAGAAATAATGGAGAAACTACCCTTATTCTACTAAGCTGTTCAACCAGATTTTGGAGCCGAACATTCATACGGACTGCACGTTAAAAAAGTATTCACTCAAAAATTCTCCGGATTTTTTCCACTATAAATTCGTTAAGTCGGACTCATCCGGATTTTATCGAATATTTTCGCCCAGTTCGTCGGAAGCTGTCATCCGTTGCGGACCGTATCGGTATATCCACAACGAATACAAAAAAGACGGGATTACGGAAATTGAATCTTAAAAACTGACCGACTTCAAAATGTATCCGATCATGACTCAATAAAAGACCATCGCTGCAATATGGTCAGCGAACCCAAAAATAATCTTGAAAACCGGTCCACTTTGGCAGAGATATTGAGTAACTTCCTATATAAAATAATCACAAAGTTTAAAAATGTAACGGACCAACTTCAAAATTTATACGATCGTGACCAAATTTATATGCGACCACCTGTGTAATAAGTTCTATCACAAACAAAAACATATTTGAGAATCGTTCCACATTTGGCGGAGATATCGCGTAACATACATACAAAAATACAGACGGATTGAGGACCTTCTTCTATTTTTTAAGTCAGTAGAAAAATACAAAAGAATCAAATAAAAATTAACTCCTTTTCGAATTCTGTCAAAAAGCACTAAAGTAGCTTAAATCTTATGTTTAAAGTACTTACTGCAATCGCTCGTCGCATAAAGCTTTAAACGAAGCGATTCACAAATGAAATAATAAGAACAATAAAACCTCCGGACAAGGGATACGAGAACCGTTTATTTTATTGTACGCATAGTAATGGTTTCAATACATTTAAGAAGCAAATTGAACATCGCTTTGTTTCCCCTTTCGACTTACTAATACAGCTTCCTAGTATGGCAAGTTGCATTGGCACTTTGTTTTCGAGGTAATGTTGGCACTTATTTTGCACTACACATATCTAAGAAACTATATGTTTTGAGTTTCCAGTTGTTTCTTGTATCGATAAGTATAATCTCAGCTTGATTATTAAATATAGTTTCACATAAAAATTAAAACCAAATCGTGATCAAATCCGTAAAAATAGTTTTATTCCAATGAATAACATTCGCGTAAACCTAAGAAATCATTATAGTTTCACATGGTTTCACATTTCGAAAAAAAAATGGGCGTGTTGCAAAAAATGTATTAGAGCTTAGACAAAAGTCAATAGACACAAATAGAAAACGTTTATTCTAAGCACACTTGCGTAACATTTATTATACACAATTGAAATAAATTTTAATCTAGTCCGAACCCACGTCATAGCAACTCGCACTTGACCGTTCATTAATCTCTACACGTGACCGCGAAGAGGAAAAAACTTCACGAGAAATCTTTAAATCTCCCTCCAATTTAATAGGTCAAACGAGACGTCGGCATTACGCTTCCGCGTCTCCGTGACCTCGTTCCAAAATTATAAACCCGCTGATTCGTCCGAACAACTCTGTACGCTCGGATTTTGATCCAATAGATATTTTCATTGTTATTTCATCGATACGTAACTTCCTTCGTTATTGATTAGCCAGCCGATACATTAAAAACTTGAATGGGAATCGCATCTATGATCGCGTGAATAGATCCGAGATATTTTCGGAATTCGTTCTTTATCTAAATTTCAATCGTATACGTTCATTGCGATACCTAGATCCGAGTCAACTACTTCGTGCGTGCCTTGTTTGATATCGTAATCTGTTCCGATTACAAAAAGTGGACCTACTTCGTAATTAATTTTAACATCCTTTAAGTTGAAATTAATATTGCGCTAGATCCGGCACCGTTTCGATTACGTCGTGCTGTTCGCATCGTTTAGCAGGTTATGGTCTGATTATTTTTTCCAGAGGCGATCGACCAAGAGACACGAGATTTGCCTTTTGACATTGACATCCCGGATTTGCATGTACGTCACTAGAGCGCAGTTTCATACTTTATTCATGTAACTTATTGAAGACTCGTGAGATACTGAACCCGTTACTTTAGTTCATCATTATTTGTACCTTTATATACCAGCAAATATTTTATTCAATAAACTAAAAAGATATTACATTTCGGAATAAAGTACTTAAACCTCGAAACATAGAATACAAAAATGAAATCGGAGCAATTGTTTTTGCCCATTGTCCTTAGAGTGAGTACGGTTAAGTGAAAGAGGTTGGAGGATGGATAAAAAAGATGTGTCGAAACAACGTGCTTTCTCTATAAGGCCGCGGGAGGTGAAAGTGGGCCAGACTGCCCTTGAGTCCCTCATTCTGAATAAAGGCGAACTGAGACAAGAAAAAATATAGCCACATCGTTAAGGGAACACGTGAGGTGGAAAGTGTGCTTTTATTTCTTTTGTACCACTAACTTTCTCATATTTGTCAACGAGTATATTAGCCATTTATGGGATGGAGTATGAATAAATAAATTGTATGTACTGTAATGCTCGCGAATAAAGATTTTGATGATATTTGGTTGGCTCACAGTAATTTCAATAACCATTTAATTAGTGTTATTTGTACTAAAATATGTGCTCTAGGCATGATTCATGTTAATCATTAACATGCTAGTGTGCTTATACCTGTTATGGATATTATCGAAGACCTTGAACCATTTAAGACAAATCCTGCACAAGATAGACAGAAAAACTTCCACGATCGTATTATTATCGATAAATATCATCCGCATAAAAAGAGATACGATTAAAATGCAAAACAAAGTTGATGTTTATTCAAATTCTACAATTATACGTCTTTTAATCGATATTAGAAAACATATAGGTACTTAACTCCAGAAAGGGTAATCCAAAGTGGGTAAAGTGATATAGACGAGTAACAAGTTGCAGCGAGACCTGACCATATGCACGTATGTCTTCATGGCCAACGCTTCCAAAAAAGGTCGCAGAGGATAACTACAGACAGTGTTATGTAAATCATTTGTTTTAACCATACCATATGGAGTCTGGTGGACCGCGACCAACTGATCTAATAACGATACAAAACAGGTTTCTTAAATATTTGAAAAAAGATGTTGAGTTGAGTAGTGCGTTTGATATTTTTAAATGGTATGCTATGTTTTTGATCATGTTTGCTGCATGTATTATTTTTTGTATAACTGAACGACGAGGAGGTCTATCTCCAGGGTAGACAAAACTTGGAAAATCAGTTTTTTCAACTCTTATAATCACCATTACTATCAATATGGTCATCCTCGTGTCGATTTAAATTTAAATCGTTGCACTGCTGTTTTGACATTCGTTTTTTGTCACAATTTTTTGGTAATGATTTATGTAAATGGCAAATTACCAGGGTTGACAGTGTCTCTTTGTCTATACGGAATGCCCGCCACTGTCTATCTCATAAAGCAGACTGCCTGCCTGCTAGGTAAGTGGTTAACGTTGCATTTGGACATTGGCAAGATCACTAGCACCACCAAGTACCTACCGTGGAACGATAAGGTATGATTAGGAAAGAAAAGGGTGTCTCCAAAAATCTCACCTTGCGAAATGTAACAGCATTCACTACGATTTTCTGTGAGACAGTTAACCCGGTTGGTAAAGTTGGTAAGGTTGGTTGGTAAGGTTGGTAAAGTTGAATCGGCTTGTTTTAAGCAATTTCTACATCATGTTACCACTTCTGGAAAATTAGACCTCGCCATACAGCGCATACTACCTACAGAACTATTCCTTTGGGGAAATAGTACGTACACACATGCTTATGTTAATAGCTACCTACTTAAACACTGTATAATGTACAGCATGCCCTACTTCAGTGTATGCTTCAACATAAGAGGCTTCGGGCGACCGCGTGCAGTGGCCCAATTTCACACAAAATACACTTCCGTCACACCACCCCGCGGACTAGACTACTAGGTTAGGTCACATATTAAAGCTGACCGCTTAACCTCTCGTCAGTTGTAGGTTGAAATCTTTAATAACTAATGTGTGTAATATTTACACGTTGATAAAGTTACAAAATGTCAATTTCTATAATAAACTCCATAGACAGCCTCCGTGGCGCAGCCGGCGAGTATAGAGCGTATAGAGGCCGCCGGTTCGATCCCCGCACTGATACAAATGTTTATATGACCTAAAGATATTTGTTTCGGGTCTGGGTGTTGTGAGACCGCAAGTCTCGTAATTCCTAATACCCACGACACAAGACTTGATCTTAGTACGGGTTCAGGACTATGTATGTGACTGTTGGGTGTTATTTATTATTATTAAACTGGGAGTTACAACTACGTCTTATAGCAGTATTATTAGATTCTTACTTTAATTGTTTTCCGTACAAAAAAAGCAAAGTAATATAGTTATAATACGGGACCCTGGACAAGTAGATTACATAAATCTCGTGAGTTTGATTCTCGTACCGAACAAAGAAATGTTTGCGTGACCTACAACTTGTAGGTTACAATGTATTAACTGACATGCACGACATGAGAATTGTATCCTAATTTGGGATTAGTATCTAGTGTACTCCTTTATTGTCCATTGCCAACTTCGTTCCTAGTTTATTCTTGTAACTAAACTCGTGTAGTTAATTTGTAGCCAGGTTCGCGTTCTTGTTTAGTTTTTCTCCTTGACCCGGTCTTTATTACTCTTAATGGCAGATCCATTAGCACGATCTATGAGGGCATATTTCCTACTTACGTTAGAGCTTTTAGCCCTCTCGGCTGAACTTTGATCCGATTAAGTTAAAGGACCTCTTGCTACACGCTAGTGGTTTTCTTAATGAACGAGATTCTACGAATTAATTTGTCTCTTTGGATGTAGGTCGTCCTGTCTACGTAAATAATTATACCTTAAAACTTTTACTACGTAAACAAATACATCATCATCATCATCAGCCTATACTCGTCCACGTAAACAAATACGTTCAAATAAAAATATCATCCATCCTTAAATTGTCCCGCTACTGGACGTGAGCCACTTTTCCTAATTGGGTTCTGGGTCCTAATTAGTCCACCTCGCTGACCTAATTAATGCAACCCGCATTTTTAAGTATGTTGGGTTCTCCTTGGACAAGCAAGAATTAATAATAAATATACACAAATAGATTTGTCATCTCCTGAACCTAGTTGTAGGTAATATGGATCGCAAATTCCTGGGTTCTTATCTCCCAGGTCAGGCAACTCGATTTTTTAACATGCCGTGCCCCGTGTTGGATCCCTCAAAGAGGCTTGACGTCAGACTGTCGGCCGGTCAAAACTAAGCCGAATCCTTTCTGCAACATGTTTGAAAAAGTGTGACTCTACGTTGGATTAAGCTCAAGCAGGTAGAAAAAAAGACATACCTTTTAAATAGTAAGCGGTGCTTGATCAAGGATGAAGATCCAGTCAATTTAATTCACCTCCCGTCACTTTTCATTGTAACTGTAGTTGCGCAATATCTGTTAATGTTTAATGTTGTCTATACATCTCGGTTGTAATCCAATAAGCGTGGTGAATACACCGTGACTGCTTTTTTATAAGCCGCACAGTCATTTGTCCCGCTGTGAACTGCATAATGGGCCGTCCAGACAATGGCCGCACCAGCGAGACGTCTAATTTATTGATTTGGATTTTGTAAATCAAATAGATGGTAATGGCGACCCGTTACGTCTGTGATGTACTGTTACAAGAATCTTTGTTAAGCGATTCCATCTGCGCTTAGCACATTATACGGTATGTTACTCGCACGATTACAGTATTGAAACATCGTATCTTAAAAGCTATTAGCAATACTTGCATTGTCACGCTGTCGATTTTCGTTCTCACCATTATAAACGCTTGTTCAAATAGTTATGTCTAGGTCACAGGATAATAAGATAAGAGGGTATTCAGTTTTAATCCTAAAAGCCGAGTTTATGGTAACGGTTCTTTCGTATTAAACATTTGTAGATTTTGTAGCGAAGTTCCCCACTCACTTCCGAAAGTTTTGGAGTTATGTCCAAAACTCTATATAAAGCTTTAAATATACTGGGACATCATAGCGATTCCAAAATTAGATAACTAACGTTAAACTGTTCCAGAGCTAAAAATTAATGTAGTGTCAAGAATTTATAAAGGTATATTAGGAATATTTTGTTCGTTCACTGGTTCAATGGTGGACCCGTCAAGGATATAAGTTCGAAATAACTTTTAGATCTAGTCAAATGTTGCAAAATCGTGATGTATAATATGTCCAAATATGTCTCCGTGTCCTTTCCACTTTTGGCCACAAAAGGACACAACGCGCATGACTAACTCCAATCTAGCCAGCGTAAACTGGATACCGAATTCCATACACCAAACTGCAACTCGTACAAAAAGACATATTCGAGTGACGTTTTTAGCGTTCGCGTTCGTCCAAACCGATGTTGACATGGCGAGTTACCTGAGGGTAAATGACCACCTGACCCATATCGGCGTCCCGGCTTTCACCGGCGGACGTTCACCCGGGAACCGAGGCGTAAACACCCGTTCCAATTTCCAAAATGGACTCGCCGAGAACGAACGTGGCCCAACATTAATTGGGGCGCATTCCAATTAAGAACTCGTTACGTACGCCTCTTACGCAATTAGCATCGTCCGGTTGTGTGTTGTGTGTGTGTGTGTGTGTGTGTGTGTGTGTGTGTGTGTGTGTCGTTCTGTTGTGCCGTGTCGTGGAAACGACAGCGCGGCGGCGCGACTGAATTTTTTTCTAAAAGGATTGTTTCGAATGTTAATGACTTTTAATGGGCCGTGTTCATGTTGGCTAGAATGTTTTCTATGTACCTACTTTCTTTGTATGCACGGTAGGCGTCAAGTTGTTACGTGGAAATGTGTTTTTGCATTCATTTACTTTGAATATTTTAACGAGTTTGTCGGTAATTAAGATAAAGTTTGTTTTACATAATTGCTCTTCTTATAGAGGTTTAATTTCAATAAACAATTTAACATCATCAGCCAGCCTTAGGACGTCCACTGCTGTCCATAATTTAACATCAAACAGACAATAGTTATTATCAAGCTGATTTATACAGTTCATTATTCTTTACACGTCACTGATATTTTAATTAAATAGACTCGAGCTAGATTAGTTAATAAAGTTTCGCGAATAAGTCATATCTTATATCTCTACGCTCTTTGTTCTCACTTCAAATTGCTTTGCGAAGTCATTCGAGAAATGTTTTGTCTGCAACAACTTTAATAATATCAATATACGAAATAAACAATGCTCGCAGACTTTAATAAAATGTTGAGCAAATATTAAATTTAAGTTCGATATGATTACAATCAACGGTATTGCATGTACAGAAACCATTGTGGAGGCACATTTCCCACAACAAGTTATTGCAAAACAATCGACTTTTCGTAACGTCGACCGTCGGTTGCTACGTGGATGGTGAATGTCGTTTAATATGAACCGATGGTGCTGATAGCGATCTGTCTGCAAGATCTTTTATATGAATGATTCCAGGTTTTACAGCTTGATTTCTCTGAAGTTCATTGTGACTTCTTCTATTAGTTCTTGGACGTGTATTACTCCTATTACAATTAAATCTATTTTAATACATACTTATTTATCGTGATATACTAGTATTAGACGATTTGAAAATTACGTTTTGGTTGGGTTCCTGTGTTTTCTTCAAGTAGTTATAATATCATAGTTATTATAACATTCAAATACCGCTAACATTATTCTCATTTCGTGTAATACGAGGCGAATATGCAATGTTGCGGTAATATTAATAGAATATGAACAGTGAACACAAATAATTCATATCCGTAATACCCATAATTCTGCGTGATTTACTTGTCTGAGAAGCAATTGTATCAAACGGGCTAGTCTACCTCAAATTATTTATTAAAGACACCTATTCAAAGTTGGTCTGTAACAACTAGTGTGTTATTGTTTTCTTGATACAAAGAGATCCTTTGATGCGAGTGCCAGTACAATGATCTTTATTTAAACCAATGACAAAAGAAAAAATAAGAGGACCCGGCATAACTACGAAAAATACGTGTTTGCTATGAAGCCGGTTCCGCCATTTTAGCTTCGCGATGTATTTAGGTACATGTAAGTTGTCAGTGTCATAAGAATTAAATAACGTATTAATACTTATTGATTTTATGGTAAATGCGGTTTTTTGTTTACGCGGGGAAAACGATTTATCGCTATCAATCCATTTCGGGGGAAAGTGGAATGGTTATGTTGGACTCGCTGGTCTTACGACCCTGCGTTAAGCCACCTGGGAAAGATGATTAACATCTAGGCGACCGCTGGGCCGAGTCTAGAATATGCCTAATTGCCATATTAATGGGATCGTTTTTTCGCAAATTCGCCATTTTGGTTTCGTTCCATACATTAGGAATTCTTCATTGTCTCGTAGTATGTACGTATAATTATGCCTTGTCCTCTATCTTCTTTTGTCTAAGATTTAAACCAATTCGTACGGCGATTGTCCTTGCTCTGTGGATCTCACAAAAGGCGTATTTGCATAACGCTCATATCTGACATAATCTAATTAAGATCCGAGTTTGTGTTACGAGACGAAATTTCGGCATGGACCAAGTTGGTGATGATGTTATTATCCCTCTATGTTCTGAAGTTACGAAGTTTCAGAACATGTCGGGAGATATTAATTTATCTTTAATTACATTTGATTTGGTGCATGTCGGTGCACTAGAAAGGTTGCTTTTTAAGTGGAAACTGCTACGGTTAATTTAAATAATTGTTTTTATGTGCTAAGATGCGCAGCGAACTGAGACGGTTTAGGAAGGATATGAGAACTTCCTCTATAAAATGATGTTTTTAAAATGTTTATTAATAAAGGCTATTAAAATTATGGTCCTTATGAAGAAGTCAATCATAATAGACCAAAAAATAACATAATCACTAACATCATCATCATCATCATTATCATCATCATCAGCCATAGGACGTCTACTGTTGGACATATGTAGGCCTCCTCCAAAGATTTCCAGATTGACCTGTGGGAAGCGGCCTGCAAAATAATAATCATAATCACTAACAAATCATAAAAATAACTTGATATATGAAAAACGTACTTTCTCTATTGTCGTTCAACTTCGTCAGCTGTTCATTTGATCTCAAAACCTTCTCACATCTACTAATCATAAGAAATGAGAAATGCTCAAGCAAGTTTAAATTGTGCATTTAACGTTGAAAGTCGAAATGCTTCAATAAGACTTGACGGTGGTTCAACGCGATAATTGAAAGTGGATTCAATTCAGGTGCAACGAAAGCGTTTAGTGTCGCCTACCGAGAGCTTAGGTAATATAATGGTTCTGCTACTTTCTAAAACACCTCCCATTCTTAATGGAAATGTCTTTTGGTCTTTAGTTGCATCTGACAATGCATATTATAGTTTTAGTTTTAGTGTAGTTTGATAGGACAGTTGCTTTGTTAGTGCCAAGAATTAAAAAGTCGTCTGGATTTATGTTTATGTCATGCTGATTAAGTTGGTGAAACGCAAAAACGTGCTTTCAAAGTCGGGGTCGGCCATAAGTCTCGATGCATTCCAAGAAACGGATTTGCGGTAATGGATCGCTATTTCTGATAATATTAAATGCAGTTTATTTTTAAAGCCATTCTCTTTCCAAAACAGGAAGTTGTTGTGATTGAAACATAGAATAAAATGCGTCGTAATATTGTATTGTTGACTTGGAACATGCCACCAATCATTCAGGAATGAGTAGATTAAGCTAGTTTGCATTACAAATGAGTCTGAAATGGAATAAATGAACGGCGCACCCCGCTATACACTCCACTAGGAAACAATTACAGTAAATAAACAAATGTATGTTTGACAGTACTGATAGTAATGAGAGACAGCGACAGTATTCGCAATAGGACGGACCATCGGATGTCTATAATTATGGCGACTCAAAGGAGAAAAAAGGTTCTCAAAATAAACTGTCTGCAATGTTGCCTTGGAAAGCGACTCGTTGCACGCGCTTCCTCATAGCGCGCTTCGTTCCTTTTTTAATACCAAGAGCTACTGTAATAAAACCTGCACGTTTGGAGGTGAACCAGCTTCGAGTTCAGATCAGAAGGGACAAGTGGGCCTTGAGGTGACGCCGCGGAGTGCCGAGCCGACCGCTGGCGAGATCTGGTAAAAATAAGTGCACCTAGGTGTACAAATAGCCTTCGATTTAAACAAGGTTACATGCGGGTAAACGAGGATGATTCAGATGTGCGTTCGCTCGTCGTGATTTTTCCTTCTCTCGAATGCATCGCCCATTATCTGTAATGCGGGCACAATGCGCCTTTTTATCTGTGTCTGTACGCTTGTAATGTCGTTGTATAAATGTCGTTTTTAATTGAACAAAAATACGGTCGGCTTCAAAACGTAATTACATACGAGCCAATTCGCATGTCCAGCATAAGGGTTATCAGTTGTTACGGTTTCATCCGGCGCGGTGCACGTTGCATTGCTCACCATATTTTTCTCGTCGAGATCGCCAGTCCCATTCACTGCAGACCTTATTGTCTACCGGCCGGTCGGACCTTTTATCATCATCGTTGTTTTTGTGTAATTCCGAACGATGGTTATCTCGACCATCACGAATGTGTACTGTTATTCCAACGAACAATAATTCGGTCACAATATTTATTCTTGCAACCTCATTATGATCATCGCCAAAAATTCATAGCCCGCTTTATCTAAATTGAATTTGGATTATGGTTTTATTTATTCCAGTTACAATAGAGGCTTTGGAGCACAATTTATCTATATCACTGTTTCATGTAAGTTGGACGTTCATTAACAGCCGGATACTGGTGACGTCAAACTTGTGCGTTCCGTTCGGATTGTTTGAATATTTAAGCAGTCGTTTGTTTATTATGGTAACGGAACGTTTCTGTGTATCCGTTAGTACATGTTTATTGACATGTTAGATAATAAGTTTTGCAACGTTTGGCGGTATTATTGCGGCGCGGCGCGGCGCAGTGCCGGCGCGTGCGACTCGGGGGCGACGCCCCAGTGAAAGTGTGAAAGTGAGGCGAATGCGCTCGCGCACACAGCACGCCGCTACCCATACTATCTACAATACGGCCGCATGTAATGCGCTTTTAAGATTTATTGCGAAGCTATTAGCTACGCCTTTTAATTCTCATTAGAGTTAACACTTCTTTTTTGTTTAGCTGTGATTGTTGTCCCAACTATTGTTGGGACTGCCTAATTGATGTAAACCATTTTGTACATTTCCAATCTATCGCTTTATCTGTTTTAGAAACTTAATTGCCTGTAACCGTTGCCGATGTAACTTCGTGTTCGCCACTCGCTTTAGTTGATTGATGCGTATCTACACGTTTACTTTGTAACAGAATGTTGCATTGGTGGTTAGTACAATTATTTTCCTAAGTAGGAATCCAATTTGTTTCTAAATGTAAGTGCGGCGTTAAATTCAGTACCTACGGTCTATGGTAACGCGAGACGGACGCCGTGGCGCCGCCGGCGCCGGCCACGATTGTGTCAATATTAGACTCGCCGTATTGGGATTTTAAAACAGTCACGTTTTAACTTTAACAAGGGGGATATAGGGAAAAAATTAACGAGCTCCGCGAAATAATGTATGTAGAGCGTGCTGGCGTGGAGACGATGTTTCCTCACTCTGACCCGTAACTAAACTATGGTGGTCGTCGTTTCCTACTCGGTGTGGAGTGTGGACCGTTCGAGATTTATATTCGGACACTAGTCGTATTTCGCATTCTGTACCGCAATTGATAAATTTGGGTTTTATGTGAATAGTCTCTTTGGTAACTAGTTAGCTAGGGTCGCGGAGCGCGAGTTTCTGGGTTTAAAATCAGCTCAGACTACGTCCAGGAGTGAATCTTCCAAATGAGATTGTCTTCGAGCTGTCGGTTGTATTTAAACCAAAACCTTTGTGCATGTTTAAATAATATATCTGATGCCATATTATATGGCATAAAGACAAGTAGAAAAAGTATTTGATAATTTAGAGTTTAAACAAGGCTTCCTTAGCAGAATGTTTTACAGCCTGGAATATAGTGCAAAAGGTTATCGCAGTTTCATGTAGCAAGGAAGTAATAGGGGCGATAAAATATTTAAATATATTGTTACATACTAGAATAATCTCTAACCGAACGCGCCGCGCCGCCGATCAATGAATGTGCCGATTGTTCTAGTGCGTTCGAGCCGTGACCAGTCGGGCCGCGTGACGTCACGCGGCGATAAGAGATTGACGAATATAAAAGGCGTGTGTGTGTGTTGGCGGGACACAGTGTTTCTTCGGAAGCGATCGAGTGCGAACAACGAGCGACAAGCGAATATTCGGAGCGATTATTTCGACGCGTATTGTGTGCAGTACAGTGTTTAATTTTAAATAAAGTGCTGAGTCAGTTTCGAGAACAGTCGGCGTTTAATTGTTTGTCCTGAACCCCGTTAGCCCGTAACATTTGGTGTCAGAAGTAAGGACAAATGCCGGTGTTCCCGAAAGACGACGAAGGTATCCGTACCCGAAGCCAGCGCCAGCAAGAGATGGACCGAGGGCGTTTCGAAGATAGTCCGGCACAAGAGCCGGTTTCGCAGCCAATGACGCAGACGACTGCAGGCCCATCTGGAGTGTCGCCGACATGGGCACCTAGTGAATTATCGGCCATTATGTCGATGCTGCAAGAGCAAGCTCGACGTCAAGAGGAGCAAGCTCGACGTCAAGAGGAGCAGGCTCGTGAGTTGAAGGAGCAGCTCCAACGTCAAGAGGAGCAAGCTCGACGTCAAGAGGAGCAGGCGCGTAAATTGGAGGAGCATCTGCAGCGTGGGCAAGAAGAGCAGGTCGTACTTATGAAGAATTTGCAAGCTACGGTCGGAAAGGAATTAAAAATCATGAAAGACCAAGTGGACCAGCATGAGCAGCGTATTGCAAAGGCCGAAGCCCAAATCGCCGACGTCAAACAACTTGTAGAAACACGTGTGTGTAGTGCCGCAAGTTCTGTGGTGGCTGCACCGTCAGGACGTGGTTTTAAAGTACCACCATTTGATGGCACATCATCTTGGTCGGCCTACAAGATTCAATTTGAGGCCGTGATGCAGGCAAACGGGTGGACCAAGGATCAAGCCAAGACTGCTCTAACCTTAGGTTTACGTGAGCAGGCCTTAACCGTCCTGGAGGCTCTTGGCGGAGATGTTACATATGACCAGCTGGTCGAGGCCTTGGAGTCGAGGTATGGTGATGCCCACCTGGAACACGTCTTTCGTGCTCAGCTTAAGGATCGAGCTCAACGTAATACCGAAAACCTACAGCAGTGGGCCCTGGAAGTTGAGAAGCTGGTTCGTAAAGCTTACCAGTCCACACCTGCACTGATTGATGGAATTCTAGTGCAGGCTTTCGTCGACGGAATCCGCGACTTAGAGGTGCGGGCTGCTGTGAGGCTTGGGCATCACGAGACCCTGAAAGATGCGTTGGCTCACGCGCTGGAAGTGGAGGCTGTACGACAAGACCATCGAGCTCACCGCATTAGAGAGGTTGTGGCATCACCTCCACCACGCAATCGTATTCAGGGGTACAGTCCGCGCTGCTTTAACTGCGGTGAAAGGGGCCACCTCCGCTTGAATTGTAGAAAACGACGGGATGAAGGAGAAAATAGACCTGAGGAGAGGGTGGTTAACACCGCCGAACAGCAGCAGGGAAACGAGTAAAGGCCAGGACTATGGGGCGGGTGCTGGCCGGGGTCCAAGAAGCCCCAAGGGTGTTGATCTCACAAGCACATGATGGGAATAGCTTAACCATTAGAGGCGAAGTCAACGGAACACCTTGTAAGCTGACGTTAGACACTGGAGCTTCCCGCACGGTTGTTAGTATCAGGCTGGCGAACCGGTTCCTTGGGGACTATAAAGGTAACCGTGGACATATAGAACTTCTAACAGCCACCGGTCAGCACATATCCGTCCAGGGTGAGAAGAGTGTACGGCTAAAACTAGGTGAAGTAATCTATCTGCATGATGTCATCGTGGCTGATATTGTTGACGATTGCATTCTGGGCCTGGACTTCATGCGAAAACATGGATGTGAAATCGACGTCAAACAGGGCGTGCTGAAATGCGGCTCAGAAGAGCTTTTTATGGAAGGAGCACCAACAGGAAAAGCATACTGCTTGAAGAAGACTGTGGTTCCACCTAGATCAGAAGTCATTGTACCAGTTAGTTTGCCACGGAATTCTGGTCCAAAAGAAAGGTGTGTCCTCATTGAGAAGATTGACAATGATCATCCATGGAAAATTGCGAGAACCCTGGTAAGGTCTGCAAATAAGTCGGCTGTACGCGTACTCAACCCCAGTACCGAGCCACAAATAATAAAAAAGGGGGTGGTAATGGGTTCTTGCAAGGAAGTGGATTGGATGCGCAAATGCCAAGATTTACCCACGGTGACGAGCATGGCACCTGCGAAATTCGACGTGTCATCACTTTTGAAAGACTGTGGTGAGTTGTCTTTAGAAGAGATTAACAAGGCCAAGAAAATGTTAACACAGTACGCCGACATCTTTTCTTCTAGTGATGCTGACATAGGAAGAACTAATTTGGTCCAGCACAAGATTAACACAGGCAATGAGTTACCAATTCGTCAGCGACCACGAAGACTGCCAGTTGCAAGAGAGAAAGAAGTGGATACCATGATTGACGGGATGCTGAAGGATGGTGTCATAGAGCCTTCATCTAGTCCATGGTGCTCCCCAGTGGTCTTAGTAAAAAAGAAGGACGGCAATATGCGGTTTTGTGTAGACTACCGTCGGTTAAACGACATAACAAAGAAGGACAGCTATCCTTTACCGAGGATTGATGATACTCTAGACACGCTTACCGGAATGAAGTGGTTTAGCACGCTAGACTTGAAGAGCGGTTACTGGCAAGTGGAAATTGACTCAAGAGACAAGGAGAAAACTGCTTTTTCTACTGGTAAAGGTCTATGGCAATTTAAGGTTATGCCATTTGGATTGTGCAACGCTCCTGCGACTTTTGAGAGACTGATGGAACTTGTACTTACCGGACTGATTGGGGACGCTTGTCTTGTCTACTTGGATGACATTATCATAGTGGGCCGCACATTCGAAGACCATCTTCGCAATCTTGAACGTGTCTTATCGAAGATCCGGGGGGCTAATCTTAAACTGAGTCCCAAGAAATGTTCACTTTTCAAGAAGCAGGTTAACTTTTTAGGACACATTATTTCAGCAGCTGGCGTACAAACAGACCCCGACAAAGTTGTGGCAGTCAAGGAATGGCCAGTTCCGAGAGACAAGACACAAGTTCGTGCGTTTTTAGGGTTGTGCTCCTATTACCGGCGATTTGTGAAGAATTTTGCAGACATAGCCAAGCCTCTACATAAGCTTACAGAAGAGAAGAGACAGTTTTGCTGGGATGAGAATTGCGACACCGCATTCCAAACGTTAAAAGACCGTCTGTGTAATACACCTATATTGGGTTATCCTGACACTGCAAACGACTTTATAGTGGACACAGACGCGAGTAATACTGGTATTGGCGGTGTGTTGTCACAACGAAAAGGAGAAAAAGAGGTTGTGATAGCTTACTTCAGCAAATCCTTATCTAAACCTGAACGGAATTACTGCGTCACAAGAAGAGAACTGCTAGCCGTAGTCAAATCACTGCAACATTTTAGTAAATATTTGCTCGGGCGGAAATTCCACCTACGAACAGACCATGCTGCCTTGAAGTGGCTACTGCAGTTCAGAAATCCAGAGGGTCAAGTGGCAAGATGGATTGAGTTGCTACAAGAGTTTGACTATGTGATAGAACATCGCAGTGGGAAATCTCACGGTAATGCAGACGCTCTATCAAGAAGACCTTGCGCAGAGAACTGCAAGCACTGCGTCAAACAAGAGGTTAAGGAAGAACTGCCTGTGCGAATAATAAGGACAGACCTCAGCAACGAGTGGCGAGACACGCTACTGGAAGCGCAGGATAGTGACGCAGATCTAAAACCGATCTTTGAGCGGTTAAAAGCTGGTACGGCGAAACCTAAATGGCATGAAGTTGCAGCGTTAAGTTCCACTACGAAGAGCTACTGGGCCCAGTGGGACAGCTTGGTTATACATGATGGAGTACTGTGCCGTAAATGGGAAAACGCAAAAGGCGATCGATGTCATTTGCAAATGGTAGTTCCTAGAGCTAAGATCCCAGAAGTTCTGCAGCTCTACCATAATGGATTATCAGGAGCTCACATGGGGGTCAAAAGAACTCTGCTGAAGATCCGCGAAAGATTTTATTGGATCCACTGCCGAGACGATGTTGAGGAATGGTGTCGTAAATGCACAATTTGCGCGGCTGTGAAGGGTCCTCATACACGAAGTAGAGGAGCATTAAAAATTTACAATGTGGGAGCTCCATGGGAGCGGATTGCTTTGGACGTAGCAGGACCTTTCCCTGCAAGTGACAGCGGGAACAAGTACTTCATGGTGGTCATGGATTACTTCACGAAGTGGCCGGAAGTATTTGCCATTCCCAACCAGGAAGCTTCAACAGTCGCAGATAAATTGGTCCATGAAGTATTCTGCCGGTTTGGAGTACCTTTAGAAATTCACAGCGATCAAGGACGTAATTTTGAATCCCAAGTATTTCAGGAAACATGTCGAGTATTGGGCATTCACAAAACCAGAACGACCTCCTACCACCCGCAATCTGATGGCATGGTGGAACGATTTATTCAAACGTTAGAGAGATACCTGGCAAAAGTTGTAGAAAGCAGGCAAAAAGACTGGGACAAGCACATTCAGCCGTTTCTCCTGTCATATCGTAGTGCGGTTCACGAGAATACGACGGTGACACCAGCTTTCGCTAACTTTGGAAGAGAATTACGACTGCCTGCTGACCTGATAACTGGTATCCCTCCTGACACCCCGCGTAGTGTAACAGACTACGCGGACGATCTGCGCAAGAGATTGAATGACGTATATGAACACGTCCGAGTATCAGGTCAGCAAATGTCCGAGAGGATGAAGACCCGCTATGACCGAAAAATGAACAACAGCGGTTTCGACGAAGGTCACTAGTATGGTTGCACAACCCAGTTCGATGCAAAGGCAAGTCTCCCAAATTACAAGCGAAATGGGACGGACCCTATAGAGTTGTCACCAAAATTAATGATGTTACCTACCGAATCCAGAAAGGCCAGCGATCTGCACCTAAGATAGTTCACGTCGACCGTTTAGCGCGTTATTATGGCTGTAACAATGCTCGGGACGAGCATGTCTTAGGAGGGGGCAGTGTTACATACTAGAATAATCTCTAACCGAACGCGCCGCGCCGCCGATCAATGAATGTGCCGATTGTTCTAGTGCGTTCGAGCCGTGACCAGTCGGGCCGCGTGACGTCACGCGGCGATAAGAGATTGACGAATATAAAAGGCGTGTGTGTGTGTTGGCGGGACACAGTGTTTCTTCGGAAGCGATCGAGTGCGAACAACGAGCGACAAGCGAATATTCGGAGCGATTATTTCGACGCGTATTGTGTGCAGTACAGTGTTTAATTTTAAATAAAGTGCTGAGTCAGTTTCGCGAACAGTCGGCGTTTAATTGTTTGTCCTGAACCCCGTTAGCCCGTAACAATATAATTATAAATAACCCAGTCTGTATTTTTGTTTAAACTCCTCGTAATAATTATTTCTTTGAACTCAAACTCATAGTCCAAAGTTTATTATCGTCCATCAATCTCTGGTGAATTAACGACTTTAATTGTTTTAATATGAATTATATGATTTATTGCATCTGGTTTTATTTTTATAGTAATAAATTCATTTCAAGTGTCCGTTCATGTTAATTTAGTGTCTGTGGGACCGGTTTCTTCTTCTATAGTTTTTTTAAAATTGATTTTTGCTCGTGGACTGCTTATGATTTTTTAGTGTAAGAGGAAAAAGTATTTCCGAGTAATTATTATTTTAGCATAACTCAGTTATAGTGACAATACGTCTAAGCTCTTCATTCATTTTGACAGCCTCCGTGGCGCAGCGGGCGAGTAGCCGGCTGTGAAACGTGAGGTCGCGGGTTCGATTCCCGCATTGAGACAAATGTTTGTGTGGTCCACAGATATTTGTTTCAAGTCTGGGTGTTGTGAGACCGAAAGTCTCTCATAGTTTCTGACACTTACGATACAGGTTATACCTAGTGTGGGGTCAGGACTAGATGCGTGACTGTTGGGTGTATTTATTTATTTATTTATTTATTCTTCATTCTCTTCATAATTTTACAATTACAGTAATTCATACACATTAAGTTCATTCTGTACTCAGTTCATTAATAAATTCGCATTAAATGTTCTATTTCTCTAGTCCACATCTATCTATCGCTTCGGTGCCACAAGATTGACCTAGATTTTTGTATTAAAATAGCTTCAACTACTATAACGTACTACTAAATTTTGGATAGATTTACGACCATCTCCGTTGTCTTCTCAAACTACATTTTTAATTTGTTCATGTGATCTCTTAACATCGTTAGCATAAAATCCAACATTAATTGTTCAGTACACATACGTACGAGGCGCATCGAGTACGTTCCACCCGTGGACACGAAACGTTAGAATGCGACATACAAACACCGTGAACGAGAATAATTGCGGTGAGTTATTATACCGGCACGGGGCATCGGCGTTGTCACGTCGAGTAATTATGCCGCGATTTGTTCTGTTCCTTTAGTACGAGTTTGGATAGTTAGCAGCATTATGGTTTTAGCTTTTTCCATAGATGTGACTTGCAGCGCCACTTGCAGGTACTCTAACTAAACGAAAACTATCATGGTCTTCGAGAAGTGAGAACCGTCAAAACTAACTCCCGCTAGGGGTACATTGAGGTGTGAAAGGCTGGAAGTTGATAGCCGATTTGGATAAAGTTACTTCAAATACCAGTTGGGGATCTAAGTTGATCGTATTGTTCTCGACTCTAGTTTTTTCTGAAAATAAACGAAATCCTGTTGTTATGCTATGTGTTCAAACGAAATCCTGCTTTCAGTCTCAGCATCTAAATGGCTGTATGATTTTTATTTTGTCAGTACAGAATGGTTTAAAGTTCTGTCGCTAAACTAACCATAATTTCAGTCTGTTTCTATAAAATTAGTAAAGAACTGTCAAGCAGGATAATCAGTTCGATGTTATCAAGCAGGACGACGGAAAAATGAATGTTGATGATGTTTTTCTACTCAATATAAAATAATCACTATTCATCCAGGTACTCCAACTAAGTCGAGTGTACACAAGGAGTACAACATATAACTAGATGTTAATGTAGCCTGCATCTTCGCTTCGATGAAAAGAACATTTTCTGAGGGGTTTGCTGTCTGCAAATTTGTCATGGAAGCAAAACACGCTGCGAGCCAAAATAAGCACAGTATAAAATAATGTTTTCACGAGCATTTGCCAAACGCAACCGGAGCCAAAACTGATATAATCTGTATTTATGGGGAAATCCTCAAAATTATTAGTTCGTTCCACTTATTTTACTGTTTTCCACCTTTTATGGTTCTTGTTTCCTTTTATGTTGTTTTAATTTGCTAATAATAATTTTCATATATCATTTCGACAGTAGCATCGAAAGTCTGGTTGGCCTTAACACGCATTTCATCTGCGAGCCTGTTATCATCCTTAAATGGGCTTTTGAACATATAAAAATGGTCATACATCTGTTAAGTGACAGTGAGTCATAGCCATTGATATTAATAATGCAATAATAAAAAGTGTACTTATTTTAACTTGGGCTTTCTTGATTTATTTAACAAATACTCAGTTCTACTTCGTTAACAAACTATGGTATCTCAAAGTTCTAAGAACTGATAATTTGCTCCAGTAGCTGGAACATAAGAAATTCCAATTACTAGTCAAAATCATAGCGATCGCGTACAATGTCCAATTAACGTTGAACTTTGGACCCCAGATTACGAGAGCAGATTTGATTTGTGCCACATTGACAAAACGCCAGTTGATCCACATATTTATGCTAATTGCTTATACAGCCACTTGTATAAGTGCATCAGATTCGATAGCCTCGATTTATGTCGTATTGCTAATGGATACTTACACGGATTCAATTATATGTTTTACCATTGCTAAGTAATGGGTGTCTATGTAACAATGTGATACCGAGAATAGTGAATGACATGTATTGGTGAACGGTCCTGTTTAATTCGTAGGTCGAGCAATTTTTTTGCCGTTTTCAATTCAGGGCATATAATTTACTTGCATGGTTGTATATGAATGTCATTCATAAGTACGAGCGCATTTTAACCGACTTTTGTAAATGAGGAGTTTTTCATTACGTTGAGTATTTTTTATGTTTGCGTTTCCGTCGAATGTTCCGGTAAAAATGTTTTGAATGAAGTTATTTTTATATAATTTTAATAAAATTGACGACTAAGTGTCAATACAAAACGACGAAAATTACGAATCTGATAAACATAACCAACTTGATACCATTCTATAAATTCAATTTAAGTTTGCTGATGGTTTTGGGCTCCGATCCAAAATGGTTGAAGTTTTGTTAAGTGCACTTTGAACGAACTTTTGGTGTTCTTGTTACGACTTTGATACTGAATATGCGAGTATAGTAGTTTTATATCTCTGGAAGTTTACCTAATTAACTCTGAATACATGTGTACTTACTTCCCACAAAATGTTATTCATCATCATCATCATCGTCATCATCAGCCATAGGACGTCCACTGCTGAACATAGGCCTCCCCCAAAGATTTCCAGATCGACCTGTTGGAAGCAGCCTGCATCCAGCGAGTTCCTGCGACCTTTATTAGGTCGCATGTTAAAATGCATTAAAATGTTATTACTAAACTAATTTTGGACTGTTCTGGTATTGACTGCTATACAAATATTCGTTATCTTTTTGAGAAGATTTTGGGGGAACTTTAGCAGGATCCGTCCAGTGACAGTCAACAGGTAACTTCGTCAGACCTGGGATTTGAACCTGACTCACGATAACGATACACCAAGAAAAGCCCAGGAATCATCATGACACGGAAATATTGTACTTTAAATTTTTATCTCTGTATCTAAAGGTGCGTGTTTGATCGTGTTGCAGTTTATTGATACTGTGGTTCCTATTGAATACTATTATACGTTACTTTGTATTCATAATTTGTTTCGTCTCCTGTGAGAATAACTTTCTAACAGCTTCACGACTCGCCGGAGGTAGCAACGTCTTTGTAAACGTTGCAATATTGTAGTTTATTATCCGCATTCAGAGCACATTAAGCAGAGAGCGAGTCGAAGTGGCAGCGAGCGCGTGATGCCGCCGCCGTGATTAGTAATGCATGATGCTCTGCTCGTGTCGATCTCTCCATTGTCCATCGCCGCACCACCGCCATCATCTATAACAATCTTTTGTGCTACTCGTCATTCTTCATGCAAGCGTGCTTTTTGTCGAGTTTTTCTTATCCCTCCGCTGCGTCTCACTGCGCGGGGCATTAACTAATGTCCCTTGTCTGTCAGATGGTATCGGGCCCTCGTTAGTGGCATTGTTACACCCACGAGCGGGCTCGCCGCGCTGCCCTCTAATGCACAGCCCCGACGGCATTACCTATGAGCTGTCCGATCAAGCGTTTACTTTGAAACCATCTCGAGTTGTGATTTATAAATAAGTGCTCGCGTTGGTAAATGTTGGAGAGATGTAGGCGGTTTCGCGACGTTACCAAGGTTTCCTCGTGAATCATCGCAGTGTCAAACGTCAATCGTGCGTGGGCGTGTGACAGCACATGGATGGCCGAGGGCGTGTGAATAGTCGCAAGCCGCGGGAAGACTACCACGCAGGGCACCGGTCTCACGCGTTCCAGATTACATCAAATCACGCGTTCCAACTTTTTCTAATCATTGATCTTTACGTGCCTAATGGAATATATCCCGACGACGCGACGCGACGGGGCCTGCGTCTTCTCGTTACGAGCGAGCGATCGCTCTCACTCTTTTGATACGGACGCGAAATCGTTGTCATTGTTGCAGCGTGCGCTCTCGTGAGCACATTACCTAATGCGCCGCCACAATGGGCCGGCGGGCCGCGCTCGGTCTGAACGCTTCCGTGGGTATCGGTTCCGCTCTCGTGAATTGGGTAAGTGGTGCATTTGACGAAACTTCACTTTTTCACCGTCCCACTTTGGTACGATGGATGTAGTTTACCCAATCGGCCGTCATTTGTTTGTAGTTCGATTATCATCGCATTTAGCTATAGAAGTTGATTTGCACGGAGCGGTAGACTGGTGAACCAGCGTCTCTACATTGCGCTAGAGAGAGAGCCCCCGATTAGTCACGAGGATCCGCGCAATCTTTTCGCACGACAATCGGGTGCGAGTCGATGCAACTGGAGCGACTAATGTCCAAACGGACCGGTTTTCAGATTAATCGTAATACCTGTTGCCCGCGCCCGTCCTGCTTGTAGCGTCTCTTTTCTACTTCATTTTAGATTAACCTTCGGAATGTAACATTTGTGACAATTTTACTGCCTTACCACAGGTTTTGTTTTTGTCACGGTGTGTGGCCGCTCGTATTTTTGCATTGACCATAATTAAGCAGTGATTACGAGCGGTGCACGCTATGTGGGTCGGTCTAACTCGCCGCTACACTTTCGTTGGCAATATGCAAATCAGAGCGTGAGGCTCGCGGCGTACGCCTACGCTGTCTGCAAAATTATTTAGAAACGACTCAACATCGGTCGCGGCGTGCTTCCAGCCTGCCGCACCCGCCTCATTATCCTTCGTCATTACAACCATTACCGTCCGGTAATTGTCGCGCCACAACGCAGGTTGCCGTCACGGACGTAAAGAAAAAGAAGGACACCCTGTCGCCTATAGTTAAATAGACGCCACAGAGAAGCCACTCGCACAAACGCGTATTTGAGTGGTAGAGCCACGCTGTAAACAGTAACGTCTACAGCACGAATGGGCCGGCTCGACCGGGTTGATACCACTGTCTCACAGATAACCGACGTAAAGTGGCAGCTTGCTATCGCGTTTCGTTCGGTGAGTGAGATTTTCGGTGGCCTATTACCCCCCTTCCTTTCCCAATCCCTTTTCTTCCATTTCCTCCTCTTAGGTTGGCAACGCACCCATGATTATTTTTGTGTGTTTGAGCGTTTTGTCTATGGGCGGTGGAGATCACTTACCATCAGGTGACCCATCTGCTTGTTTGCCAGTCTCTGCTATAAAAAAAAGCGCCTGTACAAAAGTGGCCTACGCACACACACACGCCGTTACGTGTCGATAGATCGAATAGGCCGAAAACCCTTTTTTTTTTTGTTTGTTTACGCGGGGAAAACGATTTATCGCTACCAGCCCACTCCGGGGCACTTTCAATGTTTCTAGCGCTCCGTCCATCTTTTTTATATGTCCGTGGTTGCCATCTCAATTCGAACAATTTCCTTCTGTATGAGGCGTGTCCTGCATCTTCGCGTATGTGTGCCATCGTCGTAACTCGCTACACAAGTCTCAACTCGCTCTAACACACTAGTTACTAGTGTGTGGGAAACGGGCGTTTGGTTTTTTTTTTAATTATCAGGTGTGTGTGTGTGTGTGTGTGAGGTATGTTATTATTGCGGAGTGCGGTATGACGCGCAGCCGCAGCAAAAGTAAGGCACCTAGCTGTCTGCGTCCAATTTCTTTGTTAATTATGTTCCATCGGATGGCTGGTTGCTGACACATGTGGGCAGCAACGGTCGTCTTGAAAGTACGTGATGCCTCATGCCCGACTCTCCGAAAGTCTATGAAATAAATAATAATTAACTAAGTTTATTTATGTTGTTCATGAGAGTAATACCATGTAGGGTCGTTCATATTTAGATGACTCGGTGGCGCGCACGGTACGACTAACGTTCTGAAGTCTCGGGTTCGATCCCGGGTCGGGCAAAGTGATAGATATTCTTAATAAAATTAAAATAATGTTTTACGTTTACGCTATTTTTAACCGTATTTAATAACATTTCTATTTTTTCTATGAGATATGTCATATGACTAATTACACGCACATTAAGCTTCTTGGGTTGAAATGTCAAGTGAGGCCCGCCTTAACTATATTTTGTCACCTTGTGGCCCCTGCCTGTCAAAAGGTTGCCGACTGTTGCGTTAGACCAACGTGGCGCCTCGTATGTAGGCGACGATGTGTCGGGCGCGCCGCATCGCACCGCACCGCGGCTGGATCATTCCGATGCACATCTGTTGCAGCTCGCGGGTCGATGACCCATTACTGGAATCGCAACGCGGTTTGTTTTGTTTGCGCCACTATTTCTGGAATAGACCTTTTGCTGAATAACTCACGTCGGGAGACGGGACCGACTGTTAGTGCACACGTTTTAATATACGGATCTTGTTATTAGCTTGTTTGAATTCGGATTTTAAGCTTAGACCCGTATTACAGAATTAGGTACATAAACATAAGCTCACGCCTGTAGGCAAAGGCGAACTAGAACACCCACATTTCGCCTAGGTTAGTTCCGTCTTACATGTGATAGGGGGCGAGCCTATCGCCGTATCCGACACAAATTCCAGACTGCGGGATGATATGGAAATATCCAATATCACTTTGCCGACCTGGGGTTCGAACCCGAGACTTTAGGACTGTAGTCGTACTGAAATACAACCACGCCACCGAGGCAGTCAGAATTACGTACTTAGGCATTAATTTTGTTTTGAAACTAAAAATGTATGTAAAAACTTTACCCTCCTTCCGAAGCTTTCTGGTAAAAGGCAGCGACCAATCTACAATTATGCCTGCCTTGATGTAATAAGGACCTAATCGTTAAGATAATAAGATTTTAGTCATTCAGCTAGCAAAGTGGAAGTGTGGCGAGGTTGTTGCATAAGTATACAGTCCCTTGAATTTTATCATACAAAAGTGTGATATGGAATCTTCATCAGACTTTCGATTCGCTATCTGTTAACATCAAAAGGAAAAAGGAAGAGAAGATGAAGGGATATCCCTTTCCAACAAAGATACGGATGCGGTGCTAACTGGATGAAACAAGCTCGCGAAAGAGAAGTGTGGAGGAAACTAGGGGAGGCCTACGCCACAGAGGCGACTACTGCCAATACCTAAATAAATATTATCAACAGCTAATATCACATTGTACATATTCCGTAATAGATATAATAAAGGTTGTTTTTTATAGCAGAGATTGGCAAACGAGCTGATGGGTCACCTTATGGTAAGGGATCTCCACCGCCCATAGACACCCAAGACAAAAAAAATCATGGGTGCGTTGCCGACCTAAAAGGAGGGAATGGAAGGGGAGGGAAGGGGATTGGGAAAGGGAGTGGGGAAATGAGCCACCGGAAATCTCACTCACCGAACGAAACGCGACAGCAAGCTGCCACTTTAAGTCGGTTTTCTGTGAGACAGTGGTATCTAACCGGTCGAGCCGGCCCATTCGTGCTATAGACGTTACTGTCTACAGCGTGGCTCTACCACCTGGATTTATTTTATTTATTTATCTGTTAACATCGGTCGTGCCGCGAGTTTTAAGAGCAGCGAAGTACACGCAGATCGTTGCCAACGTTGCATTGCAATCGCGACCTACTGACGGCCTAATTAACAATTCCTCGTGAATAAATATGGTCGATGTGGCCCAGTTCGTCTGTAGAGTCGTCTGCCGCGAGACCTCGATGTGGAACGCTTATGTATGATATAGAGGGCTTAGTTTTAGGTTTAGTTAGGTGCAGTGTACTTACGGTTCTCTCGAGGGGCTTGCGGCATGACTTGATGGTTGGTTGAGACGGATATGGGGGTATCCCTGTATCTGCATCGGACATCCGCCTGTCTTGTCGCAAGCCCCTCGATTTGCTTCTTCCCTCTTCGGATTCGGAGTGTGAAGAAGCATAAATAGGCCGGCATGATTCTGACGACCACTGATAAACCCATTGTTTGTCAGTGGTCGTTATTTTTTTTGGACTACACTACGCTTACCATCAGGTACAGTGTAGTCACTTTGCCGTGCATGAATAAAAAGAGGCCGCTTCCAACATGTCGATCTGGAAATCTTTGGAGAAGGCCTATGTTCAGCATGATGATGATGATGAAATATGCATATCAATTAGGTTTAGATCTCTATTAAGTAGAGATTTCAAAACTAAACTGAGTCTGGCTAGCTCATGAAAGGATTTAATAGTGGAATAGCAAAAGAGTTCGCCATAATCGAAAACGATTAAGAGGACATTACATTAGATTATATATGCCCCCACCGCGAGAGTAATATCACTTTTTAACCATATGCTAGCTCAACACTACTGTTGGCCTATCTGAGCTTTGCCTTGTAACGAATTGGATTTGTCTGTAAGTTACTTGTGTAAATGAATAAATAAATAAATTAGTCAAAGAATTTTAACGCCAAAGAAACCTAAGAATTTTAATTGAGTTATTAATCTAAGCTATTAGGAATGGTTTTCCGTGAGTCTATTATTCGAAAACTGACGTACTCCGTATATTATAATAATAATAATAAATACACCCAACAGTCACACACCTAGTCCTGACCCCACACTAGGTATAACCTGTATCGTGAGTGTCAGAAACTATGAGAGACTTTCGGTCACACAACACCCAGACTTGAATCAAACATCTGTGGGCCACACAAGTATTTGTCTCAATACGGGAATCGAACCGCGGCCTCTCGCTTCACAGCTGGCTACTCGCCCACTGCGCCACGGAGGCTGTCATGAATGTGGTTTACCATTCGCATAGACTCGTTGAATTTGACTACTTGGTGTCAATAAAATAAATGCTATTGTTGATCCAGAGTTGATCAAGAGGTTTATTTAGAAAAAAACATCTTTATTAGTCACGTTGGCATGTAAAAAGCACATAACAAGTCATTCATGAATAACATGGATCAAATAATGTTCTCCGAAAAGGGCAAGTGAGGAGTACCCTCAACCGGCGGAAATGTATGAAAAGATGCACGAGTGTGGAAGAGGCAAAAGAGGTGTGTCATGATCGTAACTTGTGGCGCTCAATAGTCTCTGCATACCCCCATGGGATGCAGGCGTGAGTGTGTATGTATGTATGTAACAAGTTAAAACAATCGGCGTTTAAATTTAAATATTAATTATGTTATAATGCTATCGATTTTGAGACAAGCAGGCAGTGGCGTGCAGTGCCTATAGGCAAAGAGACACCGTCTATACTGACAATACTGCTATTTACATAGATATTGACCAAAAATTCACGATCGAAATAATTTTTCAAAATAGCAGCGTCCGGCTTATATTCAAGGCTTATGACAAAGCAAATATATATGGCAAGTGTGAATGGTAGAGGAGTTGGAAGGGGAAGACCTCATCGAACATTCTCTGACCAAGTCAGAGATTTACTCGAGAAAGGTCAAGTTAAAAGTACCCTAAACCGACGTGCATGCATGAAGAATGTAATGAGACTGAATGAGGCGAAAGAGGTGTGTAAGGATCGTAGCAAATGGAAATCCGTTGTCTCTGCCTACCCCTATGGGAAAAAGGCGTGAGTCTATGTATGTATGTATGTTATATTCAAGATTATGTCAGGGATGATGATGACTGTAATAGTGATATGAGCGCTGAATAAAATCATTTTGCAAGATTTTTGTCTACCTTGATCCTAATGTCTGTGCACGTCACTGCAAGCAGGTAGGTATGGACACAATGGATGGGTGTGAGGGCGGGATAATCTCGAACAGAATTATCGTTTCGATGTTCGATATATACATGACAACTCCGTATTTCGTTATTAAGTCTCATTAAACTCACATACGAGACATTACCCATTTCTTTTACAACCAAAAGGAGGTCGCTTTCCAAATTACCAACGCGTGTTGCAAACTGAATCATTATAATTACGTTACGTACGTGTGATCCATTACTGGTTACTGTAATATGCATTGATTGGGTTACACAAAGACGATTGCGTTGCGTTTAAAAAGTCGTAGACCCTGTGTACCTAGTGAAGCTCTATAATAGTGTATCAGTATGGATGTGGATTTGATGAATAAAAATTGTTTAATTAGTATTTTTTTGGAAATTATTAATTATTTTTTGTGAGCGGTAGAGCCACGAACCCACGAACGGGCCGGCTCGACCGGTTTGATACCACTGTCTCACAGAAAACCGCAGTAAAGTGGCGGCGAGTGAGATTTTTTTATCTACATATGTTACGCGATATTTCCGCCAAACGTGGACCGACATTCAAAATACTTTTTGTGGTCGATAGAGCTTATTTCAAGCGTGGTCCCATATATTTGATCACGATCGGATTTGAAGTCGGTCCGTTAAGTTTTTAAACTTGTGATTATTTACAACTGAAGGAGGTTTACTCACCATATGACCTACTTGCTTATGTACAAGCCTTTTGCTGTTAAATAAAGCCACAATCTGATTGGTACTCCACGGCAATGGTAATTTCAGATTATTCGCTTATTTCACCTGCATGCAGTTCATACGTGAGTAATCATTGTGAATCAGAGGTGTTGACAAATCAACCCGTAAGGCAGAATCTTTGTTGCGTTCCAATACCTGTGAACAGTTTTTACGACTTCAGTTTTTGTTCTCTTTGTGTAGCGGATCTTTTGTGTGAGCGTTGGATTTGATTGTAGTTTCTTAACGCACCTTGTTTAGAAGGCAGATAGGCTCATGACGAAACGTTAGACATCAATCAAAATCAATCTTGTGTGACTGATATTCGGAACAATGAAGGACGTTGCAGTGTAAATTCTTGTATGTCTGCCTCTATTATACAGCTAAGACAAGACTGAGTTTTGCTGTAACGTAACTTTATGGTTCTTCAATTAAAGAAGCGTATGTGTTCCCTATGGAAGGCCTAAAAAGCATGGGCTGGACGTTTTGGAGGATCCTCAGGACCGGGCGAAGTGGATGCGTTAAGTTCGAAGGCGGACCCTGCCATTAGGCCGAGATAGCGCCAGGCAGAAAGAATTGAAGTAAATTTGAGGTTTGGAACTACATATGAGAGCCTCTCACTATGAAGGATGCTTTAGACCTAGTGGAAGCATTTAAGGAGGTAGGCGGACTATGGCATTCGGTCGTGGTATCGCCAAGTAGATAAAAGATTGAAGGATTTTTGGATTCTAATGACTAAGGTTGAGATCTATAGAGCGAACTTCGACTAAGTATAAGTCGAAGAAACGAACTCGGTGAGGATTTGGAATTTTTAAATCGAACTTTGACTTAGTCCGAGTCATTTTTTACAAGAAATTTTTTGCTTAGGCTGCCTGTCAGTCTGTTTTTCTTATAAAAATTACTCGGACTAAGTCTAAGATCGATTTATATATACTCAATCCTTACTGAGTTCGTTTCTTTGACTCAGACTTAGTCGCAGTTCGCTCTATAGATCTCAGCCTAAGAGGTGCATAATCTTAAGCCTCCAGTCCAGTTATTGATGTGCTTATTCTATCTACAAACTTTCACATACGTATTTTTAGTCGACATTTCACAGTTACACATTAGCATTTATGTATTCACTAACAGTGTGCTGTACATCGTGCATACGTTTTTTCAGCGCGGGGTGCTCTTAGTGGATTCACGACTGGCTGTTACTGAGAAACCTAGATGGCAAAGCGGCTGGAAAGTTCTAGATACATAATGGGCCTTACTTATAAAAACAGTGTAACTGAGCAAATGGTAAAGAATAGGCTGTCCCTTTTATATTCAAACAATGAAACGATGGGGGTCACTCAGTGTATCTTGTATGTTACTTTGTCCTATATCCAATAAAATCTATTGTTATCATGGTTTAGCTGCTCTAATTTAAGGTCTTTCTGTATCTGGTGCTGTACTGTATTAGTAACTGACTGTAAATTGGTGTTATAAAGAGCAACGTCAGAGTTTCTTGCCCGTTCTTCTCTGGCGAAACAGCCTTCCGAACAGGCGGTAGAGTTAAAATTTGACGGAATCTAAATAATGTTTGAACATTTTATGGATTCAATAAATATTTGATTTGATTTGAATGTGACACAAGGAAAAATTGTCAGACTATTCTTAGCCATTTGCTCAGCTAAACTATTTTTATATAAGTAAGGCCCAATATGTCCGACACCATATGTATTGGTCAATGGAAAGCATAAACTTTTTTTTAATTTATAGAGCACAAGTATTGCCCCGGTGACATAGGTGTATTTCGATACGACTACCGTCCTGAAGTCTATGGTTTGATCCTCGGGTCAAGTGATATTGGGTTTTATAATTCAATATCAATCCGGAGTCTGGAATTAGTGACCGATATGGTGATAGGCTCGCCCCTATTGCGTCTGGGACGGAATTAAGTTCAGCGAAATGTAGGTGTCCTAGTTCGTTAGTCTGTTTGTTTCCTAACCTGTATCATCCCACTGTCGGGCAAAGGTCTCCCCCTCCTTTCATTTCCATTACCAGGCAGAATATATCCAGATCGTCCCGTCATTTTTACCATCCATTTTTATACCGAGATAAATTTGAAATTATTTTTCATGTAATTGCGATATTCAAATAATACTTCCTCACACGATTGAAATATAAAACTCTCGTAACACACAATCATACGTAATTAAATTATCTTTTTTCGCCATTCCCATAATTTGCAATTCACTCCGCCCACCTATTCGAACTCCGAGTATTCATAATTAACGGAATCTCATATGGATATGTTGGGACCACCTCAATGTATAATTTTCTATTACCCGCACCAATTGCGCTACATATTAACGGCTCATGTATATTGTGAGTCATCTGTGGCCGGATTATGTATGTCTATGGTACAAAACGCGCGCGTAACGCAACTCATCACGTTAAATATTACCATGAGTTGTTTTGACATTTCACGCTAGCGACTACGTAAAATATTTGTATGGCAAACACTCACGCCTCTAGCAAATACGTCGGATTTTTTTATACTAATTATTTAACGTAGTCGCTAGCGACACATGGTAAAAAAACCCATGGTCGAGCTACTAATATACGGTCTAGAGAAAACGATCACAATTCTCGTTTTCGATAAGTGTCAAAACTCAAAAATATTCGTACTTGCCGGGTACATTACCTAGCGACCTCATAGACATAGCGACCTCGATTGGAATTTAATTGTCAAAATTATACATTCACAGACGTCTGAATTCCAAATAATTTGTTCAATACTCATTAGTTATTACATTTTCATTAAAAAAATAAAATATATTTAAAAATATAAAATTATTCGCCTTGGTTACCACCTCAGAGTGAAGAACCGCCTCATGATGCCGATGACAATATTTGTTACGGTTTATCAGTGGCAAGACATACGCGTGATAAACGTTCCATACGGAATCGAACCGCTATCCGCTGTTGATGCGGGGTCGGTGGGACCGCGCAACCCGTAATCACGCGAATGATTTACGAGATGATTGTACATAGAATATGATTACAGTGATTTGTGATGCGCGGTTACCGAAATGAAGAGCTAAGTTTGCCGAGTGTTAAGTGGTCGCATTGTCTCGATTCTTGTATGCTTTTGCGGTTTTGTAACTTGCGGAAGGAGATTTGATTGTCGTTTGGAGTTAGGTCCGTCGTCAGAAACTGTTCGGGAGGGGGTGAAAGAGCGGAGGAGGGGGGTAGGAAGTACATAATATACTTGCAAGGTACAATTAGAATTTCATGTTTTTGTCGGGTACACGCACCAACTGAACGAAGGCGAAAGAACGTTCGCGAAGGGCCATCGGCGATGGAGACCAAACGTTCCCGAACATTCGCGAATCTTCGCTGTTGTGTTGTAACACTTCGTGAACGTTCTTTCGCCTTCGTTCGGTTGGTTTGTACCCGGCATTAAAATTTCGAGTGGATTTGCAAACTAATGCCTTATAATTCCTGGTCAATAGTAATAAACTGAGCTTTGAGAGCTTATTAAGAAATGTTGGGGAATATAATTATCTCTAGAATATAAATATGTTAAGTGTATTTTCATTGTGAACTATCGCTTGCTATAACGGTGAAGGAAAACACCGTGAGGAAACCTGCATACCCGAAAATTTCTTCCCAGGAATTTCGAAGGTAGGTATGTGAAGTCTACCAACCCGCATTAGGCCAGCATGGTAGACTATGGCCTAACCCCTCTCATTAGTAGAGGAAGCCCGTGCCCAGCAGTGGGACAGTAATATTACAGTGCTAATATTATTATATAACTATCTCGATTGCCATTAACTCTCTACGTGGAGTATAAACTCAGAAGCTAATGAGTAGAGAGCGGGCGGCAAAGTCGAAAGTTACGAGCCCGACCTTTGACCGTCACGTCTGTGTTTTCAACCACGGACGTAAAAAACGATGGACGGAGCGCTAGGGACAATGAAAGTGAAGCAGGGTTTTCGGCCCATTCGATCTATCGACACGTAATGGCGTGTGTGTGCGTAGGGCACTTTTGTACAGGCGCGTTTGTGTGCGTAGTTTTTCTGTGGCATCCGTTTAACTATAGGCGAGATGGTGTCCTTCTTTTTCTTTACGTCCGTGTTTTCAACTTTATTCTTCTTATTCGGGCATTAAATAAATGTTGCTTTAATAAAGTTTAATTGGAGTCGTATATTTTTGTTATTCGTGTATTAAGACTGAGTGCTTACTTAGAAATTGAGAATAATGACGACTCATTTTCATATTGCGGGTTAGTTAAGTATGTCATAATGTGCCAAGATATTCATTTTAATTTAATAATAATAATAATACCCAACAATCACATACATAGTCTTAACCCCACACTAAGATCGAGTCTTGTGTCGTGACTTTCGGTCTCACAACACCCAGACCCGAAACAAATATCTGTAGGCCATACAAACATTTGTTTCGGTGCGGGGATCGAACCCGCGGCCTCTCGCTTCACAGCGGCTACTCGCCCGCTGCGCAACGGAGGCTATCAATTTAATTTATTTGTTAAATTTATTCTCAAAGGTTGTATTTTAATGTTTTTCAGTGGTAAATATTGCATGTAGTCTATACTGTAATGTTGGTTTCAGTGTGGTGACACTTCAGTATCTTACTATCTGCTCTTATCCCACCTTAATTTGTGGTCGGCGCAACACACTTTTTCAAGAATGTTGCAGAAAGGATTTGGCTAAATTTTTACGACTGGCTGCCTGCCTGATGTCAATCCCTTGTGGGGGATCCGGTCCCGGGCAAATTATATAAGATAATTCGCGTTGCCCGACTTGGGAATCGAATCCACAACCTCATATAAGCTGCCACTAGAGCAAGAAGGCGACTAGTGTCATTTCAATATAATATAACAAAAACAAACATATAACTTGAAATCATTCAACGTAAATCACACTGCGTGCTAAGCTAAACAAAGCTAACATTCCGAGTAGCTTTGGGTGAGCTTTGCTATTACCGATGGGTAGTGGTGCTGCTAGTTCGTGGTGTACTAAGTATATAAGACGCCACAGCTACGTAAGCTATGTTATAATCGTTTAGCTTAGCTCGCAATGTGGTCTGTGCTTTACATTATATAAATCAATACCGCTATACAATGTAATAAATAAATAAATTCGTGTGAGAAATAAATTAATTTTGGTAAAAGATATATTGACGGAAAATAAAATAAGGATACCTATTTATGACAAAAACTGCTTATTTTTTTCATCATTAATTTATACTTTAATCACTTTCACACTTAAATCCTATAAATTATATCCTTTTTCGCATATCAAATGTGTAATTTTATAGCCTTATAAAACCTAGTCGAGAGCATTAGCTTCGGCGCGATCAAATGTCAAAACAAAATCTAGACTCCCGTTAAATGATTTATAAGGCGAGATTACGCAAAATCTTAATTAAGAGATTAGAGGTTGCCAATAAAAATAATTAAAAAGACGTGATAAAATTGTTTTATGGCATATTTTATTTGGTTTTTATCTATTACGTTTTTGGAATGATTTCCCGTAACTTCGATAACAAAAAAGTTAGGTATACATAGGTACTTTTATTATGAATTTGCTCGTAGTTCTTTTTAATCGCCTCCTTGGTCTAGTGGCAGCATGTATGGGCTGTAGACCGGGAGGTCCTGGGTTCGATTCCCAGGTCGGGCGAAGTAAATTTTCTAATTTAATTTGCCCGGGACTGGATCCCTCATAGGGGGCTGACATCAGGCAGGCTTCTGGTCGTAAAAACTAAGCCAAATCCTCTTTGCAACATGCTTGAAAAAGTGTGTTGCGCCGACCCCACATTAAAGTGGGATAAGGGCAGGTAGAAAGAAGCTCGCAGTTCTTTTTAACGTGCACGTGTTCAATAGTTTAATATACAAAACGCACATTAATTCTCGCTATTATTAGTTTTTTTTTTTATAGCAGAGATTGGCAAACGAACAGATGGGTCACCTGATGGTAAGTGATCTCCACCACCCATAGACACCCATAACACACAAAGAATCATGGGTGCGTTGCCAACCTAAAAGGAGAGAAGGGAAGGGGATTGGGAAAGGAAGGGAGTGGGGAAATGGGCCACCGGAAATCTCACTCATCGAACGAAACGCGACAGCAAGCTGCCACTTTACGTCAGTTTTCTGTGAGACTGTGGTATCTAACCGGTCGAGCCGGCCCATTCGTGCTATAGACGTTACTGTCTACAGCGTGGCTCTACCACTTGAAGTATTTTTTTATTGTTACTATCTACTATACGTAAGATCGCATTGTCGCAATGGACGAGGTACGATGGGGTTGGCGTACCCTTGTGGATTAAAATCCCTTTTAAAATAAAGAGAAATAATCACAAGTTTAAAAACTTAACGGACCGACTTCAAATCCGACCGTGACCAAATTGATATGGGACCGCCCTTGAAAGAAGCTCTATCGAACACAAAGAACACAAGAATTTTGAAGATCGGTCCACATTCGGCGGAGATACGGCGAAATATACATAAAAAAAATACAGACAAATTGAGGACCTTCTCCATTTTGGAAGTCGGTCGAAAAAAAACAGTGAAAGATCTTTTAAAATGAGTTTAGTAGTTCCAGAGATTAGCACGGTCACATAAACAAACTTTTCAGCTTTACAAGCTGTAAGTTAGAAAGAGATAATGAAAAAGCAACTGAGTCCACAGTTAGAACTTCGTTTAAACGTCCTTAACTACCACTATATAAGGTAAAATTATAATTTAGCCGGAATCGTTGCGATCGATCAGTATAAAAAACAAATCTGCATTATCTGTGACGACAAGCTAACCACTCATACAGTTTCGCTATTAAAATCTCTTTATGTAATTACATACCATACCATCATTGCGGACATCTTAATTTTTTGTCCAAACAAATCGTTTAGTTAGAACGTCGAGTTTTTTTGCCAGCCGACAAAAACATGCACACTGCACTGGGCGCTCTCGGATAAAAATTTAATCATAAGCTTTCAGGCCGGCTTTCAAACCGAATTGCCAGCCATTTTACATGTTTAATGCGGTTTCTTTTTTTGCTAGGAAATGGCTAATTGTTTTTTGCCAGTCACGAACTCTACATGGGCACTGGGCAGGCCAATCGATATCGGGTCATGTGCCTTTGCAGTCTGTACGATCGGAGTTCACATGTTATTTTATAATTAACATAAACATAAGCTCACGTCTGTATCTCCGTAGGGAAAGGCAGAGGCGCACTAGCGAACTAGAACACCCACATTTCGCCGAGATTAATTCCGTCCCAGATGTGATAGGGGGCGAGCCTATCGCCATATCGGTCCTGAGGTCTCGATTCCCGGGTCGGGCAAAGTGATATTGGATTTTTCCATATTAGCCCGGAGTCTGAAATTTGTGCCCGATATGGTGATATGCTTACCTCCTATCACATCTGGGACGTAACTAAGCTCGGCGAAATGTGGGTGTTCTAATTCGCTAGTGCACACCTGCCGACCCCTTCGGGGATACAGGCGAAAACTATGGTATGTTAAGGATATGGTAGGAGTTAGCTACCGTTAATAAATTCAACCAAAAGGAACGTTATTTAAGACAATTATATTGTAGCTAAAAACTTATCAGATTATTTACATTGGTCATTATAGCTAATAAAAAATAACGGAACATAATGTAATTTAATTAAGATTCTGCTCGACGAAACACACAAATATATAATTTACAACTTAAATGCTTCGTTTTCTGAACAGATTGGTGTTTTTTATCGTCCCTCACGTCGCGTCGCGTCGTAGGCGATCAGCAAGTCGATTCTCTAAGGTTTCATTTGTGAAAACAACGTTGCGGCATCGTTGCGGAAACGGTGTTTTCATTTTTGTATTCAGCAAGGTACAAAGCGCACGCACGAGTGCTATGCGTGATGACGGCGCTTATGCGAATTAGCTCTCTCGAAAATGGTATTCTCTAAAACCCAACAACGTTGAACGCTCCGTCGATCTCAGCGATGTGCGCTGCGGGAGCTTGTCATCCATCGTTACGTTGTGGCGTTTCTTACAGAATCGACCTGAAGTGTCATTCAGTTAGTAGAGGACAAACAACAAGCTAACAGCTCAATTTAAGTCGCACCATGTCCACTCTTTTATAACGTTTTACGTAAATCTTAATATTTGAGTCAATGTTGCAAATGCTTTCAGCACTTACTAGATCAAAATTCACATAAACAATCGTGCTTCCAAGTTTGTAATGAAATATATTGTTGGTACAATAGCAATATTAAGAATCATCATCATCATCAGAAACGCTCCGTTCCCTTTTGATTGCTCTTTTCATTTCTGTTGACTTAATTTGAGAAGTGGACGTCTCAGTGTTGGATGGACGAACTGTTTCGTTAGAATTAGCTAACTTTAATTCCACGTTGTTCACTGTTTGAAACAGTTGTGCTTTCACTCTCAGTTGATCCTGTATGGGAAACGTTTTGACAGTCTTAGCCATCGTTAAGAAGAAATCAGTGATTGGATCAAAATTTAAATTATTATGCATTTGATAAGTTGAAGTGTTCTCTTGGAAACTTTGATTCGTCACATACATTTGTTCTCTGTTTGCGTTAGTGCTACTCTGTATATCACAATCTGGAGAATAAACTGGCGTGTAAGTTATGGTCACTGGAGAAGGTGAAGAAGGTCTGTCTGAATGTCTGACATTGCTTTGCATAGATGAGATTATACTGTCGTCTTCCGTATCACTGCCGGATCTCGTCGGTCGTCGATAATCTTCTTCAGCTATAAACGGTAGTAGGAAACTCAACTCCTTGTAAAACTTCGGAGCTTTGATTTTGCAGGCCGCTTTCCCGGTCTTTATCCTTCTTAGATTTAACGCTTTTCGAAAATTATCCCTTATTCTAGTCCAACGTTCTTTACAAATGTAACCTGTAAAGATGTCTTATATTATAATTTGTACAAATTGCTGAAACACATTAGCTTCAATCTTTAAAGACGATATTTTTATGAATCAAAGAAATGGTTTGTCGAAATGGCTTCACTGTGCATACATAACTTCGTGCACTCTAAATGCTAAGAAGAAATAAACGTGCCTGTCACCAATATAAAATCATTTGTGCGCCTTTTTAAATCTATAAAGTAACATGCAAAATATATCGCGTGAACGCGGTCTAGCTATATATTTTTTTTTTTTTTTATAGCAGATACTGGCAAACGAACAGATGGGTCACCATGGTAAGTGATCTCCACATGGTAGAGGTATTATACATGTTATGGCGTGTACACACCAACCCAACGAACTTTCGCTGTTGTGTGAATGCAACAGGCATAGATTCGCGATCATTCGCTCGATTGGTGTGTACCCGGCATTAGAAAAATAGTCGACGCTTTCCACAAAGACGCACCCCACTCCAATTTCATTTGCACTCGACATTCGCCAACCGCCAGTTGAGCATCACATTTTGTGGTGTCAGCACGTATACGACTGGAACTTGCCTAGATCAGTTAATTGTTACGCTAAGTTATTAAAATAACATAGAAATAGTTTTAGAACTTACTGTCTAGTTTCATTATCGATCCTATCTCCTCCCATATTTTATCTCTTCTTTGTTGATTTGAATAATTTGTATGACCAGTATTATATATTTCTTCGTACTTTGCAACGACTGATATTAAATATGCGTCATCCATTTTGCAATTTTTTCGAACGGTGTGTTTAAAAATTAACACGTGCGACGACGTTGAACGCACATGGCGGACTGATGCTACTGACGTCATCCGACCGCACCGCACCGCCCCGCACCGCACGCATCGCATTTCTTGTTCATAAAACGGCATCGAGTCGTTGGTGCGAGCGGGATCGATAGTTGCCGTCGCGTCCGTGCGCTGCGTCCGTCGTGCCGCGCCGCGGGTCTATCGACGCGTACTTATACGAAAACCCCAGCGCCCTCATACACGAACATCAATGTACATAGTACAAAATGGACCTTACTTATAAAAAAAGTTTGGCTGAGCATATGGTTAATAATAGTCTGTCACTTTTTTCCTTGTGTCACATTGTTTGAAAATGAAAGGGACAGACTATTCTTAACTATACGCTCAGCTAAAATGTTTTATAAGTAATGCCGCATGAGTGTAAATGAGCTATCCGTGTGCAATTTTAGGAATTTCATGTAGGTTGCTATTTGCTACCCACCTTCTTATAAATGCCTCCTTATTTGGAAATTCAAATATTGTAGACTCTGATAGTTATAGTAAAGTGAGAATCCTTTAACGTGTTTTCAGAAACGACTTTGTAAATAAACATTCACATATAATGTACATAACATCAAGGACGAAGTTTCACGACTATATAAACTTTATACACAATCCAAATTCCAAACAGCTAAGTAAGTTCGAGACGAATCGACATACGATAGGTATACGAATATACGATACAAGAAATACCCCGAGTCAATGCACCGCGTTCCATTCGAGTGTCGATGCGGTTAACATTTGCCAACGCCCTCGTATCTCTCACTCGATAGCGGCAATACCGACGTCTTTACTGCCCTGCCCGCGTTTGCCAAAACTCGAAACGGCTTCATTACGATTAGCGAGCACTCGACGACCGACGCTCGCACAATTGATTCGTAATGGACGATAAAAGATCGAGATTGTGACAAGATGTTGCCCGCGAGGACATTTATCTGCAGCGATCGCTTTAGGGTTGATAGCGGGCCGGATGAAAGTTGGTGACGCCTTTTAACCTTTTTCTGGATGTTTTATTTCCGCCATTTCCTTTTGTATTTCGACAGCCTTTGTGGTGTAGCAGGCGACTGTTATCTGGATAATATGAGTAGTCAAATATTGAGAACCGTTTAGCTACTGACTAAGGATAATTCTGTGATGGAATTAAATCAAAACATGGTACCCTTTGCTCTGTGACGTGCATAGACATTTCGATGAGCGGGCTTAGCCAATTGGCTTATGCGCTAGTCGAATAGAATAGTCAAATAGAATAAATGTATGCGAATGACATAAGAGTATGCTCTATAGCGTACTCTTATCTCATTCCCATACATACATTTACTATTTTATTCGACTAGCGCATAGGCCATTTGGCTATGCCCACTGCTGGGTAGACAAAAATCTTACACAATTATTGTCTTCAATTCTTGCGACACCAACATAGTGATTACCATCTGTGTGTCGATTTGAAACATAATCCGAGCATTACATATTTTGAAAATATGTGTTTAGTCATAATTTTATTCTTTACGTACATACACACTCACGCCTGCATCCCATGGGAGTAGGCAGAGACAATTGAGCGCGACAAGCTACGATCCTGAAACACTTTTTTTGCGTCGTCCACATTCATGCATCGTTTCATACATTTCCGCCGGTTGAGGGTTTATTTATGTCAATATCAAATTGTTAGGGTAGACAGTATCTCTATGTCTATATTTTTTTTTTTTTTTATAGCAGAGATTGGCAAACGAGCAGATGGGTCACCTGATGGTAAGTGATCTCCACCACCCATAGACACCCAAGACACAAAAAGAATCATGGGTGCGTTGCCAACCTAAAAGGAGAGAATGTAAGGGGAGGGATTGGGAAAGGTAGTGGGGAAATGGGCCACCGGAAATCTCACTCACCGAAAGAAACGCGACAGCAAGCTGCCACTTTACGTCGATTTTCTGTGAGACAGTGGTATCTAACCGGTCGAGCCGACCCATTCGTGCTATAGACGTTACTGTCTACAGCGTGGCTCTACCACTTTAAAATGGATTGTACGCCACTGTCTTTACTCGAGATTTAACCTCTAAGAATACACAAATATGTTGAGATGCTTCTATCCTGCGGGCTTAGACAAGTGGCTTATGCGTTAGTCGAATGGAATAAATGTATGGGAATGACATACGAGTACGCCGCATATAGCGTACTTGTCTAAACCCGCTGGTTTGACAATTAAAGTGGACTTTTGGTTTTATATAGACCTTAAATTTTAGAGCCGGACAGCTGACAACCCTAATCATAATAATATATCCTCTCTTCAAGTAATAATAGACGTTAAGTGCTCTATTGACTTTGTTATTGCGCAAGTTTTGTTATATTGTGAGTATTGCATTCTATTGTTGTTCTGTGACCGATAAATTCTGGTGCTGATTGGAAGATTCCTAGAAGGGTGTTTCACTTTCTCGAACGATATTGCAGTTCAATAAATCGCGTTTGGTGTGGAAGTTGAAATGGGGCAATAATGGCCCCTAAATCAATTTGTCCCTTTTTTGCTCGACTGTCACGGAAAGAGGGTAAGGTTTTTTGAATGTATGTATAACATAATCATACATAAGCTCACGCCTGTATCCCCGAAGGGTAGGCAAAGGCGTACTAGCGAACTAGAGCACCCACATTTCGATGAGCTTAGCTTCTATATCGGGAACAAATTCTAGATTCAGGGTTGATATTGAATAACATAACTTTGCTCTACCCGGGGATCGAACCCGAGACCTCAGGACGGAAGTGGTACCGATATACAACTACGCCACCGAAGCAGTCAGGCAGAATACTTTGGAAAATGTTTAAATTTCAAACAGCATCCGAGGCGAAACGGGCAAATTGTCGGCTGTGAAACGAGAGGCCACGGGTTCAATTCTCGCACCTAGACAAATGTTTGTGTGACAGATATTTGTTTCGGGTCTGGGTATTGTGAGACCGTAAGTCCTTCGTAGTTCCTGATACCTGATAGGTTAAACCTAGTATCGGGTTAGGATTATGTGTGTGACTGTTGGGTGAACAAAAAGTGCAAAAATGTAAACAGTCTTACACACTTCTGTCTGTTATACAGGATGTTTCATAAAGTTGGTATCAATAGTAACTACACTTAAAGAGAGGATGGCTAGTAATCTAGCGGCAAAGTTTAAAATGTAAGGCTAATGTAATGTAATGTAATGTAAGGTAATGTAAGGTTTTTGAATAATGGACATTTGAATTTGTGACGAAAAATTATTTTCTGGAGCATTGGGTCAGCTGTAGAACATATGCAAACCACCTATGGTAATTAATTATTTTTAGAATACACAATGCAATTCCTATGCTAAGTGCGACGATTTCCAGGTCGCATTCCTATTTTAAAATCTCCATGCTTAATGATTAAAATAAAAAACATGTATAATTTTTATTTTTTAACATTATCATTACGGTTTAAATCTTTCTCCCTCTATGTGGAATTATTATTGGTACCAACTTTATGAAACATCCGGTATATCTAATTTTAGGACGCATCCTACATCCACACAATGTAAGGAACGAGAATAAGAAATATTACATTCACACAGCAATTACAGCATCATAACTAAAGGCAGTTTAGCAAAATAATGACGAAGAACACGTTAATCATATTGAATAACACGCTCGTATGAACGCAACACTATTTCAATCGGGGACCTCATGAATTATTATGGTTGCAAAGCATATTTCTTGTAAACTACCACCTATGTAAGCCTTATTTGACGTTACATTGTAACCGATCTGCGGATTTAGACAAGTGGCTTTATGCGCTAGTGCTAGACGGATGGGCCTTACTTATAAAAACTTTTTCGCTTAACTTTTCGCTAAGAACAGCCTGTCACTTTTTTTCTTGCGTTACATTTTTTAAAACAGAAAGGGACAACCTATGGTTAAAGATAAGCAGCGCTTCAATATTTTTATAAGTAAAGGGCTATATGCGGCGTAAACATATGCCGCGTACTCGTATGTCATTCCCATACATTTATTTTATTCGACTAGCGCATAAGCCAACAATAATCCAACAGGTCGATCTGGAAATCTTTGGGGGAGGCCTATGTTTAGCAGTGGACGTCCTATGTCTGATGATGATGATGAAATCTTTGACATAGAATAAATAGATGATGTATAGACTTTGATCTGCGGCCCGAGCAGGAAAATTTCTGACAATCGTAAATATTTTTTAGGTTGTAGAGCCACGCTGTAGACACTTACGTATACAGCACTAATGGGCCGGCTCGACCGGTTTGATAACACTGTCTCACAGAAAACCGACGTAAAGTGGCAGCTTGCGTACCTACCCCCCTTCCCTTCCCTACTATTAATTCCTTTTCGGTTGGCAACGCACCCATGATTCTTTTTGTGTCCTGGCTATGGGCGGTGGAGATTACTAACCATCTGGTGACCCATCTGCTCGTTTGCCAGTCTCTGCTATAAAAAAAATATGTATTCGAGCTCGCTGCGCACGGATGACATTTGGTAAATATTACATAAATTTCGTAAACGCGCATCGAGCTCGAATACGTTTACGATTGTCAGAAATTTTACTGCTCGGGCCACTGAATCTTAGATGTTCGAGATTTTGTTTAGAACAAAAGGGTTAACTAAGACTCTTTATTTCCGCCTACCGTTATCCCACTTTAATGTGGGGTCGGCGCAACACATATTTTAACGATGTCGCAGGACGGATTTGACTCAGTATTAATGACAGACTGCCTGCCTGACGTCAACCCCCTTCTTGGGGTATCGCCCGACCTGGAAATCGAACCCAAGACCTTCTGCTTAATAATTCTTATACGCTGCTTCTGCACCAAGGAGACCGGTATGATATTTTTCAAAAAACTCATGGAAATAAATACGTAACGATCATTGAAAACAAAATATTCGTTTTGAGAACCATACACAGACTACAAAACTGTCGTCCTCAAGCTCAAATGCCGTTAAGTGAATAAAGCTAATTTTGGCATGTCCAAAAAACGTGGCAAATATGGTCCCTAGAGATAATAATCACACCCAACAGTCACACACATAGTCCTGACCCCACACTAAGATCGAGTCTTGTGTCGTGGGTATCAGGAACTACGAGAGACGCACGGTCTCACAACACCCAGACCCGAAACAAATATCTGTGGGCCACACAAATATTCGTCTCGGTGCGGGGATCGAACCCACGGCCTCTCGCTTCACAGCCGGCTGCTCGCACGCTGCCCACGGAGGCTGTCAAGAGTTTGCATAGACATGGTTATTTTTAATCTTAAAGAAAACAAGTTATTAAGTATTTATATTAAATATAAAAACCAAAGTCTAATAAACCTCTATGGATAATATTTTCCGCATTTTTGGAGACGTCTCATAATAAGGTTTATTCACTTTAGCTTGAGGATGGCAGAAATGGCGTCGCATCATAAAATTACCCAAAACGGCGTCTATGCGAACCACAGATTAAATAAACTGAAGGTCACCCGCCAGCTCTGAAGGAGCAAGGACACGTTTATTCTTCGAATATCGTAAAAGTTCACAACGTACTGATAAATAAAGTAAACGTACACGAATAAGCATACGTTGTAGACTCAGTAATGATGTCACATGTCTAATGTAGTTTGTCTACATGAGGAGATAACGAGCCGGGTCGTTCACCCCGCAACGAACAACGAGCATGCTGGACCATCAGTGGCGTGCAGTCTTTATAGGCGAAAAGACACTGTCTACCCTGATAATTTGCTATTTACGTAAAATTATTAATAACCACATGTTCAAAATAACAGTGTCTAGCTTATATTTTAAATCGACACGGGGATGATGATGATAGTAATAGTGATGTAGAGTTGAAGAAAATCATTTTGCAAAGTTTATGTCTACCCTGATCTGTATTTCTGTGCACGTCACTGTGGACCATGACGTTCAAAGGCATCAAAATCAGAGTAGACAGGAAAAAATATTTTCATTCACTATCGTCGATTTAAGCAGAGTGCTTCATTGAAAATCTGTTTAGACTTTTATTCTTTATTTATGTTAATCGCAAATAGTCAGGGTATACAGTGTCACTTTGTCTATATGGACTGCACGTCACTGCATAGAGCATCGTGCAACAAAACAATGTACCCACCACTCGTACCTAATTTGAAATCTTACTCAAGTGATGGCGTAGTCCAGTATAGTTGCAACGAACAAGTTTGTATAACGAACGCGTACCGGTCTTCCCTTCTATCCCCCAGAGGAGGTTAACGTCAGCCAGCCGGTGCTACAATATAAGCTAAATCCTTTCTGCAACATGGTTCTAAAGTGGGAGATGGTTCTGACACTTTCTGAAGTGTGGTAGAAAGATAGCGAAGCTATAAACGCGCGTCTTCGTGAAATACACAAACTAAAGCCCCGTCTCCTGAACTAAAACATTACACAAAACACCTACACAAACATGGTATTTCTATATTTTTTTTGTCTATGGTCCATTGTTATATAAATAAAATAAATAACACCCAACAGTCACACACATAGTCCTGACCCCACAGTAAGATACCGAGTCTTGTGTCGTCGGTATCAGGAACTACGGGAGACTTTCGGTCTCAACGCCCAGACCCGAAACAAATATCTGTGGGTCACACAAACATTTGTCTCGGTGTGGGGATCGACCCCGCGGCCTCTCGCTTCACAGCCGACTACTCGCCCGCTGCGCTACGAAGGCTGTGTATATAACGGCTTATATGAACAAGAGGCAATGAAAAACCTTGTTTTGTATAGTGTTTTGTTTCGAATGAACATGTGCAAGGGGAGACGCGGCCCAAGTTCCGCACGCACTGTTCACACGGCGCGGCGCGTTCAAGCATCGTCGGTTTTGATAGATTTACGGTATGGGAACGTTGCGCTTTGCTGTTAAGGCGCGGAGGACACTCCTTTGGCAAGCTCCCTGGATATATAAATATTCAAAGTGGGAGGATTTATCGCCGCGACATGATATGTTTCAGATCTGCGAGATAAAGTTTTATGCCCGTAGAAAAAACTACGCGTAGCCCGCAGTCAGGGCCCTGATGGATAAGCCATTTACTTTAATGTCTGCGCCACCGATCTAGATCCTGGTGTATGTTCTGTGAATTTTAAACGCGTGGATTTCTGACGAAAATATGAAACAAATCTATAGAACAGTTTTTTAGTCGTAGAGCCACGCTGTAGACAGTAACGTCTACAGCACGAATGGACCGGCTCGACACTATCTCACAGAAAACCAACGTAAAGTGGCAGCTTGCTCTCGCGTTGAGTGAGATTTACGATGGCTCATTTCCCCCTTCCTTTGCCAATCCCTTTTTCCCTCCCCTTCCATCTCCTCCTCCAGTTGGCAACGCACCCATGATTCTTTTTGTGTTGTGTGTCTATGGGCGGCGCGGTGGAGATCACTTACCATCAGGGGACCCATCTGCTCGTTTGCCAGTCTCAGCTGTAAAAAAAAAGAACAATGAGTGAAATTGTATTATGTGAACGTAATTAATGTGAAAAGTCGCAGTAAAATGCAGACAGTCTCCGTAGCGCAGCGGGTGAGTAGCCGGCTGTGAAGCGAGAGACCGCGGGTTCGATTCCCGCATTGAGACAAATGTTTGTGTGGCCCACAGATATTTGTTTCAAGTCTGGGTGTTGTGAGACCGAAAGTCTCTCATAGTTTCTGACACCCACGATACATGTTATACCTAGTGTAGGGTCAGGACTAGGTGTGTGACTGTTGGGTGTATTTATTTATTTAAGTGTGTTTCCTGCTTTTAGTTATTCGAATGCATGAATATAGCAACCAAATATGAATAAAGTTACAGACGTGCTAAATACTTACTACCTAAAATTATAAACCTAACACCCAAGTGTTATTCACAAATGGTATTCAAAAGACTATAATAGAATGCAACTTCTAAACCAAATGAATATTCATTATATGACAAAAGAGATTTATAATGGTAATACATTTCACATCTATCCCCGTCATAGAATATATAAAAATGATATAAAGCTGGATGCATAAACGCGGGAGTAAAATACAGCGTCAATTTGTCGATGTTAATTTAGCTCAGCCCCTAAGCGAACTTTCACACGCAAATTGTCCGTAGGCGGACGGTTTCTAAATATTTCGCATTGACGCCGATGGTAGATGCTACAGATATAAATGAGTCTTAATTATAGAGGGTGGGTCTATTGATGGCGGTAAATTGAATAAAAAATATTAGGAAACTAGGTTTTTGTGAGTTTTGGAAGAGGAAGCAAATTAGTAGAGTAGGGGTTGTAGAGTCAATCATTAAGGGCGACTAAAAAAAAACAGAAACAGCGCTATTATTCGGCTATTATGATTAGCCTCCGTGGCGCAGCGGGCGATTAGCCTGCTGTGAAGCAAGAAGCCGCGGGTTCGATCCCCGCATTGAGAGACATGTTTGTATGGCCTACAGATATTTGTTTCTGGTCTGGGTGTTGTGAGACCAAAAGTCTCTCGTAGTTTCTGATACCCATGATACAAGACTCGATCTTAGTGTGGGGTCAGGACTATGTATGTGACTGTTGGGTGTTATTTATTATTATTACTAATCTATAGTTAGACCTAAACTCGATTGATACTACAACTCATTCCTATATTTAAATCGAGATTGAGATAAATCGAAGTTTATGTAAGTGATACAAGTAGCCATAAGTCAGTATTTTTTTAATTATCACATCGCATTGTAGATAGTGGAGGGAAAGAATAACAAGTCATTTGATAATTAGTGATATTAAACCGACGATACTTTTGTATCAATCAATCAAAATTATTCCTAAATGTTGAGACAAATTGACCATCGATGAAAAGTAACATAAATGTATGTATGTAGGTGTAAACATTGGGCCTTACTTATAAATAGCTTTAGCTGAGGAAATGGTTAAGAATTGTCTGTCACTTTTTGTGTCACATTATTTGAAAATAAAAGGGACAGACTATTCTGAACTCTTTGCTCAGCTAAAATGTTTTTATAAGTAAGATTGTATCTAAAACGGGTCTCATTTCACTTCAAATTCATCAATCATTAGCATTCAAATGACATGAAAATAGTCCTCATGCTATTTACCACAACATTCTTATCAGTTTGAAACGTCCAAATATTGGTATTACGATAATATGACCACGTAATATTGAACATGAGGCTTTTTATTATAGTTTTTGCGGTACGCCATGCCAAGTCTAGTCTTCATATAAACATATTCATTTTTAACAAACCGGACTGTAATTCATCAGAACACGGTCAACGATCTGTCTGAATGGAAAAGGCAAGTAAACGTCCATGTCTCAATAGAAATAAAGGCGTTGAGTAAAAACACAATGCGTCCAGATCGTTTGAATAACAAACACACAAGACTCAAACTTACATAGTCCCGAAACGTAATACCATGAACAAAACGCTTCGGTAAGCCGATGTTAGGGCTGTGTGCACACTGTCCGTTTCAAAACGCGCGTTGCAGAAATTCTATAGAGTTTCGAGTGCATACTAACCATTTTATACAGACATAATTAATAATCGATAAGTTATTAATTAATCGATAAGTTAATGATAAATGTTTCCCAATTCCCGCTAAAATGCGGGTTACTCGGTGACAGCTTGCCATGCAATGCGGATTATTTGTAGGAGTGTGGTTTTTCGTTTGATGTCCAAAATATATGTACGATACGCAGAAACTGATCGGCCCGAATTTAGTAATTTCACCCTCCTTACACGCCCCCTACCAATCAAGAACTATTTTGCTTTTAAAATCAATCAATTGCAATGCCACTTAAGTTTACGTTGAAATTTTTTTATGTTTTTAAGTAAGTTTGTTGTCTTTTGGTATGACAAATTAACCTTTCTTTATTTCTAATATTAGATAATCTTATTATGAATATAATGTGGGAATTATTAAATATTTAAATAAATAAATTCACCCAACAGTCCCACACCTAGTCCTGACCCCACACTTGGTATAACCTGTATCGTGCGTGTCAGAGACTGAGATACTTTCAGTCTCACAACACCCAGACTTGAAAAAAATATCGGTGGGCCACACAAACATTTCAACAAGGCCTTTCGCTTCACAGCCGACTACTCGCCCGCTACGCCACGGAGGCTGTCGACTGTCATTTTGTAGTACAAAACGTGCTATCAACATCAATATAATATACCCTAGATGCACAGTTCTTTGCAAATATCCTCCTAAAACGTGGTCTCAGGAATAAAAGAAAGAAAAAGATCGTATTTCTAATTAAATTAACACAAATATAACCCTATGCATGTGTTATAAAGTAGCTTTTTAAACGATATGATCAAGCGTTCTTAGATTAGAATTTTGAAATTTAGAATTATATCGGCGTCCAACTGAAGGCAAAAGAAGTGCTGTCCCATTTTCCGACCGTCAACTGTGCATCTAGGTAAATAATATATCGATGGCTATCAACGCTACGTCAACCGTCCAGTGCGTATTCTCTCTAAAATCCGAGTCGTCACGAGGCCGTATTCGTTTGGCTGTACGAACTACGAACTACGGGCATTCGCAATCCACTCACGAACTACACTTTCGCTGGTGAACTATCAATCTTAACTGTCACGTACAAAAAACTTTATTACGTATGTGTTTTGTGGGGACATTCGAGGTTTTTACTACATAAGGGTGACTAATCTGCAATTAGTCCTAACCTCAAGTTAAATTGAAAAAGAAATATATGAAGGATGTGTAATTCATTACATGTAATTATAGATACTATATGATGACATTTAATTAATTATTTTTCTCTCAGATTTGGAGTATTTTTAACATAATTTTTCTGGGACGATGTCGGGGATGTCAGACGACAAAGACAAATTGTTAATTTGAAATTTTAATCGTAAAAGTACATCCCAACTTCGTACACGTGTGCCTCCGTCTCGCGTTTAACCGATTTTTTTTACCAAATTAATAATATTCATAGCGAGAAATCCAATGAATGATTACTTATTCATAGAGTTAACGTATTGCTATTCATAGACTATTCTCTATAGTCTTACAATAATTGGTGTTTTAATTGGCATGGAAAAATCTAAATAGGTTTTAGAATTGCGAGGTTTGTAATTTTAATTAATTTAGCAAGTTGGATTGTCGCTTCGTGACCTTAAAGATTTTAATTAATTCTGACAAAAGAGGCAATCTCTTATTAACTACCTATATTGTTTTTACACTTACGAACTCATTAGCAATCTTGGTTACATTTTAAAGACCCAATGTTTTTGTAATTTTCAACAGTTTCTTTCTTTGTAACATAACATAACATAACAAAGGCTCACGCCTGTATCCCCGAAGGGGTAGGCAGAGGTGCACTAGCGAACTAGAACACCCACATTTAGCCGAGCTTAGTTCCGTCCCAGATGTGATAGGGGGCGAGCCTATCGCCATATCGGGCACAAATTCCAGACTCCGAGCTGATGTGGAAAAATCCAATATCACTTTGCCCGACCCGGGAATCGAACCCGAGACCTCAGGACGATAGTCGTACCGAAATACAACCACGCCACCGAGGCAGGCAAGTTCTTTATTTGTACTTTCTCTTATTCCACTCTAATATTGGGTCAGCGCAACACACTTTTACTTTTGTCAAGGAAGGAATTTGGCTTAGTTTTTTTGTCCGGCCGCCTGCCTGCCTGCCAGTTCCCGGCAAATCGTGTTAAGCCGGATATACACCAACCGAACGAAGGCGAACGAACGATCGTAAAGGGCCATCGGCGTTGGAGACCGCACGTTCGCGAATCTACACACAGCGAAGGTTTGTAAGGTGTTTAGGATTCGAACGTAAGACCGTCCGGTCAACAGCTTATATGTATACACTGCCACTAGACCAAGGAGGTGACATTAGATCATGGAAACGATGTTGTTAATTCATCACAATATTAGCCTTCTTTTTTTATAGCAGAGACTGGCAAATGAGCAGATGGGTCAAATCACTCCACTCAAGACACAAAAAAATTCATGGGTGCGTTGCCAATCTAAAAGGAGGGAATGGAATGGGAAATGGAGGAGGGAATTGGGCCCCCGGAAAACTCACTCACCTAACAAAACACGATAGCGATCTACCACTTGATGTCAGTTTTCTGTGAGACAGTGGTATGAAACTCACTCATGCTGTAGACGTAGCTGTCTACAGCGTGGCTTTACCAGACCTACACCTACCTATTAAAGATATGGACTGCCTCGGTTGCGTGGCTTTATTTCGGTACGACTACCGTCCTGAGGTCTCGGGTTCGATCCCGGGGTCCGGCAAAGTAATATTGGATTTTTCGCTAGTGCGCCTCTGCCTACCCCTTCGGAGATATAGGCGTGAGCTTGTGTATGTATTAAAGATATTTTCGCCGTGGCTTGGCTCTGTCATCTTTATAATTCAAGTGAATTTATCCAGTCAAACCCATAATTATCCTTACAAATACTATCAAAATGTATACCATAAGTGCGCATTATATTGAAATCGTGGACGCACTACATAAGTGATCGCTTGTTTTTAAATTACATACCGTGTAACATCAAAGATATTTAATATTACTTACTTTAGAGGGGCTATCAAGCAAGATTCCATTCAAAATGATCTCGAAAGTCAGTAACGCCATACCACTTATTACAATGCGAGGGCGCTTATTACTATTCACACCCTAATTGTTCTGTGAATGTTCAAGAATCACGTAAGACAAATTTATTGTCTAAACATTATTAAGATCACGACCTTGCGCGCGTATGTTTCAAATACGACTGAGTGATTTATTACCACGAGGTCACAACTTTTGGATCACAAGTGTCGCGCTGTTGTCCTGTCTACGTACTATTGAATGTCTTTGTGTAACATTAAAAGGTTCTTCAACCTAACATCGATTACGTTCGATAATATCTTTTTATCATGTTCAAACAATAATTGAATTGAACGTGTGGGTCGGCGGTTCACGCCTCTGCATCGCCGCCGATTATAATTGCTCTGTTAGTTGAAAGCGTAGATTAACGAACGTACAAGACGCCACAGTTAGCGTGGGTTGTTTAATCCCATAATTACAATTGTGACTTTATCAAATTTCGCAATGATTTACAATCACGAATCCGAGGATTTTGACGGAATGTCTGACAGGGTGGCCTGGCTTGTTAAAATTATTTCATATTATTCTCTAGAGCTGTGTTTGTTGGTTTTAAGTGTTGTGATTTAATGCATCAAACTTCAGTGAAGATGGACAGTGTAATGTGGAAAAATTTTAACCGGTGATCTTCGATGAGTTTTGCTTGGTGCGTTGGATGGCTTTGTTCGGTCGATTCGCCGAGTGAAGGTCATCTGAGGGGCACTGGACTGGAAGGAATTACCGCCATAATCCCAGCAGGGCTTTTAGATCATCCACACCTGGGTCTCATGGTCATTGTGAAAACATAATTGCTCTATTTACCTTGACATTGGCTAAATCACCGCATATGCGTGGAAGCCATTATTTTTAAAAGAAAAAGAAGAAGAAGAATCACGGATCCATTTAGTTTTGATCGGTACGGCGAGAAAGTTAATATTTCCGAAAACAAATGAAACGTGTCTCCTTTGTAAAAGTTACAATGGTAAATGGTTATTTAAAGTCATATTTTTGTAGCTGCAATGCAAATAACCATTTGTCAACTTTCCAATTTGTTTGATTTGTTGCAATGGATAGGTACGAACATTTGAACCTACCCCGTCAAAAATAGTTTCCGCAACATGCTTGAAAAAAGTGTGCGCCGACCCCACATTAACATAACATAACATAAGCTCACGCATGTATCCCCGAAGGGGTAGGCAGAGGTGCACTAGCGAACTAGAACACCCACATTTCGCCGAGCTTAGTTCCGTCCCAGATGTGATAGGGGGCGAGCCTATCGCCATATCGGGCACAAATTCCAGAATCCGGGCTGATATGGAAAAATCCATTATCCTTTTGCCCGACCCGGGGATCGAACCCGAGACCTCAGGACGGTAGTCATACCGAAATACAACTACGCTACCGAGGCAGTACATTAAGGTGGGATAATATCCCCAGAAGGTTGGCCTTAGGCAAGCAGCAGGTCGTAAAATCAAAGCCAAATCCTTTCCGTAACATGCATCATAAAGTGTGTACCGCCGATTAAGACTATCTACTCGTCGACATGAAATAACCAACCAAAGCTATAATGCAAAAAATAATTAGTAAATCTAATTTCTATGCATTTCGAAGTTTCATTAGCCCACGTTAGAATTCCACCAAACTAGAGGTAGTCTCTGATTACCTACATAGGTACTACGAAGTCAGTACAAACCACCGACCTTTGACATCCGAGTTGCGAACTTTAGCTCTCCACGCCAGTCTGGTTAGCTTTAGCACCTATCGCTTATGAGTTCGATGAACTTTAATTAAATACTTGCGCGAGCATTCAGTGCGGGTTTAGAAGTGAAGTGATTTTTCAAGTACTTAGTGTTGTGTAGTTTTATTTTAATTATAGATAAAGTTTGATATCAACGTATTATTTATTTTATGCTTCGGTGGCGTGGTGGTATTTCGGTACAACTACGGTTCTGAGGTCTCTTGTTCGATCCCCGGGTCGGGCAAAGTGATATTGGATTTTTCCATATCAGCCCGGAGTCTGGAATTTGTGCCCGATATGGCGATAGGCTCGCCCCCATCACGTCTTGCACGGAACTAAGCTCGGCGAAATGTGGGTGTACTAGTTCGCTAGTGCGCCTCTTTTTTACCCCTTCGGGGATACAGGCGTGAGCTTATGTTTTTTTATGTATTTATTTAATTTTTCTATTATTGTATGAGCTCACGCCTGTATTCCGGAAGGAGTAGGTAGTTGATTTAACTAATCGGCCCACCGATCGCACAGCCTACTTCAGTCACTTTATGTGTTAGTACAGTTTGTGAGTTTGTTTGTTAGTTTGTGTGAACAGTGGGCTTAGCCAAGTGGCTTATGAGCGACGAATAGAATAGTAAATGTATGGGAATGAGATAGAGTACGCTAAATATGCTTGGCTAAGCTCGCTGATCGTAATAAAATACGATAGAGCTTATCCTGTCAATGATTTCTGATCAAAGTTTTAGGTAGTGTTACTCGGTTCGTGAGCAAACATAAAAACGTTACAAAAACGTTCCTTAGTTCACTCGTCCAAATCAATAAAAACATTTTAAAGAAGTATCCTCGTCATTACAAACACATTTTATTACAATGGTCTTTATTATGGATTAAGGAAAACTATATGCCGCAAAAAACGCATACGACCCCTACCAACAACACAAAAGTGGAAACGTGACGTTTGATTACGTCGAGTGCGTATCGAGTATCGATCGAGAACTTTCTCACTGGTCGCCGGTGTGATCGCATTAGCGCGTCGCGTCGCGGGCTCGCGGCCCGCCCGTTCACTTTCGCCTTTCGTGATCACGACCGGGCATAGTTCACGCCGCGGCGTGCCCACTCTCGCTAGACGGGATTGCCAGGTTTGAGGGGATATTTACGGTATTTTAGAGGACCTCAGAATGTATAATTAAACATCCGAAACTCATAATCATCTGCCCTTGTGAGGGATGAAAAGCAGACGGTGAATGTTGTGTCCATTATTGCATGGGTAAATGCAGCCGCCATAATGACATATATGCAAATTAATCAAGTTCTTTCAATATAGAAAGAAATATTGTTGTTACATAATAAATAATATTCTATATTATACGCTGTCTCATTGTTAGGCACGGACATCTTTGGTACTTTTCAGTTGTAGCTACGCCGCGCCGGTCGTATGTGCCTAATAACGGGTTATTAAATTATAATAATTTTATTTCAAGATATATGTATAGAGGTACAGGAAAATAACTCTGAATTATACTACGAAAAGGATATAACATGAATTTATAGAAAACGAACCAATTCCGTAATTCCTGTTACAATGGCAACACTTTCCCCAACCGGTGTTCAAAACAAACAAACGCACAGTTTATCGTGAAAGTCACTAGGTTCGATCCGAGCATAAATTACACGAGTAATTGAATTTGAGATTATCTGTGGCTGGCTATCTGCGACCAAACTCGTTGCCTTGTGATATATGCTCTTCGATCGAATGGTAATTAATTAGACTCCGCCGATACTTCAACACGTGGGCTGCACGACTATTGTTCTGGTGAGATGTGGGCTCGTGACCTCGATGAATCGGCCATTCGCTGAATCTATACTGTTATAAAAAATGTAGATACAACTCCATAGTGACATGATATTGATCAAAAAGAAAGTCATGAGGACATCATAAATACATACATTTAAAATATGTTACCACTTGACAGCCTCCGTGGCACAGTGGGCGAGTAGCCGGCTGTGAAGCGAGAGGCCGCGGGTTCGATTCCCGCATTGAGACAAATGTTTGTGTGGCCCACAGATATTTGTTTCAAGTCTGGTTGTTATGAGACCGAAAGTCTCTCTTAGTTTCTGACACGCACGATACAGGTTATACCTAGTGTGGGGTCAGGACTAGGTGTGTGACTGTTGGGTGTATTTATTATTTATTTATTTATTTATTTACTTTAATCTAGTATAATAATAAAATAATAATATTAGCCCTGTAATACTACTGTCCCACTGCTGGGCACGGACCTCCTCTACTAATGAGAGGGGTTAGGCCTTAGTCTACCACGCTGGCCTAATGCGGGTTGGTACACTTCACATACCTTCGAAATTCCTGTGAAGAAATTCTCGGGTATGCAGGTTTCCTCACGATGTTTTCCTTCACCGTTATAGAAAGCGATATTTCACAATGAAAATACACTTAACATAGAAAAGTTAGAGGTGTATGCTCCATTTTGTGGTTGGTCTCGAACCTCCGACGCTTGTCTCGGCAGTCCGTACCATTCCCAACTGAGCTATCGCTGCTAAGTAATGTAATAAAAGCTAATTCAAAGAATACATCTGTTTTGATATGACATGCCTCTGTAAAACATTAGGAATGGAGCTCTTAGCGTTTATCGTATGCTTAGATCTTTTAAGTAATTTGATAGAATCCATCAACTAATCCCCAGAAATGGTCGCAAGAAGTCGCTGGATGCAGGCCGTTGCCAACAAATCGGTCTGTAAATCTTTGGGGGAGGCCTATGTCCACCTGTGGACGTCCTGTGGCTGATGATGATCCATTTAATACCTCGGAAAGTACTTTTATATGAAAGTCGTTTGAACTAGACAGAATGCTATATAGCGTAACACTAATGAATTTGATGGAATGCTGTCATACATTATGTGACCACGGGGGGCGGTTACCACCCCGTGTCCTCTATCGATTGTCTAGTGGCGCCCATCTAAGTTATTACCGAGGGGGTGACGTCACGCATGTAGGCAGGCAATAACACGAAACTACTGAGAAATGGAAAGTAGTTCTAGTTGCTACGAGGGTAACGATTGCTAGACTTTTGGTAGAAATTGATTATAAATCAGGTGGTTTAAACTTCTAATAAAGGTACTGATATTGCCTTTTTAATTTGATTAGCTTATATTAGAGGTCGATCGCACTCTCGCATTAAGATCTTTTCTTGAAATTTGGTTTAGAACGATCTCGAGCTTTTTCATTAGAATAACATTGACGCTGATATTACCCGTGATAACTCTAGAAATTCTAGAATCTATGGCTAAATTGAACTTGAAGCCTAATTTGTATTAGGGCGACTTGCACCACTATTACTATCCTACAGTTAGCCTTAACCTCAAGTTAAATTGAAATAGAAATATATGAAGGACATGTAATTCATTACATGTAATTAATTAAATGTCATCATTTATTATCTGTAATTACATGTAGTACATTACATGTAATGAATTACATGCCCTTCATATATTTCATTTTCAATTTAACTTGAGGTCAGGACTAACTGTAGGTTAGTAATAGTGGTGCAAGTCGCCCTTAGTTAAATATTCTAGTTACATATTGAATATTGGGGCCCTTATAAAAAGCTATATTGCTTGTAAACAGCTTCAGTGGTCACAAATATTTGCACGTCAGATTGGACAGATACAACCAATTCAGCCATACAATAGAAACCACGGCACAATGATAAGTAAATCAGTACAAATTCAATAAAGGCGCAGCCGGCAGTTCAAGTGAACCTTGACGGACATTTTGTACTGCAAAATGTAAACGTCTCGATTTTCTTACGATCATTTTTTTTAGACAATAACATTGCGTTATCTGGTATCATTCGTAACATCTTTGTCTAGAATGTTAAAAGGAATTATTTTTTAAATGATAAGATGGAGCTAATTTTTGGTATTAGAGAAAATTGAGTTAGGAAAGTACAATTGTAAAAGAAAATCCCACCTTTCAAGATGAAGTTGTAAGGATTAATTTTATTTTAACGACATTTCCTCTTTTCTACCGTCACATTCAAAAACATATTGTAAACAGAGTTCGAAAAATATGTCCACATTTTGGCAAATACCGAAGTTGTAGCATAGTATTTCACAATATAATAACTCCTAAGAATTCCTGTCTTGTCCATTAGATCTAGCGTCTAGACATTTTGATAGTTTCCGAGAACTCCTGAATTATGCAAATCTCGTGCAAGGGGTTACAGCTTCTTAGAAAACTTCTCTTCTTTCTTCATCATCATCATCAGCCATAGGATGTCCACTGCTGAACATAGGCCTCCCCCAAAGATTTCCATATCGACCTGTTGGAAGCGGCCTGCATCCAGCGACTTCCTGCAACCTTTTTTTCTTTCTTCATACTCTATAATTCTTCAATTGCATTTATCCAAAGCGTGAGGTACCTTCATTTGATGAAGCAATGTTCTTGAATTATCGACCGATTTCCAAAACGAGAAGGTCCTCAATTGGTCTGCATTTTTTTATGTATGTTACGCGTTATCTGCGCCAAATGTGGACCGATTTCAAAAATTCTTGTGTTCGACAGAGCTTATTTCAAGGGTGTTCCCATATAAATTGGTCGCGATCAGTTTTGAAGTAGGTCCGTTAGTTTTTTATATTCACACCAACGTTTATTAACGTATGTAGTTAGTTGGACAACATACGCCAAGCCAATCTAGGATGCGGGCAGGAGCTCGTACGTGGTACGTCGGGATCTTGTTAGTTTCCATATTGTGTTATAATTGTATTAGTGTCGGCGCTCCACGACCTCGTCTTACTTGCGCCGTTTGTGAAACATGTCCCAGTTCGCAAACCTGCCCAATTACTGAGTATGTTCGTGCACAAAAATCACCACTTTCGCCCAATGAAAATGTTGAATAGATGTAATTTAAAAACCACTTACGTTCACTTAATTTCACGTTGAATTTGTAATCTCACCCGATTCGGACCGATTGTTGATGCGTTTATATGAAAAGATTTCGCGAATGCAAACTGCTTTCTACTTTACACTCTACAGCTCATAACAATAATTCCTTCCGTCATTATTGTTCGTTTCTTTTTTCCACCACTTTGTTCGGATCTGCCCACAATTGTGTCCGGTTGGGTTTGTAAGAAGACGTCGCGAATCCATTATGGTGTAGTAATTCGTCTTTTGTGCACGTCGATGAAATTATTGTGATGTGTCCACAGAAGGTGAATGGAGGTCGAATCTGTAATGATTTGGACTAGTGGTTGCATTTGTGTTGCCTTGTTCGAGTTTACGTTGTAGTTTATTTTGTTTGGAAATTTCGGCCGTTTCATTCATAGTACTATTTGATATTGCACTTATATGTATTATATTATACTTATATATCTTTGGGGGAGGCTTATGTCCAGCAGTGGAAGTCATATGGCTGATAATGATGTTTGCTAGTTTGTTCTTCCATACAGATATTGACCATTATGACAATAGAGATTAGAAGTACTTTATGGGTCGAAATGGTAGGATATTCGTATCCGACCGGATGGCGACCACCGTACACATGGTGCTAAAACCTGCCATAGTGACTCACACTTCGTGTGTGGTTCACGGTCCAGGATCAGCCAGTGTACTTCCAGACCTCTCGAGGGGCTTGCGGCATGAGTTGATGGTTGGTTGGGTCGACTATGAGGGTATCTACATCGATCATCCGCCTGTCTTGTCGCAAGCCCCTCGATTTGCTTCTTCCCTCTTCAGATTCGGAGTGTGATGAAGCATAAATAGCTGGCATAGTTTTTGTTAGTGGCAGCTAGTTTTTTTGGACTGCACTTCAATTACCATCGGGTGCAGTGTAGTAGTCACTTTGTCGTGCTCGGATAAAAAAATATGATTATGTTATTTACAGCGAAAGCTCAGTTGGGAATGGTTCGGATTGCCGAGACGAGCGTCGGAGGTTCGAGACCAACCCCAAAATGGAATGCACACCTCTGACTTATATATACGATATTTCACAATGAAAACACACTTAACATAGAAATGTTAAGTGTGTTTTCATTGTGAAATATCGTTTGCTATAACGGTGAAGGAAAACATTGTGAGGAAAGCTGCATACCCGAGAAATTCTCCACAAGAATTTCAAAAGTATGTGAAGTCTACCACATTAGGCCAGCGTGGTAAACTAAGGCCCTTTCATTAGTAGAGGAGGCCCGTGCCCAGCAGTGGGACAGTAATATTACAGGGCTAATATTATTATTGTGCTACTTTGTAACATCCACGCGAGTGGAGTTTCATAAGTAAAGCAAAAAGTAGTGCATTCAAATTTGGAGCACAATTTTCATACATCAAATCATCGTCAACGTAAAGTACAGTAAAATGCGTATAGGGGAAGCGAATGTAGAACAAACGTGGATCATTAGCGTGCACTTACAACCTTAACACGCCTGTTAATGTTGAGGAATATGGGACCGCGTGCCACTTCACGGGTAATGTGTCTGCAATTAATATTCTAATTGTGATAATGACACTTAACGACGATGAAAGTCTCTTTTTAGTGTTAATTATCATAATTTTTTAAAATAATTTCACCTCGTTACCCACTTAGTGGATTATTAGAATATAAAATGTTGATGTGTAGAGACATGTGCTACTCTTTGTATTTCAGGTGATTGAAGAAGTACAGCAACTTCTGCTGTTAGCTATACAGGCGGTACTGTAAGATGGCAACTTTGACAAATTATTAAATATGTAGTCTTCTTCTTCTAATAATAAATGGCTTCCACGCATTTGCAATATCTAGTCAATTATGAGTCGTAAATAAACAATCGGAGAGTCCACTTTATTTCTTTCTGCTTAATGTCAGGATCCGTCTTCCTACTTAATCGAATCCAATTCGTTCGGTCTTGAGCATCCTCCACAATGAGACCATTGGTTCTCATATCTTCCTCCACGCCCAGCTAGCGCTTTTTGGGTCATCGTGGACGCCTAGTATGATGTGATCAAACACCTGCGAGTAACGGTTTCAACAGCCCTGGCATACAACATAAGGGCTGCTATAAGGGCTGCAGGTGTTTGAGAGTTTAGGAATGGATTGGATTTGGGACACAGAACCACAATGGTCAATGATCTAAATTAAAACGTGGCCAGCGTAGTAACATATATTAAATAGGATTTTTACATAAATACACAAAAGCTCACGCCAGTATCCCCGAAAGGGTAGGCTCAGGCGCACTAGCAAACTATGCTCTAGTTTCACATTTCGCCGAGCTTAGCTCCGTCCCAGGTGTTATAGGAGGCGAGCCTATCGCCATATCGGGCACAAATTCCAGGATTATTCTAGGATGAAATCCTATTTATAGTTTATGGCGTGAGCATAAGCTAATAAATACTTTTAGTAGCTATCACTATTTACGAAGCTTTATGAGCGTGCATTTTATGTCCAGTGCCATCGTAATATACCACTAGTTACCTACTATAGTAAGTGGATGTAGTATTAATGCTGCCCTGGTTTCCTCGTTTATTTTTATCGACCGACTTCCAAAAAGAAAAGAAGAAAGAAGACTTCCAAGAAGAAAGAATTTGTGCCCGATATGGCGATAGGCCCGCCCCCTATCACATCTGGGACTGAACTAAGCTCGGCGAAATGTGGGTGTTCTAGTTCGCTAGTGCGCCTCTGCCTACCCCTTCGGGGATACAGGCGTGAGCTTATGTTATGTTATGTTCAAAATTCTTTTTGTGTTCGATATAGCTTATTTCAAGGGTCCCATATAAATTTGGTCACGATTGGTAAATTGGAAGTCAGTCAGTTAAGTTTTTTTTCATTCATACCACTAGACATAATGAGACCGCCGCTACTAAAAAACGACAAAATCCAAAAGAATTATTAAGAGAAGCTCGTTAGTTACTTAAGTCCATCAATCATCTCTAATATTGTAAATGCGAAAATGTTTGTTGGTTTATCCTTCGTTCTTCACTATCTTTGCTCTATCTAGGTAGCTTATGAACTTCTTATATTTTTATCTCTTTATCTATGTATACGGGAAAAAAATCCGAGAGTCCAAAGGCTATTAATTGATTGATCTTTAAATCTGTGTTGAAGATATAACTCCACAGCTATTATTAGCTCCCCAAAGATTTCCACATCGAACTGCCTGCATCCAAAGTCTTCCTGCGACCTATGGACGTCCTATGGCTGATGATGATGATGATGATTAATTCTGTAATTGTTATATACTCGGGAGGGTATAGAGGTAGATAACATCTCATAATTTCTTTCTTTTATATAGATTTCAGTGGCATAGTATAACAGATTAAGGGCGACTTGCAGCGCTATTACTAATCTAGAGTTACTTCTCTCGATTTATCCTATAACCCACTTCTTTCTCACTGCCCTTATCCCACTTTAATTTGGGGTCGGCGCAACACACTCTTTCAAGCATGTTGCAGGAATGATTTGGCTAAGTTTTTACGACCGTCTGCCTGCCTGACGTCAACCCCCTCCGGGTCCAGTCCCGGGCAAATTAAATTAGAAAATTTGCTTTGCCCGACCTGGGAATCGAACCCACGACCTCTCGGTCCACAGCCCATACATGTTGCCACTAGACCAAGAAGGCGACAATCCTATGACCCACTCTCATCTTTAAATTAAGATTTGGGATAAATAGAGATTTATCGCGGATCTACGAGTGGCCCTAAGAAATTCAGTAACTTAATATCGCGTGTTTGATTCTATCCTCCAATAAAAAACTACGTATTAAATCACAGCACCCGTACGCTATAGAAAACGTGATAAATATGCCTTCAATTTTATGTTCAAACGCATCAGTTTCTACGGTACATATCAGTTTCATGTGTGCCGGTGGACACACGGGCTTGTAACAGTTAAGGTATGGTTCCTAACTTGACCGAAAACGAACATTCGACTGTTATTAGGGTATTTAATAATCACAAGTTTAAAAGTTAACGACCCGACTTCAAAATTTATCCGATCGTGACCATGACCATGGGACCATCCTTGGAATAAACTCTATCGAACACAAAAAGAACCTTGAAAATCTGATTTCTCAAGTTTACGCGAATATTATACATTAAAATAAAACTATTTTTACGGATTCTATCACGATTAGGCTTTAATTATTATTCCCGACGTTTCGAAAGCTTTGCAGTCTTCGTTGTCACGGGTCAGACGACTGCAAAGCCTTCGAAACGTCAGGAATAATAATTACAACCTAATCGTGATAGAATCCGTAAAAATAATTTTATTTCTATCGAACACAAAAATAATTTTGAAAATCGGTCCACATTTGGCGGAGATATCGAGTAACATACATAAAAAACATACAGACGAATTGAGGACCTCCATTTTTGAACTCGGTCGTAAAGCGTTAGTGAGGATTTGTTTTTTGTCATATGGGTATTCTGTAGCCCGAGCACGAAAAACTAATGTAAATTTAAATGTATTCGAGTTCGCTGCGCACTGATGACGTTTGGTTAATATTTCAGTCCTTTTATCACAATACGAATTAAGTAATTATGGTGTCCGCCCGAATGGTCAAACGCTGCTCAACTTTAACGGCTTCTTACATTGATTTTCGCCATACAATTTTGACAGATAAGGTGACATTAAACGACATAAGGCGACCTTAGGTGTATGAACATTCGGCGGTAAGTATGTTATTAAGTACATTACTAGTAAATATGACGAACACGTACCCTCATTATTTTTAAGATAAAATATGTTATCACATAAGCGACAATTAGTCTTCGGTGATAATAAAGTTTTTCTTCTTTAAACCTTATATTTCATACAAATTTCATAGACGCGCATCGAGTTCGAATACATACGGTCGCGGAGCTGCATAAGTCGCAATGTTCAGAATGGTACCTTTAGAGCGGTGAACGCGAGCTCCTTCGTTTGCCGCGGTTCGTGGCGTGTGCGATAGCGATCGCAACTGGCGGGCAATTGCCTTGTTTGTCGCTACAGACACATGGCGACATTAGCGATAGACCACAAGCCTGGCACGCAAATTGTGCTCGCTTTTTATGTCATCTACAGCTAAGACAGGTAGTTTTAATATTAGAGAGAGAATTGGGTATTTGATAATTATTATTTTTTATTTAATTTTATATGAAATTTATATTGTCTAAATTATAGAACAGAAAGAAATATTGAAATATTCTCAAAAATAACAAAGTTATAAGCCTTTGAAGTTAAGTGTAATCTTCGAAATAAAGGGAATAAAGACATAGCAAGATATCTCCAATATGACCCAATATCCCCCACTCCAGAATTTAAAATATGAATTACTGCCTCATTTTTCAACCAATTTCGATGCAGTTTTTACAGAAGGGTTACTTTTTGTTTATTTGCTATTACATATAAATATTTGTATAAAATCAAACATAGTCAAGTACCCAGTTAGTATTTATGACTTGTCGATTTAACCCGTCGGAGGCGGTACATATATATGTTGCATAAGCGTATGGGCCACCGGAGGCCGAGCCGCCCGTGACTATTTAATACTCCTTAGGCAAAAAGCAGCGATACACATATGGCTTTTAAAGTTATGTTAAGCAATTGATATTGGCAATGAATGGTTAAAAATTCGACGCAATCAGCATACCTGATGATTCTCCATGAGTATTTCCAGGGCATGTGAAGCCTACCAACTGAATATGTAACGACAAAAACATTTTAGCATACATGACTATGCCCAGCAGTGAGACAGGGTTCCGCATGAAGGCACAGTTTACTCAACATGATGTTAATAAAATTAAAGATTTGTAGTCTGCCTTTCCTGAGATTCTAATATGTCATCCAATATGTTCTTTGCAAGATTCAGTATCTTTATAATGTAAATGGCTGTACAATGACTGCTCCAGTGTAGGTTGATGGATGGGTTTCATAACAATACTGGAAATTGGCCAAGTCACATACTGCAATTTTAACAGTCTAGAGGTTTATTTCATACACAAATAACAATGGACACTGGACAGAATGCAGAATATGTATAATGTTTGTCCAGAACTGAGCTGTCTTGAATTTTCACCAGCGGAAAAATTTTATTTAAAACTTTTTTTTTTAAATATTGATATTGTCACTATAGTAGGGGAGCCCACGATGCTAAATGGGGATTTACTCGAGCGTCGTAGAGACCTATTGGGATGCAAAGCTTAGATAATATGAAGAAAAAAATGTTATATGATATATACCTTTACATCGGTGGGGGAAGCGGCTATAGATTTTTAAATATGTAAAAAAAACTGTTGCATGGACATCCTCGAGCGCGTCAGATATTGATAGCATCAATGCCCTACGTATTTTTAATAATGTACGTATGTTAATCTGATCGTTTGCATGATGCGAGTGGTTGTATTTAAGGGTTGAAAATGAAAAAAAAAAAAATTTATCGAGCGCGTCAGATTTTCTAACGGAGTGTTAAGTGCACCAAAAAAAAGCTCTCATTCACTAATCTGACGATTTCGATGGGACGCAAACTCGCGGCCATTTTCATAATGTGCAAAAAAAATTCGCCATTTTGAAATACTCAAGCGCGTCAGATTAAGATATATATGGTTCATCTTTATGTTCTAAACGTACTGTCTCATAATCTGACGATTAACGGTTCACCTTAAAGGCCATCCCTGCAACTTCCCGCTAATTCCATTCTTGGGCTCTTAAAATTGTACTTATGACATTTTTGAGCTCAAAATATAATTTATGTGATATTTTGAGCTCGCTGAGTTCAAAGAAATAGAAATTTCATAGAACACTATTTTTGGAATTTTCAAACCGCAATAACTTTTGAATGGATCAACCGATTTTCACGCGGTTGGCGGCATTCGACGCAGTTTTATCATCCTCATAAGTAATTTTGCAATTTTAATTGATCGAACCACAAATTTCGGAGTAATCCCGAAAAAACCCTTTTTCGGGTTTCTTTCGTTCACGATATCTCTCGAACGAATCAACCGCTTTTGACCAGCTAGGTGGCGATCGACGTGGTTTTTCAAGCTCAAAGGCGGATTAGTTTTTGAAGTTGATCGATAAAGCCGGTTAAAAGTTATTCCAAAAAAACCACTTTCAAAAATTTTTAAATCATTGAACTTAATTAATTGAAAAGCTCAGGAAGCAGAAACCAGAGTGGGGACGGAGTGAGAGAGTAATAGATAGAGAAAGAGTGAGAGAGGAATAGAAGCGCGGAGAAAGAAATGTAGGCATCACGCAACTGCACGCATGTAACTTTATCGACGAATTTTTATTATTTCGGCTTGCGGAAATCGTCAGATTATATATTTTTCATTATTCTTGAATTATTTCCTTCAAAATAAAAAAAAATTTAGCTACGCTCGAGAATGTCGAGATGACGTTTTTTTTTTACAACTTTGTTGCCCTCCCCTTTTTTTACGTCACTCTCAAATTGTCAGATTAGTGGAATATACACTTTTCAGGATGTAATTAACTCACCCTACCTTAATCTGACGCGCTCGAGAATTTCTGATGGTCAATTTTTTTTTACTAATCTGATCCTGTATCCTTCACGGGCGGCCTTATATATGGGCCTCATGTTTTGTGGAGGTACTTAACCGGGTACAAGGTATCCCCCTGTATATTAATCTGTCGCGCTTTAGTAAATCCCGAAATCCCCGCTTGGGCTCCCCTACTACTATAAGATGTTCCAACCCGAATACAAAGGAGGCCCTAATGGTGTATAAATTAGTCGATACAGATAATTAGTGTTTATGATAATTTTAGTTATAAACATGTGGGGGGTGCGGGTGCGCATCGAGGTGGATAGGCGTCCACGGATGCGCATGTGCACTGACCACTATTGCTTTATTTATAGTTACATATTTTAAGTTGGTTGTTTATATGTTAGAGAATATTTCTTTTGGTTATAGTATAGGGCTGTAAAGGTCGCAGGAAGTCGCTGGATGCAGGCCGCTTCCAACAGGTCGATCTGGAAATCTTTGGGGGAGGCCTATGTCCAGCAGTGGACGTCCTATGGCTGATGATGATGATAGGGCTGTCATAAACATTGTTTAAAAGTCCTTTAAATAAATGAACAAAAATATGTTAGGTTAGCTAATTAAGTTACAACTTAAAACAGAGGGTCCCTTAATAAATGGGGACTTAATAAAGTCACCGACTTGGTATTACATGGATCTCACACCTTTTTACGGTAGAACTAAGTTGAGAGACTTGTTTTTTTTAGAAAGAAAGAATTATTTATTGACACAAGTGTTGTGGCAAAAAGATAAGTTTACAAGTTTTGGTTTTGATGGTATTGCTTATACCTATGCGATATTTGTCATATTAAACAGGACGTTGATCGCTATAAAGACGGGTACAAAAACTTATCAGATACTCACCTGCAAGATAAGACTTAGAAAAAAAAACAAGAAAAACATTTTGAAGATGTTTTTACGCTGAACAAATAGAGCAAAGTTTAAGACGGCAACGGTATTTAAATACCTAGGCTAGTAGCTAGTAAACGAAAGAAAAAAAACCTAGAAGATTTATGGGTCCGTGTTACACATGTACCCGAGTTACGGTCGCATTGCATCGCGGTGACTCACGAGGCCTCACGCGGACTCACGCCGAGCCGGGCCGCATGCCGAGACGTATTCAGTTTGTGTTATCAAATGACACTGTTGTGCGGTAAATTAGATTATTTATTGCGAGCTGAGGTCTCGGAAAGGTCTTGGATGTACGCACTGTGAGTACTGTGACGTTACTTTTAATGATAACAGGCTATTGTTGTGCGAGGACGTCAACATCGCGGTTTTCATCTGCAGGAGCTAGTTGCTAATATTGTGATTCAATTTAGATAGACTGCCTCCATGGCGTGGTGGTATTTCGGTACTACTACGGTTCTGAGTTCTCGGGTTCGATCCCCGGGTCGGGCAAAGTGATATTGGATTTTTCCATACCAACCCGGAGTCTGGAATTTGTGCCCGATATGGCGATAGACTCGCCCCCTATCACATCTGGGACGGAACTAAGCTCGGCGAAATGTGGGTGTACTAGTTCGCTAGTACGCCTCTGCCTACCCCTTCGGGGATACAGGCGTGAGCTTATGTTATGTTAATTTAGATATTTGAGAAATTTACTAAGCCTACGACGACACCTCCTTTTAGTGAAGCATATATGGGCTGTCGACCGGTCCTGGACTCCTGGGTTCGATTCCCAGTTCAGGCAAAGCAAAATTTCTAATTTAATTATTGATCTATCAGAGGGTGTTGACGTCAGGCGGGCAGTAGGTCGTAAAAACTAAGCCAGATCCTTTCTGCAGTATGCTTGAAAAAGTGTGTTGCCTTGTGGGCCCACAAATATTTGTGTCGGCTCTGGGTGTTGTAAAATGGAAAGTCTCTCGTAGTTCCTGTTAAAAATACTAGACGATGGCTGAACTTTAATATATATAACATAGATTTGGAATCTATTATTACATTATAGACTATATCCCTATCAAATAAACTGTGAACTGCGGCGTCTCATTGCATATCACTAATTGCATATCTGTCTACACCTTTTGGAATACACGCTAAGGTTAATTGTATAAATAATCACAAGTTTAAAAACTTAACAGACCGACTTCAAATCCGATCGTGACCAAATTTATATGGGACCACCCTTGAAATAAGCTCTATCGAACACAAAAATAATTTTGAAAATCGGTCCACATTTGGCGGAGATATCGCGTAACATACATAAAAAACAGACGAATTGAGGACCTCCTCCTTTTTGGAAGTCGGTTAATAACTAGCACAGATAGAAATGCGCGTAGTATAGAAATATGTAACGCTTAGAAAGTAGTGGTGCATTCAATAAACTGTGTAAAGAAGTCACTTATCGACAATATAAAAATCTTTCCGCCTTTTTTTCATTCAATCCGTGATTGTTGGCGCGTAAAATCAGAAATATCAATTTCCCGACATTCGTTTATTTAGCTTGTATTGAGAAGTGTCAAATTCTTATATTTTTTGCTCGTGATTTCAATAGTTTCTTATGACGAGCGGTCAGCCGCGTGATTCTGTTTGTTTTTTTTTTCGTTGTTTTACGATTGGCGGATGTTGTGATAGAGTGTCGTGATGGGTATGGTGATGAAAGTATGAATTACGTTTTAAATGCGTTCAAATTTAGAACGCGGACTCGTTATCCATACTTTTTGTTTATCAATAAGTTTTTGGTTATCTGTGGTCTGAGCATTATTTTGAAAATAGAATTAGAATCGGGTACGATGCGCGCTCATATTATTTGTTTGTTATTTTTACCAAAATGTCTTTAGTGGACACTTGACAGCTAACTCTGATATAATTATAATTTATAATCATAATACCTCTATATGCGTAACATTACGTGTCGCAAAAATTTTGTGGACAATAATTAAAACCCAAAACATGTGTTCCAACAAGAAGTAAGAAAGTTACCTACCAAATTAGAGAGTTACATGGTAAATATTAACAGTATAAGAGTTACGAATCTTTAAGGACATTCTGAATTTGTCGTTTATATATATTAAAGTAGCTATGTGTTTACACTGCCGTCCTCAATCTAAGATGCCGTTAAATGACTAAACCTATTTCCGAGATGTGTCCAAAAACGTGGAAAATATGGTCCCTATAGATTTCATTGACTTATGGTTATTTTCAATCTTAAGGTAAACAAGTTATTAAGTATATTAAATATAAAAATCACAGTCTAATAAACCTCTAAGGATAATATTTTCCACCTTTTTTGAAGACATCTCAAACCTACGTTTATTCACTTTTTTTTATAGCATCGACTGGCAAACGAGCAGATGGGTCACCTGATGGTAAGTGATCTCCACCACCCATAGACACCCAAGACCCAAAAAGAATCATGGGTGCGTTGCCACCTAAAATAAGGGGATAGAGGGAGAGGGAAAAGGGATTGGGAAAGGGAGGGGGGAAATGGGCCACCGGAAATATAACTCAACAGCAGGCTGCCATTTTACGTAGGTTTTCTGTGAGACAGTGGTATCAAACCGGTCGAGCCGGCCCATTCGTGCTGTAGCCGTAACTGTCTACAGCGCGGGTCTACCACTTAACGGCATTTAAGCTTGACAACGGCAGTATAGACCCTAGGACACTGCGTCCATCTGTGACGTATGATGGCCGACATGCCAACATGTCAGGACCATCTAAACCTTTATTATCCTGTGCGTACATCTAAATTGCGTGCCGTTTGACTCGTGACCGAGCTTATATATTAGCGGTTTGTACGTCTTGTAGTCTTTGTTATCCTGTTTGTTTCTATAATAGTTTGAAATGTGCTCGATGCGGCCGACGATAGGGACGACAGTCGTTTTGTTATGGTTACGATCTGCAATCATAAGGAAAGTCCGTCGTCTTGGCGTCAGGATATGTTTAAATAGCTTTGTTGCTGTTTGTATTTTGACTGCCTCGGTGGCGTGGTGGTATTTCGGTACGACTACCGTTCTGAGGCCTCAGGTTGAATCCCCGGGTCGGGCAAAGTGATATTGGATTTTTCCATATCAGCCCGGAGTCTGGAATTTGTGCCCGATATGGCGAAAGGCTCGCCCCCTATCACATCTGGGACGGAACTGAGCTCGCCGAAATGTGGATGTTCTAGTTCGCTAGTGCGCCTCTGCCTACCCCTTCGGGGATACAGGCGTGAGCTTACGTTATGTTATGTTATGTATTTTGAACGAGCAAGAGGTTCACCTGATGGTAAATATTACTACTGCCCATATAAAACCATGATGCTAATGGAATAATGTATGCGTTGTCATAACCAAAACAGGGAGTAGGGAAATCTTATTCAGCGAACGAAATACAACCGCGAGCTGGCACTTTACATTAGTTTTCTGTCGGACAATATCAATCCGGTTGAGCCGGCCCATTCGTGCTGTAGGCTTGAACTATTACTAATTCAGAGTTAGTCCTAAACTCGATTTCAATCTCGTAGAAAGAAATGTCTGTCATTAACCATTCATTGCTTATGTATACAAGCAATTAATGAGGCAATGGAAAGTTTACACCAACAATGGAACACACATAACGTTGCGCAAGAGTGTCAATTTAATACATTCCACGCATTAAACGTCAATCATTCAAATAAACGCTTTCGGCATCATTAGACAATCCGCGCTCAAACTCTCTCATTTGTACCATCATCGCACATCGATGATTCAGCGTAAATAATGCACAATAACTAGTGATGGAATTTGGAAATAACGGCATGGATATAATAGCTAGCGTTTGTCATTATGTTATAACGAATATTCACACTTTCAACTTCACGCTTCGTGTTATGTCATTTAAAAAGCCTTATCTGTCAAAATTGCATGGCGAAAAACAACGTAAGCAGCGGTGCATGAATAGCATTCTAGATGTCGGGCGTTTGGCTTTTTTACCAGGCTATTTTAAGTCGCTATTTAAAGGTCCCAGCTTTTATTCGCCGAAACCGTTTTAGTAGTATATAGGGGATTTTTTCTTTTTTTTAAACGCGTTTTTCTCATTGTAATATTTTTCCATCGCGGTTGTTGTATTGGTGTCCACGTTTTCTCGATGTTATGTCGTATTAAAAGCCTGAAGCTTTTAAAAATAACGTTAGTAGTGATTTTTAAATCGCCAATTTCGCTTTTAAAATTAACACTATTATTTAAACTGCATTCGTTGTAACGCCCATGACTAACACTAGCGTGCAGACAATGGCGGCCGTCATCAACGTTGTTAGATGTTGCCTAATCAATCACACGTAATTCGCCCATCGGATGGGTGCGTTCACCTCTGCTCAAGGCGTGCTGATGTGAGCAACGAGCATGTTCTGTTAATAGTGAGATGTTAATTTTGATAATGTGTATGGCTATATGAGGAGGAAAAATCTTCCTCAAAATACATGACGTTCGAATTTACTTTATACCGTTAAAGTGTTTTAGGTACTCTTAAAGGAAACTAAAGTATGTATATTATAATTTATAAAATTCTGGGAGGGAGTTGATGTCAGACAGGCAGCCATTGCAACATTCTTGAAGAAGCGTGTTGCGCCGACCCCACATTAACGTGGGATAAGGGTAAGTAGAAAGAAAGATTGTCTGTACAATACTGAGTTTGGTGTTCTTTCTACCTACCCGCATCCCACTTTTATGTGGGATCGACGTAACACACTTTTTCAGGCATGTTGCAAAAAATAAATCTGCTTAGTTTTTACAACTGGCTACCTGCCTGACGTTAACCCTCCTCTGGGGGAACCAGTCTCAGGCAAATGGCGTTAGAAAAACACTCGCGTCTGACCTGAGAATCGAACCCACTACCTCCCAGTTCATAGCTCATATACGCTGCCACTAAACCAAGGAGGCGACTTTTACCCATACTCATTGTATTCCATTAATACATACAAGTAAACAAATTGAAAGCGATGTAGCAATCAGTCTGCAGCGTCGTTAAACGTACTAACTAAACGTTTATTATCTGTTGCATCCACGTTTTCAGTGGCTGGTTGACGTCGCGTCAGTCCATTAGCGACAAAGAGCTCGACGGTGATTTATTTTTTTTTTTTTTTTTTTTTTAAACACTTTATACATTAACTATGTACAGGCGGACTTAATGCCTAAGGCATTCTCTACCAGTCAACCTTTGGGTGGTGCAGAGAAAAATTAAGGCAGGTGTAAAAAATAAACAAGGAGAATGAGGCGATTTGAATATAATAATATATATATTATTGTAAATAAGTATTATATAGAATATATAGAAATAAAATATTATAAATACATATAATACTACATAAATATATACACTTTATCAATCTAAGTATATACAAATAAAAAAAAAAAAAACACACACACACACACACACATTAAAATGCCAACGCAATAAACTAACGAAATGACTCCGCAACTCCATCAAACAATATTTGACGGACCCTGGTTTTGAAAGCTAGGCGAGTTGTGCACGATCTAATCTCAGGAGGGAGCGAGTTCCAGAGCAGGATCGCTTGTATAGCGAAAGAAGAATGAGTAAAGCCTGAAGTATGAGGGGGACACTTGAGGAGAAGATTGCTTGACGAGCGAAGGTTCCTATCATGGTTACCACCAAGGTATTGAAATTGCGAGGAAAAGTAAGAAGGTGTAGTAGGAGATGTAAGGAACGAATACAGAGTGGTAAGTGCGCGCAAGGAGCGACGCTGGCGAATGGGTAACCATTTCAATTGTAGGCGATGAGATGACACATGGTCATACTTACGAAGGTTGAAGATGAATCGAATGCAGTTGTTAAGAAGACGGTCGAGTTTATTGAGCAGGTCTGCATTCAGGTCAAAATAACACACATCACCATAATCAATAAGAGGGAAGATTAAGGATTGCACAAGCATTATCTTGGTCTTGGATGGTAGAAAATTCTTCAGGCGATAAAAGGCGCGAAGAGTACCGGTAACCCTCTGGCACACAGAGGTTACCTGGGTCCGCCAGCTCAAAGTGGTGTCGATATGTAAACCCAGGTCCTTCACACTAGTGGAAAAAGGGATAATAGTGCCGTCGAATACCACAGGTGGAATGTTTGTCAAGTCCAACTGACTTATCAGCCTAGCGCTGCCCACAATAATGGCTTGGCATTTGGTTGGATTTATTGACAAACCAAAATCGCGGGACCAGCTCTTTAAGAAAGCTAGATCCCTATTTACACCAGTGATACTCGTGGATAGATAATCGACACCAGCCTGAGAATATAGCTGCAGATCATCGGCATACAGATGATACGCACATTCAAGATTATGGGTTAGGAGATTGATAAATATAGAAAACAGTAAAGGAGAGAGAATACCGCCTTGAGGGACGCCAGAGTCAGTATCGCACCAACTTGATGAATTATCATCGAGGCGCACCGACTGTTGACGCCCTCGAAGATAACATGAAAACCATTCCAGCGCTTGTGCAGAGATCGAAAGATGGGAAAGGATGGAGAGAAGGATGTCATGACTGACGGTACCAAAGGCATTGGAGAAGTCGACCAGTACCAGGATGGTTACTTTGGTGTTCTCCATGCCCTCCCTGATATCGTCAGTCACTTTGAGAAGAGCGGAAGTGGTGCTGTGGCCAGGCCGAAAGCCTGACTGGAATGGACTTAAGAGGTTATGCAAGTGCACAAACTGTGAGAACTGTTTGTAAGCACAGGCCTCCAGCACCTTGGACAGGAATGGAAGTATGGAGATGGGGCGGAAATGCTTGGCGAGGGTAGGATTAGGGATTTTGGGGAGAGGAATCACAAAGGCTTTCTTCCATAGAGAAGGAAATGAGCCAGAGCTGAAAGAGAAATTAATGATGTGGGAAATGGTAGGGAGAAGAAGGTCAAGGATAAGGATTACCATGCGGCGACTAATATTGTCGCAACCAGTGGCATTGGACTTGACGGACAGGATAATCTTTTTGATCCCAGCCGGAGAAACTGGAGAAAAGAGAAAAGGGGTGATGTTAGGATAGGGAAGGGAGGTTAGGACATCAATAGTGCGACTCCTGGTTTGGGGGTCTATTATAGGGGAAGTAGCGAAATGACGATTAAGATCATCCAAACCAACAGTCACCCCATGGACGTCAAGGGGTTTCTTATTGCCAACACCTAGAGTTCCGAGGAACTTCCAGATATTGGCAGGTGAAGAAGAAGTGATATTACTGAGAATGTGTCGGCGTTTAGCATTGCGTATCATCTGATTGCAGCGATTCCTTGCAACCTTAAACATTGCCCAGTTAGTCTCCGAGCGGTCCCTCTTGTACTTACGAAAGGCCCGGTCTCTGCGCCTCATCGCCATCCGAACTCCTGGGGTCATCCAAGGTGCTGGAGGACGCTTCAGCTTTATTTTCTTGACGGGAGCGTGTACGTCGTAAAGTGCAATGATGTTGCTGTTTAGGATGTTTACCTTTTCGTCGACCGTGTTAGATGCAAGTAGAAGGTCCCAGTTCAGTTTTTCAGCATCTCTGTTGAGTGAGTCGGAATCCATACGACCAAAACAACGCAAGTGCAGTGCCTTAATAGTGGGCTTAGGAGGTTTTAGGGCATAAGATAGGAAGATGAGATCATGATGGGAGAAACCAGGGGCAGGATGTTGACCGAAATAGGAAGCCAGGGAAGGAGTCGAGGTAAGAATGAGGTCAAGCCATGTATCGTTGCAGTCAATGTTGTGGTGAGTTGCATTTAAAGGCAGAACTTGCAGGTTGACAGACTCAAGGACATCTAGGAGTTTACGGGAGCGAGAGGAGCAACGGGAAAGGAGATCGGTGTTAAAATCGCCCATGATGATATGATGCGAGTATTCTGACCCTAAAGATTCCAGAATCGACTCGAGACTGGAGAAGTAATCAGTAGTAGGGGGACAGTAGACAACACCAAGAAGGACTTTGGCTCCCCTGACCCAAACCTCAAGAAAAATATATTCCGCAACTGAAGACTGAGAGGTAGAAGAGGCAATTAATTTAGAAGAGAGGTCGCTACGAAGATAAATTGCCACTCCACCCCCCCTCCTGTCTACACGGTCATTCCGGATTAGTACAAAACCCGGGAGGGGGTAAGTAGCTGAAGGAAGATGAGGTTTGAGCCAGGTCTCCGAGATTAGGACCGCATGAACGTTCGCGCCAGCGAACGTCTCTAAAAGGTCGCTATAGTGACTTGGTATACTTTGTGCGTTTATATGGCATACATTAAAAGTTTTAGAAGTAGCCACTTCATTGAAAGTGTGGCATACCAAGTCACTAAGCCCATCCATCGCCGAACAGAAACTATCATTGCTCGACAGAGATGCCAAGTCACTCATTGAGTGAAAAGAGTCATTTTCAGACAAAATCGACATTAAAACGTGTGTTATATATAGATATACAATAAAAAAATATATAAATAAATATTAGTTAAAATTAAAAATATGAAGGCGTACCTATCCTATACTTAATCTCAATATAAATTCTATCTACGCTCTGCACCACCCGCCAGCCAACCTACACACGTTAAAAAGAAAACAAACACAAAAGTAAAGAAAACACAAAACATAAACAGAGGAAAATAAAAACAATGTGAATAAAGAAAAAACAGAAATAAACAAAATCTCCGACAATAACAAATTCAGGATGTTTCCGAACGAAATTTACATTTAACTACCCACGTTACCGTTAATGTGGAACATCACAAAAAAAAGTTGACACTTCGAAATTAAATATTGACGGCTACAAAACTTTAGTAAATATAAAAAGAAGGGTATAAATCTTAGATACTTCATGTTATAAATGGTAATTAAGTGTTAAGTAACTGTGGAAAAGTTCGGAACCAAGAATAAACTAAAGTCACGCCACACAATACCTACTAAGGTTTGCGAGACTTTGTGTTGACACCCGAAGTTGACGGCGCCGGTCTGCTACCGTTTCCAGCCACTGATGACGAGGAATCCACAACTTTGGGATATTTATTCATCAGGGGTGTCAGCTCGTCGATGGAGGTCACCTTGTGACGGCTACCGTCAGTGGTCTTGACGACGATAACACCTTCTTGAGACCAGCAGCTTCTCATGCCGAAATGTTGCCGTGCCCTGGTGAAGATCAACTGCCGTGGTTTCGTGAGGAACTCCTTCACTGATATGGACGAGCCTTTCAGCTTCGACTTCGCTCTCCAAACTGAAGATCGGTGATCCACTTGTGAGAACCTTACTAAAATTGGGCGAGGATGATCCCTGTTGACAGTACCAATTCTATGGCTAGTTGAAATGTTGGAGGCACTTATATCTTTTAATGCCATGGTGGCATTGATGGTATTCATGACAACAGTGCAGCAATTTTCGTTTGTGGACTCCGGTACTCCAAGAAAGAGAAGTGCTTTCCGTCTATGTCTTGTCTCCATTGCATCGACCATGTGGACACAATCAGCAATTTGCTTCCGGAGGAGACGCAGCATGTCAAACATCAGCTCTCGGAAGGTCCGGAACTCCTCTGCAACCCGTGCAACCGTGTCCTTGGCTTGACCTCCAGATTGAAGTTTGGCTTCAAGTTCTGCCATCTTCCTTGAGAAGCTTTCCTCTAATTTGTTCTGTGCACTTTGGATGTCCAGAAGTTGTGCCATTGTTGAAAAGTGATATATATTATATGTGCAGGTGTATAGCTGGCAGGTGGTGTTCTAATAATTATGTAATGTCACATACGGGGTTATAAAAATGTGAGTATAGGACAATTACACTATGCTATGTAAATATCTGTGAAATAAATTTATAAACAATCAGATTTTGTAATTAATTTAAATAAAAATAACAGCTGATTCACAGACACGTCTATACTTTTCTACACCTACCGCAAAAATTTACGACTGGTCGTAGAGCAATGATTATGCAAATGTAATGTTCGGAGTTCAGACGGTTGGTAGTCGCTCGCCAGTTGCATGTACAGGATTGGATTCAGGAAGCGAAGGGGGCGGATGCCAAATGACGTAAGTTATACCAGAAAAAAAGTTGCCCCCAATTAAAAAAATATGCTTATTCCAGTGCTCAGCGAAATGTTTCATCCTGCCATAATAACGGATTGGATTCAGGAAGCGAAGGCAGTTGCTGTTTTAAACAAAATTTACATAAAAAATACAACATTAAAAACTGACTTAAAAAAATTGGTCCACATTTACTGTAGATATCGAGTAGGATACATAAATAATAACAAGTTTAAAAACTTAACGGACCGACTTCAAATCCGAGCGTAACCAACTTATGTATATAACCTTGAAATATATCGAACACAAAAAGAAATTTGAAAATCCGTCAACATTTGGCGGAGATATCGCATACATAAAATGTAACATATATAAAAAAAAAATTACAGACAAATTGAGGACCTTCTCCATTTTAAAAATATCGACTAATTAAGAAGTACCTCCTTTTGCAGTCGGTTGAAAGTAGCTTTAAATGTAGATCCATGCCTCGTACTGTAATACGGTCCTTAGTACTGTATAGATTGAAGTTGCACTAGCTAGCTGATCCCAGAAACGCGATTCGCTTGACCGAGCCACTGTGAGCTCCTGATTCGCATCAGCGCATTATCTGATGCAGATTTGAATACGCAGACGGATGACGTGCCTAGCTTGAATAATATGGGACATTTTTCTTTAAATGTAATTTCATTTTGTTTAAAAATATGAAAATATCCACGGTTAAGTTTCTTGGTGCTTATTCTCAAATCCGTTGGCGGCTCCGGTAGATTCAATGAAGTGTAAAGTGACCCTAGGCACTAGTGCCCTATTTAGTGAATAATGAATAAAATAATATTAGCACTGTATTAATACTGTTCCACTGCTGGGCGCGGGCCTCCTCTACTAATGAGAGGGTTAGGCCTCAGTTCATCACACAGACGTAGTGCAGGTTGATTTTCGAAATTCTTGCGGGGAAATTCTCAGGTTTCCTTGCGATGTTTTTCTTCGCCATTATAGCAAGCATAATGAATATACACTTAACATAGAAAAGTCGTCACTGCCTGTTCTTTTTGGAATTGGTCTCGACCACTCGTCGCGGCATGGCAGTCCGTACCACTCCCAACGATCGTTGTTCGGTGAATTTGAATTTAAAATTCGAATACCGATTTACAACACAACGGTAGCCATATTGGAACTTTTCATATTTGTCCGTAATTTTCCGTGTCGTTAAACGTTTTTTGCGATGAGCACGTGGGTGCGACTTTTTGCTCGGTAGCACGAACTCACGCACCTCGTCATTACTTGGTACTGAGTCGTCATTACACGTTTATTATCCGCTTGGCCTTGGCCGTGAACGGACGTGCGAGGGGACGACGCGGCCGCCGACCACAGTGACCCCGCGTACTGATGGACTGACACCGGATTATGTTGCGGCCCATCTAAATAGACGAACAAAAAAAAATAGTTTATAAATCAAACGCTCGAAAGTCGAACGTGACTTCTAGGAATAGGATTCGTTTTTGTGAAAACATGTTATTTTCGATCGACTTTCAAAAAGAGAAGGTCCTCAATTCGTCTGTATTTTTTTAAGTATGTTACGCGATATCTCCGCCAAATGTGGACCGATTTTTGTATTCGATAGAGCTTATTTCAAGGGTGGTCCCATATAAATTTGGTCACGATCGGATTTGAAGTCGGTCTATTAAGTTTTTAAACTTGTTATTAGAAAATACATTTTAAGCTCAGGGATATGTACTCTGAGAAATGCATATATTTTCCTGACTATATTTCAATTTCTTCATGTGATGGAACCTATTCCGATACCAGTAGCTCAACCATGAGTTATTTTTTTACATTTATCGCTAGCGACTACGTGAAACGGATGTTTATCATACAAGCATTTTATTTATTCGCATTTTGCGATTATTAGGCCTCATTCGCTCGAGTGCTTTTTCAATGCACTTTAAAAAACCGTTGCAATGGGACACATGAGTTCTAGTATAGTTGTTTACACGCCTGCGCTTTTAAAATGCTACTTTTTCGGGCGGTACGTAATATATATGGTATGAAAGCAGCGAAAGCTCAGTTGGGAATGGTACGGACTGCCGAGACAAGAGTCGGAGGTTCGAGACCAACCCCAAAATGGAGCATACACCTCCAACTTTTCCATGTTAAGTGTATTTTCATTGTGAAATATTGCTTGCTATAACGTTGAAGGAAAACATCGAGAGGAAACCTGCATACCCGAGAATTTCTTACCAGGAATTTCAAGGGTATGTGAAAGTCTACCAACCCGCATTAGGCCAGCGAAGTAGACTAATTCCTAACCCCTCTCATTAGTAGAGGAGGCCCGTGCCCAGCAGTGTGAATTACGTTCCCATTACATTACAGGGCTTATATTATTATATATTATTATAATGTAAAATATAGCTTATTAAAAAAAAGGCATTGACTGCCTCGGTGGCGTGGTGGTATTTCGGTACGACTACGGTTTTGAGGTCTCGGGTTCGATCCCCGGGTCGGGCAAAGTGATATTGGATTTTTCCATATCAGCCCGGAGTCTGGAATTTGTGCTTGATATGGCGATAGGCTCGCCCCCTATCACATCTGGGACGGAACTAAGCTCGGCTCGGAAATGTGGGTGATCTAGTTCGCTAGTGCGCCTCTGCCTACCCCTTCTGGGATACAGGCGTGAGCTTATGTTATGTTATGGAAAAAAGGCAAGAATGATTTTTAAACAATCATATGTTGAGACGCGAAAGAGGGCTTTAGGTGACAGTTTGACAAAGTCAAGCGAGTAAAATTCGTGCTAAGTGTATTATAGACCCTTGGACACTGCCTCCATCTGTGACGTATGATGGCCGACATGCCAACATGTCAGGACCATCTAAACCTTTATTATCCTGTGCGTACATCTAAATTGCGTGCCGTTTGACTCGTGACCGAGCTTATATATTAGCGGTTTGTACGTCATGTAGTCTTTGTTATCCTGTTTGTTTCTATAATAGTTTGAAATGTGCCCGATGCGGCCGACGATAAGGACGACAGTCGTTTTGATATGGTTACGACCTGCAATCATAAGGAAAGTCCGTCGTCTTGGCGTCAGGATATGTTTAAATAGCTTTGTTGCTGTTTGTATTTTGACTGCCTCGGTGGCGTGGTGGTATTTCGGTACGACTACCGTTCTGAGGCCTCGGGTTGGATCCCCGGGTCGGGCAAAGTGATGTTGGATTTTTCCATATCAGCCCGGAGTCTGGAATTTGTGCCCGATATGGCGAAAGGCTCGCCCCCTATCACATCTGGGACGGAACTGAGCTCGGCGAAATGTGGGTGTTCTAGTTAGTGCGCCTCTGCCTACCCCTTCGGGGATACAGGCGTGAGCTTATGTTATGTTATTTTATGTGTATTTTGAACGAGCAAGAGGTTCACCTGATGGTAAATATTACTACTGCCCATATAAAACCATGATGCTAATGGAATAATGTATGCGTTGTCATAACCAAAACAGGGAGTAGGGAAATCTTATTCAGCGAACGAAATACAACCGCGAGCTGGCACTTTACATTAGTTTTCTGTCGGACAATATCAATCCGGTTGAGCCGGCCCATTCGTGCTGTAGGCTTGAACTATTACTAATTCAGAGTTAGTCCTAAACTCGATTTCAATCTCGTAGAAAGAAATGTCTGTCATTAACCATTCATTGCTTATGTATACAAGCAATTAATGAGGCAATGGAAAGTTTACACCAACAATGGAACACACATAACGTTGCGCAAGAGTGTCAATTTAATACATTCCACGCATTAAACGTCAATCATTCAAATAAACGCTTTCGGCATCATTAGACAATCCGCGCTCAAACTCTCTCATTTGTACCATCATCGCACATCGATGATTCAGCGTAAATAATGCACAATAACTAGTGATGGAATTTGGAAATAACGGCATGGATATAATAGCTAGCGTTTGTCATTATGTTATAACGAATATTCACACTTTCAACTTCACGCTTCGTGTTATGTCATTTAAAAAGCCTTATCTGTCAAAATTGCATGGCGAAAAACAACGTAAGCAGCGGTGCATGAATAGCATTCTAGATGTCGGGCGTTTGGCTTTTTTACCAGGCTATTTTAAGTCGCTATTTAAAGGTCCCAGCTTTTATTCGCCGAAACCGTTTTAGTAGTATATTGGGGATTTTTTCATTTTTTGTTTAAACGCGTTTTTCTCATTGTAATATTTTTCCATCGCGGTTGTTGTATTGGTGTCCACGTTTTCTCGATGTTATGTCGTATTAAAAGCCTGAAACTTTTAAAAATAACGTTAGTAGTGATTTTTAAATCGCCAATTTCGCTTTTAAAATTAACACTATTATTTAAACTGCATTCGTTGTAACGCCCATGACTAACACTAGCGTGCAGACAATGGCGGCCGTCATCAACGTTGTTAGATGTTGCCTAATCAATCACACGTAATTCGCCCATCGGATGGGTGCGTTCACCTCTGCTCAAGGCGTGCTGATGTGAGCAACGAGCATGTTCTGTTAATAGTGAGATGTTAATTTTGATAATGTGTATGGCTATATGAGGAGGAAAAATCTTCCTCAAAATACATGACGTTCGAATTTACTTTATACCGTTAAAGTGTTTTAGGTACTCTTAAAGGAAACTAAAGTATGTATATTATAATTTATAAAATTCTGGGAGGGAGTTGATGTCAGACAGGCAGCCATTGCAACATTCTTGAAGAAGCGTGTTGCGCCGACCCCACATTAACGTGGGATAAGGGTAAGTAGAAAGAAAGATTGTCTGTACAATACTGAGTTTGGTGTTCTTTCTACCTACCCGCATCCCACTTTTATGTGGGATCGACGTAACACACTTTTTCAGGCATGTTGCAAAAAATAAATCTGCTTAGTTTTTACAACTGGCTACCTGCCTGACGTTAACCCTCCTCTGGGGGAACCAGTCTCAGGCAAATGGCGTTAGAAAAACACTCGCGTCTGACCTGAGAATCGAACCCACTACCTCCCAGTTCATAGCTCATATACGCTGCCACTAAACCAAGGAGGCGACTTTTACCCATACTCATTGTATTCCATTAATACATACAAGTAAACAAATTGAAAGCGATGTAGCAATCAGTCTGCAGCGTCGTTAAACGTACTAACTAAACGTTTATTATCTGTTGCATCCACGTTTTCAGTGGCTGGTTGACGTCGCGTCAGTCCATTAGCGACAAAGAGCTCGACGGTGATTTACGACTGGTCGTAGAGCAATGATTATGCAAATGTAATGTTCGGAGTTCAGACGGTTGGTAGTCGCTCGCCAGTTGCATGTACAGGATTGGATTCAGGAAGCGAAGGGGGCGGATGCCAAATGACGTAAGTTATACCAGAAAAAAAGTTGCCCCCAATTAAAAAAATATGCTTATTCCAGTGCTCAGCGAAATGTTTCATCCTGCCATAATAACGGATTGGATTCAGGAAGCGAAGGCAGTTGCTGTTTTAAACAAAATTTACATAAAAAATACAACATTAAAAACTGACTTAAAAAAATTGGTCCACATTTACTGTAGATATCGAGTAGGATACATAAATAATAACAAGTTTAAAAACTTAACGGACCGACTTCAAATCCGAGCGTAACCAACTTATGTATATAACCTTGAAATATATCGAACACAAAAAGAAATTTGAAAATCCGTCAACATTTGGCGGAGATATCGCATACATAAAATGTAACATATATAATAAAAAAAATTACAGACAAATTGAGGACCTTCTCCATTTTAAAAATATCGACTAATTAAGAAGTACCTCCTTTTGCAGTCGGTTGAAAGTAGCTTTAAATGTAGATCCATGCCTCGTACTGTAATACGGTCCTTAGTACTGTATAGATTGAAGTTGCACTAGCTAGCTGATCCCAGAAACGCGATTCGCTTGACCGAGCCACTGTGAGCTCCTGATTCGCATCAGCGCATTATCTGATGCAGATTTGAATACGCAGACGGATGACGTGCCTAGCTTGAATAATATGGGACATTTTTCTTTAAATGTAATTTCATTTTGTTTAAAAATATGAAAATATCCACGGTTAAGTTTCTTGGTGCTTATTCTCAAATCCGTTGGCGGCTCCGGTAGATTCAATGAAGTGTAAAGTGACCCTAGGCACTAGTGCCCTATTTAGTGAATAATGAATAAAATAATATTAGCACTGTATTAATACTGTTCCACTGCTGGGCGCGGGCCTCCTCTACTAATGAGAGGGTTAGGCCTCAGTTCATCACACAGACGTAGTGCAGGTTGATTTTCGAAATTCTTGCGGGGAAATTCTCAGGTTTCCTTGCGATGTTTTTCTTCGCCATTATAGCAAGCATAATGAATATACACTTAACATAGAAAAGTCGTCACTGCCTGTTCTTTTTGGAATTGGTCTCGACCACTCGTCGCGGCATGGCAGTCCGTACCACTCCCAACGATCGTTGTTCGGTGAATTTGAATTTAAAATTCGAATACCGATTTACAACACAACGGTAGCCATATTGGAACTTTTCATATTTGTCCGTAATTTTCCGTGTCGTTAAACGTTGTTTGCGATGAGCACGTGGGTGCGACTTTTTGCTCGGTAGCACGAACTCACGCACCTCGTCATTACTTGGTACTGAGTCGTCATTACACGTTTATTATCCGCTTGGCCTTGGCCGTGAACGGACGTGCGAGGGGACGACGCGGCCGCCGACCACAGTGACCCCGCGTACTGATGGACTGACACCGGATTATGTTGCGGCCCATCTAAATAGACGAACAAAAAAAAATAGTTTATAAATCAAACGCTCGAAAGTCGAACGTGACTTCTAGGAATAGGATTCGTTTTTGTGAAAACATGTTATTTTCGATCGACTTTCAAAAAGAGAAGGTCCTCAATTCGTCTGTATTTTTTTAAGTATGTTACGCGATATCTCCGCCAAATGTGGACCGATTTTTGTATTCGATAGAGCTTATTTCAAGGGTGGTCCCATATAAATTTGGTCACGATCGGATTTGAAGTCGGTCTATTAAGTTTTTAAACTTGTTATTAGAAAATACATTTTAAGCTCAGGGATATGTACTCTGCGAAATGCATATATTTTCCTGATTTTATTTCAATTTATTCATGTGATGGAACATATTCCGATACCAGTAGCTCAACCATGAGTTGTTTGTTTACATTTCTCACTAGCGACTACGTGAAACGGATGTTTATCAAACAAGCATTTTATTCATTCGCTAGCGTGAAATGTTAAAAAAACTCATGATCGATCTTATACTTTCAACTCCGGTCAAGTCTCGTGTAATTTTCCTAATTAGAAACTCACATAATTGCCTAATCTAGGTTTAAACTGAAGACCTCGTGGTTTGCAGACTGTTACCACTGGACCAATGAGGCGGTCATAATAAATGTCTTGCACAATAGAGTAATGGCTAAAAGAATTATGAACATCAATCTAATGGTCATAACCAGCCTTGGCCCCCTGCTGGTTTATGTTTGACGCAACGCGATGACTCGTCTGAGCACACCGACACCGACTATCAAAATTATGTTACTATGATGTCATTATTTAGACTATTTTTCTATTTACACGTTACAAGACACTAGAAATCTATTAATATTTATAGTAAAGGCCGTATTAGAGCAAGTGGGTTTACTTATGTTAAGAGATCTTCGTATCTTATGAACACCTATATTCTTCGAATATATAACTTTATCCTATTACACTCTGGGGTCCGTGTAATACAATTTTTCAAGCATATTGCAGAAATGATTCGACTTTGTATTTTGCGTGGTGCAGCCTTTCTGACGTCAACTCTTTCTGGGACGATAAAATGTATACTAGAAGAATTATGCATGTCCTGTAATATCAGAAGAAAAGAGAAAAGACAAAGAAATAAATAGAGAAAAGAGAAATCGCAATAGCAAGCTACGACAAGCTTGGTATTGCCTCCATCCGACCCATTGCAGGCAAAATTGTTAACAGATAGCTCTCTATTTGAATTTGATGACCATTTAACATCCCCCAGAAACACCTTCAGAGATTGCCTCGGTAGCGTGATTGTATTGCGGTATGAATACCGTCCTGAGGTCTTGAGTTCGATCCCGGGTCGGGCAAAGTGATATTGGATTTTTCCATATCAGTCCGGAGTCTGGAATTTGTGCCCGATATGGCGACAGGCTCGCCCCCTATCATATCTGGGACGGAACTAAACTCGGCGAAATGTGGGTGTACTAGTTGGCTAGTGCGCCTTTGCCTACCCCTTCGGGGACACAGGCGCGAGCTTATGTCAGAAACTATTCTAGAAGTATACGAACACTTTAATCTAGAATAAAGGCCACTGAAGCTATAACTTGGCCGTTAGCACTTTATGGTCGAGTCTAATCCCGACCGTCCATTTGGGTCAATTGCATCAATCGGCAAGCTGTTGTTAACCCGCCTACTGTCCGGAGCTATCGCCACTTCACTGCGCATCGATCTCAATGACGTAACAAAATAAGGACTTGGCATGAGTACGAAAAAAACGTGTATGCCTAATGTATCGAGAGAAACTAAAATGGCGAAAGAACGATCCCAGCAATATATCAGTGAGTCATCTTCCGAGCTTAGTGTTATTTATATTGAAATCGGTAAGATTCGTTACGTTATTGTAATAAAACTAGTTTTTACGGATTTTATCGCGATTTGTTTTGTAAATAAAATCCGTAAAAACTAGTTTTATTTCAAAGAATATCATTCGCATAAATCTAAGAAATGATTATCTTTACGTTATTTAAGTCTTAGGACACGGTGACAACTTACATGGAAATTCATCGAGAAACTAAAATGACGGAGTCAGCTTCAAAACAAACACTTTTATTTTTAACTATGCAAAGTCCATATTTTTCTTCGGTCATGATCGATCTGTCAGATCGTAAACCCACTCGCTCGTCGCTATCTCTGTACTCTAAACCCTCACAATTACGTAATGCGGTTGACTGTACCCATTACCATTTGCAAATAACTATTCACTCGGTGTTAATACAAATTGCATAAAATGCTAGATTTATTTCCTTGCGGAGGTTTACGATCGTCGATGACGATCGCGCACCTCATCAATCTCGCATCCCACTTCTTTACCAGCATATGCTGAGTTTGGGTCGTTTTTGTGAGATGCATTTTTTAAAGTGGTAGAGCCACGTTGTAGACAGTAACGTCTATAGCACGAATGGGCCGGCTCGACCGGTTAGATACGACTGTCTCACAGAAAACCGACGTAAAGTGGCAGCTTGCTGTCGCGTTTCGTTCGGTGAGTGAGATTTCCGGTGGCCCATTTCCCCACTCCCTTTCCCAATCCCCTTCCCTACCCTTCCATTCCCTCCTTTTAGGTTGGCAACGCACCCATGATTCTTTTTGTGTCTTGGGTGTTTATGGGTGGTGGAGATCACTTACCATCAGGTGACCCATCTGCTCGGTTGCCAATCTCTGCTATAAAAAAAAATGCGCATGAAATCATTATGCTATTTGTTAATTTTAGTTCGGATTTAATTTATTTACATGCCATGTCATGAATAATTTATATCTTTCTTTCTTTCTTCCCCCAGTCAACCACAATCGTCAAGTTTTTCCCCTACAACTTTCTTTATGCCTGCCCTTATCCCACCTTAATATGGAGTGGGCGCAACACACTTTTTCAAGCGTGTTGCAGTAATGATTCGGCTTATTTTTTATGATCGGCTGCCTGTCATCAACCACTCTGCGGGATCCAGTCCCGGGCAAATAAAATTGGAAAAATCGATTTGCTTGACCTGGGAATCGAACCCAGGACTTCTCGGTGGTCCACAGCCCATAATTATATGCCGCCACTAACCAACGTGACTACATTTTTCCGCAGTTTTTTTCCGCCACAACGTGACGTAAAAATAATATAATTTAATGTTACATCACGAGTTTCTCGTCGAAATACATATTTTACAACGTCGTCGCCTTTGTAGATAACATCGGCTGTGCGAGGTCAACGCACCTACTTCTAAATAATGCGAAATTCTCGTGCAAATGTTACTACAAGCGACGTATTTCTCGAATTAGCTTGTAATTACGTTCTACATCGTAATACCTTTGTACATACGCGGTGAAACGTTGTTTGATAATTAAATTAAATAGAAACCTATTAAATTAAACTGTATGTGATGTTGAAATTAAACTATTTTTACGGATTCTATCACGATTTGTTTTTAATTTGTATGCCCGACGTTTCGAAAGCCTTGCAGCCTTCGTGGTCACGGGTCAGACCCGTGGTCGGGCGACGGGCATAAAAATTAAAAAATTAACACCAAATCGTGATAGAATTCGTAAAAATAGTTTAATTTCAATGAATATAAATGAAAATGAATAGCATTCACGTAAAACTAAGAAATCATTATGTATGTGATGTGTTGCTTTCAATTTAAATTCACAAACTCTGTTCATGGACGATATAAACTATATGGCCTTTATAAAAACATATAACCGCCTCGGTGGCGTGGTTGTATTACTGTACGACTACTGTCCTGAAGCCTCGGGTTCGATCCCCGGGTCGGGCAAAGTGATATTGGATTTTTCCATATCAGCCCGGAGTCTGGAATTTGTGCCCGATATGGCGATAGGCTCGCCCCCTATCACACCTGGGACGGAACTATGCTCGTCAAAATGTGCGTGTACTAGTTGGCTAGTGCGCCTCTGCCTACCCCTTCGGGGGTACAGGTGTGAGCTTATGTTATGTTATGTGTTAAAAACATTTAAGAGCTTCATATCTCTAAGAATGGTTGTCCATTTTCCCTTGCGTCATATTATTTGAAAATTAAACTATTCTTAAATATGAGAAGCGCGTAAACATTTTTATAAGTTAGGCCCTTTGTATGTAACAATAACTTATGTGCGACTCTGAGGCTTTCAATGCATTCCGACGTGAATTTTATTCGATCCCAAAGCTCCGGACACGGACGTAAAAAAAAAGAAGGACAGCAACTCGCCTATAGTTAAACTGACGCCACAGAGAAGCCACGCACACAATCGCGCCTGTACAAAAGTGGCCTACGCACACACACGCCATTACGTGTCGATAGATCGAATGGGCCGAAAACCCAGTTCCACTTCCAATTTTGAATCGACAGCCTCCGTGGCGCAGCGGGCTTGTAGCCGGCTGTGAAACGTGAGTACGCGGGTTCGATTCCCGCATTGAGACAAATGTTTGTGTGGCCCACAGATATTTGTTTCAAGTCTGGGTGTTGTGAGACCGAAAGTCTCTCATAGTTTCTGATACTTACGATACAGGTTATACCTAGTGTGGGGTCAGAACTAGATGTGTGACTATCGCCCGAATGGTCAAACGCTGCTCAACTTTAACGGCTTCTTATATTGATTTTCGCCATACAATTTTGACAGATAAGGCGGCGTTAAAAGACATAAGGCCACCTTAAGTGTATGAACATTCGGTGGTATTGGGTATATTTTATAAAAAAAAATCCTAGCACTCCGTCCATCTTTTTTTACGTCCATGGCTTCGCATAACTATGAAACAAACTCGACGGATTAGTGAAGAATTTGTCCGTCACAAACTGCACCGCGCGCGCCTATTGAATGCACAAAGCATATCATTCATTAATGTCACATTACTGAAATGGATAAATGCAACGGCATCATATAAATGTCTCGGAGACAGAGAGACTCGGAGTTGTGAAGTCGAGTCACGCAAGCGGCGCGGTGAGGTCCTCCGACGGCACCGCGCGAACATTTCGATCATGTACCAACGATAAAAGAAACATAAGGACTAGCATAACTATGAAAAGAAAACTTGTTTACTTTGAAGCCGTTTCCGCCATTTTAGTTTCTTGATCTATTTACATGTAAGCTGTTGCCGTGTCATAAGATTTAAATAACGTATAAGTACTTATTCATTTTAATATAAACAGGCTGCGTGCACCAGTGCCACACTAGGACCCAGTAGTATACCGTTTCAGACTTTACACCGAAATATTAACTTTCTGTTAAAAATTCTGACACTTCACGTTTCACCAACCATAAATAATCATAGAAAATAGGTATAAACTACATGGTTCTATGATAAATAAGGAGTACGTTGATTTTTTTGTAATGATTGTCTCAGTAATCGAGTTACAACATCAAAATATTAAAAAACTGTCGCTTAATAAAACAATACCAATTTCGGAATGCGAAGATACCTAATGACGGATAATTTTTTCAAGTAGCCATAGGATTGGTTTCTCGCCATACATTATGCAATTTTTTTTTCATAGTCGTGCCAATTCCTTATTCTTCTTTTACCATTGTCATAAACCACGAGACGCATTCACCATGTTGTAAAACTTTTTCGGTCACGTATACACTTACGAGACATCATTTGGCTCACCGTCGCGGCGAAAAGCAACAAATGTCAAATGTGTTTGTTTTGAATTTCATACACGGTTTTGATATATCGTTCCAATATGGAATTAATAGACGGGACAACAGCACGAAACTTGTGATCCAAAAGTTGTGACCTTGTGGTCATAAGTCACTCAGTCGTATTTGAAACATACCCGCGCAAGGTCGTGCCAGTGTAATAATGTTTAGACAATAAAATTGTCTTACGTGTTTCTAGAACATTCTAGGGTGTAAATTGCAATAAGCGCCTACGCATTGTATTGCATTGGCAGATGGCGTTACTTACGTTTGTGATAAAAAAAAGTATGGATACTTGCTTGATAGCACCTCTACAGTTGATAATATTTACCGCCGAATTCTCATACACTAAAGGTCGCCTTATGTCGTTTAAGGCCGCCTTATCTCTGCGATAACTCCGCCGAATATGGACCGATCATCAAAATTATTTTTGTGATCGATAGGGCTTCTTTCAAGGGCGGTCCCATATCAATTTGGTCACGATCGGATTTGAAGACGGTCTGTTAACTTTTTAAACTTGTGATTATTAAATATCGCTTGCAATAAGGGTGAAAGAAAACATCGTGAAGCAACCTGCACACCCGAGAATTTCTTTACAGGAATTTCGAAGGTATGTGAAGTTTACCAACCCTCATTAGGCCAGTGGGTAAACTAAGACCTTACCTCTCAAAAGTAGAGGAGGCCCGTGCCCAGCAGTGGGACAGTTATATTACAAGGCTAATATTATTTATTTTACCTTTAGTACACCCACCCACATTTCGCCGAGCTTAGTTCCGTCCCAGATGTGATAGGGGGCGAGCCTATCGCCATATCGGGCACAAATTCCAGACTCCGGACTGATATGGAAAAATCCAATATCACTTTGCCCGACCCGGGGATCGAACCCGAGACCTCAGAACCGTGAAATGTGAAATGAGAAATGTGGGTGTTCTAGTTCGCTAGTGCGCCTCTGCCTACCCCTTCGGGGATACAGGCGTGAGCTTATGTTTTTACCTTTAGTTGAGAACGATGCGAATCCGAATGCGAGCGTTCGAGCTGGCTGGATGTTTGCTCTAGAATGTGACGCAACAGGCTCGCGTACCGGTTCTCGGCCGAGCTCGGCTCCGCGACGTCTGGCGAAGATGCCATAGTCAATGGACTGAAAATGTTTGCGTGGAATTGATTAACCCCGTAGCCCCGACGCCTCTCATTATTTATGTTGTACATATTTTATTCAATATATTATACTGAGGCCATTAAGTTTTATTCTTGTTTTGCTGTTAGTTACAAGCTCGTAGTCGCCTTACTCTTTTTTAACCGACTTTACAAAGAAGGTTATCGATTCGACCCGTATGTATGTAATATTGTTAGAATTGCACGATATTCGCATATGTAAGTCTGTATGGGCTTCTGAATAGTTGTGCCAAATTTCATAGGTGTAAGTTTGTATGTATGTATGTTTCTCCACGTATATCTCAGAAAGTATAAATCGGATTGCGATGAATCTAATTGGATTAAGTATCTTTTAACTTAGGGAATAGTGCAAGTTTCATTGAAATCGGTTCAGTTGTTTTGAAGATTTGGACTTAAATGTTAACATAACATAACATAATCTCACGCCTGTATCCCCGAAGGGGTAGGCAGAGGTGCACTAGTGAACTAGAACACCCACATTTCGCCGAGCTTAGTTCCGTCCCAGATGTGATAGGAGGCGAGCCTATCGCCATATCGGGCACAAATTCCAGACTCCGGGCTGACATGGAAAAATCCCATATCACTGCCCGACCCGGGGATCGAACCCGAGACCTCAGGACGGTAGTATACCGAAATACAACTACGCCACCGAGGCAGTCACTTGTGGACTTAAATGTGTGAAAATGAAAGTCGGTTTTAATTGTTTGTTAAACTTTTTTGTTATACATACACATATTACATTGAGGCCATTAAGTTTTTATCTTGTTTTGCTCTTAGTTACAAGCTCGTTGTCGCATTGCTCTTTTTATCTCGTGTACTTGTTAAGAGTCCGAAAATAACTCGCGTTGAGGGGCACTCGTAAAGCGTATAGGTATGTTCTGCGTCGATGCGTTGATAAGGCTTGGAGTTTCATGTAGATAGATATCTGATATATAATAATAATAAATAGTCGGTCACACACCTAGTCCTGACCCCACACTAGGTATAACCTGTATCGTGGGTGTCAGAGACTATGAGAGACTTTCGGTCTCACAACACCCAGACTTGAAACAAATATATGTGGGCCACACAAACATTTCTCTCAATGCGGGAATCGAACCCGCGGTCTCTCGCTTCACAGCCGGCTACTCGCCCGCTGCGCCACGGAGGCTGTCATGGATACCGAGTTCGGATGAAGAGATACTCCTGTTTTGCAAATGTCACGTGACACGAGTGCCGTTCTCACGGTAGCTCTCGAGTGACGGCCGGAGAAAGCTTTATCTCGTGTATCGGAGCGCGAACAATGCGAAGAGCGTGCCGATGGTTATCTCAGAGTGCCTATACAGCCGAAGTGCTCATCCGACTTTCACTCACCACCGTGGCTGTTGACGCCGTCGCCGCGCCAGCGTCGCTTCTGACGCCGGCTTGTTGTGCCCGACTCGTCTTGTTAACTCGACGATGTCGGGAGTGTCGGCCCGAATTGATATACCGGGTGTTTCATAAAGTTAGTACCAATGACAATTCCACATACAGGGGCATGGATTTTAAGCGTAATGGTAAAGTAAAAAATTTAAAATTGAACTTTTATCGATTATTCAGTATGGAGATATTAAAATTGGAATACGACCTGTATATCGTCGCAATTAGAAATGCCTTTGTGTATGCTAATGTACTGCAGCTGACCCAATAGCCGGAAAAAAAAATCCTCACAAATTAAAGTTTCCATTACTCAAAAACCGGGAGCCTTACGAAATGTTAAACTTTACCGCTAGCTTGCTAGCTATCGTCTCTTTAAGTGCAGTTATTATTGACACCAACTTTATAAAACATCCTGTAGGTGCTTGAGAAAGTTGCCGATGTTGTTTTGTTTTATCGTCTACGTCATCCATATTTCGCTATGCAGTTGTACTAGAAATAGTTGCGGCTAACTCATACCTTGATCCTGATTATATTTTAGATAGTACATCACGTTAAGACTCGTAACGTATCCCCCATTGTTAACCGTCCAGACGTCACTTCGGAGTATTGCACTTTATGGAAATTAAATGGTTCTGTGGGCTTAGCCAAGTGGCTTATGCGCTAGTCGAATAGAATAGTAAATGTATGGGAATGACATAAGAGTACGCTATATGTCATTTCCATACATTTATTATGTTCGACTATTCTATTCGACTAGCGCGTAAGCCACTTGTCTAAACCCGCTGATAGAATTTCTGATGTATTCTTATCGCCAAAACTCTTCAGTCGCAGTAGCCGAATATGATTTTGAGAAGACGAAATACCCTCATTCTTTATCTTGCAGTTTGTAACACATGCAATTCATTTGTTGTGGACTACCACATGTGGTGAAAAGCACTACCACCAGGTGATTGCTATAAAAAAGATTGACAATTGTTTACTTGATTACGATTGCTTTTTTACATATATTTATATGTGATAGCAAATAAAGCAAAAAAGAAACACTTCTGTAAAAACTGCATCAAATATGGTTGAAATGAGGCAGTAATTCATATTTTAAATTCTGGAGTGGGGCATAGTGGAGATATCATGCTATCCCTTTCCAACGCACGTCCCGTTATGGCGGTGACGTGATTATACTGATACTTCTCCTTCCTGCAATTTTAAGGTTACTCCACACTTCAAAGTCTTATCAGCTTTGAGAATATTTTAATATTTCTTTCTGTTCTATATTTTAGATGACGTAAAATCATATAAAATTAATTTTAAAAAGTCCAGTACCCAATTTTAACTATCACTCAGTAGATTCCCAACTGTTTATCCAGCCACACCTTCAAAACTATCTGGATGCGTCGCCGCTCCGACGCTATCTCTGAATATGTAAAGTAACTCCCACGGACTTACGGAGTAGCTTTTTGTAGCGTTTAATATTCAATAACCTATCCATAAGAAGGCATTGTGTCGGCATGGGCTATGGGTGTCGAGTGCCGCCAGTCGCGCATGTAAATCGGCCCTGTCGTGATTTAGTGCAGGGTCTCTGCCCACGGCCCTAATTAGAAAGGGTAATGAGGCGACAGACGCATGCGCTCATCGCTTACCATTTGTTATTTTGTGAGGAGTTGACGTGTGCAATTCCACCATGTTTTGAATATATGATTCGTTGTTTACATGAACGCTATTTGATGGTAGCAATATTATAAGGAGATGGTCCTCAATTCGTCTCTATTATTTTAAATGTATGTTACGCGATATCTCCTCCAAATGTGGACCGATTTTCAAAATTCTTTTGTGTTTGATAGAGCTTATTTCAAGGATGGTTCCATATAAATTTGGTTACAATCGTGGTCCGTTAAATTTTTAAACTTGTTTGGTTATTAAACTCCCAAGTTCAAGAGTGAACGCATATTTTGTCAAGGTGCCTCATCTAGACCCATGATCCACTTTGCATGAGACGTGTGGACTGTAGACCCATCATATTAATATTAATAAACTGCAGCTACTAATAGTATAGTTGTTAAAACTTTTGGTATCTTAATGTACAAAGATTTACGACTGAGTTTGCGGAGTAAATTTATCGAAATTAATTTGCTGGTTGAAGTCACCTTTGAAATGTACCCGTAAAAACTTATACGTAGATGCGAACACTGCAAAAAAATCACGGTCGATCTTATCTTCCATCTAATCGCATCATACTGCTTATTAAACCTCTCAGAGCGAGCACAAATTAATATTTTCATTATGAATGTTAATAGATATGTATCTGTATTGAAAGGCGAACATGATGTTTCGAGTTCGCATTGCATAATAACAGAGGAGACGAGCGTTTTCATATTTTAATTTACGCACGAGTGCACGCGGCATGGTGTGGACTGTGAACTGTTGCCGCCCGGCAAAAACTTGGCAAAAACCAACAATGCCGACTCGACTTCATTTCCAAATCGACTGGCGATTTAAATCCGAGTGATTAAATTCTAGCAGTTTCTTGTCATCCGCAACGTCCACTCATGCGAGATACGAGAAAAAACACACACGTCGTTATAAGCGATTTGGATTTTTTCGTCGGATACAAAAAACACTATCTTGACATTAGCGATCAATCATAAAATTAAAGTCGAGATAAAATATCAGCAGATGAAGAGCAGTTAAACGTATCATGTTCATGAAATTAATTATGCAAATAGCTGTGGGTATTGTGTTATGGGATCGTTGCGGTGCGGTGGTGACTGGTCAGTGGTGAGTGATCGCCGTTCGATGTAATTCTATTAGCGTCTACTGTCGAATGTCGACCGGCATGCAACAGTTCAATCATCCGCCGGACGAGTCACACAAGATGCCGCGCCACTGATGATCAATTTACTCCAACAATATCAATATGCTAATGAAATTACTCGGCCGGTTAGTTGGTTCATTCATTTTTTGCTCCAATGACAGTGTACACTTTGATAAACTGTGGTTGTTATATAAATGGCTCGAGAAGATTAATGCCTCGGCGTAATTCGCCCGTTTTACTGTTTCTTTTACACGCCGTGCTGTTGCTTCCAATCGATCGGGTGTTTGCTTTGTTCTTAATGGTATGATGCTCAGCTCGGCCGTGCGTCTGAGCTGAGGAGTCGGCATGCCTTCAACGCTAGACGCCTCGGCTGTGTGCGTGCAGCTTTAATCGTTCGACCAATTACTATGCGACCGTGTACCGTTACACCTGTGCCGCTCCATGGTCTCACTTCATCAGATATGGATGGCCGTTTTTTGCGCGTTTGCCGATTTTCCAACTCCAGTCATTAAGTTTTTGTCGCAGCCGCATTTGCAAATGCAGATTCCCGTTACCGTTGCCATAAAGACAGCTGGACGTCTGTTTCTCTCTTGTTGCCATCTCGTTGCGTGTGCAATAAGAAACGATGCTGTTGATTTGTTCAAAGATTCGTGTCCGCCCGGAAATCTAAGGAGAACTGTTTAACCAACTGAACAAATAAAGTTTTTTGTCGTTTATGACAAGATGAGATTTCCCGCCAATGTTTTTATGATATCTTCAATTGTAAAATATTGTAACGATTCAAAATTTATAACAAATAATAATAACTGGTAGTTTTTGCTATTGTGCGCGAGCGTATTAAATGATTTCTATCTATTGGATTCAATAGAAGCTTTGTTTGAAATGAAACACTGTCGTACAGTTACCTGTCTCTTTGTTGTAAAATAAATATCAAATACAAAAGATGACCGTGTTGTGTTTGCTATTGTTTCAGTTTCTGCCACACTACCACCACAGAGGCCTTGGATACCGCTTACCAGACCCAACAGGAGTCGTCCTACCTGTAAGTATATTGTCTATTTCTTTTACTAAAAGTATATCTAAGATTTGTTATTACATCAAATCAGCACGTGAGTGATCCGTGTAAGTTCCTTCCAGTAACGGTTTGACAACCATCCGCTGAAATCAACTAGATTTCAGTCCACCGGGAACTGTAATCCTATATGATAAAATTCAATGTCTGTACTATCTTATAAGTTAAACTAAAAACGTCAACATTATCTCACAAGTCATGATCACTAAACTTCATAAAGCCGTACGGCAGCGATCAGTCGAACGCGATTAAATTTTTCTCTCAATCAACAAAGGACACAGGTGCTCGCGTGGCTTATTAATCATCAATACAACTGATACGATCTCGGCACCTCTTCACTACGGCAAATATTATTGCCGCTCTCTCGAGAACCGTAGCTCCATCCGTAGATTGTTGTACGCCGATAGCAAGAAGCTCACTTGGTTCGTCATTAATAAAGTGTCCTGGTGGCACGTATGGGCGCGGCGCACGCGGCCCGTCTCATAAATAATCAACTGGAGACCGCCCTGCCGTACAAACGGTAATGTTTCCACCCGTGGGAGACCGACCGGGATGCCCACTCGGTCTCGGTTCCGAAGGAACAGCCTTTTCATTCGACGCTGTGGGATTGGCTTTTGTAACCTATGCTAGTGTCGGCTCACATTTGGATTTTGAATTTTCGCTATTGTTCTACTTGTCATACTTTTATCATAGCTTGTTATTATATTATCACTATCAGCTAGTCTTCTTATATGAATTGCAGTTTATGCGCATGTTACTTCACTGCATTTTCTTCATGAAACAGATCCACCGAGAGTAAATTAATCACAGATACAATCTTGCCTACCTTATTTCACACTTGGAGCTAAATGGTTTCGCGGCTATTCTAAATCGATGTGAAATTACAGCAAACTAGTACCATAAATACGAATAAACGTTCATAAAAATGGTCGGCACTGATTAGCATCTATTGCCATTAAGTTGTACCGAACAGGCCATACGTTCGGATCGCGACGCGTGTATATCAAGATGCAAAGATTATGACGCGCGACGTGGAATCTGACTGCTCCGCTGCACTGCTGCAACTAATAAGGAAACATTTATCTTTACATGCTGATGAATAAATAATTCCGATTGATATAAATATTTGTCGTTCGTGTGAAATTACTCTACATTGGGATGGTGCTACAATAATACTGCTCTGAGTTAAGATTCAGAACGTATAATTAAGTAATACTAAGTGTGTGTGGATTGATAATCTTTTAAACTATCACTACATCTTGACCACAATGGACCGTAATACGTCCTCAATCAACATTTTGTCTCTTCCTGTCTTTTGTGTCTAACAGTCTATCGATCAGGACGTCACTCTATAAATATGCGTTTCATTATTATGTATTCAAACAAGCATCACTATCACATGCGTCTAACAATCCGTCACCAATACAATTTCTATTCACTTGTGACGACAATATATTTACCTTTTTCATTACCCAACAAGTCGCAGCTAATTTTAATAAATAAATAACATATTAGCCAACATTGGTCATGCGTATTCTCCCCCGGCCTTTGCCGCTTCCTGACACACGGAGTGCATTTTCAATTTGCATAAATCAAAGCGAGGTCTCAAACGTGCCACGCTTTGCAAACGCACAACAATCGCCACAAATCGCTGAATAATTAATACAAGTCTGCGCACGGTCACATCGTGAACTAAATCATACGAGACATGCTTCTGACGTGAGTGCGCGTTGTAACTTCATGTCGGATTTGAAAGCGTGGTGATAATGTTCAGCTTCATAACCAGTAGGGCTAGCTACCTTTGTATCTTTATTTCGTTTTACTACTTCATCGAGGGTATTATTATCTTTATTAAGGATTATGATACGAATGCCTTTTTTATTTATCCCTTATTTATCTGTATTTTCGAGACACAATATGTTGCGTGTTTGTATCCAATATGTTGCGAACATAGTTACCAAAAGAAACTCACTTTATTTAGGAAGCATATTATCTTTTGATTCTACAAAATTTTTGCGAACACATATTTCGCCAGTACCAATTCTTCTGGGAGAATAATTGCATTATAAGGCAGTTTATTGTTTAAAAGTGTTCTTTGTTGTTTTTCTTTTTTTAATCAGTAAGCCTATTACTGTATCCAAATTCAATAGACGTAATATATTCGTGTTAAATTCTCCATTTTTATAAATTACATAAATCTATTGCTGCTATCCAACGTTACCGCACACGTCGTCCAGCGACCTTGCTGTTACGTGACTATCGGGACTTGCTGTTCAATGGCTCGTTGTAGGTATATAGGAAGTGATCTAATGTCCACTCGAGTGTATTCAAACGTATTATACATTCGCAGTTCGCACACGACGTGAACACTGTCCAATGATGTCATCGTCTTTTCACGACGATTCTTCTACGAGTAATAACTTATGTCAGGTGTTGCAAAAAAATCAACAACTCCGGTAATGAACCGTAACGGATTGATGATTGTAAAAAGTATATTATTTTCAAGTGATATTTCACTGTCTGGGAGTATTGTTCGGTCGCGGATGATCCTAGACATCATGCCAAACTGACATAACTTGAGGATCCCGGGTGCTTTCTTGATGTGTTTTTGTGATGAAACGTGAATTTGGCTGTTTAATTTATTGAAACCTACTTTATAATAAATAATAATATCAGCCCTGTAATATCATTGTCCCACTTCTGGGCACGGGCCTCCTCTGCTAATAAGAGGGGTTTGGCCTTTCCAGTTCGACCTGTTGGAAGCGGTCTGTATCCAGCGACTTCCTTCGACCTTTATACTGTACCTCAATTAATCGAAGAACAGTTTTTTTATATTCTCAAGTACCTCGACCATGAGTTTTTATGACATTTCACGTTAAGGTCTACGTAAAAAAAAATGTATGACAAACACCCGAACACCTCTAGCGGTTAGGTGGCGAACTGACGTATTTCATACAAATTATTTTACGTAGTCGCTAATGTGAATTGTCAAAAAAAGTAATGGTCCAACTACAGATTTCCTCCGTAATCGTAGTGCAATTATGGTATTTTACTTGCGTTAGATACATTTTAAATTATTGTATGGGATATTTACGATGGTCTTTGACACAATTATTGATGAAAAAAAATGTTAGTAATTTTCAAAATTCTACCGCTGCGAGAAGAGTGAGTGCTAAAGTAAGTATTTAACGCGGAGGGAGACGCATGCCGAAAACTAGTTACAACTGAGATGGCATGGGTGAGGTCTAAAATTTTGCAATAAGGAAATGTGTTCAAATAACTGGCTCACTAAATGTTTCTTACCAATGTCGTGAAAGTCATATCAGATGAAATATAACGCAATTCAATACTAAACATTTCTTGATCAATATTGGTCGATAAATAGTTTTCATCTGGGACGGAACTAAGCTCGGCGAAATGTGGGTGTTCTAGTTCGCTAGTGCGCCTCTGCCTACCCCTTCGGAGATACTGGCGTGAGCTTATGTTATGTTATGTTAAATAGTTTTTAATTATGTAAAATTGTTTCTCTATTGCATAGTCTTGCGGTTAGGTAATTTTTTTTTTGCCACGAATTAAATCCCTCCTATGGATATCTTTCGAGGGATTTGAACCATGAAATGACTGCTTGAAGCCAAGGAATCAGCATATGATAACACCAAAAGATCATACCAAATATAAAATCATATGGCATAGGTTTCATCACCGAAGACTTGTGAAATGCATGGGATATGTTAAATACAGATCTTGAAGCAATTTTGCTATCTCACTATCTAGTAGTAGATATTCCAGTAAAGTAATATCTTACGTAAGTACGTATGGTAAGTATTAATAAGAATCAACCACTGTTACCCAGAAAAACGACAAGCATACCCATAAATTCCAAACAGTAGCTGGATGCCAATTTCGCGCATGAATATCGTATTTATTATAAACCATATCATTAATAAAAACTTGTTCAAAGATGAAATCGGATATTATCATGCGGACCACACATTGAGCACGCCTTAAACGCGCGCTATCTATAATTGTGTAATAAAACGGAGGAAGTTGAACTTAACACCTAATCGAATATTTCAAACGGATGCCAATAAACAGCGGCGTCTAGTTCGCACTTATAAATGATGCTCTCTGTAAAAATTTAATAGGTTGGCACGATGAGGTTAAAGAACACACATGTGTAGGTAGCAGGGACGGGTTAAGAGAGTTCCAGCGTGGGCCACGGGATATATAAATCAATAAATACAGTCACACACCTAGTCTGACCCCACACTAGGTATAACCCGTATCGTGGGTGTCAGAGACTATGAGAGACTTTCGGTCTCACAACACCCAGATTTGAAACAAATATCTGTGGGCCACACAAACATTTGTCTCGATGCGGGAATCGAACCCGCGGCCACTCGCTTCACCGCCGGCTACTCGTCCGCTGCGCCACGGAGGCTGGTGGAGTGGATGTCGTATGACTGATGATGATGTTTTGTCACACCTACATCTATACTTCTATTTAGAGGTCCAATGGCAATATGGAACGCTTATAAATTTCATGTCATACATTTTATTTATCAAAGAAAGATTGTTGGGTCTCATGACTGCTTGCTGGCTTGATGTTAATTGAAAAAGACATGGTATTTGAAGTAAAAGTTAAAAAACTAATTGTAATAGTGTGTTTAATTACATCGATACACACCGCGCTCTAATTGCCGTAAGTGGTTCAAAGGGTTTATCCGTTTTCTAGCTTATGGCGCGCTGGGTCAATGCCCACGACCGTACGATTTGGAGAAATTAACGTATCAAGTTGTATGTATACTTTGAGGGCGTTTTCACGGTTCACCCTTGTATTATTCGTATTAAAGAGCTACAAGAGACTTCCTCGGTGGAGTACCTGGTTCTATTGCGTGCGCGGTACGACTATTGTCCTGAGGTCTCGTGTTGCATTCCGGAATCGGCTAAAGTGATATTGGATTTTGCTAATCCACGGAGTTTGAAATTTGTGACCGATTTGGGTATAGGCTCGCCCCCTGTGACGCAAATAAGCTCGGTCGTATGTAGGTGTTCTAGTTCTCTTCTTCGCCTCTGCCTAACCCTTTCGAGGATACAGGCGTGAGTTTATGCATATTACCGTCAGTTGAGCCTTCGGCTCGTCTGCGTTTTTAGGCCAATAAAAAGGAATGAAAACTAATTTAAATAGTCTTAATATCTTCCTTATAACATCATCCACCAGAACACGCCCAATGTTTGTAACAATCAATCAACAAACGATCACAACCTTGACGTTTCTATCGGCCACATTCGGCGTCAGACGTCACTCACAAAATGACGCGACGCGACGTGAACATCTCAACGCGAACATTCAAGTTACAAAATGGCCATATTACGTCGTCTGAGCGATCCGCGCGCCTCCCTCCATTATATTCAGATGAGGCGTGATAAGGCGCTCGTGGTTTTGTTTTTTGTCCCACCAACAGAGATGTTAAGGCGTGATGGGACCGCACATATTCGCAAATTTCGCTAAGGATGGTGCCACACGATGATATGGAATAGATACGAGATTTGTTTTTAATTCTTCCCTGAATTATGGTACCAGCAGTTCGTCTGCCTGTTGGTTTGGACTAGGAATGCTAAAAGAGTAAACACTATTTCAATTTCTCATCAGGAAATACGGTGTTGGAATCCCATGTTGGGCGCCAATTTGTAAAAGTTTTCTAATGTTTGGTCGGGACTTGATCCCCCAGAGAGTCGACGTTAAACAAACAGCTGGTCTCAAAAACTAAGCCGGATCTATTTTACAACATGTTTAAAGGAAGTGATGCTCATTCGGAGTTTGCGAAATCCTGTGATTCGCGCCTAAGTTGCAGAATACTCGATTGTATACATCTCCATGCATTACTAATTCAGCGTTTCTCGTGGCCTGCCATTACACGCGGGGTGTAAATCACGCGTACACCTCGCGAACCGACATTAGCGGGTACACGAGCGCTCATTCGTACGCCATTCGCCAAGTGTTGATTAATGAGCAATTGGACGTTGGATGGCGCGCCTTCCGCACATATCGCCTTCATAACATGTACAATGTTCTCACGTAAGTGATGGATGGGGGCCGGGTCGGCGAGTGAACCCGCGTGTAATATGTTAGTGTTGGGTTATTCGCTATAGCCATGTGAACGCGTAACGCGGTCGTATCACTTCACTTAATGAAAATTATTCTTCATGCTATTCTCTTTAGGTCTATATTTCATTAACATGGTGAGTTGCGTTAGACTCTCGTTGGACATTGAGATTCAGACCCCTGATAGACATTATTCCAAATAGACACGTACTACAACGAAGCTGACGGGTGGCGTAGCTGAGGATATCTTTATTTCAATGCTCACTTTGCTAGAGGTTGGTTATTGAATGGAGTGCGGATTTGTTCGGTGGGGAAACAGCTTTTTCAATTGTTTTGCTAGTAATAATAGCGGTTTGGTTTATTTGAATAGGTTAAATATTTTCCGGCAGGCATCCGGTTTTTCCTTACTTCATGCTTGAAAAAGAGTGAAACATCGACCCAACATTGGAGTGGTATAAGGGCAGGTGGAAAAGAAGCCCATCTTTTTTTCTACCTAACTTTATCCCACCTTAATGTGAGGTCCGCGCAACACACTTTTTAAGCATGGTGCAGAAAGGATTTGGCTAAGTTTTACGACCTGCTGCCTGCCTGACGTCAACCCCCTTGAGTGATCCAGTCGCGGGAAAATTTAATTAGAAATTCGCTTTGCCGACCTGCGAATCGAACACACGACCTCCCGGTCCACAACCCATATAGAGGTATGCTACCAAGGAAAAAAGAAAAAAGAAGGTAATAAATATCAAAAACATGTGCACCCGATTCGATTACCTACATCGATCTGAGAAAAAGGGCGAGATGTTTTTTCCACACTTTCGCCGGACGATCGACACCGACGCGACGGTAGCCAAGAACAATTTCACCGAATCTCTCATTATCACACTTTCCCATTCGATTCGCGTTTTTATAATTAAACGGTTAGTTTCACTCGATACTAATTACTTTATTACATGAACGTGGAATGCGCAGATAACGGTCGTATAACACGTATTAGGAAGTTATATTTTTCAACCGAGTTCAAAATAAGGAGGTTCTGAATTCATTTTTTATGTAACGCCATTTCTTCGGCAAATGTGGGCAGGTTTTCAAGACTGTTTTCGACGAACTTCAAAAAAGGAGGAGGTCCTCAATTCGTCTGTATTTTTTTTATGTATGTTCCCCGATATCTTCGCCAAAATGGTCTACATTTTTTCAAGATTATTTTTGTGTTTGATAGAGCTTATTTCAATAGTGGTCCCATATCAATTTGGTTCAAGTTTAAAATCCACAAGAATTTCAAAGGTATGTGAAGTCTACCAACCCGCATTAGGCCAGCGTCGTAGAGTAAGGCCTAAACCCTCTCATTAGTAGAGGAGGCCCGTGCCCAGCAGTGGGACAGTATTATTAAAACATAACATAACATAAGCTCACGCCTGTATCCCCGAAGGGGTAGGCAGAGGTGCACTAGCGAATAGAACACCCACATTTCGCCGAGCTTAGTTAGAGTTCCGTACCAGGTGTGATAGGGGGCCAGCCTATCGCCATATCGGGCACAAATTCCAGACTCCGGGCGGATATGGAAAAATCCAATATCACTTTGCCCGACCCAGGGATCGAACCCGAGACCTAAGAACCGTAGTCGTACCGAAATACCACCACGCCACCGAGGCAGTCACAGTATTATTACAGGGCTAATATTATTATTATTTATTCACATCTATTCCAGATTTAATGCCGTATACAGCGCGGTGCAGCTTATTGATTTTAATTATTTTTGCAACAATCAATAGATAATGCTTCCATAAGCGACCACCTCGGGAGGCGAACACATGGCGGTTCCCGTGCAACCGACGCCATATGTCGACGCTTTACTGCGCCTTATAATAACTCGATCCAACGTAATTACAGACTTTCTTATGCAAATTACTTTGTGTCTGACGTTCGCTGTACTTGTCTGGACGTAAAAATAATGCTATACACGCGGCAGTAAAATAACCGTTACCAAGGAAATAAAGTCTTGATTGATCGTTCGTAACACAAAAAAACCGGCCAAGTGCGAGTCGGACTCGCGCACCGAGGGCTCCGAAAACCTGTAGGTATATAATGAATTTCGCAATTTTTCTTTTTTCTGTGCTATAAGACGTTGCTTCGTACCAAATTTCAAGATTCTGAGTTCACGGGAAGTACCTTGTAGGTTTTGATTCCCTTGCGAGTGTCGAAAATTTGCGGCATAAACGGCTGTATCTTTTGATTGTCAAGGGACAGTAGACCCTTAAGTCTATTGTCAAGTGATACCTCCACGCGTTCCTGAGAAAATGGCTTGTGACAGACAGACGGACAACAAAGTGATCTTATAAGGGTTGCGTTTTTTCCTTTTGAAGTACGGAACCCTAAAACCGCAGACGACGAAATTCGCAATCATTAGTAACAACATCTCAATTAGTAGTCAAGCAAATCGCATGATTTGCTCCTATTAGCTGAAGGTGAAATCTATAGAGCGGGGCGAACCGCTGTTTGCACGCTTTGCCCCGCTAACAACCTCTTGTTAGCACCTATTGAGCATTCTTACGTCATATCGTCGAACTGACGCGACTCGACTGGCAAGCGAGCGGTACCTAATGAGTTCTTGCTTCTTTAAAGCGCCAATCCAAATGTCTTCGTTGCTTAAAACCATTTTAATGAGGGGGTTCACAACGTAAAAATGAGGCGCCTCGATCTCTCTCATGAATCGTATTGGTATTAGATATCATTACAGGAGCATGACACTCTCCCCTAACGGAGTCGGCTGATCGATGACTTCTGGAAGTGAATTATATAAAGTATACTATCATGATGCGTGATGGCATTTAAGAGCACGCATCGCACGGTAGACGTGTAATGTCGCCGCTCTCATGTGTCATAAGTCTCGGGACGTCATGACATGCTCCGACGACAGTCATTCGACATCCGTCGACACCGCCTTTTCCGATTACCTCTCTACGACACCCCATATCTATATACATCTATATAGGACCATTGCTCGTGACAATCTCAACTTGTCGAAATAGAATTGAAAACATAATATTTGATAAACAACAATGACGAATACCATAAACCCTCATGTAAAGTGCAAACGTCGCCTCCACCATTGTTCTTGCAGGCGCACGTACCATTTCATCATGCTCGTGGATGTGTTCGAAATGAAGACACGTGTCCGCACGCTCGACAACATTAACATTTATTATTGTGTTGGCTTTCGTTTTGCCCGTAGTTCCTTAAACAACTACGATTACCGATGCGCGTATTGTTTCGCGACGTTTGGCATGTGCGCCGCGTCCCTCCTCGTCCCGCGTTGTCCCGCCGCGTCCCCCTCGCGCCTGATCGCGTCGGGCGCACAATGGACGTATTTGAAGCACGTGCTGCGGTCGCATTGATCGTCGCCAAGTTGTGGGCGAGTGTCATGTCGCCAGGTGACTTTGACTCTGCGTCGATTAGCATGAACGCGGCCGCATCGTCCGATCGTTATCAATTTGTCCGGAGTGTCGCCGCAGTGGCCGATCTCTCGGCATTGTCTTGTCCTTCCACACGTCAGTCGGCCGTCAGCGTGCGCTTTGTCCGACGACGTCGACTCCCGGTTCTTTGTGGGTTGATTGACTGGGACCGGGCGCGATTAAATCTAGATAATTGCATCGTCAAGGTCTTCCACGAAGTCGACATTTAGACGGGCGGCGCTCATCCGCCGCGTTGATCCACGTAATGAGACGGGTGCGAGCTCACTGCGAGCGCGCTTCGTCCGCATAAATCTGAGATAATGGTGCGGAGCGTGAGAGAGCTCAGTCGTGCCACTTTGCTTTACGTAATAAGTAGATACGTCGGAATCAGTCCGCTCACAGCGCCACTACATCGTCGCAAAACGCGCCCCGGATGCTCATGATGCCCAATTTCCCCATTGTTAGCGGCTTAAACGAGAACATTTCCGTCTTTTCTGGCCGTCTCTACTCACCCTACGGCCACGTCATTATATTATTACGTCTCAGTACGGAGATCTCTATTATATTACATGTATTCTGGTTCGAAAGCGAATGCTGTTCATAGCTGACAAGTTTCATGCATTCGGCACGTTCAGCTCGAGGGGATTCGACCTATTAAAGTAACACGAACATTTCATAAACCGTAGTAGAGGTAACAAATCCTGGCTGGATAATGTCAGTTACAAAAGAAAGTCGAGGTAGAAAAGCACGTGGACGGGCGGCGACACCTGCGCCTCCACCTGACGCGCCTGACGCCACCGAGTCACGCGACTTTCCGGATGCGTTGGGAAAAAGGCATTGTGCCGCGTGCCTGTCGCATGTGAAACGTAATGCGTGGCTCATTTTAATTGGAGCGTTTTTTAAGCCGTCACGCGACTCGCGACGCCGCTTGAAGCGCTGGCAACAAAGCGTCAAGCTCAAGAGTCTGCTAATTGGCAACAGACGCGCTCTCGGCACGGAATCTCCAGTTAAACGGGGACGTTTGTATGAAGCGAATTACATGATGTGCAAGCGATACAACGGGCCCGTTTGTTTGTTGCAGGCATCTTCACCGTGATGTGCTACAACGTGCTGTGCGACAAGTACGCCACGCGACAGATGTACGGCTACTGCCCCAGTTGGGCGCTAGAGTGGGACTACAGGAAGAAGGGTATATTGGACGAAATTAGACATTACTCCGCAGACATCATTAGCTTACAGGCTAGTAACATAGTTCTCCTTAGTTTTACAATGTCCTTCGAAATTTTTCATCGGCTACAAAAATGTTTTCTTCGTAAAGTATCAAGACTGCAATTTTGAAATAAATTGTTGTGTGAAAAATTAATTATTTAACTTTATATATTCATATTTCAGTATCGTAAATACTTTATAACACCTGCGGTGTCGACACTTCGAGAGGCGTGAACTACCTTTAACGTTGTCGATTATGTACGACCGTGGAAATTATGTTTAAGTTTAATGGTTATCAATACTTTCTATTGAAGTAAATTATATTTTCAAGATAAATTGCACAGTCTTGATACTTTTTATTTACCAACATTGAAATTGAAAATTTTCACTGCTGGACATTGCGATATTTTTTTCCAATGTAATGATGTATTTGTTTGAATTCAACAGATTTATTAGACATCTTAAATTACCTTTTTTGAGAATGTGGATATTTTTTTAAGACTAAATTTGATTGAAGTAGTTCCTCCGAAGTTTAGCAATCCGTTACACATTATTGTTCTATAGTAGTCTAATATCATCATAAAACATGCACACTTACCAATTACAGCTTGGACACTCATCTACAACATTCACAACTATTTTTTTAAGGAAATAGTCTCCCTAACAAATATCTGTATACAGGAGGTGGAAACTGACCAGTTTTACAATTTCTTCCTGCCTGAGCTGAAACAGGATGGGTACGACGGGATCTTCTCGCCGAAGTCACGCGCCAAAACTATGTCCGAATCGGAGAGGAAATACGTCGACGGATGCGCGATATTCTTTAGATCTGCTAAGTAAGTTGAGATTTTTTGAATAGATTAGAAGTAAAAGTAATAATTAGTTCTCTGTTAGTCCTAATAAGTATTACAACACCTAAAATACTGATCATATTGGTATCTAAAATAATGGTCATGACAAATATAAAGATACAAAATGAGATAACGTAAACGATACTGCAAAAGCTAAAGAAATACCTAATGATGTCATAAAAATAAAGCTTGGAATGCATGAAGAGATGAGGCCAAAGAACCAGAGGTACTTGTCTGTATGTTCTATAAAATGCACACTTTACGACGCAAAGCATTCACGTCTATCAAAATGCATCATGACTACGAATCTGCTGTTTTATCAAATATATTTCGAATAGTCCGATTGAGTGGCGCTGATAAAAACGTTGGAATTGTTCACAGGTTCGCCTTAGTGAAAGATCACCTTATAGAGTTCAACCAACTAGCAATGGCCAATAGTGAGGGATCTGATAATATGTTAAACCGCGTCATGCCTAAGGACAATATAGGATTGGCCGCCTTACTGAAGACCAAGGAAGCCGCCTGGGAGAATGGTGAGGGCCTTTTTAATGTTACTCTAGCTGGCACCAGATACCCGCCGGCGGTCATTAGCAAACAAAAGGACATGCAATTTTATTACTCGTAGAAACGTTCAAATATGGACTTAGATGGTTGAATAAAGTTAAGAAAAAGATTTAAAAACATGAATGTGAAGGTATGAATTGATGTTCAATATCGAAAGGCACCGCGGGCCATTGTGCGCGGACGCTTAATATAGTCTACAGGGATGCCGCTACTGCACCGATCTCTTCTGTCGGCTGTTTGTTTTGGCATCTTCGTATTGTGTCCTTTGGAAGAAGATACTTGATCTTGTACCCCTGACGTTGTCACTCGACAATGTCTAGCTGATTTGTTGTTGCCATTTCTACTTTGAAAACGTTAATTGTAGCTTTGTTTCATTTGTGCATCAATAGCTCGTTTGATACTGCTTCGTACACTTTGTTTTCTGTTTTATTCAATTCGTTTCAATGTACACAATCGTTGCAATTCTGTTGTCATTCAACTCAACTAAAACTATAATAAGAATAATAAAATCAAAGTACGTGTCGTGTTATACACATTTCTCAGTTACTTAGCTATACATAACTGACAAATATACATGTGATACACCAATTTGGCAGACAACAGAATTGCTGTGATATTGTAACAGTACGCATAAATTGAAGTAAATATTATACCTACTTAGGAAGCTGAACTAATATTTTATTAACACATCGGAATCGCATCTGTAATTTTTAGACATGTTTCGATAAATGCCAAGTAAACTTTGTAATTGTATTTCTGATATTTTTTGAATGCATTGAATTATCCATTTTCATTCCACTATGTATTTGATCTGTCTTATTCATTTTGATTGTTCCTCTATGTTTCAATTTGTTTTGGGGACTAAAATTATAATTTTCTTTTTTATTAAAGTGACACCACAAAGTGACTACATAACGCCTGATGGTAAGTACAAAGCAATTAAAAAAAACTGTGTAGAGTACCGATAAAAATTTCTACTTTCGGAATATCGATTTGCATCATTTGATAATATCCCAAAAAGTTAGATCTTCAAACAAAATATAAATAATCAATAAAATAAATAAATATAGTTTCAACGTTTGCCTAAAGGCGATATCTTTAAAATTCTGTTTTCAATCTGTGCCATGACTGATCGTGGTAAACAAACTGAACCCTGTAATTACATTAACGTTATTTTTATATCTCCTTTCAATGTTTATAATGATTATAATAAAATAAAAGAACACTTTTAAAACACTTTGTACACACAATAAACAGTTTTTATCGTCAACCAAAATTCGTATTGAGCGTCTTAATTACTCGAAAGCAGCAATAAAACATTGTTAAAATCACGTACCGTAGCGAATTTCTGAAAAGTTTCTGTTTGTAAAAAGCGTGTCAGTTTTTATTTATAACGTTCAATATCTTAATTATTAGGTATCTATTAACCCAAAAACCAGTAGATCGATTTCTATTGTACTTTCTCTGAGAACCGTGTCGTGATTTGGGAATGATTCGTATAGGCTTATCTTGCGATAGATTAATGTGTATATACTAAATTAATTAATTTACGTTATAGAGCTCTACATAATTAAACTTACCTGTACTTTTTCGTGTAGTTTGGAAGATTTTTCTGTTTATTATTTTTGTTTCAATATTTATGCTGGCTTTTTGCTCTTCGTTGAGGCATTCATTTTCGATGTTCTCATAATAAATCCTCATCTCAATTAATAAATGTTTTAAATCAAACAACCATTATATCGCTCATCATAAATTAGTCATGGCATTTATCATTACGATATTTAGCATAATACAATCAATCAATACATTCAAGATGACTCATAGAACACATACGACATTGCAGGTCTTCCAACGGACACGTCAATGATTGGCCAGCCGATACTGGTGTGTACCGCTCACATACACTGGGACCCGGAGTTCTGCGACGTGAAACTCATACAGACGATGATGTTGAGCAACGAGCTGAGGAATATATTAGACGACTCGGCGCGCACGCTGCGGCAAGCGGGACAGAGGGATAACGTGCAGTTACTGCTGTGTGGGGACTTCAACTCGCTGCCTGATAGCGGTGAGTAATGTGCTATTGATGCTACAGTAGCTCATGGATGTCACTTTATAAGATAGAGTTCTGCCCCATGAAGCTCACACAGAAGACAACAGTGAGTAAGTAATTACATGAGTAGGTAGAGCAGGAGGATCATAGTATCAATAAAAATAAATATAAAGAAATACAACCGGTGAATCAGAATAAAAGGAGTTGATAGATTTGATTTAAAGCCGAACTCGTGACCAGTTAAACTTCGAGAAATTGATTCTATAATACAACGACGTGTCGATATGATTTGTTTTGCGTGGATATAGTTTATGGACCGAAAAATATTTTTATTCTGGAAATACAAGAGCGATTGTCGCTCGGAGACTGCCTCGGTGGCGTAGTTGTATTACGAGCGAGACGACTATCATCCTCAAGCTCCACATTCGATCCCCGGGTTGAGTAAAGTGATATTGGGTTTTTCTATTCAGAATTCTGGAATTGGTGCCTGATATGGTGACTTCCTGTTCTCTCGATGGGCTTGCGGTGCATGTCTTGATGATTTTGGGACGGGTATGGGGGTATCCCTCTGTCTGCATCGGACATCCGCCTGTCTTGTCAAGCTCCTCAATTTGCTTCTCCCCTCTTCGGATTCGTAGTGTGAAGAAGCATAAATAAACCAGCATGATTCTGGCAACCACTGATGATTGCAAACCTATTATTTGTCGGTGGTCGCTAGTCTAGGTAGTCATGCTCACTTAAGGTCTATGTTTGTGGCGGCGTCATGTGCCGGGTCGATCACTTCCCTGCAACATGGTTGAGGAGGTCGATGGCTGGCTCATGCGTCATACTCGTGAACGGGTGCTGCTTGTGGAGACTGGTCTGCCTGGACTTTTTGTTTGCTTGTGTCAATTCAACTTGCCGTGGCTATGGGGTCGCTCAGTGTATCTTGTATGTTACTTTGCCCTATTATTAGATATCTATTGTTATCATGGTTTCATCATCATCAGCCATAGGACGTCCACTGCTGAACATAGGTCTCCCCCAAAGATTTCCAGATCGACCTGTTGGAAGCGGCCTGCATGGTTTAGCTGCTCTAATTTAAGGTATTTTTGTATCTGGTGCTGTTCTGTTAATTGGTGTTAAAAAGAGCAACGTCAGAGTTTCTCGCCCGTTCTTCTCTGGCGAAACAGCCTTCCGAACAGGCGGTAGAGTTAAAATTTGACGGAATCTAAATAATGTTTGAACATTTTATGGATTCAATAAATGTTTGATTTGTATGTTTGTAGGCGTGGTGGAGTTCCTGTCGGCGGGTCGCGTGTCGTCGGAGCACCGCGACTTCAAGGCGCTCGGGTACGCGGGCTCGCTGCGCCGCATGCCCGGCTCCGAGCACGAGTTCACGCACAACTTCAAACTCGCCTCCGCATACAGCGAGGACATCATGCCCTACACCAATTACACGTAACTATTGCATTTTATATCATCACATTGCTTAATGGCTACTGATAAAGTACTGAGTTAAAATCCCAGGACCATTTTTTTTATAATTGTTTTATAAAATTTACGTCGTCTTAAATATAGAACAGAAAGAAATATTGAAATAGTCTCAAAAATAAAAAAGTTATAAGCCTTTGAAGTTTGGTGTAACCTTAAAATTGCGGGAAAGAGAAGTATCAGTGTAATCACGTCACGCCATGACGGTACGTGCGTTGGAAAGGGATAGCAGGATAACTCCAATATGCCCCCACTCCAGAATTTAAAATATGAATTACTGCCTCATTTTTCAATCATATTCTATACAGTTTTTACAAAAGGTTTTCTTTTTTGTTTTATTTGCTTTTACATATAAATATGCGTATAAAATCAAACATAATCAAATACCCAATTAGTGTCTATCAACTGAAAAGTCTAAGGGTGGCTTGCGTCCGGTCTCAATAAACGAAAGTTTAAAGTGCAGATAGATCGCGATTATGACCAATCAAATCAAGTCATTTGACGGAGTCATGTTCAAACTGTGTTCTTATTGTGCTGATTGTTGTCATCTATCTATATCATCTATATATCTATCTATCTGCACATTCGAACTGAGATTGTTTATTGGAACCGAGCGTTAGTTGTGTAACCATAGTTGTATAACCTACTCACTCATCTATCACTTAAAGGGACAGATATAAGCTCGTCGAGATGCCGGTGATCCCTGCATTGCCACTTTGTTAGATAATAATGTCAAAAGTACCGATAAAGCATCTACTTATGCGACTTCTTCATCTTCAAAACCAAATTTTGTATTACGCTTAGTCTTCACTAATTCCTTAATTATTGCTATGTCAATGTGACATCCGCCTGTCTATTCAGGATATTATATATCAGGATATTAATGTAATATCCTACGTATTTCTGGGTATGCCAATTGTAAGCTTGTATTTTAGTTTTCTGCTTATAACTACTGTTACATACACTATGGGAAATCCAACATAGCTTTGCTTTTTAAAGTCAAAACGTATGTATCTATTCAACCAATTCACAAACAGCTTGAGATTACTAATTGCCGATAAATAATATATGCCAAACAAAGCAGGGATTTCCAAAGGGCCACCTGCTGATCTTATCAGGCAGGTGTGAAAAGAATATCCGGTTCGAAGGACCACATGTAAATATTTATTGTACAAATAGTGAATGACCGCTTTAGTTATAGGGTCTAAATATTGCGGATCTATGGTCCAATATTGCTTCAGATGGAAAATAGTCTTAGTCGGAATTGTAAAACGAAATATTGTGTATTGCTGACACAGTTGCCAGTGACAGTTTATTATATTTAGTATTGAGTATGTAGAGTTAGATAAAAAAAAAATATAATTAAAATTAAAGTAGTAAAATAAACTCTTGTTGCTTTAAGTACGAAATTGTTCTAAGATAATAGGTAAGAGAATAATATGAGATAGTAACATTACGTTTGTATTGCAGAAATTCTTGAACATTTGCGTTTATAGTAAACTGTTTCATCTCGATTGCAGGTTTGACTTCAAGGGCATCATCGACTACATATTCTACAGCAAGCAGTCGATGACGCCGCTGGGGCTGCTCGGGCCGCTGTCGCAGGAATGGCTCCGGGAGCACAAAGTCGTCGGCTGTCCACACCCTCATATACCATCAGGTATGGACTTGTAAATGTAGATACACTTGAATTTTGAAAAACTAATGTCAGAGGAGATAGAAAATTTATTTTTTTCAATATTTAACTGATTGTCAATTTTATTGTTTCAAACTGTTAAACGTCATAAATATTCCCCAGATAAAAGTAATCGGAATATTGAACAATCAGCCCTTAGTTTTATCTTTAGTCTGAGTGACAGTTTTTTTTTTATTTAGGGGGTATGTAGTTTGTATTTCTTTAAATTATTTTTAAATATTGGCTGAGCGTAATTTTTCAGCACCATCAGCAATAGCCCCTTCATATTTGATAGAACATGGTGAGATTACAAGATTTAGGATGATTTATAAATGAATATAATGAATGATAAATGAAACTTTATTTGGTTTAAAAATTGCAAAAGATCTACAGCTGATTCTTTCTCCGACCAGTGGTCTTTTCTGAAGCATCTGGAGATTCAATAACGTAACATAAAAGTGCTCCTAGTGACTTATTTAGTGAATAAAGAAATATATGTATTTGAATGTGATTTTAGATGGTATGACGATGTAACTGTTTCTGTGGTGCAGATCGCTTTTGCTAGATTAGACGCGAATGCAAAAAGGCCGTATATTATTTTAAATATAGTAAAGAATAAAGATGACGTTTATTTTTTGTAGTTCTTGACAGCTCTCATCTGGAATACAATCCTTCCTTGGAAATACATCGTTTTTCCACAATTCATCGGCTTTTTAATTTACGAACCATTAAAGTGGTCGATTGAAGGGTGATAGTATGTAACCTGTACTGTTTTGTGGTACAGATCACTTCCCGCTTCTGGTGGAGCTGGAGATGTGTCCGAGCACGAGCGGCAACTCGAACGGACTGATCGGCCGCAGGTAGCACCCGCGCCGCACGCGACACCGCGTCCCGCGACCCGCGCGCCCCCCCGCACACGCCCACGCCCCGCACACTCCCCGCGACAACCGCGACACACACACACCGCGACACACGCACTGACAGAGACGGCACCACCACCCGCACCCGTCCCCGTCCCGCTCTACTGTCTACACAACGCGACACACCTCCGACGAGTTATGATGCCCTGGTGCAGACGGCGACTCTAGTACAATTGTTATGGAACTTTTTTTATAGTTTTTCGAGAACGGTGGTGTGTGACAGTTCAATTTGTGTCTGTTCTATTGTCACATGATTAAACCTTAGACAAAGAATGTAGTGGACGAGGCATAATTACGAAAAAATGAAGCATTCCATGGAACGGAACCAAAATGGCGACTTTGCGAAAAAAGATCCCATTAGGCATCTTTTTCATATTCCGAAATTAGTGCTATTGTAAAAAAACGGCATTTGCAATAAAATCAATAAGTATTTATACGTTATTTAATTCTTATGACAATGACAATTTACATGTAAATAGATCGCGAAACTAAAATGGCGGAACCGGCTTCATGGTAAACACTTATTTTTCGTAATCATGCCAGTTCCTCTTATTTTTTCTTTAGTCATTAGATTAAATCAATAATCTTGTTCTAGAAATATTATAATTAGCCTTGTATGCTTTGTAACATGTCAATCTACAATGTCTGTCAGTCCTGACAAATTAAAAATAATAATATTTTTATTAGCTTCGACATATTTAAGTGCAGGAAAAACTATATTATTATTATTTTAATTCGTTTAGTTCGTGACAATAGAACTGACACTAATAGTCAATCATATTTTATTAGAATAATGCAATTTCATATAACGAACTTCAAACAATCCAGTAAGACCGATTCGACATCTTACTCTGTACTATCGAAACAGAAAGAGAGAAACATAGTAGAATAAACCACATAGCAATAGGTATCATTGAACACTGTCTTACAAATTAAATTATTATTGACGATAAATTAAATTAAAGAAAATGTCATCGATAGATTTCACTCAATTTTATCATTTGACAGCTGTCAAATCGGACTTTCGAGATTGTTGGGAGTTTATAGGGAATACTTAATAGTTTATGTCAAGCCACCGTTCGTATGGAGCGACAAAACGCGGCGAAACGATCAACCGCCTCTAACCTCGTGCGTACAAATTTTACAAAAAAAAAAAACTAACACACCAAACAATATTGCCACGCTTTAATTACTGAATAAAACAGAGATATGTACTTACATATATAACAATTGTTTTTTATCGTATATGATATGAGAAATGTTGTTAGAATGTTGTAAATGTAGTTCGACGCGCATCCTCCGTCTCTTTCATCGGCGAGGTGTTAGTTGAGATAATGTATTACGTTTGAACAATGGCGCAATGTCCGAGGTCCGTTCTCTCTTCACTGGACGATCAAGTACCGTGGTACAGTGTTAGTTGTACCAAAATAAATATTTTGGTAGTACTAGTATGTGGGTGTTTTCGAGTATTTTTTGAGTAATTCGCTTATTTGGGACCAATGCTGATGGGACGCGTGTGAAATACGAATTTTATAAGTGACTTAGAAAAATGTTTTAAAATTTTGTCGACTAGTGTATTGTCGAATTTCATGTTGGTCCAACAGACTTGGTCCCAATGTCGATTGTATGTATGTAAAGTGTTAATTAAATGATATAAGCCGAAAATCTCATAGAGTATTTTGATTTGTAACACATTCCTGATTAAATTTTAGAACAAATCCTTTATCCTTTTAGTCGATAATAATCTTTTAATTGGGCCTTTGCAATAACATTTCTTGAACCCAATTTTTTTCATCTTTACTGTCAATATTTGGGTGTTTTTATTAATGATATTAGATAGTGCAATTTTCTGATTGTAACATGTTTTCGGCCTATATTTCAATTAACCTGAATTATTTTAAATAGTTCTGACGTCTCAATTTTTATTTTGCTCAATAGATAGTAATCTAGTAAGCTTTCTTTGATTAAGATAATCTTTTTGGACCAAACGCAGTATCATAGATATTTCTAGTATAATTATTTCCTTTTTTTCAAAAAGTAGTTCATTGCCACCCAAAAAACTTTTTCAGTTTTAAAGTTGCCCGCTTTGTTTAAGAAGTAAAATCTGTTTAACATAAATTTGTCCCAATTCTTTATAGAAACAAAATCTTACTTTAATTTCTTGATTTACTTGAACTTTCGATTCCCAAGCTAACTTAATTTCCCAAAATAAGTGATGCTTAACTAAGGCATGTTTCGTCTCTTTTACTCTAACTATTGGACGTGAAGAAAAAGATACAATGTGGTTTGAAAGTTTAATCACTACTTATATAAAAACATAACCTCCAAAAAGCCATACTCTTAATAATTTTTACTTTACTATAGGTTTTCCTTGAAAAAAAAACTATCCATAATAATTGTAGTTGATCAAATATTATGTCGCAACTCAACGTACTTAATCCAGATGTGTCTTTTAAAACCTCAATCTGACAGATTGAATCTGTTATGTTGTTATATGTTGCGTTCAAAAAGATTACTCTTATAACCGCTTATTAATTCGTGCTGTAGTTAGTCGACTTTTTTTATTTCTTGTGACTTGGGTCGCTTTGAAACGCATTGTATATTGTGTAAATTTTAGCCTGCGCGTTATTGCTAGTCACCTCCTGTAAAAAATGGCAAATACCAAGACTGTAAGGCTGCCATCCTTATGTGTAAAAATAGTTTATTTTTCGTAATACATAACCTACTTTTTCTTTTTTTTATATTCGATTTGTCGCCCAACGTGTAACGTCACAACATCATGGATAATCTAATGACTGCATCACTCTACAAACTCTACAAAGTGGAAAATATGACCGTTTATACATATTTAATCAGTGCATAACTTTAAAAATAGTTTGTCTCTTTTTCCCTTACGTCAAATACTTTGAAAGGGAAAGATTATTCAATAAGCACAGTTTTTAAATCCCTTGTATCATATACTTGGCATCCCTAAGGCAGAGTCGCAACTCACGTGATGTATTCTTCCCCTCCCGCGTATGCAGAGGTGACTAGCATTTACGCGTGAACTATAGCATATTTCCAGTGAATAGATAACGTAAAGTCTCTTCGCGTTAACTTCTGAACTCTTCGATGTAGTGTGGCGTTTCGTCTGTGCATTGTGCAATCATTTTTTTTATATATTTCCCCGTAAATAATCGAATCTGGCTAAGTTATATTAGAAGTAAATATTGACTATTGTTCGTGTAGATGTATTGAATCAAGACATACGCTTATAGGGTCAATAAAGTTTATGTGAAATCGGTAAAGATGAATAAATATTTTTTCATTACTGTTATGACAAACTTAGTATTTCGTATGTAACGTATACAGTCGAGGAATGGTACAAATGTAACGTGAATTTTATAAACCTTCTTAGATTAGGGTTTTTTATCTTGTTTTTTCATGTTCTATAGTTCAATTATAGGTGTTGAAAATGTGTTTTTTTTTTGTGAATCCATGTGCTCGTTCGGTGAGTGTGTGAAACGTCCATTTACCAATTAGTGGTGTTAAAATTCCTCCACTGTATATAGTCTAGATATTTAATAATCAGAAATTATAATGCAATTGTATGTGTGTAGGTGTATGTGGAGTCTCGTCGCGTCTCCCCCCTCCCCCCGTTCTTATATGGAGGGGGGAAGGGGGGACGGTGTCAGTGAGACGCATAGGACTAGGTGGCGCTTTATACATACTGTCCGTTGTGCATTGGCCTTTATTGCATATACTTGTGCAGGGCCTCGCCAGTTACCACGTGACTAACTACGCAAGTGTTCCGTTTTGTATCGCTTCTAATGGCGCATACATACCTGGCCGAACGAAGGCGAACGAATCTATGCTGTTTCATTTGCACAACAGCGAAAGTTTGTATGTGTGAACGCAACAGGCATAGATTATTTCGCCTTCGTTCGGCCGGTGTGTACCCGCCATAACAGCTCTATTCAAATTTGACGTATATCTGTCACATAAACGGAATACCAATCTCGTACGTTACGTTGTAAGGCGGCGGTGCTTTGCCACAAGTATAGTTGTGTACTTGTGCAGACTTGTGCACATGTACCGCACAGTCGCGCATGCGTACAAAGCGCGATCTAATTGCCACGCAGCGGCTGGGTTTGTGACATAGCTATATCTAAATCTTTATATAAAAAATAATAACGTAATTGATTCTTTATTATTTTTGATACTTGCGCGATTACATTTTTGTCAAATTTTATATAGTGACCATTGTTGAATCTAACACTGCCTACGATGTGACGTCGCGTGTGTGCAATAAAATTATTAATAATAAGTGATAACGAGCGTGATATAAGAATAGAGTTTCATTAATTAGCTAACATTGTGTTATCGATGGAATATTTGGTGTTTATATGCGTGTTGTACCATCCTGTCGCATGTGTACACTACTTGTGTTGTCATTTAGGCTTACTTTCATCTGCACGGGTAACTGGACCAAAAAATAGTAAATAATAACATCTAAACTGGCCACACCGGTTTTGCATAAAGTTTTTTTATATTATCGATAAATTGAAAATTCAATATCAAATGTCAAATTGGAAAAAGATGGGGGAGTCCTTTGCCCAGCAGTGGGACACAATAGGATATAAAAGAAAAGAAAGAAAAAATGTCAAAGTAACCCGTACAGACCAAAGTAAAGTGAAATGACGATGTCGTGTGTTTCATGTATTTATGTTACATGTAATGCGTTTGAAACGTAAAGTCTGAGATAAAGCTGTAAAGATTAATTTAAAGCAAAAGTATCGATTGTCGTCAATATCATCAGTCTGGAAGTGATATCTTCACTTATTATTTGAGGTTATTCTTTTCAGTCGCGCGCCATAATCTAGGCAAATTTCAAAGGTCAATTCCCGCTTGGGCAGGATACGGCGTCTCCGTGTGGTCACTGGTCACTGGTCGAGTGACCGTCTCACTGTCGGCGAGTGTAGTTGCTGGTGTAGTGACATCTCCGCGGTACTGTAGAGTGGGCGGCGCGAGCGTCAGGCGCGGTGTTAGGTTAATGCGCATCGTGTGTCCCAACAAACTTGTCAGCGAGACAAACAACCCCCCCTCCCCTCCCGACTCCCCCCTTTCATACCCATCACCTCATTTTTTTACATAGAATCTGTGTTCGTAAGTGGAGAATCGTTTAGTGTTAAGTCTTCGAGGTGTTTTACGTTTTTTACAAATGTTCCCCCCTTCGCGGCCGTTCGCCGCCGGACGTCCCCCCTTAGTGTTAAGTAGGTTTATTTCATGACGGTCGAGACCCCCCCCATCTCCCACTCGTCCCCATCTCTCGATACGATCGCTCACAAATTTTATCATTAGTCGTAAGAAATTTCGATTTGGGTAATAAATTCAGTATTGACATTCTCACGAGTAGCGGGGCCGATCAAAAATTCAATGTTAGTTGCATTTTTTTTTTGTTTAGTTTTAGTAAGTTTTTTTTAATGAATGTTCCGGAGGTGTCCGACGGCGACGCCGCACCACTTTAGTAATAGCGGGTAGCATACTGGCGTAGTACAAATGTATGTGTGAGTGTTGATGTATTAGCACGTGGCCGCGGTTATTGCGTAGCGCGGTCTCCGTTGCCTCTCCGACTACTAGAGATCTTTAACAGCGTCGTACAATGCTGTCGATGTACAGCGAACTTCGCCGTGACCCGGCGTGGTCTCTTCAATCGAGTCACGCCCGTAGTGAGAGAGAATTCAGACTGCGTTGATACAACAGCTATGTGTAATAACCTAGTCATAGGCTGATGCGGCCGGATCCGCTAGGGCTGTTGTGATTCGATTGCAATGTCGATGTATCGATTGCAATATCGATGTATCGATTTGCGAGTTCAAATCGAACGGTCCCGTCAGATCTGGCCGTCTCTAGCGTGTAGTCCTCGTTGTGAAGCGTTAGTTGTCTCATCGGAATATTAAGTGATATTTACAAATATAAATCGTTTATATAAAAAAAAACTATTTGGACCACTGGCTTGTGTGTACGCTTATTTTGTGTCCTCTTCATTTTAATTATTTATATGGAATAATTAATTTTGAATATTTTTTAATTCAGTATATTATTGTGTATGAATATCAAACGATAGGTGCTGTTGAATATAATTTTTATTGTTACTAACGCGTTTGTGATAGGAGTATGTCTCTCTTTGTAATCGTTCGGATGTATTGTGAGAAAAAAAGAATTAAGCCAAATCATGAAAAAGGGTATATTGAATTATTACTTTTAGGATAAATGGAGTTAAAATGAAGTTTTATACGAATCAAATTTTACTACTGACGCTGTATAATTTTTCTAAGTACAGATAGATTATAAAATCATATCATGATGTTCTTGTTCTAGTGGTCGTGTAAATTAATGTAGAGTAATAAGTGTTGCGGCGATAGGGGGCGCCACGAGCGGACGACTTCACAAACTATACTGAATAGTGAATACTGATGTGATCCTATACCTCTGATATTATATGATATAATGTATATTTACAATGGCCGCCGCGGCGCTCCCACGTCTACCAATTTGCCTTCACTTCACCGCAAAACATTTCGAAAATTTGAGTTTATACAGAGTGGCGCCAACGTAACGACATTAAATTTGATTATGAGTAACATAGGTATTTTTAGATTTCGCCGCACCAATAACAAAGTCTAAAGTCAACACTGAAAAAAGTCATACTATTTGTACTGTGTAAAAGCGGTATAATGCGCAAAAATCTACATGTAGGTAAACTTCAGTAGGTACGCGACGCGTGACCCTCTCAACCAAGTCGCGCCGGACAAGATCAGCTGTTTTAGATCGCCCCGAATGTACATCATGTGTAAAAATTGAGAAAAGTAAATTCAATCCTGTGCCTAAACTATTTAACTTATTCGACAGACTTTTGGTAAAAGGCTTTTCAACGCAGTAATATACCATCTGTGATGATTTAATGTTGTTATGTAGGCGGCACTCGGTATGTGCTTTCGGCACGTTTTTGCATGTTGAGAGTTCATAAAATGTCCCGTTTTTGTATTGTGTAAAAGAAATAGAATATTTTTGCATTTACAATGTATTGTTGTCTATGATTGTTTTTATTGAAAATTTATTGTATCGCATAATAATTGTAGAACGGACGATCACAATTTCCGAACAACGCCATGTTATGTATTCACATAGACTACTCGTACAATTTGGCTTTAAACATGACGTAATGTGGGTACTTCACGATATGGCATGGTATACCAATTAGTAATCACAGTTGATATTTTTACAGTATTTATAAAAGCCAACAGAACACAATACACGATGCGCGAGTATCGCTACGAATAATCTAAAGCTTTATTGTAACATGTTTATCTTATTTGTAGTAGAACATATATGATCTCTTTATTTTAATAGAATTTTGATGAAGTTTTTACTTAATAGGTTTAGCGGTGTGTAGTTGAATAGGGACTATGATCGCACATGTAAACGTTTATCACAATCGCTGTACACTTTAAATTGATTCACTAAATCGATGCCATCCAAATTGTAACAAAAATTCGTAACGGTCGGTGGAACCGCTCGCATTCACAACACCGTTTCGTTTCTTTTTCTTTTTAGAAAAATGCGTTTTTTTCTCATTTTTTAATGAAACTTTTTTATTTGTACATACGTGTATCATAGCCATTGATATATGTAAATATGTGATCCGATTTTATATAAATTTTATTAGGCGCGTGGTGTGATACGCGGAGCATGTTCCACGGACGATTTTCGCTAAGTAATTCGAATTTATCACGAGAAGCCTTCACATTGTCTGTGTTTAATTTGTAAATATGTAATTTCGATAACAATTAATGCTAAACAACGAGCGAGCCGTCGCATATTAGCCGTTGGGACTTCTGCGCACACAAACAGACAAACAGCTTAAATACCTTGTCATATAGTAAGGTGTAACTAGACATTCCACAGGCACTATCGAATTAGCTCAAGGCAAAAGACTGTTTACAAAAAAAAACAATATAAAAGAAATATTTTCTGAAGCACCTTAATGACTGTACCGAGTGTTTTATGGTGATTTAATGTTAAGATCGCAATGTGTAACACTAGCATGTAAGAACAAATGCTTTACGACACTGTGATACGACAATATTATATCCGAGAGAGACCACGTAAGAAGGAAATCTTATGAAATGGAATGTTGGGACTCGGAGCCAAATGACTGGATACCGCTCGACTTGTTTCAACGAACAAATTGACAATACAAATGACTATCACACGCTTGATTATTATTTGACTGCTGTATACGATTGGGCGCGAGTTGAGCGGTCGCCATTAATATTTGTTAAAGTAAAGTACAAAGCGTATGTGCAGAAGTTCTGTTTCGGCTCGTCACTGTGTTCTAGCGGTCTAGTGCGGTAGTGAGATTGAGCGAGTGTAGTGCGGTACTTGGGTACATGGTACTTGGGTATCTGGTACTTGATACTTGGGTATCTGACACTTGATACTTGGTTAACTGGTACTTAGGTACCTTGTACTTGATACTTGGGTACTTGGTTAACTGGTACTTAGGTACCTCGTACTTGATACTTGGGTATCTGGCACTTGATCCTTGGGTACTTGGTTAACTGGTACTTAGGTACCTCGTACTTGATACTTGTGTATCCTGACACTTGATACTTGGGTACTTGGTTAACTGGTACTTGGATACCTCGTACTTAATACTTGGGTATCTGGCACTTGATACTTTGGTATCTGGCACTTGATACTTGGGCACTTGGTACTTGGGTACCCGATACTTGTATACCTGGTGCATGTTTGTGCGCGTGCGCGTGTTGTTGTGCGGCCGCGGCCCGCGTCTCGCTGTTCTGTTTGTTGACACATTATGTATATTTGAATAAAATTATAAGATGATATGAATTTTATTGAAAGAGTTTTATTTTGTTGTTAAAACCCAAATTTACGTGTACTTATCGTAAAGGTACAGGCAAAATTGCAATCAGTAATTTAAATACATATATTATAGCCACTTAGTTGGAGGTTATTTTTGTCTCTATGAGCTATCCTATTTTTTTTATTAAATCTCTTTGATTTGGTCTCTTTGATATAACATTTCAAAATCATCAGTTTTTAGAGTCGACGTCGCGTCGAGACGAATAATTTCAAAAATATATTGATTACTTACATTCATTCATCATTTTCCATCGTGTAACCAAAAGACCTACTCAAATATAAGTATCCTTAACAATGTAATACTAAGAAACACTAGCATACTTCTAATGTATACTACACAACACAAACAAACCATAATTTAAACATACTTTATTAACTAACTAAACTATATACAACAAATAATTTAAATATACTTGAAAATGACATCTTTGAAACTGTCCACTGTTTGTAGTTCTAACGTGACGGGGCACTGTAGCCAGTTGGCGAGGAGTTCCTCAGTATATCCGAGAAGGAAGTACATCTTTGTGGGAGATACAGCCCGTCTAATGATGGCAGCTACTCTTATGTGGTTGAACTGGCGCTTGATTATAACCTGAAATAGATATTTGATTAAGATATTATACTAAGTAAATACGTTTAATCAGCTCTGTAACTAGACCATGACAGGTTTTTACAGTGTACCCACTTAGATTGTACTTTTTAAATAAAAAGCGTCAATAAGTAGGGATGTACCAACAATAATAATGATATCAGCCCTGCCTCGGTGGCGTGGTTGTATTTTCGCTACCGTGTCTTGGATTCAATCCCCGGGTCGGGCAAAGTGATATTGGATTTTTCCATATCAGTCCAAAGTGGAATTTGTGCCCGATATGGAGATAGGCTTGCCCCTGATCACATCATGGGACATTCATAAGGTTGCCATAAAATTAGTGCAGTAGTTGCGTCTTCTGCCTACCTCTTTGGGGACAACAGGTGTGAGTGTATGTACATATAAAGGCTATAGATAATTTATTTATTTAAGAATTTTAGAACAGTTTGTAAACCAATTACTCTAAAATGAAAATTATATGCCAAAGATTATTTTTCGCCTCCTTGGTCTAGTGCAGCATGTATGGGCTGTGGACAGGGAGGTCCTGGGTTCGATTCCCAGGTTGGGCAAAGCAAATTTTCTAATTTAATTTGCACATGACTGGATCCCTCATAGGGGGTTGACGTCAGGCAGGCGTCCGGTAGTAAAATCTAAGCCAAATCCTCTATGCAACATACTTGAAAAAGTGTGTTGTGACGACCCCACATTAAAGTTGGATAAAGGCAGGTAGGAAGATAAAGAGATTATATGCCAAGGGAAGAATATCATCATCATCAGCCATAGGACGTCCACTGCTGAACATAGGCCTCCCCCAAAGATTTCCAGATCGACCTGTTGGAAGCGGCCTGCATCCAGCGACTTCCTGCGACCTTTATCAGTTTGTGGTGGCAGAATATAGTGACCACATAAATGACAGTTTCTTACCTCACTGCAAACTAGTCCATGCCACGTTCCAGACATGAATTTCCTGATGAATTCATCCTCAACAGCAGTCTCTGATCTTCTCAAGCCATCTTTTAAGCTTGCTGGAATAAGAAATAATAAATATTAACACAAGCACCTACTCTGGTGTCAATAATAAATTTATAATGATAATATAACAGTTATAATCAAATGTAAATGTTATAACCACTGAATGTTCATACACTTAAGGTCGCCTTATGTCGTTTAAAGCCACCTTATCTGTGAAAATTGTATGGTGAAAACCAATGTAAGAAGACGTTAAAGTTGAGTAGTGTTTGAGCATTCGGGCGATATTGTAGCAAAGAGATTCAATATTACTGACTAGAGTAGGGTGTGATGATTGATGGCTATCAAGCATCCATAAAAATAAATTGATCTCAAACTTCAGTTCCTCCATCATCTACTTATTACAATGTGAGGGTGATTATACCAATTTACACCCTAGAATATTTTGTGAATGGTTAAGAATCACGTAAGATAAGTTTATTCTCTAAATATTGTGTCGCTGGCTGACCTGGCGCGCATATATTTCAAATAAACTGAGCAACCACCGAGTCATAATTTTAGGATCACAAGTTTTGTGCTGTTATCCTGTCTATATACTGATGAATGTCTTTGTATTGTAGCAATAATTTTTGTGTACTGAGTTTCTGGATCTTAAATAAAACCATAATTAAAATTATGGTTCCAAGTTATAAGTGTATGGCAAAGGGTGGTATGGTTCCAGAAGGCGAGTTTAACCCCTTCAGAGGCCACCGAGCCGCTAAAGTAACATGCATTATTATTAATAATAGGGCCACTTCCAATAGGTTAACATTGATTTGTGCAACTGCACACTTTTCAAATACAATACTTGTTTTTAATTTATGTGATGCTTCATCAAGATTTAAAAAAAAATATCTGTTCAATTTAAAGTTATTAATGGCCCATTTTTCATCATTGACCAGTTGAACAGACTAATAATGTATATTTACTGGGAATGACCAAATCTTAAAACATTCTGGATTATCCCAGCTTTGATCAGAGTTTAAGTATTAGAAATATTCTGAGTTAGGTCCAAAGACTTCTATGTATACTAATAGACAAGCTGTTTAGAACTAAAATTATGTCATATTACAGCATCAATATAATATACCCTAGATGCACAGTTCTTTGCAAATATCCTCCTAAAAAGTGGTCTCAGGAACAAAACAAAGAAAAAGATCACAAGTTCTAATTCTATCAACACAAATATAACCCTATGCACATGTTATAAAGTAGCTTTTTAATCGACATGAGCAAGCATTCTTCAATTTGAATTTTGAAATTTAGAATTCTATCGGCATCGGACTGTAGGCAAAAGAAGTGCACTCTTAAGCACTCCTTTGCTGTCCCATTTTCCGAGCGTCAACTGTGCATCTAGGTAAATAATATATCGATGTATTACAGCAAGTGTTTGACGGCTAAGGAAAAGAGCAGGTCTCTACAGTGAGTCATGTTCAATTAACGGAAACTTAGTGCGTAAATTCTATGTACCGAACAACCTGTCTAGAAATACATAGAAGTCTTTGGTTAGGTCACATAACACTACAAGGTTTTGTTGTCGATTCTCTTGCTACATCTGAGCTGTTGTACAGTGTACTCACATGTGTTCCAAGAGTTCCACGATTTACGATGAGCGATATAATGTGGGGGGTTGGCCATCTCGTAAGTCAGTGGTCTGTCGCGTTTCTTCGTGATTCTGTACTTTCCTGACACCACTCTGAACAATGGTGCTGATGTATGCAATTGGGAGGCTAGTATAGGCGACCATTGTGTACCAGACGTGACAAGACTGGCCTAAAACGCAGAGAAAATGTTGAGAAACGCTCATTTCAGCTAACGTACTTTATTTTCAGCGTTGGTAGCTACAATAGAACTGACCTGAGCCAATTTAATGACAGAAGAATTCATAGTACCTATTCTTTAATGTCCAACTTGCTGTAATTCTTCGTAATTATGTTATGTTAATGATATAATTTATATTTTAATTTAATTCAATTTGATTTTAATATCAGATTTTGAGGTTATTTCGGCTGACAGCTGTTCAGCTGTCATCTCAGCGTCTTGAGGGCTGAGGCAACGGTTATTATATTATACAGCCCAGCTCTGATTCTACAGACATTATAAAAAGGATTCTAAAAAAATATATCCATTGCCTCTCGACTTTTGAGTAGAGAATGTTACACCTATTTTATACATAATATTCCTTAATCACTAGCCTGTCTGTCTAGCCATCAAGTCTAGGGTAAGATAATATCTATAGCAACATCCTGCAATTTATAAAACTAATACAATAATGTTCGAAACGCTCCGTTTAAAGCTTTCATATGACTGCCTTTGGCCACTGGTCTATACGGGATGGAAATAGCCAAATAGGTTCGGACTTCAGGGTCTCCTGGCCAACAAGACCAGTCAGGTCGCCTGAGTAGTAACATCCAGTTGCACCTCTGCAGACCGTTTACGTATAAATCCATAAAGCAATAGGTATGTATATAAATCAAACAAAACTTGCTGCTATTTCTCTGTGAGTTCAAATTAACATAATACTTAGTTTATAATAAATCATCGTTAATGTGTTTTAAGTAGGTATTAATTAAATTTTAATTGAACATTATAGTGCGTAGGTGCCTACCTGTATTGTGTAATTATTCGTATCGCTTTTTATTTAATCCTGTCGATATATTTTACGATTGAAGTTGGAATGATCATGCATTTTCGTATTCATTTAGTGTTTTTTATAATTTCTGTATTATTTTGTAGTTATGGTAAGCACGGTAATTTACAACCATTGTTTTTCAGACAAATTGATTATTTCTCTCTACCTGCCCTTATCCCACCTTTATGTGAGGTCGGCACCACACACAATTTCAAGCATGTTATAGAAATGATTTGGCTTAGTTTTTACTACCGGCTGCCTGCCTGACGTCAAATCCCGACAGGGGGATCCAGTCCCAAGAAAATAAGGTTCATAAAACACTCCGCCCGACCTGGGATTCCAAACCAGGACCTCCCGGTTCACAGCCCATGTACTCTGCCACTAGACCAAGGAGGTAACATAAAAATTGATTATTAAAAAATATATTATTTTATAGTAAATTCAAACAGTGATGGAAAGTTAAAATCAGCAACAATCGAAGGTATAGTCCAAAAAATTTGTAATTTCACCTTATCTTCCTTAACAAAAAAATCTCCACAAGAAAAAGCAATCGCTTTATTTAACATAGAAGACAAACTTAAACATTCAGCAATTGGCGCAGGCAGAGAGGGACGTACATATGTGAAATTTATTATGCACGGAATCAAATTAATAGTTTTCAATGATTCCAAACACAGTGACACCAAAAATGTGTCTACTGAAAGTATAACTTATTACAAAAATGACGAGTGGACTACTGAATCCATAGCTGATGAAATAAGTGCAAAAAAGCAAGCAATAAGCAACATTGCACTAAAAATTGAAACTTTAGCCAAAAAATATTTGAAAGATGCACACACACTAGAATCTAAACAATCAGTTATAGACACAATTAAAAAGAAAATAATGGATGCAGCTAACAGACGACATATGAAAATTCATAATAAACATAAAGAAATTAAATCGTACAGCAATATAATAGCCAAAGGTATTGATTTAATAATCAAGAAAAACATTGAAAAAGATACACGAAGAATAGGTTTGACAGACGACGATGTTAATAATAACAAAGAAGTGCGATTGAAAGTAATGCACGACGTAGATCCTATAGACGGTAGCGAACTTAAAAATCTTACGATAACAGCCTGCAAAGAACTTGTGGATCAAATATGTTCCAGGACAAAGACATTAAACACGATCAGTTGTCGCTATAATAAAAGGATCTTGCCTTTAGAGAAATTATGTAATGGTATACCTGATTGTCTTGATGAATCTGATGAGCAAGACTGTGCTGAACAAGGTATTTATTGAAATTACTTAAAAAATTACTGATGTATTCCTTTACTTATATTAAATACAATGTTTTTTCAGCAATAGATACAATTCAGCATGCCGGACGTATCATGTCTCAAGTTGAATCAGCAATATTGCAAAGATGTTTACTACCAAGTATGAATAGTGAGATTCTCTCAGAACAGAACAATGTATTACGGACTGTTCTACAATCTCAACTTAGTTTTATAGGGAAATACACAAACCCTCCAATAAAGCAAATTATAAGTCCAAGGAGGAGCGAAATTAACAAAAATATCATCAAGAAAACAGTTAACGATGTGACCTTAGTCATAAGTTCGTTAGCAAATGCCCTGGATGGATCTCTTTGTGCGAAAGGGTTTAGATTAGATGATGTTGAGGAAAATGCTCGTAGATATAGTGGTGACATGGATGCTGATGACGCCTTTAACGAAATATCAGAACCTATCTCGGAAAATATGAGATCGTGTGTTTGTAACGGCATGTCATGTGCAAATGATACTTGTTCTGACATGTGTAAGCATATTTGTTGGCAACGATATAGTTTGGACAAATGGTCCTGCCAATCAGTGGACGGAAATCGGAGTGTGTCTTTAGATTCGCTGTGTGATGGAAAATTGGACTGTTATGACGAAACTGATGAAATTGGTTGTTCATTAGGTAAATATTCAATCATTATGTTTTTATTACGTGATTCGTTGTACTTTAAATAAGTTATTATTTATCTAACAGGAGGCTACACCAAATTTGAGGCTGGTAAAATATTCAACGATATATTAAAACAAATATCAATAAAGACGAGGACACAGGAATACCATTTTGCCCTAACTGATCTGCTAATATTGTATGATGGAGTTAAATTGATGCAGAAGCTCAGTAGCCAGCGAGATATAGAACTAGTGAACGTAAAGATTGTGAGAGAACAATGCTTTTCAACAATAAGTTTAATATACGAAGCAATTTTAAATCAAAACAATGTCGAGAAACTAAAGAATGGTTACACATTTTTATCGTCTATAAGTGAAAATTTGATGAACGCCATGAAACGTTCTAGGACTGGTAATGAGAGGATCATTTCATCACATAAATGTTTATGTACTGGATCCCGCTGTATTATGCTTAGATGCTCGAAGATGTGCAGTAGAGCTTGTTCAGCAGAACCTCAACTAACGAAGTATTCTTGTGGAAATGCAAAAAATAATAACGATGTACCGATCAATGTTATATGTAACGGGAAATCTAACTGTCCAAATGGAGAAGATGAAGAAAATTGTTCAAAAGGTAATTATTATTGACGAGTAATGTATGTAGATCAGTTATCTAAACAGTTTATAATGGAAAATTATCATAATATTACTGATATTTCAAATATTATAGAAGTATGTCGGACACATCACCTTGTAGTACTACGTCATAATCTCAAAGATATTGGGATGCAGCAAAGAGGCACTGCTTTGGGCGAAGTATTGACTGCTTGGAAAACAAAGGTAATTTTAAAAAGGATTTTTGTCTGAATTTTAAAAAATGGCTGTAGCCACAAGGCACAGAGTGTCATGTCTCATGATGCTCAATAATTTCACTGCGCTACAGCAACCGTTCCATATTATATTTCACATATTTTATATATTAGTAATTATATTAGTAATGCCGCACGACAAAATATTATCAGTCTTTATAGCAAAATCAATGATTCATCTAACATTAAAATAATTGTGGTTTTAATGACGTTATTAATAACATGTATATGTTTTTTAAACACTGGAATGACCAGCTATACAATTTGAATTGTGTAAGTGAAGTAAAAAAGGTCGGTAATAAATTAATAAAGCAGACCAAAATTAATCTCAACAACAGCATTTTGAAAATCTCATATTATAGTCTTTAATAAGTTAATAGTAATATTGTAAGCAATAATAATTATGGAAATATTGATGTTATTTTAAACAGGTAACATCCACAATACAGATAGCGGAAAAAGAACAAAGACCGACACCCAAAGTACTAAAAGATATTGTCAGCAATATTCTAGAAGACCTGGTCATGTCGTATGCGTCTCTCGAATATTCTAGAAGAAATAACAATAATAATACTTGGAATGAATTTATTAAGATTTCCCAACTTGTCATCGAGTCCATTAAATCATGTGGTCAATGATTGTTGAAAACCAGAAATTGTTTAAGTTCTTTATTTTTTATGATTTCGATTAAATGCAAGCTTTCTTTGATAAAAGAAGGACCAGGGGGGTTACCACCACCTCTTATAGCAGTATTATTATCATCTTACTTGTACCGATTTCCATACAAAACAAACGAAGAACGATTATAATAATACTGCTATAAGAGGTGATGGTAACACTGTAGTAGTTTCATAGATAAATAAATTATAAAATATAGAGTCCGTAAAAACAGTTTTATTCCAATGAATAACATTCGCGTAAATCTAAGAAATCATTAAATTATAAATATTTAGTACACATTTCAAAGGTTAAATTAGTTCATTAAAATCATATTTAGAAGGTATACCGGTTCACGTAATTGCAAACTAAACCGGTAAAAGAAAACCAAATGTAATTAAAATTACAATCACAAATTCAAAATTAATGTCCCTTTAATTTAGCAATTTCCTTGTAAAGTCCGATAACACACCTCAGTTGACGGAACAATACTCTATTATCTCTACTTAAAATGACTAATATGTTGATATATATGTGTTTGGGCTGTATCGCCTCAGTTGATTGTGAGCCAGTGAACAGATACCATGGCAGGTGAGTGATAACAATGATAACAGATAACACATTACTAGAACATACTGTAGGATATTTAATTTAAAGAATCCTATTTTTTATACCTTAGCAATTCTTATAAAAAAGGACTTTTCTGGAACGTTTTTGGTCCTTCAAGCTAGATTAATTTTGAAGGACCAGTTACTGTAAGTGGTTTTAAAACAATTTCATACGGATTGCAACCTTTCAATTGAATTGCGATTAACAATATTGTGCTTTGTGTACGTTTGCATCTTGTGATAACAATTAAGTACATAAGTTTCGTTTTAGATAATGTACAGCTTATATATCAGAAATGTCTGTGTGTTTTCGTTTCCAAAATGTAGATCGATAGTATCTAGCTATGGTTGATAGTAAATATTAAAGAATTTGATAACGAAAATGGCTTACGTGTGGCTAAGACAGACAATGTCCGCTTGATTAAATCATCATGATAACTTTTTTCTATTTTAGTTACTTCTTACCCTTAATGAAGAATTTCATCATACTTATTACAAGTAAGGTCTATCAGACAAGACAATAAAATTAATATGAAAGCATAAGTATAATACAAATACATAATCTACACCTACTTGTATCAGATTAATTTAATCTACATTGACGTGGACAATATTAAATAACACTTTTTGAAAAATATGACGTGGCTGGTTTTAAAGTATTTCTTAGTATTGAGGTTTGTAAACCTTGGAGGTTCACTACTTCATTTTTATTACGCTAGGTTCAGCAACTTCACTGATTTCTTAGGATACTTAGAAGCACACTTAGTTTTGTAATGCAAGTATTGTCGTAGCCATTGCATTAATTTGCAAATGGTTTGTGTACATAATTACGTATTGTAATGTAAATTCTGAACAGTCCAGATGTTTTCATTCGAGATAATACGGAGGCAATATGATATAGGTAGTTAGCTAAGAATTTATTTCGAATCTGATTATATTATTTACTTTGTTTATAACGCTTTGAATCTACACATAACACATAACATAAGCTCACGCCTGTATCCCCGAAGGGGTAGGCAGAGGCACACTAGCGAACTAGAACACCCACATATCGCCGAGCTTAGTTCCGTCCCAGATGTGATAGTGGGCGAGACTATCGCCATATCGGGCACAAATTCCAGACTCCGGGCTGATATAGAAAAATCCAATATCACATTGCCCGACCCGGGGATTGAACCCGAGACCTCAGGACGGTAGTCGTACCAAAACACCACCACGCCACCGAGGCAGTCATTGAATCTAAACTAAATATTAATAAATGAGAGTAAAGTCTAACGGTTTTCTAAATAATTTCTTATCATTACTAGTGTAACCAGTTTGACAAAGAAATAAAAATACATTAGTTAATCGAATACTAATGATAAATAGGAGTTGATACAAATAATCATCATCCATCACGACTTTTCAACAAAATCGATCTTATCTTGTAATTTTTCGATATGAACGTAACTACATAATAATAAAAAAAACAACGGTATCAACACTCCTCAAATTTTTTGAAGATGTTTACAATATCTGAAGCATCAAGAACCTTCAATTGCTAATAAACAAATATTTCGTCACAAGATGAGTTTCTGATAAGAGAATATTAATCTGAAGTGTTGAACGAACAGGTGGAACTAAAAAACGTCACGTGCTGTAATGACCATTGCTAAGTTCATTGAACAATAAAGCAAATATTGCTATCTTACTACATTCTTATATGCCTGACAGTAATGTATATAAAGTCATTATGAAATCCGAATTCTAAAAGGTACTAGAAGTTGAACTACAACGGTTGAAAAGAAAAGAGATTAAAATAAAAATCAAATTGTGCATAAAAGCAAAATACATTATGAAATTCCTTTGTTCTGTATACCATAAATCTTAATCAGTTGTATCGCATTACTGGTCCTTTCATGTTTTAAGTTAAATATGGCTATGACACGACGGTGACTTTCGTTCTTCTACGGATCTCCGCCGCTTCCAACAGGTCGATCTGGAAATCTTTGGGGGAGGCCTATGTTCAGCAGTGGACGTCCTATGGCTGATGATGATGATGACACGACGGACCATTATCATAAGATAATAATTCCTCTAGGATGTGACCATTCTGTCCGAGTCACTCATTAAGCTTGAAGATTACTTATTCTCCGAAACTATAAATACTAATTAACTTGTTAAATGCGGCACTACAGTAAATGAGTCTAATCAGCCTAAACAAACTTTGCCTTATACATATAAAACCCTTTTAATTAAAACAGCCAAAAGGATATTATTCAACGCTAATGTCTATTGCTTATCAGGTCTTATCTTGTCTATAATAAGAAATAAAACTAGTAACGTCGATAAGATTCCATATGTGTACAGAACCATCCACTTACAGTAAAATACGATACTAGCACACCTTATCGAACCTCCATGGTTCACTTACTAATCGATTAGCGATTACTTCGTATTATTGAAGGTATGATTTGACCAACATACAAACAAGTAGTTTAAGAAACTACTAGTTATCTGACACAAACATTTTAAGCTTATTAAAGATTGATTCATAATAGATAATAATTTTATCATCAAGCGAAATACATTTACCATTTCCATCCTCAGTGTAATTAACAAAGTAAATTATATAGATGTTTGAAATTGCATTATAAGTAAAGTTGGTAGAAATAAGAATGTAGAGGAGATAAAGGATAGACATAATTAATACGTAACTGATTGTCCAGGACGTCCGTATTACGGGTTTGGTGGACCGCCGCCACCACACGCATACGCACCCGGTTCCCGTCCCCCTCCCCACGGCCCTCCTCACATGTTCCCCCCCGGGCCGGGGGTCGTGTACTACCCCGTCCACCCAGCGTATTTCTACCCTTACCCACCATCCGAGCCCACACAACCGCCCCAATTCGTCGACGAAGCAGAGCCTCAAGAGCCAGAGTTACCGGGCGAGACAGTCGAGTTGCCGTGGAGTAAGTGCCGGGATTTCACGGGATTTGGAGAGATGACACCTTCTAAAACATTATCAAAATTCACAAAATTACATTCTTCGGTGGACAGTATTTGATTATAAATATCTTGCGTTTTTGATAATTTTCATTCGGCGAATCATTATCATTGTAGATAACACTAGTTACTTGAAATATCTTATGACTTTATTGCTTTAATTGATCTATAATTTAGAGTATTTCAATTCGTTCTCCAAAATTTGTTTTAAAAAAACCTGTATTTTATTTAATTTAATAATCATTAAATAAACTGTGAAATTCCAAATCCATTTAACGTCAGCTAATCAATTATTTACTAATCTGTCCACGACATATCCATGTACGGATACTGATAAAGAATTTCGAAACATTTTTTCACTCATACCAATCAGATATTATTTTATCATACGATAAAAGTTCTGAGTATTATTCGGTTCCATATCGCATTGATTTTTTTGTTATACCTATTTTGTCTGCTATATAATTCTCTTAATTAGTAACTTTTGATAGAATTATTGTAGGTTCATAAAAAGGTGTTATCTCTTGCTTGCTTTTTGTCTTGTATGGCGTTGTTGGGCCAATCCTCTCTATGGATCCTCTATCCCTATCCCTTTTCCCAGAATGATCCCTGGACGTATTCAGCGTTAATAGATTTTTTATTATTAGTTAGTTTAAACCATATAGAGTTTTGGCCGTAGCTTTTGTGTCGTTGATTTAAATTAAAATCATTAGATTTCCATTTATTTTCTTTAAATTAACGGAGTTGTTTTTTCTTTCATTACATTTAGAAAATTGAGTGCAATATTCACGTTTTTATACAGATGAATATTATTGTCTTGCTTAGTTTATGAATTATTAGGACTGCAGAGTTATTCAATCTGAAACATCTTGATATGTTGTATTTACTCATAAAGTTAAAAACACAACAGTATCGCAATCATTTAAAAAAGCAACACACACAAACCTTGCTGTATCACACTGCTTTTCATCAATTGGATTTGTTTTATCATTTGCTATCATGACGAATGTAGGACAGACATTACTCATTTCAAGTTAAGTAGATCTTTATCAATTGACTAAGACATGTTATGTACAATTTTCAGGTACATACCGTTGGGTCCCCGCATGTCTGAGCCAGCGTAGCATCCCTCCAGGAGCGCTGCGAGTGGGCACTGATGCTGATGGAGACGAGATCTATGCTGGCAGAAGCCCTCATGAGGGAGATATCCTCCCCGCCAAGGTCATCCCCACGAAGAACGCTTGCTACATATCGTATGGTGGAGAAGAAATCTTGAAGGATCAGTTTGAGGTGCGTTTTTTTTTATCGCCGTTGTCCTTTATATTTCAAACGTGGTACATCTTTATTTGTCAACTCCTCATATTCTATTGGTTACCAGATTAAAAATATATTAGTACCCTGGTGATTACTGTCCAGTCCCTTATGTTCCAGAGCTGCAATTTGTAATCCTTTACTGACACTATAAAATCATTTCATTGGCATCATAATTTCTACTTATATTTAAACAATTATTACGCAATTTTTATAAGGTTCGGTGTGTATTGGTGCAATTATAATTTTCGGTGTAGATTTGCGAGTTTAACCTAAAGATAGAATTTTGGAGTCAGTAACAGCCAGGGCTCCGGCGCAGCGATCCATGAACGAGTCAAAATTTTGATAATGACATACAAAGAGCAAATATATCCAGCAGTAAATAAATAAAAAAATAATAATGTATTTCAGGTGCTGGTCCCCGCGATGTTCTCGTGGCAGTTCTCGACGAACGGTGCTGTGCCCCCTGGTGCTGTAGAGGCCGGCGTCACAGCTGACGGAGAGAAGCTGTACTTCGGCAGGGTCACACATGATGGATGCATCACTCCTGGCAAGGTAAAAACTTTTTTAAATAATGCGAAGTGACTCATCTTGATGGTATATTATCGTATGAGTGGTCTAATATTTTATTCTACCTGACCTTAATGTAAGGTTGGAGCAACACACTTATTTAAGCATGTTGCAGACAGGATTTGAATTGGTATTTGGGGTTTAATGAGTCAGATATTATGCTGCGCTGTTTTCTTTATTCGATTTTTTGTAATTCATAATATGCTTGACGAACATAGATATGTCATTATGTGTGCAGTGGTATCAACTTTTCGAATAACTTCGTTTTTAGCATATCTATTTCCAGATGCATACCTATTGTTCAGATTGTACTAGGTTTTACGTATTCGGTCACGTCGACTGGAATTAATAGTTACATATTATTGGCAACAGATTTGGCTTACACTATATCAGTTACGTTATCAAATTCGTAGAAAAACTATGCCCAGAAACACAATCGCTGGACTGGAATTAATAGTTACATATTATAGGCAACAAATTTGGGTATATTTCTACCATATATCAGTTACGTTATTAAATTATTAGAAAAAGTAACACCAGAATCACTGTCGCCTGATAAAGCATAACATCTACACCTGTGTGTTGTAACATTTCACAGAACCTCTGAAAATAATTACTCAATAACCTTTTTCAGATCCATCCCAGCCATGGATGCATCTACTACCCCTTCGATGGAGAAGAAAGGAGCTCTACTGAATACGAGTGCCTGGTTCTTATGTAAACTACGCATATATTTGCCATGTTTAAAAACATCATTCACTTAGTTCTTTAAATTATTTGTGGTAATATCGGAACATTTTATAATATTAACAGAATTAGCAATGACAGTAATGTTAGATTTTGTATTTATAAAAGGATGTGTGAATTTATATTCATAGTTAAGTGTTATGTGAAGTATCGCAGACTGTACTAATGTTATTGATTAAATATAGTTTTATATTGAAGTACAATTTTGTATTGATTAATAACATCATATGAATCCCTGTTGTCATAAATTTTATTGACTTATAGTAGGGGAGCCCACGATGCTAAATGGGGATTTACTCGAGCGTCGTAGAGACCTATTGGGATGCAAAGCTTAGATGATATGAAGAAAAAAATGTTATATGATATATACCTTTACATCGGTGGGGGAAGCGGCTATAGATTTTTAAATATGTAAAAAAAAACTGTTGCATGGACATCCTCGAGCGCGTCAGATATTGATAGCATCAATGCCCTACGTATTTTTAATAATGTACGTATGTTAATCTGATCGTTTGCATGATGCGAGTGGTTGTATTTAAGGGTTGAAAATGAAAAAAAAAAAAAATTTATCGAGCGCGTCAGATTTTCTAACGGAGTGTTAAGTGCACCAAAAAAAAGCTCTCATTCACTAATCTGACGATTTCGATGGGACGCAAACTCGCGGTCATTTTCATAATGTGCAAAAAAAATTCGCCATTTTGAAATACTCAAGCGCGTCAGATTAAGATATATATGGTTCATCTTTATGTTCTAAACGTACTGTCTCATAATCTGACGATTATCTAGAGGGATTGGCCTGATCTGACAAAAAAATTTAGAAAAACGGTTCACCTTAAAGGCCATCCCTGCAACTTCCCGCTAATTCCATTCTTGGGCTCTTAAAATTGTACTTATGACATTTTTGATCTCAAAATATAATTTATGTGATATTTTGAGCTCGCTGAGTTCAAAGAAATAGAAATTTCATAGAACACTATTTTTCAAACCGCAATAACTTTTGAATGGATCAACCGATTTTCACGCGGTTGGCGGCATTCGACGCAGTTTTATCATCCTCATAAGTAATTTTGCAATTTTAATTGATCGAACCACAAATTTCGGAGTAATCCCGAAAAAACCCTTTTTCGGGTTTCTTTCGTTCAAGATATCTCTCGAACGAATCAACCGCTTTTGACCAGCTTGGTGGCGATCGACGTGGTTTTTCAAGCTCAAAGGCGGATTAGTTTTTGAAGTTGATCGAAAAAGCCGGTTAAAAGTTATTCCAAAAAAAACACTTTCAAAATTTTTTTTTTTTTTAAATCATTGAACTTAATTAATTGAAAAGCTCAGGAAGCAGAAACCAGAGTGGGGACGGAGTGAGAGAGTAATAGATAGAGAAAGAGTGAGAGGGGAATAGAAGCGCGGAGAAAGAAATGTAGGCATCACGCAACTGCACGCATTTAACTTTATCGACGAATTTTTATTATTTCGGCTTGCGGAAATCGTCAGATTATATATTTTTCATTATTCTTGAATTATTTCCTTCAAAATAAAAAAAAATTTAGCTACGCTCGAGAATGTCGAGATGACGTTTTTTTTTTACAACTTTGTTGCCCTCCCCTTTTTTTACGACACTCTCAAATTGTCAGATTAGTGGAATATACACTTTTTAGGATGTAATTAACTCACCCTACCTTAATCTGACGCGCTCGAGAATTTCTGATAGTCAATTTTTTTTTACTAATCTGATCCTGTATCCTTCACGGGCGGCCTTATATATGGGCCTCATGTTTTGTGGAGGTACTTAACCGGGTACAAGGTATCCCCCTGTATATTAATCTGACGCGCTTTAGTAAATCCCGAAATCCCCGCTTGGGCTCCCCTACTATTATTTACGATGAATCTGCGTTCATTTTCATTTCATCGATATAAAAACTAGTTACGGATTCTATCGCGATTTGTTTTTTTTTAGTCTAGACGTGACGTTTAAATAAAAAAAATCGTGATAAAATCAGCATATAAACTAGTTTGATTTCAATGTCTATCATTCGCGTAAGCTTAGGTATCACTGGGAATGTTCATTTGTATATGAAGTAGAGTGTTTAATTCAGTTTTGTTACAGAACTACATTTTGCACCAACCATAATAAAAAAAACAATGGTGCATATCATGTGATATGACTAGTCCTCCGATAATAGCATCGAGCAATATACACTTGTTGAGTTTTTCTCTAGTTTCAACACTACGGACACGTTCCTTCAACCCTTTATCGCATTTAATGTGGGTTCGGTGCCACACATTTTTAAGCAAATTTCAGACGGGATTAAGCATGTAGCAAGAAGGCTTACGCTTTTAATTTATACGACAGGCCGCTTGTCCGACATCAACCCACTCCGAAGTGTCTTGAGACCTAGTTTCTAATACACATAAGTGGTCAACTATTTAATAATATGGATCCCTTGAGGAAAAGTTTATGAAATCTTCCATTACTCTTCCCACGTACCTTATTCCTACCTATCTAATGTTCAAAACAATCTGTGCTATAAACTTGTCTCATTTTGGTATCGTTAAGAAATCCTTTGTATCCTAGTTATGTAGCAGTAGTTGCTGCATGTTTTATCTGATGCCAAGTCCGGCCCTTTGACATTATAGCTACGGGTTTATCTGATGTCGGCATCTTATCTATTTGTCTCTGTGTCAATCTGCGTTACGAGATATAGTGCGAGTACCTACCGATATCAGTCGTAATCTGCGTTAGGAGATGTATATGGGCGCATCTGTATTACACCCTCAATTAAGAAACAAAAATATAACATTGTTCCTATCTGAAAAACTAAGATCATTGTAATTTTGGAGTAAATTACGTTCTATTAATCATTTAATATTATTTGCTGTTTTATCTGAATGTTTAACTTGTTTTAAAGCTATGTTATAAAGTAACTTTCAGTACCCGGATATATGTTTGTGTAATAATTATTGAACTTATAAAGCATGTCGTAAATTTATGTTTTATCACTCTAAAGTGATTTTAATATTTATCTGATTTTAAGGTTTGGATTACAATTAACCAATATCATACATAAAATTAATAATGCTTGGCGGATATCCGCAGACTGTAATTTTATGTTACATTGTTATAGCGTTGTTTTAATTACACTGTGAATTAATAATAATTCATTATTTAAAGGCCTAGAGAACTCTTAGTTTTTAAAATAATTATTTGTCTTGTTTTAAATTCGTTTCAAAGAAAATCATTAATGTTATCGATTGTTAACAAAAACTCGGACGGTATTTGTATTATAAGTTTCCTATTTAAATCCATCGCTGTGCAACAGCAGTGACAGTAATTTTGTGTAAATGATGTTTAATACATCCAGTGCTAATTTGTGTTAATGTGTAATAATAAGTTTAATTGTCAAAAAGTGCTATAAATCGTGTTGTGAACTTTTGTAGAAAATATGAAAGTGTTTAAAAGGACATGTGGTTTAGTATTACGCCATGAATATGGGTGGTTGCCCGATATGGCGCCGACATGTACCTACCGAAAACAATTGTATAATTTTAGTCTTATTGGGTACTTGACAAATTTTGTTTAATTGATCTTATACGAAATTTAAGTCATCTAAAACATAAAACAGAAAGACATATTAAAATACTCCCAAAAAAAAAAAGTTAATAAGCCTTTGTAGTTTGGTGTAACCTTCAAACGGCGGGAAAGAAAAGTAAAAGTAAAATCACGTCACGGCCATAAAGGCGCGTGCGTTAGAAAGGGATAGCAAGATATCCCCACTACGCCCCCACTCTTGCTCATTGCAGAATTTAAAATATGAATTACTACCTCATTTTTCAACCAATTTCGATGCGGTTTTTATAGAAACGTTTCTTTTTGTTTTGTTTGCTTTTACATGTAAAAATTTGTATGAAATGAAACATAGTCAAGTACCCAATTGTCGGTAGATCAGCCAAAATCATTTCTTAATCTAATGATCTTTTCGACAGACTACCAAAAAGGAGAAGGTCTTCTGCTCTGTTTGGTCTGTTATGTTCTCTGGTCAAAAATGAGTTCTATAGATTTTATTTCAAGGGTGGTCCCATATAAATTTGGTCACGATCGGATCAAGTTGGAAGATGGTCAGTTAAGTTTTTAAACTAGTGATTAATTAAAAAAAATATTCAAATGTTGGAGACCTTATTAAAAAATCTATTACTGTTCTACTACTATTTTATTTTCATTTGTTTTTATTTTCTAAGTTATTAGCCTTTTTTGACGTAAAGGTGTAACCAAAGTCATTCAACAAGTTAGTAATATTTAATCTCTTTAATAACACAAGACGCTGCTGGTTCAATCCCGAAGTCGAAACAATTATGTATTGGTTTTGGGTGAGAAACTAATGTTTTTAGTTCTTTAAAAATCTCATTGCACCACCACAACACATTTTTCAGCGACTCTACATTCTAAAAAGTAGCACAAGTGTTTAAAATAAAATAACATTTGCATTACAATCATAAAAGTGTTTTAGTGTGTCACAATAGTTTAGGAATAGATAAATCCTAATTTGAACGCATGTACTGATAAAATAGAAAGTGCCCATCTTCTGACAACAGTAGAATTGAGTACCAGTAAAAAAACGTTGAAGAATTTACTCCATACTTCTTGATCAGATCACATTATATAAGACCAGGTTGGCAGAAGACCACCCTAAGGATACTCGTTCAATTACTTTCAAATATGATACGTACAAAAATAATCATAAAAATCGGCCCTTTACCGAGGTATCGCGTGACATCATCGATATATTAATTACCTAGATGCACAGTTGACGCTCGGAAAATGGGACAGCAAAGGAGTGCTTATGCACTCGTTTTGCATACAGTCCGACGCCGATGGAATTCTAAATTTCAAAATTCAAATTTAAGAACGCTTGCTCATTTCGTTTAAAAAGCTACTTTATTACACGTGCATAGGGTTATATTTGTGTTGATTTAATTAGAACTTGTGATCTTTTTCTTTGTTTTATTCCTGAGACCACTTTTTAGGAGGATATTTGCAAAGAACTGTGCCTCTAGGGTATATTATATTAATGCGTGACATACATAAAAAGGCAGACACAATGGTAAAATCTTCCTTTGTTTAAGTCTCTATTGAATAACTTAAACATGATTTTTAGTTCAAGTTTCAAACAAGACTTATTTTCTCTCTTTTTTTACCGAGCTTTAATCCCACATGGTGGGATCAGTTCCGCGTTTTTTCTTTCCATTCGTTTTATTGTGGACATCCTGTTGGAAATCTCTACCATCATGGTGGCTATTTTTAATTTTTGTTATACCTCTAGAACTCTAGATCTCGTCGCGGCTATAGAACAAAGAAAATTTCATCATCAGCCATAGGACGTCCACTGCTGAACATAGGCCTCCCCCAAGGATTTCCAGATTTATTATATTTGTATTGTTAATAAATAAATAAATAACACCCAACAGTCACATACATAGTCCTGACCCCACACTAAGATCGAGTCTTGTATCGTGGGAATCAGAAACTACGAGAGACTTTCGGTCTCACAACACCCAGACCTGAAACAAATATCTGTAGGCCATACAAACATTTGTCTCGGTGCGGGAATCGAACCCGTGGCCTCTCGCTTCACAGCCGGCTACTCGCCCGCCGCGCCACGGAGGCTGTCATAATTAGAGCATTAAAATCTTTGTTCTCCTCACTCAACAACCAAATGGTCTCGTTAAGAAACTGCATGCTGCATACAAGACTATACTTATAGATTAAAATCAGTAGATTATGCGGTGTTTTCCAACAGCTTCGTATATAGCTGAGGAAAATCCCGTCGGCCACGCTATATGGCAGTACGGCAGAGTGCGTTGTCTATTCAACCGCTAACTCCCGACCGTTGTGGACGTGTGCTCGCTTGTGTTTTTGTGAAATGAAACCGACCATGAAGGTTTTAGTTTGCTTCGTGGTGATCAGTAAGTTTTTATCGTTATCGAATACGTGAATAACATTTTGGAGATAATTTTGATAATTTTTCGATTCTGGTGGAGGATGTAATCCTTGTGATTATGCAGGCAATATTATGAATATAGTAAACAAAACTAAGCTTGCATTACTTTTGAAATCTTATTTTGACGTTTTTTTTTCTTGCTAATTGGAATTATCCCGGGTTAGTGTCATGGTCAGCCTTTCTGCGCAAAAACTTCCACTATGTCCTTAGATTCTTCCGCAGCAGTACCGTTGGCTTTCATATCTTCCTCTTACTTTATTATTAGAATTAATTTTGATATTTTAATATTCTTCTGTTACCTGCTCTTATATAACTAAATTTAGAATCAGTGCAATACATTTTTTAAACAGTTTGAAAAAATATTCTCTTAAACATAACATAAGCTCACGCCTGTATCCCCGAAGGGGTAGGCAGAGGCGCACTAGCGAACTAGAACACCCATATTTCGCCGAGCTTAGTTCCGTCCCAGATGTGATAGGGGGCGAGCCTATCGCCATATCGGGCACAAATTCCAGACTCCGAGCTGATATGGAAAAATCCAATATAACTTTGCCCGACCCGGGGATCGAACCCGAGACCTCAGAACCGTAGTCGTACCGAAATACCACCACGCCACCGAGACAGTCAAATTATTCTCTTTCTTTATTAAAATCACGTTGTCGAGCTATCCTTCGAAATAATTCGAACCCAGAAGCTCTATTCCGTAGCCATTACATGCTACCACTAGGCCAAGGTGGCGACACGAAAATAATTAATATTTTTGCTTATTACAACAACAATACTGTGATTTTGTGCGTTAGTATAAAAATCATGTTAGATTTTTTTAATTGAACCGTCGTGTACCCAGGACACATTTAAACCTGAGACCTCAAGGTTTTAGGCTTTTGCATTTCTATCTACGTGCCATTATCCCACCTGAATGTGGGGACGGTGCGGCGCACCACTTCTTCAAGCATGTAGCTGAAAGGATTTGGTTTAATTTTTGCGACCGGCTTGCTTGACGTCAGTCTCAATACAAATAGTGTTTAAAAAACACCTTGCCCTACCTGGGAATCAAACCCAGCACCTCCCTGTCCATAGTCCAGATACGATACCACTAAACCAATGGTACAATAAGGGCGACTTGCACCACTATTACTAACCTACAGTTAATCCTAACCTCAACTTAAATTGAAATAGAAATATATGAAGGACATGTAATTTATTATATGTAGTTAATTAAATGTCATCATAAGATGTTATCTGTAATTACATGTATTACATTATATGTAATGAATTACACGTCCTTCATATATTTCTTTTTCAATGTAACTTGAGGTTAGGACTAACTGTAGGTTAGTTATAGTGGTGCAAGTCGCCCTTAGAAATATAGTTGTATGGCTAAATATGAAGCGTAAGACCTAAGGTTTTTTTTATTAAAGTCTAGATATCTTATACGCCTAAAATTATTGTACTACTTTAAGCGGGGTCAGGAGCCAAGAGGGAGCAGATAACGTATTAAAAAATAAGATATTGTTTTATTAATCTTACCACACAATATTTAAATAGTATTTTGTTATAACAACTTTTTTGTCGATAATATTGTGTCATTATATTTATGGAGACTAAAGAACATTTTATTATAGCAAAAGTTAAAAAAAACCTCTACAATTTATATTGCTTGAAGAATGTAATGAGACTGAATGAGGCGAAAGAGGTGTGTAAGGATCGTAGCAAATGGAAATCCGTTGTCTCTGCCTACCCCTATGGGAAAAAGGCGTGAGTCTATGTATGTATGTATGTAACTAATACTGCTCCGATGATGGTATTGGGTACTTGACTATTTTTTAAATTTTTTATATTAGGGCAACTTGCACCACTATTACTAACCTACAGTTAGTCCTAATCTCAAGTTAAACTTAAAAAGAAACATATGAATGACATGTAATTACAGATAAAATATGAAGACATTTAATTAATTACATTTAATAAAGACATTAACGTCAGTTTAGCAAAAAAAGAAATATTGAAATATTTAAAAAATAATAAAGTTATAAGCCTATGAAGTTTGGTGTAAACTCCATCAAACTGCAGGAAAGAAAGATGTCCCCACTCCGCCCCCATTCTTGTTCATTTCAGAATTTAAGATATGAATTACTGACACACTTTGCAACCAATTTCGATGCAGTTTTTACAGAAGGGTTTCTTTTTTGTTTTTTGGTATTACGTAATTATAAAAATGTTTAAATCAAACATAGTCAAGTAGGCAATTGTATTACTTGCGGTAAGACTCCCGCCTTGAGGTCTCATCAGTGCACATGCGGTTGTCTCGAGGGGGTTGCGTCATGACTTTATTGTTGGTCCGGAGGGTATGGGCGTACATCCTTGTATCCCTGTACCTACATCGGTCTCGCTCTCTTGTCGCTGGCCTACCAATTTGCTTTTTTCTCTTCGGACTGCGCAGAAATAAATAAACAGATAAACCCATTGTTTGTGGTTGCTGTATTATTTTTATGCACTGCGCTGACGATGAAGTGTAGTATAGTCACTATGCCGCGGGGCTAAGATGAAAAAAACATGAGAAACACATAACATAAGCTCACGCCTGTATCAAGAAAGAAAGGCTAGGCAGAGGCGCACTAGTGAACTAGTACACCCACATTTCGCCGAGCTAAGTTCCGTCCCAGATATTATAGGGAGCGAGCGAGCCTATCGCCATATCGGGAACAAATTCCAGTCTCCAGTCTGAGATGGAAAAATCCAATATCACTTTGCCCGACCCGAGGGAGGGAGTTGAGGGATAATCTCGCACAGTGAAATCAGTTCATGTAAACTTTTGTCATGTTATCTTTATAGATATTATATCTAATATAAGATCTTTGGATATCGCCACAAGACGCGAGTTATTATTGCAATACTTATACATTACTGCGGTTATGATATACGAGATCATTGGACTAGTTACGTAGGCTGTGCAAACTGCCGAACACGAGTTTCGTCTACTAGGTGATATGACTTGAGATTCTGGATTCGAGTCCAAGGTCAAGCAAAACGATTTTTCTAATATCTACCGTTCGCCTGGATCCTCCAGAGGGGGTTGACGACAAAAAGCGGGAGAGAGAGAGAGATACGAATTTGATTGTCAAAAATATTCCTGCTAGAGCCGCCGATTTGTCTTTACCTATTTAACTATATGTATTTTCTTGTACCCCAGCGCTGGGCAGTGTGGTGACCGACATGGCTGGGGAGTGCGACATGGCGTGGTTCTACCAGGAGCTGGGCTGCACGCCGGGCCCGAAGACCGACAACTCCAGCATATGCCCTGATGTATTTATCTGCCCCGACCTCCATCCTAACGCCACCATGTGCTATTACCGGTAAGTAACGTAAAAAAAGATGGACGGAGCGTTAGGAACATTGAAAATGAAGCATGGTTTTCGGCTCATTCGATCAGTCGCCGCCATTACGTGTTTATAGATCTTATGAGCCGACAACCATATTCATCATCATCATCATCAGCCATAGGACGTCCACTGCTGAACATAGGCCTCCCCCAAAGATTTCCAGATCGAACCATATTAACACAACCATATAACCACAACAATTTGTGAGTGGTAGAGCCACGCTGTATAGACAGTAACGTCTACAGCACAAATGGGCCGGCTCGACCGGTTAGATATGGTCCCTATCTGTCTCACAGAAAACCGACGTAAAGTGGCAGCTTGCTGTCGCGTTTCGTTCGGTGAGTGAGATTTCCGGTGGCCCATCCCTTTCCCAATCCCTCTCCTCTCCCCTTCCATTTCCGCCTTTTAGGTTGGCAACGCACCCATGATTCTTTCTGTGTCTTGGGTGTCTATGGGCGGCGGAGATCACTTACCATCAGGTGACCCATCTGTTCGTATGCCAATCTCTGTTTTTTAAAAAAAACCCTGCTTCACTTTGAATGTTCTTAGCACTCCAACCAATCTTTTTTTTACGTCCGTGGTTATAACACAGATGCCGCTTTATGAAAGGACTCCAAAAAGTAATTTCTGATACCCACAAAACTTGTATCTCACTACGTGCGTGACTGTTTTACGACTAAAGTCTAAAGTGATTTGTTTGATAGAATGCCGGTGGTAGGATATTCGTATCCGACCGGATGGCGATCACCGTGCACATGGTGCTAAAACCTGCCATAGTGACCCACACTTCGTGTGTGGTTCGCGTTCCAGGATCAGCCAGTGTACTTCCGGGCTTGCGGCATGACTTGATGGTTGGTAGAGACGGGTATGCGAGTATCCCTGTATCTGCATCGGTCATCCGCCTGTCTTGTCGCAAGCCCCTCGATTTGCTTCTTCCCTCTTCGGATTCGGAGTGTGTGTAGACCGGCATGATTCTAGCGACCACTGATAAACACAGTGTTTGTCCGTGGTCGCTAGTTTTTTGCGACTGCACTACGCTTACCATCAAGTGCAGTGTAGTCACTTTGCCGGGCCCGCATAAAGAAATTTAATTAATGTAAAATCAGCGAAGATCGACGAAGCATTAAAAAAAACAAAGTAACAGTTCATTGTTAGCAATCGTTTTATTTGTAAATAAGGACGCTATAGTCTTAAACGTGAGTCAGTCACATGCCGACCTTGCTGTACCGAGAATCGTCCAAGTTTTTACACAAGCGACAAAAACGATCGGCCTCAACCCTGGGGAAACCGCCAGACCTACGCAAATCTTTTTATGACATAATTTAATTCAGATTATACATAATAGGAATCCATTTTATTGCCACCTAATGATCACTATTTTGTAGGTCAATGTTTGATATGAAATGGTATTGTAGCTACAGGTTTCCTTTTTAGGTTTGTTGGTAGTTTATCAATAGAAAATGCTAGATGGTTAACAAACTAAATTTGATTTGTCCTCTAAAAGCAGTTGATACCTATGTACCACAATAAAATTGATTTGATTTGATTTATTTTTACTTTATACTTCTAAATATATCTGCACTTGTCCAAAAATGTCTTGGTCTTGGTCTTAATTATAATAGGGACCACTTGCAGCTTTGCGATAAATTGATTTAAAGATAGGAGTGAGCTGTAGGATAAATTGAGTTTAGGTTTATTTCTACATTAATAATAGCGCTGCAAGTCTGCAAGATGTTTAAATATGTCGTAAGAGTATTCCCATCGCTGTGTTCTATAGTTTTCGCATCTGCTAGATTACATAAAAAGATAAAATCAGGAATTACGTTATGCGGACACGGGTACTTCAATTTACCATTACTTATCGTGTAATCTTTGGGGGAGGCCTATGTTCAGCAGTGGACGTCCTATGGCTGATGATGATGATGATGATGATGATGATGATGATGAATTGTGTAATAAACTCCTTACTGAAAAATCAGACCTTGCTAAATATTAAACTTCGTTTGGAAGTACAAAAGTAAATAAATAGAAATATCTAACTACAATGGTATATTTTAAGTGATATATTGTTTTTCCTGTAGATACAGGAAACTACGACAATGTCACTTACTTACCAATGCTATTTTCTTGACTTATATTTAAATAGCTTTTATGTATCCTATAATTAGCAGGCTTTGTTTTCTTATAAGATATTTGACTAGGTATTAGGTAAGTACATTTCTCCATTAAATTAGATAGTAAATAGTAACTCTTTATTGTCGACACACACAGAAAACAGGTAACACGAAACAACACAAAAAAAAAATGTGTCACAAGTGGCGGCCTTATTGCTAAAAGCAATCTCTTCCAGGCAACCATTGGATGGAGAGGAATAGTAAGAAGATAATAGACGGGGTGTACAATAAAGGAACAAAAATAATAAAATAATAACAATATAAATTAACAATAAAATAAAAACTTAACGGACTGACTTCAAATCCGAACGTTACCAAATGTATATGGGACCATCCTTGAAATAAGGTCTATCGAACACAAAAATAATTTTGAAAATCGTTCCACATTTGGCGGAGATATCAATCATATCAATATCAATCATAAATTATCATAAAAAATCAGATGAATTGAGGGCCTTCTCCTTTTTGGAAGTCGGTCAAAAAGAGTATGAAATCTTATTAAAACACTATCTATGTCTCCAGAGGCACTCCATATGAAGACCGGTCCACGATACCCCAGAATCTGATCCAGAATCCGTGCTCCCTCGCGTGCCGCTGCAGAGTATCGAACGGGGAACCTCAGTTTGACTGCGCTGCCGTTGACTGCGTGGAGACGTTCGACTCTGACCTGAAGGAGTGCATCAATACCTTCGAGCTAGACTCCTGCTGCAGTACTGGAACTGTATGCGGTAGGATAATTTATAATTTTCTTTTTATTGACATTGAACGACGAGACAACTAAGCGATGGTATTCGATAGGTACGACAACATAAGGATAACAAGGAACTGAGTGGCTGTGCTATGCGCTCTTCAACCTGACACAATGGTTACCATTTAGCTCTCTAATATTAGGTACCTTTCCCCGCTTAGGTACGGACCTTCTCTACTAATGAGTGGTAGGGATTTGTAGGTAGATAGACTTCGCAATTCACATACTCTCGAAATTCTTAGGTTTGAGAATTCCAATACGAAGTACAAGTTCCGAGAAAATTATTGTTAGTAATATAATGTTGAGGTCAGATGTGTTTACAGTTTACTTAAGGCTTTTGTTAAACAAAGGTTAAGCAACAATTTCTTGTGAATTGTCAAGTATGTTTGTAAATTGTTTATTCCGAGTTGACAGGGCCCTAACTTAATAGGAATTTTGAGTACCACGATAATTAAATACCAAAAACCAAGGTAGTTCTTGACTTTATTATTCTTTGCTATCTACCTTGACATTTTGTTAATTACACAAATAACGAAAAAAATCGTAACCAAAAACAGATTCTGAAAAATGCTGCAGTGGTTTTTATTTTAAATTGGCACAGTGATGATGATGATGATGTTGACGAAATTTAAAAAAATGTTTATTTGGCTATTCCAACCTAAATGTCTACAGATACATATCTGTATTATCGATTTTTTTATAAAGGAAAACATCCACAATCTGATATACGCCATATACCTTAACTGAGCTGCACTTTATAGCTATGACCTAATAATATTATCAGACAATACAGACAATAGCATGCTTCCTTACAGAAATACGTCGCCTGATAGCCCATTGTTTTACCGTGCACGTACGACACTTCCTTGAATGCCCTATGTGTCTGATTAAGGATTAAATTACATAGAGGCAGGACGTTAAAATGCTATTAATATGTGATGATAATTTAATTGAGTCATCTGATGATTTAGCTTTCACATTTATCTATTTAAAGTTCTATAAGAATAAGTGACGTCATCACTGCAAGAGTATTGCAGTCCGAAAATACAAACAACTACCGATAAACATTGAGTTCAACAGTAGTAACCAGAATCGTGCCTAGTGCCTACATAAAATATTCTTCTTCATACTCCGCAGAGGGAACAAGCTAATCGAGGGGCCCCTGACAAGACAGGCAGATGACCGATATTCTTCAACTCTGTGAGCTCAGTAATATACCTCCTTATCCTAAAGACTTAATTTTTATCATCACAGGTAAAGACGCTATCGCAAAGCTGAAAACCTGTGACGTAGATGGCAAAACGTACAAAGAGGGAGAAATGTTTGAACCTAAAAACACTCGCAAGACTTGCATCTGTACTGCAGACTTTGATGGTTCTATAGACAACGCCACTTACTGCAGGGACATTAACTGTGGACTGGAGATCCACTACCAGGACAAAATCTTGGAAAACTGCGCACCCATCTTCTCTGGGAATGGAAGAGCTTGTCCCATCGGTTTTCAATGTCGTAAGTATTTATATTGAACATATGCTTTCAAATGTTTGATAAATTCTGAATTTTGTATCATAAGCTGAATAATGAATTGTCTTATTTGAGCAAGAAACCCTGAGGGCCAGGGTTCAATTCGATTCCGGAATGTTGAAAACAATTGAGAATTTCTATCCTTCTTTTATCATAGGTTCAAATTGGACCTCAAGATTATATTGGACCGTCCAATATAATCTTGAGGAACTTTTAGCGCACTAGATGCGGTACTGCTTATTTCTTCGGAGATGCACACAATGAATAATTATTAGAACTATAATTTTTAATTTCCCTTTTTAATCTTTTCCAGCATCAGCAACATCGAAGGTCATCAGAGGCTTAAACCTTCGCAGCATTACTGCGGAGTGCATGTTCGGGAATCTAACACTAACAGTTGGGGACGAGATCACGGTAGACGAGAAATGTATGAAGTGCTCCTGCAACGTGCCTCCGTTCGTCTCCTGCATAAGGCAGAATAGTTGCTATTAATCTAATACATATGCTCGGTTCTTCTAAGACATACTTAACACCATTTTCTTCATCCAACGCAAAAGCTAATAAGATAGAAAAAAAACAACGAATGCCACTTAACTATTTTAGCTGTTGTTTTTATCGTTGCTACTTTTGCCTCGAAGCTTTGTACTGTCAAGTCTATATTTTATTGGCACCAATCACCTCCTACGTTAGTGAATATTGCTTTTACTTTATTTGAAGACACTAGGGAAGAAGCTTTAATAATGCCTTAACTAATCGTGAAATATTGACATTGAGTGTTCAGAGAAGTGGTCGATCGATTTTAGTAGAATCCCGAAGAGTTTTGATTGCTGAGTCATAACCAATGCTCTGACAATGATTGTACGGACCACACTTTTAGAAAGGATGAGTAAAACTTAAGTTAGACGTAGACCACTCAGCGCATTTGAGTACAGAACTATCAAATGCTATTTTATACTATATTGTTACAGTGGATTTTATAATGATTACAAATTCAACTACACAAGTCATCTTGGCAACTTACAAACTCGTTATGGCACAAATATTTTGTGCAAGACTTTTTGATGTTACATTGTTTCATCTAGATCGTAATTAATTTTGTAATTCACAATTTTAAACTGGTTTTTTTCCTGCGCTTGCGATAGGCAGTGATTTACTGCATGGATGTATAGTCCGAAGAGTCATCAGTAGATTCCTATATCTATGACATACATATGGCGTTAGGTAGTCTGTAGTATTATTACCTGCTTCCAGAACAAAGAATAATCTAAGCTGCTACCCGTATTAAGTTATTACTAGTTTAAAAACTTAACAGACCTACTTCAAATCCCATCGCTACCAAATTTATATGGGACCACCCTTGAAATATGCTCTATCGAATACAAAAAAAAAAGTAAATCTGTCCACATTTAGCGGAGATATCGCGTAAAATACATAAAAAATACAGATGAATTGAGGACCTCCTCCTTTTTGGAAGTCGGTCGATAAACTCTTAAACTGATGTTTGTCGAAATCATCATCAATTTAGATAAATAAGAGCGTAGTCCGTCCATGGTTGCCAATGCTATTAAATGAGGGTATATAATAAAAGTATTTATAACTACCACACTATTTATTATTCTTATAATTAATTATACTACCCTTAATGTTAAGTAGTGCGTATATATAAATAAGGATATATTTACATTATGTACACAGTACACAGCCTTTAAGAGGGACCTTTGTAAAACACTATGACGACTTTATTACTTATCTAATTATTCTACTTATTTAAGCGATAAATGCTTTGGAACACATAATTTTAAGAATAATTCGGCCTAAGAAAGGCACGGGAGAGGGGTAATTGAATTTTACCCTTCTCCTCTCACCCCGCAATATACAGGTGTCCTTTGGCAGTGAAATACAATTCTTAAGTTTAAATATAATTAAGTACTTAATGTAAGTGATATTATTTTTATAATAAATGAGAATATAAATGCATAACAAGTCTTAATTAATCCTTAAAACAAATGATATTTTTTACTAAATTCAACCTTATTTATAAAATTATAAAGTAAATTGAAGCAAATATAGATGGTTTTTAAGATGGTCTGGTCTTAGCTGAAACAGGCGAGGCCCAGCTCGATCCTGAACATCTGGTTTGGTCTGCCGACGTCCCGCACAGCCACGTCCATGAGAGGGAGACGACCAGACTTATCCGTCGCGTACTCCACGATCGTCTTCGCCCATGAGGATTTCTTATACTGAAACAATTTTGTTTTTAATAATATAATGCTTCGATGGCCTAGTTGTACTGCAGTACGTCTACCGTCCGAAGCCTCGGGTTCGATCCTCGGGTCAAGCATAGGAAGAGATTATCGTCTAAAGTAACAGGCGTGTGTAGTTAAAGTAATAGAAATAATATACCTTAAAGAAAATATAGGATCGACTGAGATGCTATACGACTATATTGATATTACGATGGTGATGTTCATCTAGCGATTCTTTGCCTGGCGTTATGCCGGCCTTCTGCCAGGATCCGCCTTCCTACTTAAACGCTTCCACTTCGCCCGGTCTTGAGCATCCTCCATAATGAAACAATTGGCTCTTATGTCTTACTCCAGAACATCTAACCAGCGCTTTTTGGGCCATCCACGGGAACGCAGCCCTGGTACGATCTGGGCCAGACACATGTGACCGACGTACTCCTGTGGTTTCCTCAAAACGTCGCCATACCATATCAAGCGACATTCCTGTAGTTTATCTGCCACGTCACGGACGCCAAGACTACCATGGATGTGCACGTTACATATAGATGTTCATCTATCGATTAAGATACTTAAATCTTATTCTTACCTGACATTCATCCAGCAGGGGTCTATACCGGAGTCTGTTATTGGCCTTGGGAAGTATCTCAGCATCGTTATACGCCATGAGCTTGATACCATGCCTGTAGTTATTTGTGGTAGGGTCGAAGTAACCGACTGTGTTTCGGCAATGGAAGGTGACGTTTTGTACTGCCTTTATTGACATCAGTTGGAGGTACGTGAGCTGCGTGTGGTCCGCTTTGTACGTGATCTGTAATTAACCAAATATCTAAAATCTTCAAAACTACATTACTTCTTGACAAAAAACACAAAATGAAATCGTTTTATTTTTACTATTTAGTAGTCACGTTGTTTTTATTTACTTAGGTCGCTTCCTCGCTCTCGCGTTAGCGTATATGGGTTGGGGACCAGGAGGTCCTGGGTTAAAATCCAGGTCGGGAAAAGCCGTTTTAAAAGACGGTTGTTTGGGACTAGACCCCTCAAAGAAGATTGCTGTCAGGCACATAACCTGCCCTAAAAGTCAAGCCGAATTCTTTCTACGACATCCTTAAACAAGCGTATGGCGCCCATCCTAGCTAAGGACACGTAAAGAAAGAAAAGAGAAATTCTGATGTAAATCAAATTAAAGCTTAACTATGTGTTAAGTGTTAAAGACAGGTGAAAATTAAAGGTGAATTCTGATTTCTGAATAAAAAGCTGTGGATGAGTGGTAACTGATAACTCACAGCAAATCCATCTTCCATTTCGCTAAGCCAGGGTTCTGTCTCGCTGCCTACGTATGTGATATCCTGAGATTCCATAGGTTTGGGGTAGATGCAGCTGCTTCCAGTGTCCATATCGCAGTGTACCATGATCGCATCATTCATATCCCCTCCATTCGGATCGATCCAGTATTGACCTTTGAACAAGGAATTTGTACTTGAGATTTGAACTAATGCTATATTGGATAATGAACAAACCGGGCAGTCGGCCTTTCTTTAGTCTTTTTAATCTAAACTAAGTGCCAGACTCCTTTTTTCTTTTTCCACAAACGCAATAACTAAACATATAAAAATGTAAGATACAAGAACCCTAGTCTGTTTGGTATTATTCCTCAACGAAAGTCATGAAGTGCTAACGTGATTATTTACAGAATTCAACTCTTTCTCCAATACGATTAAATTAAATCACATGACGTAAATGAACTACAAAGTGATTACCTATAACTGCCGGTTTCAATAAACGATCTCAGTTTAGAGTGCAGATAGATCGCGATTATGAACCAATCAAATCAAGTCATTTAACGGAGTCATGTTCAAACAATGTTCTTATTGGCTAATTTTTTTTATCTATCTGCAGATTCGAACTGAGGTTGTTTATTGAAACCGGCCGTTAATGTATCAGTCGACTAATGTGATTACCTAATTGGATTTCTGTAAAAGAAAGTATACTTTGTAATTATTTGTTCCTCACTATTACTTGGCACTCCATAGACATTGAAACAGAATTCCTCTATTATAAATCGATTTCGCCTGCCATTGAATATTTATAAAGTCTTTATACCTATTCATTTTCAACCAAAAAGATTTAACATTACATCCTATATACTGTTTTATGTCTTTGTTTCCAACAATGCATTACTTTATTGTACTTACCGCTTGCATAATCTGGATGATGGAATTTAATATCGCCGCAGGTCTTCGCCGGTGCCTCTTTAGATCCATCAGGTCGTAGGAACTTATCAAGAGAGGTCTTCAGTCGGTCGTAAGCCTTCATCACAACCTTCTTACGTTCAGCTGGAGTCATGTCATCTTTGAAGAACCTTGGAGGAAGGGCATTGGGGTCGTCTCCTAGCGGATCTGGTCCTTTCACTGAACCTAAAAAAGATATTATGGTATTTGAATTTATCGCAGTAGAATGTCGCCTTCTTTGGGTCGTAGCATGAGCTGTGGACTAGAAGGTTCTAAGTTCTAAGTGCGAATCCCAGGTCGTCAAAGCAGTTTATGAAACGCGATTTACGAGGGACTGGATCTCCCATATGATGTCGATGTTAGGCAGGCAGGTAACCCCTCGTAATAACAATGTAGATCCTTACTGCAACATGATTTAAAAAGCGTGTTGTGCCGAACCTACACTGAAGTAGGATAAAAGCTGGAGGAAAAAGGAGACATAAACTACAAGTATACCATATTATTTACAGTACTAAGTATTTAAAACCATATTGAAATCTAACTTCAATTAGTTACTGATTTCATCTTATAAATTTCATAAATAATGAAACTACGTTAGTTTTAGCAGAACACTCTAAAGTACAGACTGTAGTAAAAAAAAGAACAGAAGGATCACTTTTTTACCTTGTTGTAACATAGCAGCAAGAGCAGCGGCGTCATAAGCCAAGCCTTCTCCGGGGGGTCCCGGTGGACCGGGGGGTCCTGCTGGGCCAGGGGCTCCATGCCTGCCTGCGTCACCAGGGGCACCGCGACTGCCTTGCGGCCCTGCCGGTCCCTGAGGTCCGGGGCTGCCGTCACGGCCGGGTGAACCTGGATACGAAAGGATGATACGATGTGGAGAAATAAATAATGAAATGTTTGTATAATATAGAAAACAGACTTCAAAACCCCAAATAAGACGCTTATTATTTTGTTTGTTAAGGAGTTTACTCTGTACTTCTTCATCAAGTTTACACCAACCTGCCCACCTAGCATGCGCACCACGAGAACATTAATTTGTCTACGCTGTTTGTCTTGTTATAACCGGTTTTCTGTATTTGTCTACGGACACTAACATGCGTTCTCGTTTATTTTCATACAATATTGTAGACAACACGTAGACAACATCTCGACAGTCGATTATCGGGATATCTCGTAGCGCGCATGCTAGGCGGGCTGGTAGTTAGTTATCTCTATCGCACACAAAAATATATTAGAAGTAGTCCATTCATAAATCGATTTTATAGTTTAGAGTCAGTTGATAACACGGTAACTTCAAAGAGTAATTCTGGGCCTTATTTATAAAAACATTTTAGCTGAGCAAATGGACAAGTATAGTCTGTCCCTTATTTTCAAACAATGTGACACAAGGTAAAAATTACCAGCTCTTTGTAAATTAAGGACTCTGAATTACCTCTGGGTCCAACATCACCATCCTTTCCAGGTGGTCCCATCGAGCCGGGTAAACCCCTCTCTCCCTGTCTTCCTGGAGCCCCCACGATTCCCGGTAATCCTGGGAGACCAGCGTGTCCCTTAGCCCCATCAGCACCAGACTCGCCCCTTTCACCCTTCGCGCCGTCCAATCCCGCAGGTCCTTGTTTTCCGGAAGGTCCTTGGGGTCCATCGACACCTGGCGGTCCAGTTTCACCTCTTGGTCCTCTTTCGCCGACTGGGCCAGTGGGTCCCATTGGGCCTGTGGGTCCCTGAGGAATAATAATCGATACAATGTAAGTGCCTTACCTAAAAGAATGGCTTTATACTCCAGTAAATGAATTTACTACTGAATTTTTAATAGGCATATAACTTTTATTTGGAGAATAATTCTGACATTTTGAGAGTAAACATAAAGCCTGAACTAAAACACTACACAAAACACCTACACAAAACATGGTATTTCTACAATTTTTGTCTATGGTCCATTGCAACATGAGCAAGAGATAACGAAAAACCTTGTTTTGTGTTGGTGTTTTTAGTGTTCTGTTTAGAAAAAACATGTGCAGGAGACGCGCCTTAATATTGTTCATATTAAAAACAACCTTTAAAAACAAGAAATTCTTCATCAAAAATAATTATCTGGCTACTATAAAATCTGCCTTGACCATAATACAAATTATACTGATAATTATGTAACAATCTGGTTGAATCTAACTAACAATGGTTTCATAAAGTAAATTTCATACGCTTACCTTTGTTAAAAAAAAAATCAGAAATACTAATGATATTACCGGTTGTCCAGAAGGTCCAGCTGGTCCCGAATCTCCAGGTGGCCCCATAGGTCCTTTATCGCCCGTTCTGCCTGGTATTCCGGGTTGTCCTTGTTTACCAGGTCGACCTTCAGGCCCAGGCTCACCCATAGGTCCTGGTGGTCCTTGGAGCCCTGGAGTACCAGACGGTCCAGGCGCACCGTCTGCACCGGCTTTACCTGGAGAGCCACTTTCGCCCTGGAAAATGATAAGAAACCAAATATTAAATACTATGTTCTGGAATGCATACCAAGAGATTAAATAAGATGAACTGGAATATTAGAGTACCGAGTAGAGTATCTTACCGATCTTCTATTCGTAGCTTCATGGGATCTAGCGACCCTAGTCACACTAAGTCATTTCTTTTCTATGATTATTATTTATGCACCAAAAAAAATAATTGCGTAAAGCATACCAATTTGTTTCATCCATCATAATGTCAGCTATTTTAAACTTTATTAATCTCGATCGCCTATCCATAGAATATCGTTGCTCGAGAAAGACATTAAACAGTAAAGTAATATTGAATCACTCTGTTGCTCGATATTAAAAGGGCTAAGTGAGCCCTTGACATACCATTAAACACATTAAAGCTAATTACCTGTGGTCCCCTAAGTCCTTGCGGTCCAGCAGGCCCTGCCATCCCTGGTAGTCCAACTGGTCCTCTCTCGCCGGCCATACCAGGTGGTCCCGCGACACCTTGTGGACCTGTCTCACCCTCGCTGCCCCTCTCTCCTTTAGCACCCTCAGCGCCAGGGGGACCAGTCAGACCTATTGATCCTGGTGGTCCAGGTCTCCCAGCGTCTCCTGTGGAGCCTTTAGCTCCAGGAATACCAGGAGCGCCAGCTTGTCCGGTGCTGCCTTGAGGTCCCTGTGGTGAGTACAAAACGAATTCACATTAGCAACTTGACATAATTTTGAATGTTTATTTTCCTTCTGCATCTTTTATTCTTGTTTAAGTTTTCCTAATCACTAATTAAACTAAAAATAACAGTAAATTGTGTATTTTCTCTAGTATATAGTATACTAAGAGCTTTTTTCTTCTTTATCTGAAAAATTGTGATACGATTGTGAAGCTGTGTAATGGTGGGAGATTGAGAGAGACGTGTTGATACGACGGTGGTAATCATACCGGTGGTCCCATATCCCCAGGTCTTCCTGGTAAACCAGCGTGTCCGGGTTCTCCTTTGTGTCCCAGTTCACCACGAGCTCCTTTGGCTCCCATTTGTCCCGGTAGACCGCGAAGGCCCATTTCTCCAGGCACACCTTGAGTAAAAAGACCTTGATATAAAATCCTTATTATACTTCAAAAATTATTAAGTAAATATTAGATAAGTTCTTTTCAAGCCACGCAAGCTTTATAGTTTTAAGAAATATGTACATAATAATGAAAAAATAGCTGGAGATTTTTCATACATTCACACTGGTCACATTTCGAGTTAGTTACTAATCGAAGTACTTTACATTATCAAACTCCACACATCCCGCTTTTTTCTTTATCACCTATTCTCCGTTTAGCGCAGGTTTGCTCAAACAGTACAACATAAAATTTTACCTGGGCTACCAGGCGACCCTTGCTGTCCCTTCGCTCCAGAATATCCTCTATCTCCCTTTAAGCCTGGCATTCCAGGTAAACCATGTGGTCCAGGCAAACCCGGGGTCCCTTGTAGACCAGGCTGTCCTCGATCTCCAGGCGACCCTGAAGCACCAGGCTCTCCTGGGATTCCAGGGGCACCGGGCTCCCCTCGTTCTGCTGGCTCTCCAGGAGGACCACTAGGTCCCACGGGTCCTTGAGGTCCTTGTTCTCCTTGACGACCTGTGAATGAAATGAAATAATATAATTATAAAAGAATAATAAATTTAAAAAATTTTGTTACAAAAGAATAATAAATTTAAAAAATTTAAAAAAGTTGTCAGATTAAAATACCTAAAACAAGAATTTCCATTTTTTTATTTGCCTTTAGTAGAATTCTAAATATCCTCCTAAATCCTAAATCTCCTCCATCGAAAGGTAGTCTGATAGAGATAGCTAAGACCACTTCCTAGTGCACAATAAAGAGTTATCTATTTAGTTACCTGGAGGCCCATCATTCCCCATAGGTCCAACCGCGCCTCTCTCACCCTTTTCACCAGATAGTCCAGGCACGCCTCTTTGTCCTGGTAAACCCATTGTTCCCATTGGCCCTGGATGACCTTTACTGCCTTTAGAACCCTCGGGGCCCTTAAAATAAATAGATACAATTTAATTTTACCTACAATAAATACTTTTCTTGATTATTAGAATGTTCTGTATAAATCGAAGATTGTCACATTGTCAAAAAAATGTTGTAAATATTCATCCAGTTCGAGTACTTTCTTTGCACTTTTAGGGCGCAAATATAAAAACCTTTAGTTTCATTAATACCTACCTAATGCCCTTTTTAATAAAAAGTAACTTACTGGAGGTCCATCAAATCCTTGAGCGCCAGCCTCTCCTTTCTCTCCTGGACTACCAGGTTGTCCAAGCTGTCCTCGTTCTCCGGGGAAACCTCTCTCTCCTCGCATGCCTGTTGGTCCAGGTGGGCCGGTTGGTCCAGCCAGTCCCGGCTCACCTTCTTTGCCTGGAGATCCTGGTAATCCCGCCGATCCTGGTATACCCTGGAACAAAAGTTTATTTGTTAATGATAAGTAGCTTACCTATCATGTGTAAGATTTATATATGATGGTGCTATATAATAATACAGCATGTTATTTAGGAAACAAGCTACATATTTACCGGGAATCCTGTGGGTCCAGCTGGCCCCGGAATTCCTCGTTCGCCTGATGGTCCAGGCAAACCCTGAGGTCCCGCAATACCCTGGCTTCCATCTCTTCCAGCATCTCCCTTAGGACCCTGAATACCTTGTTGCCCTGGCTCACCGTCTTTGCCTGGTTCACCCTGTAAAATTATCACATATCGTTTAAATAATATACTTGCTATTATATAGTCACTACCATTTCCAAAGAATATAACTTGCCTGTAAGCCCCTTTCACCGGGAGTGCCCATCTGGCCAGGTGGTCCTTGAAGACCTTGAGGCCCTTGTTCACCTGGTCTTCCATCGGCACCTGGTATACCCCTTTCACCTTGTGGTCCAGTTTTTCCAGAAATACCAGGTCGTCCAATTATTCCTCTTGGTCCTTGTAAGCCTTGAGGTCCTGGCCTGCCAGGGTCCCCAGAACTTCCTTTAGGACCAGATAATCCGACACTGCCTCTCTCTCCGGGTTGACCCTTGGCACCAATAGGTCCATCAGGTCCTGGCATTCCTCGCATTCCTGGTGCTCCTCTATCGCCTGCTGGTCCAACGTTTCCTGCAGGCCCACGAAGACCTCGCTTCCCACGTTTACCCTCAGGACCAAGACTACCAGGAAGACCACGAGGTCCTGGTGCTCCCGTTTCGCCCCTTATTCCAGCATCACCTTTAGTTCCTCTTTCACCAGGTTGACCCTATAAATACAGTATTTGTATTAAAACCAGTTTACAATATACATTACAAGCCGTATTTGTATTCATATTTTATTGATGACCAACTTAAAAAATGTGTTATGGTGAATACAATAGTTTTCAAGATATTTAATGTAGGTAAAAGAAGATATCTTTGAGGGAGGCCTATGCTCAGCAGTGGACGTCCTATGGCTGATGATAATGATGATAAAAAAAAGATATACAGGATGCATTTGAATATAAATGATAATTTGTCAAATAGCTTACTGGCATTCCTTTCGCGCCTGGCATGCCCGGATCACCAGCCACTCCAGGCGTTCCACGAGGACCGGGGAATCCTTGCGGCCCAGACGGTCCAGCCTGTCCTTGGACTCCTTTTTCTCCCGGTACACCATCCCTGCCTGCGAGACCTGGTGCACCTGCTTCTCCAGGAGTTCCGGGACGACCTGCTTCTCCTCTAGGGCCTTGTAGTCCTTGACTTCCTTTAGGGCCGGGAGCTCCTTGTTCACCTTTGATGCCGGGAGGACCCGTAAAACCTGGGTTTCCGGGTTTGCCGACATTTCCCTGATAAAAGATATATTACGATGAGACAAATATCCCATATTTTGAAAATCAGTTCATAATCCTAAAAATAAATTATTTTGTTTCGAATGCCGAACCACAGCCGACACCATTGGCAGAAATGGTGTAGTTATGTGAACTGCGAACATACTATCGCAGTATTTATAAGGTCTTATGTACATTATTTATAGAGGTAGTATGTAGCCATAAGGTTGTGTTTTTATTGGTGTAGTGTGTAATAAATATTTTCTGATAAAATTAACTTAAATAAGTTGTAATCGCCGTTTCAGCATTCCGTGGATTAATGACATATCATAATAGTATCGTATCGTACCCTGCGGTGCCCAATGTAGCAAGCAACTCCAAGATCCTTCCATACTAATACAGTAACAATAGTTCAATAACATTGGTACATACCATTAAACCTGGAGGTCCAGCTGCTCCATCAGCGCCACGCATTCCCGGTTGTCCTGCAGGACCTTCGCGACCTCTTTCACCTCGAGGGCCAACGGGACCCTGTCAGGAAATGTCAGTTGATTATCATTCCTATTAGAAACATAGCCAAAGTAGATAGGTACCTATTACAATGACAATGAGATTTATTACGTAAAGATATCCTGGTATTGCAAAAGAGATGAAGTGAGAAAGATATTATGAAAATATCATGGTATAGTATGTATTTTGCGTTTAAAACTGAATCAATTTGTGACTATTATTTTAATTTTAATTTAAAGGGTAAAATTAATATGGCTCAAAAAAAAATTTTAATTACACACTGTGGCAATCTTTTCATCGTAAATGGTGGTCATTACTGAATATTAAACAGTAGAATACATTGAACTAAGTACTCTCCCACCAGCCAATCTTAACGGACTAGGACTTACAATAGGTCCTGCTGGTCCCATAGGTCCCGGTTGTCCTGTTGGTCCCTTTTCGCCAGGTAGTCCCTGGTCGCCTTTAGCTCCATCCTTGCCATCGAAGCCGCGATGTCCCTTCAACCCTTGGATGCCAGGTGTCCCGGGGGATCCACGGGCACCAGCCTGCCCTGCAGCACCTGGTGGACCAGGTTCACCGTCTTCTCCAGAAGCTCCCTAGTGAAGAATGTATAACACATTATTATTTGATTTCAGGCAAATCATACGTAAATACGTCAGAGGATTTTTGAAGATTTGACAAATATTTCACTCATTAACATGTCAAAACGGATTATTTCCCAGATAAAAATTATCTAGCACTTGAAACAATAGTCATTACAGAGGGTATACTAATCATTTGTTTTGTGTTGCCTCCTTGGTCTAGTGGGGTTTACCGGGAATTCGATTCCCAGGTGGGGAGCGGTTTTTCTAAATCGATTTACATATGACTGGATCCTCCAGAGGAGAATGACGTCAAGCAGACTGCCGGTCGTTAAAACTAAGTCGAACTCTTTAATCAACTGCTTAAAGAAAGGGTGTTGCAAGGACCCCACGTTGAGTGGATAAAGGTTAGGTGGAACGAAAACCAACATTTTGTTTTATATTCAGAAAATCATATTTAATGTATAATTAACACTCACGTCTTTTCCGGGTAATCCTTGTGGTCCTCGTTCACCAGGCGGGCCCTGGAGACCAGGGAGTCCTGGTTCCCCAGGTTCTCCTCTCGGACCTTGGAAACCTTGCGGGCCGGGCGGGCCTTGGGGTCCTATACACAAAAACACACTTATTCTAATGTGCTTTTCTGCCTTGGTGGAGTAATTATATTGCCTACCGTATGTACGGTAGTACCGACCTGAGGTTTCGGGATTATCCTCAGGATAAGAAAAGTAATATTGGGTTTTCTAATAGTATCGGCACGGAATTTGTACCCAATATAGGATAGGCTCGCCTCCCATCATATCTGGGACGGAAATGAGCTCGGCGAAATATAGGTGTTCTAGTTCGCTAATTCGCAGTATACAGGGATACAGAAGTAAGCTGCTGGTATATGTTCTTTTTTCATTAGCTTATTAAGATCAACGAACAGTCAGTGTACCTTTGAAAACGCATTTTGTAGGCAAAGTTCCATAAAGGACGTAATGGCTTCCACTGGCAAAGGGTGAGAATTTTCAAAAGAGGAGCTGATGCTAGATTTTCTTTTCTTTTCTTTAGTAGAAAATTCGGAAACGGTAAGCCGGAATCACATTATATGGACTCTGCGCACTGATGGTTTCTCTCCTAGCACCTAGAGTAATTGGTGATGATGATGATGTTTAATCGAACCTTGTATTCCTCTGATGCCAGGAGCGCCGACAGATGCCTGCATGTACTGATACGGGTCGAAAGCAGGGCCTTTATCACCGCCAGTAGTGGCTGCTAGGTGGGCTAAGTACGCGTTCACCTGGTACAAAAGGAATTTATCAAACCGAAACGTTATATTACAACCAATTACAACCCATAATTCTATAATACTTTTGAAACGTCAGCATTTCACATTGTTTACCTAGTTGCTAGCTGTAGAAATGCTGAATTGCAATTTTATCTTTCCTTTTCAATTTTAGTAAATTATTAATATTGTCAGTTTCTGGCATTCGCGACGGGCAGTACTCGCTTCTTTAGTGAACCCCTAATTAAGAAATTGGGAAGTCAAGTGCAGTGGGCTAGTTTAATTCACGATTTTTTTCATTTTACGAAAAATTCATGAATAAACTAGTTGTGGCTTCAGTTCGTAGCTTTTTTTTAAGACATCCAGAACCGGTCGCCTAACAATTAACGTTGAGGACTTGTACCTATTGATTACAAAGGTCTCATTAAAATAGTGATTGGCATTTCATTGAATATCCAATATAAATAATAATGTGACACGTTATATGGACTCGCAGGAAGTCCCTGGACGCAGGCTGCTTCCAACAACTCGATCTAGAAATCTTTAGGCCTATGTCCAGCAGTGAAAGTCCTGTGGCTAATGAAGATGATAATGCTACGTTATATTAACGAAATATTATTTCTTTTTAGGAGATCACTGTCATCATTTAAAACCTTATTACCTAAATCCAGTCCGTAGATCTTCTAGAGACCGAGACTATTAGTAGTTATTCAGAAAGAAATGAGTATAACAGAGTTCTACACACGGACGTAAAAACATGGACGGAGCGCCAGGAACATTGAAAGTGATGCAGGGTTTTCGGCCCATTCAATCTATCGACACGTAATGGCGTGTGTGTGCGTAGGGCACTTTTGTACAGGTGCGTTTGTGGGCGTGGCTTCTCTTCTTCTTCGTGGTTAACTATAGGCGAGATGGTATCATTCTTTTTTTAAGTCCCTGGTTCTACATTAGTAAGTAAATAGATATTTTCGAGAGAATATTTCGTCAAAATCCATAAATATAGTGAGACATATAAATTCAATTACTAGAACTACTTACATCAGGAATCGGTCCAACAGGTCCAGGCATTCCTGGTGCGCCAGGAACGCCGTTCACTCCTGGCGTGCCAGGTGGTCCAGGAGGGCCATCATCTCCTGGCATGCCGACGACACCTCGCACCGGAACCTGGGGTTGAGCGCCAGCGTTGAACACTGGCCGACTGGGAGGTGGTGCTGTGGAGGAAAATGGGTGTTACACTATTGAAAAAAAAAGGGTTAATTTCAACTATGTTGACATTGATGTTATGAGGGACGGATTAAAATTTCGCTTATTTGACATCACCAAGTCTCCATAAACAATACCTTCAATATAAACTATAGTCTCTGAAATATTTGCTGCCTCCTTGGTGAAGTGGCGGCATACGAACAGATAGATGGGTCACTTGATGATAAGTGATCTCCATCGCCCATAGATACACAAGACACAAAAATAATCATGTGTTGCCAAAACGAGGGAAATGGGGATTGGGAAACGGAGGAGGGAATCGGGGCACCGGAAATCTCACTCACCGTACGAACGAGATAGTTTTTTGTGAGACAATGGTATCAAACCGGTCGAGCCGGCCCATTCGTTCTGAAGACGTAACTGTCTACACTCTAGAGTGTGGCTCTGTCACTCAACAAATTTCCTTATTTATTTATTTATTTTATAAATTTTGTTTTAGGATCACCAACATGACATACATTGTTATAAGTTTATAGATAGCATACAGAAATTTCAAACCTAAATGTTGCCATGATTACAGGCGACCACGACATGCACAGAAAATGGTACAAATTACGTTTAACATTTCCACATTATCCATGCTCGGTTTCGGGAGTCCCAACAGCGGTTTATGTAGGTATTTGACGTAATTGATTTACAAAACCATCAGAAACCGGGCTTGATTTAGATTGATGTGAAATTTTAAGTTACAATGCAATTTTATATATTTTGCACACTATGTTATTCGCGATGCAACAAGATGTTTAAAGATTTTTTCTGCAATATAGTATTACATTAACATAAGCTCACGCCTGTATCCCCGAAGGGGTAGGCAGAGACGCACTAACGAACTAGAACACCCACATTTCGCCGAGCTTAGTTCCGTCCCAGATGTGATAGGGGGCGAGCCTATCGCCATATCGGGCACAAATTCCAGACTCCGGGCTGATATGGAAAAATCCAATATCACATTGCCCGACCCGGGGACCGAACCCGAGACCTCAGAACCGTAGTCGTACCGAAAGCAGTACCAGAAGCAGTCAGCAGCACAAGCAGTAGTATGTATTATACAATATACTCACGGGCCAAGCAGGCTGGGAGTGTGGAGCAGTTAGTTTGACCCTTGAAACATTGGCAGAGAGTGCAGTTGTCTCTCTTCCACGTCTCCCCCTCCGACCACGTGCGGCCCATGTCGATACACAGCGGACTTGACATCACTATAAAACAACAATAAAATAAACTATTTTTACGGATTATATCACGATTGGGTTTTAGTTTTTAATTTTTATGCCCGACGTTTCGAAAGCTTTGCAGTCTGACCCGTGACCACGAAGGCTGCAAAGCTTTCGAAACGTCGGGCATAAAAATTAAAAATTAAAACCTAATCGTGATATAATCCATAATAATAATTTAATTTCAATGAATAACATTCACGTAAACCTAAGAAATCACTAACAATAAAATAATTAAAAGTTTAAAACCTATGATCACAAGTTTAAAACTTAACGGACCGACTTCAAATTCTATCGTAACCAAATTTATATGGGACCACGCTTGAAATAAGCTCTACGAACACAACACGCGATATCGAGTAACACACATAAAACAAATACAGACGAATTGAGGAACCTTCTCCTTTTTGGAAGTCTGTCGAAAATGTAAAAGCTGCCACTTTACGTGGATTTTCTGAGATACAATGGTATCAAACCGGTCGAGCTGAAGACGATAATACGTGCATAGTTTTATTGTTAGTTTTAATTAATTTATTTAACTTACCTCGTTGAGTTACCATCCCTGGCCGAGGATATGGTGGGCCTGTAAAGAAATTCGTAAGTGGGTTAGCCTATAGTTAGACCCCAGAAACATAGCGTAATGAATTTTTTAAGATTCTTCTATCTGCCCTTATCCCATTCAAATATGTTGGAGAAACGATTCGGTATATTTATTACGACCCACTGTCTCCAGTTCCGGGGAACTTGTATCAGAATAATCACAAGTTTATACACTTAACGGAGCGACGTCAAAATGTATCCGATCATGACCAAATTTATACCACCACCGTTCGAATTCAAATTCATCATCATCATCATCATCATCATCATCAGCCATAGGACGTCCACTGCTGGACATAGGCCTCCCCCAAAGATTTCCAGATCGACCTGTTGGAAGCGGTTTGCATCCAGCGACTTCCTGCGACCTAATAATTATCGAACACAAAATTCGGTCTACATTTGGCGGAGATATCGGGGAATTTAAATAAAAAATTGCAGACAAAGTGAGGACCGTCTCCTTTTTTGAATTCGGTCGAAAACACCCCGCCCGACCTGGGAATAGAACCCTAGACCTCCCGATCCATAGCACTTCTTGTCACTGTACCAAGGAGCCGGTAAATATTTCTGATTATATTTATTTCATTAGCCACTATCCCACTGCTGGACATAGGTATCATCTACTAATCAGAGGGATTATTAGGTTTATAGATAATTTTAAAAAGGAGGCGATATGGTAGATAGTAGATGTACTTTTGTAACATAACGACAGCCTCCGTGGCGCAGCGGACGAGTAGCTGGCTGTGAAGCGAGAGGCCGCGGGTTCGATCCCCGCAACGAGACAAATGTTTGTATTGCCTACAGATATTTGTTTCGGGTCTGGGTGTTGTGAGACCGAAAGTCTCTCGTAGCTCCTAATACCCACGACACAAGACTCGATCTTAGTGTGGGGTTGGGACTGTGTATGTGACTGTTGAGTGTTATTTATTTATTATTTATTTATATACTACAGTATTATGTAACTTACTTGTTGAGGGCCCTCGGTAGTCTCGATCGGGTAATATTGCTGTGAAAGTAAAATTAAACAAAATGTTTCAAATGTTTCAACACAGCTACGTTTAATTTTGCACAAAGATAGATTATACTCTATAGCACATACGCTTCTTTTTATCCCCCGAAAATTACTCTTATTAAACATTATTATTAATCTCTCGACGTGACTTGATGGTTGGTTGGAACGGGTATGGGGGTATCCCTGTATCGGCATCGGTCATCCGCCTGTCTTGTCGCAAGCCCCTCGATTTGCTTCTTCCCTGTTCGAATTCGTAGTGTGAAGAAGCATAAATAGGTCGGCATGATTCTGGCGACCACTGATTTGCCAGTGGTCGCTACTTTTTTTGGACTGCACTACGCTTACCATCAGCCCGAGCTCGAAAAACTAATGTAAATGTAAATGTATTCGAGTTCGCTGCGCACTGATGACGTTTGGTTAATATTTCATACAAATTTCATAGACGCCCGTCGAGTTCGAATAAATTTACGGTTGTCAGAAATCTTTCTGCTCAGGCCGCTGTTGCAGTGTAATCACTTTGCCGGATAAAAAAGTTACGGTTCCCGCGATTTATTACATTTCCACGCAAACGAAGTCGCAGGCAGCAGCTAGTAACTTATAGTCACTCTCAAGTCTCAGTTCTTACCATTGTCGTCTTCTCCATACGGATTCGTATTATAATCGTCGTAGTTTAGGTTGAGATCAGGGTCTTGAGCCTGCGGCAGGTCTTGGATGATATCCTCTCGGATAGGACCTTCACTGAGCTCCTTGGCAGCTACTGGCATCGCCAGCAGCGCCAGGCAAGCCACTTTTGCCTGCCACATGACTTTCTGAAAATGATAATGTACCTCTATATAAAGCTACATAGTTTTATCTCTTTTGTTACCTTAGTTGATATTTTATTTAGCGTTTCTTTCCACTTGCCCTTATCGCACTCCGATTTGGGGTTTAATTCTGTTGCTGAAATGATTCAGCTTAGTTTTTTGTCGCCTACCTACTCTAATGGCAACGTGTAGGTACTTATGGGCTGTGAAACAAGTACGGGACTTAATTTCCAGGACGGGCGGGTGTTTTTATAAAACGATTTGTCTGGTTGGATCCCCCACAAAGATCACGTGAAACCAGATAAACGTCAGGAAGGCAGCAGAAAAAAGGCGAATTCTTCCCAAAACACTCTTGAAAAAAAGCAGGATTCGCTGACCCCCAACTGAAGCGGTATTGGTTATTAATAGTTTTTAATGGTTCCTTATTTCCTGATTTCTTAAGTTTACGCGAATATTATACATTGAAATAAAACTATTAAAACCTAATCGTGATAGGGTTCCTTATTTATTTAATTATAATTTTTCATTAACACATAAATGGTAGAAAATAGCCGCATTTGCTATAGCATAGAAAAATCTTAAATGAAGAATCCATCCACTATTTATCACTATAATTTCTGGATCACTGATACAGTGAATCAGTTTTTCAGAAATGTTATTTCGGCCAACATCAATATAGACATCAAATTGTTACCAATGATGTAGGCAGTTAGATAGCATATAACTAGAGTTTATTAGTAAAGCGTAAAAGTAATGAACTCAACCTTCTAACAATTAACTAACGTATGACCATATCGAACGTCAATCAATGTTCTAGTACCTATTAGTTTTGATTAACGGCACAAGGTTACAAAACCAGGACAATGCATTATCATTCCTTGATAAATTAGTAAGGTCTTCAATACTGATACCTTTTAATCCTACTTTAAAACAGTGAGCTACCAGTTTTATATTTTTTAAATGTCAATTAATTTTTTTAGGTAAATGACAATGTCATTTTAAAATAATGTAATGCTATTTTGTTACAAAATATGCAAAAGTGCTACGACGGAGTTTCCTAGTGCTTTTTCTCAGACCAGTGGTCTTTTCGAAGCACCGGTACATTGAATGACGAGTATAAGGGAACGTACCCATACTACGTGACCCGTTCTGGGGGAAGGGGAGTCTTCAAAATACCACGCTTAGTCACAGAGCCGGAGGGTGGGGCTTAGGTTTTCGTCACGTAGTCAATAGATATATCGTGCTTTTTCGAGCTATATTCAAGTATGGCGCGCAGCGTTTAGCACTTTTTAAACACAGAGGTGGCAAGTGGCAACACATCATAATATATTTTTTTTACTTTTATTCGAAAAAAATATTTAAATAAATTACTACGTGAAAACTAGAAGGGGAGGGGTATTGGCATATACTACGGATGGTCACCGATGGGGGGAGGGATATAAAAACTGTTAAAAATGCGTCACGTAATATGCGTACGTTCCCTAAGTGCTCCAATTTGCTGAAAAAATATTTGAATTCACGCGATATCTCCGGCAAATGTGGACGGATTTTCAAGATTTTTTGTTTATTTTCAATTGACTTTTGCTGTTGGTATATTATTATGTTGCTTTTACAGCCCCACTTCACAATAAAGCCGGCGCTGATAGCGCTCTAGCTAGAAATAATTTTCATCAATCTGTGTCAACGGTTGATCCCAGAGGCGAGGACTTAGCAGAGTGTAGTTGAAGGCTTTTCTTTGTGTAATATATCTAGTCCGATGTCGGAACCGCATGTACGAAAAGTTTTGTTATTCGAATTGGACGCGGAAAGTGGCGCTTCAATAGCATCTGTGATGGGGTCGTTGGGGTCCGCCAAAATTTGTTTGGGGCGTCGACGGAGGGAAGCACTGTTCGATGGTGCTTGCTTCAACGGTGGTCCAAAAATTGTTACTCAGGATCTAATCAACTTCTAGTAACGGTATTTGTAATATATCCCAAACATTAAGAACGTTTTCATAAACAAATAGTCAAATAAACTAGCCAATTCTAAAGTCGTTTTCACACATTGCTTATTTATCACCACAATCAATTGTACTTAAATATGGCGAGCCGCGGCTAGCGAGTGACCTATTTGCATTAATTTTCACAGATATGTTTCTCTGAGCATTCCCGTCCTAGTAATTGCCTGTATAGCATGACAAAAGTTATATGTGCATTAGGGGGCGCCACCAGCTTTAGTGCTGTTAGATTTTTAATGAATGCACAGTTACATACATACATAAGCTCACGCCAGTATCCCCGAAAGGGTAGACAGAGGCGCACTAGCGAACTAGAACACCCTGCACAATGCACAGTTAGTTGTTAGAATTTATAAAAGTCATAATGTAAAAAAATATTCTAATACAAAACGGGGCACTGTGAGTTACAGTAAAATAAAAAATATAAATAAGACGACAAGTAAACTAAAACAAAGTATCGTCAATAGATCTACCAAAAATTACGCTATATTTTATTTACTTTACTAATTTTATACTTTGATTTTCATAGAAGTCATAAAACAAAAACTGGCTAACTGACGTATTAACGTGCAGCCGAAACTATTTTATTCACGGCTTCCTTTTATGACGTAGACGAACACTAAGAAAGGATTTTTGAAAATTAATCGCCGAATACTCCCTTCAGACTCTCACGCAAACGTAGCCGCGTGCAAAAGCTAGCAGAAGCATAAAGTAAAATTAATCAATTATTTTCTGTTATAATTCTATTTTTGTACTTTCATTATTCTGCGAATTCATTAAAGATGATTCTCAATTTCGCCGCACGCAAAGATAACTTCGCTGAGCTATAATTGGTCTAAATATGTCATGAACAACACTTGATGGTTGTTCCAGTGACCCATACGAGATCTATTCGGCCCATCTATCTGTGTAGACTTGACAAAGCAATTGTCCACTGCAATTAGGGTTGATATGATATATTATATTGTTTTTTCGTTAACCATAATGGCCTCGTGAGGATGAAATGGGTCGGGCAATTGGGGGAGTACAATTTTGTAGTCCATCAATATATTATACCCTAGATGCACAGTTCTTTGCAAATATCCTCCTAAAAAGTGGTCTTAGGAATAAAACAAAGAAAAAGATCACAAGTTCTAATTAAATCAACACAAATATAACCCTAAGCACGTGTTATAAAGTAGGTTATTAAACGAAATGAGCAAGCGTTCGTTAATTTGAATTTTGAAATTTAGAATTCTATCGACGTCCGACTGTAGGCAAAACGAGTGCTTAAGCACTTCTTTGCTGTCCCATTTTCCGAGCGTCAACTGTGCATCTAGGTAAATAATATATCGATGGGTATGTCATACATTCTACTGCCTCGGTGGAGTAGTTCTTGTGCGAGCGCGGTAAGACCTTACGTTACCCCTTACTGAGTTATTTTCTTTGACTCAGACTTAGGCTGAGATCTATAGAGCGAACTTCGACTAAGTCTAAGTGTCGGGGTGAGCTGTAGGATAAATCTAGATAAGGTCTCTAGATTAGTATCTAATAGCCTTGCAAGTCGGCCTTAGTCTACCAAGCTTGCATAATGCAGGTTGGTAGACTTCACATACCTCTTCTTTTGGAGAAATCCTTAAAAATTTAACAATACAATATTTCTTAGTAAATAAAATATTCGCAAAAAATAGGTCTAATAATTTGCGATCCACAAAGCTAAACATGACAACCCTACATAAGGCCAATGACCAATTTCGTTGCGATTTCGCCGCCGATTGGCACGTGCTGAATCTAGTCGGGTCGATCACCATTAATTTTAGCGGTTTCACTATGAGTTCCAGAGAAATGTGCCATTTCTTTTCAATTGATATGATTGCTTGAATTAGACCGTTTGCTTTCTGATACTGAGGAATGTTGTATAAGAACATTTAGGTCATAACGGTCTTGCCCGTATGCTAAAATGTTACTCAGAATTTAAGATCGTTTTATGTCATTTGATGGAGCGATTGTTCGATTGTTACCATTTTTCGATTCTGTAAGACGCAAAGACTACGTTGGACGGGACATATCGAGAGAATGCCCAGTCTTCAGATCAGTCAGAGAAATGAGTGTAGAGCCACTAAAGCTATTACAAACTGGATACCGCAACAAAAAAGACCTTGCGGTAGACCCAAGAAGCGCTGGAGAGATTGAAGCGAAGACCATGCATGTCGATTCTCTAAGGTTTCATTTGTGAAAACAACGTTGCGGCATCGTTGCGGCAAAGATGTTTTCATTTTTGTATTCAGCAAGGTACAAAGCGCACGCACTAGCGCTATGCGTGATGACGGCGCTTATGCGAACTAGCTCTCTCGAGCGAGACGTTTGACATAGATGTATGGAAAATGGTATTCTCTAAGACCCAACAACGTTGAACGCTCCGTCGATCTCAACGATGTGCGCTGCGGGAGCTCGTCGTCGATCACAACGTTGTGGCATTTCTTAGAGAATCGACCTGCATGAGAGGCGGCTTTAAGCATCGCTTAAATTTTCGCAGCTAAATCTAATATTATCTCAGTTTTGTGTCAACACGTGAAAGGCGGGCGTAAACGATCCGAAAGTCATAAATCTTGCGTCTACATAATAATTTATAAGGACCTTTTTTATTTGCTCCATGTCTTAACTTTTTTGGCAGGAGAGGCAGTCTAAGCGATAGTTTTGTGAATCGAATCTGAATTGAACCTCGCCTCCTTCGTCTAGTGGCAGTGGATTTGGGTTCGATTCCCAAGTGGGATAAGGTGTTTATATAATACGAGTTTCCCGAGACTGGATCTTAGAGGGAGCTTGATGTCAAGCAGCCGGTCGTAAAAATAAAGCCAAATCCTTTCTGCAACATGCTTGAAAGTGTTGGGCCGTCCCCACATTAAGATGGGATAAGGAGAGGACAATATACCGAAGAATTGAAAACCTCCTTTTTTGAAGTCCGTTGAAATTCGCCCCACCGAGAATCGAACCCAGGACCTCCCGAATCACAGCCCATATACGCCGCCACCAGACCAAGAAGGCGCCTGGATCAATTTACATGAAAATATGATACATCGACCTCAGGAAAATAAAAGTATTGCCTAGCTTTATGTAAAAAATGAGGAGCCTTTTGCAGAAGCAATTTCTATATTCTTGAGAGCTATCTAGTCAATGACGTTGGAACCGCTTCGCTATCTAGTATATTATCTATGGTTCATAGAGTATAAACTCGGTAGAAAGATGGAAGAAATAACATATAGCTTGACAAACATTTATATTCGAGCAGCGATATTCAGGAAGATTATAGCTTATTAATAAATACCATTTGTGAGCTCACGCGTGTATCTCCGAAGGGTTAGGCAGTGGCGAACTAGAGAACAAGAACACCCACATTTCGCCGAGCTTAGTTCCGTCCCAGATGTGATAGGGGCGAGCCTATCGCCATATTGGGCACTAATTCTAGACTCCGGGCTGATATGGAATAATCACAAGTTTAAAAACTTAACTGACCGACTTCCAATTTACCGATCGTGACCAAATTTATATGTGACCACCCTTGAAATAAGCTCTATCGAACACAAAAAGAATTTTGAAAATTGGTGATATCGAGTAACATACATAAAAAAAACGACGAATTGAGGACCTCCTCCTTTTGTGGAAGTCGGACGAAAATCTAATATCACTTTGCCCGACCGAATCGGAGGGAAATATTGAAAACCCGGGGATCGAACTCGAGACCTCAGGGCAGTAGTCGTACCGAAATACAACCACGCCACCGAGGCAGTCAGAGGCACCAAAGGTAGAATTATTTGATATTTTCTATACTCGGAGCTGTATACGTGAGCTTCATGCGACGTTATAACAATTTCATTTGAAGTATTGAATTACTTTTACTTTTCATATGATGTTGGTATAAAAATACAAGGTGATAACTGGAAAAGAGAATAATATTTGTCATCGAAAAGTACTAAGTACTAAGATGTACATAATGCCCCTTACTTATAAAAATATTTAAGCGCTGCTTATTTTTATACCATAGGTTGTCCCTTTCATTTTTAAACAATGTAACGCAAGGAAAAAAGTGACAGGTTATTCTTAACCATTTGCTCAGCTAAAAATGATTTTATAAGTAAGGCCCCAAAGTACTAAGATCCATGTTTAAATCGGTATCAGGAAATACGAGACTTTCGATTCCAAGAGCTAATTACTTCGATAGCTGTATATTTGGTATGTATAATAACAGTCGAAGTATGTAATTAAATTATATTATTCATAATGTTATGTTATTATTATAATAAACCAATAAAATCGCACGAAAAATAAAATACCAATGCAAAAAAAATTAACATTATCACTAATAAAGAGAAATAATATATAGTAGGAAATAACACATCACATAACACTACGAAATGAGTGTTCTTATTATGAATTCTTTCCAAAACAGAAATTATTATAAAATTCTCTGCATAATAGAAACATTTCTACGTCATGCAAAAGGGATTATCTCTATGATTGAAATAAAACTATTTTAACGGATTCTATCACGATTAGGTTTTAATTTTTTATTCCCGACGTTTCGAAGGCTTTGTTGCAGTCTTCGTTGTCACGAGCAGACTCAGTCTGCTAAAAACTTAAAACCCAATCGTGATAGAATCCATAAAAATAGTTTTATTTCAATGTATAATATTCGCGTAAACTTAAGAACTCAGTATATCTATGATAATTAATGTCCTTTAACACCGTTAAGAAGAAAATGAAGACTATAATAAATCAAATAGGCATTTTTTTTAAACCACCCAACAGTCACACACATAGTTCTGACCCACACTAAGATCGAGCCTTGTGTCGTGGGTATCAGGAACTACGAGAGACTTTCGGTCTCACAATACCCAGACCTGAAACAAATAACTGTGGGCAACACAGATATTTGTCTCGGTGCGGGAATCGAACTCGCAACCTCACGTTTCACAGCCGTCTACTCGGCCGCTGCGCCACGGAGGCTGTCATTTGGTAATAAGTAATAAGAAAAATTATAATACCTATACAAAAAGAAAAGTCCGTTTACAAATAATGGGTACTAAATGGGAAATCTTTGCCTAAACAAACATAAAGCACTTAGCTAAATCATAGTATGGTAATAAGTAATGTGAAAAGAGCTATAAAAGATGCCATACCTACCTGTAATAAATTTCATAGCGGAAAGTTATAAAATACGCACAAAACACTTATGTATTTATACGAGAATAATAAACTGTCTAAATGGTTTCATCACGTTTTGAGGAAACCACAGGAGTACGTCGGTCGCAATTGTCTGGAACAGGGTGTCTATTTTATAAAACGTTATCGGATGAACGATATCGGATCGATACTCTACCGCACAGACTAATATAGATGCACGTGGATCAAATAAATGTCAAACACCGAAGAGTGGGCTGTCAAACGGTTTACAGCATCATACTCCGAGACGAAACTATCACCGATATCGGTCGGACACATGATCCACATAGAATAGCAAAACGTCTGAAACTAAGTCCGCAACTGTGGATTTCGTTTTACAAACTATGCACCCTGATCGTACTTTTTTGTCTATGCTTTAAAGTGGGATACTGGCTCGCTGTGGAATGGAATTATAAAAAAAAAGAAGTAGGTCCCAGTTAAGCAACAGGATTTCGGTTTTTGGTACGAAATCTGCTCCTAACGGGTTATATGACATTCGGCATAATTAGGATCTTGACTATGCTTGATTTTATACACATATTTGTATGTAATAGCAAATAAAACAAAAAGAAAACCTTCTGTAAAAACTCCCACTACTGAGACGAATGAAATTGGCATACATAAACACAAACCTATACTCGAAAAACATTATCCTCCTTCAGGATCAGTCGGTTATCAATATAAAATTAACTGTAAATATTATAATCATACATAAAAAGGTGACTTCAAAGCAATTTTACTGTGTGTATTTATTTTTTTACGCAAAATAGCCGACTTTAGCAAGCGTCAGGTACCTCGACCAGTACGACATGTACGTACTCGAATCGATATAATTCCTAAACGAATGTAGCACCCATTTTACAATTTTTATGGTAGAATCTGTGTATGTCAAGCTTTATTTTGGAATAAAAATAATTTAAAATGTTGTGGTCAAAACTAATAAAATTTCATTTTGAAATCTTTACTTCCGGTTTAACACATGATGAAAAAAAAATTCGAATCGGTTCAAAAAATCAAATAGTCCATTTTTACTACCCAAAACACTACATTTGTTGTTTTATTATAAATTACTTCAATACGCAAAATACCTCCCAAAGGAATCCTTACACCCGTGAGGTCAATATTTTAGAAGGCCATGATTTGACAATTAGACCTTTTATAAAAAAAAATGTGTACACGTTCATACCCTCTAGAAGTATAAATAAGTAAAATATGAACGAATTTCAGAACCTCACTTTTTTTTCGTTGCCCGCTTGACGTATAATGCCCCTTATATTATATTGATGTGGAGGATGCTCCAGACCGGGCGAAGTGGTAGCGTTTAAGTAGGAAGGCGGACTCTGGCATTAGGCCAGGATAACGCCAGGCAGAAAGAAAAGAAAAAAAAAAAAGAAAAAATTATATAAACACACTTACCGATGGTAATGAGAAGATTGTAGGGGGTTGTGCGGCCCGCCCGCGCCGCGACGAATGCGCGCCCGCCCGCCGCATTACCAATAAATATGCGCCTACGCATGACCCCGGGACGCAGGAGAATAGCGCCACATGGGTCGCCAACCATTTTCTGAAAAGCTCTTGGCACATATTTAAACTCGTTATAATAGTAAATGATAACGGAATAAATAACACCAACCCCCTTACTCTTGACAATTTGACTTCGATACGGTTTCATTTATTTACTTAAAATTACACAGAAATCGAGTTAAAAATTTCGCTATGATTCCACTAGATTCGAGAACTTATCATTTGGTAATTTTGCACTTTTTAACTCTATTTCGGTGGAATTTTAAGTCACTAAATAAAATCGAATCGAAATTAAATTCGAATCGAGTGTCAAGAGTCAGCCCCCAGTTTTGATATGCACGTAATGTTTAAATTAAAATTATCAGCATCAATCTAGTTTTCACATCTATTGACACCGAGCAACAATTATATTCATGTTTATATGGTTTATTTATTATTCAAATATATTACAAGTACAGGATCATAACAAAATATAAATCTGTATAACTACATATATACTGCTATTACACATGTCGGTGACGCGATTTTGCCCTAGCAAAGGTGCTAAACGCAGCTAAATAAGTGTTTTTTTTTATTTGCCAACGAAGGCAGACGAGCAGACGGCCCACCTGATGGTAAGTGGTTACCGTCGCCCATAGACATCGGCAATGCCAAGGGCACAGCCAAGCCGCTGCCTACCGTGTAGATGCTTTTTTAAGCCTCGTTTGAAGAAGGACATGTCATAGCGCTGCCGGAACACCGTGTTCTCTTCAAAAATGTTGCGCACCCCATTTTCAGGCTGTAAGTAGGCCGAGATCTAATACGTTTAGTGGCACAGCAATCGCGATCGCAACGCGCCCGCGCTGTAAAACAAACGGCCACTTTTTAATTGCGCAGGTCAAGCGAAGCACGCGTCGACTCGTTTAGGCGCCATTATTGGCGACGGCATATTTTTCAGCAAACCCTGGGCTTATTCAAATTTATGGCTTTATTATTAATGGTTAGAATTTCTATTTGCATAAGGTTGTCACTTACCTCAGTGGCGTAGTTCTTTCGGTACGACTACCGTCCTGTGGGCTTAGACGAGTGGCTTATGCGCTAGTCGAATAGAATAATAAATGTATGGGAATGACATAAGAGTAAGCTGTATATATATAACATACTCTTATGTCATTCCCATACATTTACTCTATTCGACTATTCTATTCGATTAGCGCATAAGCCACTTGGCAAAGCCCGCTGAGAACAGCGATAGCTCAGTTGGGTATGGCACGGACTGCCGAGAGGAGTGTCGGAGGTTCGAGACCAACCGCAAAAGGAGCATCCACCTCTGACTTTTCTATGTTAAGTGTGTGTTTTCATTCTGAATTATCGCTTGCTATAACGGTGACGGAAAACATCGTGAAGAAACCTGCATACCCGAGAATTTCGAAAGTATGTGAAGTCTACCAACCCGCATTAGGCCAGCGTGGTAGACTAAGGCCTCTCATTAGTAGAGTAGGCCCGTGCCCAGCAGTGGGACAGTAATATTACAGAGCTAATATTATTATTAATATTAAACCGTCCTGAAGTTTCGGGTTGGATCCCCGGGTCGAGCAAAGTAAAATTGTTTTTTTTCAATATCACCCCGGAGTCTACAATTTGTGCCCGATATAGCGATAGGCTCGCCCCCTATCACATCTGGGACGGAACTAAGCTCGGCGAAATGTGGTTTCTAGTTTGCTATGGTGCCTCTGTCTACCCTTTCAGGCATACAGGCGTGAGCTTATGTTATGTCACTTGTTATGTATATAACAAGGTGTCTAGATTGTATAACGACACACATTTTCAATCAGGATGCGGAAAGGATTCGGTTTAATCTTTTTGACCTTCCGCCTGTTTGACTTTAATCCATTCAAAGAGATCCATTGTGGGTTCGATTCCCAGGTCGGCAATGCGAATTTTCTAATTTAATTTGCCCAGGGCTGGATCCCTCAGAGGCGGTTGACGTCAGGCAGGCGGCAGGTCGTAAAAACTAAGCCAAATCTTTTTTGCTTTATGCTTAAAAAGTGTGTTGTGCTGATCATATATTAAGGTGGGATAAGGACAGGTAGAAAGATATAAAGTCTATGAGCGATGGAGAACACATACCATCAGGTGACCCACTTGCTCGTTTGCCAGTCTGTTATAAGCATTTATATTCTTTGAATATTATAAATCGACGGTCCTTACGTACAAAGCGACATGTCAAAAACCAAGGTTTTCAGCAGAACGAAATGAAGTTTATTTATAAATTTAATAATTATCAAACTTGTTATCTTGTTCGATTAGTATTTAAAATAGAATTATTAGAATACAAAATAATTAAAAAACATATATCTATATAGTTATATATAGTTATCATATCTATGAGCGTATGGATAATCTAAAGCCATATATGCAATACAAAATATGACATTCTGACGTGTCTTTATATACGTAGGGACCATCGAAAAATACTCTATATAAAAAGTACAGATCGTATAATGATACTTTCAGTGTTCAATTTCAAAACACGCTGTATAGTCGTAAAATGTACATAATAAGTTGAGCATACACGATACTTTCGTAGCGGTCAATTTCAAAACACCCTCTGTATACTCCTAAAATGTACATAATAAGTTATCTTTATACTACCGCAAAATCTGTGTTAGTGTTCATTGCTATATTGTCTACACTATTTCCATAAAAGATCTAAGAACATAGTGTAATAATAGTTTTTCATAAAAGTCTGAGATTACTTATGGCCATTCGTAATATCAACCTGTATATCAAGGCTACTTCAATAAAGAACTAAAGGTTGGGTTCAGTTCTACGCGACCACGACTCACGACTCTAGGCACTTATCGCAGAATGTCGCCGCTTGGATCCGTCATATAAAATACAATGTAGTATCAGGAGCCCTGGACAAAAGCCATGCGAGACATTAGGTGACGCTAATGTTTTTTTGTATGGAGTTTTTTTTTTGTTTTTTTTTTTGTTTTGTTTTTTTGGCGTCTAAAAAATCACGTGACTGTCGTCAATCTTGGTAGATACAAAATTAGCGTTAATGCCTAGCGTTTTCAAACGATACGCTTGGTTTTTGTCTAGGGCTCCAGTATACTCAATGTACTCTTTGCGAAGCAGTTACTATAGTAAAGTTAATAAAGCAAAGAAAAGAGGTGAACCTCGGAATGACAGATAATAAGTTGGAAATTTTTTTTGTCGTTCTAAGGGTCACTTGCAGCTACGCGACAAACCTTTATTCTATATTTATAAATCTTTATTTATCCCAAATGTTGAATTACGGATTGGGGGAGGCCTATGTTCAGCAGTGGACGTCCTATGGCTGATGATGATGATGTTATCTTTATGTTTATGTTTATTATATGATAGGAGGGAGATGTAGGATAAATCGACAATAGATGTAACTCTAGATAGTAATAGCGCTGCACGTTGCCCTTAAAATTGTCTCTCAGTTGTCCCTTAAAATATTTACGCTGTTCATATCTTTAGATAGTCTACTATACTGGCCTAATTAGTGTCAATAGAATAATAAGTTAGTAAGCTGCGGTCGCGAGTCGTGGTCGCGAGTCGCAACCGCGAGTCGCAACCGCGAGTCGCAACCGCGAGTCGCAACCGAGAGTCGCAATCGCCTGTCGCGGGCGCCAAGAACCAAAGAGAGCTTTAGGGTTATTTGCGTCTCAGGTAAGTTTAGTTTTAACCATTGTAATTTACCTGTAATGTCTAAAATAAAATGATTTAGCATTAACATCTCCTTTCAAAGTTGTGTCGAATTAATTCCAAGATAATATGAGCAAAATCTCTGCACAATGTCATAATATCTCCGATATATGACATATAGATATTATATAACACTAGCTGACCCGCGCAACTTCGTTTGCGTAGGAGAGAGAGGGTTGAAAGAATGAGTTGTAGGCACCTATAATCCAATAATTCTAAAGGAGGTAATGAGATGATCTACTTTGGTCCGTTTTCGTCAGTCATCCCGTCAGTCACCCAGTCAGTACCTTCGTCAGTTACCCCGTCCATCACCCCGTCAGTTACCCCGTCAGTCACCCCGTACATCACCCCGTCGGTCACCCCGACAGTCACCCTGTCGGTCAACCCGTCGATCACCCCATCTATCTGCTCGATTGTCACCCCGTCTGTCACCCGTCTGTCACCCAGTCTGTCACCCCGTCTGTCACCCGTGTGTCACTCGTCTGTCACCCTGTATGTCACCCGTCTGTCACCCGTCTGTCACCCATCTGTCACCCAGTCTGTCACCTGTGTGTCACCCGTCTGTCACCCAGTCGGTCACCCCATCTGTCTGCTCGATTGTCACCCCGTCTGTGAAATCTCTAATATCTGGGAAATAATTTTTTCACACACCGGCGCCATCTACTTAAAATATTGGTTTGTAGTACATGCTATGTATGGCGCTGTATGTGAAAAAAGATTTTCCCGCTTTTCTGTTGAATTTTTTCCTGAATTTTCTTTGCTATAAACCTCACGGAGCCCGAGACCTTTCCAACGAATGCAAAACCGTGGAAATCGGTTCGTGCGTTCTGGAGTTATAGCGTCAGGAAGGAAAACCCGACTTATTTTTATATAGTAGATAACATAACATAATATAAGCTCACGCCTGTATCCCCGAAGGGGTAGGCAGAGGCGCTCTAGCGAACTAGAACACCCACATTTCGCCGAGCTTAGTTTCGTCCCAGATATGATAGGGGACGAGCCTATCGCCATATCGGGCACAAATTCCAGACTCCGGGCTGATATGGAAAAATCCAATATCACTTTGCCTGACCCGGGGATCGAACCCGAGACCTCAGAACCATAGTCGTACCGAAATACCACCACGCCACCGAGGCAGTCGAATTATATACTGAACAAATATTACATACAACAGAATCAGCTATACTCAAGCAATCCTGCCGCTTAAAGTTTAAACTTACCATGTGTAAAATGGTTAATTCCCAAGAGACCACGTACTATGTGCGGGTGCGCTGGGATTGCGTGGGTCCAGACACTGGTGGCTGCAGGTTCTTGTCGGAGGGGAGAAAGAAACTGTACGACTATTCTGTACAAAATACCTATATTTTCGCCTTATATTGAAACAATAAAGTAGTTCGTTTTAAAACAATATGTACAGAATTTCAATGCGACAATCGTGCGTTTTGACAAAAACGCCGTTCCCTAGACGTTTTTCTTTCTTGAATTTTCTTCTTTCTTGATTTATCTTCTTTCTTGATTTTGAAGTTCTTCTTCTGAAGTCAGATCGCGGACTGCCAGCTGCGCTCCAGGGTGGCTACTTTTCTTCCCCAGGACGCGTCGGGATGAGTTCTAAGGTGCGCGATGTTCTGGCTTGTGCGCTCGGCCAATGAGCGCGCGAGTTGATCCAGCGGGGGCCGGTGTGAGGGGGGCCGCGATGCGCAGTTGCGGTGCGCATGCGCGGCACGCGGGGCGCGGGGCGCAGGTGCTGCGACGTCCCGCACATTACTCCCGCCGTGCATCGCCCGCCGCCGCTGTGGACGATGCAGCCAGTTGTGGTGCGGGATCCGCAGCTTGGATGATGATGATCTTCTTGGTGGGGCGCCGCAAGACGCCGCCCTTGGTGCTCACGTCGACTGCTCGCACGACGCCGTCAGGTCCCGGGTGTGTAGCGCTGATGCGCCCGCGCACCCAGACGTTGCGAGGTAGGTTGCCGTCCACGATCTGGACGAGGTCGCCGACTCGGAGCTCAGGTCCTCTTCCGCGTGGATCTCGTCGGTTGCGCAGCTCCGGCAGGTATTCTCTGAGCCAGCGGGCCCAGAACAGGTCGGCGAGGCGTTGCGAGGCGCGCCAGCTGGCACGCAGGTTCAGGTCGCTGTCGTCGAAGGTGCCCGGTGCGGAGACTCGACCCGGACCGCCCAACAGGAAGTGGTTGGGCGTCAGGGCTTCTGGATCTTCCGGAGCAACCGACACGTGGGTGAGCGGTCGGCTGTTGACGGTGTACTCCGCCTCGGTGAGCAGCGTGCACAGGACCTCTTCTGTGGGGTGCCGCTCGTGCAGAACGGCGCAGAGTGCGGTTTTCACCGACCGCACCATACGTTCCCAGGCGCCGCCCATAAACGGCGCGCCAGGAGGGATGAACCGCCAGTCTATTGATTTCTTGCTTGCCTCGTATTTGATTCCTGCGAACAAAGCGGTGCGGAGTTCCTTTTCCGCACCGTGAAAGTTAGTTCCGTTGTCTGACCAGATCTGAGTCGGACATCCGCGGCGAGCGATCATTCTTCTTAGCGCCATTATCGCCGAGTCAGTACTAAGGGACGGCACTAGTTCCAAATGTATGGCGCGTGTTGTGAGGCACGTGAACAGCGCTACATATCTTTTTAAGTGGTTTCTTCCCGACGTGACGCTCAGAGGGCCGAAGTAATCCAAGCCTGTGAAGGTGAAGGGCCTCTGGTGGTGTGCTAGTCGACACGGCGGCAGATCTCCTGTGATCGGTTGCGGGGGTGTTGCTGTTCGTATGCGGCACCGTAGACACCGGCTCACTATGTTCTTTACTGTCGGCCTTAGACGCAGTATCCAGTACTGTTGTCGGCACTCGTTTACGGTGGCTTCGACGCCCGCGTGGTGCAGTTGTTGGTGCACGTGTTCTATCCATAAGCGCGTAGCGCGATGATTGCCGTCGAGTACCGCGGGGTTCTTCAGCTGCTCGGAGATTCCGTTGGTGGCTCCTATGCGACTCTTAAGCTTGATGCAGTGTTCGGAAAATTCTATGCTCAGCGCGTAGAGCCGACTGTCGCGGTGCAGGTCTCGTCCTTTCTTCATGGTCTGTAGTTCCTCGGCGAAAGACTCTTCCTGCGAAGTTCGTACGATGAGGAGCTCCGCGCGTCGCTGGATGTCTGCAGGGATGGCTGGGTACAGATCCGGGTTTGATGCCGAAACCTGTGCCTTTCGGGGTCGCGTGACGGTGGTCTTGGCACGTCGCCACGTCGGGTCAGAGCTGGGGTTCTGCGCGTTCCTTTTATGGTTCACCTTGTTCCTAGGGGCTCGACGGAATAGTTCGATGGCTTGCAAAGTTCTAGCTGTGGCGCGGAGATAGCGTAACCATCGTGAGAAGCGGTGGACGTTCGGGAGGGCCTCGCTGAGTTTCGGTGATCTTGTCGTAACGACTGCGAGCGCCCGTTCTTCACCTGTGTTCGGTATTGCTTCATTGCCATCCGCTGGCCAGAATTGGGGATCGCAGTACAGGAATTCGGGACCGTGGAACCAACGATGTTGTTCATTGAAGTTGTCGGGCACGTCGCGGGTCGCGTCGTCTGCAACATTGAGCTTGGTCGGCACCCATCGCCATTCGCTCGTCCGGCTGTGTTCTTCTATTGCGGCGACTCTGTGTGCGACGTATGGTTTATATGACCTGGAACCTGTGCGTATCCATGTTAGAGTAGTGCGGCTGTCGGTCCAAAATGTTGTTGTTTCCGGTTTTCGTTCGTGTTCTTCTCGTACGCCTGTTGCCATACGGGCGCCGAGTACCGCAGCCTGCAACTCCATCCTCGGGATCGATGTTGTCTTCAGCGGAGCCACCTTTGCTTTTGCCGTGATCAGGGTGATGGTGACGTGGCCTTCCGCGTCCACAGCTCGCCAGAATAGTGCCGCTGCGTATGCAGATTCGCTTGCGTCGGTGAAGACATGAAGTTGAAGCGATGCCGCTGCGGTATATCCGGGGTAACATCTCGGTACGGATACGTATCGTAAGTTCTTCAGGTGGGCGAGCCACTTCGACCAGCTCGCCGCCAGGTCCGGATCTAGGGGGTCGTCCCATGATGTCCCACGCCTCCAGACTTCCTGCAGTATCTGTTTTGCTCGTACAGTTATAGGGGACACGAGTCCGAGTGGGTCAAATAACGACATTACCGTTCTCAGCGCTTGTCGCTTCGTAGGGGTCTCTTGTTCCATGATGCTCGGTGAGATGCGAGCGAGGTGCAGGTTGAATCCGAGACTGTCCTCGCCCGGTCTCCAGATCAGTCCGAGCACTCGTTCGGTCTTGTCCAGATCGACCGTATTACCGCCGCCGCCACCGGTTTCGCCCAATGCCTGTAACAGTTCTGATGAGTTCGATGACCATTTCGTCAGTTCGAAATGGGCGCCGCGATGTATTTCGCGAACTTGTTTTGTTATCTTTTCCGCTTTCTCCAGGGATTCGAAGCTATCCAGGTAATCGTCCATGTAGTGCTTGTTCTTTATTGCATCCACGGCCTCCGGATGGGTGTGTCGATGTTCTTCGGCGTTCTTGTTCATCACGTAGATAGCTGTGGCGGGTGAGCTTGATGCCCCGAAGATCAGAGATTTCATGCGATATTGTCGAGGTGGGCGATGATCGCGTGTGTCCCCTCTCCACAGGTACCTGAGTGCGTCCCTGTCTTCTTGTCGTAGTTGCACCTGCATGAACATTTCCGAAATATCAGCCGTGACTGCAATCGGATATTGACGAAACTTCATTAATATTCCTGGGAGTGGCTGCAACAGGTCGGGTCCGGTCAGTAGTTGATCGTTCAGCGAAGTTCCTTTGGTTTTGGCTGCGGCGTCGTGGACAACGCGTAGCTTCCCGGGCTTCATCGGGTTGAAAACTGCGAAGTGAGGTAAGTACCAGAGCTTGCGGTTCGTTGACGGAGGCGCGGGTTCGGCGTAACCTTTTGCTACTAAAGCGTCCATCTGTTCTGTGTACCTACTCTTGAGTTCCGGGTTCGCGTCCAGTTTTCGTTCAATGCTGTGAAGCCTTTTCAGCGTGTTCTCGTAGTTATCCGGCATCGCGACGTCCTCCTTTTTCCACAGGAGAGCCGTCTGGAATCGGCCATCGGGTTCTTTGTGGGTGTGTTCTTCGAGAATGCGAAGCGCCTTTTCTCCTGGGTCGCTTTTCGGTCTCCTGGGGTCCACGTAGAGGTTGTCCGTAGTGATGTATTCACGTACCAAGTCCTCTAGATGATCGTCGGTCGTAGAGAGGTGCAGAAAGTTCACGCGGTGACCCAATGTTCTTGTGTGGTTGCCGTGGACTACCCAGCCGAGTGGTGTGAGGGATGCGACGGGTTGGTGCTTCTTGCCGATCTTGACGTCTGTGGCGAGAAGTAAGTGCCAATTGTCTTGACCGATTAGGATCTTAGGCTCCGCCTCGCCCGGCTGCAACTCGGAGAGTATGCCCCGCAGGTGTTCACATTCCTCGATGGCTTCCTTCGGGATGCGTTGTGCCGCTAGGTGTAGATTTTCTACGGTGCGTGCCTGGATCGTTTCTTCACGCTGGTTCGCGCCTTTGATCCTGAAGCTTACCCGTTGTGACTTGGCGTAACTTTCCAGGTCTCCGTTGTATGTGGCGATGTGCATGGGGTCTTCAGGGCCGTCGGCTCCGATATCTCTAGCGAGCTTCGCGTCGATGATGGTGATCGTAGACCCGTCGTCCAACAGCGCTGTGGTCTCGGCAACTCCCGCCGGTCCTGAGACTCGTACTGGTATTATTTTAAGAAATGATACCTTCGGTGACCATGCGGAGTTGACCTTCTGTTCTTCTTGTTCCGTGTCCTTCTTCTTGGCGTGAAGGAGCTTATGATGTAAATGCACGCACCCGTCGATATCGCACTTCTTAGGCTTACACGAGTGTTGTTTGGTTCTTGTGCGTAAACATCTGAAACATAAATGATGTTTCTTGGCTAAGTCCCAGCGAGTGTCGGTGCTTGCGTTCTTGAACGTGGCGCACTCGGAGATTCCATGTTCTCGTTGACATAAGACGCAGCTAGTCTTGTTCTTCTCCGCGACTGTGTGCACACGTTGCCGACGTGTCTCGGTGTTCGGTTTGCTGGGTGTTCGATCGCTGATAGCTTCGGGCGGTGCGAATGGCGCGCATATCTCTGCTTCTTTCTGCAAGAATCTACTAAATTTCAATAAGTCCGGATTACCCCTAGGTTGTGTGGCGGAGAATTCGTACCATTGCCGCTTCAAAGTCGGCGTCAATTTTTCTATCAGGTTCTTCGTGGTATCCGGGTTGTAGAGATATACTGCGCAGTCCAGTGCTTGAAGCGTACCTACGATGTTTTCGACTTTCGTGGCGAAAGTACAAAGTTCCCTCGGTGACTCGGTGAGGCGCGGCAATGTTCGGAGTCGCTCTATCTCGGCAGATGCGATAGAGTCGGGTCGCCCGAATCGAGTCTCGAGTGTTCTCATGACCCCGTTTGGATCCGCGTTCGTGATCAGTAAACCTTGGACCGCTTCCTTAGCCGTTCCTTTCAAGCTTCTGCGCAGTCGGGACATGTTTTCAAGCGCGGAGAAGTGATGCGCGGTTTCAAGGTACGCGGCGCGAAACGTGAGCCAATCTTGATGTGCACCATTAAAAGTAGGCAAGTCATTGTACCTTAATGGTTGTTTGTGCTGCGCTGCTTGCACGGCGTGCGTGATGGCCGATGCGAGCTCCTGCAGGTCCGTCCTCTTCTGGTGGACGGCGATCGTTCCGCCGGGTTCGGGAGCGGGCGCGGGCGGCGTCCACTGCGGCGGATCTGTTCGTGGCGGCGGCGGCGGCGACGCAGGTCCGGAGTTCTGCCAGGTGATCATTGGCTGCGGTTGCGACGTCTCGTAGGTCTGCTGCCAGGCCGCGGGCGGCGGCGGTTCAGTGCGGCCGAAGTTCGGGTGCCAGGGCGCCGCGGCGGTGGGCGCCGGCGCTGGCGGAGGCGGCGGCACGGTGCCGAAGTTCAGGTTCGGTGTCCGGGTCTCGGACGGCGGCAGTCGTGCGCAGCCAAAGTTCGGGTGCCAGGGCGCGGTGGCGGCGGCGACGGGCGCTGGCGGAGGCGGCTGCACGGTGCCGAGGTTCAGGTTCGATGTCGGGGTCTCGGACGGCGGCAGTCGTGCGCAGCCAAAGTTCGGGTGCCAGGGCGCGGCGGCGGCGGCGACGGCGACGGGCGCTGGCGGAGGCGGCGGCACGGTGCCGAGGTTCAGGCGGTCCGATGTCCAGGGTGCGGCGGCGACCTCTGGATGCGGCTGCGTAGTCCCAAAGTTCTGCCAGGATGCGGCGGTGATCACTGGCGGCGGTACCTGCGCAGTCGTGTTCATGAGTCCGACTTCAAAAAGATGTGTGGCAATATGCGGCAAAGTCGACGTCGCTGGCGGGGGCGGGGGCGGCGGCGGCGGCGGCCGAGACATCGATGGTTCGGGGGTCGAAGGGCGCGGGGGGTGCGGGGGTACGGCAGTGACTCCCGCCGGTGCAGTCGCCGGGGTATCCCTTCTTGGGATTGGTTCGGTCGGCGGCTGAGGTTCGGGGTGCGCGACTTCGGCCGGTCGGTCGTCGATCGCGAGCAAGCGGCTGTTCTCTAGCCAGCTGTGTACGCGTTGTTCTTGCTCGACTTCCGTGACGGCGGTGCTTGCGTCGTCTTCGATGTCTGATTCCGCTTCTATTTCCGCGATGCGGGCGGCGGCCAACTGGACCTTGAGATGAAGGAGCTCCGCCCTGGCCTTGGCGAGGCGACGTGATTTGGAACTTCTTATCGATGCCGGTCTGCTTCTTCTCGACGCGGTTATTGCGACGAGCGGTTCTTGTTCCGCGACGGGGGGCTCGGGGCGCGCGGCGGCGGCGGCGGTGACGGGGGCGGGGGCGGCGGCGGCGGCGGCGGCGGCGGCGAGCGGCGGCGGCGGCGGACACGGTGCGACGGTAGGCGGCGGGGAACGCGAGGCGGCGGGGGGAGATCGCGAAGTTGATGTTTGCGTTGCTGCCGATGTTCCCGTGTACTCCGTCGTGATGCCGCTGGTTTCGGTGCCCGATACGGTGGTATCTGTGTGCGTCGCAGACGATGTTCCGGGGGTCGAGTCGGTCGCAGTAGCCGACACAGTCCTCTTCCCGACCGACCTAGTCACCGGCATCTTGAACCCACGTTGATTCGGCTTCTGAAGGACCAGAAAATGTGCGGGTGCGCTGGGATTGCGTGGGTCCAGACACTGGTGGCTGCAGGTTCTTGTCGGAGGGGAGAAAGAAACTGTACGACTATTCTGTACAAAATACCTATATTTTCGCCTTATATTGAAACAATAAAGTAGTTCGTTTTAAAACAATATGTACAGAATTTCAATGCGACAATCGTGCGTTTTGACAAAAACGCCGTTCCCTAGACGTTTTTCTTTCTTGAATTTTCTTCTTTCTTAATTTATCTTCTTTCTTGATTTTGAAGTTCTTCTTCTGAAGTCAGATCGCGGACTGCCAGCTGCGCTCCAGGGTGGCTACTTTTCTTCCCCAGGACGCGTCGGGATGAGTTCTAAGGTGCGCGATGTTCTGGCTTGTGCGCTCGGCCAATGAGCGCGCGAGTTGATCCAGCGGGGGCCGGTGTGAGGGGGGCCGCGATGCGCAGTTGCGGTGCGCATGCGCGGCACGCGGGGCGCGGGGCGCAGGTGCTGCGACGTCCCGCACATACTATAAAGTTAATTACTTCCCAGCGTTAGTTAATTACTCAAAATAGCGAAGTCCAGTCTCCTTGCCGGAAACCCACCAGCGACAACATAACACTAAACAGCGACACATTTCACCCCCACAGAGTAACACAGGTATAAAAAAAAAAAAAAAAGCTGTCTCGACAACATTAAATAAACGAGTGGCTAAAGTTTTAAACACAAACCTCTGATGAAACCTGCCCTCGATCCTTTAAGTACTTTTCAGTTTTACAATCACGGTTCACGGGAAACGTTTGAAGATTAAGGACTCTCTTGATAGGCAGATAATTTTCATCTGAGGAATCATTTTCGACCTCTAAAAAAGGAGAAGGTCCTCAATTCGTCTGTATTTATTTTTATGTATGTTACGCGAATTATGAAAATCTTTGGGGGGAGGCCTATGTTCAGCAGTGGACGTCCTATGGCTGATGATAATGATGATGATGATGATGTTACGCGATATCTCCACCACATGGCCCGATATTCAAAATTATTTTTGTGTTCTCCCATATAAATTTGGTTACTGAAAGGGATATTAAAATCGGAATATGACCTGTAAATCGTAGCAATTAGCATAGGAATGGCTTTGTGTATGCTAAAAATAATTAGCCCATAGGTAGTTTGCGAATGAACTGCAGTTGACCCCATAAGCCAGATTTTTTTTCGTCACAAATTCAAGTTTCCATTTTTCAAAAACTATGAGCCTAGCCATCTCCTTTAACTGTAGTTATTACCAACTTTATGAAACATCCTGAATATTTAATAACATGAATTCTTGCGTATGTACATTTTACAAAGCTCTATAATCTATCTGTCTTTATTTAATCTGTCTGTGTGATTCGAGAGCTTATGTCATGTCAGAGAGTGGTCTCGTTAAATTAAGACCAGTCGTCCTTGAAAGGGCGTAACACAATAATTGCCCTGAATGCGTTTCACTGAACCAATTCACTAACAACAAATCATAATATTACTCATGGTGTGAAGATATTTCAAGATTTTATGTGTCATGAGGCAGTAGCACGAATCACTTTCGAATCTGTATTCGAAAAGAGTACGTTGCGCGCTCATAACATTTCTTATAAATTATTTCAACGTAATAATATATTTATAGACAGCAGTGGACGAGTAGCCTGCTTTGAAGTGAGAGGCCGAGGGTTCGATTCCTGCACGGACTCAAATATTTGTTTGGCCCATACATATGTGTTTTGGGTCTGGGTGTTGTGAGACCGAGTCTCTTGTTGTTCTTGATTCCCTCGATACAAGACTCTATCGTAGTTTGGGGTCTGGACTATGTGTGTGACTGTCGAGACTCGAGTGTTATGAAAAAAATATTATGTAATATATTGTCTATTACGTATTTTCTATGTTATCTTTAAGATAAAGTCTATTGTTACTAAAATATGGCTTGTAACCCATTACATAATAATATCTTAATGTAATGGACTCCCAAGTTGGTTATCTCAATAATTAAAGGAGTCATTACAATTTTAACCACAAACAAAGTGTAAACTTAGAAAGTATAAAAAAAATTATACTGGCCTTATAGTTCTGTCTGTACAACTTTAAAGTGAATGGGTTACAATGAGTTTGCTTTGAAAATTCAGACAGTTTTAAAGAAAAACCTTTAAAAAGGTCCACTAATTTAATCTGTAGACTGTACCCGTCGTTAGAAAGCTGGATGATTGTGAATATTGAATTTTGAATGAAGAATATATATTTTCAACAAGTATAATTTATCAAAGGAGGTTTGATATGAAGCTTGATACAATTTTTGTTTTTTCGACAGACTTCCCAAAAAGGAGGAGGTCCTCAATTCGTCTATTTTTATGTATGTTACGCGATATCTCCGCCAAATGTGGACTGATTTTCAAAATTCTTTTTGTGTTAGAAGGAGCTTATTTCAAGGGTGGTCCCATATTAATTTGGTCACAATCGGATTTGAAGTCGGTCCGTTAAGTTTTTAAACTTGTAATAATTATTACTAAAGTTGTATATTCTTCAAAAACCAAAGAGGCAACATTATTTAAAAATCGTAAGTACTGTATAGTTATTAGACTGCGTGTACGTACGAGTACATGGCTCAAGAACAATCTTATGCCTAATGGCGTGCACACACTAACCGAACGAACGATCGCTAATCTATGCCTGTTGCATTCACACAACAGCGATGTTTGAACGCACCAGCGTAGATTCGAGATCGTTCGTTAGGTTGGTATGTACCCGGCATTACGTGCGATCTAGTGACGTGTACCGAATTGTTAAATGGCGCATACACAATTGTACAGCTAATCTACTACTCGGATGCGCCGCGTTAGGACATCTCTAGTGGCAATAAGTACTCACAGACCGTGTGTGAATAGTCCTTTGGTATCGAGTGGAAATAACTAAGAAACTCGAGCTGTTCAAATGTTTGTGTACCAAAAATCTTTTCATCAGTCTTTTGAATGAAAAACTTGTTACGGATTTTATCACGATTTGGTTTTAATTTTTATTCCCGATGTTTCGAAGGCTTTGCAGTCTTCGTGGTCACGGGGTGGACTGAGATGTCATTTGTCCAAGAATGTTAGTATTACAAAATCTACTTTCATTTTAGAATTATACAAATTTAAAAAGTTAACCGTTTATGTTCCGGTCTACGCAGTACGAGCTCACAGTGTCTTGAGGTCTTCGAAACGTCGGGAATAAAAATTAAAACCAAATCGTGATAAAATCCGTAAAAATAGTTTTATTTCAATGAATAGCATTCGCGTAAACTTAATAAATCAGTATGAAAAACTTGTATTGGTTTTCGACCGACTTCAAAAGAAAGAGGTACTCAATTCGTCAGTATGTTTTTTTAAGGATGTTGGACCGACGTTCAAGATTTTGTGTTCTTCCGAATTTCAAGATAGAGCTTATTCCAAGCTTATTCCAATTCCAATTCCAATTGATCTCTAATAAATTATTCACGACTCACGATCGGATAAATTTTGAAGTTCCGTTAAGTTTTGGAACTGTTGATACTCGTAATCGCTGTCCATCTCACTTTACCGGCGTATTGCAGAAGGTATTCGACGTACGTACTTTTTACGATCACCGGCCTGCCTGACGTAGACAAACCACGATACTCGACTAACAAGGTAAGATTCGAACACCGGGCCTCCCGGTCCACAACCCATATACGCTGCCACTAAATCTAGGAGAAGACAAAAATTTTGGTATAATATAAGAAGGGAAAATGTAGCAGTAATGCCATCTCTGAGATATTCAATAATCATAATGGAATAAATAAATACTAAACAAAAATGAAACAATATAAAGAGACTGTAGATAACACATTACATATGTTACCTTCACAACATCTTATGTTACCTTCTATTACCCAAAAGAAAAGGTTCACAAACACCATGCCCAACTAAGGGATGCCGTAAGGAATACTAAACGAAGCGGAGTCCTTCGCACGCTCAGTACTAGCGCGAAAGCCTTGCAGGCAGTACGTCAGGTGATCCTTGCAATTTGGCCGCCGCTACCTAATTACTTTTTAAAATTTTTAATCTGTGGCAAACGAACAGCGAACAAATTCAAATGTCTATAATTAACGCGTGTATTGTTTGAGTACTTTTTAATTTGTCCGCTCTATTTAACGGATGAATTGAATTCGGTTGTATTAATTCGTTTAATAAAAAATACATTTATTAATAATGTACGGGTGGTTGTTAGAAAGTGTGCAGCATTTTATAGTGGTTAGTATGTTAATTAAAATTGGATGTAGATACGCAAAAAGGATCCAACCCACAAAATTACACTTGAATGAACATTAAAGTTTAAATTGTAATTGCTTATTAATAATATATTTTGTGATTTTGTTGTTTGGGACATAGTTGTAAGAATATTGTTGTCCTTTTTATAGAAATACGTTCTAATTTAGAAAATATAGACCTTATAGACTAATTTCGCATACTCAGATCATTTCCGACCATACTGTCTTGGATCCTTTTTGCGTATCTACGTCCAATTAATCTTGTTTCTGTTTTGTAGTTTGTTATCAACTTGTATATTTGACTGCCTCGTTGGCGTGGTGGTATTTTGGTACGACTACGGTACTGAGGTCTCGGGTTCGATCCCCGGGTCGGGCAAAGTGATATTGGATTTTTCCATATCAGCCCGGAGTCTGGAATTTGTGCCCGATATGGCGATAGGCTCGCCCCCTATCACATCTGGGACGGAACTAAGCTCGGCGAAATGTGGGTGTTCTAGTTCGCTAGTGCGCCTCTGCCTACCCCTTCGGGGATACAGGCGTGAGCTTATGTTATGTTATGTTGCATATTTTACAATTTGTTTAATGACATCTTATTCCTTATTGTGCTTATTGTACATACTTCTTATATGGACATTTTGACACCTAATATGATAAAATTATAAATATAAACAGAATTAGTAAAAATACTTTTATGTTTATTTTCTGTGTGGTAGAGCCACGCTGTAGACATTTACGTCTACAGCATGAATAGGCCGGCTTGACCGGTTTGATACCACTGTCTTACAGAAAACTGACGTCAGTGGCAGCTCGCTGTCGTATTTCGTTTGGTGAGTAAGATTTCCGGTTCCAAACACTCGCCGTAATGTGGCACAACATAACTTCTAAACAGCTTGTCTGGTATACATATAAGTCTTTGGCATAAAGTATATCATGATAAAAGACCCTTCCTTTATTGTACTAATGGCATTACAACAATAGTGTAAGGGTGATGTTACCATCTGACGATATATACGTCTGGATATGCGAGGGCTCAGCCTTTCTAAAGAAATCGTCTAGTTCGAATGGCGTATAAAGATTAGGAAAGCCGACGTTTCACCACAAAGAAAACCTACGTTTTATTTTAATAAAATATGGATATTCTTTTAACCAACTTTAAAAAGGACATGTACCCCAAAAATAAATTATATTGTCGTTATTAGAAATGATTTCTTATTATTATGATAAAATATACATAATAATATAAGCGAAATGTGGGTGTTCTAGTTCACTAGTGCGCCTCTGCCTACCCCTTCGGGGATACAGGCGCGAGCTTATGTATGTATGTATGTAATATAAGCTCACGCCTGAATCCCCAAAGTGGTAGGTATAAGAGCTATTTATTAGCCTACGTGATGAATAAATCATTTCATTTCATTAATTTCATTTAATTTCTTATAAATGGAAGAATGCTCTACCTCCGTTTACACAAAGCTAATTTTACTGACCAAGCGTAGACTAAGCATTATCTCGTTTGGTTTAAACCCTCCTTGAAATTCCCTCTCCGAACGTAAGTAGATAAAACTGTTAATCCGCAACTTTAGCCGCTTCGATATATTATATAGAACCGTCGCGTCAGCATTAACAACTTCATAATAAAACGATTCAACCCATACTTCGGTAGATTTTCCTATACTATCGCGTTTCATAATCATTTACCACCCTCGATAGAGATATTCGATAGCTCTTATTGCTTATACCCATCATAAATTCATTAAACTTCGTCATTTATTGTCAATGCCACAATTACTTTATATCCCTTCACTCAATTATTATTACTTTCTTATAGTGAAATGGGAGTTTCGATGGCAATTGTGACAGGGCGAGAGTCGCTTTCAAAAATATTTTATATTATTGTCTAAAATGTGTTTGTTGTTTGAAAGTGATTTGGTTTTATGGACCAAACTTCAGCAAAGAGGAACAGTATAATATTGAAACTTTTTATAAAATGAATTTTATCTTGGCGCGTTAGCTGGCTTTATTCGGTTGATTCGCTACGGGATGGTCGTCAGTAGGGCTTCGCTGGTAAGGAATTTCAAAATTTATCTCCTACTTGGCGTGGTTGTATTTCGGTACGACTACCGTCCTAAGGTCTCGGGTTCGATCCCGGGTCGGGCTGAGTGATATTGGATTTTCCCATATCAGCCCGGAGTTTGAAATTTATGACCGATATGGCGATAGGATCGCCCCCTATCACATCTGGGACGGAACTAAGCTCGGCGAAATGTGGGTGTATTAGTTCGCCAGTGCACCTCTGGCTACCTCTTCGGGGATACAGGCCTGAGCTTCTCTCTCTATCTCTTACGTTACTCTCTAGCCCCATTCCAACAACACTTTGAAACCATTAGTAACATCACTGTGCAGTGTGCATATACGTTTGCGTTCAAGCAATTTGCAGTGTACCAACCCTTGGAATTTCAGTGTAGTGCATATGTACATAGAAGCAAGCTTTAGCACTCACTTTAATTTCTACTTCGGGGTCAGGACACTCGACTCTGAAAATAACCGCTTTGGAGCTTAATATTTCGCAAACGAATCCTTGGAACGTAAAATGATTTTCACAAACCAGCAGTATTTTTGAACGTCTATCCAGAGCCTAAATCATGGTATAGCTGCAAAAATTGCCTCGGTGGCGTGGTTGTATTTCAGTACGACTACCGAACTGAGGTCTCGGTTTGGATCCCCGGGTCGGGCAAAGTGATACCTATTGGATTTTTCCATATCAGCCCGGAGTCTGGAATTTGTGGCCGATATGGCGATAGGCTCGCGCCCTATCACATCTGGGACGGAATTAAGCTCGGCGAAATGTGGGTGTACTAGTTGGCTAATGCGCCTCTACCGACCCCTTTGGCCATAAAGGCGTGAGCTTATGTTATGTTATGTTAAACAGATACTTCAGTTTTATTTGTATTGCATTCAGTTTAACCGTCGACAGACATAAACCTCGCCGCTTTATCTATTGCTAATTAAAAGGATTAATTAAAGTAACGCCCGTTTACAAAGAGATTTGCATTTTAACGAGATTTTATTCGAAATTAAGCCCGTTTGCACACAACTCTACATCTTGAAATCCCATCAAAATCTGAAAGAACCTTGGCGGTTTTAATAAACTGTTGCGGATATGAGTGTTTTATTTTTATATTAGCCCTGTAATATTACTGTCCCACTGCTGGGCACGGGTCTCCTCTACTAATGAGAGGGGTTAGGCCTTAGTTGTGGTCAGGCGGTATCACAGAAGGCGTGAATGGCTGTCCACAATGGTGTGCTGATACCGACACTTACATATGGATGTGAGTTGGGTTTGGCAGAGGAAGCATGAAAGCCGAATAAATGCGGTGGAAATGCGTTCCCCACGGAGTATGTGTGGAGTCACCCTTGCTGATTGTGTGAGGAATAGCGTAATAAGGAATCGCTGTAAGCTGAAAGAATGATATGATGACTAGAATTGATAAAGGGAGGATGAGGTTTGGGCATGTGGAGAGGATGAATGACAGGCGACTTACGAAAAGTATTTATCACGCGAAAGTGAATGGAAGGATCGGAAGAGGGCGCCCGAGAAGGACATACATGGATCAAATAAGTGATCTTCTCCGAAAAGGGCTAGTGACGAGTACCCTCAAACGGCGGAAATGTATGAAAAGATGTATGAGTGTGGAAGAGGCAATAGAGATGTGTCAGGATCGTAGCTTGTGGCGCTCAATAGTCTCTGCCTACCCCCATGGGACACAGGCGTGAGTGTGTATGTATGTATGTATAAATAAGCCCCTTGGCAAATTCAGGTTGTGAAACTGATGTACCATTCAACAAAGTCTTTCATTTGCCCTTATCCCAACACAATGTGGGACACTTTTCAAGCATGGTGTACAAAAGGTTCGGCTTGTTTTTTATAACCGGCTGCGTGACTGGCGCCAAACCTCAGCAGGATCTAGTTTCGAGCAAATATGTTAGTAATTGACCAGCCCTGTCTGCGAATCAAACCCAGGACCCCCCAGTTGACAGCCCATATACGCAGCCACTAGACCAAGGAGGCGACCATGGCACCAAAGTAAATGAATAGTTCCAAATATTACGAATACCATATTAAAATTTATTGTCTATGCTGAGCCCAAACCTTTTCTTCAGCATCGTGAGACGCAAAGTTGTAATTATTATTCATACATAAGCTCACGCCTGTATCCCCGAAGGGGTAGGCAGAGGCGCACTAGCGAACTAGAACACCCACATTTCGCCGAGCTTAGTTCCGTCCCAGATGTGATAGGGGGCGAGCCTATCGCCATATCGGGCACAAATTCCAGACTCCGAGCTGATATGGAAAAATACAATATCACTTTGCCCGACCCGGGGATCGAACCCGAGACCTCAGAACCGTAGTCGTACCGAAATACCACCACGCCACCGAGGCAGTCGCAGTGTAATTATTATTGTGGGTTATATACTCGTAGTTATTGATATCAGTTTATTGTCTCCTTTTTTTCTCTCTTTATTTGGTTAGAGGCTTTTAGTCTCCATGGACCATGCCAGCCTCGTCGTACCCTATTTTCTTTCCTTATACACTCAAACTCTTAAATATAAAACCAGCAGCTTCAGAATGAGGCTCTGAAAGGATTCTTTGAAATACACCAACATCAAGAAGTTTTATATTATGTGTCTTGATCAGATCCTCTCGAACAGTTTTAGTTCTGGCACATTCCACCAGCAAGTGATATATATCCTCGATCATTACAATTTCGACTACTGTTTGTCTCCTTTTAAATATGTATTTTATCGCCTTTTTGTTTATACCATTGTGTCGTATAATGCTGTGTCGAATAAATATTTTTTTCTTTCTTTCATAGAGAGATAACCATGTAATTAAAAGCAATGATCCTCATTCCCTATCACTCATTCGATCTCGCTTAATTAATCTACGAAAAACTTTGGTAATTGTTTCCGAAATAGTTAGTGGCTCTACGTTATGAATTCCTGCGTTGAAATGAAGATCGGTTTATTCATATACATAGAAATATATACATACATAGACTCACGCCTGTATGCCTGAAGGGGTAAACAGCGGTGCACTAGCGAGCAAGAACACTCACATTTCTTAGTTCCGTCCCAGAGGTGATAGAGGGCGAGTCTACCGATATATCAGACACAAATCCCAGACTTGGGCAGGGTTGATATTGGAAAAACCCAATATCACTTTTCCCGACCCGGGATCGAACCGAGACATAACCAGTCGTACCGAAATACAACTACGCCACCGAGGCAGTTAGAGGCTACTTAGTTTACTAATAAATAGGCACTAATTCATAGATAAATTAGCAAAGACTTCCTTTTTAGAAATTTTCACTCTTCGCCACTAATATATTCTTTCACCAGCCCTAATCCCACTCCAATGCAAGGTCGCCCACTTACAAGCATGTTGCAGAAAGAAGTTAACTTTATTTTTATGACTGGCTGCCTGTCTGACATCAACTCTAACGCCCTCTGAGGAAAAATCTTTATTTATATTTTAGTAAAAGGATTCCTAAATGTAATATCAAAGTAATCCTCTTTGCGTCTATCTCTCTTTTGAAGTGACGTGACCTTTCCATGTCAATGTAATTTGGCTCCCACAGACCACGACCTCTAACGTGCGGCTGTGCCTTTTGGACAATTTTTGTGATCAATTTAGAGAGTGATGTCTCTAAATAAGTATAAAAATCCTCAACACACCGAGGTCGCTTCGAGAAGCATGTGGAGACCCCAAGAAGATCCTGCGCTTCTAGTCGGAGCTAGGCTGGCGTCCTACCATCAGCAGTGGCGTAGCTTAAGGGTTGCATTCGGGCAAAATGGGCCCTCGACCATTTGAGGGCTTCGGTTGAAACGTCCATACCCATAGGGCTCATGGCCGAAAAGGCTGTGACCATGAATTCGCCATGGGCCCATAACAGTATAGTTGCGCCACTGACTGAAATATTTTTCTTGTTAATATTGATCCGTGGATTTCACCCAAAAGTACTTAAATACGACCACAAGTCATAATAGAAAGTATTTTCGTCCATCAAAGTCTGCGAACAATATATTAAACAATAAATTGTTCAAGTTTGGGATCGTCACGTTTCGAGTTGCGAAACTTGTTTCATGGCAATTCGACAGCTGGAAGCTGTACGGCATACAAAGCAGTACCTAATATCTATTATAATCTGCTAATGTTTTGATTTGCCTTGAGTTATTTAACGTTACATCCTCTAGCAAAACGTATATCATAAAAGAAAAAAGAATTAAATAACTTTTATATTTTTTCATTCATACATACATTAGCTCATCATCATGTATCCCCGAAGGGGTAGACATAGGCGCACTGGGAAACCATTTAGAACACTCAAATTTTGTCAAGCTTATTTCCGCCCCAGATGTGATAGGAGGCGAGCCTATCACTATATTCGCAAATTCGAGACTTCGGGCTGATATTGAATAAAAAAAAAGAATATTCTCGACCCGGGGAACGAACCCGAGTGCCGAGACCTCAGGTCGGTAGTCGTACCGAAATACAACCACGCCACGGAGACAGTCTTCAACAGGAACAGAAATTTCTCAAGCGAAATCTAATTTATTTATTTTATTTATTTATTTGTTTTATCAATTAGTACGGTCAGGACCAATTACACTAATTGAAGACATAATTAAGAACGTGATACATAAAAATAAGAATATAAACAAAACAACTTACACTATAATTAACACTAATTTCAGAAATAGAAATACTCAGACATCAGGCATTCAATTCACAGTAATTCAAACATTCCGACAAGATCACCTACCAATCATCGGCAAATATATCGCAGTCATTGTAATTATGTAATTATTTAATTGTAATTATTTAAAAAATACCTAGAACCTATTGTTAAAATTGAAACAAACGGAAGTGGAAAAGGCATAAAGCCAAATAATAATTATGTCTAAAACTTAGTTAAACCAAAGTAAAGTATGAAATTATCATCGTAATTCAATTGATGTGAATTTATAAAAAAAAAACTGGTCTACTGAATGGTGCCTTATTCTTCTCTTAGGCTGAAATCTATAAAGCGAACTTCGACTAAGTCTAAGTCAAAGTAACATACTCAGTGCGGGTTTTGACTTAGTCCGAATCATTTTTTACAAGAAAATCTTTGCTTAGACTAAGCAAAGATTTTGTCAGTCTGTTTTTCTTGTAAAAAATGACTCGGACTATATCAAAGTTCGTTATAACAATTCCAACTCCTCACTAAGTTCCTCACTTTGACTTAGACTAAGTCGAAATTCGCTCTATAGATCTCAGCCTTAAACGCAATTAAGTGTTAAACTAAGTTCAAAGTCAAATAGACGTTAAAGTTTCAAATGTCTTTCAGTCACGTTTCTAATCACCATAAATTCTATAAAACACCGATGGTATTTGGACTCGTGAAACTTCGACACAACCTTGTCTTGATCTTGACTTTTAATAAACAAACAGTCGCTTAGCTCCTCCAAGTTCCAAGTTAATTAATGATCTAGGTGTTAGCATCTAGCTCGCCAGTACAATAAAAAATAATATTGATATTTGATCTTACATTAAGATTCTAAAGTAACTTTTTTGGGACCTTGGTCCGATGAGAGATTTGTAGGATAATTGTCACATGGCAAGTTACTCTCCCATATAGCCTAGATCATTAAAATTATTTCTTCTTCGATTAAATAAAAAAAACATAGATCATGAATGTTATTATGTGTAAAGTAGGTGGACCAAATTATTTTTTCTTGTACAAACTATTCAAAACAATTTCGTTCGTGTGATAGAATCACTGCATATTGATATTGATCATTATTTATTTTGTTTATTAGGAAGAATGTGGCGAAGAAATATGGGAGACAATTCTCCGAGAAGCAGGAGCGAGGAACACTGTCTTCAGCGCTACACAGGTAAAACGTTTTAATTACCTTAGTTCACTATAATAGTTCATCAATGACTTAATCAAAACTCTTGTTCACAGCAATACCCAGATGCCCTCATGCTGCGACTGGCTTGTGCCTTAGCACGCCTCCTCTCTATAGATCCTAACAGCCCCACCACATCGCGACCAAGCAGTCCCGCCCCAAGGAAGCCCTCCCTCAAATCCAAACCCAGCTGGCGAAGTGCTTCAGTCCATGCTGACAACAGACTGCAGAACTTCAAGTGTCCCTTCACAGCAACTAACGTCTTAACAGCTGCTACTAAAAAGGAAATTGATACTTACAATTCCACAGAAGAAATACGGCCTTCTGTCACCATGTCAACAGATAGGATCCACGAGAGGAAGGAACTTGAGATAGTTAAGAAGGATTTCAAGAGAAGAAGTTTGGGTATTAAATTGGAGGAGCACAAAGCTAAAGAATCGATTGAAGAGTCTATTCCTGAATGTAGTAACAATGAAAATGATGTTCAGAAGCCCGATGATGCTGAACCGACATCTCCAGAATCTGAGAATTGTAAGAGGAATTCTATATTGAAGCCGCCACGAAAAACTAGCTGCACTGTGGCTTTAGATGTTTATAGGCGTCGAGGATCATTAGTGCCATCGAGGCAGCGCCTTAACAGCATCAGTTTTGTGACAGGAGAGAAACTAAGCTCAATGAGGGAAAAATTTGCGACGCCTGAGAAGGTGATGCATTTCTTCGGCAGGTGTTTCGTCAAATTCTTCAGTAATTATGGGTAAGTTATTATTTTAGTAACAAAGTCAACGTAGGATTTGTGAGTAAAGATAAACAGAAATAATCCTTTTAGTAAATTATAAAACATAAGTTCCTGTATCCCCGAAGGGGTAGGCAGCGGCGCACTAGCGAACCAGAACACCCACATTTCGCTTAATTCCGTCCCAGATGTTATAGGAGCCTATCGAGCATAAATTCCGTCGTCCAAGCTGATACTGAATTGAACACTCAATATAACTTAGCCCGACATGGGGACCGAACACAAGACCTCAGGACGGTAGTCGTACCGAATTACAACTACGCTAACGAGATAGTCGGCAGTAAATTTACGGATCTCCTAAAAAAATCGTAAAATATAAAGATGGACAGCATATTTTTCAATAACAATTTATCAGCGTGATTTAGCTACAAAGCCTAATATATTATATTTTATACGCATATACGTTAAATAATGCAAGCCGTAAACAGAATAACTCCATTATTTTTGATTAGATGACCTTCAAACTGTCTGGCACGTTGAATATTTTTTGGGATCCGACAGGTGATTTCCATTTTAATTTTCAGTCTTTTGGCGAGAGCATCGCTAACGTGATAATCCCCAAATGTATTGCGAACCCGAGTAACTTAAAATGTTGGATTTAAATCGCAGACACGAAAATGCCATAATTTGCGCATATACATAAAATGTAAACAAACAGAACAGTGATGTTTATTACAACTTTGTTGTGTTATAACATAAAATTGGGAAGGGGATTTAACTCCGAAAATGTTAAATGGTTAAAATTCATGATGCAGCGATGAAGATTGTACTTTAAGGCACTTTGCAGCTATCTTAGTTACCAAAAGAAAAACTTTTCAAAGATTCGTTAACTAAAGTTTTCAAGATTACTGGTTCAGCAACAAATAATGTCATAAACGCGTAGTTGAGAATTTTCTTTGCCGAAACTCAAAAATCTTTGAAGTGCCTCAGTAGTTCTATTGATGTCTCCAATGACATCAATAGAATTCGACAACCTCCGTGGCACAGTGGGCGAGTAGCCGGCTGTGAAGCGAGAGGCTGCGGGTTCGATTCCCACATTGAGACAAATGTTTTTGTGGCCCACAGATATTTGTTCCAAGTCGGGGTGTTGTGAGACCGTGCGTCTCTCATAGTCTCTGACACCCACGATACAGGTTATAGCTAGTGTAGGGTCAGGACTAGGTGTGTGACTGTTGAAAAAAAAATGGTTTTATATTTGATTGAAGAACCTTAGATTTCTGTATTATCTATTTTCGGTTTATTTTTGTACGTAGTTCCCATAATATTTCTAACGGTCCACCTCTACTTGAGACTTGTAATCATCTACTGTGATACTAATATAGAGTTCCGTTATTGCTAGTACGTGACGTTCGATCTCAAGTTTCAATATAATAATTAACCGAGTACCTCTCCCATCGTTATTAGCCCCCGTTATGTTACCAAGCTATCAATTAAATTGATTGATTATTATGAGTACGATGAGGCGACGTTACTTAGGTATGAGTAGAAAGAACCATTTACTACAAGGTACGCATTTCTGATTTTAAAAATGTTAATTGGTTACTTGGCTAACATTTTTTGTTAAATTTACTTAAAATGTATGTAGTCTTAAATATAGAAGAAAAAGAAATATTGAAATATGCTCAAAAATAAAAAAGTTATAAGCCTTTGAAGTTTGGCCATAACGGGACGTATGTTGGAAAGGGACAGTAAGATATATCCGCTATGCCCCCACTCCAGAATTTAAAATATTAATTACTACATAATTTTTCAACCAATTTCGATGCAGATTTTACAAAAGGGCTTCTTTTTTGTTTTATTTGCTATTACATATAAATATGTGTATAAAATCAAACATAGTCAAGTACCCAATTATAGCTCTATTGTCGAAATAGATAAATCCAAAATATGAATCCAAGTTAAAAGTATCGTTAATACAAATATCTTAAAGGAAACATGCAGCTCCGCGATAAATCTTTATTAATTCAAAATATTGATTTAAAGATAGGAGTCAGCTGTAGGATAAATTGAGTTTAGGTTTAACTTTAGATTATTAATAGCGTTTCAAGTCGCCCTAAGTTGTTTTTTTTTACATATGGGTACGACTATGTACCTCTATATAGCTGAATACGTTATTATTTACGCAGAATTTATTGTTCTCTCCAACATTTATAAAACGTCTAACCTTTTTGTTACGCAAACGCATAATTTATTTAGGACAAAGATCTAAAAAACGAGACGAAATTCGGAATGTTTTGTGTCCTGCAAAAACCGAAGTATCAACATAAATCAGTAGATAAAACAACTAACGCAAGAGAATAATAAATTGTGAACAAAATCAAAACAAAAATCTGGTGACAAAACTGCTTATATTGCGTTGTACTACGATAAAATTTAAGTAATTTGGAATATTTGAGACCTTCGTATATTATAGATCTATACTTGCATGTACATCTACTATATAAAAATAAGTCGGGTTTTCCTTCCTGACGCTATAATTCCAGAACGCACGAACCGAACCGATTTCCACGGTTTTGCATTCGTTGGAAAGGTCTCGGGCTCCGTGAGGTTTATAGCAAAGAAAATTCAGGAAAATTTCAACAGAAAAGCGGGAAAATCTTTTTTCACATACAGCGCCATCTCTGATACATAGCATGTACTACAAACCAATATTTTAAGTAGATGGCGCCGGTGCGTGAAAAAAGATTTTCCAGATATTAGAGATTTCACAGACGGGGTGACAATCGAGCAGACAGATGGGGTGACCGACTGGGTGACAGACGGGTGACAGACAGGTGACAGACTGGGTGACAAATGGGTGACAGATGGGTGACAGATGGGTGACATACAGGGTGACAGACGGGTGACACACGGGTGACAGACGGGGTGACAGACTGGGTGACAGACGGGTGACAGACGGGGTGACAATCGAGCAGATAGATGGGGTGACCGACGGGTTGACCGACAGGGTGACTGTCGGGGTGACCGACGGGGTGATGGACGGGGTGACTGGCGGGGTTACTGACGGGGTAACTGACGGGGTGATGGACGGGGTAACTGACGAGAGTACTGACTGGGTGATTGACGGGGTGACTGACGAAAACAGACCAAAGTAGATCATCTCATTACCTCCTTTAGAATTATTGGATTATAGGTGCCTACAACTCATTCTTTCAACCCTCTCTCTCCTACGCATACGAAGTTGCGCGGGTCAGCTAGTTAAGATATAACAATACTCATTGTTGTCCTAAATGTCCTCCAGATGGGGGTTGGCGTTAGGCAGGCAGACGGTCGTAAAAACTAAGCCAAATCGTTTCTGTAACATGCTTGAAAAAGTGTGTGCGCCGACCCCACATTAAGGTGGGATAAGGGCAGGTAGAAAGAAAGAAAGATTGTTGTCCTAAATTAAAAGGGCTGAAGCTCCATTTAGGAGATAGCGTCAAACTATTTGAAAGTGATTTACAAAGTAAATCATTCTGTGATGTTCGATCTTATCATGTCGTACAACAAATTCTTCATCATTAAAGAGTCATCATTATTCACACACAGGACGTCCACTCCTGAACATAGATCACCCTCAAATATTTCCAGACCGACCTCTTGGAAGCGTTCTGTATCCAGCGAGACCGTCGGGTCGACTTATAGGTTAAGTAGAACTTCTTGATCGGAGACCATGTTCAAGAAACTAGCTAACTGGATTATAATGAACCATAATTTATTTATCATAGTACTGCACAAACTCCTCTAAAATGATTTCATTCCATCGCATCACGAAATTACCCATATATAGCAGGAACGAAAATTTGTAGGCAAGCTCACAACCCGACATACTTGCGACGTCTATTTCAATATGTTTCGAAAAAGGACTGTAGGTCTGTTTTGGGTGATCGTAACACATCGCATCCCAAAGCAATTTATATAAAGGCCATAATAATAAGAACTGTCTATCATATTCGACGCGTGAAAATAAAACAATATGTTCAATTATTGTTGAAACATTTTCGGGGCAAATTCTCTGTCTGTAGTATAAAATGGGTGCGTATCACACTTTATAGCGTTAATGAAAAATAGACTTAAAGAGAATGGGAAAATGATACTTTTCCACACAAACAATAAGTTACCGTGACGTGACGTATATACATTAGCTAAAGGTCTAATAAAAGTCAAACTATTCCTCAAAGTTCCATGGTATATTAGTTTTAGAGAGCTGTTATACAAGTGTTTGCTTCTTGGAAACTTATGACTATCCTTACTAAATAATAAAAGCGAAAGTAACTCTGTCTGTCTGTCTGTCTGTCTGTCTGTCTGTCTGTCTGTCTGTCTGTCTGTCTGTCTGTCTGTCTGTCTGTCTGTCTGTCTGTCTGTCTGTCTGTCTGTCTGTGGCGTTTTCACGTCTAAACCGCTGAACCGATTTTGATGAAATTTGGTATATGGGTACTTTTAACCCCAAGGACGGACATAGGGTACTTTATTTTTTTTAAATCAACCCCTAAAGGGATGAAACAGGGGATGAAAGTTTGTATGGGAATTTTGGAACCGCTTAATGGATATTGATGAAATTTGGTATGAGGATACATTTGACCCTAGGGATTAAAATGGGGTACTTCATTTTTTTTCATCAACCCCTATAGGGATGAAATAAGGGTTAAAAGTTTGTATGGGGATTTTAGGTCCAATTAATGGATTTTTATAAAATTTGGTATGGGACAGTGGATACCTTTGAGTTTAAGGATACAAATGGGCCACTTTTTTAAATCAACCCCTAATGGGATGAAATAGGGGAAGAACGTTTGTATAGGAATTTTAGGCCCACTTAATGGATTTTTATGAAATTTGGTATGGGATAGTCCATATATTTGAGTTTAAAGACACAAATGGGCTACTTTTTTAAATCAACCCCTAATGAGATGAAATAGGGGATGAAAGTTTTTATGGGAATCCAGAAACCGCTGAACGAATTTTTAAGAAAGTTGGTATGAGGATAGTTTTAGCCCTAAGGACAGAAATGGGGTGCGATATATTATTATCCTACAAAGGGATGAAATAGGGGTTGAAAATTTGTTTCTTTGTTTCTGGACCGATTGACTTCAAAATCGATATCTGAGTCGCCCCGTGGTTCCCAATGACAGAACCGCTGTCAGACCTGTCAAAAGTGGCCGCCATTTTGTTTTTCTTTGTTTTTGGGCCGATTGACTTCAAAATCGATATCTGAGTCACCCCGTGGTTCCGAATGACAGAACCGCTGTCAGACCTGTCAAACGTGGCCGCCATTTTGTTTTTCTTTGTTTTTGGGCTGATTGACTTCAAAATCGATATCTGAGTCGCCCCGTGGTTCCCAATGACAGGACCGCTGTCAGACCTGTCAAAAGTGGCCGCCATTTTGATTTTCTTTGTTTTTGGGCCGATTGACTTCAAAATCGATATCTGGGTCGCTCCGTGGTTCCGAACGACAGAACCGCTGTCAGACCTGTCAAAAGTGGCCGCCATTTTGTTTTTCTTTGTTTTTGGGCCGATTGACTTCAAAATCGATATCTGAGTCACCCCGCGGTTCCGAATGACAGAACCGCTGTCAGACCTGTCAAACGTGGCCGCCATTTTGTTTTTCTTTGTTTTTGGGCTGATTGACTTCAAAATCGATATCTGAGTCGCCCCGTGGTTCCCAATGACAGGACCGCTGTCAGACCTGTCAAAAGTGGCCGCCATTTTGATTTTCTTTGTTTTTGGGCCGATTGACTTCAAAATCGATATCTGAGTCACCCCGCGGTTCCGAATGACAGAACCGCTGTCAGACCTGTCAAACGTGGCCGCCATTTTGTTTTTCTTTGTTTTTGGGCTGATTGACTTCAAAATCGATATCTGAGTCGCCCCGTGGTTCCCAATGACAGGACCGCTGTCAGACCTGTCAAAAGTGGCCGCCATTTTGATTTTCTTTGTTTTTGGGCCGATTGACTTCAAAATCGATATCTGGGTCGCTCCGTGGTTCCGAACGACAGAACCGCTGTCAGACCTGTCAAAAGTGGCCGCCATTTTGTTTTTCTTTGTTTTTGGGCCGATTGACTTCAAAATCGATATCTGAGTCACCCCGCGGTTCCAAATGACAGAACCGCTGTCAGACCTGTCAAAAGTGGCCGCCATTTTGTTTTTCTTTGTTTTTGGGCCAATTGACTTCAAAATCGATGTCTGAGTCGCCCCGTGGTTCCCAATGACAGAACCGCTGTCAGACCTGTCAAAAGTGGCCGCCATTTTGATTTTCTTTGTTTTTGGGCCGATTGACTTCAAAATCGATATCTGGGTCGCTCCGTGGTTCCGAACGACAGAACCGCTGTCAGACCTGTCAAAAGTGGCCGCCATTTTGTTTTTCTTTGTTTTTGGGCCAATTGACTTCAAAATCGATATCTGAGTGGCCCCGTGGTTCCCAATGACAGAACCGCTGTCAGACCTGTCAAAAGTGGCCGCCATTTTGTTTTTCTTTGTTTTTGGGCTAATTGACTTCAAAATCGATATCTGAGTCGCCCCGTGGTTCCCAATGACAGAACCGCTGTCAGACCTGTCAAAAGTGGCCGCCATTTTGATTTTCTTTGTTTTTGGGCCGATTGACTTCAAAATCGATATCTGGGTCGCTCCGTGGTTCCGAACGACAGAACCGCTGTCAGACCTGTCAAAAGTGGCCGCCATTTTGTTTTTCTTTGTTTTTCGGCCGATTGACTTCAAAATCGATATCTGAGTCACCCCGTGGTTCCGAATGACAGAACCGCTGTCAGACCTGTCAAAAGTGGCCGCCATTTTGTTTATCTTTGTTTTTGGGCCGATTCACTTCAAAATCGATATCTGAGTCGCCTCGTGGTTCCAAACGACAGAACCGCTGTCAGAACTGTCAAAAGTAGCCGCCATTTTGTTTTTCTTTGTTTTTGGGCCGATTGACTTCAAAATCGATATCTGAGTCACCCCGTGGTTCCAAATGACAGAACCGCTGTCAGACCTGTCAAAAGTGACCGCCATTTTGTTTTTCTTTGTTTTTCGGCCGATTGACTTCAAAATCGATATCTGGGTCGCCCCGTGGTTCGGAACGACAGAACCGCTGTCAAATCTGTCAAAGGTGGCCGCCATTTTGTTTTTCTATGTTTTTGGGCCGATTGACTTCAAAATTGATATCTGATTCGCGCTGTGGTTTCGAACGACAGAATCGCTCTCAAACCTGTCAAAAGTGGCCGCCATTTTGTTTTTATTTGTTTTTGGGCCGATTAACTTCAAAATCGATAGCTGGGTCGCCCATATTTAGACTAAAACGACAGGGCGGATCGACAAATCAAAAGATTTTTCCGTTGGCCCTACAAAATACGCGTGCGGAGCCGCGGGCAAAAGCTAGTAGGATTTATAAAACAATCATCATACATAGGTACATACATAGATAAGCTCACGCCTGTATCTTCAAAGCAGTATGCAGAGGCAGACTAGCGAACTATAACAACCACATTTCGCCAAGCTTATTTCTCTCCCAGATGTGAAAGGGGGCGAGTCTATCGCTATATTGGGCACAAATTAAATTGAAAAAATGATACGAAATTGAAAAATTCAATATCCATTTGCCCGACCCGGGGATCGAATCGTATCGTAACTACGCCATCGAGGCAACGATCCATCTTATGGAATATGAATTATCTTCGCCACGCATCTACTTGCAAACGCATTTAGGTTCCATATCTTGAATCGTGGTTTAAGTCCTAAGGGCAACTTGCAGCGCTATTACTAATCTAGAATTAAACCTAAACTCGATGTATCCCACAGCTTACTCCTATCTTTAAATCATGATTTGGGATAGGTGGAGAGTGCGGAGCTGCAAGTGGCCCTAAGTAAGCTAATCACAATTTGTGCCGTTTTGCAATTGAAAAAACATACGATTTGTCCCCTTTATGACAAAAAGTTTGCCCCTAATAAATTCAAAGAGATGTGAGTACTTAGTCTTGCTTACTTACCACACCTGCTCCTCTGGGGATACTGAGTAAATATCATAAAGTATAATACTTATCGTAAGCAGCGATAGCTCAGTTGGGAATGGTACGGACTGCCGAGACAAATGTCGAAGGTTCGAGACCAATCCCCAAAAAAAAGAGCATACACCTCTGACTTTTCTATGTTAAGTTTGTTTTCATTTTAAATTATCGCTTGCTATAACGATGAAGGAAAACATCGAGAGACAACCTGCATATCCGAGAATTTCTCTACAAGAATTTGGAAGGTATACCCATTTTTAGTATTTTCCCTTACTTTTATTTATGTTTCTCACCATTTAAACCTTCCCTGAACTTCTACAAATCTTTCAAGATCTAAATTAGCCAAATCGGGCCAGCCATTCTAGAGTTTTAGCGAGACAAACGAACAGCAATTCATTTTACATTATCCTTCACCAAATAAAGCCAATGAATGAGACTACACAATCTCACAAAGAATTATTGAAGTGCGAAATGAATTCTGTCACTCCATCAAATTCGTAACGTGGGTAATCGCAATGCCACTTCCAATAACAACCCTTATCAATTTAGGTCTGGTAGAGAAAGCTTTTACTGCTTTCAGCAATTCTGTCAAGTCTGCAAGCCTGCCATTATACACAAGTTACATAATATGTATAAAGTGTAATAATTAAGTAATAAGTTACAAAATATTTTTTTTTACAAAAAAAAGCATCTTCAAAAATCAATAATAATTTGTGTCTCTTTTAAGTTAGTGCATTTTGATTTGATCTACCTCGACACCGGCTGTAACTCCAAAAAGAGTAAGAAATTGCTCTCATTATTGATATTGTGGAGTCGGTTTTGAAGTTATTATTAACATCTGCTCCTTGGTGTTGTGGCGGCGCAAAGGGGCTGTGAAATGGGAGATCCTAAGTTTGAACTCCAGGTTGGGTCGGGGGTCAAACACGATTTGACCAGAACCATATCCCCCCGAAGGTCAAGTGTGTGGTCGTCAAAATGACTTCAAGCAGGCAACCTAACGTGAAAACAAAAGCTAAAACAAATCCTTTGTACAACAGGCTTAAAAAAATGTTTTGCGATTTGCGAACACACATAAGAGTGACATGAAAAGCATCATCAGGTCCTTCATCACCTGCTCTTCCATAAGTAATTTGTCCTCAGGTACGACACAATGATCCGCGCGACCGGCCGCTACTTCTGCACGTTCCTGCAGTCTGTGGACAACATCCACCAGCGCATGCGGTACACGTTCCCGAGGATGCGCTCGCCGAGCATGCAGCTCACCAGAGCCCATAGACACGGCGCCGAGCTCGTCTACAGCAGTGGCAGGACTGGCTTCACCCATTATCTTATGGGTGAGTTGAGAACAAAATTATCCATAAACATCAGCCACAGGTTATTTAATTTGATTTGCCCGGGAGTGGATCTTCCAGAGCGGGGTTGACGTCCGGCAAGCAGCCGGTCGTAAAACCTATGCCAAATCCTTTCTGCGACATGCTTGAAAAACTGGACCCCACGTTAAGGTGAGATAAGGGGAAGAAAGGGTAGAAAGAAAAGACCATCATCAGCCACAGGTATACACACGTCGCGTCGAATAAGTTCGTCTGGAAATCTTTAAAGAAGATCTTTGTTCAGCAGTAGACATCCTGATGTTATCCATATTAGAGTCGGCTATAAGGCGGTAATACCGACGTAACCTTGCTGACTCTCTTTGTGTCAAGTTTTCACAGTTAGACCTCTGAACCGATTTTTTTTTAATTTGGAGAAAATTAAGAAGGCGTTAACCTAGAGAAGTTATTAGTTAGTGCCACTTGCAGCTCCGCGATAAACCTCTATTTATCCCAAATCTTGATTTGAAGATGGGCGCGAACTGAAGGATAAATCAATTTAATGTGTAACTCTAGATTAGTAATACTCGTAGCGCTGCAAGTCAAGCTTAGTCTTTAATACGCGACCGAGATTATTGTAAAGCACCTAACAAAATTTTTGTCGCAATTATCTTCGATAAAGAGGTCTCAGAAACAATGCTTAAATATGCCGGCGAAGCCACCAACAAATGCTGGTATTTAAGTAATATTACTAGCTTAACAGGTTTAATTTCTCAAATGGAGACTACGCCTTAATTAACATGTATGTATTCGTTTTAAGTAGATTGAATTGAATTATCATTGAATATATCTAGACTTCAGAGTGACCAAATCTATTTCTATGAGAGTTAATGAATTTAATTCGTCATACTTATCTACTGGGTATTGGTAAAGTAATAAAAATACTTGATGTCATTTTGTGAGGAAACAATTGAAAGATATAAAATGAAAGGCTAAAATGAATCTTCTGTTCGCGCCTAATGCCTTATTAATGACTATCTAAAGCTATGCCCACACTAGTACGTACGCTTTCACTCTCTTCCTTTGCCCTTTAACTAACATTCTCTTTTCCTCTTTTTTATTAATTTCTTATTAATCCACAGATTTTCTCGATATTTTTTTAAATGCTAAATCCGGCCTTAAATGCCAAGAACACTAAAAATGTTCTATTATTTCGAATTGACTCAAATTCTGTTGGTTTTGTGATAAATTATCATCATCATCATCATCATTATCAGCCATAGCGTCCTATGCTGAACATAGACCTCCCCCAAATATTTCCAGATCGACCTGTAATTATGCTTACTATCATTACCTACTCGCCAATGCACGAATAAAAAGAAACGTAGCAAAAACAAATTACGAAGTTGAGAAAATCCCCTCACCGGTGCAAAAAGCTTTATTAACATTAATATTAAACCTGAAGAGTATTAAGAATCCAATTTTGTCCTCAGGTCAGCTGTATGAAATTGCTGAGGATATATTTTCCCTCAAATTGAAAGTTTCCGTAATGAAAGAATCTATGGAGGGCAACTATTATGTGGCGGTGCTTCGTTTGGAATTCGACAATAGTGATTATGTAAGTTGTATTTTGAGGATATTTATTTTTACTATTTAGGTCGCTTTAGATCAGCGGCCTGAGCAGGAAAATTTCTGACAACCGTAAATGTATTCGAACTCGATGCGCGTCTATGAAATTTGTATGAAATATTAACCAAACGTCATCAGTGCGCAGCGAACTCGAATACGTTTACATTTACATTAGTTTTTCGTGCTGGGGCTACTGTTCTTAAGTTTATTTTGATACTCGATTAGATAGAGTAGATCATACAGCTTTTGCCGTTACTAGTTCTAAGCTTTGAAGTTCGCAATTAGTGATTTTCAAGGTATTATGTAATTGGTTTTTGTAACAGCTTTTCTGTAACTAGTTCTAGGCTTTGTAGTATCTAATAAGTTCATATCCAATTTCCCTCTAACTGGTGTTTTTTTGTCTGAAACACTCTTTTATCTTATATTTTTAATATCAAATACTAGTTCTAGGCTTTGTATTATCTTAATTACTGATTACGTATTCTAATTAGTGTTTAGTGTTAGTTTCCCTCTGACATTTGATATTATGTCCGAAATAATTATAAACAATGTTCCGAGTATAAACTATGACGTCATAATCATCATCATCAGCCACAGTACACAGCTGAACACGTCTTTGCATCTACATCTATTCTAAAACACAATAAAGGTAGGGATACCGTAAAGTCGCTAGCATCGTAAATACTGAATGTTATAAGATTTGATTTAAGTCTAAGAAAAAAAAAGAAAGTGTAGGCAGGTGTAAACATAACATAACATAAGCTCACGCCTGTATCCGCGAAGGGGTAGGCAGAGGCGCACTAGCGAACTAGAACACCCACATTTCGCCGAGCTTAGTTCCGTCCCAGATGTGATAGGGGGCGAGCCTATCGCCATATCGGGCACAAATTCCAAACTCCGGGCTGATATGGAAAAATCCAATATCACTTTGCCCGACCCGGGGATCGAGCCCGAGACCTCAGAACCGTAATCGTACCGAAATACCATCACGCCACCGAGGCAGGTGTAGTTAATCTAATAAAAGGTAAAATGAAAATACAACCGGAAAATGTATCAGAAACGATGAGAACCACATGAATGTGCGATAATGACTTTGTTTACCATAAAGAAGATACTGACCTAGTCCATGCGTGTTGCGAACCATTGCAATTTTGTTGTAACGATAAGAATTACCATTGTTACCTAAGAATTCATAATATTATGTACAAATGTCTTCGTAAGATAGGATAACGTTTAATGCTAGTTTAAACCGTGACTTCGCTGGAGCAAAAATTATCGTTAGGTACTGTTAGGTACTCGTTAAAGTAAGGTTGTTGTTATTTGATCAAAATACTTCTTAAATATATGTATAAAGATAGTGATAAATGATAAATGATGATTTACGTGATAGTAATAAAAACTTAACGAACTTCAAAATTGAAATCCGATTGTGACCTTTATATGGGACTACCCTTGAAGGAAGCTCTTTTCTTTCTTCCTGCCCTTATCCCACCTTAATGTGGAGTCGGCGCAACACACTTTTTCAAGCATGTTGCTGAATAGATTTGGCTTAGTTTTTGCGACCGGCTGCCTGCCTGACGTCAACCCCCTCTGAGGGCAAATTAAATGAGAATTTGCTTTGCCCGACCTGAGAATCGAAAACAGGACCTCTCGGTCAACAGCCCATATATGCTGCCATAAAATATGTGCCATATGCTCTATCGAACATAAAATAAATTTTGAATATCAATCCATCTACGTAACATACATAAAAATACAGACGAATTTAGGACCTTCTTCGTTTTATGAAGTCGAAAATGCTCGGATGTTATCACATCCGAGTTACATACATTGTTATTCCATCTAAAAATGCTCTGGGACCAATTCATAAATCCGAAGAAAAATCTGGTTTTATAACAATGAAACAAATAGGTACTAAAAGATCTAGTACCTACCTACACACTCTAACTCAGAAAAGTGGGCCAATTTGTTACTTGAAAGCAAATCTCCTTTATATAAGCCTATAAACTATTCAGCACAATACAGGGCAACGCTTGAATAAATAGTGGTTTACACAAGGGACGGAATTTCTACACATAAAAGTTACACAGTTGAATATCGTGGCTGATTTATCAACGTCCAGCAGCCCGAGCAGGAAAATTTCTGACAACCGTAAATGTATTTGTGCTCGATGCGCGTCTATGAAATTTGTATTAAATATTAATCAAATGTTATCAGTGCGCAGCGAGTTTATATTTACATTAGTTTTTCGTGCTCGAGCTACAGATCGAATTACACTTCGAAAGCTAAAATTTTCTCAGCATGTTACACACAGAGGTCTACTCTGAAAGGAATTTTTAATATTCCACTCGTAGAATACGAGAGCGATTGCCAAGAGCTAATTATATCACATATCTGTGTGACAATAGGCATGTTTTTGATAATATAGGATATTATCCTTATGATTCTATCCTGTAGCAAAATTTAATTCTAATCCGATGACGGCGCGTTTTCGTATAAAACACAATCTATACTTAAAACTTGATAACTGATATTCGAAATAGGTACATTTTTGTTTTATAGCAGTGATTGGCAAACGAGCATATGGGTCACCTGATGGTACGTGATCTCCACCGCCCATAGACACCCAAGACACAAAAATAATCATGGGTGCGTTGCCAACCTAAAAGGAGGGAATGGAAGGGGAAAAGTGATTCGGAAAGGGAGGAGGGAGATGGGCTTCCGGAAATCTCACTCACCAAATGAAACGCGACGGCAAGATGCCACTTTACGTCGGTTTTCTGTAAGACAGTGATCGAGCCGGCCCATTGCTGCTATAGACGTTACTGTCTACAGCGTGGCTCTACCACTCAAAATGTTTAGTCAATTTCAAAATTTATCTCCTACTTGGCATGGTTGTATTTCGGTAAGACTACCGTCCTAAGGTCTCGGGTTCGATCCCGGGTCAGGCTGAATGATATTGGATTTTCCCATATCAGCCCGGAGTCTGAAATTTGTGCCCGATATGGCGATAGACTCGCCCCCTGTCATATCTGGGACGGCACTACGCTCGACAAAATGCGGGTGTAGGTATTAGTTCGCCAGTGCGCCTCTGCCTACCTCTTTGGGGATACAGGCGTGAGCTTATGTCATGTGTTAAAGAAATATATACAGTACCTGCTTCTAAACTTTGAAACTAGCTTGCTCCTTTCAGAACAGTGTGACGCACGAAAACAAGTGAAAACTAATTTCAAAGACAGAAGCGCGTTTTTTTTTCATAAGTAAATTATTGCATGGAGACATCGATATATTATTTACCTAGATGCACAGTTGACGCTCGGAAAATAGGACAGCAAAGAAGTGCTTACGCACTCCTTTTCCCTACAGTTGGACGCCGACAGAATTCTAAATTTGAAAATTCGAATTTAAGAAACCTTGATTATTTCGTTTAAAAAGCTACTTTATAACACGTGCATAAGGTTATATTTGTTTGATTTAATTAGAACTTGTGATATTTTTCTTTGTTTTATTCCTGAGACCACTTTTTAGGACGATATTTGCAAAGAACTGTGCATCTAGGGTATATTATATTGATGCATGGAGAAGAAAAAATGTTAACGCAAAAGAAACCCCAAACGAAAAACTTATTTCAAATATAAGTTAAGATCGCTTGTACTGTAGTTTCAGCTGGATTGGATGTGTGCCGACTGCCGACCCTTTTAACTTACCTCTAAGTAATTAGATTGGATGATAAGGGCCCGTTCAAAAGGCAACCACTTGCGATAGTCGATTTTATGCTTGAAGATGCTAGTTGATTTTTTATTGGTGTAAGTGACAATTAATTTTGCTCGACAATATTTGAGCATTCGTCACCTCCTTGGTCAAGATACAACATGGGCTGTGGACCGGGAAGTCCTGGGTTAGATTCTCGATTTGTATTTTATTTATTTTGCTCGGAACTGAATCTCCTAGGGAGGGTTGACGTCAGGCAGGCAGCCCGTCGAAAAACTAAGCTAAATAATTTCTGCAACATGCTTGAAGAAGTGTGTTGCGCCTACGCCACATTGAGGTGGGATAAAGGTACAAAGAAATAATTTTTGAGAATTTGATCTACTGAATTTTTAAAACTCGAATGCCCTGTAATAACTATTGTTATGGGAATTGGATATTGGATCAACAATAATCGACTTTCATTCCAAAAAAATATTGTATGGTTCTAGAACTCTATTAATCAAAATAAATTACATATAACCTAATGAGATATTATAAACAAAAGTAAATTACTAACAAAATGAAAGCGTAAGCCGTCATCAAAACTTTATAAGACTTTCGTGTACTAGTTTCAGCATTTACTTTTATACATAGGTATCTACATCAAATCGCTCGTTACAATTTGCTTGTTTGTGAACAAGTCCTTACATTCTGTCCATTTTCAATTTAAGGTACCAGTTATATTTTATTAAGTCTCTGGATACATTGTTATTAATTTAAATACAATATGAGAGCGTTTGTTATTTTTTATAGCAGATACTGGAAAACGTGCAGGTGGGACCTCTGATAGTAAATGATCTCCACTGCCTTAACATCCATGATACCAAGAGAATTATGGGTGGCTTGTCAATACTAAAGAAGGGTAATATTGATTAGGTAAGGGAGAGTGGTGGAGCCACGCTGTAGACGTCTACAGCACGAATGCGCCGGTTTGATACCACTGTCTCACAGAAAACCGACGTAAAGTCGCAGCTAGCTAACGCATTTCATTCCGTGAGTGAGATTTCTGGTGGCCCTTTTCCCCTTCTTTTCCCAATCCCTTTTTCCTTCCCCTTCCATTTCCTCCTTTTAGGTTGAAAACGCACCAATGATTATTTTTGTACTTATTTTATATCTGACTGTAAACTGGTTATTATTCTCAAAAAGAGCAACGTCAGAGTTTCTTGCCCGTTCTTCTCTGACGAACCACATACATAACATAAGCTCACGCCTGTATCCCCGAAGGGGTAGGCAGAGGCGCACTAGCGAACTAGAACACCCACATTTCGCCGAGCTTAGTTCAGTCCCAGATGTGACAGGGGGCGAGCCTATCGCCATATCGGGCACAAATTCCAGACTCCGGGCTGATATGGAAAAATCCAATATCACTTTGCCCGACCCGGGGATCGAACCCGAGACCTCAGAACCGTAGTCGTACCGAAATACCACCACGCCACCGAGGCAGGCTCTGACGAACCAGCTTTCCGAATTGGCGGTAGAGTAAACATTTTAGACGGAATCTAAACAATGTGTGACATTTTATGGATTCAATAAACGATTTGATTTGATTTGATTTGATTTGATTTGATTTGATTTGATTTACTACTACTATTTTACCCTACAGTGTTAGACCACACACATAGTTATCGTTACTACTTGCTGGACTTAGAACACAATACGTTCGTAAGCCATTCTCGGCGAGACAGTGGGCTGACCATTGTCAATGCTATTGTCTACCAACCTTGGGTTTTATGGCGGCGATGGTCTTGTAGTATACAAACAATACTGTACTTATGCACAGTCCGAAAAATACGAACGTTTATAATAATCTGCCTCGATAGCGTAGTTGTTGGCTCTACCACTCAAAATTATCCTCCACATCACTTATGTGCGACAATAACTATATGTACCTCTGACTGCCTCGGTGGCGAGGTTTTATTTCGGTATGACTTCCGTCCTGAGGTCTCGGGTTCGATCCCCGGGTCGGGCAAAGTGATAGTGGATTTTTCCATATAAGCCCGGAGTCTGGAATTTGTGCCCGATATGGCGATAGGCTCGCCCCTTATCACATCTGCGACGGAACTAAGCTCGGCGAAATGTGGGTGTTCTAGTTCGCTAGTGCGCCTCTGCCTACGCCTTTGGGGATACAGGCGTGAGCGTATGTATGTAGCTATATGTACCTAGTCCAATATGAATAATTTGAAATCAGCCCTGTGTGATCTGGGTTCGTCTCAGTAAACAAGAATCTACCACGTTCTAGGTACAAATAATGCTAACCTCTAGACCCGAGTTTTATTACACTGTCAGTAGAAAAGTCACTTGTCACCGTACCGCAATTACAGGCTGGTCGTTCTTATTGAAAATTCCTTTACAGCTTGCTAAGCTTAAGGATATTTACGATATAGGGCCTTACTTAAAACAGCATTTTTAGCTGAGCAAATGGTTAAGAATAACCTGTCACTTTTTTTTCTTGCGTTACATTGTTTAAAAATGAAAGAGACAACCTATGGTTAAAGATAAGCAGCGCTTAAATATTTTTATAAGTAAGGGGCTATATCTCGGAGGCTTAAATATTTTTATAAGTAAGGAGCTATATCTCGGAGGATCGGTGCAGTCCGACCCGTGACCACGAAGGCTGCAAAGCTTTCGAAACGTTGGGCATAAAAGTTAAAACCAAAACGTGATAGAATCCGTAAAAATAGTTTTATTTCAATGAATAACATTCGCGTAAACCTAAGAAACCAAAATTCAATCAAAACATTATTTTCAATGTTTATTTACATGTCCTTACAGTCATATGCGTCATTTTGTTCTCCCATCTTGTAGGTAGGACACACAAAAATAATCTTAAAAAAACAGTCCAAATTTGCAAGAAAAATAAATACTTACTTAATTAAGAATCTTTACATTTTGAATTCAGTTGAAAATAAAAATAAATAAATAAATGAATAAAGACACCCAACAGTCACACAGCTAGTCCTGACCCCACACTAGATAAAACCCTGCATCGTGGGTGTCAGCGACTATGAGAGACTTTGGGTCTCACAACACCCAGACTTGAAACAAATATCCGTGGCCTACACAAACATTTGTCTCAATGCGGGAATCGAACCCGCGGCCTCTCGCTTTACAGCCGGCTACTCGCCCGCTGCGCTACGGAGGCTGTCTAAAAGTGAATTATGTTTTAAAAGCGTAGGCATTTTCATTGGCTGACGCACGCGGCAACACTATTAATTTAGCTTCCAAATTAATAGTCCCTTTTAGTTACCAAAAGGCTTTAACTTACCTAAACCAATTAAAGTGGCTATCAAAAAGGTGCTTACATTTTATTAGCTCCATTTAATTTACTTAAGAAGAATAACATTTAATTGCTCAAGAATTTGGAATGTCTCGTGAGTTTTATTTCTAATATTTTTATAGCATAAGTACAAATTTGACAATTTGTAGAAACGATGATAAGTCGCTTTTGTCTTCTCTATACATCGATATATTATTTACCTAGATGCACAGTTGACGTTCGGAAAATGGCACAGGAAAGGAATGCTTAAGCACTCCTTTTGCCTACAGTCGGACGCCGATAGAACTTGTGATGATGAAGATTTAATTAGAACTTGTGATGTTTTTCTTTCTTTTATTTCTGAGACCACTTTTTAGGAGGCTATTATCAAGGAACTGTGCATCTAGGGTATATTATATTGATGTCTCTATATTATTATGTATGTAGATATATATTTAGCAGCGCCTCTTGTGGAAACTACAATGAACTAAATGTATATAGTGACGAAAACTGACAAGTTTTCAAGAAGTTTCGAAACATAAAACTAAGTAGAGGTACAAAAACCTTTAAAAAAACAGTGGCGTGCAGCCCATATAGACAAAGAGACACTGTCTACCTTAACAATTTGCTGTTTCCATAAATAAAGAATAAAATTATTACTAAATACAATTTTTCAAAATAGCAATGTTCGGATTATGTTTTAAATCGACACAGAGATGATAATCACTATGATTGTGTCGCAAGAGTTGAAGGAAATAATTGTGTAAGATTTTTGTCTACCCTGATTGGAATGTCTAAGCACGTCACTGCATAAGAACAAGCCACCTGGTATTCACCACCTCCCATGACTATCCACAACAGCTATGTATCAAACAATCTGTAAACTCCATCCATAATATCCTTATTTCCTAAATAATATAATAAGAATTATTATGTTCACAATCTGTACTTGTGAAGGCATAAGAAGAAATCATCAATCAAGCCACAAGACGTTCACTGGTGACAATATGCTTTCCTTAAGGATGTCCAACCTGTTGGAAGCGACCTGCATCCAGCGAGATTCTGCGACCATGTACCGACAAGCATAGCGTTGGACGTCCTGTCCACGGAACATCCTCTTTCGTGTCGTTTAACTGTGATTTGTCGAAAGACATGTGGTTTGTTACATTTCGTGACATCACATCAACCAATCACAGTTAATCGAAACCGACGACCTGTCCACCTAGTCCTAACGTTCCGTAAAAACGAAGCATACTCTTCCGTGTCGTTTAACTGTGATTGGTCGAAAGACCAACATGTGGTCTGTTACATCTCCTGACATCAAATCGGACAAACACAGTTAATCGAAACAGAAGAGTGCTAGAGCCACCCTCTAGACAGTTACGTCTATGGCACGAATCGGCTGGCTCTACCGGTTTGATACCACTGTCTTACAGAAAATCAACGTAATATGATGATAGCTCGCTATCGCGTCTCGTTCGGTGAATGACATTTCCGCTGGGCCAATTTCTCCCTCCCTTTCCCAATACCTATTTCCCTCCTTTTATGTTGGCAACGCACTCTTTCAACTCACTCTCTGGCTTCCTATTTTCTTTACTGTATTGTTTGTGTATATTTGTTTGTAGTCCAGTAATAATAAATTTCTTTTCTTTCTTTCTTTCATGATTTTTTTGTGTCTTGGGTGTCTATGGGCGGTGGAGATCACTTACCATCATAAAGGAGCAATGCATCGCTTAATTTACAAATAGTACTTATTCGTTATTCTTAGGTTGTGAAAGTATAGGTACATCATTTTATTTACAGGTGCAGTCGTTAATGTTCCGCAAGAACATATCATGCCCACTGCCAACCGTGCCAGCTTCACTCCTCTTACAACTGTTCCCTTTTGGAGTACTCCTGGATAGAAGGATGAGGATCCTCATGGCTGGAGATAAGGTGAAACAAATAATTATTTATTAAGATCTCGACTGCCTCGGTGGCGTGGTTGTATTTCGGTACGACTACTGTTCTGAGGACTCGGGTTCGATCGATTCCCGGGTCGGGCAAAGTGATATTGGATTTTTCCATATCAGCCCGGAGTTTGGAATTTGTGCCCGATAAGGCGGTAGGCTCGCCCCCTATCGCATCTGGGACGGAACTAAGCTCAGCGAAATGTGGGTGTTCTAGTTCGCTAGTGCACCTCTGCCTACACCTCTGGGGATACAGGTGTGAGTTTATGTATGTTATATATGTATGTCATTTACTAGTACAAATACGATTTATGTATGTATATTACTGACTAATCTCTATATCAAGGACCTACTAAAGTTCTAAATCACGGTAGAAGGTGAATTCAATTAAGCACTCGTACCATTACGGTTTAAATTGAACTAGTAAAAAACCATTTGCAATGTACTAGATCTAGTAATCATTTGTTTTTTAAACGTAAAACAAAAAATATTTAAGCATTCGAAAATAAAGGTATAAGTAAGTAGATACTTAATAAATGGAAAAAATGAACTTAATGTAAAAAAATTTGATGAAGATAAATAATTCCGCAATCAGCAGCCCGAGCAGGAAAATATTTGACAATCGAATTCGTATCGAACTATTAACCAAACATCATCAGTAGCCCGAGCACGAAACACTAATGTAAATGTAAACTCGCTGCGCACTGATGACATTTGATTAATATTTCATACAAATTTCATAGACGCGCATCGAGCACGAATACATTTACGGTTGTCAGAAATTTTCCTGCTCGGGCTGTAGTGCGCAGCGAGTTTGATACGAATTCGATTGTCAAAAATATTCCTGCGCAGCAATGTTGAAGACTACGAGAGTATTTTATACACGTACGTGTGAACTAAACTTTTTCAAGCATATTGCTTTATTGAGTGGTAGAGCCACGCTGTAGGCAATTACGTCTACAGCACGAATGGGTCAGCTGAACCGGTTTGATATCACTGTCTCACAGAAAACCGACGTAAAATGGCAGCTCGCTGTCGCGTCGTTCGGTGAGTGAGATTTCAGGTGGCCCAATTACCCCCCACCCTTTCCTAATTACTATTCCTCTCCTTTTTGGTTTGCAAGGCGCCCATGATTCTTATTGTGTGATTCTTATTCTAAAAAAGCGAATTAAAAATAACTAAATCCTATTACAGTTAGTAGAAGCATGGGGTGGTCCTTTCAACCGTATAGAGAAATCAGGCATCAACGAAGTACTTCGCCTCAGGAAGCCAAAAGTATCGTTCACGTGGGACAAGGTAAATTGAAATTATAGACTATTTAATGAACAACAATAACAACTCCACAGGGGCCAATAAATACTTACTTGATAATTATGGTCACGCAATTGTAGGCTACTCGCGGCAGGGGATTGTTTTTCTACTTGACAATATATTTTCATACATGCACTTGGTAACGCAGTAGATGATAATAGGAAAAATAAACACTATTACGAAAACGGAATCAATATTACTTAAAAATAAGTCCAAAATCAATATTTAAATATTCATCAACTACCACCACCATGAACCATCAGAACTGAACATCATTTAAAATCGAGCTGAGTTCTAAAGTGACTATCGAAATATTTGTCGCCAAATTAGAATTATCGTAAAATAGGAAGATCTCAGATAAAACACATCACTTTAGCAACATCATCGTCTCACTTTGTGGTGCATTTACAGACTTCTAAATGGTGTTTTAAAAGCGGATTCAAAAGTGAACTCGTGAAGTGATCGCGCAAGTGAAGCTAGTACAATATTACCGACAGGTTTAAAAAAACACGTGAAATATCATGTCTGACGCATTTTTGATTTAATACCAAATGTTGCAGGTAGTCTGCATGCAAACAATGATCTTCGAGCTGGAGTTGATGCGATGGCGCGCTCGCACTATGAGCGACACGCGGCGCGGCTCGCAGGGCGCGCGCTCCATCCTGCTGAGAGGACCAATATACTTGCTAGAAGAGATCGACGCACTCATATTCTTGTGTAGTCCTATGTTAGTGATAACTAAATGCCTTTATACCGACTTAAAAAAGGACGTTCTCAATGCGTCTGTATTTTTTATGCATGTTACGCGATATCTCCGCAAATTATGGACCGATTCCGAAAATATATCCAGATTCTTTTTTGGTTCGCTAGAGCTGGTCCCATATAAAGATCACGATCGGATAAATTTTGAAGTCAGCCCGTTAATTTATTTGCTTTTTTAATCCGAGCTCGGTAAAGTGATTTGAATGATAAAGCTCGGTCGGTTTGATACTACTGTTTCTCGCTGATGCGTTTAATTCGTTGAGTGAGATTTACGGAGATCCAATTCCCCCCTCCCTTTCCTAAAGATATTCACCTTTTAGGTTGGCAACGCACCTATGATTCTTTTGTCTTGGGTGTCTATGGACGATGGAGATCACTTACCATCAGTGGACCCACCTGCTCGTTTGCCTGTAGCACAATCAGATTTTGACATTCAATTGACACTAATGTTTACAGCTTTAACGATCTCGACGAACTTCGCCTAGCTGGTCTATACCTCGCTGATATGAACGGCCACGGCCTTTCCAAAGAGATGCTCCTCAACGGCTGGCAGCACCTCTCCAGACTTGAACTACTTTTTGAGAAGGCAGAAACCAGGAGTTTGTCGCTGGAAAAGTCTTGTAGACTCCTAGACCAGTGGAAGAAGAGAGGTGATCAGTTGCTATACTCTATGATTCCGAAGGGTATAGCGGATCATTTGAGAGCTGGGAGAGATCCGATGGCGGCTTGTCAGGTATGGAATACTGTTTCTTATTTTAATTGATTTATGGGAAGGTCGGGGTGAATCCTATTATTCTGTAATGGCTGGCCATGATGCTGACATCATTGCATGGCAACACACCCACCGATATTTGGTTCGGGTCTGAGTGTTGTGAGACCGAAAGTTTCTCGTAGATTCTGATGTGCATGATATAGGTTACACGCAGTGGGGGGTCAGGACTATGCGTGTGACTGTTGGGTGTATTTTTTTCCAGACTGCCCTGGTAGGAAGGCCGTTTTATAATACGCTGTGGCCGGGACTGGATTTCTCATAGGAGCTTGACGTCAGGCAGCTTATCGTTAAAACCAAGTCGACTCAAATTTACAACATGCTCAAAGAAATGGGTCGGCGGCAGAACCCACATTAAGTGGGATAAGGGCAGTTGGAGATAAAAGTCAGCATATTATCAACTTGTTCGTGTAGTTTTATTTCATTAAAAAGAACATTATTAACTCGTAGAATGATTATTTATTATTGATCAAAAATGGTTAAATTGACATTTCACAGGCTTTCGAAAGCGTGACAATAATATTCTGTGGCGTGCAACTAGCAGAGGCTGGTACCAGAGCAGATGTGATGCAGACCGTCGCTTACATGAACGACGTTTACTCCAGGATCGACAGGCTCCTCGACACTCATCGGGTTTATAAAGTAACTTGTTGGATGATTATCATGCTTTTATTGGTAGAGTAGAAAGGGTACACTGCAGGAGCACCAGTGAAACCAGTGGAGGAAGGCTTACATGAAGAACCAAGGAATGGCCAGCGACGCTGTGCCCTGTGAGGCTGCCGACGATAGGTTGGAGTTTGTATGCAGGCTACGCCTTCCGGCAGATATCTATCACATGCAGGCTGCCCCCCCCCCTGGTCCTGCCGCAAAATTTTTAAACGGTCGACGTCGTTTTTTCGAAACAAAACACTAAAACCAGAGTTTTCATTGCCTACTGCTTATATAACAATGAACCATAGAAAAAAAATGTTAGAAATACCACGTTGTTTGCAGGTGTTTTGTGTAATGTTTTAGTGCAGGAGACGCGGCGTTAGTGCTAATCAGTGGCGTTACTAAAACTAAGGTTGGGGGGCCGTGGCAAATTCACTGGATAGAGGTCTTTTCAGCCCGCGGCTCCCTATATGGTCACGGATTTTTCGGGCCGAGGCCAAGTCCGAGGTATAATATACCCTAGATGCATCACTTTTTTGCAAATATCCTCCTAAAAAGTGGTCTCAGCAATGATACAAAAAAAAAGATCAAAATTCTAATTAAATCAACACAATTATAACCCTATGCACGTGTAATAAAGTAGCTTTTTAAACGAAATGAGCAAACGTTCTTAAATTTGAAATTTAAAATTCTATCAGCGTCCGACTGTATATAAAAGGAGTCCTTTGCTGTTCCATTTTCCGAGCGTCAACTGTGCATCTAAATAAATAATATATCGAAGGTCGGGGCCCGTGGCATCCAGACATGCCACCCTGTAGTTACGCCACTGTTAATCCTCTTTTTGCTCGTCACTGCAGCTTTCATGTACAATGTACAGGTGGAGACAGTGGGTACAGTGTACATGTTGGTGTCGGGCGCCCCGGAGCGCCGGCGCGCGCACGCGGCCGCCGCCGCCAGCGCCGCGCTCGCCATCTCCACCGCGCTGCCGGTACTTACTATAGGTCAGTTTAAATAAATAAATAACACCAAACAGTCACACACATAGTCCTGACCCCACACTAAGATACTAGTCTTGTGTCGTGGGTATCAGGAACTACGAGACTTTCAGTCTCACAACACCCAGACCCGAAACAAATATCTGTGGGCCACAAAAACATTTGTCTCGGTGCGGGGATCGAACCCGCGGCCTCTCGCTTCACAGCCGGCTACTCGCCCCCTGCGCCACGGAGGCTGTCAGTACTCAGTAACATGCTAGCACAGACGACATATAAATTGTACCACGTCTCTATACTAATTCCTTATATTTACGCGAATGTTATACATTAAAATAAAACTATTATTATATAATAATAATAATATTAGCCCTGTAATATTACTGTCCCACTGCTGGGCACGGGCCTCCTCTACTCATGAGAGGGGTTAGGCCTTAGTCTACCACGCTGGCCTAATGCGGGTTGATAGACTTCATATACCTAATACCGTCGAATTTCTTGTTGAGAAATTCTCGGGTATGCAGGTTTCCTCACGATGTTTTCCTCCACCGTTGTAGCAAGTGATATTTCACAATGAAAATACACTTAACATAGAAAAGTCAGAGGTGTATGCTCGACTTTTTTGGGATTGGTCTCGAACGTCCGACACTTGTCTCAGCAGTCCGTACCATTCCCAACTGAGCTATCGCTGCTTAAAAAAACCTATTATTATTATTATATTATATACACCACATCAGTTTGACCCGTGACCACAAAGATTGCAAAGGCTCCGAAACGTCGGACCTAAAAATAAATACACCAACAGTCACACACCTAGTCCCGACCACACTAGGTATAACATGTATCGTGGGTGTCAGAGACTATGAGAGACTTTCGGTCTCACAACACCCAGACTTGGAACAAATCCGTGGGCCACACAAACATTTGTCTCAATGCGGGAATCGAACCCGCGACCTCTCGCTTCACAGCCGGCTACTCGCCCGCTACGCCACAGAGGCTGGTATGTATATAGAATAAGTATTTTGTTTTGTAGGAATCCACTCAGGGCCGTGCGTGGCGGGCGTGCTCGGTCTGCGCCTGCCGCGGTACTGTCTCGTGGGCGACACCGTCAATACCGCCAGTAGGATGCAAACTAGTTCCGAGGTATGACAAACTACAGCGGTACGAATAATACCATCTTTCTTTCTACCTGCCCTTATCCCACCTTAATGTGGGGTCGGCGCAACACACTTTTCCAAGCATGTTGCAAAGAGGATTTGGCTTAGTTTTTACGACCGACCGCCAGCCTGACGTCAACCCCCTATGAGGGATCTAGTCCCGGGCAAATTAAATTAGAAAATTTAATTTGCCCGACCTGGGAATCGAACCCTGGACCTCCCGGTCTACAGCCCATACATACTGCCACTAGACCAAGGAGGCGACCTACGTACATACGAAGAATACCATAATTTTCATAAAACCTGGAAGTCGCTGGCTGCAGGCCGCTTCCAACAAGTCGATCTGAAAATCTTTGGGGGAGGCCTATGTTCAGCAGAGGACGCCCTGTGGCTGATGATGATGATGATGATAAAACCTACGATAATCGAAAATTAAATACTCATTTAGTAAATATATAATTGGGAAAAATTGCGGTTAGAATTAAAAATATTTTTAAAAGTGCGCAATAACACATTTTATGTGATTAAAGTATTGCTATACTTTAGTCACATAAAATGTGAAGCACTTCACCATTTCAAAATCTATTAACAAACACATAAATAGTATTTTAACGTATGGTTTCAAATACCGGGGAAAACCGCAGCTCTAATACCACTACAGTTGGGCGGCCCTGTCGCCGTAGGAGTTTGGAATCAAATCTTTATAATGGTTTTCCAGCCGGGGCGCATCCAGATATCAGCCAAAACTGCAGCCGAACTACCGGCGGGCAGATTCAGACTGAGGCAAAGGGGACTTATCAAAGTTAAGGTATATTGCCAATTAAATATGGCAAAAACTTAAGTTACCTTCCATAAAAAAGACAATTATTTGAGTACTAGACTTGTAAACTAAAGTGAAAGCTTTATACTGATGTTTCATAAAGTTGGTACCAATAACAATTCCACATACAGGGAGAACAATTTAAAGCTTAATGGTAAAAATAAAAATTTAATTTAATCTTTTTAATCAAATATTAAGCATGGGATTTTAAAATCTGAATGGGACCTTTGAATCGTCGCAATTGGTCTAAGAATGCCTTTGTGTATGCTTAAAATAATGAATTATCTAATAGGAAGTTCGCAAATATACTGCAGCTTACCCAATAAGCCAGAAAAAGTGTTTTCGTCAAAAAATCAAATTTCCATTATTCAAAAACTATGAGTCGTACGAAATTTTAAACTTTATTGCTGGATTGCTAGCCACTCTCTCTCTAAGTGTACTTATTATTGATACCAACTTTATGAAACACCCTGTATATTCTTTTTTAATTCTTTCGATATAGTTATTCCCCATTTCCAGGGTAAAGGCCTGATGGAAACATTTTGGTTGGAAGGGGAGATTGAAGAGCAAGAGCAAGATGAAGCGCTGCAATTGTTTTCCGCTTTATGTGGCGATGCATAATCAGACATGTATTAATATTGTAGATTCAGTTCACTACTGAGTGACTGTTCATTGCCGATCTTACTATAACTAGATACGTGTGAGTTTGTATCATGTTTCGATAATGATGATTTTGTATGCCTGTTGTTATGGGTTGCACAATTTTAATAGATAATAATATGGTGTCATATAGGCGTTGTTAAATATTTAAGTGGGATTCAACTTTTACGACTACTTACAATGTTATACGCCATATAATTTATGGCAGATATTTGATGATTTAACATGATCTAAAACTTTTTGAGTGACGTTTTATCCGATTGCAAGTCTCATAATTCAAAAATTATTTTACTATTATGGCAATGACTATCACAAATTAACATATTTAATTTTTCAATACTGCAATACTTTGTTGTAACCTATTCCATTCATTATTTCTATATTAAAGTAGGTACAGGAGATTCAGTTGCCCTGTCTTTATTTCATGCAATGTTTTCTTTAGTGGCGCCCAACATGGGACTCGAAAACTTTTTGAAGTGTCATTGTTCATAAAAAAAATGTACATAGCGTATGTGATACATTATGCCAAAGAACTTCTAAATTATTTCCATATTCTTATATTATTATTATTAGTTATAATAAAACATTAAATACTAAATAATACTTTAATATCAACAGACGAATTAAATTCGTTTATATTTTTTGCATTTTCATTGAGATATTTGCTTTTCATACAAGTAATTACAATTTTAATAATATACAATAATCGCTTAAAATACTATTAACAATAAAAAAAGAGTGGTTTTCACAATAATAAAGTTGTAGAAATTGTGCAATAACTTAATAAAATATTTTAATTACACAACTGTAGTAAAGGAAAATAAGCAACCATTCGACAGACACCCGGTTTCCGTAAAGGTGATCTAATCATCATTCAATTAACAAAGCTTTCATTTAAACCTCTATTAAACAAATTCAAGTTTCTGAAATCAAAGCTTTGACAGCGCCAGCATTTCTAGCACCTTTAATTTTACCATGACATTGGACAGATATTTAGATTCTTTTGCAATTTAAGTCTCAGAAAGCGGGTGTAAATTAAAATATATCATTAAAAACTATACAAACATTATTTAAACTCTTGGCAGAAATTATAATATTGCTCGTTTACATTAGATTATAAACGCATTTTTGACTTATCACGTGACTTGAATTTTTTTACACACGCACTTTTAATAGTATTTATAAATGTTTAAAAATCAACAAAATGCTAAGAATATTAATATTAATATTATATGGACATCAACACGGGAGCAACTGAGCGTCATATTTTTTATGAATAATTTTCATTTCTTCCTCCCTCCTAACCTCTGATGACTGTATATGGGCTTTGGCCCTAGATGATCTTTTAGTTGACTTTTCTCACAAAGTATAAAATGAGCCAATAAGTATCTTACATAATAATAAAATACATTCTAACTTTAGATATTCGTGTAGATTCGCTACATTTACTAGTGAAATATATTATGCATACTTTTGAAAGGTAATTATGTAAGTATATACATAGACACAAATCTTGGATTTTTCATTTTACTATGAGAAAAAGCGAGCACATAATAGATATTGTATAAATGCGTTCCGTTTTACATAAACACAACATCAAATATAGACTATAACATGTTGGCACTGTAATAGGACGGGACGGCTGAATTGAATGAAGAGCAAGAAAATAAATAAAAAGTGCATGTATTGCTGTTTGTGTGATGCTGGGTATTTACCAACCGAACGAACCGAAAGAACGTTCGCGAAAGGCTATCGGCGATGGAGACCGAACGTTCCCGATCATTCACGAATCTTTGCCGTTGTGTTCACACAACAGCGATGGTTTGTTTGTTATTTTTGTATGATTATGATTATTCATGATTGTAAGCTGCTATGTCATCACAATTAATAAAAAACATTTCTTAACCAAAATGGTATTATTACATTTTAGTTATGAAATTTCTTTATTTTTAAGTAATAAATAAATTAATTGTAAAAAAAAAAGAAAATAAATTGCTTAAAAATATATTAATAACAAGAATTGAAAATATTTTTCTGAACCTTTTCATAATGATCACAACGATTCTGTTATTTCATTATTGCACATGGAATATATAAAAAAATTAAATAAAAACATTGGTCCTCGAAAATTGGAAATATTATTTAACAACATAATAATAAAAATATTCTATAAAATGCTGTCATATTATGTTATACCTACCAACATTGTTCAGTTATACACCAATATACGTTTGATCAAACATTTGATAACAGTATTCCATTCCAAAATAATTTGACTGGAAAACACTAGTTCACAAATGTTTGTCAAACATATTCGAAAATAATATACGTGTATATAACCACACCGGACGTGAATAATTTGACAAGTCGACTTACGATATTATGCGAAAACTGGTATCCTAAAGAGTCGTATCAACTGTCAAGTTAGTCATTTATTCACCACATTTTTTTTATTAAGGCTCAATTGCACCACTATTATTAACCTAGAGTTAGTCCTAACCGCAAGCTAAATTGACAGAAAATGTATGAATGACATGTAACTTAACTTGCGGTTAGGACTAACTCTAGGTTAATAATAGTGGTGCAATTGAGCCTAACACAAATATATTATTAAGTATAATATTCAACTATTTCAAATTAAATTACAGACAACATACTCCATAGATTAACATAAATAATAAACAAATACATAATTTATAGAAAACAAAATCCAATTGGCGAAACAGTATTAGAATGCATCATTAAAATTTTTATTTATTTGTTTTCTTGAAGTAAAGCCGCGTCTCCTGCACATGTTTTTTCGAAACAAAACACAAAAACACCTACACCAAATGTATGTATATATGTAAATATGTATGTATGTATGTAATGCAGGAAACGCGGCTTTAGCAATTATGCAACTCAAATATAGTTTTACGAACATCGTAACTCGACTTGTCAACTTATTCACACTGGTACGGAATTAAATAAGTACATTGTTTTATATCAAGAAGGTATAAACGTTTGTGTATTAAGTGTGATCAGTCTTAGTCATTACACAAAGTGGTGGAAGGGATACACAAAGTACTCCACCTCGCGTAAGCTAACAGAGTATTAGCAATAATATTCGATCATTTCGAATTCGAGATTATTTTACTCTAATTTGACGCAGTCTGTGGTTCTTTAGAGGACTGACGTAAAGGTTTGATTCAAAGTTACCATCGAAAATAAATGTATTTTCCGTACAAGAATTTACAATATTACCGCAATATGGGTAATTTCCTTATTTTTTTTCTCCCAGAAGAGCAAGGTACTAAAAAAATTAAAGAATTATCTAGAGGTAGTATCGTGGCCTAATAGAATAGATTAGAATAATTGTCAAAATATTAAATATAAATGCATCAACCTAACCTAACCAATACAATGTTATTTGCATTTATAAGGTATTCAATATTATCAAAGTTTCAAATCGCCTTTCAAAACCACTCGTTCTTAATACCCCATCAGCTTACACGGGCCTTCAATAACATTCGTTAAATATAATAACTATCACAATCGTAAACTTACATCATAACTGGTACACTTATCCTAAGGAATGTACATAAATTCGATACTACTTCTTAAAGAGAGCCGTGACTTCTTCGATCGTCCTGTTTTTCGTTTCTGGCAATTTGAAGTACGTGAATGCGAAGAACAAGATCAGAAGCACCGTGAAAGGCAAGAACACGTAATTGCCTAAAGCCACCGACATTGGGAGAAACGACAACCCTACCACGAAGTTGGCGAACCAGTTGACAAGGGCTCCAAGACTGACGGCAGCACTCCTGGAGCCCTGACCGAACAACTCAGACAGGATCATCCAAGGAATCGAGCTAGGACCAACACCGAAGAAAGCCACGTACAGGAATGTGAAAATGACTGCGAATATACTCATTGTCTTATTATTCTCATAAGTGAAGAAGGCTATCGTCATGAGAACGGAGAAAAGTGTCATGCCCCCAAGGCCTACTAGTTGAAGAGTGCGCCTTCCCAATCGATCCATCAAAGGTATCGATACAAGAGCCATGACGAACAATGTACTGCCAACTCCGATGACGGCTAACCTTGCATCTTCTTCAGTAAGACCAGTACTAACGAATATAGTCGCAGAGTAGTACAGAACAGCATTGATGCCGCCTAATTGTTGGGATAGATGCATCACCACACCGATTACAAGAGGCTTTCGTAAAGCTGGAATTCTGAAGAGATCCATAATAGTGAATTTCTCTTCCTGCCTCGCTGTTTGATCTTCTGCATGCATATCGTTGATTTCGTTTTCGATTTCACTGTTTCCTCTGATTCTTGTAAGCGCTATCCTTGCTCTCTCCTCATCGCGTACACCAAGCAGTAAAAACCTCGGTGATTCGGGAACGAACGGCAACATAAAACATTGTATTAATGACGGGAGCACAGCCAATTTGAACAGCCACGGCCAGCCCGCATCACTACCCAATATTAAATCAATTCCCAGAATTTGTCCTAAGATCAATCCAAAGGCTACAGCTAATTGATTGACTGTGCCAAAAGCTCCACGCAATGTCAGCGGTGCGATTTCTGACACGTAAGTGGGCGACGCAGTGGTAGCAAAGCCACAGTTGATACCGATGAAGAACCTGCCGATGATAAGCATTTCAACTGACGATGACATTTTGCTGAAACCCATTAGAACAGCGCCGACGACGCCAAACGCCGCATTCAAGAACAGAGCTTTCCGCCTGCCGTATTTTTCTAGCATCCAACTGGCGAGTGGGCACCCAATCATACCGCCGATGGCGAAGATACTGACGATGACGCTGAATATGAGGTCAGGTGAGGCGTCATAGTGCTCTTTGATGAAATTCTCGATGAAGGTGCGCGGCGCGTTGATGACGCCGGTGTTGTAGCCGAACTGGAACATGCCCAGCACGGCCGCACTCACCGAGTACAACAGTGCGCCTGTCGTGCCGCCCGACATCTTCACAGGATGTGATGATGCTGCAATTAGAAAACAAGATTATATTACAAAAATATCACAATTTTGTATTAATGCAATAAAATTTTAAGCGACTGACGAGGAATTCTATTATTAGGAAGAGATAGTTAACTGACGATCGGATTTGTAACATTGTACCTGACCAGTACAATTTCAAAGCATTTTGATAGGATTTGTTGTAGGCAGACTACGCAGTACTTTATGTACTGATTCTCATCTATAAAGTATACTCATTGTGTTGTATGAAAAAAATCCCATCAAAATGCACATAAATCTAAAACGACTCGCAGACACAGACAGTGATTGTTAGGTTTTTCCACTTTGAGTTTTGTGGTTTTCTTCAATATAATTCAACAATAAGGAAAGGAATGGACCTATTCTCGGGTATACTTTAATGAAATATGAAAAAAGTATAAAAACATGAGGGAATTCAACAGTGGTATCATAGCAAAATTGATATAATTGTCTATATCAAAACAAATATGGACAAGATGTAATTTTTTTATCAAAATGCCTGACAGAAAAACACTTAAATTTATCAGCACAGTAGTACATCCACAGAGCAGAACAGTAGATCATCCAATCTGAAATGACGAACGCTGCCATTCAATTTTATACCTTACTACACACAAAATTGAATTGTCTGAACATTTAAAGCACGTTAATTCAGAACGGACTAGCTATACAAATGCAGAAGTGATGCAGACATCTACTATCAGAGATCTGTCAGAGATCCATGATAAGACGTAATCCTTAATCTAACTACAAGAGCACCGTCATAATCATTACATAACTAAAGGCTAGTCTCATACACATATTTTTTTCGAAATAAAACACAAAAACACCTAAACAATACAAGTTTGTTCGCTGTATCATGTTAATGGAACCATGGACCCACAGACAAAAGCGTGTAGCGTAAATCATGTTTTGTGTATGTGTTTTTGTGTAGTGTGACACGCCTTAAAACCAACGTTTAAGAAATATACAGCCTCTGTGGTTATTATTATTGCATGGCGAGTAATATATAAACTTCAGGGATCTACAGGGCCTGCATCAGCTGACGCCAATAGACCGAATAACGGAACATGGCTGTCAAAAATAGACATAGAATTTTGAACCTCTGTGGTGAAACGGGGATTAGCGTTTAGTTACGGTACAGAAAGTAAACCAGCAGACGGGCCACCTGAATAAGCGAGAGTAGTAATAAGTCGCTGGATATGAAACGCTAAGCAGTGACAGCGATTGTTGGAGCAAAAGAAAACAGCGGCCTGAGCAGGAATATTTCTGACAACCGTAAATGTATTCGAACTCGATGCGCGTTTATGAAATTTGTATGAAATATTAACCAAACGTCATCAGTGCGCAGCGAACTCGAATACATTTACATTAGTTTTTTGTGCTCGGGCTACTGATTGAATAATCCAAAGATTTTAACTAGGTTTTGTGGAAGCGTAAGTCGTTTATAGTTCTAATACTCATGAGGACACATGTAAAACCTAGTGTGGCGCTAGGACTCTGTGTGACTGTTGGATGTATTATTGTGGTTATATATTTGAGATTGAACTATACCATTAAACGACTATGTATTATGAAGTTATCATAATTGGTAATTCATGTATGAATCATCTTATTTGTAAAGCTGAATCCTATCAAAGTCTACGTCATCTTGACGTCATAACGAACGAGTATACTTAAATCCCACACAAAATTACACAGTTCGACGCAAAAACTTCTGAAACTTCCCATAAAGTAGAGCAATCATTTTGGAACAAATATTTGTACAAAACAGAATATACTGTTGTTTACGTTGATGAGCAAACAGCTTGCTTTATGAAGCACAACAACTACCCATGAACAGTTGCAACACCACCCGCATTTCGAATAATGGGCAATACACACCAAAGCCGCCGACCCGCTTATGTCGGCAACTTTTATCAGCGGGCTTGTCGGCGGATTCAGTCCTCGCAAATCGAAAAATTTATAGGCCGCCGGGTTGTGTCGGCGGGCTGTTGGTGGGTCATACATAAAAAAAACAGGCGCACGCTATCAAATCCATTCTATCTACAAGACGTTACCCTGGCCTTATGCTAGGGTCCGCTTTACTCAAACGCTTCCACTTCGCCATGTATTTGGCATCTTACAAAATTAGACAATTGGCTCCAATATCTTCCTTTAAAACATCGATCCCGACCTATTTATGCCATCAATGGAAACGCACCCCTAATGTGATCCATGCTGCACGCTCTACACGCTCCAATCCATTTTAACATAATCATCATCCAAAGGACGTCTACTGGTGGACATAGGCCTCCCCCAAAGATTTCCAGAACGACCTGTTGGAAGCGGCCTACATCCAGCGACTTCTTGCGACCTTTACCAGGTTTATAACACAATACAGATTAAATATAAAAAACTAAAGAGACGTAACCCTAAATAGGTACAGGTTTTGTAACAACAACTACGCCGGACAGTTAGGTGAAGGAAAATCCCAAGAATGTTCGCAAAAAGTAAACCAGCTGTCCTTCATGAGAACACAACCAACATACCTAAGTGCATTAAAACATCATTATTAACTACGAAGTATTTAACAATACCAAAGTTGTAGCAACAATCATATCCGCCTGAAAAATACCCAAAACTACTTAGCGATAATAAAATATTAGACAACTAGTGTGTTGAAATGAAATTTATTTCGACATAGAAAATAGTGTTACACAGGTATAGGGCTAAAACACCGAAGTCCGAATCATAACGAACTATAAATTCCCAACAAGACATATAATACAGAAACTGACAAAAGTTTTGAAATAATTTGTTCCACACACATGAAACACCACACACTAAGACCAAAGCATAATTTCATGGCAATTACAATAAATACTGTGACACACAACAAGATTTCCATGGCCGTAAGTTAATGTAAAAAAAACATATTTAACTTACGAGCAGCTCAAATATCAACTAACGTCGTTAACAGAGGTGTATAGAAACAATAATCAAAATATCCTCAAATGTTTTATCACGACATTGACGGCGAAATGTCAGATCTTGATAACATGATAAGATACACAAAACAATAAATACCGGTGACCCATTGAAGATTGCTAAGTGAACCGAAAGATCTATAAAACCCTGCTAAAGATATACAGCACGCCAGCAAAGACTTGGAAGTTTTATAATTAACATAAACCGCTGATAGCTTCAGTTTAACCTAGCCTGGTAATCCGCTGACCGTTATTAAACTTAGGGCTTATTTTTATTTAATAAAAAAAAATATTTTGCTATTTTAATTTCAACCCAAGATAAGACTTGCTTAAACTGCAGGAATAGTCGTCTAAATAATATGAAACCCGCCACTACATCACTGAGAATTTTAAAGAGTTATGAATCCACAAATCCAGGATATGAAGACTGCATGCGATTCTAGAGGTACGGAATTTAAAATTTGAATTCATTAATACCACAAATTCAAATCTCTACATAAATCTGAGTTAAGAATTTCTTTATGTATAAAAACATTGTAGAACTTTACCGACTCCATAACAATTATATGGCGATAACGTGCAACGAGCTGTCATTACCATTTTAATGTTGTTTTGGTAAAATCCATCTTCATACACAAAAATAACATTTAAGTTTGTTTGTAATGTCAAAATAACAGCCTACTAAATGATAGGTCCTTATGAAATTATGAATGTTTATTATATTATTATTTTAAAATATCGTCTATGTGTTTATTCTAAGTAATCTCCGAAATGGCTAGACCGATTTTGACAGGACTTTCACTAGTATATAGCCGATAAGGTACGCTTTGATATAGTTATAAGGTACTCTTTATTTTAGAAGAATTACATTTAAGGGTATTACATGCGGCGGTTTTGCTGGTTGCGAGTATAACTTAAAAACGGTAACTCCAACCATGGGATTACTATTTAGTTGGCCCATATTTCACATGAACAATAGCATAGCAGCGTCACCGTTCCTGATATCATATGAGTAATAAAATAAATAATCATATTACGACTGTCATTTACTTTTATTATTCTTTAAACTCGTTTACATTGTACTGTTCTACTTTATTAAGTGCTTATTGTCTTCTCATACAATATTATAATTATCCTCATAACCTACGGCCACCGACTTTAAAACTATGCTCGGTCCATTTCCTGTTATCCGTTGATGAGATTTAACTATAATTTGTAAACCATTAGACTAAACTGTATGCCATCTACGTTTTCAAATTATTACTTAAGATAATCTTTCTACCTGCCTTGCAGAAAGGATTTGGCTGTTTTTATGACCTGCTGCCTGCCTGACGTCAACCCAGGTCTATCGGATCCAGTCCCGGAAAAATAGTGTTAATAAAACAACACGCCGACCTGGGAATCCAACCCAGGACTTCCTGGTTCACAAATCACAGACCATATATACAGTCACTAGACCAAGGAGTTAACACAAAATTATATTTAAATAAAATAATAAGCATATAAAAACTTCAATAACACTTGCTCTTAAAACCAATTTCAGAACCGATGTGACTCAACGTACAAATAAGTATGTGCTAAGCATTCTAGTGCTAGCAAATAAGAAATTAGATACAGCTATTACTTATGCTTTAGCTGTAAACACACATACACATGTAGACTTAAAAATTCAACTCAATGTGAATTGTTCATTTGCCGGTATTAGGGACATCGCTTATAAAAATATTGACATTGTAAAATATAGTTACTCGAAACAGTTCAAAATCGTAATGAACCACAATTTTGAAAACGTTAGTAAGCGTATTAACAATATAAATATTGCAAAACATTACATCAAGAGAATATATAAATCCAAACGTAGCTTACGCATAACATTCATATTATTATTCGCAAGTGTTGAGCTAAAAATACTATCAAGGTAAACACGCGAGACCTACTCTCTGATCCCCAATGCAACCAAGATAATGTCACAAATGGAATTGAACTCGAAGTAATATCTTAAGAGCTCGGCGACAATCTTGATAAACTCAAGAGACTGAATTGTGCTACGATACCATGACAACATCATTACCAAAATTAAGACCATCAAGGCATTTAAGATTACTTAATCTTTAGAAGTTAAATAAGCCCAAAACTCCTCACGGTGTATTAAAAGTTTGACTTTTCCTCGTACTTTCATTATCAGATGACCAAACCAAATATACCAAATTTAGATGGGACTATCCTTGGAGCAAGTCTTATGGAGCACAAATAGAATAATCAAAATCGGTTTACATTTGAAGGCGTCAGCTTTATGTTAAATCCAAACATAAAAGCGGCGAATAAGAACCTTCTTTTTGGATTGACGAGATAAGAACATCAAAAGGAAAACCACTTATATAAATCGGCAAAGTAAAATAATAAGCTGATAGCATAACTTAGTAAACAACATTTAAAGGTCATCAACATCAACAAAAAAAAAACGCGTAGATGACGGTACTGAATAAAAAACTGACCTATTAGATTACACCAATCCAGAGTCAATATCACGAAAAAAAATAACAGTAGGTACAGATTACGGAAACTAAAAAACACCATCCGTCCCGATATACCAAATGAATACCTCCAAATTAGGAATTTAAGAATATTTATAATCAAATCAAGTCCGGTTAGGACAGACATTCAACAGTATATAGACGGGACAAAAGCACAAAACTTGTGATCCAAAAGTTATGACCTAGTGGTCATAAGTCGCTTAGTTTATTTGAAATATACGGGCTCAGGTCAGCCAGCGTAATAATATTTAGAGAATAAACTTATCTTACGTGATTCTTAATCAGTCACAAAACAAACTAGGGTGTAAATTGTAATAATCGCTCTCGCATTGTAATAAATGGTTGATGGGGATACATTTTTAGTATGGAAACTTGCTTGATAGCACCTCTATTGTTTGTAATATTAAATCTCTTTGGGTTAGGATCAAAAAGGTTTATTAGTAGGATGTTGATAAAAATAATCCACGCTATTATACATAACATAACTATGTTTCCCTAGTATATCCGTTACACAGCTAGACCAGAAAATCGTTTATTATAAAATTTGGTATAAAGAAACTTTGAATTTTAGAATAGAACGCAGGGTAACTTTTGTCTCAAAAATGTGTGAGGGATACAAGTGCCTAACAAAATATTTTCTTCAATCACGCAAATCAATGCATATTTAATGGCCTACGAGAAGTGTTTCCAGAAAAGCCTTTCACGCGGGCGAAGTCCTGAGCAAAAGGTACTGTTTAATACTACTTTAATCAATTTTAAATCGATTAATGTCATTTATCAAGACAGCCTACAAATGTAATTAACCATTACGTCATTACATAAACCGAATCTTTTTGATGTTATTGTTTTTATAGTACTCAAAATTAAGCTTTATGTCGAATTTATCAAATATGTTACATTGTAGCATACAAAATATGAGCAATTAGTAAATTATTTATATAGTAATTAACTTGACGCCTCCTTGGTCTAGTGGCAGCATATATGGACTGTGGATCGAGAGGTTGTGGGTTCGATTCCCAAGTCGGGCAAAGCGAATTTTCTAATTTAATTTGCCCGGGACTAGATCCCCCAAGGGAAGGTTGACGTCAGGCAGGCAGCCGGTCGTAAAAACTTAGCCGAATCCTTTATGCAACACGCTTGAAAAAGTTTGTTGCGCCGACCTCACATTAAGGTGGGATAAGGGCAGGTAGAATGTGTAAATTATAATTAACTGGTTTTTAAGAAATTCATTATGAAATACAGGTACCCAAGGATAAATACTGATTGGTAGTTACAGCTAAAAGCTTTCACATAAATAAAAACAAATTAATGAGCAACGTGACACTTCGAATTTAACTAAACGCACGCGTGACATTTCCAAACTCATCACGAATGTTCATTAAAGTTATACTAAAACATTGTCATATGGGTGAAGTCACATGGGATATGACGAAGAGTCTTATAAAGCGACATTTGGCACAATATTATATTACGTCCCATCCAATTTAAAATATTTATCAGCAAGAGTTATAAAGATACTTTATAAGTTAACATAACATAACATAAGCTCACGCCTGTATCCCCGAAGTTGTAGGCAGAGGCGCACTAGCGAACTAGAACACCCACATTTCGCCGAGCTTAGTTCCGTCCCAGATGTGATAGGGGGCAAGCCTATCGCCATATCGGGCACAAATTCCAGACTCCGGGAACTGATATGGAAAAATCCAATATCACTTTGCCCGACCCGGGGATCGAACCCGAGACCTCAGAACCGTAGTCGTACCGAAATACCACCACGCCACCGAGGCAGTGTATAACTCAACAATTTGTTATCAAATAATAACAACATTGATCGGGTTTTCTATAATAACGAAATATTAGTAAAAGAAAGTATACGTAACTACATTAGCTATAGGAAACAACCGAAAACACATTTGAGATATACCGTTCATATCTTCGAAGGCAATTGTTTAATATGCTCATTACGTGGCAAACAAAAACACAGATTTATAACAACCTCGAATATCGTACGACAAAACACAAGATCTCACAACAAAAAACAATTGCGACTTACAAGCACTTAATAATAATTTACTTAAAAAAGAAGCAAAATTTTTAGACTCACCTATAATAACTTAGAAATCCAGAACAGAAAAGGCAAAAACACAAAACACTTTAGACTATTACGACATTATTGGAGAAAAAGTGTATTGGTAGTGAAACCGGTGTTGCAAAGGCGACGGACTGAATCGTACTGTCCGTAGTAAGGTCGTGTGAAACTAGGTATCTTGGCGTAAAGCTACGAACATACAGTTTTCGTAAGTAAACAAGTAATATTTATATTAATTGTACAGTTGTAAGTACTTGTACATAGATACTTCACCCAAGATGCTAGAAGCATAAGAGAAAACATTGCAAATATTAACACCATTAGCAATCAGCATACCTTTTTATAACAGTGTAGTATATACAGACAAGTTTAAAACTTAGCAGACCGACTTCAAATCCGATCGTACCCAAATTTATACGGGACCACCCTAGAAAGAAGTTTGAAAATCGGTCCACACTTGGCGGTGATATCGCGTAACAACATACTTAAAAAAAATCAGACGAATTGAGGACCTTCTCCTTTTTGGAAGTCGGTCGAAAATAAATGATGACTTAATACAATAGAAACTAGCAACTAAATTATTTTGAATTATAGGTATGTCATAAAATTTTAATTTAAATTTAGTACTTATTTCTATTATTTCTATTTCTATTATTATATATAAGAACATGATTTCATAACTATGTCACAATGTATAAAACGAAATTAAACTAAATGAAAAACTCATTATTCTTGTAACGTGTTTTACGCAAATAATATGATAAGGCGTGGACGATTCAACAAGGCTAGTACGTGAACTCTTTATAAATATTTTAATGATAAATCATAATACAAAATGTGTGAGGAACGCTCTCGCATTAACCGTAAATATGAGTTCCTTGAAAAGTGGTTCAAATATCTAGATAGAAGCAAACAACACAAGTGATCGTTACATATAATGATTCATAAAGTATCGATGATCCGAAACTTAGTGGCCGAGATGCGACGTTAACATATTAAAGAATTCTTATTTTCTGTAACTCATCCTTACAAATCGACAATTTCAATTCAAGGCAAAACATTTTGTTGTCAAAGGATACCCAGCCAATTTTCGCGTCTGACATTGATAAAAACTGCAACCGGAGCAAGAAACGATGTACGATTTCTGACAATCGTAAATGTAGTCGAGCTCGATACATGTCTATGAAATTTGTATGGAGATTAACCAAAGTCATCATTGCGCAGCGAGCTCATACATTTACGATTGTCAGAAATTTTCTTGCTCGGGCCGCTGTTAACACTACAAAAGTATGAACTATTCTTAACAGTAGACACAAGTACGAGGGAAACCGGATTTACTCAACCGCCGCTGTAAACATAATCTATTAGCCATACGAGGCGAATAAAACATACAATGAATTACTAGGTTTTATACTAACTGGGTTCAAATAACAGCCTGTAAACGACAGCATGTAGGTTGATTCGATAAAGTGGAACTAAACTTATTTATTTATGCCTGAATGGCAACTGATTCGATTGCGTAGTTGTATCGGCTACGCAGTACACCGTTCTAATGTCTCAGGTTCGGTCCTGGTGTCAAGAAAAGCGATATTGGATTTTCGGGTCAATATCAAACCGGAATCAGGAATATGTGCCAAATATGGCGATAGACTCGCCCCAGCATTATAGAACGGTAAAAAGCTTGGCGAGAAATTGATGTACTTGTACTACTTCCCACAATTAAACATCCAAAACGAAACTATGGAAACTCAGATCGAAGGCTATTACTGGCAAGTAACAAAATAAACAGACGGAATATTTAAGTCCTTAGCGTAAATGATCCGTGCTGACGCGACGCGACGTTTTAACATAATACCCGAGACGAGGAAAGTTCTGGAAGATTTCCATCTAAACTAACTTGTAGATAAAAAAACAAATGAATGCCATAACTGAAATAATGAAGCAGTCGTAATAACAAACTGTGAACATGCTTTAATCAATGCCTATTCAGCGGAAATAACTAATGTCGTACAAGAAACAGCAACTGGAACGTGAGTATTTCTAGGTTCAGGCAACATGTGTGTAGTTATTAATTCATAAGGTTCATCAAATATCCCTTGTAGAAACAAAGAAAGACAGCTGCAACTTGATTTAGTAGATATATCTATTAAGACTGCCTCGGTGGCGTGGTGGTATTTCGGTACGACTACGGTTCTGAGGTCTCGGGTTCGATCCCCGGGTCGGGCAAGGTGATATAGGATTTTTCTATATTAGCCCGGAGTCTGGAATTTGTGCCCGATATGGCGATAGGCTCGCCCCCTATCACATCTGGGACGGAACTAAGCTCGGCGAAATGTGGGTGTTCTAGTTCGCTAGTGCGCCTCTGCCTACCCCTTCGGGGATACAGGCGTGAGCTTATGTTGTTGTTGATCTATTAAAATAAAACTATTTTTACGGATGTTATCACGATTTGGTTTTTAATTTTTATTCCCGACGTTTCGAAGGCTTCGCAGTATTCATTGTCACGGGTCAGACTACAAAAAAAAATAGTTTTATTTCAATGTATAACATTCGCGTAAACTTAAGAAATCAGTAGATATATCTATTAATTGACAGCCTCCGTGGCGCAGCGGGCGAGTAGCCGGCTGTGAAGCGAGAGGCCGTGGGTTCGATTCCCGCAACGAGACAAATGGTTGTGTGGCCCACAGATATTTGTTTCGGGTATAGGTGTTGTGAGACCGTGCGTCTCTCGTAGTTCCTGATACCCACGACACAAGACTCGATCTTAGTGTAGGGTCAGGACTATGTATGTGACCGTTGGGTGTTATTTATTATATTATTATTATTTATAATTTAGTATACTGCACTCCACTAGACTTGTCAAGTATCTTATCTACATTTTTAACCAAATCTTAGGAAGGTTCTCAATTCGTCTGTTCTTTATGTTATGCGTTTTTGTACATGGGGAAAATCCTCTTGGATCCCAGCTAATAGGAACAGGGTATGCCGGATTCGTACCGGCTAAAAACCGCATGATTTACGTCATCTGGAATGCTTTTGACAGCCTCCGTGATGCAGTGAACGAGTAGCCGGCTGTGAAACGAGAGGCTGCGGGTTCGATTCCCGCACCGAGTCAAATGCTTGTGTGGCCCACAGATATTTGTTTCGGGTCTGGATGTTATGAGCCCGAAAGTCTCTCGTAGTTCCTGATTCCCACGACACAAGACTAGTATCTTAGTGTGGGGTCAGGATTATGTGTGTGACTGCTGGGTGTTATTTATTTATTTATTTCTCTTCAAATATGGCCCACTTTCTATTATTCTTTTAGTCCGTTTATTACTCCAAGGGTCCTTATAAATTCGGTCTAGATCTAACGAAGTAAACATCTTAACAAACAGCATAGACGTCCTTATTGTGGTTATAAAGACGGTTTTTAAATTTTATAGGTACTTTATGATTATGGTAGAATGACTATTTTTAAATCATAACAATATCTTATTAATAAACAGAATTTGATCATTTTCCTTTTGATGAATTATATGTAATTCTAGGTAAATGACTATTTTTAAATATTTAATCAATATCTTATTAATAACCAGAATTTGATCATTTTCCTTTTGATGAATTATATGTAATTCTAGTTAAGCATACTAAAAACGTGGTTTGAATATTTCCAAAGGCTATAAATAATAATTGTGTGAAGTGGTGACGCATAATAACCTATTTTCCTACAAAATGCGTTAATTTTATACTAAGGAATATTATGGAGAAAATGTTTAACGCGGTTAAAGATATTGAAACTTTAGATTCCAATGTTACATAAATACTTTTGTCCCGGAAAGACATCCATCACGGAAACGAAGCAACAAGAAAGTTCAGCTAATAATAAAGTTAACAACAAAATATTTGGTAAAATCGGAACGATAAATACGTACGTAATATAATTAGGTACTTGACTATGTTTGATTTTATACACATATTTATATGTAAATAGTAAAGAAACCAAAAAAGAAACCCTTCTGTAAAAACTGCATCGAAATTGGTTGAAAAATGAGGCAGAAATTCATATTTTAAATTCTGGAGTGGGGGAATATTGGAGATATCTTACTATCCCTTTCCAACGCACGTACCGTTATGGCGTGACGTGATTATACTGATACTTCTCTTTCCCGTAGTTTGAGGGTTACACCAAACTTCAAAGGCTTATAACTTTTTATTTTTGGGAATATTTAAATATTTCTTTCTGTTTTATATTTTAGACGACGTAAACATATAAAATTAATTTAAAAAACTAGTCAAGTACCCAATTGTAGTTTCTTTAGTAAAGTTTAAGCATAATATAACATAAGCTCACGCCTGTATCCCCGAAGGGGTAGGCAGAGGCGCACTAACGAACTAGAACACCCACATTTCGCCGAGCTTAGTTTCGTCCCAGATGTGATAGGGGGCGAGGTTATCGCCATATCGGGCACAGATTCCAGACTCCGGGCTGATATGGAAAAACCCAATATCACTTTGCCCGATACGGGTATCGAACCCGAGACCTCAGAACCGAAGTCGTACCAAAATACCACCACACCACCTAGGCAGTAAAGTTTAAATCTGAACTAAAACCTAACAACACATCACAGACTGTATAAAACAGTATGTTAAACACATCGCCCATTGGGTTTTCCACTCAGTCAACAAACCACAATAGTCCACCGAATTTAAGGTAGGGTAAATTGCATGAGTTCACGCAATGTCTGCCCTAATATTTAGAAACTATTAACCTCTAGGTAATAAGGAGCATAGTGCGTATAATGAAAAATGACTGAGTAAAGAAAAATGAAGTATACTTCCAAAAGAATGCCAAATGTGGACCGATTTTCAAAATTCTTTTTGTGATCGATAAAGCTTATTTCAAGGGTGGTTCTATATACTTTGACTGCCTCCGTAGCGTGGTGGTATTTCGGTACGACTACGGTTCTGAGGTCTCGGGTTCGATCCCCGGGTCGGGCAAAGTAATATTGGATTTTTCCATATCAGCCCGGAGTCTGGAATTTGTGCCCGATATGGCGATATGCTCGCTCCCTATCACATCTGGGACGGAACTAAGCTCGGCGAAATGTGGGTGTTCTAGTTCGGGGATAGAGGCGTGATCTTATATATGTTATGTTATGTTATGGTTCTATATACATTTGGTCATAATCGGATTTGAAGTCGGACCGTTAAGTTTTAAACTTGTGATTATTCTTGCGTCATATTATTTAAAAATGAAAGGGACTAACTACTCTTAAAGATTAGAAGCGCACAAATGTTTTATAAGTAACGCCCTAGGTGTTTAATATTATTAACAAAGCCAAAAATATCATAATTTTCTTAAATCAATAAAAAATAATTCTAATTCAAAATCGTGTACAAATCAATCAAATTCTTGTGCCTTAATAGGGTAGCATCTGAAGCGATAAACTAATAATCAATAAACGATGTCTTACTGATTAATTCTAACAAGTGATTACGAATTACGATAATGGCTTAATTCTTATAGCTGGACAGTGGACGTAATATGCAATAAGGTTCCCATAATATAAATAGAAATTAGCTATTATGACTGCATGACCTTATAGAGAGAGACCAATTAGGGAACGCACCCATATTACGTAATCCGTTTAGGGGGGGGAGGAGGTGCTCAAAATACTACGCTTAATCCTCTAGTAATCTCGCGCTTTTTCGAGCTTCATTCAAATATTGAGCGCAGCGTTCAGCTCTTTTCGACCGACTTCCAAAAAGGAGGAGGTCCTCAATTCGTCTATATTTTTTTATGTATGTTACGCGATATCTTCGCCGAATGTTGACCGACCTTCAAATTCTTTTTGTGTTCGAAAGAGATTCTTTCAAGGGTGGTCCCATATAAATTTGGTCACGATCGGATTTGAAGTCGGTCCGTTAAGTTTTTCAACTTGTGATTATTAAACTCACCGGTGGCAGCACATCATAATATTTTTTATTACTTTTCTTACACAAATATTATTTAAAAGTACGGGTGGTCACGGGGGGGGTGTATAAAATTTTTAAAAAATAGGTCACGTAGTATGGTACGTTCCCTTATAGTTGACAACAGATTTTTTCCTACTTTTAGCCCATGTTACAAAACGCTCAAGCATATACATAGATTTACAGCTAGATTTACAAACAAAAATCATTAAAAGCTAGATTAATGTCTGAGCATCACTATATGTATGTATAAGGGCTTTAGTCCAAATTCAGTAAGCCTCATACATTCCAGAAAGTAATTTTATATTACTAGCAAATAAGCATTGTCGCTGGATGCAGGCCGCTTCCCACAGGTCGATCTGGAAATCTTTGGGGAAGGCCTATGTTCAGCAGTGGATGTCCTATGGCTGATGATGATGATGAAGCATTGTAAAGTGTAGAATAAAGAAAACTATTGTTTATCATAATCACATCAATTACAAATGTTGAATCAGGACATCTGTTTACAATATACGCAGTAATAATAAAATGACTAAGCGAGGAATCGTAAAATGTATGTTATTCAATTAGTAAATACCATTAAGTGAAATGTATAAAGCTTGAATGTTTTTGTATTCTGAAATATTTTCACGGAAACCTGATAGAGTTGTTTGAATGAAAATAAGCGAGAACTGAATAATTAAAAATCTTTCACACACACTTTCTCTTTCCCGCAGTTGAAGTTTACACCAAACTTCAAAGGCTTATAACGTCTTTGTTTTGAGAATATTTCAATATTTATTTCTGTGCTATGTTTTAGTATACGTAAATTTAATAAAAAATCAACTTAAAAAATTAGTCTAATACCCAATTGTTTCTCACTTGTATATTTTTATATGCATAGCTTAGATTATCCTAATGTATAGTGTAGCAAACACGACCTTGTGAAGCTTCACTTCAATGGATTCAAGGCTTGATTAGAGAAAGCAAGCTGACGCGTGACGCGCCAGCCGCCGCGCCACATCGACGCCACCGCAGTGCCGCTGACCGCTTCCATGAAATATTCTTCGCATATTGGTAAACATATTGAATACCATAGTGCTGTATATGGAGCAAGGACTTAAAATTGTTTTCTTTTTTTTTTTGGAGAAAATAGAAAATTAAACGTTTTAGAGGTTTTACGAAAGCCACATCTTGAAGAAAGAAATCCAAATCTGAAGTGAAAGCGTTTAAGTAGGAAGGCGGACCCTGGCACTAGGCTGGAATAACGCCAGGAAGAAAAAAAAGAACGTAGAAAAATCGATATATACATAACATACATCATAACATAAGCTCACGCCTGTATTCCCGAAGGGGTAGGCAGAGGCGCACTAGCGAACTAGAACACCCACATATCGCCGAGCTTAGTTCCGTCCCAGATGTGATAGGGGGCGAGCCTATCGCCATATCGGGCACAAATTCCAGACTCCGGGCTGATATGGAAAAATCCAATATCACTTTGCCCAACCCGGGGATCGAATCCGAGACCTCGGCACCGTAGTCGTACCGAAATACCACCTCGCCACCGAGGCAGTCAATAGATATATAACAGTAATTAAATATGTTTTAAAAGACACATAAGACATATACAAAAGACTCGAGATTAAAACTCAATCCTTACTTATCAAATTAGGTATTAATTATCACATGTCCCTCCAGTAAAACTTAATGACTCAATTTTGAAGATTGTATCGCAATTCCAATATCTTGGCCACTCGGTTACAGAAAACCTCAAAGATGATTCAGATATGGAAAGGGAACGTAGGGCCATTGCTGTCAGGGGAAATATGGTTGCACGCAAATTTGCTGGTTGTTCAGTGCCTGTCAAGATAACACTGTTCAAAGCTCACTGTCAAATATTCTACACTAGTAGCCTGTGGTCAAATCATACTGAGAAATCAGCAGATGCCCTGCGTATACAATATAATAACGCCTTCAGGGCTCTTTTGAGGCTTCCACCCTGCTGCAGCGCATCAGGTATGTTCGCCGATGCACACACGGACGATTTTTTCGCGATAATGCGCAAAAAAGTAGCGTCCATTATACGCAGAGTGGGGGTGAGTACCAAAAGTGTCCTTAAGGTTTTTGGTCAAAGGCTAGATGGGCCTACTATGAGTAGATTTATCAAACTGCATGTCTTACATGAGGTTTGATAAACCATACTAATTTCATTTGTGTTCTATTTAATATTTATTATTGTATTATTACTAACATAGATAATAAGACATTTTGTTAGCTAACACTATGGGTCATTGAAGCCTGAAATTTTTTTTTTTTATTTTTATTTTTATTTTATTTATTAAAACCAATATGGCTATTTATAGGGAGTAAACTACGTTGCATTAGTCTAATTTAAATATGAACTAAAATGTATTAATAATCTTATCAACGTAACTAACTTAGCTACGGTGTTTTATGGCTCCTTTATTGAGGAAACGTTAAATGTGCCAGTGATTCCAGATTAACTGTTATCGTGGGCTTTCATTGTTAATGAAACATCAAACCTTTTGAGGAGCCCTTTCACAGGATTAAAAGCCGGAGAAAAAGCATATATAGAGAATATCATATTGACAGTTAAAGATAAAACCAATACTTTGGGTACATATGAAATGTTATTTGGTGAAATAGTAAACAGTTACAAAATATCTGAGAGTTAATAAAATATATAATAATGTTAGCCCTGTACTGTCCCACTACTGGGCACGGGCCTCCTCTACTAATGAGAGGGATTTTTTTTTCCTGTGTTTTTTCATGATGGTGGTGATTTGTGTCGCTGTAGAGTGTAGTGTGTGTTCTGTGGGGTGTGGCCGTCAAAGGAGAGGGCCCTCGCTATTTGATACGTAGGTCCCCCCTGTGCCAGTATGTGTAATGAGAGGGGTTCGGCCTTAGTCTACCACGCTGGCCTAATGCGGGTTGGTAGACTTTACATACCTTTTAAATTCTTGTGGGAAATTCTCGGGTATGCAGGTTTCCTCACGATGTTTTCCTTCACCGTTATAGCAAGCGATTATTCACAAAGAAAACACACTTAACACAGAAAGTCAGAGGTGTATGCTCGATTTTAGGGTTGGTATCGAACCTCCGACACTTGTCTCGACAGTTTATACCATTCTCAAGTAAGCTATCACTGCTAATACATAGTATACTAATCTGTATCAAAGGTGAATAAATTGACAAGTCGACTTAAATATACAAACTAGCAGATGTCAGATGTAGATACTTAGTACATTGTCTAATTAATAATTATTATGATGTACGGCATTGGTGTATGGATCTGTTTTATTCCAAACACATATAATATTATTCATACAACATACGACATGTTAATCATACGCTCACGCATGTATCCCCGAAGGGATAGGCAGAGGCGCACTAGCCAACTAGTACACCCACATTTCGCCGAGCTTAGTTCCGTCCCAGATGTGATAGGGGGCGAGCCTATCGCCATATCGGACACAAATTCCAGACTCCGGGCTGATATGGAAAAATCCAAAATCACTTTGCCCGACCCGGTGATCGAACCGGGACCTCAGGACGGCAATCGTACCGAAATACAACCACGCCACCGATGCAGTCATAAATTGAAAAGTCGACTTAAATATTCAAATTAGCAGATGCCAGATGTAGATACTTAGTACATTGTCTAATTCATAATTATTATGATGTACAGCATTGGTGTACGGATCTATTCCAAACACGTGTAATATTGTTCATAAATAGTCGTATGTTAATCAGGAACTATAAATAGTCATACTTTAGAAACTACGAATTACTTATAGTAAACATGTGAGTCATATTGCAATACGATGCGATAATAGACATCTGAATGAAGTTAACGATGGATATTCTTCAATAAAACAATCAATATCAGTCTTATAGAGACAGTGCAATGCCGTCTTGCGAGAAATTCTAATAAATACCTGACAGGACAAAGGAGCGATGTGATCGGAATCTAATGTCTATGGTACGGAGAGCAATTCTACGAGACGACCCATCTGAGTTAGTAATGAAACTTTATATTACATTACCATAGCTACAGCTGTTATTAATTTATGCGAAGAATGCATTGATGAAAGAATCTAACAGAAATATTGTGAGAGAAACTGTAGAAAGCTTTAATATTAATAATCACAAGTTTAAACTCAACGGACCGCCTTCAAATCCGATCGTGACCAAATTTATATGGGACCACCCTTGAAATAAGCTCTATCGAACACAAAAATAATTTTAAACACATTCGGCGAAGCTATCGCGTAACATACATAAAAAATACAGACGAATTAAGGACCTTCTCTTTTTTGGAAGTCAGTGGAAAATGGATGTAATGAACACTTGCAGAATATGTATATGCTTTATAATACTTCCAGCTTCTAATCAGTTGGATCCGAATAAACATATAAGTAATGTGATGTAAGAGTAAAAAGGGTACCATTTAAATGACAAACTAAATATATTTCATGATGAAACGTTAAAGGAAGTGGCTATTAACAGAATTATCTCATTCTAGAAGTATCTGTAATTATGTAGTAATGACCGGTTAAATCGTTATTCATTATGCAATCACGGAACATCTGTAGCGTAATAACAGAATACATACATTACGTATGCATATCGAAAAAACAGCATTACAAATAGCATTGTTACAATTGGGACTTGACTATTTTTTTTATTAATTTTATTTTAAATTTACGTCGTCTAAAATATAGAACAGAAAGAAATATTGAAATATTCTCAAAAATAAATAAGTTATAAGCCTTTGAAGTTTGGTGTAACCATCAAACTGCGGGATAGAGAAGTATCAGTATAATCACGTCACCGCCATAACGGTACGTGCGTTGGAAAAGGATAGCATTTACAATTTAAAATATTAATTACTGCCTCCTTTTTCAACCAATTTCGATGCAGTTTTTACAGAAGGGTTTCTTTTGTTTTTTTGGTATTACATGTAAATGTGTGTATAAAATCATACATAGTCAAGTACTCAATTACAATACAATTTAGACCGCTTGTCAACTTTGAATGTTTTTTAAAAACATAGGCAAATTAATTTTGTTTTTATTTTGTACACTTTAGAACTAAATTGTCCATTATTTCTCCCTATGGTAACAAAACAAACTATACCATAATTAAAACTTAAAAACCAACTTATTATAATTTCTTAGGCTGATAAACTTCGACTAAGTCTAAGTCAAAGAAACGAACTCAGTGAGGATATGGATTTTTTAAATCAAACTTCGACTTAATCCGAGTCATTTTTACACGAAAATCTTTGCTTAGTCTGTCTGTCAGTCTGTTTTTCTTGTAAAAAATGGCTCAGGCTATGTCGAAGATCGATTTAAAAAATTCCAAATCCTCCCTGTGTTCGTTCGTTTGGACCACCGGAAATCTCACTCCCTGAACGAAACGCGACAGCAAGCTGCCACTTTTAGTCGGTTTTCTGTGAGACAGTGGTATCAAATCGGTCAAGCCGGCCCATTCCTGCTGTAGACGTAATAGTCTACAGCGTGGCTCTACCAAAAACAATAATTTCCAAAAGCATTATTTAATCATACTATGATTATGATAAGATGAAATATCGTCTATAAAGATAGAATTAGTTCCAAGAGGAGCTCGTGAACATAATAATAAAAATATAAACGTGAGAACGCTAAGAATGTGACCTGCGGTAATTGAATGAATGTTCAAACTATAAAATATAATGTTATGGTACTATTTTTATCACCAAGTATTTCCTTTGCCGAAGAACAAAATTATATACATAGAAATATTGTGTTGTGTATTTGTTCAATTTATAAGAAAAGTTATTATATGAGTTGTAGCGCCACGTTGTAGATGAACGTCTACAGCACGAATGCGCCGGCTCGACCGCTTTGATACGACTGTCTCGCAGAAAACCGACGTAAAGTGGCAGCTCGCTGTCGCGTTTCCTTCGGTGAGTTAGATTTCTGGAGGCCCAATTCAACCTACTCCCTTTCTCAATACCAATACCCTGTCCTTCTATTCCCTCCTTTAAAGTTCACAACGCACCCATGATTCGATTTGAGTCTACCGCCCGAATGGTCAAACGCTGCTCAACTTTAACGGCTTCTTATATTGATTTTCGCCATACAATTTTGACAGATAACGCGGCCTTAAACGACATAAAGCGACTTTAAGTGTATTCGGCGGTTTGTGTCTATGGGCAGCTACTATAAAAAAACGACGTAATACGATACAAAATCACAAGTTTAAAAACTTAAGAGCCATTTCACAAAATTCGACTGCTCCAGAGTAGGTAAATAAACAGCCGAGCCGCGTACGAATCGAAAAAAATGAAGATAAGGGATCATGGCGCGACTAAAACATTTTGATACTTTTGCATCTCACTAAACTCGAGTCATCCGAATTTTAATTTTATTATTTTATCATAATGTACTATATGTATTGTAAACTATTATATATAATATGTAGATGTATACTAAAACAAGCCAGTCTTATTACAACATAGTGTAATGTCAAATAAAAAAAAAATCAAATTAAATTTATATAAATTATCCCGTAAAGGCATCGATATATTATTTACCTAGATGCACAGTTGACGCTCGGAAAATGGGACAGCAAAGGAGTGCTTAAGCACTTCTTTTGTCTACATTCGGACGCCGATAGAATTCTAAATTTCAAAATTCAAATTTAAGAACGCTTGCTCATGTCAATTAAAAAGCTACTTTATAACACACGCATAGAGTTATATTTGTGTTGATTGAATTTGAACTTGTGATCTTTTTTTTTGTTTTGTTCCTGAGACCACTTTTTAGGAGGATACCTATTTGCAAAGAACTGTGCATCTATGCCACTATGGTATATTGTATTGATGCGTAAAGGCATTGACAAAATTAGGTTCAATTTTTATGTTTTAACTTTACTATTACGCTTTTAATTGTTCTTGATACCAATTTTCTTAAACTATATACCGCATTTATATCACCATTATTATTAATACATCTTCGTGTTTTCGAAATAGATGAAGCTATTTGCAGGCTTCCCATTGCTTGAACTAAAAATTAATACTATTTGTGAAACAACAAAACTAACTATTCTAATAATACTACATCATGAGGGCGCTAAAAATAGTTAATATAAGTCAATTAGTTTTTACTTGCAGCTCCACATGCTTAAAATTGTAGGATTGAAGGGAAACGTTTATGATTTGTCGATCTGATCTATCATTTTAATTTGAATATTCTACATGCGCATGTGGCACAGCGGGCGAGTAGCCGGCTGTGAAACGTGAGGTCTCGGGTTCGATTCCCCCACCGAGACAAATCTCTGTGTGGCCCACAGATATATATTTCGGGTCTGGGTGTTGTGAGACCAAAAGTCTCTCGTAGTTTCTAATACTCAAGACACAAGACTCGATCTTAGTGTGGGGTAAGGACTATGTGTGTGACTGTTGGGTGTATTTATTTATTTATTTATTGAGAGAGAATCCCTTTAGTCCTAAAAATATACGCGTGTAGAGCCGCGGGTAAAAGCTAGTATTATATATTTTATTTATATAGATTACCAGCTGCCAAATAAAACAACGCAATAATACGACCACTTTTTTAGTTTTGACCCTGTATCCGCCTTTCGGACTTGCTCGGTGGCCCTAATAACGATTTTGAAGTAAATCGGGTCAAAAACAAAAAAAAAACAAAATGGCGACCACCTTTTTAGTTATGACACCAGATCCGTCGTTGTGTGTGGGAGACAACAAAAAAAATATCACAGAATATGTCGCACTAAGGATTAAACACAAAAAATCAAAATTTCAAACCTTATTTTATCCCTTTTCGGGGTAAAAAATTTCACAACCTCTGTCTGATCTTAAGGCTAAAGGTATCCTCATACCAACGTTCATCAAAAACAGTTTGATCAGCGGTATCTGAATTCCTATACATACTTTGATCCCATATTTCATGCCTTTAGGGGTTGAAATAAACTCTATTAAGTCCCTAGGGTCGAAGGTATCCTTATTTTACCAAAATCTATTAAGCGGGGTTTTATCCCATTAGGAGTTGATTTAAAAAATAAGGAGACTTTGTGTTAATCCAGGATGTCAGCAACCCCCATACTAAATATCATCAAAATCTATTTGGTCGTTTTTGCGTGAAAGAGTACCAAACATACACACACACATACACTTACACTAAGTTTCGCATCTATATTACTTTGATGATGATTATAACAAAAACTGAAAACCGACTTCAAAAACGAACACTTAAAATGTCTTCAATTCTTAAATCGCGTTTCAGTTTTTGTTAAACTTTAATTATTATTTATCTATTTTTAGTGTAATATTGAAAGAATTATCCAACAACTCTTAATAGTTAAGGAGTTATATTTTACATCATCAGCTCAGCAACATGAGATGATGAGTACCAGACGCAAATACCAATATAGTTTTAGAAAATATATAAAACACACTCACTATGGGTCCCTATAAAATTTGTTGGTTACCCTCGATTTTTCTAGGATCCTATCATCAGATCCTGATTTGGTGCCAATGGGACCACCTGGGAAGTATACCCTTTTCAACAAAAAACTAATTTCACGAATCGGCCTAGGCGTCTTCGAATAATCGGGGAACATACATAAAAAAAGACTCCGACGAATTGTTAACCTCCTCCTTTTTTTGAAGTCGGTTAATAAAATGCAATTACAGTACAATGAGGTACAATAATTAAAATTATATAACGTACTAAAAAAATAAACTCTCATGGATCAAAACTTGTCAGTTGTGGTGTATTTTGTAATTACGAATTCTATAGTGTTCGGGACCAGCACGAAAAAAATCGACACAGGTCCTGCTCCGACGAGCGCTGGCGCGCGACTGATTTCCGAACGCAAATTCATTGCAATTTTGTGCGATGTATTTTTTGTAATAAAAAAGTTATTAATAAAAATATTTTCATTTGACCTACAAAATAAGGTTGTTTATAAAACAAAGTTTATTTTGGTACAAATCGTTTCTTATAATTTGCTTTTCTTCCTTGCAAAAACTCGCGATAAACTTCGGATATAAATCGTAAAAATCGTCACAGTCTTTATTTTTTTTACAATTAGTGTGATTAATTATCGATATTCTCTTTACCAAACGTCAACAGTTTTATATGCCTGATATCTAGGATTTTTCTCAAGTCCATTTAATGACTTTTAATAAGAGAATTAGGAGCCTGAAGATGACCTGTTTCGTTATTTTCAAGAAACAAGGTACGGGAGATTAATCGCTACTAAAAAATCAAAGTAGTATTAGTAAATGTTTTGTACAATACGTCAACAAAAAGAATCGATCTATATTTTGAATGTATTCAATGGCATTCAACCCGTTCTTATCATGGTAAATTAGGCGCTCAAAATATTGGAAATCTCGCATAAAATGTGAAATGCCTCTTAACAGACTTCAAATCCGATCGTGACCAAATTTATATGGGACCACTCTTGAAATAAGCTCTATCGGATACAAAAGAACTTTGAAAATCTGTCCACATTTGGCGAAGATATCGCGTAACATACATAAAAAAACAGACGAATTGAGGACCTTCCTTTTCGGAAGTCGGTAGAAAAGGTAGATGTTTCTTCGCAAATATTGGAATAAGCGAACTCGTCGCACTATACTAGTGAAGCCGGAGACATCACGCTTGTAGCACGTTCACATGAAGTTAAATTGCCAATGAACCGGACATTGACATGTAGCGATATGTCCGCTATCGTGTTTTTATCGCGAAAACTTTGTTGACTTTTACAGTGTTCTAAACTAATTAGTGAACACAGATTTAATGACAACTTAAACTGATGTTACTCGTTCACTTTGCGAAAAATATATTTTTATTATCGTACTACATATAGCATACTTTTGGCCGCGGCTACGCCCGCGTGTCTTGGCAAACATTCATCCCCCATTACATCCCTTTAGGGGATGAATTTAGGCATGTATTATACATATAAACCGTCCTCTTGAATCACTCTATATATTTAAAAAAAAACGCATCAAAAACGACTCCAATCGCGTGGAAAATTTTTACACGCGAACGGAGTCGCGAGATACAGGTTGTATTATCATATTTACATAAGCTCACGCCTGTGTCCCCGAAATGGTAGGTACAGACGAACTAGCACACCACCTAGAACACCCATGTTTCATCAAGCTTATTTCCATCCCATATGTGACAGGGGGCAAATCTATCACCATATAGAGCATAAATTCTAGACTCTAAACTACAATATTTATGGAACACATTTACTTTTGACTTTGAATATATTAAATATAACGGCTTTTTAGTATTCGCATGGCAACAGGATTTAAATTCAAATTTAATTTGATGTTCATGGGATAGGCAGTGGGGTAGTAGAATAGTAGCCTTACCCTTAATATTGAGACATAAAAACTAAGTAATGACTGCCTCAGAAGTGTACCAATATTGCTAATACGGGTGGTTCATAAAGTTGGTATCAATAATAACAACATTTAAAGGGAGAATGGGTAGCAATTTAGCGGTAAAGTTTAAAATTTCGTAAGGCTCATAGTTTTTAAATAATGAAAACTTGAAATTGTGACGAAAATATTGTTTCATCTTCATTTGATCATCTTCTATCCAGTGGTATTGTGTGCACAGTACTACTACCGTCCTAAAGTGATTCTAAGGTACTTTTGGGTGATCCCCAGGTCAGGCAAAGTGATATTGGATTTTTTAGGATCAGCCGAGAGTCTGGAATTTGTGCCAGATATGGCAATAGTCTCACCTCCTATCACATCTGGGATGAAACTAAGCTCAGTGAAATGTGAGTTTTCTAGTTTGCTAGTGTGCCTCTACTTACCCCTTCGGGGATACAGGCGTGAACTTATGTATGTAACATCACAGAAAAGACATTTGTAGTAAATAGTAGATACACTAGTTGCATTCCTAGCTATATGCCTCTTAAGTACAAGAATTCAACATTCATCAATTTATGATGCAATAAATTTTTAGGAAATGTTACATTTCCTAAGCTAAAATTATGCTCAATTTTTTTCATTGAGAAAAACGTAATTTTATGAAAATTTTATCACAGTATTTATTTTTATAAAAAATCATTTCTACATACCAGGTCTGCTACGGAGCAGGTTAGATGAAGCATCACTCGACATTTTTATCATACAACTAAACCAGAATCTAATAAATATGCGGACAGTAAACTTATTTAAAACCAGTTTCAAATCAAGGCACGTCTTATTAAACCTTGACACTACCAAATTCAAATGTTTATTCTAGTCTCTTTAAAGTACTTAACAGCAAGATGTTTAGTATGAATCGCACTTCTCGTACGTTACCAGTCATCACACAAAATAAAAACGCACTTAAATAACTTAACAAAAGATTTAATTAAAAATAAAAACCGTATCGCGTATCAATGTAATTCTGCAATCTGCAGTTCACGCTGGCCGCATTACGAGGGTAGTGAATATTATTTCTCTTCTAATTTCAAATTAAATGTAGGTATTCAAAATCTGAAGTAGATTCTAACAAACAAAAACAAATTATTATGATTCCTTCCTTAGCTTGTCGTAAAATAAAAATAATAATTAATTATTGACTTAAAGGTAAGTGACAAAATTCTTTCGATACATACCTTCACCACAAATGAATTTCTTCTTCACTAAAGTAATAGTTAATTATTCGTGTTCTAAATAATACATCATCTGGAGTATTTTAATTGATTAATTAAAACAAAAACCTACTCCATCTCATCAACATTCAAAACTGACAATTGACATGAATGACATGTTCTCTTTGACAGTGACTGCTATATTCAGGGTTAACAACTCAAAAAAATACTTTTGTTTTAGATTGAGGTTCAAAAATTACAAAAATATGTAGCTTAGGTAGAACTTAGAAGTATGTGTATGCCACAGAGACCAGAATACTTTGTATATACTGAAAAGGCATCCCTCGGTGATAATAAGGGATAACATAATGAAATTGAGATAATATGACTGTCTTGGTGGCATAGTTATGCATACGTAATATTTTTTGTTCTGATATCGGGGGTTACCACTACCTCTTAATTCTTAACGCAATATTATTATAATCTTACTTCGTTTTTTTTGTACGGGAATCAGTATAAGTAAGATTATATACTGCTATAAGAGGTGGTGGTAATCCCCCCAGAGTCTTGAATTTGTGCCCGATATGGGGATAAATCTCAGGTCGATCTGGAAATCTTTGGGGGAGGCTCAGGTTCAGCATTGGACGTCCTATGGCTGATGATGATGATGATGATGAGGATAAGCTCGCCCCCTATCACATATGGGATGGAAAAATGTTAGCTATTTCTTCAAATACCGAAGTAACAATAAGTTACACTCTTGAATTCTGAGCAAAGAGGTGAAAATTACCAGAAGAAAGGAATTTGGGAAGAGGAGAGGACCTCCGAAATCGAATTCATCAATCACCATATTATACACAACAACAATATTCCGGGAAAATTGGAAATATACCCCAACCTGGAAACACCGCTCTAAGCATTTACGTCACTTAGGTTATGCGATTACGTTCCATTATGCGTAATTTATGATTGAAATATTTTCTAAAATAATAATTAATATAAACTACAAATTTCATCATAGCCTATTACAAAGTTTTGTTTATTGATTTATAAACATAATTTATTGTTATCATTTTGCTGCGAGTTCCCCATTATGAAAAGTATACGGCTGAAGGCCTTACTATCCATGACTACGAACAAGAAAAAAAAGTTTGACACGACTTACAATACAGATAACATTTCAATATCTAATATATTTACAACATTAGTATGATTTTCTCTTTTGCACACATATAGATTGTTATAAGGTTATCTCAAGATATTTATATTTTATTGATATAAAGTGGATGTTGGAACGCAGGGACAGCTGTTCGATCGGTAAGTTTTTTTGTTTGTTGCGCAATAAGCACACAATAATCACCAAATTCAACAACAACAAAACAATTTCAGCTCAGTCAATTTCAACTAAATCATCAAGTTCAGTTCATAATGAATAACAGTGCGTTTATGGACAAACTGCGCTCGTTTCTCGGGCTACGACAGGAACCTCCTAGAAACGATTTTCGCAATCCGATTTGGGGTTCTGACGACGAAGACGACGGCGACGAGCTGTACACGAGAAGCGGGATGGAATCCATCGGAGAGACGATGGATATGCATCAAGAATTCACCAAACAGATGCACGAAATGTTGAAATCTTTCGGCAGTATGTTTGGCGATATGCGGCTATTTTTCCAAGACGATCAATTGGAAAATTTCCCGGGTCTCACGGACCAGATTACAGACGGCGCCGGCATGAACAACAATAGCCTGCGGGACCACTATTTGAAGCCAGGATACCACGGTCATAAAACTGAGCAGCTTAAAGAAGACATAGATTTGGATGGCAAAATTTCGTCACACGAAATATCAGGTCTGTTGAAAAAGAAAGATAATGACAAGAGTGTTGGCCCTGTAGTACCTTTTGATGGCAGCATGGTGCCTGGAAGGTCTTTTTGTCAGACAATCATCACAACCAGTATTACAAAACCAGATGGTACTATAGAGACTCGGAGAATCATTAAGAATGGTAATGAAGTTATTGAGGAGACAACCACATCTGGTCCTGACAGCAGTGGGCCTGGACCATTCAACCAGAGCATGGATACATTTAACAATGCCAGCTTAATTTACAATAACGTCATGTCGGAGCTTTCTACATTATTTAGAAATTTCTATTAAAATCTGACATACTGAAATGCTACTCAAACAGCTACTAGTATGGTCCTAGTCATCAGTGAATATTTCATTTAAAACAATTGAGTACTGGACTATTTTTATTTTTTTTATTAATTTTATATGAAATTTACGCCATCTAAAATATAGTACTGAAAGAATTATTAAAATATTCTCAAAAATAAAAAAGTTATAAGCATTTGAAATTTTGTGTAACCTTCAAACTGCGGGAAAGAGAAATATTAGTAAAATCACATCAGGGCCATAATGTCACGTGCGTTAGAAAGGGATAGCAAGACATCCCCACTACGTCCCCACTCTTGCTCATTACAGAATTTAAAATATGAATTACTGACTCATTTTTCAACCAATTTCGATACAGATTTTACTGAAGAGTTTCTTTTTTGTTTTATTTGCTAGTACATATAAAATGAGTACGAAATCAAACGTAGTCAAGTACCCAATTCCTACCATCTTACTTTTGCTAAGTTGACTAATAAATAAATACTTGTAGGTCGGTAATGCTTGTCTTTTGAATATTATGCTTAGCCACTGTTTGTCATTCAATATTAGACTTATATTTTGAGTAGCATTACAGTATACAGCCACTATAGACATACCAGTTTTGAATATTTAGTCTTTTAAGATTTTACTATTATTACATAGTATCTTTTTCCAAACAATGTTGTTTAAAACTTTAAACAAATGTGATAAATGGAAATAAATATGGAATATTATCAAACCCAAACTTAGTGTTATATTTATCTCCAAGAAATATTATAAGTCTCTTATTACTGGTTTCTAATTGAATGAAAAATAAACTTTCAATTATTTTGGACTATTGAAGCAATTATTGTTCTCATGAAATGGTTGTTTTTTAGATAAGTGTTTTTGTTTAAATATTCGAAAAAAGGATAACTAAATAAACTTATACTTAAAACTGTGTGTCAGAATATAACAATTTCAATGTAAATGCTTGGCTACATCTATTGAGTTAATTGCTCAGATTACTTACGGAATCTGGTCTTTATTTTATAATATTGCCAATTTATGTGATTTTAGTTTTTTATATTTTAGTACTAGAGCTTGTACACAATATGGTTAGAACTCCAAAAACACTGTATGGTGTAGTACAATTAGCTGGTTTAATTGTAACTTATTATATTTATTGAACCTATAGAACTTGTCAAAATTTATAATAATAAATAATAAAAAAATTGAATTATTGTTTTTTGCTTTATAAGCACTAGGTACCAATAAATAACCTAAGCTATATTGTCTAAATAACGGCGGGTTTTATTTAATCACATTATTTTCGTTATAGTCAAAGAGATTTAATATTACCAACTATAGAGGGCTATCAAGCAAGTGTCCATAAAAAAAATATCTTTAACGTCAGTAACGCCATCTCAACTTATTACAATTAACACTCTAGAATATTATGTGAATGTTCAAAAATCAAGTACAATTTTATTGTGTAAACATTCAGGGCCTTACTTATAAAAACTTTCGCTTATCTTTTGCTAGCCTGTCACTTTTTTCCTTGCGTTACATTGTTTAAAAATGAAAGGGACAACCTATGGTTAAAGATAGCAGCGCTTAAATATTTTTATAAGTAAGGGGCTCAGTGACTTATGACCACGAGGTCACAACTTCTGGATCACAAGTTTTGTGCTGTTGTCCCGTCTATAATGACTTTGGTTATAGTAATCTGCGGCTTGAGCAGGAAAATTTCTGACAACCGTAAATGTATTCGAACTCGATGCGCGTCTATGAAATTTGTATGAAATATTAACCAAACGTCATCAGTGCGCAGCGAACTCGAATACATTTACATTTACATTAGTTTTTCGTGCTCGGGCTACTGTTCTTTCGCACTAAGTATAATTACGATCATAGTCGTATGTCATTAATCTAAGCTTGTAATGAAACGGAAAACAATGTTGTAAATATATTTATTGATAAATACTTATTTACGTAGAGAGCAAAACTATTAGCTAGACAAAAGATTAAACCTAGAATTAAAGGACTTTTCGCAAATATATCCCCATTATGCGAAAAATCTTTCAATTAGTACTAGTTGAGCCAGGCATATTGGAATTTAGCCATGATAACTAGAGCTTATCCACTGCACCACGTGGAAACAAATACCCACATTTAAAATAAATCTTTTGAATACCAATTCCACCAAAATGTAATTAAAAAGTGGATAGATTTGTTTTACAAGTATAGCGAATAGGCTCTATAGACTAATTCTCCTTGTTTATTATTCAGGTCGTAATCTATTGACAATAACAAGCATCTTTAGTATTCTTTTCGATCCAGGTGAGATATCTGTTGACGCGACTGTATACTCCATACTTGTCTGGTCTCGCGCAACCTTCTCCCCATGACACCACTCCTGAAACCAAAATATCGGAATTGAGTATATCACTACATAGTATAAAACAAAATCGCTTGCCGCTCACTGTCTGTTCCTATATGCTTAGATCTTTAAAACTACGCAACGGATTTTGATGCGTTACTTTTAATAGATAGTGATTCAAGAGGAAGGTTATGTATAGGTAATGCATGCATAAATTCATCCCCTAAAGTGATTTAATGGGGGATGAATGTTTGTCAAGACCCATGCCGGCGTAGTATTAAAATAAATGGTAGCGTGGTTGTATTTTGGTACACTACCATCCTGAGGTCTCGGGTTCGATTACCGGCTCGGGCAAAGTGATATTGGATTTTTCCATATCAGCTCGGAGTCTGGAATTTGTGCCCGATATGGCGATAGGCTCGCCCTCTATCACATCTGGGACGGAACTAAGGTCGGCAAAATGTGGGTGTTCTAGTTCGCTAGTGCCCTTCGGGAATACAGGCGTGAGCTTATGTTATGTCATGGTTACTATAGTCAAATACCCAATTGAAATAACTCAAGACTCACCAACTTCCCTAAACTTGTTTCCATTTTCGTCGACGATGTGCATGGGTCCACCAGAGTCACCTTGGCATGCATCCCTTCCACCATCCTTCTCTCCCGCACATATCATGTTGTCTGTGATCCTGCTACCGTATCCCTTGCGACATTCATCGTTGGACACTATAGGCACTTTCACCTGTAACATTTATTATAATAATTCTCCGTTCGCCTCCTTGGTTTTGTTGCAGCATATATGGGCTGTGGACCGGGAGGTCGTGGGTTCGATTCCCAGGTCGGGCATAGCGAATTGTCTCATTTAATTTGCCCGGAACTGTATCTGTTGACTGTTGACATCAGGCCAGCAGGCTTGATAAAGTATGTTGCACCGACCCCACATTAAGGTGGGATAAGGGCAGGTAGAAAGAAAGATGTAGTTCTCCGCTCTACTAAAATTAGAATACCATCAAAGTTTTCCTTATAACCAATTATGCCTAAAATTAACCTCATCTTCATCCCAAGAATGCCTTGGTTTGGCCTAACACTGATGTTCATAGTATGTATTCCACCAAAAAGTATTAAATGCGTAAGCATCTGAAGAAGGTTTCACTCGGATTTCAATCGGTCAATTTCAAAATCAGAATACCTAAACCAAAGACATTCAACAGTATATAGACTGGACAACAGCACAGAACTTGTGATCCAAAAGTTATGACCTAGTGGTCATAAGTCGCTCTGTTTATTTGAAATATACGCGCGCCATTTGTGCCCGATATGGCGATAGGCTCGCCCCCTATCACATCTGGGACGGAACTAAGCTCGGCGAAATGTGGGTGTTCTAGTTCGCTAGTGCGCCTCTGCCTACCCCTTCGGGGATACAGGCGTGAGCTTATGTTATGTTATACGCGCGCCAGGCTGGCCAGCGTAATACTCGTAATATTGAGAGAATAAACTTATCTTACGTGATTCTTAACCATTCACAAAACATTGATAGTTTGATAGATTGGCTTGATAGCCCCTCTATAGTTAATAATATTAAAATCTCTTTGACCTAAACATATAAAATTTTGCTTAATCTTAAACTAGAATACAAACCTCCTGCAAAATATCTGAGACAGAACCGCCCTCCTCAGTAGTGCCCCACCCGGTGACCACCGCCGTGTAGTTGGTATAAGACAGTCCTCCCTTGGGCAGGCAGACTGGTCGCAGCCCTACGTCCTTGTTCTCGTCAGTTTCAGTACTGTTCTCGTCTCTTCGCACCCGCTTCAGTGCACTGCTGAGGTCTATCTGCAGAGCAGTTGCGACGTTAAGGGAATTACGAAAAATCGTTCGCTATGACTATCAGCATCTACTCAACGATCTTCTGATAGGGTTGGTAATAAAAAATAATAAATAAACACACCCAACAGTCACATATACTTAGGCTGAGACACGGACGTAAAAAAACGATGGACGGAGCGCTAAGAACATTGGAAGTGAAGCAGGGTTTTCGGCCCATTCGATCTATTGACACGTAATGACGGAGACTAATCGAAAGAGCCGAAAACCCTGCTTCACTTTCCATGTTCCTGGCGCTCCGTCCATCTTTTTTTACGTCCATGGGCCGAAATCTACATATAGAGCGAACTTCGACGAAGTCTAAATGCAATACAACGAACTCAGTGAGGATTTGGAATGTTTAAATTGAACTTTCACTTATTCCGAGTCATTTTTTACAAGAAAATCTTTGCTTAGTCTGTCTGTTAGTCTGTTTTTCTTGTAAATAATGGCACGGACTAAGTCGAAGTTCGATTTTAAAATTCCAAATCCTCACTGAGTCCGTTTCTTTGACTTAGAATTAGTCGAAGTTCGTTCTATAGATTTCAGCCTTAGTCCTAACTTCACAATAAGATACGAGTCTTGCGTGGGTATCAGGGACTACGAAAGAATTTCGGTCTTGCAACACACAAACTCGAAATATCTATGAGCCACACAAACATTATTCTTAGATATACACATTCACACTTATATAAGACCATAATGACCTGCGGGTTTAGACAAATGGCTTATGCGCTAGTCGAATAGAATAAATGTATGGGAATGACATATCAGTACGCCACATATAGCGTTCTCTTATGTATTCCCATACATTTATTCTATTCGACTAGCGCATAAGCCACTTGTCTAAGGGCGACTTGCACCACTATTACTAACCTACAGTTAGTCTTAACCTCAAGTTAAATTGAAATAGAAATATATGAAGGACATGTAATTTATTACATTAACATTAACATAAGCTCACACCTGTATCCCCGAAGGGGTAGGCAGAGGCGTACTAGCGAACTAGAACACCCACATTTCGCCGAGCTTAGTTCCGTCCCAGATGTGATAGGGGGCGAGCCTATCGCCATATCGGGCACAAATTCCAGACTCCGGGCTGATATGGAAAAATCCAATATCACTTTGCCCGACCCGGGGATCGAACCCGAAACCTCAGAACCGTAGTCGTACCGAGATACCACCACGCCACGGAAGCTGTCAATTTATTACATGTAATTAATTAAATGTCATCATTTATTATCTGTAATTACATGTAGTACATTACACGTAATGAATTACATGTCCTTCATATATTTCATTTTCATTTTAACTTGAGGTTAGGACTGACTGTAGGTTAGTAATAGTGGTGCAAGTCGCCCTAAGCCTGCTGGGCTATTACCCAAGGGCATGTCGATACCATCCGGTTTACAGAAATAATGAAATGATGAGAGGTTGGCCGGCGTCAGGATAGTACCTAATCGGTCATAAAAACTAAAACCGAATCTTTTTTGCAGTATGCTTGACCTCCATCGATATATTATTTACCTAGATGCACAGTTGACGCTCGGAAAATGGGACAGCAAAGAAGTGCTTAAGCACTCGTTTTGCCTATAGTCGGACGTCGATAGAATTCTAAATTTAAAAATTCAAATTAATGAACGCTTGCTCATTTCGTTTAAAAACCTACTTTATAACACGTGCTTAGGGTTATATTTGTGTTGATTTAATTACAACTTGTGATGGTTTTCTTTGTTTTATTTCTGAGACCACTTTTTAGGAGGATATTTGCAAAGAACTGTGCATCTAGGATATAATATATTGATGATGACCTCACATAATAAAATGCAAACAACTCACTCTTTTGTCAAGTTTTAACAATGCGATGTCATTGTCATAATTGCCAGGGTTGTACCGCAAATGACGAATAATCGCATCCACTTTCCTGTCAATCGTCTTGGTCTCGTTCATCTGAGATCTGTCATGTTCTAAGAAACGAACTGTGATCTTCTCCTTTCGGAACCTAGAATTTGAATTTCGTTCTACATTCATCGTTAAGTTTCAAAATATGAGAATTTATTAGCTTCCAGTATTTAGGTGTCATTTCATTAGTATGGTACAAATCAATAATTATTATGCTTTATATTTGAAATGGCAGTGGGCAGGGCACCTAGCTCGTAGAACCGATAGCCGATGGGGCAGAAAAGTTCTCGAGTGGAGACCACGTACCGGCAAGCGCAGCGTAGGTCGTCCACCTACAAGGTGGACCGACGACCTGATAAGGGTTGCAGGAAGTCGCTGGATGCAGGCCGCTTCCAACAGGTCGATCTGGAAATCTTTGGGGGAGGCCTATATTCAGCAGTGGACGTCCTATGGCTGATGATGATGATGATGATGATATTTAGGTAGCTAACTTTAATAGTTAAAATGCAGAATAAGCAAAGGAAAAACAAACTGAAGTGAATAATAATTATGTTTTTTTAATACCTATCATCTATGAATACCTATCATCATCATCATCAGCCATAGGACGTCCACTGCTGAACATAGGCCTCCCACAAAGATTTCCAGATCGACCTGTTGGAAGCGGCCTGCATCCAGCGACTTCCTTTAATACCCATAGCTAGACCTAATTACGGAATCTGTTAATAATACGTAAGGGTACAATGCCAAATATATTTATACTCATACTTATCTACACTAACATTTAGGAAAAAATAAAACAATTTCCTAGTAAACAAGTAAGTAAAGATAACAATTTACTTTCATCAGTCAAAGCAGCAGAAACATTTTCCCATGAAAGGGCGAAATGTCAATCTAACTGGCAAGTAGCCAGAACTGAAGCAAACTTGGCATAGGAAACATCTTTTGCGCTGTGGGAACCGTTAGTGGCTATGCACTTGCTGTTTTAAATGCGAAATCGAGTTGCTGAGCAAGCTGCACTATATTTAGAAATTGTTGCAACGTGAGTTGGAATCTTACGTGATTTGTAGAAATCGTATTGAAATAATCACAAGTTTTAAAACTTAACGGAGCGACTTCAAAACTTATCCGTGCCTGACCAAATTTATATAAGACCACCCTTGAAATAAGCTCTATCGAACACAAAAAGAATCATGAAAATCGGTCCATATTTGGCGGAGATATTGGAATATATAGGTACATAAAAAAAAGACTGCCTCGGTGGCGTGGTGGTATTTCGGTACGACTACGGTTCTGAGGTCTCGGGTTCGATCCCCGGGTCGGGCAAAGTGATATTGGATTTTTCCATATCAGCCCGGAGTCTGGAATTTGTGCCCGATATGGCGATAGGCTTGCCCCCTATCACATCTGGGACGGAACTAAGCTCGTCGAAATGTGGGTGTTCTAGTTCGCTAGTGCGCCTCTGCCTACCCCTTCGGGGATACAGGTATGAGCTTATGTTATGTTTATGTTATAAAAAAGAATTGAGGACATTTTCGACTGACTTCTTGTTTGGAGTCGATCGGTAAAGTGATATAAGATTTTTCCCCAGAGGAGGTTGATGTCAGACAGGCAGCCTTTCGTAAAATTAGGCCAAATCCTTTGTGCAATATCCTTCAAAAAGTGTGTTTCGCCGACATCACCTTATGTGGGATAAGTGCAGGTAGAAAGAAAAATGATACAGGACCAGCGTATTTACGACACAAATCCCCAAGTATTTACCTGGCAACGCAACAATGAAGCAGATTATAACTGTGTGTAGTTAACTTTTTATTACTGCCTGGCTTAATCCCGGCCTAATGTCCGCCTTACTACTTAAACGCAATCCAATTCCAATCGCCCAGACTTGAGCATCCTCCACAGTAAGACCATTGGTTCTCATATCATCCTTCAAAACGTTGAGCCAACGATTTTTAGACCGACAATGGGGTATCCCTGGTACGATCTGATACAGATACTTGTGACTGACGAACCTCCTGTGTGTAGATAGTTAACTATAAACTGAGAAGCAGAAAATGTGTCCGCTTCGGTCATCCGCCAGCCTTGGCGCAAGCCCCTCGATTTGCTTCTTCCCTCTTCGGATTCGGAGTGTGAAAAAAAATAGAACATACCCAGCAGTACAATGTGCCGCAGTAAGGACATATAGATCATTGATAAGTGCTCCTCCACAATAAAACCTGCCACCGTACAAAAGCACTGCCATCCAGGGATACTCGATCTCTTTGGTCTCGTAACCGCCCACAATCCGGCGGCGGGTGCGGGCGATGCCGCATTCTGTAATGAAATTAATTTTTATTCTAGCATCAACTAGCTAACAACTAGCGAACTTCGACTAAGTCGTAAGTCAAAGAAGCAAACTCGGTAAGGATTTGGAATTTTTGAATCGAACTTTGACTTTGTCCGAGTCATTTTTTACAAGAAAATCTTGCTCTATAAAAAAATGCTTGCTCTATAGATCTCAGCCTAAAGTCGATCGCGCAATTTTGCTGTGCGCGGCCCCAACAGGAATGTTTTTAATAATCGAATTCGTATCAAGCATAGACGCGCAACAAGATCGATATAAATCGATTGTCAAAAATATTCCTGCTCGATCCACTATGTTTTGCGAAGTGGAGGCGTCGGCCCCAAACGGTCCATTGTCGCGTAATTCAAAATCGAAAATTCAATTTCGAACATTTTACAGTGTTTAACATCGATATATTATTTACCTAGATGCACAGGTGACGCTCGGAAAATGGGACAGCAAAGGAGTAGAAGTAGGCAAAAGAAGTGCTTAAGCACTTCTTGCCTACAGTCGTACGCCGATAGAATTCTAAATTTCAAAATTCAAATTTAAGAACGCTTGCTCATGTCAATTAAAAATCTACTTTATAACACGTGCATAGGGTTATATTTGTGTTGATAGAATTAGAACTTGTGATATTGTTCTTTGCCTTGTTCCTGAGACCACTTTTTAGGAGGATATTTGCAAAGAACTGTGCATCTAGGGTATATTATATTGATGGTGTTTAAGGTTCGAATTTGAAATGCACAAGAATTGCCCCCTGGGATAACGCTAGATAGAAAGAAAGATTTAATTAGAAAATTGTTAGTGTTTGGACGGTATAGTTATTATATAGCTATTTTTCTAATCGCTGATATGACCCTAACAGAGTAGATATTATTATAGTCAGCTTAGTTAATCCATTTACGGCCGGTCTCAATAAATGATCTCAGTTTAGAGTGTAGATAGATCGCGATTATGAACCAATCAAATCAAGTCATTTGACGGAGTCATGATCATACGATGTTCTTATTGGCTAATTTTTGTAATCTATCTACCCATTCGAACTAAGATTGTTTAATGGAACCAAGCGTGAGTCTGTAACGGCCTTAAGCCCTTACTTAAAAAAAAAAGCACTTACGGCAAGAAGGACAATCCTCAGGCGGGTCGTTGATCGGACTTATCGTTGTGCTTGACGGGGCCCCGATGAGATTCGAGATCCATTCAATGAAACCTTTCTCCTTGTGTACAACTGAGTTTGGACTTGGCGTCTGACAACTCGTCATCCCTAGGACACAAACCAACACGAGAAGACACTTCATGGTTCTGAAACAAATGGTAAATACAGAGAGTTAATTTATATATATATATATTGCAGCAGAGATTGGCAAACGAGCAGATGGGTCACCCGATGGTAAGTGATCTCCGCCGCCCATAGACACCCAAGACACAAAAAGAATCATAGGTCCGTTGCCAACCTAAAAGGAGGAAATGGAAGGGGAGGGAAAAAGGGATTGGGATATGCCTTTCCCAATCCCTTTTCCCTCCCTTCCTCCAGAAAAAATGGGCCACCGGAAATCTCACTCACCGAACGAATCGCGACAGCAAGCTGCCACTTTACGTTGGTTTTCTTTGAAACAGTGGTATCTGCCCGGTCGAGCCGGTCCATTCGTGCTGTAGACGTAACTGTCTACAGCGTGGCTCTACCACTCAATATGTTTGTGTGTTATCTAAAATTATTAAATCTAGTAACTTAACACACATCGGTTCTAGATCGTGAATGTGGAGTAGGTAGGTACCGAGTTTGATTCCGATCGGCCAATCTTATGGGGACAAAGAGCCAAAAGTAAAACACCTTAAAAGATAAAACCTAAAACCACCTTAAACTAAAATTCTAATAGTTTAGGGACGATCATGGTGGGGCAAATACTGCCGTATTCACAACAACATTCTACCTACAATATATTATAATTATGGGCCAGAAATACCATAAGAAAGAAAGAAAAGAACTTCACTATACTTTACCTAGTTTGTACAGCATCGTTTTTATCGATTCTTTGAAAAAATATTCAAATTATTCTGTAGAAATATTATAACGACTATAAAATGTGCTATAAAATTACGTAATATTAACCTGCATCAATAAAAAAGCTAGAAATATGATCATAAAATAATAAGTAGCACATACTCATTTTGTATAATTTCTCTATGATTATAATATAGAAGTTATAATTTTAGTCCATAAATTGATCAAAGTTTGAAGATTTATACCGGGTGTTTCATACATTACGACTGCCTCGGTGGCGTGGTGGTATTTCGGTACGACTACGGTTCCGAGGTCTCGGGTTCGATCCCCGGGTCGGGCAAAGTGATATTGGATTTTTCCATATCAGCCCGGAGTCTGGAATTTGTGCCTGATATGGCGATAGGCTCGCCCCCTATCACATCTGGGACGGGACTAAGCTCGGCCAAACGTGGGTGTACTAGTTCGCTAGTGCGCCTCTGCCTACCCCTTCGGGGATACAGGCGTGAGCTTATGTTATGTTATGTTATGTTATACTCATTTTTGTATAATTTCTCTATGATTATAATATAGAAGCTATAATTTAGTCCATAAATTGATCAAAGATTGAAGTTATACCGGGTGTTTTATACAGTTGGTACCAATTATAATTCCACATACAGAAAGAACGATTAAAAGCGCAATAGTAAAGTTAAAAAATGAAAATTGAACAAATGTTTCTATCAATTATTACGCATAGGAGTTTTAAAATCGAAATTGTAAATCATCGCAATAATCATAGGAACGGCTTTGTGTTAAAAATAATAAAGTCAGGATCGTAGCTTGTGGCCTTCAATTGTCTCTACCTACCCTCATGGGATGCAGGCGTGAGTGTCATTGTATGTATGTAAAAATAATAAATGACCCCTAAGGTGGTTTGCAAATGTACTGCAGTTGACCAAATAGGCCAGAAACCATATTTTCGTCACACATTCAAGTTTCCATTATTCAAAAACTAAGCTTTAAGAAATTTTAATTTATACCGCTATATTTCTAGCCATCCTCCCGTTAAGTGTAGTTTATGCCCCTTACTTATAAAAATATTTAAGCGCTGCTTAACTTAATACCATAGGTTGTCCCTTTCATTTTTAAACAATGTAACGCAAGGAAAAAAGTGACAGGTTATTCTTAACCATTTGCTCAGCTAAAATGCTTTTATAAGTAAGGCCCATTATTGATAGTAACTTTTTGCAACAAATATACAGGATATTAAATTTAATTGAAAAAGAAAGTAGAATACCTAATTGTAGTTGTAGTACCTAACTACATTCTACATAGTACAATGAGTTAAAATTAAACTATAATTAAACACTAGAATCACAAGTTTAAAAACTTAATTGACCGACTTCCAATTTACTGATCGTGACCAAATTTAAATGGGACCACCCTTGAAATAAGCTCTATCGAACACAAAAAGAATTTTGAAAATCGGTCCGCATTTGGCGGAGATATCGAGTAACATACATAAAAAAATACAGACGAATTGAGGACCTTCTCCTTTTGTGGAAGTCGGTCGAAAAAAAAACTTAAAACGGCTCCAGCTTAGCATGCGCCGGCCAAAGGACTAACGCTGCCCAATTAATTTAATTCGTAACTGTACGATTATAAGTATCAATTTAAGAATCATCGCAATTAACAACTTGCTTTGAGGGCAGCGACCTTCTACGGAAAAATGTACATAAAAACAAATTCCAAGTGGAATTAACCGTTGTAAAGTGCATCATATAAATTACATTAGGTATAATAAGTAGGTAGGTACAGTACAGTACAGTATACAGTAATAGAGGGGCAATCAAGCAAGTTTCCATACAAAGAAATTGACCTCGAACTTCAGTAACGCCATCAACTACTTATTACAATGCGAGGGCGATTATTACAATTTACACCCTAGAATATTTTGTGAATGGTTAAGAATCACGTTAGATAAGTTTATTCTCTCAATATTAATTCGCTGGCCGTCCTGGCGCGCGTATATTTCAAATAAACTGAGCGATTTACGACCACTAGGTCATAACTTTGGATCACAAGTTTTGTGCTGTTGTCCCGTCTATATTTATTTATTTATTTATAAAAGGTTCTCCAGCAGTACATACATTATATAATTAAAGATAATATTTAACTAAACAGTCATATTCTGATGTATGTACCAATTACAGGAGTACACAGCTTTGACAGTAAACATACTATTTATTATTATTATCAATTATTAGTATTATTGAGAAGGTGCGTTATATACTGTTGAATGTCTTTGGTACAGTACAATGATCTTGTTTCGATATGCACTTGACTACGTTCGAATCAAGGACGGGGACATGTAACCGGGTCAAAAACCCACCGGTGCCAGTTGCAAATGTACCGCTACGTGATCTCAGCATCCGATTAGCACACACATTTTGTTTTTTCTCACATGTGTGAATTAATCACGTGCTTCGAAAAGTCAAAATCCTCGTATGGGTACTACAAAAGAAAGTGCTTACTTTGCTACTTTTGCGCCCGAGTGGTCAAACGCTACTCAAGTTTAACGGCTTCTTACATTGATTTTCGACATACAATTTTGACAGATATGGCGGCCTTAAACGACATAAGGCGACCTAAGTACCATTCGGCGGTTAACCAACTTAAAAATCGTCGCTACATCTATAAAAACGGAACGAAAGAAAGTTTATTTGTCAAACCATTTATCATCTCTCATGTTGATAATTTTTTTGTTTTCGACACAGTTTACATCAAAAATTAACTTCCTCCTGTCCTTATCCCACTCTAATGTGGGATCCAATGGGTGCAACGCACATTTCAACTTTGCTTCCCCCTTCAAGATTTGGAAACACGAGCATAAACTCATGTTACTTGATTCTTTAATCAGTAGCGTAACTAGACGTGGACGTGGAGTCCACTACGTCCACGCCTAATTACGGCACTGATCCACATCACTATGGATAGTCGATTATTTTTCATTATCGATTATTCAATTATCCCTCCGTCCTGAGGTCTCGGGTTCGATCCCCGGGTCGGGCAAAGTGATTTGACTCAGACTTAGTCGAAGTTCGTTCTATAGATCTCAGCATTAATTAGTCCACGCTACGCCACTGCCTTCAATGAATAGGCCCTTTACTTCAATATGTCTTTAAAATGTTTATAAGGCTCTACAGAAAAGAAAACCAATCTTTTTCTCAAAATGTAATGTTATTTATAAATAGTTGCAAATCTTGTGTTGCATTATACTTGGCTTCTAATCATGCGGCTGTAACTGTAACATCTCGTGAGTCGTACTCGTTCGGTTTCATTTCATTGACTTTCAGTTCAGTAAAAGTAGTTTCTTGAATATCTGTATCAGCAACCACGTGTTAAATGAGGAAAGTAGTATTGAATTAACTAGAAAGAGAATTGTCAGTGAATGCTCTTCGCCTTTTAAAATAAATGGCATTTGTGATAATTCTGCCAATGTCAAGGTTGGATCGAACCAAAGTTGAAATTACAGAAAATTACTATTTTATATATTAGACTAATGGCCGGTTTCAATAAACGATTTAAAGTGCAGATAGATCGCGATTATGAACCAATCAAATCAAGTCATTTGACGGAGTCATGTTCAAACTGTGTTCTTATTGGCTCATTTTTGTAATCTATCTGCACATTAGAAATTAGATTGTTTATTGGAACCGGGCGTTAGAGGAATTACAGCACTATTACTAATGTAGAGTTAAACCTAAACTCTATTTATCTTACAGGTCACTGCTATCTTTATACCAAGATTTAAGATAAATAGAGAAAAGAGTCTTAAGAAAAGAGATAAATGTAAACAGTCCAACAATATTCTATTATGGATTATTATTTAAGAATTTTCAGTAAATAATGCAATTATTCTTTATCTAATAGCTTGGGGATATTACGGAGTACCAACGAATATCGTAAGTTTATTGTTGAAATTGGCCCCAAGGCTTGCGTGGTAGACTAAGGTCTAATCTAATAGACAATATGTACCTACGTAGGTACATGTAGATATTGTAATCATATTTTATGTGATATGTAGAGCATCATGTGATTAAAAGATGCACTGAGCATCCTACCAAATCATGAAAAATCACGGAGAAATCAAACCCAGAAACTTGGACCAAGATAAATTGTAATAAAACATAACATAACATAAGGTCAAGCCTGTATCCCCGAAGGGGTAGGCCGATGCGCACTAGCGAATTAGAACACCCACATTTCACCGAGCTTAGTTCCATCCCAGATCTGATAAGGGGTGAGCCTATCTACATTTGTGCCCGTTTCAAATTCCCGACTCGGTGTGATATGGAAAAATCCAATATCAGTTTGCCTGACCCGGGGATCAAACCCGAAACCTCAGGACGGTAGTCGCACCGAAATACAACCACGCCACCGAGGCAGTCGGCAGGCAATAAAACATAAACAAAAGTACAATGCAAAAAGAAAAAAAGAACATTTTTATCGTTAAAAATCGCCATACACAGATAAACCCGTATGGTAACTTAATTTGGTGTTCAGATTGCATTCTGACGATGTAACGGTGCATGGCGCGTAATTGGGTGCACTTCGGATACGATTTTGTATCATTATCTGTACGATTAATTTGCTCACTATCGAAGTTAATCCGAACAAGAAATTTGTTTTATATATTACTAGCTGACGCGCGCAAGTTCGTCTGCGCATGACAAATATTGACATCAATATATTTTATACAATACTAATGTCACTCAATTGTTTTGCCTACCCGGAACCTCTCTACTAACACTTAAACTTGATGGTATGGTATTAAAGTTCAAATTTACTATTAAGTATTATTACGAATCGATTATATGGCAGTATAGAAAAGTGTTGTTTTTAGACTTTTTTAGGTAATTTATTTAAATTTTCTCCGTAAGAACCATCCTCGTACTTCAAGAAATATTCTAAAAAAAGAATAACCGAAATCGGTTCAACTGCTCTCGAGATTTGCGCTTAGCAACACATTCAGCAATTCATTTTTATATTATAGATAAAGCTAACGAGCATGAGGGTACATCTTTGCAACGTCCTTGTCATGACATGACATGACCTAAGTTCACGTCTGTATCCCCGAAGGGGTAGGCAGAGGCGCACTAGCGAACTAGCACACCCACATTTCGCCGAGTTAAATTCTGTCCCAGATGTGATAGGGGGCGAGCCTATCGCCATATCGGGCACAATTTCCAGACTCCGGGCTGATACGGAAAAATCCAATATCACTTTGCCCGACCAAGACCCAAGACCGAACCCAAGACCTCAGGACGGTAGTCGTACTGAAATACAACCACGCCACCGAGGCAGCACGTCCTTGTATCTGATTAAAATTAGAGCAGTGTGTAATAGAGTGTTGTTTCATTTAAAAAGATCCCACGGAGCGCCATCCTTACAGTATGTATCTTTAAAATCGTATTCAAAGTGCACCATGTCTATACACACAAAGACCCTTAAGTGGCGGCGCTATAAAATTGTAATTTCCTGATTGGTATGCAAAAAGCGTTGCGCATGCGTCCCAATGGCGACTCTTTCTAGGTAATAGAGAGCCATCGGTTTTCCTTGTAGCCCTATGTTAGAAAATGAACGTAATATATTACTTTCCCTGTTGAATATTGTCGTAATATAATTCTGAGAATAAAGAACGCACATACAATAAAATAATTTAAAATCTACTTCTATGATAGATTTTGGTGAGAACAATCATGTATGTAGTTTAAAAGTAATGTGGTTTTTTAATTTGCTCAGTTTTAGCTTTTATATCGTTTCTTAGCACAGAAACGACTAAGTTTATCATGTATATTAACTAATACTAATTAAATGTTATATCATAAAATAAGCAAACAAAATGTAATATGTGTATAGTATATATAGTACGGAAGATTTTAATAATGCTATAAAAATCAATAATTGCTGATGTACCAGTACCTACTAATAGAAAAAAGTACAGAAACCTATTAAATATTATACTGTAAAATACCCGCATTGTGCCATAATATAACATATCTCTACAACATTCAGAAAATAAGTTGTAATTTTAATTTAAAAAAAAATTAACATTGATAATTTATTTTAAGTAATTTGTAACCTAAACGCTGGCACGCAAAACACATACCAAACTCAAACAATAAATCAAAATTTGCATAAATTTTCACTTTTAATAAACAAATAAGAAACGGAATACTGACCGATAGAAAACTAGTTTCGCGGCACAACACAACACCCAGCACTCAATGTCCTGCTGGCAACACCGCAGAGGCACGGCTAACAGCTCGCGTTACTATGGTCACACTGAACGCACTCAAGTATCGGAGAAAGAAATGTCACTTTCACCTGAACTGATCCACATAATCCAGGCAGGCGCCGCACAGCAATGCATGTCCTGTGAGCCCGCACCGTCTAATATATCTCACCCAGTAACGTCGTCATAAATTCCTAAACTCATTTGCTGTAATTTTTTCTACTTAATTGCATAATTATATCAGTGATGTGGGATAGTAATTTGCTTACACGCACGTTTACGAATAGGCTTGTTGGTAGACGATGCCTACCTATTAGTTGTCAAGGCAGAGTGTGCGATTATCCTTTCTAGTTTATGTGACTTGTGAAGTCAGTTTTATATTTAAATGTCTGAAATGCTTCATTTCGTGTTTAAAAATAAAGCTACTCACATCCATGTACCCTATAAAATATATAGATGTAGCCTTAGGCGGGTACTTGGATAGGTTACGACTTTCTATCTTAAATTCCCGGAATGCCTAGAACTGCGCATTTTAATTGTTTTTTCTACTTGCCCTTGCCCCACCGTAATGTGGGGTCCGCGCGGCACAGTTTTTCAAGCATTGCAGAAAGAATTTGGCTAAGTTTTTTGAAGTTTTTACGGCTGCTTGCCTGGCGTCAACTCCCTCTGGGGATCCAGTCCCGGGCAATAGAAATTCGCTTTACCTGACCTGCCACAAAATCGATACCACCGACCTCCCGGTCCACAGCCCATATATGCTACCACTAGACCAAGGAGGCGACCAATTTCTTTATTTAAAAATTTTAATGCATAACGTAAATAATTAGGAAGAATTGAAAATTTCTAAATAGCTATTAATCTATTTTATACTTTTTAGTTCAGGTACCTACATACTCTTGTAACCATCAGTGCCTTACATCTTGTTCATACTTTAATGTACTAACATACATTTTGCTGTAATACATTTATCAGGCGTTAATGAAAATATAAAAGACGATTGTCAGTACTGAGATTAAACAATAACAAAATTCACAGGCGCAATTACTATCACTCTTTTACAATTAATTAATAAGACTTATCAAAATGTTACTACTCATTTTATTCACGAATTAATGTTACACAGCACCAAAGAGATTACCAACAATAGAGGGGCCATCAAGCAAGGTTCCATACAAAAAATTGATCTCAAACGTCAGTCACGCTATCTACCACATATATAGGGCACTTACTACAATTTACACCCCAGAATGTTCTACAAATTTATTGTCTAAAAGTACTCTAAACATTATTACACTGGCACGACCTTGCGCGCGTCTGTTTCAAACACGACTGAGCGACTTATGACTACGAGGTCACAACTTTTAGGACACACGTTTCGTGCTGTTGTCCCGTCTATGTAAAGAAAGAAAGAAAGAAAGAAAACATATTTATTCGGCACAGCATTATGCGACACAATGGTATAAACAAAAACACGATAAAACACATATTTAAAAGGAGACAATAAACTGATAACAATAACTACAAGTTGTACTGTTGAATGTCTTTGCGTAGCACGAATAACTTTCGACTGTCGCGTCGGCCACGGTTTAAAATTCGGATACATAGTCAATAGTAATAGTAAAGTAATAGCTTCGTCAGAATATGGACTATCATAGGTATATTACATCCCATATATTCAAATTGCTTTTTGACGGACTCTATCGGAAAGATAGCTTTCCGATTCAGAGATAGAGTCCGTGAGGACGGACAGAAATGTACCTGGGCTGGTGAACTGGGGGCTAACTCTTGACTCTCGATTCGAATTTGACTTTGATTCGACTTCATTTAGTAACTGTTTTAAAAATAAAAACTTTATTGATCACGTAGGCATGTAAAAAAGCACTTATGACAAGTCAACACAAGTAAATTTTTAAATTAGGATTAATATAATTTACATTATATATTTGAATTTGACGACAGGCAGGTAAGTATGGACATAATAACGATGGGATGACTAAGATAGGGTGATAAGGGGAGATAGGAATAGAGTGTAAGGGAATGGATTGTATGGGAATGGCATATGTCAGGAATGGTGGCAGGGGATTGACTGGAAATACTGGAAGCAGTTGGGATTGGTGCGTGAGGCCCTATCTTAGCTAACCTACCAGCCTTTCTCTAGCTACCTACGGATGACGACCCGAAGAAGGAAGGCAGAAAGAAACTCCGGACTTATTTTTTTCATCATCAATTGTCACCATTTCTTTTTTTATTTTCTTTTGTTTTTTTCGTTAACATTTAATAATCACAAGCTAGATAGAGCTTATTTCAAGGGTAGTCCCATATAAATTTAGTTACGACCGGATGTGAAATCGGTCCGTTAAGTTTTTAAACTTGTGATTATGTGAAGTTCACACACACTCCTCGAAATTCTGAAGTTGCAGTTTACTCACGATGTTTCCCTTCACAATAAACGCACCTTTAACTTAGAAATCAGAGATCACAGCCTTTGACCCAAAGGGCTGACTTAGAATTAAGAATATGTAAATGTGATACGAAGTATTTGTTGAATAAATTATTTTTTGAATATGACATTTAAGCAGCGATAGCTCAGTTGGGAATGGTACGGACTGCCGAGACAAGTGTCGAAGGTTCGAGATTAACCCCAAAATTGAGCACACACCTCTGACTTTTTTTATGTTAAGTGTGTTTTCATTGTGAATTATCGCTTGCTATAACAGTGAAGGAAAACATCGTGAGGAAACCTGTATACCCAAGAATTTCTCCACAAGAAATTCGAAGGTATGTGAAGTCTACCAAGCCGCATTAGGCTAGCGTGGTAGACTAAGGCCTAACCCCTCTCATTAGTAGAGGAGGCCCGTGCCCAGCAGTGGGACAGCAATATTACAGGGCTAATAATATTATTATATTATGACTTTTATCACCACAGAGATGGACGTTCCAATCTTCGCAGTAATTTAATGATAATTTTTATTATGTGTTGAAGCTTTTAATATAATAAAAGTTATTTATATTTCCCAATGTGATGGTTATAACGACATTATTGCATAATTTATTCTAATATTTTAAAGCTGAGATTTGTTTGCTCTAGATTCTAAAAGACACATAACATAAGCCTGTATGCTCGAAGGGGTATCCAGAGGCGCACTAACGAACTAGAACACCCATATCAAACTTTAACCCATATTTCGCCGAGCTTAGTTCCGTCCCAGCGCCCAGGATCGAGCCTATTGTCATATCGGGTAAAAATACCAGACTCTGGGCTGATACTTAAAAATCCAATATTACTTTGCCGGACCTGGGGATCGAACCCGAGAACTATAGACGATAGTCGTACCGCGCACGCAATACCACTGCGCCACCGTGGCAATCATTATAAAAGAATTGTAAAGACTCTAAAAATTAGTAGCTACTCTTGTCAATATAGGTACAGTACTACAAAAGACCACGTCTGACTTAGCTCGACTTTATCGTACGAATATTGAATACTATGTAACAGTCAGGAGTCAGGACTAAGTAAGTCACTTATTAATTAGATATGATCGACATAAGCTCACGCATGTATCCCCGAAGAGGTAGGCAGAGGTGCATAGCGAACTAGAACACCCACATTTCGCCGAGCTTAGTTGCGTCCCAGATGTGATATGGGGAGCCTATCGCCATATCGGGCACAAATTCCAGACTCCGGGCTGATATACAAAAATCCAATATCACTTTGCCCGACCCGGGGATTGAACCCAAGACCTCAGGACGTTAGTCCTACCGAAATACAACTACGCCACCGAGGCAGACATCTTTAATTAGATGTAGTATGTAATATTAAATCTCTTTGACTAATACTGACAAATGTGTAATCATTATACATTTTAAATACGTTATATCATTAAAAAACAGTAATAAATATGTATATATCTGATGAAGTTCACATTAATTGTGCTGATAATTTCCTGGTCGGGTGGATACCATGCGGCATAAGGTATTATCAATTGCAACCCGTGTCAATGACCCCGCTCCTTGCGAATATCAAGAACCACCAAACCGTTGAAGGCATGAAATCATACCGGTCGTGCGAGTGGCCACATACTCCGTTAATACCCGCCGCCGGACCCCGAACATTTGGGCTCACAAACTAGGCCAAAGGAATCGCTTTAAGTGACCTCGCTTTTATTCTTTGAATGGACATACCTACATACCGTGTTCATTAATACATATATACATCAAAGACATTCCACAGTACATAGACAGCAATACATCACGAAACTTGTGATCCGAAGTTGTGACCTCGTGGTCATAAGTCACTCAGTCGTATTTGAAACATACGCGCGCAAGGTCGTGCCAGCATAATAACAATTTTAGCAATCGGTCGCTCGTCTATTTGGCACTCGCTATGCGGTCTCAGCCCGATAATACAGACAGCCTCCGTGGCGCAGCGGGCGAGTAGCCGGCTGTGAAGCGAGAGGCCGCGGGTTCGATCCCGCACCTAGACAAATGTTTGTATGGCCTACATATATTTGTTTCGGGTCTGGGTGTTGTGAGACCGAAAGTCTCTCGTAGTTCCTGATACCCACGACACAAGACTCGATCTTAGTGTGGGGTCAGGACTATGTATGTATGTGACTGTTGGGTGTTTGTTAATAATGAATTTGAAATTTTTGACTAGCCTATTGAGAATACAAGTGCACGTCACCGAATACCTACCGATTTATAATACATTTGAAATACAATCGTGTTCATATGTCCTTTACACAATTTCGTAAAAATTTCATGAGATGCATCAAAGAGAGATAATATTCAAAGTAGGTTACAAATAAGGTTACAAGGTTAATCTGATGCAGGCCACGTGGCACAATTACAAATTATGTATCACTGATACATTCCCTCGTAATTTATTCAAATCCAAATGAAATTGTACTAACACCTACCATTGTTATCAACCAGTCGAACCGGAGCATCCACTTTTCGATACGTTTTCCGTCGAAGTGAAAGTGATTAAAATAGGTGAAGAATGTGACAAAAAGATAACTGCATAATCGGCGTGCAGATCTTTCGAAACAAACATTCCTTTCTAAAGACGCTTTAACCTTGGCGTTTGTAAACTTTTGTTACAAACCAAGTGGTAGTCACTATTCAGTTTGTAAAGTGCATTCAGGAATCACGATAGTTATTCTAAAAAATAAACAAATGTCTACCGGCTTATCAATGATGTCTAGTTTGTTTGATTTAATTCTTTGATATTTTTGACTTTTTGATATAATTCCGAAAGTAACTTTGTACAATAGTACGGTACATACGATGCACTTGTCTTATGTGAGGTCAGAATTAACAGGTTCTAAAAATTTATTCCGAAGGGGTATGGTACACATAGGCAGAGGTAGACTAGCGAATTAGAACACCCACATTTCGCCGAGCATAGTTCCGGCCCAGATGTGCTACGAGACGAGCCATAGAATATCAAATGTAAATTCCCGAAATTTATTTATTTAAGGACCTCCAACAAGAATACACGTTATACAATATTAATAGAATTATTTCAATTCCAATATTAGCAGTGCGCGCGAAGTGCTCCTTCAATTGGTTACTTGACTATGTTTCATTTCATACAAATTTTTATATGTAATAGCAAATAAAATAAAAAAGAAACCCTTCTCTAAAAACCGCATCGAAATTGGTTCCAAAAGGAGACAGAATTTCACGATTAGGTTTTAATTATTATTCCCGACGTTTCGAAGGCTTTGCAGTCTTCGTTGTTACGGGTCAGACAGAATAATAATTAAAACCTAATAAATTATGTTTGGGAGTATTTCAATATTTCTTTTTGTGTTACGTTTTAGATGACGTAAATTTCGTATAAAATCAATAAAAAAAAATGTCAAGTACCCAATTATAGGATGCGACAGCGTTCTAATTCAAAATCATTTATACAGCGATATAACAGTTTAAAGTAGATAGAAAATATTTGTTTATATTCTGGCATAAGGATCGAGAATATACTTTACACTCAACACTCGATAGTTCTCGACTTAATTCATTAGTAGCGGATAATATGAAACATATAGAGGCTGCATCACGTTATCGACATACGGGTAGCACAGTCGCCTTGGCATCATTACCAACATCTTCCACTGATCCATTGCTGGTAGGTTGCTCGATTCACCTTCAAAAAGGAAAACAAGGCCAGCAATGTTTACTCTCCAAAGAAATTCAACAGTATATAGGACGGGACAACAGCACAAAACTTATGATCCAAAAGTTATGACCTAGTGGTCATAAGTCACTCAGTTTATTTGAAATATACGCGCGCCAGGCCGGCCAGCGTAAAAATATTGTGAGAATAAACTTATCTTACGTGATTCTTAACCATTCACAAAACATTCTAGGGTGTAAATTGTAATAATCGCCCTCGCATTGTAATAGGTGATTGGTGGCGGTACTGAAGTTTGAGATTTTTTTTGTGTGGAAACTTACCCCCTTATTCATAATGAAATCTTGGTCTTATCGAAAGCATAACCCTACTTTTGCCTAGTTTAGCAAAAACAGAACTAATATATGCTTATCGAATACAATGTTGCTGGTTACAGAGAAAATATTATTTTTATCTCTGGCAAGCTTCGAAACAGATGCGAAGTCTTGGCTATATATTTTTTATTAATTGTTTCCAAACAATTAATAAAATATATATATCAATCTTAGATGGAGTCGTAGACTATAAAAAATTAATATCATTAAGAAAGAACATCAAACTTGAAACAGCTGATCGGAATCGGCCATGTTTTCACTATTGAACGTTGGCATTATGAATACAATTTTTATGAAACGTACTTTTGCGGTCTCTTTACGCTCTACTAAGTTATTATGAATAAGGGGGTTACTTGATAGCCTCTCTATAGTTAGTAATATTAAATCTCTTTGATGTTCTCATACTATTATGGAATCTTACTAACATTTAACATACTTCCCTTCAGTAACAAATAAATATGTGAAATGATATATATACATACTTAAGCTCACGCCTGTATCCCCGAAGGGGTAGGTAGAGGCGCACTAGCGAAATAATACAACCACGTTTCGCCGTCCAGTTCCGTCCCAGATGTGATAGGGGGCGAGCCTATCCCCATATCGGGCACAAATTCCAGACTCCGAGCTGATATTGAAAAATCCAACATCACTTTGCCCGAACCGGGGATCGAAGACCTCAGGACGGTAGACGTACCGAAATACAACCACGCCACCGAGGCTGACATAATTCCCTTCTCTAATAAATAAATACGTGAAATAATATATCGCTAACAATTTCCATGATTATTCCATCGTTTGTAATTTTTGTACTTAGACCCTTGCAGTAGCCCGAGCACGAAAAACGAATGTAAATGTAAACGTATTCGAGTTCGCTGCGCACTGATGACGTTTGGTTAATATTTCATACAAATTTCATAGACGCGCATCGAGTTCAAATACATTTACGGTTGTCAGAAATTTTCCTGCTCAGACCGCTGAATTGTACCGTGGCATAAAAAAGGCCGACTTTTTTGCGTTTACGACACTCGAATTAATAACAAAAAATCAATAAATTATTACGAAACTGTGTATTACGGTATGCTCTTCGTAAATCAAAACCCTAATTACAGAATCATAACACTGCAGACGTAAAATAAGAAAGTGGATTGGCGCCTGTCGCAGTATCACGACGCACCAATGCGACGAAGCGACGGGTCACCGCGAATGCATAAAACTTTGTTCCGAAATATCGAAAATTGCAAAACATTAAAAACGTCGCTTTAATCCTGGCATTACGTAAGAAGTTGGGCAAGATTGTCCAAATATAAGAGTTGAATTGTACGTCGCAGCCTGTCCGGCTGCCAGTGAAATTAAATTCACGTTGTGTAATGAGCAATGGAAGGATGTTCGGATATACGATGCAATACATCGACATTTTACTCGTCATTCAGAGGCGCGACCATGAGTTTTACTACTAAGTAAAATTACATAACATAACATAAGCTCACGCCTGTATCCCCGAAAGGGTAGGCAGAGGCGCACTAGCGAACTAAAACACCCACATTTCGCCGAGCTTAGTTCCGTCCCAGATGTGACAGGGGGCGAGCCTATCGCCATATAGGGCACAGATTCCAGACTCCGGGCTGATATGGAAAAATCCAATATCATTTTGCCCGACCCGAGGATCGAACCTGATACCTCAGAACAGTAGTCGTACCGAAATACCACCACGCCACCGAGGCAGGCAGTAAAATTATTTGTGTGAAAACGTCAATTATCCACTCGTTAGGGTGTTTGTGTTGTTGGATATTTTTCGGTAGCGTGAAATGCCAAAAATACTCATGGTCGAGCTGCAGGAATAATTTTAACAAGTGAATTCAAATCGAGCTCGATCTGCATCTAAAACATTTGTATAAAATTCTAATCAAACGTCATCATTGCGCAGCGAGCTCGATTCGAATTCGATTGTCAAAATTATTCCTATTTTCTCAAATTATTCCTATTTTTCGATTTTTTCTCTCTTACAAAAGTTGATTGTGTAGTTCAATCCCACCATCGCTAAATCACAAACTCATTTCTGTCTCGTGTTTTATTTTACGCCACAAACTTTATGTTAAAGGACGATTCCTTATACGGAAACAAAAGTATCTCATATATTTAGCCAAAGGTCAAAAGATTTAAATTCAGAGTTTAGCAATTTCGTTGCGGTTGAAGAATAAATAAATGTGGAAAAGAACAAACATACATAACACCTGTGTTTTTCTACTTATAACTAATTATGTAAATCGTCATTTAGAAAATGGGTAACTTTTAGGGCTGGACAAATCTCTACCTACTATTAAAGCTTCAAATGAAATGAATTTCTAGAACTACTAAATGTACTTCCAAAATTCATTCACTATTAGAAAACTTGCACTATCCCTGTATGACACATTAAATCTCAGGAAACCGTAAAAACTTAACAAGAGAGCCATGTCAGTTGCCACAAACAACAACTAGTAAATTGGAAAGAAGCATTGCCGTCCAAACTTAATTTTGAAGAGTAGGCTGATACTGGTATTTAAAAAATAAAGGAATATTACGATCTCCAAAAATCATTACTTTAAATGGTCGATAGACAATTCTAAAGAAAGCATTTCTTTTTTAAAACTAGCAGAATACAAAAGGTAAAGACTGTTTACAATTTGAAATTTAATCTGTAGCCCGAGCACGAAAAACTAATGTAAATGTAAACTCGCTGCGCACTGATGACATTTGATATATATTTCATTCAAATTTCATAGACGCGCATCTAGCACGAATACATTTACGGTTATCAGAAATTTTCCTGCTCGGGCTGCAGCTATAGGAAACGATAATTGTATAAACTTTATCTTGGTAGCTGGTGCTCAGTACAATAATCTTCTTCTCACGTTAAAGAATCTTTCTTCAAACACAAGACATTCATCATAATACTGAATCAGTATAGTATTGTACCTTTGAAATCAGTTGTGCATTCATTTCATCTTGATTCGGAACCGTAAATCACAACCACAATTCAAATTCCAAATACCGCACTAACGGGACGTGGGCAAAGAAATTAAAACACGAATCTCATTTAATTAATTCAGGATTATAAAAGCATATATTATTTCGAAGGTGAGCTCCGAGTAAAGGGTGTGTCGCGCTTAATTAGCGATCGAAAAATGTCTGATGTAATGCATTAAATTGCAATGTAGTCCAGACTTGCCCTTGTATTGGAATCTTACGAAAATCACCTCATGTTGTATAAGTGATGCTTTCAACTTCGCACATTCGTCATAATAATATACGGTAACCTGATTGCGGAGCTATTAAAAATATCGTACATAACCTTAATATCAGTGACTTTCATTATTTAATCTCGCAGAGAAAACACCGAGCTTAGTCCTCTCCATAGCGTTCGCAGGAAGTTGCTGGATGCTGGCTGCCTCCAACAGGTCCATCTAGAAATCTTTGACGAAGGCCTATGTCCAGCAGTGGACTTCCTGTGACTGATTAATCATGATGATAATGATGATATAACTTCAGTTATAACTCTTTTAAATGTTATCAAAGATGATTTTAAACTTTATAATAGCATTGCGTCACAAAAACTGAAAAAGATACTGTAAACAGAGGCCTGAGCAGGAAAATTTCTGACAACCGTAAATGTATTCGAACTCGATGCGCGTCTATGAAATTTGTATGAAATATTAACCAAACGTCATCAGTTTTTCGTGCTCATGCTACTGATAAAGATAATAAATAGTTCAATAGGATCATAAAACTTTTCGACAAATAAAAAAATCATATTAAACTAACTGTAAATATTGATTTTCTAAATACAGCAATATGATCTTTGGTATCAAACAAACAAAAGCAGTTGACCTCAGACCACTTTTGCGACATCAAAAGAGAAATGGACGAATTTTAACACACTAACCAAACGAATCTGCAAATTACTAGCCCAAGGCCAGCGCATCAGGAGGTCGATCATAATTATCAGATACGCCTTCTTTTCTGTCAATACGAAAAAGTCACCAAACTAGCTGTGTCAGAGAAGATTCAAATGAGGAAATTGCTAAATAAATTACAGTCGATCACTGATACTTTATACTTATTTTTAACTAAATTACTGTATGAATTCTGAAAGTAGTTGCCTCCTAGGTCTAGTGGCAATGAGGGCCTGTGGTCCGGGAGATCCTGGGTTCGAATCCCATGTCGGGCAAAACGTGTTTCACTCGACTTCTCGAAAGGAGTTTTCGTCTAACGATTTACCCGGAACTGGATGCCCCAGAGAGAGCAGGCGGCCGATGTTAAAAACGTCCAAATCCGTTCTGCAACATGCTCTCCCGGGCAAATAATGTTAGAAAAACCCCGCCAGACCTGGGCGTCCTTTCGAATCGAACTTAGGAACAAAAGATCTGTGAAGGAATAAAAGATAAAATCAGAGATACGTAAAGTGAAAGGATAAAAGTCAGGTAAATATATTTATTCCAACCTTTGCTATAATATATTAAACTGTGGCACCTTCCTGGCATTTTATCACAAATCACAACAATGTTGACCAATGGCTTTATCTTTTGTTGAACATCGTAAAGAATGCTCTTGCATCACAAATCTTCGGTTGGACATGCATGTTGTCTTGTGCAATGTATCTTAATGTACTTAATTACATAAACCGGAATATATTGAATAAAATCTCCAAAATGTGTACGTTACATTTTGAACAATACTGATATAAGCTCTACCTTTTAGTGAAAAGGTAACTAAATACCTTATATGTCCTTTATGCAGCTGAAAGTGTTGAAACTTGAACCTATTGTAAGAACCTGGTCATTGTATTGCAATCATCTTTCAAAAGAAGTTAAAGTCATATTCCTAATCATCATCAGCCATAGGACGTCCACTGCTGAGCATAGGCTTCCCCAAAAGATTTCCAGATCGACCTGTTGGAAGCGGCACTAGCGGAATATTCCTAATATGAGTAAAATAATTACCTCTTAGTTCAGTAATTGAAAGAATATTTATTAGAATAGGGGTATTGTAAATGATTTTATCTATGCATTGATTTAGTACTTCCGAAAAATCGGTCACGACCAAACAACCATGAAAATTCGATTAAGCTACAATCTAGCGCAACGTTTGTAAACACTGCACATTCTAGTTTTCATGTACACGGTTGTGAAACTGCATTAATTGAGTACGCAATCTACTCAAGGTCATTATCTAATCTACGCCGAATGTCGATAGTGGATACTCACGCGATCCTACCACAAGCCCGCACCTCATGTGGGCAGGTGGGGTGCACTACCACGGACCACCGTCACTCGCTGCGTGGCCGCGTCGCCGTGAACTTGGCCCGGTCTCCGTCACCCTGGCCCCGAGGCCTTATCGGAGGCGCCGCCCGCGGCCTATAATAGCTGGGCCGGCGTCTCCCGCTCACTCCAGACTCAGTTGTGACACCGGCAGACATGTTGCGCATCTTCTGCGTCCTCGCCATCAGCGCCGCCGTCAACGCCTGCAAGCCCTGCAGTGAGTGTCGCAGGATGTGGATATGCATCATTACTAACCTGTGCAGTGCTTAATTTTTTTATTAATTTTTAATTTTATTTCTCGAAATTCGATCGTGAATGTTGTGTGTAAAATGAACAAATGGTTGCGGTAAGTGATTAGACAGAGGAACGGGAAGTAAGCATTAGCTTATTCAATGCGGAGAAAATTAACGATCAATAATGTATTAATTTAAATCTCAGAACGTGTGAGTTGTGACGTTAAGTGATTTTCAAATATTAATTTCTAAACGCTTATTCAATAGTTTCGGAGTTATGTCACTTATGCTAAAGTGCTAACGGGTGTGAACAGTGGAGTGTTTTTAGAGAGCGCAAGACACACTTGCGATAAAACTTGTGATATTTCCGCAAGTATGTTAAGTGGCCCGGATGTGGAAAAGTATTCGTAACTTCGAATTTATCGCCTTCTGTCAATTAACAATTGCAAGCTCGCGGTCTCGTAAAAACTGTACATGTTTCTCTGTAACTTTAAAAAACGAGATCCCTAATGGGCCTTTCTTTTTCGAACATGTCGAACAACATGACTTGGCGCGAAAGAATTTTTCGTACCTCATTTTTTTATATTTGCGAGTATTGAATCAGTTAAGATTAACAAAAGTCAAGAATAGTCTGTTAGAGCCTTGATCTATTTATTTATGGTGGGGACGTCTGCAGTCGCACAGACGGATGATCCAGATCACTTATTAAAACTATTTCACCCTATGATCTATTATTCATATGACAGCCTCCGTGGTGCAGCGGGCGAGTAGCTGGTTAGGGAGCGAGAGGCCGCAAGTTCGATCCTCGCACCGATACAAATATTTGTGTGGCCCACAGATATTTGTTTCGGGTCTGGGTTTTGTGAGACCTAAAGTCTCTCGTAGTTCCTGATACCCACGACACAAGACTCCATCTTATTGTGGGGTCAGGACTATGTGTGTGACTGCTGGGTGTTATTTATTTATATTATAACAAATCACCGACACCAGTCACCAAAAATATTGTGCACCAATAACTATGTACCTCAGCGCGCCTATTTCCATCCCACGATGTGATAGTGCGACGGAGCCCACCGTCAAAAATCTTTTGATAATTATTATATCATCTATAAATACATATTTCCCAATATGACAATCATACAAATAATAATAAAGAACTGTTAAGTGGGCCAACTTAAAATTACTTAAAAATAGGTCAATACAAATCATATGGTCCATGGCAAGGTGTTTGACCCAGCACCGGCCCACTTCTAGGTGCCTCCAAAGCATTTGAAATTTAGGTTGACCGTTCCGTTACAATACTCGCAAAAAAAATTCAATGAACTTTATTGATGACTAAGAAGTTCAGATGAGTCAACTTTCTTTGTGCGATCAAGATTTTTCACATAATGAAAGTAGCACTTGTAATACTTAGGTATCTACCAAATACTTCAATGTATACTACTAGACTGGCTGTTCGGTACATAGAGTGTGCGCACTAAGTCTCTGATAATTGACCTCAACTCTTTTTATAAATCTGCTCTTTTCCTTAGCCGTGAAACTTCAAACACTCGCCGTCATGTGGCATAATTTTACTTCGAAACAGCTTGTCTAGTAAATACTGATAGAAGTCTTTGGTATCTACTTACTTTTTCTTTTCTGTCTGTTATCTTGACCCATTGCCAGGTTCCACAAACCTGCTTAGTTACATTTTTGAGTATTTTCTGCAGTATCTACTTTCTTTCTTTCTGCCTGGCGTTATTCCGGCGTTCTGCCAGGGTCCGCCTTCCTACTTAAATGCTTCCATTTCGCCCGGTCTTGAGCATCCTCCACATTGTCTCTTATTTCTCTCTTCCAGCTGGCGTATCCTACTTCAATGTCAACGCAACACTCTTTTTCAAGCATTTTGCCGAACGCATTCTGGTTAATTATTACGACCAGCTGCCTCCCTAACTTTGATGTTATTAAGCTCTGAAGATTCCTGTCCAGGGTAAATCAATTTTATACGACAGGTTGCCTGCCTAACGTCAACACCCTCGGAATGTTCCAGTTCTGGACAATTCAAATTAGATCAAATTTACCTAGGTTCGAATACCAAGGACTTCCCGGCCCATATATGCTGCAACTAGACTAAGGAGGCATCTCTCATTCCTGTCTCTAAAATCCAAAACTATGTAGCGCTCTATGGTACCTCCTCGGAAATGGATCGCTTCCATGACCTGTATAGATGCCTAGGAGATCTAATGTAGAACCATTCAAAAATCTATATTATCTTTGGTGTTAACATCCATTAAAATTATAATCAATTTATTTATAACTGTACATAAGACAAATAATTATATCTACAACTAAACATAAGACCAATAATCACACGTTTAAAAACTTTACGAACCGACTTCAAAACTTATACGATTTATATTTGTCTTTGGAATAAGCTCTATCGAACCCCCAAAAAGAATCTTGAAAATCGGTCCTCGTTTGAACGAGATAATCAGAGTGGTAGAGCCACGCCGTAGACGGTAAGGTCTACAGCTTGAATGGGCCGAATGAATGGCTCGACCCGGTTGATACCACTGTCTCACAGAAAACCGACGTAAAGTGGCAATTTACTACTTTCATTTACTATCAGCGGCCTGAACAGGAAAATTTCTGACAACCGTAAATGTATTCGAACTCGATGCGCGTCTATGAAATTTGTATGAAATATTAATCAAACGTCATCAGTGCGCAGCGAACTCGAATACATTTACATTTACATTTACATTAGTTTTTCGTGCTCAGGCTACAGATGCTTTACTTATTTGCCAATTTAATAAAGAAATAATTATTTCAAATCGTGCAACAAAAAAGAGGACGCAATTTAGTTTTATCAGATGCCAGTCACAAGTTAACCTAGTTAGGTGATAATGAGTGTTGAAATATGCTCACGACATGAATGTTTATGATTCTGAGTGTTTTGTACAATAGTCATGTAACATAACCTTTGTAGAAAACAAATAAATGCATAACTGATATGCATAACAAATACAACAGAAAATCGATGACTAAATAGTAAATAGAAGAACTAGTTTAAAAACCTAAGGGACCTACTTCAGGATTTATACGATCGTGACCAAAATATGTGACACCTAAATAAGCTAGGAAGGAAGGAATAAGCTATTTTATTTCAATGTATAATATTCGCGTAAACTTAAGAAATCAGTAGGAAGGAATAAGCTCTCGAACACAAAAATAAAATAAAATCGGTACTTATTTGGCGGAGATATCTCGTAACATACATAAGAAAATATAGACGAATTGAGAGCCCCCTTTTTTTGAAGTCGGTCGAAAATTAAAAACGATTTCTAAAATAATGGAATATTTCGGAAGCAATTAAAATAATTTTGCTCAAATAATCACATCAGAATAATGAAAATTAAAATTGAAAATATTGCATTTAGGGTTAGTGAAGGACCACAATGTTTAATTTCAGAAAAAATACGTTTGGTTGTTTTGGCACATTCGTAGTTTTTGTGTGTTGTTTCTTGATAATTACTCTATTTAAGGGTTCTTCATCAGTCATCGGATATCCCAGGTACAGTTTAGTTGATTTTTATCAATGGTGTAGTTTCCAAAATTATTCGAAATACCGGTATTGTAAAACGGATAGAAAATAAATCGAAATTAGGTTTCTTCAAAATATCTTTGTTATTAGTCACTCGCACTTTATGCTAATGTAAGCTCGTAGAAAGTGTGAATGGAATTAAGAATTCTAATATTTTACAACAAATAAATTATGCACATCGGTTTTACTATAATGTACTCTATAAAATGAGAATTTATTGTGTCGATAAATTAATTTAAAGCTAAATTCCAAGTTGCGAACTTATTTAGTCTAATTTCTTTCCGAATTTCTGTTTCCGAGAATTTTGTATCTGGAACGAATTTGAAAACAGTATTTTGAGGAAATGGAGTAAAAATTCGAAAATATACCAAACTGTCAAAGCATCAAAAGGGAAAACGAGTAGTCATTGTTTCTCAAACTTTTTGATACAGTAGCAATAGACTAACCCCCTTGGATCTTGGCCGCAATAACTTGGTATCGCAATCCACAGTTTCAAAAAATAGTTTTTTACAGTTTTAGCTTCTCGAAAACGACGATGTGCATTTCTTCACATTTTCTTAATTCACTGTAGTTTCCGTAAGACCCGCTGGTAGTCAAACGTAGGTTGAAATTGAAAACTATCGTTGCCGAAAAGCGAGAATCTTAAAAAATTATTATTAGGGGTAAAAAAATATAATATTGTAATATTACTGTCCCACTTCTGGGCACGGGCCTCCTCTACTAATGCGAACGGGTTAGAACGAGGGTTTTTTTTATAGAGGAATTCTCAAATATAAGCAATACACCTCTGGCTTTTTGTTAAGTGTCTTCATTGTAAATTATAGCTCGCTACAACGGTAAAGAAAAACATAGTACTATTCACGGGGTGCTGGTTATACATTATACTACTCTATCAATGTGGTTTACATTGTACAGGCACGTGGTATCAGCTCGACGTTGCTTATGTTGCCAGCATGCGGGGTGGCGCGTGCCGGGCGTGTGGTCGGTGGAGCTGCGGTCTCCCCCGGCGAGTTCCCATGGATGGCGGCTCTGAAGCGCGACGGGGACGTGATATGTGGCGCCACGGTGGTCGCGCCAGACCATCTCATCACCGCTACGCATTGCGTCCATGGGTAAGTGAGTTTGCGCTTAGTCGACCGCGATGTATACAGTTACAGTTTTCTTCGAATGGGAGACTATATCAGATGTCATTTGATAACAAGTTAATTACAGTAAACAAGAACAGTTCCAAAGTAACTAAGCCTTGACTAAAATCCTATATAAACTCTGTAAAACTACAACAAGTTTACAATCGAGACAATAATTCAAAAGCTATCAGAAATTTATTTTTGGTAAAACGATATATCACTCACGATTTGATAATTCAAAATATTATGATATCAAAATAAATACAACAACTTTCATTTAAACATGTACCGTTTCTATAAAAGGCATTAGAGGTTCAAATGGTTTATGATTTCACGACAAAACCGAAAACTAAATGATATAATTTTTATTTATCTTAAAGATTTCTCATTTTATTCTGACTGTCGCCTTGTGTCATTCATATACAAAGCGCATTCAGCATATGGTCAAGAACAATACAATTTTCCGCAAGTCACGTAAAGGTCGTCTAATCTCAATAACTCATTGAATCTTATTGATGCTTAGAATTTAAAAGCAAAAATAATACAATACCCTAATCTCAAAACCATGCTGTTGCTTTCTAAGGATTACGGAGGTACATCGTGACCGTGACCAACTTTTTATGGAATAACCATGGGGTAAAGCACTATCGAAAACACAAACACAAAAAGAATCTTGGAAATCGGTCCACATTTGCCAGAAATGTCAAGTAACAGATAATACAGATGAATTGAGAACCTCGAAAAGAAAGAGATTTAATATTTTACGCTCCAGAACCTGCTACCACAGATTACCTAATAGTTATGCTGCTTCTTTTAAAATCAGTTACTATCATAATTATACCTATTCCTAAGCTTATTATGATAGTTTTTACTTTTAAACCATATGCATCTGTAGGATAAAATTTCGTTATTTTAGAGCGACTTGCAACGCTATTACTAATCTAGAGTTACACCTTATCTCGTATTATCCTACAGCTTACTCCTATCTTTAAATCAAGATGTGGGATAAATAGAGATTTATCGTGGAGTGTGGCCTTAAGAGTTAGACGAGCTCGGTTTAGGTCTGAAGTCGGCCTTGCTACCAAGTTCTATGACTTTGACCTTACCTCTACAATGTGCCAATCGCTCAACTTATCAGCTGTATCGACGGCCCTGTGTTATATTGTAGTTTATTACTATTACAGAACTAGACTTTCTATTATTCTTTTTATTTTTTAGATATTAAATAACGGCCTAATTTTTTTTACAATTTATCTTAGACCTTCTTCTACCTCTACTGTATGTATCTTTTGGCATTACAATTTAGTTTTCTATGGCGATCTTATGATAGGCACTTAATTATTGAGGAATCTAAAAAGTTTATAGAGTTTTGGTAACTGATCCTTACAGGCAAATAAAGTGCAATTAATAATTATTATTAAAATCAGTGTTACAAATGAAGTAAAACATATTAAAATGAAACGGTAACTTTTCTAGTAAAAGTTTGAGTTCTTGGAAAAGGAGATTTCTAAGCTTTTTTATAACAAACACACAAATTTCTTAAACAAAGTTGTATATGGTCTAGTAGCTAGTTATTCTTTTCTTTTTCATACACCGCTAAATCTTATAGTATAAGATTAGGGCACATGTTTTGGTGTATAACCTAGTTTTGATTAATATTATTCGCTTGTAATTTTTTTTCTCAAGGCTGTATTCTGTTTTGTGTATTTATTAAATAAATAAATTCAATAAACGAATTAAATGTTAAGTATGGTTCGTAAAATTTTGCAACCACATGCAGTGGCTGCGAAAAATCTTTTATGACATACGCGAAACACTTTATCATGTGAGAGTGTAATAAAGATTTTAAAAGGAAATGTAAGGTATGGCCAAATAACTTTTACCGTCCCAGGATGAATCGTTTATTGCTCTAATAACCGTACCACGTTCACTGTTATTTATGAACGCTTTGCTTAATAACTAAAAAAATCCAAGGCTTTACTGCATTTAACGACCTTTTGTGTCATAAAACTTTAAATCAGGAACTCTTCAATACTGGCGCGAAAAACCGGTATTATAGTTTTCGAATCCAAATTATAGTAATCAATAATATTTGAAAGCTTTGATAATTGAAATAAAATTAAGTAGTATTCCTTTTTTAATAATAAATCATGAAAGAAAAGAAACAATTAACATAAATATTTATAAAAAACAGATTAGTCAAAGAATGTAATAAAATTTTATTCTGTTTTTGATATAAATCATGAAAGAAAAGAAACAATTAACATAAAATATAAACATTACGTATTGTAAGTAAATAATACAGACATAATACATATTCATGTCGCGTCGCGATTTCGCACAATCACCTCGGATGTTCGGTTGGGTTGGGCAAAATATTTGTCATGGTTAAATAATGACATAGAAATGTTTCGTCTGCTGTACATCAAACAATAGGTGTTAAGCAAGCTTTAATTGGTGAAAGCAAACTAAATGAGGGGGACCCTAAGTGTTAAGATGTCAAGTTGAGAAACAGTGGTGCGCTCTTTAAATATTGAGAATAGATTAGTAGCACATTATGGGCCTTAATTTTCGCTTATCTTTTCGCTGAGAATAGCCTGTCACTTTTTTCATTGCGTTATATTGTTCAAATAAAAGGGACAACCTATGGTTAAAAATAAGCAGCGCTTAAATATTTTTATAAGTAAGGGGCCAAGAGATTAGTATATTGGCGTTATAAATAGGTAAGGTTTTATTACAATAGTAAATTATAATAATGTACTTAAATTCTTTGAATGTACTCGTATTATGTCATGGAGGCCAAACGTTGGGCCTCGTTTTTCTTTGTCTACTTATTTTTAAAAAATCTGTACTTCAAATTACTAAATATTAAATCCTGTTGAGGAGTTTTGGCGGGAATTCTGACGGTGCGGGTGGTCGCTTGTTTTAATGATTTCATATTCTAGTCTAAAGTTGTGCTTGTGGTTTAAATGTGATGTGAATCTAAGCGATAAACATCAACGAAGATGGACAGTAGGTGGACAGTGTAATAAGTGATTTTGGATGCTTTTTGTCGGGTGGATGTGTCGACCATGTTCGACTCCTCCGCTGCGAGAAAATCGTCTAAAAAGCATCAAACTGGAAGGAATTGACGCCAAAACTTCAGCAGGGCCTTGAATTCGAACACATCCGATTTCATGGCACTTGTGAAAAATTAGATATAAGAAAATGAAGAAAAAAAAAGCACTTAAGACGAGGCTGTATGGGCTAGATCCCTTTGCATTCCCGAAAGGGAAAAATTAAAAAAAAAAAAAAAAATCCTGTTTTAAAAGTGTTAATTCCTCATTAACCCAGATGATTTAGATTGTTGCTAGATCGTTATTTTTAATTAATTATGCAATGCATCAAATATTTGTAAATAATAGCCACAACTACTATTGTTTACTTTCTAATAATAAAACTTAGAATTTGTAAAAAAATATTTTATATGTTATTTGCATAACATAAAAGCCGGAGTTTGCACTCACTTCCAACGTTTCACAAGGTTTGGATTAATTGTGCTTTTGTGTACATTGATATTACTCTGTACACATATTTATAGCAAATTATTGCTTAGTGCTTTATAATTTCATCAGTGCAATGTTTTTACAATGATTTATATCGCTCTATAACAGTCTCTTTATACTGAAAAATTATTTAATAAACATTTTATTGTGGTGTGTTATAAAAACGTGTTTTTTCTTCCTTTTTTTTATTTAAATATCGTACGTGAGCTGTAATAACAAATGGAATTTCGATGTGCGATTTATATTTGTTGCAGTTCTTACTCATACGCAACGTCTACTGTTATAATGTATTTTATTCGAAACCGGTATGAAGACCATATTATGCAGAGGGTTCCCTAAAATTTCGGGATGCCAAACTTAGTTTTAGTCAAAAGACATTAAACTAAGATTAATCAACAACCCAGTTAATTGTTTATCTATATTAATTACCTAGGTAGTTTTATGGCATTCACGAATAAACTTTTATGGCATATTATTTTTTCAATACACTTTACAAGCATGTTGCAGAGGATTTGGCTTAGTTTTTACAATCGGCCGCCTGCCTGACGTCAACCCCCTATGAGGGTTCCAGTCCAGGGCAAATTAAATTAGAAAATTAGCTTTGCCACACCTGGGAATCGAACCCATGACCTCCCGGTCCACAGAAAATTGTATGGCAACTATTAATAACTGTCTAGGTTGTACTAGATCAGAGTTCTCTTTGAATTGAGCTTGTTGTATTGGAACATACATAGACTCACGCCTATATCTCCGAAGGGGTAGGCAGATGTGAACTAAGGAACAAGAACTAACCCACATTTCGCCGAGCTCATTTACGTCCCAGATGTAACAAGGGCCGAGCCTATCGCGATTTCGGCCACAAATTATATTGGAACATAAAAATATTTTTAATCAATCGAACGACTCGACATAATTAACGTATATGCAGAACCTTAAACAGAAAGTATTTTAAAATGTTTATAAGTTGGGTAAAGCGTTACGATTACATAAAGTTCAATGCATTATGATACAAGGACTTGGTTTAAGCGCTGTTTTAATTACTTCTCTCAACATTACAAATAACTGTTCACAAAAATCACGATTTTTGATCAGAATTCCATAATGACAGGAAAAACACCAGATTGACAAATACCTGATTCCTGCACCTGGGAGACAATATTAGCGCATTTCGAATTCGAAAAAAAATTAAGCCGAGCTATGTATACTGGAAATCGAAATATTCCATGAAATAAATCATCATCATCATCATCAGCCATAGGACGTCCCCCAAAGATTTCCAGATCGACCTGTTGGAAGCGGCCTGCATCCAGCGACTGAAATAAATATTTGGAGTAAAAGTCCCCCAGAGAGTGACTGACGTCAGGCAGGCAACCTGTTGTAAAAACAAAGCCGAATCCTTTCTGCAACATGCTTGAAAAAGAGTCTTGCTCTTGACTCCACATTAAGGTGGGACAGGGGAAAGAAAGATTTATAGTAAAAGTCAGTCAAAAATAGTTCGAATATTTTTTTCCAAATGGACGACTGTTGCTCCCTGGCCATTAAATCGTCTTAACTCTTTACAAAACGGGAAATGAGAATAATGACTGCCCGTTTATTCGAACTTCGAACGGGTTCGTTATTCTTCCATGCAATTAAATGATAATTTATATTAAAAAAAAAAGGATGGAATGATGTACCATCGTTTTTTTCTCTGAATAAGTGCAAAGGAATTTGATGGTATGCCTACTTGCAATGAATTCTTAGGTCCATGAGATCAACCACGGAGATAAACTACGTAATATTTGACGGTTCGAATCACAGAACGATATTTAAATATTAATCTAGTTTTAGAAAAGATAAAAAAAAAATATCTAGAATTTATTTTTAGAAGCAAGCCAGGCAAGCCCACGCTATCTTTCTTTTTATATTCCTGCATATTAATCTAAAACTAAAAGCCTGTTAACTCTTTAAGCTTGTCAAAATAAACTGCGGGAAATAGTATAATTTCTTCGCCACTGCCAAGTCAAGTGATTATTAAAGAAAACAATGACAGTCAAAAAAATTCACATTATTTATCATACAAAGATTTCTCTTTAAATACAAGTTGTGTTTTTGTGTGCTTTACGCAACGTCTATGTTTCAGCCGGACTCGGGTCATTTGCATATTCACGAACGCGCCCTAAGGGCTGACCCACAAAGCTGGTTGACCTCTTCTCGGAGACTCACTTTCTATAGGTTACGTAACCATATTTACCCGATATTTGCATTACTGTTCATCCCACAATGCGTAAAGTAACTTGTTTAGTAACGGCTGCTGCCAACAAACGACAGTTCGAGTGTGCAGACTGCAGATAGATTACAAAAATTTGCCAATAAGAACAAAGTTTGACAATGACGTCGTCAAATGACTGGATTTGATTGGTTCATTTTGTGATATACCCGAGTCCGTTTATTTGAACCGGCCGTAAGACCTTATTCGCACGAGAGCTTTTTCAACTCGCTTTAAAAAGGAGTTCTACCTCTAATATAGTTATTCAACGCTTTTAAAACGCGGCGTTTTTTAAACCTTTTTTTATACTGCAATTATCATAAATTGAAATAATATAATAATAGTTTGAAAATGTCTAATATCAGTGTGAAAATATCAAAGCAAATACTAAAATATCAAATAGCCAAATCCTCTCGGCAACATGCTTGAAAAAGTGTGTTGCGCCCACCCCACATTAAGGTGGAATAAGGGCAGGTAAAACAAGAAGAAGTAGGTATGTAAAATATCTAATTTTAAAAATGTTATTAGCAGCAATAATAACCAACTTTACACAAAATTCAAATACATACGTAGGTACTTATCCACCACCTAAGCATTAAATGACTCAAAGAACCCTATGGGTACCTTATATAAGTAAGTGTTAACAAATAAAGCAAATAAGGTGTCCCACGGAACCCTAAACCAACTCAACGTTAAACGTATTATTTTTCAGTAGCAAATCGCACGTCTTTCTAAGGAATTATGGCGAACAGCCCGGTAATTATTACCGCAAGGACGTGGAAGCAAAAAGGTTGAAAAACCTCTGAATGATCAAATTACACTGTTTTCTTTTTGTTCTTACCAAAGAATCGATCGCAGCCACTGCCAATACACTCTACATGTCGATACATTTTATGGCCTAAGCCCCATTTACACGAAGGCAGTTCACATTCGAACTTATCAAAACATTCTTTAAGAAATCTCGGTATGACAGAAAATAAGAATTGTAGGATATAGCCTCATAAAATAACAATTTTAACCCTTAGATTCACCCCGACTTGAAGTCTGATCAAGTCTTCATCTAAATGGAACTTAATTCTCCGAATATATTTGTCTATACACTGGTATATATCAAAATATAATATAAAACAATAATATAATAATAATCATCATCATCAGCCATAGGACGTCCACTGCTGAACACGATGGATGGATGGATGCTGTCGCTGGATGCAGGCCGCTTCCAATAGGTCGATCTGGAAATCTTTGGGGGAGGCCTATGTTCAGCAGTGGACGTCCTATGGCTGATGATGATGATGATGAATATAATAATAATAGATAATAATAGCGGAGGTCTCGGGTTTGATCCCCGGGTCGGGAAAAGTGATATTGGATTTTGCAATATCAGCTCGGAGTTTGGAATTTGTGTCCGATATGGCGATAGGATAGCCCCCTATCACATCTGGGACGAAACTAAGCTCGGCGAAATGTGGGTGTTCTATTTCGCTAGGGCGCCTCTGCGTATCCCTTCGGGGATTCAGACGTGAGCTTCTGTTATGATAGCTAATAATACAAAATAAGATTCAATAAATATTCAGTAAAAATTACATCATTTTGACGGTAACCTCGAAGAGCTGCACCCTAACTGCAAAATTCAGCAATCATGAAGTCTTGTTCATTCAGAATCAGTGTAAAGCTAAATAAAAATATGATCTTTCACCATAGCTATGATGGCAGAATAGTTGTAGAAACTATAAAGTCATGACTGCCTCGGTGGCGTGGTGGTATTTCGGTACGACTACGGTTCTGAGGTCTCGGGTTCGATCCCCGGGTCGGGCAAAGTGATATTGGATTTTTCCATATCAGCCCGGAGTCTGGAATTTGTGCCCGATATGGCGATAGGCTTGCCCCCTATCACATCTGGGACGGAACAAAGCTCAGCGAAATGTGGGTGTTCTAGTTCGCTAGTGCGCCTCTGCCTAACCCTTCGGTGATACAGCGTGAGCTTATGCTATGTTATGTTTATAAAGTCATGGTAAAGTTGTATTTCTTTTGGGGAGGCCTATTTTCAGCAGTGGACGTCCTATGGCTGATGATGATGATGAAGGTTGATTTGGAATTTGTTTTTGGGTGCATCTGTTTGGATCTGACTGACATATTTCTGGTCTCGATGTACAACATACTTGTTTGCTATGCCTAACGTTTTCAACTACAGATTTTTTTATAACAAAGGCTGGCAAACGAACAGGTGGGTAAGTGATCTCCACCGCCCATACAAAGTATCATGGGTGCCTTGCCGGCCTAAAAGGAGGAAAATAGTGATTGGGAAATGAAGGGGGAAATTGGGCCACCGGAAATCTCACTCACTGAACGAAACTCAGCACCGACCTGTCACTTTACGTTGGTTTTCTATGAGACAGTGGTATCAAACCGGTCGAACCGAAAATTATTTATTAACCCCTTTATTCCTAATAACTTAGTAAAGCGTAAAAAGACCGCAATAGTACACTTCATAAAATTTGTATTCATAATCGTTCAATAGCGTTAAAACATTCCAATGTTCGATAGTGAAAACATAGCCGATTCCAATCAGCTGTTTCAAGTTTGATGTTCTTTCTTAGTGATATTAATTTTGTTATAGTCTAGGACCCCATCTAAGCTTGCCAGAGATAAAAATAATATTTTTTTTGTAACCAGCAACATTGTGTTCGATAAGCATATATTAGTTCTCTTTTTGTTAAACTAGGCAAAAGTAGGGTTATGCTTTCGATAAGACCAAGATTTCATTATGAGGTATCTCTAGGTCTTATTTAAGGTATACTTGACATGCGCAAAATGTGTTAAATTTGTAACAACTAGCTACTCTGCAGTTAAGTTCTTGCAACTAAGTATTTTCCTAATAATATTTCGGCAACATTCGGCAATCTAGAATATTTATCTATTATCCGTATTAAATTTGGGGCTCTCATTATTAATGGCTAATTTTATGCTCCCGCTTTCTAAATTCTAATTTTATTATCTCTCGACAAACACTAACATTTATCTCTAAATTACATCTTATTTATTAAAATGTGATACTATAAATGGTATTGCGCACAAAAATCGGAATATTTACGTAACTAATTTAAATAAATAAATAACACTCAACAGTCACACCCATATTCCTGATCTCACAATAAAGATACGAGAGTTGCTTGTGTTGTGGGTATCAAGAACTATGAGACTTTCGATCTCACAAGTACCAACACCCACAACCAAAGACTTTCAACAGTACATAGATGGGTCATGGGACAACAGTACGAAACTTGTGATCCAAAAGTTGTGACCTCATGATCATAAGTCACCCAGTCGTATTTGAAACATACGCGCGCAAGATCATGCCACAGTAATAATGTTTAGACAGTAAAATTTTCTTAAATGATTCTTGAATATTCACATAACATTCTAGGGTGTAAATTGGTATTAGCGGCTTCACATTGTAATAAGTAGTAAACGGGGTTACGGACATTTTGAAATCATTTTTTTGTATTGAAACTTGCCTGATAGATATATTATTAATATTAAATCTCTTTGCACACAAAAGAAACAAAAGTCTGTGGGCAACACAAACATTTGTCTCGGTGCGGGAAGCGAACCCGCGGCATCTCGCTTCACAGGCTACTCGCTGTGCAACAGAGGCTAATATATTTTTTAATAATAAATAGCTAAGAGACATTTACACGAAGTAGGTTGAATATGCGGGTAAAAGTATGAACCAAGGTTACGTCACACATTGGGGTCAAGAGCAATGGATGTGCCAGCATATGCATATCCTTTTATGATCAAAGAACATGCTGGTCACTGGTCGATGCGAATCGATTATCACGCTACACACTGCACCGTGAAACACATGCCGTGTCTGACATTATAATTACGTGCCATTGCATTGTCAGACTGTATAAAATATTCACCAATTGGTGAATAATACCAATTTAGAACGCAGCAAAAATAAATAAACCAAAATTCGTAGAGATAATATCAATATCATCCCTCTTTTTTGCATGCACTGCTTAATTAAGTTGACGATGCAACTCCTTCGTTTATTTTTGACCGACTTCAAAAAAACGAGGCACTCAATTCGTTTATATGTTTCGACCGACTTCCAAAAAGGAGGTCCTCAATTCGTCTGTATTTTTTTTTATGTTACGCGATATCTTCGCCAAATGTGGACCGATTTTCAAAATTATTTTTGTTTTCCATAGAGCTTATTTCAAGGATGGTTCCATATAAAATTGGTCACGATCGGATTTGAAGTCGGTCTGTTAGGTTTTTAAACTTGTGATTATTTTTTTTTGTCTCTGGCATTTATATCCATCCCATGGTTGTCTGTAAGATATTGCCCCGAGCGATAAGACCGCCAATTGTACTCAATTATCATTTTTATGTTTTATTTTATAACTATGTATGTTTCTGGTGTACAATAAAGATTGTAAAATAAAATAAATAAAAAAATATTTTCGATCGACTTAAGAATAACGAGGCTCTCAATTCGTCTATATTTGTAGTATGTTACGCGATATCTCCGCCATAATATGTGGATCGATTTTCAATTTATTTTTGTGTTCGATAGAACTTATTCCAAGGATACCAAATAAATTTGGTCACTATCGGATAACGTTTGAAATCGGTCCGTTAAGTTTTAACTGTTTAATCCCGATAATAATGTTTTTTAGAACTCTTCTTAATGATATCTAGCGTAGTACTTATAATATACTTTATATTATAAAGTTTACATAACTTTTCCTCGTTATTGAAATTATAGCTGAATCATTGAACCTTGAGGTCAGTGCTCCGTATAATCCCAACATGGCCTAAACGCCTAAATGATCCTCACTACTAAGCCAAGGGTGCATATAATAAAATTTACCTTGTATCTTAATATAGTGAGAAAAACATTGTTTTCTTTTTTGGTTGTAATAATGCCTATTCAATGCCTAGTGGCTGCATATATGGGCTGTGGACCGGAAGGTCGTGGATTCGATTCCCAGTCGGGAATTTTCTAATTTAATTTGCCCGGGACTGGATCACCCAGAGGGGGCTGACATCAGGCAGGCAGCGGGTCGTATAAACTTAGCCAAATCCTTTCTGCAACATGCTTGAAAAAATATGTTGCGCCGTCTCCACATTAAGGTGAGATAATGGCAGGTAGAATGAAAGAATGCCTATTAGTCCTATTACACAAACACCCACAAAAAATATACCCACAATTTTTGTCTATGGTCCATTGTTATATGATCAGGAGACAATGAAAATCCTTGTTTTGTGTAGGTGTTTTTAGCGTTTTGTTTCGAAAACACATGTACCTACAGAAGACGCGGCTTTAGTCAATCATAAATATGGAAATTACAATTTATTACAATAAAACACCATATACATGTACAAATGTGTAATTGTGTGTAAAAATGTTACTTGCAAGGTTACTGTTGATCGAAAAGGGCATTGCATTATATTCATTCTTTCGTAAGTTATTCAAGGTTTGAACAATAAAAATATTTGCATCATATCTACATAATCACAAGTTTAAAAACTTTAACCGACTACAAAATGTGTCCGATCGTGACCGAAATACGAGACCATCCTTAAAATAAGCTCTATCGAAGTCTATCGAACATGAATAATCTTGAATATTTACATCTTCGGTCTACATTTCCACATCGGCATACGGTATCACATCTGAGACGGAAATAAGCTCGGCGAAATATGGGTGTTCTAGTTCGCTAGTGCGCCTCTGTACCCCTTCGAGGATACAGGCGTCAACTTGTGTATGTATTTATGTATATCGCGGGACCAAAATATATAATGGAGATTTTATACCCTGTATCTGGTCACTGCTGGACAAAGACCTTTCCTTATTCACACCACCCTTGGCCATCCTCTACCTCCCTGATTCAGCGTATTCCCGCACCTTCCAGGAGAGTTCCACGATTAAGATCAAGTCTTAATTCTGATGCATTTCAATTTAAATATAGTGATTAAATAAATTTAATTTGACCTATAGAAGAAAAATCGAAACCGGCGAAAATGTATGAAACGATGCATGAATGTGGATAAGGCAAATGAGGTGTGTCAGAATCGGAGCTTGTGGCGCTTTATCGTCTATGCCTACCTCCATTGGATGCAGGCGTGAGTGTGTATGTGTGTATGTAATATAGGAAAAAGTTCGAATTCCTTTTTTTTTTTTTATCAAAACGCACGAGGAATTTTCCCGCTGGCAGATTCCTGCTGATGTCGAATTTTAAGTTTTTTAAACTGTAATTTTCTACATTACAGGATAGAAGCATCTCGGCTGAGGGTGCTGGTGGGTGAATACGACGTAAACGCGTCTCTCGCAATAGGCTACGAAGTGTCTCACGTGCTGCAGCATCCAGACTTCAACAGATACACGTATGACTGCGACATCGCTGTGCTGAGGTTGGCAGAACCGTTGCCCGACAACCTGTACCGACCTGCTTGCCTGCCAGGTATATATTACCAATACATACATATTATGTACATACATACCATCCATACATACATACATACATGCCATGGCGAAGGGTGACAATTTTTAAAGTAAGGCCCATAATTTATGAAATGACATTTTATATCATTGTGGCGAAGCCTTACTCAATTACTTCCGATCCGATTTGCCTTTATAAGCTTGTTAGTAAAACCTGTCTCAAATAATTCTAGTAATAAAGAGAAGAGGCCAAAGGAAGAGGCCAATAATAATTTGAGTAATAATTATAAAAATGTCTTTTAGATTGGAATGATGAAAACTACCTGGAAGGTGTCGATGCCATTGTATCTGGATGGGGCAGTACTGTCGAAAAGGGGCCTGCGTCGAATGTTCCTATGAAGGTAATATCCCCAAAAATAATAATAATAAACCAGAGTGAAATAAACTTTACTATTGTAAGAACTAAGTCCCCAATAGCTAGATATTTTTTGAAATAAAACTATTTTTACGGATTCTATCACGATTTAGTTTAATTTTTATGCCCGACGTTTCGAAAGCTTTGCAGCCTTCGTGGTCACGGGTCGGACTGGAACAAACCGTGATAGAATCCGTAAAAATAGTTTTAGTATATTAAACGTAGCTAAATATAGAAAATATACTACAATCACAGCCAATTACTACTGCGTGTTGGTTCTATAAAAATATGTGCAGCAGACGCATTTCGTTCTATTATTCCTTTGCTTTGAATGTTTTTTTATTACTAGGCAAAGATCTTCAATATTACATAGACGGAACAACAGCGCGAAATTTCGGATCCAAAAGTTATGACCTCGTGGTCATAAGTCAGTCTGTCGTATTTGAGAAATACTCGCGCAATGACTTGCCAGCGTAAAAATATTTAGACAGTAAATTGTCTAACTTGATTCTTGAACGTTCACAGAATATTCTAGGGTGTAAATTGTAGATGGCGTAACTGATGTTAGAGATTTTTTTTAATGGAAACTTGCTTAATAGCCCCTCTATAATTAGTAATATTAAATCTCTTTGTTTCTAGGCTAATGTACAAATATGGGCACAAGAAGATTGCGCAGCAGCCGGGTATGGTCGGAGGAAAATGACTCCGCGCATGTTGTGTGCTAACGCTATGGACAGAGATGCTTGTACCGGAGACTCAGGCGGACCGCTGGTGATGGCCAAACCGCAGTACACGCTCGTTGGTAAGGAAATAAAATAACCTAAAAAAACGCAGTTGAGAACCTCTTCTTTTAAAGTCAGTTAAAAAAAAACTTTCTCTCTTTCTATCTGCCCTTATACCACTTTAATGTGAGGTCGGCCTGGCACGCTTTTTCAAACATGTTGCCGAAAGGATTTGGCTAAGTTTTTACGACCAGCTGCCTGACGCCAACCTCCTCTGGAAAACCAGTCCCGGGCAAATTAGATTAGAAAATTCACTTTGCCTGACCTGGGAATCCCACCCCACATTAAGGTGGGATAAGGGCCGATAGAAAGATGAAGTCTAACGACTAACATTAAGTCAGCGAAGTGGACTCTCTCGTAAATTATATGAAGCTCGTGCCCAGCAGAGGGAAAATTATAATACAGCCCCCATAGACCTTAAGGCATTTCATGGTTATAAAGGACGCTCTCAACAGGTCAATCTGGAAATCTTTGGGGGTCGCCTATTTCCAGCAATGGACGGCCTGTGGCTGATGATGATGATGATGAAAGGTTTAGCACTATAATTTTTTTATAGGCATCGTGTCATGGGGCAGAGGCTGTGCCAGACCCAATTACCCAGGAGTGTACACCCGCGTGGACAAGTTCCTGCAGTGGCTCAAAGTGGCTCTCCGAAATGCCTGTACCTGCCAAGCACCTTCATCTGGCTAATCGTATGGTCAAAGTTAAATGGTATAAAGACCAGACTAAAGGCGCGTCTCCTGCACCTGTTTTTCTCGAAACAAAAGTCCAGTCTCCTGCTCATACAATAATGGACCATAGATAAAAATGTGTAGCGAAACCATGTTTTGTTTAGGTCTTTTGTGTAATGTTTTAATGCAGGAAATGCGGCTTTAGAATATATCGACTGTGACAACTCATCTAGCAATTTGTGTAAATTGAGCCGGGTCTCCTGCACTAAATTACACAAAACATGCATTTTTTATCTATAGTCTATAGTTCTATGAGCGGGTGATAGCAAAAAACATTGTTTGCATATGTGTTTTTAGTATTCTGTTTCGCAAAAGCCAGTGCAGGAGACCCGGCTTTATCTTTGACGAACTAAACTCATAGAGTACTTATAAATAATTGAGTTCATTATTGCGTGATACTGTGGATCCTTATTATGGATGCAATTACTGACCATTAGTGTGTGCCTATGTTTTATATTATTTACTAGCTAGCACACACACAAGATATGTACAATTGACTCGAACTATTTTAAGTAGTTCACGTGCAGGTGGTAATTAATTACCCTATTGGTACCACAGGCCAGTGCCGGATCTAGGGGCTAGAGGGTGGTCGTGACTCGTGCCCCGGGCGGCAGGATTTAAGAGGCGGCAAAATCTGGAGGGCGCCCTAATTTGAGGGCGGTAAAATCAGGCAAATTGGCAGCTTGCCCCCGCTTTGAAAAATCCTAGATCTGGTACTACTGACTATATAATTTTAACTTCTATGTATTACTACTTTACTAGACAGGCTGATTGATACATACAATTTACCTATACACAAAATTTCTGTCAATTGACTGCAACTTACTATAGAGATCTGCTCTTTTCCTTAGCCGTCAAACGTCAAACACGCCGTAATGTGACACAATTTTACTTCTAAATAGCTTGTCTAGTAGTATAAATTAGTCTTTGACTATAATATACAATTTAGAACATCATATTATAAATGTTTTCTGGGTTAATAAAACGACCGAAAGCATTATTATCATTAATCTAGATTTGTAAAATGAAAGGCCAGTACATTGACGAGTTTATTGTGAATTGTGCCTAATAATACTGAAAAGTACTTTTTATGACTCTTTATAATAATTTGTTATGCATATTGTAGTTTTTATCAGTATTCGATTTATTACAATTTATGTAGTTATATTGTTATTAGTTATAGTTTAGTAGTTATATAAAACCATGGCTGTGATTAGTTCATAAGTTAGTAGATAATAGGTATAAGTTACCTAGTTGACTTTATTTTTGTTGTACGTACATGTTTGTTCCTTTGTATTAGGAAATTATTTTTATATTATGGTGAGAAATACATTTTTGTTCAATATAAATGATTATTTTTTGTACTAACCAACCACCTTTTTTCAAACCTTTAAAGTTTAACTAGCTACGAATTATGACTGAGTGACTTATGCCCACGAGGTCACAATTTTTGGTTTACAAATTTTGTTCCGTTGTCCCGTCTAAAATGTATTGTTGAATGTCTTTGTGTGTGACTAATTCAAAACAAATCATGGCCAAAAGGACACGGGTTATGCCAAAAATTACAACATAAATATTTAAAAATCAAACACTGAGTTTGTGGTTTTGCACCATAGACAATATACAGTTTTTTACCGCGAAAAATGACATTTGTTTGACATTTTGGACTGGAATGCTGAACTGAATTGAATTTAATAAATGGAATTTTATAAAATAATATTTACACCAATTTCTCGTTATTAGCATAAAACCATAAAAACTGCATATAATTTATGTTATAACAACAAAATATCCAACTTGTATCATGAACTTTTCCGACAATGAAGCTGTGAGTATGATCTTTGTCACGAATTCTTTGTTGTAAACATTAAAATATTTGCTTAAATTTAATGCAAATTAGTGAATTGTTAGCCGTAACTTGATAAGTATCATGTATGTGGAATGCCCTAACTGTTATTTTAGATGCACAAATCAGTAACTCTTCAATAAAATGATTGTTCATGTCTTACGGTTTAGGATGATACATCAAGCGTCGAAAGCACTTCAAATACGGACAATACGTCTCGGAGTGAGACTCCGACGAATTCTAGAGTAAAAAAACGTCGACGCGGTAAAAAGAAAACGACTAAACAAGTGAAACCACCTTACAAATTCAAGTAAGTACATTTTTTTCCTATTAGACTTCCAACAGCTCAAACTGGAAATCTTTGGGGGAGGCCTATGTCCAACAGTGGACGTCCAATAGCTAATGATGACTAATAAATCATCAAACAGCAGAACTATTTTTATATTCTTAAACCAGGTACCATTTTGTTTAACAATCTTGTATTATGTATAACAATATTCATCTTTATTCATTAGTCTTGCACCTGCACTTTCCCATTCCAATGTGGGTTTGGGCTTTTTAAGCATCTTGCAGAAAGAATTTGGCTTTCGTGTTTACGCTGACGTTTTTATGTCTACCTGACATCTACCTCCTTTAGAGGATCCAATGGCAATCCAGTGTTAAAAATATACAAGTTACACACCAATATTCAATATAAAATGCTGCTACTAAAGCAGGGAGGAATCCTTCCGTCTCTTTCATATACAATAATAAAAATTTAACCTTCATCATCATCAGCCAGTATACATCCACTGCTGGACATAGGCATTTCCCACATTGCTGCAGCATTAAATATTTAAGCAAGTCATTGAAGTGTAAAATCACTTGAAATCAAACTGGAGGCAGTAAATCTTTTGAAACATTGAGATAAAAATAAAAACATTATTGCAACATATATGCCCGGTTCCAATAAACAATATCAGTTCGAATGTGCAGATAGATTACAAAAATGAGCCAATAAGAACACAGTTTGAACATGACTCCGTCAAATGACTTGATTTGATTGGTTCATAATTGCAATCTATCTGCACTCTAAACTGAGATTGTTTATTGAGACTGGCCAATAATAGTAATGTAAACCTAAGAAATAATTATGCACTTTCTTTCTACCTGCCCTTATCCCACTTTAATGTGGGGTCTGCACAACACACTTTTTCAAGCATGTCGCAGAAATGATTTGGCTAAGTTTTTACGACCGGCTGCCTGCCTGACGTCAACCCCCTCTGAGGGGTGCAGTCCCGGGCAAATTAAATTACAAACTTCGCTTTGACCGACCTGGGAATCGGACCCAAGACCTCCCGGTCCACAGCCCATACATGCTGCCACTAGACCAAGGAGGCGACAAGAAATAATTATTATAACAACTAATAATAATCTAAACTATGATTAATCTTGGCAGCTGTAGTGCAAAAGAAGACCACGGTCAGCCCTTGTTTGGGTGTCAGTTCAACCATCACCTTGGAGAGGGGGAGCCTCAAGTGTTTGCAGTGGTCGGAAGCAACCGAGTGTCCATATATGAGTGTCCTGAGGCTGGAGGATTTAAATTTCTACAATGCTATGCTGATCCTGATGTAAATATTGTATTTTATTTCACAATTCAGTAGTTTTTATATAATGGCAGATATTTAAAATAATATAAGAAAGTTTATGAAAGCACATTTTTTTCATATAATTTCAATTTATTGACATCTATGATGAATTTGATCATATTTATTCATATCAAAATTGTGATTGTTAAAATAATTATAACAATATAGCCAACAGTGACAAATGGTAGTCCTCCTGACCACTAGGTATAACCTATATAGTAGGTATCGGAAATTAGGAGACTTTCGGTCTCACAACACCCATAACTAAAACAAATATATGCCACACAAATATTTGTCTCAGTGTGTGGATCGAACCCGCGGCCTCTTGCTTCACAGCCGGCTCCTCGCCCACTGGGCCACAGAGAAAAACACCTACATTTCTAACAATAAATTACCGTTTAACCTATGAGACTAAAACCAATTTAATCTCCTTTTTATTTAGGTGGACGAAACATTCTACACATGTGCATGGTCATACGAAGAGGAGACGAATCTCCCACTACTAGCAGTCGCAGGTTCACGCGGCATAGTCCGCATCTTCCACCCCGCCACACAAACCTGCATCAAACACTACATAGGACACGGCCACGCCATCAACGAAGTCAAGTTCCACCCCAGGGATCCGAACCTGCTCCTATCCGCAAGCAAAGACCACGCTCTACGACTCTGGAACATTATGACTGATGTTTGCATAGCCATCTTTGGTGGGGTCGAAGGCCATAGGGATGAAGTATTGAGTGCTGATTTTGACCTAAAAGGAGAAAGAATTATGTCATGTGGTATGGACCATTCGTTAAAACTGTGGAGGTTGGACAAACCTTCCATGAACGAAGCTATCAAACAGAGTTACAATTTCAATCCTCATAGAGCGTTGAGGCCTTTCAATTCACTGAAGGAGCACTTTCCTGATTTCTCCACACGTGACATTCACAGGAATTACGTTGACTGCGTCAGGTGGATGGGTGATCTTATTTTGTCTAAAGTAAGTATTCTGTATTAATTTTGTTTATGTAAGGCAGTTACAATAATTTTTAAACAATTTTATATACATAACTGTCTACATAAAACGTAGATATTTCTACACCATAAAAATAAAATAATATTAGCCCTGTAATATTACTGGCCCACTGCTGGGCAACTCCTGTACCAATGAGAGGGGTTAGGCCTTAGTCTACCACGCTGGCCTAATGCTTACATTCCTTCGAAAGATAGTAGACTTCACATACCTTCGAAATTCTTAGGTATGCAGGTTTCCTCACGATGTTTTCCTTCACCCTATAAGTGATAATTCACAAACAAAACACATTTAACATAGAAGAGTCTGAGGCGTATTTTCCTTTTTGGTGTTGGTTTCGAACCGACACTCGTCTCGGCAGTCCATACCATTTCCAAATGCTACACCATGAATCGGCCAAATTAACCTATTTTAAACACACAACACATTACCCCATATAAATAGGTTAAGAATACGAAAACCTACATAACCCTGTTATAAAAAATATGCCATACCAACATTTTGTGTTGTTTTATCCATAGTCATGTGATTTTATCCGTAGTCATGTGAGAACGCAATAATCTGCTGGAAGCCGGGCCGGCTGGAGGACACGGACACCCGGCCCGGAGACAACTCCGTCACCATCGTGCACCGCTTCGACTACAAGGAGTGCGAGATCTGGTTCATACGGTTCGCGGTGGACTACAGCCAGAGGGTAAGGCAATGTTCATCATCCATTAGACACGGACACTCGACCTGGAGACAACTCCGTCACCATCGTGCACCGCTTCGACTACAAGGAGTGCGAGATCTGGTTCATACGGTTCGCGGTGGACTACAGCCAGAGGGTAAGGCAATGTTCATCATCCATTAGACACGGACACTCGACCTGGAGACAACTCCGTCACCATCGTGCACCGCTTCGACTACAAGGAGTGCGAGATCTGGTTCATACGGTTCGCAGTAGACTACAGTCAGAGGGTAAGGCAATGTTCATCATCCATTAGACACGGACAACAGGCCCGGAGACAACTCCGTCACCATCGTGCACCGCTTCGACTACAAGGAGTGCGAGATCTGGTTCATACGGTTCGCGGTGGACTACAGCCAGAGGGTAAGGCAATGTTCATCATCCATTAGACACGGACACTCGACCTGGAGACAACTCCGTCACCATCGTGCACCGCTTCGACTACAAGGAGTGCGAGATCTGGTTCATACGGTTCGCAGTCGACTACAGCCAGAGGGTAAGGCAATGTTCATCATCCATTAGACACGGACACTCGACCTGGAGACAACTCCGTCACCATCGTGCACCGCTTCGACTACAAGGAGTGCGAGATCTGGTTCATTCGGTTCGCAGTCGACTACAGCCAGAGGGTAAGGCAATGTTCATCATCCATTAGACACGGACACTCGACCTGGAGACAACTCCGTCACCATCGTGCACCGCTTCGACTACAAGGAGTGCGAGATCTGGTTCATACGGTTCGCGGTGGACTACAGCCAGAGGGTAAGGCAATGTTCATCATCCATTAGACACGGACACTCGACCTGGAGACAACTCCGTCACCATCGTGCACCGCTTCGACTACAAGGAGTGCGAGATCTGGTTCATTCGGTTCGCAGTAGACTACAGCCAGAGGGTAAAGCAATGTTCATCATCCATTCTTTTCATCATTCATCTCCTATTGTGGGCCACGATTATCAATTGATATCAGATGACCCATTTGTTCGTTTGCACCCTCTACTATACAAAAAATGTGTGAGTCCGTAGACTTACGATTTCTATCACTTCATTTTTCAAGGCAGCCTCGGCAGGTGGCGTAGCGGGCGAGTAGCTGTGAAACGTGAGGTCGCAGGTTCGATTCCCGCACCGAGACAAATGTCAGTGTGGCCCACAGATATTTGTTTTGGGTCTGGGTGTAGTGAGACCGAAAGTATCTCGTAGTTCTTGATACCCACGACACAAGACTCGATCTTAGTGTGGGGTCAGGACTATGTGTGTGACTTTTTATGTTCTCCCATTTATTATTAAAACATTAATTAGAATCGCAACTTCAAATGCGATTTAAAAAGACTGGTCGAGTGAAGTGAATTGGTTATATGAAAATAAAGTTGGTCATGTTATTTGTCGTTTCGTCTCGCTCACACTAACGTTAATTAGCACTGAATATATCGGGACAAAACTGAATTATAACGTCAACAACTATTTTTAAGAAGTCCCTCCATTTTTTTATTGCAGGTGATAGCGTTGGGTAACCAGTGCGGCAAGACTATGGTGTGGGAGCTCGGCAACGTGGCGGGCGGATCCAGGGTGTCGCAACTAGTGCATCCGAGATGTGTAGCCGCTGTCAGACAGGTATTAATCTACAGTTTTCTTTACACCTGCCCAGTGCCCTTATCCCAACCTCAATGTGGGGTCATGGCAACACTTTTTCAAACATGTTACCAAAAGGATTTGGCTTAGTTTTTACGACCGGTGCCTGCCTACCCCCTCTGTGGGATCCAGTCTCGGACAATCGGCAATCCAACCCACGACCTCACAGTTCACAGCACATATACGCTGCCACTAAACCAAGGCTGTTATAAGTAATGATAATCTAAATTAATAATTTAAAACTGAAAGTAATGTTAAGCTTTGAAAACTATTTTCTGTCACTTTTCAAATTGAAGTCTTCAAGGAAAATGGTTAGGAACGGGGATTTGATTCTCATCGTCGAAAAGCAAAAGCGAGCTACTTTTCGTCGGTTTTCTATGAGAATATTTTATTTGCAGGTGACCCTGTCCCGAAACGGCAAAATACTTCTCACATGCTGTGATGACGGGACAATATGGCGGTGGGACAGAGTGAATGGAAGTAGTTAGTGTCGAAATATTAAATGTTATATCAATTTATAATACCTTTGGTGGGCGATAAACAATAGGATAAGATTAGATAACCTCGGCGAAATGTGGTTGTACTAGTTGGCTAGTGCGCCTCTGCCTACCCCTTCGGGGATGCAGGCGTGAGCTTATGTTTAAAATTCGACGATCCCTCGAGTTTGTTTTATACAAGTCATAATTAAACATTAATAATATGATCATTTCAATAAAAGACTGTCAACGATGTAATAACTGTTTTATTTAATTTCACGTTTGTATAAATAATTCTTGAAGATGTACATTCAGTAACTCAACCATGAGTTTTGACGTTTTTCCCTAGAATATGTAAAATATTTATATAAGCACCAGAACGCCTCTAGCGGTAAGGTGGGAAATTAACATTTCTCAAATACTGTACGTAGTCACTAGAGAAACTTCAAATAACTGCATTTTTCCATCACGAGGAGTGAATCGAATCATATTTTAAATTGAGCGGCAGCAATAATAAAACTAATGTTTGAAAAAATTAGAACAAAATATATAACAAAAGTTCGGTTACTAAATGTCACACCATTTATACTGTGTAAAACCGGTATAATGCGCGATAATCTACATGTAGGTAAACTTCAGTAGGTACGCAGCGCGGTGCTCGCGTCGGACAGTCCGTACATGTTTGTTCTCGATCGACAAGTCTGATCGCTGATATCAGCTGTTTTACGTCGACTCAAACGTATATTATGTGCAAAAATTGTAAAACTACATCAAACTTTCCACCTATTCCACTGATTTTTGGTAAGTCCTTGCTACGTTTAAAGGTATATCTGTTATATTTTATGACGTTATGGCGGCGCCAATTTAATAAAACAACAATTTATATGACAAATGTTTATTTAATGACCAACAGTTACATCTACGTTAATTAACAAAATGAATCACAGGGGCCAATGTGTCGCCGCACGATCACTACTGGCGGCTAGTAGTGGGCCAGTGACTAGTGGATAGTACTGGCTCACTTGTACTACCACTCGACCGTGTAAGCCCGAACTAACGCCCAAACAGACGAACAGCTACCGCAATATCTACCGACTACACTAACACCCATGAGTAATTGAATTTACCGATTCATCATTTAATTCAGTCTTTACAATTAATTTTAACGAGCAAGACTGGCGTAAAATATAACCGATGTACAAAATTTTAACATTAAAAATCGAGATTAATATTAATAAATATGCCGTTATCAGATAAATTGAGATATCAAATGTGAATACTAAAGGCGCGTCTCCTGAATTCGTTTTTCTCAAAATATTTGTCATAAACACGTACACAAAACATGGTTACTCTACACCTTTTTGTCTACGAACCATTCCGTTATTCTATGAGTCATGTGTAAACAGAAACATTGTTTTGTGTAAGTATTTTTGTGTAGTGTTTCAAGAAAAACATGAACAAGAGGCGTCTATACAATTAAAATGACTAGAGTAAAAAACTCACATACAAGGACGCGCTAAATCATTCACAAATTACAAGAGGATACGTTGAGCCGCGACAACAATACATAAACTCATTTCACTCAAAATATAAGCTAACCGCATTACTATTAATCGCCGTTTACATAAACCGTTATACTGAAACCATGTAACCTCGGGATTAGTAACGCGCTTATTACAACGAACAATTTCTGACATTATTAACGGGGACCCAAGCAGTACATCAATAAATATCAACACAATGGGCCTTACTAGGTATGACTGACAGCCCCCCATGTAGGGGATGCCTGTTAGCCGATGAAACAGCTTCCCACGTCATCCTGGAATGCGAAGGTGTAGCTACACAACGGGCTGGAATCCTCAATACACCGAGGTCGCTCCGAGAAGCATGAGGTGACACCAGGAGGATCCTGCGCTTCTGGTCGGAGCTAGGCTGGCTAGATCTCTAGCTGGCATTAAAAACACGCACAATGGTTCGATTCTTTTAACGAACTAAGTGCGGAAAAAGGAGCCCACAACCAATGGGCATTACTTAAAAACTTTTTCGCTTATCTTTTCGCTTAGAATAGCCTGTCACTTTTTTCCTTGCGTTACATTGTTTAGAAATGAAAGGGACAACCTATGGTTAAAGATAAGCAGCACTTAAATATTTTTATAAGTAAGAGGCTATATGTCAATTTTACACACACTAGTATGACAAATATAATAAATGTGCAAAATCGTTTATTTTTATACCTCGACAGAAGGGATAAATGATGCGAGGCGGGTCCCAGGGTTAAAAGGTTAAAGTTGTTATATGTTTTGTCTTGCTTCCTCGGATGTTAAATGCCTCTCAGCAGAGCAAGACAAAAGCTATGTACACAGCGATTATCAGAAAGGTCCTCAATATAAATCACTCGCCACGTCACTACAACCCAATAATTATCCTATTTTTCACTATTTACTAGTATTGTCTGATGAATTTCGAAGATTAAAATATCGATTCTGGCTACCAGCATTGAAAATACAAAGTATTGTAAAATCTAACGGCTATAAATTAAGATTGATATTGTTATAATGACGTGGCAAGTGATGACAAATAAAACCATATTTACATGATAAGTTCATGACACAAACATGGCAAGAATAATAAATAACACCCAATAGACACACGTAGTCCTGACCCTACAGTATGATATGAGCCTTGTGTCGTGGGTATCAGGAACTACGAAAGACTTTCGGTCTCACAACACACAGACCCGAAACAAATATCTATGGGCCACACAAATATTTGTCCCGTTGCGGGAATCGAACCTGCGGCCTTCGCTTCACAGCCGGCTACTCACCCGCTGCGCCACGGAGGCTGTCGATATATTTGTCATTTTTTAATTTGATGATATTATAGAGTAGAATTTCAAAGATATACGAAATCTACCAACCCGCATTAGACCAGCATGGTAGACTAAGGCATAACCCCTCTCATTAGTAGAGGAGGCCCATGCCCAGCAGTGGGACAGTAATATTACAGCACTTATATTATTTAGAGTAAAATGAGGGTTTCCGTAGTTACATTCATGCCACTATCGTGCGATAAACTATCATGTAAATAGGACATAATTCACTCAAGATACACAACAATTAAATAAGAGTCTCGTACAACAAATATTAACAATACATTAACTTCGTAAAGGCACATAACTATAAACAAACCATCCAAAACAATGGTTAACATCGTGTTATTATCATTTTATTAATTTATATTTATAATTAATTTCAATCTCTGTAGACGATATTTACGCCTGAATACTGAAACGCTTCTCAACTTTAACGGCCACTTACATTGTTTTGCGCCATATAATTTCGACAGATACGGTGCTCACATAACTCGACCTCAGGTGTTTGAATTGCATTTCAGTATTTGGAGGTTAGTTCATATATTAAGTGGTGGGAGACGTGTCTTAACATAATATGTATTCGTAAATTCGTAATATCCCCCTAACTTATCCTTGACTATGAAATAAATCGGTACATGATGTGAATAAGTTAACAAGTCGACTTGCACTATCGCACACGAAACTGAACTAGCTGGCAAATGTATAATGGCGAATAAATTACTAACTCTTTACGTCTTTGTAGACTAAACAGTCGAGTTAGACATATTTCGACACAATATAAATCTATCTAGATGTCAGTTTATGTACAATATAGCAAGTCGATTTGTTAATTTAATTACGCCATGCACGGAAATATTATTTTAAATGGGTTAGGTAAATAATATCTTGAATTAGAATTAAAATAAAACTTGACCAAAAAAATTAAAATGAAACAGTAATTAGAGTTAATTTAATGCAAAGTGATAAATTTAATGCAAAGTGCTTTTCCAGTAAACATCTACGAAAAGACAGATTGACCAATTTATCAATAGCCAGTAAACTTTTATCTGAGGGATAATTTCCTTGTTTTGACCCATATATCCACTGTTAAAACGTCAAAAATATTGACTTGATTAAAGTTATCTGGCTATTAAAACATTACCCCTAAATAAATTTCCAGGTTCCACCACGTAACATGTGAACTTGTCTATACATTGTATCGTCAATTCGATAATACATCCGAATACGGACAGCGTGAAACTACGCTACTTGGGTTTACGCTTAAATCTATAAGTAAATAGGAGAGTGCTACGTTTAAATTAACTAGTACTACTTTGGGGCGGTCATAATACTTACATAGGTTATGCATAATAGAAATGTAATGAGCAAAAGTTATAGAGGCGAGTGATAATGTGAAATTGCTGCAAAAATACCGTTGTAGCCTCAAAAACTGAGTGATATTTCTAAAACTGCTATGTCATATATGTTGTCACACAGATCTAAAAGGGGCAGTGTTACTACTTATAATAATGCAATATCTATAAATAAGTCTATAATGTTATTATTGCAGTAATTCCACTAATTACAAAACGAACATACTAGAAACTCAGAAAAGATCACAAGACGACACAAATATAATAACAATAAAATTATTGTATTTCACAATTAAACCACTAAAATTTACCCTGACTAGTATAAGATTTTGGGAATTTTCACTATAAAATTACAAATTCGGAAGCCATCCATTGTGACCACTAAAAGTACGAATCTGTAATCTTACTACAAACTAAAAACGATATTCATCTTATTTTGGACAACACGAAGATAAAATTAATAAAATTGTTCCAAGTTCATACTTTTAAATGGCTCAATACCTACACTATATGTTCTAAAGGTGGATCACAACATCGAGATATCGTTTCAAATTGAGTATTGTTAAATAGATAAAAATATATAAAGTGCTTTGTGATAGCGATTTTAAACTTAATCGATAGTAGAATACTAATCAGCGTTGCCAGTAGGTATGTTGGTATATTGGGTATCTTTTGACACCAGATTCGACCGTCGCGTTGGATTCGAGAACTTATCGTTTGGTAATTTTTAACGCGACATTACATCTCAGTTCGAATGTGCAGATAGATTACAAAAATGAGCCAATAAGAACACAGTTTGAACATGACTCCGTCAAATGACTTGATTTGATTAGTCCATAATCGCGATCTATCTGCACTCTAAACTGAGATCATTTATTAAAAACCGGCCATAAATTAAATCGAATTGAGTGTCGAAAGTCAGGGGCAGATGTCGATTTTTGTCCCGAAACTAAATGTTCAGCACGGGACATACTCAGTTCCACGTTTCGTGAATTTTATTACTCGATGGTGCGAGGATAAGATCGATTAAACAACGATTAGTAAAAAAGACAAACATCACATTTATTATGTCCCGCAGCCCGCTTTCGACGAAAGAAGAAGTTTGTCCCGAAAATAACTGGCGACGCTGGTACTAATGTAGAAGAAATATTAAAAATAGTGAACTTATAAATCGACCTATCCAAAGAATAAAGTTACATATGATAATGAATCGAAATTGCTTTCTTATTTTTCTGAGCTTAAATTGACCTGTATATTTAACTAGTATATATTTTTTGTAAACTATGTCATAATTTAACTTGTTATTATATCATAACTTTAAAAAAAAACACTAATTAAATATATATATAAGTCAATTTAAGCTACGAAAAATATAAAAGCAATTTCGATTCATTATCATATGTAACTTTATTCTTTGGATAGGTCGAAATAGAGGTGAGTTGAAGAGAATTTTAAATTCAATAACTTATGAGATCATTATTTAAAATCATTTTACTAATATCACTTAAAATTATTAAATACCTTTTAGATTCTTATAACCTTTAGGCAAAATAACGATTGAGATTTTTGCTTCAAGTAATGACAAGTCATCATGAGTCTTAATGTGGTCATTATATGGAGCGAATTCGATTCGATTCTTTATACTGCCAAGGATCCTAGTAAACATGGCTAAGAGAGAAAATAAAGCAGTAATCTGGTCTTTCCAGATTATATTTCAAATAATCGTTTAACATTCCACGAAGAAATCGTTGAAAGTAGGGTAGCCATGAGTCACAGTTCCCAGGATTTTTCCTAACTTTGGAAGAAGACATGTAAACACTATATTTACACCATTAAATCCATTTCCTTAAAAAAAACATTTTATAAACACATATTTTAAATCCATTTTGTCCTCATAAGCGCATTTGGCATTTTTACTTCACTCGAATATCCAGGAATTTTACAAATTAGAAATAATCAGCAACAACGATGTTTGGTTAACTTATACTATAGCAACGATGTTAGTGCCAAAACAGGATAGCTGTGACTGGAACAAGTGGAAAGTCAAAAAAGAATATTAAATAGCGGCTACAAACATCACGAAGGATAGGGAACACTCGAGATTTCGATATATTACTAGACACGTAAGTTGAGACCGAGAGAGATAAATACACCCAACCCGGGTAGGTTTAGTTCTCCACAGTACGATAAGTATCTTGTATGGTTGGTATAAACAAAATTATAAGAAAATTTATATGTCACAACACTAAGCAAATATTTTGGAATTATCTAAAGTATTCTTGCAATGGTTATATACAATAATGAACTCTTTCATTAGTGTATACATAGCAAAAATCCATATTCCACTTTCTCGTGATCAATGTAAATTAGACCAAAAAACGAATAAATATAAAGTTAGAAATTGTCCGTCAAGTCTCAACTTATATGGCAAGTACTATACCCTCTCACCCTTATCGCTCTCGCTACTCCGCCGCCAGTTGTCGACAATGGTGGCCACTTCATATGGCCTCGCTACATTGTTCTCGGCGCGAAACTGTATATCATTTTGGTCTTGCGATATTTCCACCCACGAATTTTCGCTGAGTCTCCTCGTCGTAGGCCTAACAAAATTGGTTTAGCAAAATAAAAAAAATCATAAAACAAAATCCCTTAAAACAACAAATCCTGGTTACTATACTTTTTTATTTACTGAATATTTTTAATTTTGTTTTTGCCAAATTAGTCCAGAATTCGGCGACATTTACTATGATCCTTGACAGATTGTAGTTGTGACATTATCCCCTTGACACCATCTTATTTACACAAATATTTGTGTGGTTAGTGAATAACACCTTTAAATTAAGTTACTTTTAGTCCATGGACATCAATATAAGAATGAAGTACGTACTACAAAAAAAAAAACGATGAGTATAATTTGTTTTACCAGATTTTGCATATACATAATGCGATGAAATTCCTTATACATTCGTTATAAACTTTGATCATAAAGAATGATTCTCCAATCCGGCCTGCTGGGACGTTGTCACTTGCATATGTTTAAAATAAGACATCGTAGTATACAACGTGAGTTTTAGTATCATCGATATAATAATATACCTAGATGCACAGTTGACGCTCAGAAAGTGGGACAGCCAACGAGTGCTTAAAATGTAAGTAAGCACTTGTTGGCTGTCAGTCGGGCGCCGGCCGTTCGTCTGTGAAGATGCCTAAATGCTCTGTGAAAGAGTGCAAAAATAACACTCTTACAAAGCGCAAAACACATGGGATTTCATATTTTAAGTAAGTATAATTCCCTTACTTGATTCTTAAAACCTTAATCATGTTAAATTAAGTATTAAACGTGTATAAATAATTAATTTAACAAATTCAGTTAATAAAATATTTTGTCCCTTTTGTAATCATGATTTGGAACATTGAAATATATGGAGTCGTTTTTTTTTGTAAATATATTATATTTATTTTAAATTTATGATTTTTTTATTAATTTTATTTATTAATTACAGATTTCCATGAAATGAAATAGTAAGAGATAAATGGCGTAAAATTATTTCCGAAGATAGGAGAGAAGAAAATTTTAAACCCAATTACTCAAGTGTGGTTTGTTCAGACCATTTTGCCGATTCCGATGGATATACAGAAAAAGGGATTAGGAAAATTAAAAAAAAATGCTGTACCAAAAATAAAGGTGATAAATTGTCATCAGCTACATTGTCCTTAACTAATATTTACTATTTAATTTAACAATATGTATGCTGTTGGTGTACCTATAAATAAATAAATATTGCCACATTTATTGACTTTATTTTAGATTGTCGTAACTACAAGTTTAAATGAGGCAGGGTGCAGTACAAGTGTAATAGTTGAAAAATATTTGATACAGAATTCATCAATAGCAAGCATATACTAGGTACATACTGCCATGTAAAATGACTATTTAATAATTTGCGGCTAATTCTAATAAATGTTTTCAATCAAAGTGTGCAGATCATAAAAAATTGCCAACATGAACAAAGTTGGACATTCCGCTGTCAAATAATAATTTTAATGGTTCATTCTCGCGATTTTTATTTTTTTTATTTTTCATTTTTATCTTGGATTCTCGGATTGAGATCATTTATTGGAACCGGTCGTTAGGCATAATTACTACAACAGTAATTGTGGCGTCATCATTTATTGGAAACATATTCATTTCCAGGAACCAGCAATTGAACCAATAAATAATGAAGGATCACCAATACCATCAGAATTTTCATCAATCTTTAACACACCTAAGACGTTATTTTTGAAAGATAATTTGAAAGAACGCAACCAAAAATTTAAAGTTAAATCTAATTTAGTGCGAAACTTAAAAAGGCAGAACAAAAGATTAAGAAAACGAAATGCTAATCTAAAAGATATTATTAAGAATCTAAAGAGCAAAGGACGATCTTAGTGTGGGGCCAGGACTATGTATGTGACTGTTGGGTGTTATTTATTTATTTATGAATCACGCTAAGGCAAAACAGTGCTTATTTCATATACATAACTCATAAGCATTGTTATCTTCTAAACATTTATACTCTATCTATCTCTTAATGTAAGTAAAATTATTATACAGATATCGCCATTCTCATCTACATTGTACGCCACGTGGTCAAAATTTCTCACAGATAAATACAAGAACTATTCGACTCCATTCAATCTTTGTCCAAGTGACTAGAATGTTTCTTTTAATAATGTCAAATTATTGTCAAATTCAAAAACGATTAGAAATTCAAAAATTTCGAATATAGGAACGTTTGAACATTCAATTTAAAAAGCTACTTTATGCCGCGTCTATAAGGTCATATTTGTGTTAATATAATTAAATTTGTGATGTTTATTTGTTTTGTCTGTCGAGGACACTGTTTACAATGATATTTGTATGGAACTGTGCATCTAGGTATATTATTATATCGATGTTTAGTATACTCAAAAATCGAAAGTAGTTTATAAACCATTATTATCCAAGTGGTAGAGCCACGCTGTAGACAGTAACGTCTATAGCACGAATGGGCCGGCTCGACCGGTTAGATACCACTGTCTCACAGAAAACCTACGCAAAGTGGCAGCTTGCTGTCGCGTTTCGTTCGGTGAGTGAGATTTCCGGTGGCCCATTTCCCCACTCCCTTTCCCAATCCCCTTCCCTCCCCTTCCATTCCCTTCTTTTAGGTTGGCAACGCACCCATGATTCTTTTTGTGTCTTGGGTGTCTATGGGCGGTGGAGATCATTTACCATCATGTGACCCATCTGCTCGTTTGCCAATCTCTGCAATATAAAAAAAAATAAAAAAATAAACATAAGGAGTTATTCAAGTATTACGTAAGCACTACTCACGGAGAGGTCTTTTTTTTGTTTATTTTTTATGACATGGGGGATGGTGGGGTCTGGATGGTGATTACGTCAGCAGTATTTCTTTTTTTAGTTTACCGGATTTTCTTTTAATAACGAAATCAGAGCACATTGAAAAATGGATCGGCCAATGTATACGTAATAAGCAATGGAGTGGGGATTAGGGCTTTGCTTCCTTTTGCTGACAAGAAGGAGGGTGGAGTAAATAGATACAAAAAAATCTGCTAACATACTTGAACGGCCCCTAATAAGAAAAATCCTGCAAGTTGAAGACCCCATTATTACTATTAATTCAGCTGAACTCGAGAGCGCGAGTCGCTAGCCTACTGACGTAGTACTCACACCGCCCGCCGCGCCCCGCATCCCGCGTGTCCCGCGCCCCGCATCTTTCCTCATTGCGATTATATCTCACATGAGTTTCTACTGCTATTAATATACATTTTTTTAAGTCAACACTTAATTGGGGTGTTCGAGTTTCAGGGTAAACAAAACGTCATGTTGTATAACGACAGTGTGTTGTGTGTATGTGTGTGTGCATGTGTGGGTGGGCGGTCACCTGACCCGTCCCGAGGGCGAGCGCAGATGCGAGCGTATGTATCCGGTGCGGTAGTCCATGGCATCACGGCTGCGCCCCGCCGCGCTGCCGCCGCGCTGGCGACGACGGCTCCATCTACACCAGAGGTTCCCAAACTTATTTTGTCTACTGCCCACTTTGAATTTAAATTATTTTTAAATAAATGAACATACATACACACTCACGCCTGTATCCCATAGGGGTAGGCAGAGACAATTGAGCGCCACAAGCTACGATCCTGACACACCTCTTTTGCCTCATCCACATTCATGGATCGTTTCATACATTTCCGCCGTTTGAGGTAAATAAATAAAATAAATAAATAACACCCAACTGTCACATACAAAGTGTTGACCCCACACTAAGATCGAGTCTTGTGTCACGGGTATCAGGAACTACGAGAGACGCACGGTCTCACAACTCCCAGACCCGAAACAAATATCTGTGGGCTACACAAATAATTGTCTCAGTGCGGAGATCGAACCCGCAGCCTCTCGCTTCACAGCCGGCTACTAGCCCGCTGCGCCACGGAGGCTGTCAGCGCCTGTCAGTTTTAGCGGCCCCCATTTTTTTTTACCTACTTAAAAACCACTATAACTTCAAATTAAATAAAATATTGTAAGCTATATCAGCGGAGATCCCTTTTTCTGGGTCTCTTACCGCCCCCCTTTAGGCATGCAGCGCTCGCAAAAGGAGGGAGGAAAATGGGCCACCGGAAATCTCACTCACCGAACGAAACACGACAGCAAGATGCCACTTTAAGTCGATTTTCTGTGAGATAGTGGTATCAAACCGGTCGAGCCGGCCCATTCGTGATGTAGACGTTACTGTCTACAACGTGGCTCTACCACTCAAGGATACTCACGTACTTTAATATAAATACTTACCCAACCCTAAAAATAATCTGAGATTATTTAACACATCACAATCATGTGTACACCTTACCTGAGCAACCTCATGATGTAGTCAGGCCAGTTGTCAGGGAACATGACGAGGAAGAACCCCACAGCGATCAGTATGATGCCCGCCAGCTTCATACCCTCGAACTGAACGCTGTACAGCACCACGTCCAGTGCTAAAAGAATATCATGGCAATTCCATAATGCCAGCAGACTTTCCAATTTAATACACTTGGAAAAATCTGGAATCACAAGTCATGAGAGGCCGTTGGAGACGTACCTCCGAACATTGAAAGTTAAAACGGTACTCAACTTTAACGGCTACTAAGTTGCCGTTCGCCAAGACAGATAAGGCTTCAAATGACATAACACTACTTCAAGTGTTTCATTATTCGGAGGCAACGGCGACACACCCTAATAGACCCCGCATTGCAGACATCTGACTATAACATCTGATATAGCAGACCGCTCTATACAATCAAATCGGCTAGATGGCAGACTTGGTTTGAGGAATATCGAACATTAATTAGATGTCTGTTAGGGTATATCGTTGCTGTTCGGGGGTTACCGATACGATATATGTTAGAGTCGATCGGGAAATGCAATTGAAAATGATGAAAATGGGCTAATTCCATGTCTGAACAGTCTGTTACAGTTTGAATGTAGCATACCTGCCGAAACCGGAACGGCCGTGATGAGAGCGAGCGAGACGAATATATTGTATGTGACAATGTTCCCGAACTGCAGAACTAAGTGGAATACTGAAACAATAATTATAATTTAATCACCCAACAGTCATTCTACTAACCTACCATAGGTTTGAGAAGCTATGAAGGATTTTCAGTCTCACAACACCAAAGAGATTTAATATTACTAACTATTCAAGGATGGTCCCATATAAATTTGGTCACGTTTGGATTTGAAGTGGGTCTGTCAAGTTCTTAAACTTGTGATTATTCTAGAAAGAAAGAAAGAAAGAAAAGAAATTGATTATTACTGGACTACAAACAATGTGATTGTGATATGTTATAAGGATTTAGTACCGACCGAGCAGCGCGACGCTCGCGACGAGCAGGTAGATCCAGGGCAGGCGGTGCATCGGCAGCGTCTCCTCGCCGCTCAGGTGCAGCGCCAGCGGCACGGGCCACAGCAGCGATGCGTTCACCACACCCACCATCGAGAAGAACAACGCGCGCTGACCGCAGCTCACCTCGCCCATCACCTTCCTGAACAGCACCTGCACACGGACCACATCAATTAAAAACCATAACATAAACTCACGCCTGTATCCGCGAAGAGGTAGGCAGAGGCGCACTAGCGAACTAGGACACCCACATTTCGCCGAGCTTAGTTCCGTCCCAGATGTGATAGGGGGCGAGCCTATCGCCATATCGGGCACAAATTCCAGACTCCGGGCTGATATGGAAAAATCCAATATCACTTTACCCGACCCGGGATCGAACCCGAGACCTCAGAACCGTAGTCGTACCGAAATACCACCACGCCACCGAGGCAGTCAATTAAACAACCTTCTGTTTATGGGGACGGAACCAATTTACCTAACTCAAGCCATTTTGGTTTTGTTCTGTTATAAAAAAGTCCTTTTAAAAAAATATATTTATACAAAGAAACTATAGTTTCAACCTTCTTTTTATATCAGAGACTGGCAAACGAGCAGATGGGTCACCTGATGGTAAGTGATCTCCGCCGCCCATGGACATCCAAGACAAAAAGAATCATGAGTGCGTTGCCATCATAAAGGGAGGAAAAGGAAGGGGAGGGAAAAAGGGATCGAGAAAGGAAGGGAGAAAAAAGGCCACCGGAAATCTCACTCACCGAACTAAACGCGACAGCATGCTACCACTTACGTCGGTTTTCTGTGAGACAGTGGTATCAAACCGGGTATCAAAATGGTATCAAATCATCTTAATGGGGCTAGTGTCACGCGAGAGTGTCTCGACACGAACTGACTCTCTCGTAGGGATGACAAACTAATGTACTATCAGAAACTACTGACAGGTATTAGGGGTTTAAAGGGATGGGCACTATTATATCATCATCATCATCATCATCATCATCATCAGCCATAGGACGTCCACTGCTGAACATAGGCCTCCTCCAAATATTTCCAGATCGACCTGTTGGAAGCCTGCATCCAGCGACTTCCTGCTACCTTTATCAGGTCGTCGGTCCACTTGTATTTAACAGTTCCATACATTACAGTTTGGAATTTGTGCCCGATATGGCGATAGGCTCGCCCCCTATCACATCTGGGACGGAACTAAGCTCGGCGAAATGTGGGTGTACTAGTTGGTTAGTGCGCCTCAGCCTAGCCCTTCGTGGATACAGGCGTGAGCTTGTTACGTTATACATTAGAAATGCTTCAGTTTTCGTAGTTATACTCTAAGCCATACCTTGAATATAGCGTATCCGGCGGCTGCGCACGCTGCGAGCACGACCCCGCCGAGCGTGGAGCTGCCCGTGATGCCGTCCATGTACGCCAGCAGCGCTATACCCGTGTCGCACAGGATCGCGGCCACGATCTGTATCACAATATTAACCACGCTTATACATCAATTGGTTGCTTCACTATAGTAACCAATATCGATGAATTTATCATCGAAATAATGTATGCAATAGGAATTTCGGCGGTCCCTACGTACAAAACGACATGTCAAAAACTGAGGTTTTCAGGAGAACGAAATGAAGTTCATTTATAAGTTTAAGAATTATCATACTTGTTATATTGTTCGATTAGTATTTAAATTAGCATTTTTAGAATACAAACTAATTAAATAATATATCTATATAGTTATGAGCCTATGGATAATCTAAAGCCATATATGCAATAAAAAATATGACATTTTGACATGTCGCTTTGTACGTAGGGACCGTCGATTTATTAAAAACACTCCAAGGATCATTTTATTTTAATAATTAAATACTTATTTTTTTATCTGTGAGTCACGTATCTGTAAACACCAATCACGACGCATGATGTCAGATTACTCATTTTTCTTGTTTATTTGTTCCACAAGGGCCTAAGACCTAAGATCCAAAGTCATACTGCCAGGTTGTTTGGTATTTTTTTTTCGTATTTATATTTAAATCTCAACTTAATTTCAACGCGGATGTGATCGATGATCGATATCTGATCGACGAAATATCTGTCCCTTTTTTTTAGTTTGAAATCATAAATGTTATTTCTTCATACCTTTTTTAAAAACAATTTTGTATCTATGGTAAAGAACAATGACGTCACCCGTAGCTACAATTAACAGGTAGCGCTTTGACGTCAAACTAAATTATACATATTATTTTTTGCTTTTTTAACTAAATATATGAAAATAAATTACGAAATTTTTTAATTTTTTTTTACATGTTTAGGATAAACTAATAAATAGCCCTGTATACTTTTTAAAAAATAGTCAAGTACCCAATTCTATAAAAATCTAACTAGTTTAAAAAAATTGACGTCAGAATTTGTTATCGATCAACATCAAAAACAGATAAGTATCTGAACCATGAGTTTGTTGCACGTATTTAAGCGAACAAGGCCGTAAAATATTTGTATGGAAACCACCCCAGTGGGGACCACCCCAGTGTTGGTGGGAAACTAAAATTTGTGCCAAAAGAATGACAGATTTCGACGCGTAAAACCTATCGAGATAGTATATTACGATTATCCTACAGGTCACTCCTATCTTTAAATCAAGATTTGGAATAAATAGGTAATTACCGCGGAGCTGCAAGTGGCCCTTAATCAGTAAATATTCATTAATTTTACATAAAACTCACCCTGACGCCTACAAACTGTTCATGCAGTATAACCCAGGAGAGCAGATAGATGCAGGAGACGTTGGTGGCGAACAGTGCCACCACGTCGGTGGACAGCAGGATCTTGAGCGAGTATGTGTACATGTAGATCGTCACCACCCACAGCAAGCAGAATAGACCGCAGCGGCTTATGAACCGCGCTGTAACAATACAAAAGTTATATTGACGCCTAATGCACTAAGATTTAATATAACATAAGCTCACGCCTGTGACCCCGAAGGGGTTCTAGTCAGCAATGGCTAACTACAACGCCCGCATTTCGCCGAGCTTAGTCCGTTTCAGATGTGATAGAGTCTATCGCCATATTGGGCACAAATTACAGACTCTGGGTTGATATAGAAAATCCAATATCACTTTGCCCGACCTGGGGATCGAACCCAAGAAGTCAGCGGGCTTAGCCATGTGGCTTATACGCTAGTCGAATAGAATATATAAATATGTGTTGGTTGTTTAATGTGATGTGGTTTTATATACCAAAATTCAGCAAATATGGACAGTATAATGTGGAAACTTTTTAATCGGTGATCTTTAATGAGTTTTGCTTGGTGCATTGGCTGGCTTTTTCTGGTTTGCTGAGTAAAGGTCATCCGAGGGGCACGGCGCTGGAAGGAATTGCCGCCATAATCCCAGCAGGGCCTTGAGATCATCCACATCTGGGTCATTGGGAAAACTTGATAATTCCTACCCAGTACTACCTTGACTTTAGCTAAATCATTGCATATGCGTGAAAGCAATTATTTTTAAAAGAAAAAGAACACGACATTGCTTGCACAGTGCTGCTTGTTGCTAGAAATTGACATTCAAGCAGTGGTATCTACTGAGAGATTCTCGCATGTGAGTCATACCACTAATAAAATAACAACCTGCTGCCTATCCCATTCACTCAAGAAATACTTACCAAATGTAAAGCCTTTCTCCTTGAAATTACTGAAAGCGTCGAACACGATGTCATTCGCCGACTTGCACTTATTATGTATTAACATGATGATCAAGTACAACGGATAGAAGAGTATCAGCCAGTTGGTACAGAACCATGCTGTGAAGAACGGCGCTTTGTATGGACGCTGGAACAATTAACAATTTTTAGGATACATTTAGGGGCAAAGAAAATCGTAAACGTAATATTACTTTCTTTCTACCTGCCCGTATCCTAGTTAAGGGGGTGGTCAGCACAACACACTTTTTCAAGCATGTCGCAGGAAGGATTTGGCTGACGTCAACCTCGTCTGGGGGATCCAGTCCCGGGCAAATCAAATTAGAAAATAGCTTTGCCCAACTTAGGAGTTTAAGCCACAACCTCCCTGTCCATATATGTGTTACCTCTGAACCAAGTCCACCAAATGACATATAAATAAGAATTTTGGAAACCTATGTACAATTTCACTGCTATGGTTAAACGTTAAACAGCATGTGTGTGCTTAACACATTACAAAATCCAAATGACAGTATATGAGCAAGACTTGTAGCCCAAATCTCCATCCCTATTCCCAATCCCCTTATAAGGTTGACAATACAATGCACCCATCTTAGGGAACATACCTATATTACGTGACCTATTCAGAGGGGGGAGGCTTCAAAATACCACACTTGGTCACACGGGTCTTAGGTTTTCGTCACATAGTGAATATCTTGTAGGAAAATTTCGTGAGCTGGTTTTTCGAGTTATATTCAAATATGGCGCGCAGCGTTTAGCACTTTTCGGCCGACTTCCCAAAAAGGAGGACGTCCGCAATTCGTCGGTATTTTTATATATGTTACTCCAAATCTCCACCAAATGTGGACTGATTTTCAAAATTCTTTTTGTGTTCGATAGAGCTTATTTCAAGGGTGGTCCCATATTTGGTCACGATCGGTAAATTGGAAGTCGGTCAGTTAAGTTTTTAAACTCGTGATTATTCAAGTCACAGGTGGCAACACATCTCATTAACTTTTCTTCGACAAAAATTTTATCACGTAATGGCTCGTACACACCGGTCCGAACGAATCATGTCTGTTTCATTCCCACAACAGCGCAAGCTTTTTTGTGTGAACGCAACAGGTATAGATCTGTTCGCCTTCGTTGGGCAGTTCTTCGCCAGTTACGATGGATGGTTTAAAAAAACTTACATGAGAATGAACTCTTGAGGTAACATTGTTGTAGAGTACAGAGGTTGTTTCAGTGTGATACTCCACCTCGTAGTGACTTGCCGAATGTTCTTCAAGGTACAGGTGTTTGATGCAGTGTGTGGTCGTCACCCATGATGCGGTGAGGGTCACCGTTACACAGATGCCATAGTAGATCTAAAAATAATAAAAACACTGATTAAGCATGTTGCAAAAAGCATTTGGTTTAAGTTGTTACAACTAACGGCTTGCCTAACATCAAACTCAATAAAGGAATCCAGAATCTAATTAGAAAAATATTTTCGAAAAAATATAACAGACAGACATCGATATATTATTTACCTAGATGCACAGTTGATGGTCGGAAAATGGGACAGCAAAGAAGTGCTTAAGCACTCGTTTTGCATACAGTCTGACGTCGATAGAATTCTAAATTTCAAAATTCAAATTAAAGAACGCTTGCTCATTTTGTTTAAAAACCTACTTTATTACACGTGCTTAGGGTTATATTTGTGTTTGATTTAATTACAACTTGTGATCGTTTTCTTTGTTTTATTCCTGAGACCACTTTTTAGGAGGATATTTGCAAAGAACTGTGCATCTAGGATATAATATATTGATGCAGACAGACTTCAAAACTTATCTGATTTGGCAAAGTTATTTCATAACATACATAAAAAATACAGACAGATCAAGGGCCTCCTCTTTTTTTGCATTCAGTTGAAAAATGTGAAAATTATGTTTTTGTGATGGCAAGTCATTTGCAGATCACTGCAATCTGTATTCAACATTCATTATTTAATTATGTCTTTGTAATTCTACCCCCTTACTCTTGACACTCGATTTGACTTGGGATTCTTATTAACTTGACTCAAAATTCCAGTGAAATTGAGTTAAAAGTTGTGCTAATGTTGCATTAGAATCCAGAATCTGTCATTCGATATTATATATTAATATATTATTATTGTATATAAATCTATTTAGGTGGAATTTTAAGTCACTAAATGAAGTTTTTTTTTATAGCTGAGATTGGCAAACGAGCAGATGGGTCACCTGATGGTAAGTGATCTCCACCACCCATAGACACTCAAGACACAAAAAGAATCATGGGTGCGTTGCCAACCTAAAAGGAGGGAATGGAAGGGGATTGGGAAAGGGAGTGGGGAAATGGGCCACCGGAAATCTCACTCACCAAACGAAACGCGACAGCAAGCTGCCACTTTACGTCGGTTTTCTGTGAGACAATGGTATCCAACGGGTCAAGCTGGCCCATTTGTGCTATAGACGTTACTGTCTACAGCGTGGCTCTACCACTTTAAGATCGAATCGAAGTCAAATTCGAATAGAGTGTCAAAAGTTAGCCCCCAGATGGCAACAAAATACATAAAAAAAAATAATTAGGTACCTTTATTCCCCATAGCAACTATCTAGGGGGAAATACCAGAAAAGTAGTTTGGAATCAACTCAAATGTTATCATGATTTTAGCAATCATCCACTTGTTAATAGCATGTAACAGAAGATGTTTATAGAAAGTAAATAGAAAGCTATAGTAAACTGTGAACATATTATATTTCTTATTGGATACACATTGTTCTGAGAGAGGCCACTTTTTACAAAATGATGAATGGTGTTTGGCCTCTAGCCAAGACTGTGAATGTTTGATCAATTTCAAATAACAGGGACACTATGTGGGAGGAGGGAGCCGAATTTCTTTGCACAAATAGGTATATAAATACACGGAATATTTTGATATGGCGATAGGCTTGCCCCCTATCACATCTGGGACGGAACTAAGCTCGGCGAAATGTGGGTGTTCTAGTTCGCTAGTGCGCCTCTGCCTACCCCTTCGGGGATACAGGCGTGGGCTTATGTTATGTTATGTTATGTGGAATATTTTGAAACAATTAACATCATTGTTTGGCAACATTATTTTTATATGCTCTAGTAGTATTTTATTAAACCAAAAGATAGTATTTTGCCTATCTGAACAATTTTGATTAAGATAGGGTGTAAAACAAATTAGATACCTAGTATAAGATATTGTTATTAACATAAAGAAATATTTTATTATAAATTCCAGTTCTTTCATAATGTTTTCAGGGATTTTAAATAGATTTTACGTTTTTAACTTTTAAGCATCTTTCAAATACATACCAAGCATATCCAGTCATAACTTACATAATCAACCCTTGTATACTAAGCCTGAATGATATAACCGAAATGCCTCATAGAAACAGGTTTATCTCTAAATATATTATGGTGAGGATCAGTAACCAGGGTAAGAAAAAATCTTGTTAGACATTTCAGTTAAATTTACAATTAAATTAAATTTGACACAAATAGTCATTGTAGCCTATTTATTAACCATCGGACATGACCTCAAGACCTCTTGTCGCCTCCTTGGTCTATCGGCAGTGTGTATGGGCTGTGGACCAGGAGGTCCTGGCTTTGATTCCCAGGTCAGACAAAGCAAATTTTATCCTGGGACTGGACCTTTCATTAATGTCAGGCAGGCGGCCGGTCATAAAAAAACTACGCCAAATCATATCTGCAGCATGCTTAAAAGTGTGTTGCACCGACCTCACATTAAGGTGGGATAGGGCAGGTAGAAAGAAAGGACATGACCTCAAAAGTTTCCAATAGGGAACTCCACAGGATAATGTTCTACAATCATGCCATCAACTTCAAGAGTGAACAAAATCACCTTTTTAGCGAACTTGGAGCAGCATGACCGAGGACATTTCTTGTCCCTGAGCTGCCGCTCTTCGTCCTGACTGCTGGCGGCGGACTCGCTGTACGCCTGCTGCAGTGAGGGTTGAGTCGTCAATGGCGGGGCCGAGCACACCGACGCCTGCGGAGTGAGCGGCGCGCGGGGGCTGAGCGGCGTCGGTGGGCCGTTCGGCCGCTCTCGGTCACCATCACCACCGCTTCTCTCACTCTCCACCACCTCCTCACTGGTTATTATGACCGACGGCGCTCTAACACGCTTAGGGTTAAAAATTGTTGGCACATCGCCGTCCCTGGCCATAGTCATGAGACTTGATTATAGGAATCCCGCCGGCATCTCCATTCTTGGCTATTACAAACAACTTTTCACAACCTACCGATACTACTTGCAATTCATTTTGAAATTATTATTGTGTCACCTGTTCTATACTTGTAAATTCATGATTTCTTAAAAGTTAGAGAACTGAAACCTGATTGACACCATCATCATTTATTTATTCGCGTTTTTTACTATTTTCATGCGAATAAATCGAAATTACGATGAGCATTCTTCATATCTTGATTCTTGTTTCCAATATGATTTTTTTAAATTAGGATTTATGTTTTAGTTCCCGTGGCAACATTTTTATTGATAAATTTAAAAAATAACTAAAGTACCATAAACACACGCAATTTCTTTTTTTCAAGCACGAGGTGCATATTTTTTTTATACTAGCAATTCCATTTGTGATGTCAAAGTGTCAATAACATTTTAGTGCCATTGGAAGATTTGGAAATAAGACCACCTATTATTGGCTAATAGAAAGAACATTGCCAGTATAGGAAAACAGGTTTTGTAACTATTGATTATTAGCACTAACTATAATTATTATTTATGGTTGATATTGAAGAATTTTATAATATTTATTGAAATATTTTATTTATGTCTTAGTTAAAATAGGATTTTTTTGTTATTAAGTGTCACCTTTCTAGTTATAATGAAATTATGTAAATTGTCTATGATTTATTTTTATAATAATTTTGATTTTGATAAAATTATTAACAATGACTAACTGCATTGTTATTCGTAAATGATAAATATGTTTTTTACATATTCTCATAATAAAATATATTTCATAATTCATCTTCACACACGACATTATGTTTTCAAAAGACTTTCAAAACTGTTTACTTTCGGTTGCCTTGTGCTACAAATATAACTTTAAAAATATATAATTGTCTATTGATCGTTTTGCGCATTTTTGTGTGCAGGTGGCGCTTAAAAAAAGTTCACTGTGCTGTCGCCAGAGGGAGATAATTGGCTAGCCTACTTGAAGCATCCGGGAACCTCGCCATAGTAGTAGACATGGCGGGTATCAACCTGGCTAAATGACGAAATAAATTTTGTTTGCTAATATAAGAACGTGTTAATTTCGTAGAAAAAGTGTTGATACTGAAAGACTAATTAAGTTATATTGGATTAGGACAAAAATGCAGAATGTTGGACAGTCTGAAAACCGAAATATCGATAAGGTGAATGTGCAACTTGATGTGGTAAAATCGTCCACTCCTCAAAGTTCGGCTTCGAGTCCGGCCAAATCTGAAACCGAAACGTATTCAGGAGCACCTGCCAAATACATGTCGGAAACTTCGGAAAGCGAAGATGACTCTGTGTCCGAGGTAAAACGTGTTTTGTTTTCGGCAGAGGCGGTGGCAGTGAGGGAATGTGATTATCTGTACCGCTCTAAATACTGCAAGGGACATCTTGTACATGTCTGGTCTCACTATACGGTTTCTTCTTTTGATGGGATTGTTCCTATATCAATAGCAATGGTGTGAAATCGTGCGTAGCACGCTACTACGGACCAATCTATTTTACATTCTCGATACAGTACGTCGCTTGCCAAATATTCCGTAAAACGTCAGAAAGTCATAAGTACATACGTACCACTGAGTAATGCATGAAATTACTTATGCCAGCCGCCCCTAGACACTATTCAAATGATTCTTTGTAATTCTGCTTGAGAAGCTATTTAATCTGTCGTACGATACGTTTCATTGTGTATTTGTTTTTTTGGACGAGAATTGATGTGCGGTGGCCATGTTTCTCGAATCACATGCATTCAGTAAATGTAAATCGGTGAATAATGCATCTCTATGGGGCTGTATCGGTTGGAATGTGCGAATTATATAATTTTGTGATTGTATGTGTGAGAAACACCGCGTCAGAGGGCCCGTTGGCGCGGTGTCGCGCGTACCCGTAGAGTGTACACACCGCACGGTACGCCTACAACATTCGCGCAAAAACCATCGTCGTTGGTGAATTGCAAGGACCATTGACACTTGACGTAGACGTCGCTAAGTCCTTACGCACCACATTGTCACTGCATCTGACATGTTTTTCGTTGGTGTTATAGATCTTGCTGGCTTGTCTGTGCCTTAGCAGGCCAGACCTGTTGGTAAGTCGAAGACCACATTAACTTCCATGCAGAGCTTCACCAACAACATTGCTGTTGCACTCGAGTGACACTTACAGTTAACCAGCATAATGTGTGTGCTACGGACAGTTTCATTATCAAATAATGTTTTTGTTTTATTTATGTTGAATGGTCCTTGTTATTCTAACATTTCATTCCGATGTTGTCAAATATATTTTGGTGTTAACTGTACTAACATATACTACCAATCATCAGTGCTAGCCTGCTATTTGTTAACCCAAACCTTAAAAACTAATAATGACATTAAAAATAACCTAAATTTTATTGTTATGAAATAATGAGTATGTGGTATGACATTTGCCTAGCAATTTACATATTGGCTATAAAACATTGTGAGCTTTTGTGCGGTGTTTTAATAATTAACTGACAATAAGTTACAAACACATAAGTATTGTTTACATAGGTTGTATGTGTTGATAGCTTTTGTGATAAGTTCAGTTTGTCCCTAGTTTCAACATAACTAAATACAATCTGATTTGTGTTTTGTTATTATAGCAGCTTGGTATATTGTTGCTTGCATTCACAGGCGGAGATGGAAGAGGAAGGTGGTGGAGCAGAGCCGTCGAAGTTCCTCCTCTCTCACGATGATCCTGAGAGGGCCGTCGATCCAGAGATGCAGGCGAGACTTGAAGCCCTCCTCGAAGCAGCCGGTAAGTGCTTTCTTATTGCTATTATTCTTTCTACATTTGTATCCTTACATTTAATACCTATGAGCACTTTTTGTGCATTAAGTTCTACTGTAAATACTGAATATTCAATGTGACTCTTTATATTTACTGATAGGGTTCATCCATATCACAGTTGTGACTTTGAAATGTCATACATGTATTACAAACTTGATATGTATCTTTCAAAAAAACCATCACACAGACTGCACACAGTTTTTATTTATGTTATTGATATCATATGTCTAGTAACTGTTGTCTTTGAAACCAGTTTGTCCTCAATTTTTGTTATATTATTATGACAATATCTTTTTTAACACATTGAGATTTACATACAAATTAACGGCCAGTTTTAATAAACAATCTCAGTTCGAATGTGCAGATAGATTACATTAGCCAATAAGAACACAGTTTGAACATGACTCCGTCAAATGACTTGATTTGATTGGTTCATAATTGTGATCTATCTGCACTCTAAACTGAGATTGTTTATTGAAACCGGCTGTTAGAGGTATGTAAGGATAGTAGCAAGTGGAAATCTGTTGTCTCTGCCTACCCCTATGGGAAAAAGGCGTGAGTTTATGAATGTATGTATTAAATATGTATTGTAATTTCTCTAAGATCAACTTTAACGAAACTCAAATCTAATAAGATTTGAAATAGATAAAGCTTACATTGTTATTATATTTATACACATAATTGAATTTATGTTGTGCAATATTCATCTGAAAATAATGTTATTATTGTACTTTTAAAACCATATTATATTATGGTCATTTGTTTCATAACAGTGCAATAAAATAGACATAAACTTTGATTGATACAAAATGATTGTATCTCTAAGCTTATTGAAGTGTTAAAATGCATAATTAAAAGTAGTTTTATTGTTCTTCCATCTGCCTTTTTCCCACTCCATTTTGGAGATAAAAGAACACATTTTTTCAAATATGTTGCAGGAATATTTTTTTTTCTAGCCTGCCTTTTCCCAATTCAATATCGGGTTAACTCAACACACTTCCCAGTATGTTGCAAAAAGGATTCGGCTTAGCTATTTTTATGACTGGCTGCCTGACTCCCATCGAACCCCTTCTAAGGGATCCAGGCCTGGGTAAATTGGGTTACAAAAATACCCTGCCCAAATTAGGAACCAAACCCATCACCTCCCGGTTCATAACTCATATACACTGCCACTAGAGCAAGGAGGTGGCAAGAAATCATGAATGTATTCTCGAAACCAAATAATATTTGCTTTAAATTAAATCACTGTAATAAGATGCTTAGGTGGACTTGCAGAGCCATTACTAATCTAGAGTTACACATTATCTCGATTTATCCTACAGCTCTCTACTATATTTAAACCAAGATTTAGGATAAACAGAGATTTATCGTGGAGCTGCAAGTGGCCGTTAGATTTCTTCATGATAAAAATAATCTGAAATGAAGAACATCAAAATTATATTCAATTTAAGTTACAATATTTATAATCTTACATTCTACCTGCCCTTATCCCACCTTAATGTGGGGTCGGCGCAACATAGTTAAGCATGTTGCGGAGAGGATCTGGCTTATTTTTTACAATCGGCCGCCTGCCTGACGTCAACCCCTATGAGGGATCCAGTCCCGGGCAAATTATATAAGAAAATTTGCTTTGCCCGGCCTGGGAATCGAACCCAGGACCTCCTGGTCCACAGCCCATACATGCTGCCACTAGACCAATAACATAATCTCACACCTGCATCACCAAAAGGGTAGTCAGAAGCGCTCTAGCGAACTAGAACACTCACATTTCGCCGAGCTTAGTTCCGTCCCAAATGTGATAGGGGGCGAGCCTATCGCCATATCGGGCACAAATTCCAGACTCCAGGCTGATATGGAAAAATCCAATATCACTTTGCCCGACCCGGGCATCGAACCCGAGACCTCAGGACAGTAGTCGTACCAAAATACAACTACGCCACCGAGGCAGTTTAAGTTACAGTATTTACAATATAATATGATATTTCATAAACATAACATAAACTAACGCCTGCATCGCCAAAGGGGTAGGCAGAGGCGAACTACAAGACCCACATTTTGCCGAGCTTAGTTCCGTCCCAGATAGGATAGGTGCGAGCCTATCGGCACAAAATGCAGTCTCTGGCCTGATTCTGAAAAATCCAGTATCACTGCCCGACTCGGGGATTAAACCCGAGACCTAAGAACAATAGTCGTACCGCGCACGCAATACACCTACGCCACCGAGGCAGTCATTTATAATTTAATAATATATTTTTTTATCCGGGCACGGCAAAGTGACTACACTGCACCTGATGGTAAGCGTAGTGCAGTCCAAAAAACTAGCGACCACTGACAAACACTGTGTTTATCAGTGGTTGTTAGATTCATACCGGCGTATTTATTCTTCTTCACACTCCGAATCCGAAGAGGGAAGAAGCAAATCGAGGGCCTTGCGGCAAGACAGGCGGATGATCGATGTAGATACAGGGATACCCCATACCCGTCTCAACCAGCCCCTCGAGAGAACCGGAAGTTGAACCTCCGAAACCAGAGAGCATGTTAAAATATTGAAATAAAATAAACCCACACCTGTATAGTGTTGGTGTCTTACAAATTGACAGTTCTTTGTTATGTTTATATCATATGATGTGGTAGAAGATACTAAAATGGCTTTGATCTTAAAGTCAAAATTCTATTAAAAAAATCATTTTGGCAATCTATGCACGATCTTAATATTAAAACTATATTTTGGTAGTCTTTAAATTATCAATTAACATATTCAATAATTCTGGAGAAAGCATTTTGGTTTTCTAAATGTTATGTGATATTATAATTAATTTCATCTATATCATATTATGCAACTGAAAATTTGCTTCTACATATTTAATGAGATGTATCTGATCTCAAGAACTATTGAATTACATTATGTGGAGTATTCTAGAATAGATTGTTTAGTCGCCTCTTTGGTCTAGTGGCAGCATGTATGGGTTGTGGACCCGAAAGTCCTGGGTTCAATTCCCAACTGAGGAAAAGATAATTTTTAATTTAATTTTCCCAGGACTGGATCCCTCAGAGGGGGTTGACATCAGGCAGGCACCCGGTTGTAAAAACTAAGCCAAATCCTTTCTGCAACATGCTTTAAAAAGTGGGTTACGCCGACCCCACATTATGGTGGGATAACAGCAGGTAGTAATAAAAGATTTCTAGAATAAATTGTTGCACATATTGTATAGAACTATAGAGATATTGACTAGTGACCATGTTAAAATTATTGTTGTTTTAATTTGTGTCACAGTAAAGTGTTATCAATCGTCATATACATACATTCAAGAGCTAACTTACAGAATGGACCAACATTTTTTACAAGGAATATAAATGTGAGATGCGATAGGTTTTTAGTCCCCTTTTGGTCTAGTGGCAGCATATATGGGCTGTGGACTGGGAGATTCTGAGTTTGAATCCTGAATTGAGCAAAGCATTTATATAGAACAGTTTCCCTAGAGGTGGTTAACTTCAGGCTAGCATCCTGTTTTCTTTAAGTCACAGTTAAGTGTTGTAAGAACTAAGTCAAATAATTTTTAAACTCCTTGAAAATGTGTTGCACCGACTCCAAATTAGAGTTGGAAGAAGATTTAAGCATTGATTTAGCATAGCCAGGGCGACTTGAATCACTCAGATATCATCATCATCAGCCACAGTACGTCCACTGCTGGACATAGGCCTCCCCCAAAGATTTCCACATCAACCTGTTTGTAGTGGCCTGCATCCAGCGACTTCCTGCGACCTTTATCAGGCGTGGCGAGTAATGGCGAACCCCTCCCCCCAATATGATAGTATACTCAAATATCTGGATTTAAATACATGAATGATGTGTAAGTTAAATCTAGTTTAGCAGTAATTCTAGATTAATAATAGTGCTGCAAGGCACCCATAGTGTAAGTCATATGTACCTCTAAATTATTCATATGAAATAAAACTATTTACGGATTCTATCACGATTATGTTTTAATTATTAATCCCGACGTTTCTAAGGCTGTTTGACCCGTGACAACGAAGACTGCAAAGCCTTCGAAACGTCGGGAATAATAATTAAAACATAATCGTGACAGAATCCGTAAAAATAGTTTTATTTCAATGTATAATATTCGCGTAAACTTAATAAATCAGTTATTCATATGATTTATCCGTTGGTTAATGTGTTGTGTTTTTAAGAGATTAATTATATTATCAATTTTCTTCCAGCATTGTTCACATGTAAATATTTTGATAACACCAATTAGCATAATGTAAACAAACATAGTTGCCAATTATTTGGTATTTTCTCACAGAATGCTTGTTGCTTTGTGTTGTTTTAATACTGTACATAATGTGTTGGTACAGTATCAATTCTGTATTCATTTATGCATCAACCAGTCGGTCACTAATTTTGTATTAACATTAATTATGTTTAGTCACCGTTAGATTCAATGTATAAGGTACACTTAGTTCTTTAGACTTTTGACTTCAATTGAATGGGTAATGTCGAAAAAGGCACATATTGTCTGAAAATTTAAAACAAAAAAACTAGTTAATTTTATTGAGTAGCGTACAATACATATTTATTTCTATGTTACAATTTAGAGTCAATTAGCAATCCAGAATTACAAAAAATGTTTGATGTTAAACGCTAATATATATTTTAGAAATTGCCCCTGCAATTATTTAAAAATTATACAATATTTTGACATACTTTTTTAAACCATTACATATTTGTCTGTGACCGAGTGATTAAGAATATTATAATGTGTAAAACAAAGATAATATAATGCACATATCAGCATATATTTTACACATAATTGATTCGTGAATCATAAATTATTTTGATTCAAATTATCACTCCCACACATATTGACCACAATACTGGAATTAATATAATAATTTCTATAGGGCTTGTTCTTCATATTCTTGTAATTAGTAAGATTTTGTTCTGTGGTTGATTATAAATACTCACTTTATATTGGATTAGAAATGGCAAATAAAATAATATGCACATCATTAGTTAGTAGCTGTACCTAAGGCCCTACGCCTTAAAGTAATTCCAATTGATTTCTTAAGTTTACGCGAAGTTTATTTTTTTTTAGTTTCACCTAATCGTACAGAATCCGTAATAATAGTTTTATTTCAATGTAATTCCAATTATTGTGATAATCAGTTATTTTCTATACTTTGTTTATATTCCTTTTTAAATATACTGTGGCTGAGATATTGCAAAATCACGTAGCTTAATACCGTCAAAATCTTGCTCTTGTTATCGTTTGGGTGCGTTGTTTCACACCATATACGTCATCATAAAATTCTTGGCTTATTCGAATTATGCATTTTGATCGTTCCAAAATGCAGGGATTTTCCTTAAGCCTTGTTTGAACTGCGTCCTGCATACACGAGCAGTCAGGAAGTGGATGTACAGTAGTTTGGTCGCGTACGTCTTTAGCGAATTACACGCTTATATTACGCACAATCATGTTATCGTACTGTACGACTTGCGTTGTTGACATAGTGCAGGGGGGTGACTCCTGACGCTCGATTCGAACTTGAATTCGATTCGGTTTCATTTATTGACTTCAAATTCCACCGAAATCGAGTTAAAAAGTGCATTAATGTCACGTTAAAAATATCAAATGACAAGTTCTCGAATATTATGCAACATTCGCGCACTTTAAACATCGATATCGAGGGTTGGGTGCTAAAACCCAATAAGTGCCAAAAAGTAAAAAAACGTTTTATTTATTCATTCTAATGCATTTTTCACGCTCTGTCCAATGGTGTAATCAAATAAGCGGAATTCACAGTATTATGTAATTTACTTGATGCAAAAGACTTAAAAATATTTTTTAATTATGACATGTCCGAGAATTTTCGTAGCATAGATGTCTGTAAAATGTCCATAAATACGCCTAAAACTAGAGTTAAAAGGCGGTCTAACCCGCCTTCAGTTAATGTTCAATTTCCAGCTGAAATAGAGCGCTTATATTCTAGTCAATTACCAGTCAGCCTTGCTAAAAAGAAAGACCTCATAAATATGTGCGAAAAACTTATAATACCCGAGGAAACTACATGCATGGATACGTGGTATGAAGACTTACACCAAACTACCAGTCTTAGACAGTAATGAAGACTGATTTACCCTTTTTTGTGTTACTTTAAAGGATACACTAATTAGTAAAGTAGAATAAATTTTTAATTTCTTTTGAAGTAAAACCCAATAAGTCGGTACCCTTTGTACCTTATATATTTTTTATAATAAATGAGACTACCCCCGGACATTTAATAATATTTTATAACACTAACTGAATGTATACACTTTTACCACTACATATTTAAATATAACAATATTCTATGAATAACAGTTAGTTTGGTCCTTGAAACTAAAATATTGAATATCTCGAAATTAAAAATTTCATACTTATTGGGTTTTAACACTCAACCCTCGATATATTATTTACCTAGATGCACAGTTGACGCTCGGAAAATGGGACAGCAAAGAAGTGCTTAAGCACTCGTTTTGCGTACAGTCGGACGTCGATAGAATTCCAAATTTCAAAATTCAAATTAAAGAACGCTTGCTCATTTCCTTTAAAAACCTACTTTATAACACGTGTTTAGGGTTATATTTGTGTTGATTTAATTACAACTTGTGATCGTTTTCTTTGTTTTATTCCTGAGACCACTTTTTAGGAGGATATTTGCAAAGAACTGTGCATCTAGGGTATAATATATTGATGACTTTAAAAGTCGATTTCGGTGGAATTTTAAGTCAATAAATGAAACCAAATCGAAATCACAATCGAATCGAGTGTCAAGAGTAAGGCTGGCTATTCCAACGTGCATCGTACTTCAGTCGGTCCGAGACATCATCTGCTATTTATTCTTCACATTCCATTAATTAACATTATGACATCATGCGGCAACATATTTGGCAATGAGTAAAAAAGAAATGTCGAAAAATGTTAATTTAATATTTGTGCATTCTTTGGTTTGTCGTTTTAGGATTATAGATGTGTATAAAACAGCTCTAAACTTTCCCATGGATACTGCGTTGAGTAATTTAACATCTCGTCACGTTATCCATCAACGCTTTTTTAACTCTCATCGTTTTTTAGCGAGGTTCAAATCACGGTGCTAAGCGCTTTTTTTCCTCCTTGTATCTCGGACGTGCGTATCGCACAGTGTTTCGTTGAATCTACAGGGCGCCATTAATTATGATAATGATCTTTCTCGCTTTAATTCATTATAGAAACATGAAAATTCTCCACTCCTGGCGTGGACGCGTCATAATGTCGGTATTTGCTTGTTGCCTACTGCTGAGCGATTTTGAACCTTACGCCTTTGTAGTTTCCGCTTGGGAAAACTGACGTCTCCGAAAAGTGCAACGTCACTACTAAGCAGACGCGGCAGTCGGCGCGCACAGACGACAAGCGTTGGTCTAAAATGAAGATTATAGCGATTAATAAATATAAAATAATAAATTAATGTTAAAAAAAACCATATCAAAGCTATAATGTAGGCCTCTGTCACGTGGGTATTTCAAAGAATATTGCACCTAATAGTCAGTTTACAGTTCACATAAATAATGGGCATTCGTTGTTTCGTAACATGATAAAATGATTACAGAATAGTATGAAAGTCCATGTAAATAGCATTGCAGCATTGCATAATACGTGGATTCATTTCATGTAAATACAACTTTGCCCATTGATGATTACGGGAAGTTTTGGCGGTTAGTAAAACGCTCGCACTTATCACGCAGACCGCATCCGAATGCCCCATAGCGATTGATAAGCTTCGACCGCCTGTATTATTCTGTTTGTTGCCACAGACTACAGAGCATCCACGGCTGCGGGCCGCGCCGCGCCGCGCCAGTGTCCGCCACATGTGTTATACACCACACTACGTATGTGTACTACAAATAATTAGGACGTACGGACGGACCACAGTTGGGTAGAAACGTTGTACATAATAAAAGGTCTTGGATTTTTCTAACATGTGTGTTCTTAAACTATGGTGTATTCGTGTTTTCGATCGACTTCCAAAAAGGAGAATGTCCTCAATTCGTCTGTTTTTTATGTATGTTACGCGATATCTCCGCCAAATGTGAACCGATTTTCAATTTTTTTTTGTATTCGATAGAGATTATTTCAAGGGTGGTCCCATATAAATTTGATCACGATCGGATTTGAAGTCGGTATGTTAAGTTTTTAAACTTGTGATTATTATTACAGTTGTATTTTTTGTGTGCTTTTAATTTCTATTCGACTTCAAAAAGGCGGAGTTTCTCAATTTGTTATTGCATTGTTATTTATGTGTTGCGATTACGTAATTTCTGCTCCCGCCAAATGTGGTTTGATGAGTATTTGTATTCGATAAAGTTTATTATAGTTTTGAGGTCGGTTGCTAGTTGTTACCTAATTAGGTTTTCGCTAGACTGCGTCCAATTTGTATCTAAACAATGTATTGTTTACTGCCGTTGGTGTAACAACCCGTGCTTCATACGTGTGTCGTGTGAAAGTGTCTTCAGATTCGCCAGTTCGCCAGTCACCTTTGGATACAGATCCGTCTCTATCCTAGGGGCTCAATGGGCCCCCGAAAGTTAATAACTCGTACTGAAGCTATAAGAGCCCGTGACCTGAGACGGCCCTGTGTATTAGTTACAGGTGCTACCAGTATTATTATTCGATACTATTTGACAGCCTCCATGGCGCAGCGGACGAGTATACGGCTGTGAAACGTGAGGTTGTGGGTTCGATTCCCGCACTGAGACAAATGTCTGTGAGGGCCACAGGTATTTGTTTCAGGTCTGAGTGTTGTGAGACTGAAAGTCTCGTAGTTCCTGTTACCCACGACACAAGACTCGATTTTAGTGTGGGGTCAGGACTATGTGTGTGACTGTTGGGTGTATTTATTATTATAGCCCCTTACTTATAAAAATATATGAGCGCTGCTTATCTTTATACCATAGGTTGTCCCTTTCATTTTTAAACAATGTAACGCAAGGAAAAAAGTGGCAGGTTATTCGTAACCATTTGCTCAGCTAAAAATGCTGTTTTAAGTAAGGTCCATAATGTTTAGGAATTAACGTATACCTATTTTGAACAGATATCCTATTTTGAACAGATATCAGTTAGGTTATTTGGTGAATGGGATTTTCGCACATGACTTCTTTGTCCGAGCAAATTAACGTAATCTTGTGAATTTACACAGAATTAACACTTGAATGTTTCAATAAATGAACCATAATTAGCAACATCAAGACGTTTAACTTTAAATTGGACGTTGTTATGCAGAAATGAACCAATTGAGAAAAAATATTTGTTGATGTCAAGATGACCTAATTCAATAGACCAAATTGGTGTCGATTATTTTTTTTTAGTTAGATCGTTTATGCATATTTTATTTACTAGAGATAATAGTTATAAAATAATTGTCGCTTCCTTGTCTAGTGGTAGCATGTATGGGCTGTGGATCGCGAGGTCCTGGGTTCGATTCCCAGGTCGGGCAAGCAAATTTTCTAATTTAATTTGTCCCGGAGTGGATCCCTCAGAGGGGGCTGACGTTAGACAGGCGGCCGGTCGCAAAAACTAAGCCAAATTTTCTCTACAAATGCCACATCTTCTCAACATGCTTGAAAAAGTGTGTTGCGTCGACCCCACATTAAGGTGGGATATGGGCAAGTAGAACAAAAAGCAGAATAAGATATAGCAGTGTTTTTAATAGGGAAGGACCTCATCGAACGTTCCCTGACTAAGTCAGAGATATCAAAAAAGGTCAAGTCAGAAGTACCCTAAACCGACGTGCAAGTTTGACGAATGCAATGAGAGAAAATTCAATGAAATTCATTGCCTGCCTATCCTCATGGGGAAAAAACTAAAGTCTGTATGTCCGTATTTACATAATGTTTTCACATAAGCTCACGCCTGTATCCCCGACGGGGTAGGTAGAGGCGCACTAGCGAACTATAACACCCACATTTTGTGGAGCTTAGTTCCGTCCCAGATGTGATAGGGGGCGAGCCTATCGCCAATACGCGCACAAATTCCAGACTGCGGGCTGTATGGAAAAATCCAATGTCACTTTGTCCGACCCGGGGATCGAACCCAAAACCTCAGGACGGTAGCCGTACCGAAATACAACCACGCCACCGAGGGAGTGTTTTTAATTCTAATAAATTATACTCAAACCACAATGATTCGTTAATTTCGTGTTAAACAAAGCTCGATACCTCCTTGACCTTTCTACGTAGCTGCATTCACTCGGTACTATGTCTAGGTATTAAATAAATCAATAACTTTCGTCGCCCTACAAGCTACAGCGCCGACACAACACATACGTAATGCGTACAAGAACTAAATGCTTTATACTAGCTTTTTTAACACGGTTTTCCCGGGACTGCAGGGTTACCACCACCTCTTATAGCAGTAATATTATAATTGTTCTTCGTTTGTTTTGTATGGGAATCGGTACTAGTATGATTATAATAATTACATTACATAAGCTCACGCCTGTATCCCCGAAGGGGTAGGCAGAGCCGCACTAGTGAACTAGAACACCCACATTTCGCCGAGCTTAGTTACGTCCCAGATGTGATAGGGGGCGAGCCTATCGCCATATCGGGCACAAATTCCAGACTCCGGGCTGATATGGAAAAATCCAATATCACTTTGGCCGACCCGGGGATCGAACCCGAGACCTCAGAACCGTTGTCGTACCGAAATACCACCACGCTACCGAGGAAGTCGAGGCAGCATTATAATAATACTGCTATAAGAGGTGGTGGTAAACCCCCTGGACCCTGCAGAGGGGAACATTGGATATCAGGCGCTCGTGTGAAACACACAAGTGAAAAACTAAAGTCGAAACTGATTTGCAACATGCTTGAAAATATGTTCGTCGACCACAAATAGGAGTAGCATAGGGGCAAAGAAGACTCATTTTTGCGCGGCTCCGTCCACATGTTTCATCTCGTCTAATAGAATATAAGTTTATGTAACTTCCACAAAACGCGATCAAATTGTTATTGTCTGATATTCTTTTAATAGACATACATATTACATACATAGGCACACGCCTTTATCCTCTGAGGGTTTGGCAGAGGGTTTGAAATAGCGAACTAGATCACGTCACGCCAAACTTATTTCCGTCCCTTGCAATAGCGGTCGAGCCTGTAGCGGGCACAATTTCCAACCATAATAATAGATATTGTATCAGTCGTTTCCCTATACGATTTCCTGGGGCTGGATCTCCCAGAAGAGCGTTGACGTCAGGCAGACAGCCGATCATAAAATTAAGCCGAATCATTTCTACAATCTGCTTGAAAAAGTGCATTGCGCCGACCCCACATTGAGGCTGATGGAAAGAATGAATAGTAGAAATTGTATTATACCTCTCACCCGCATTACAGCGAAGTATGATATGCTTATCATTGAAAAAACCCGTATGCAGTGTGCATAGCAATCGGCCCCATACAGGGATAATTATTAAATTAAATTGATATGCCGTTTAGTATACAGTTCCATATCTATTTGAACAAGTGTGATTTATGGATTTGTTAAATCGAACGACAATTCGGTATTTGACTAGTTTTTTTTTTTATTAATTTTATGTGAAACTTCCGTCGTCTAAAATATAGAATAAAAAGAAATATTGAAATAATCTCCAAAAATAAAAAAGTTATAAGCTTTTGAAGTTTGGTGTAACCTTCAAACTGCGGTAAAGAGAAGTATCAGTAAAATCACGTCACGCCATAACGGTACGTGCGTTGGAAAGAGATAGTAAGATATCTACAATATTCCTCCACTCCAATATTAAAAATATGAATAACTGCCTCATTTTTCAACCAATTTCGATGCAATTATTAAAGAAGGGTTTGTTTTTTGTTTTATTTGCTATTACATATAAATATGAGCATAACATCAAACATAGTCAAGTACCTAATTGGACCGTATTGTGCAGAAATGAGCCGACCCACAAAAAAGTTGTTTTTTATTGATGCCAATATCATCTAAACAATTAAAAGATCACATTGATGTAAAAAAAATGTTTTTTTTGGGGGTTGGTTCATTTCTGCACACCACGGTCCAATTTGACTACGTGTTCCTTCTTCCCTCTTCATAGTTCTGAGCTGCAATGCGCTTCTGTGTAGTGTATGCACTGTACCGTGCTTGGATTAAAAAAAAATGTCGATTCCGCTGTGACAATCGAGGTTATAATATTACACCTCACAAACGGTATAAGTATTTTTTATTTATAGCAGAGATTGGCAAACGAGCAGATGGGTCACCTGATGGTAAGTGATCTCCAACGCCTATAGACACCCAAGACACAAAAAGAATCATGGGTGCGTTGCCAACCTAAAAGGAGGGAATGGAAGGGTATTGGAAAAGGGAGTGGGGAAATGGGCCACCGGAAATCTCACTCACCGAACGAAACGCGACAGCAAGCTGCCACTTTACGTTGGTTTTCTGTGAGACACTGGTATCTAACGTTACTGTCTACAGCGTGGCTCTACCACTTTAAAGTATATCAATTTTGTTATACATTACAAATAGTTTTAACTTCCTGTGACTTTATATAGTATTGAAACAATCTATCTGAACGAACGACGTCCTTTCACGTTCAATTTCATCAAGAAACCGACCGATACAGAACTAATGAACGAAGGTTGGACGCGAGTAACCGCGAGTTTCGATACGACCTGGACCACGGCCTTGTTTCACTTATTAAACGATCACCATTTTGTATAATTAGGTGCACAATATCGGCGATTTATTGTGGAGCATAAATACAGTAGGCGGGCGCACGGTACGTGCACGCCGCGCTTCAATTCCAACGGCGAATGCTGTAAAAATATCGAAACTATCGCCCGAATGGTCAAACGCTACTCAACTTTAACGGCTCCTTAAATTGATTTTTGCTATACAATTTTGACAGATAAGGCGGCCTTAAACAATGTAAGGCGACCTTAAGTGTATGAACATTCGGCGGTATTGTTCGTACGTGGGAATCAACGAACACGTAGTACGCTGTAGTGTAGCATCGATTTCCTTATGATTCGTATTTTAAAAGCTTCATAATGCAGTTAACTGACGCTTGCAGGTGCGCGTTGAACTATGGGTATAGACGATGTCAAGTTAGTTTGTGCTATCGGGTATAGTTTAACTGAATCATGCAGCATCGCCTCATCGAGAACGTTTTAAGTTACTTTTTGACCGACTTCCAAATAGTCCTCAATTCGTCTGTATTTTTTTTAATGTATGTTACGCGATATCTCCGCTAAATGTGGACCGATTTTCAAAATTCTTTTTGTATTCAATATAACTTATTTCAAGGTCCCATATAAATTTGGTAACGATCGGATTTGAAGTCAGTCTGTTAAGTTTTTAAACTAGTGATTTTTATTCTAAAGCAAAAAAAATAATTTTAATAATTTTTTGGACAAATGACACCTCAGTCTGACCCGTGACAACGAAGACTGCAAAGCCTTCGAAACGTCGGGAATAATAATTAAAACATAATCGTGATAGAATCCGTAAGAATAGTTTTATTTCAATGTATAATATTCGCGTAAACTTAAGAAATCAGTATCTAAAGTAAAAGCTTTTCCATTTTACAAACAGCTTGATGTCATACCTATTTTCTACATTGCATTGCTTCAAACCTTATACTCATCGCTGTCTCATTTCACCCGATCTTAGTCTCATTTCAGTCCCAATTGAGACATTTTCCGAGTCACCACTTTAGCACTAAAACTACTTCAATTTTACTATGTAATAACGTTTATGTTGCAATCGCAGCGCTTTTAAACGTTCGAAGTTTCCATTATACGTAATTCTGTCGGTAGTGCGGATCCATGGACGTATAAAAAAGGACACCATCTCGCGTATAGTGAAACCACAGAATAGTAATTAAACGGACGCCACGGAGAAGCCACGCACACAAACGCACCTATACAAAAGTGGCCTACGCACCATCGATATATTATTTACCTAGATGCACAGTTGATGGTCGGAAAATGGGACAGCAAAGAAGTGCTTAAGCACTTCTTTTGCCTGCAGTCGGACGCCGATAGAATTCTAAATTTCAAAATTCAAATTTAAGAACGCTTGATCGTTTAAAAAGCTACTTTATAACACATGCATACGGTTATATTTGTGTTGATTTAATTAGAACTTACGGTCTTTTTCTTTGTTTTATTCCTGAGACCACTTTTTAAGAGGATATTTGCAAAGAACTGTGCATCTAGGGGTATATTATATTGATGCTACGCACACATTATCATTCATAACACGCTCAATCGCCGCGTTTATGTGTCGATAGATCGAATGGGCAGAAAACCCTGCTTCACTTTGAAGTTTCAATGTTCCTAGCGCTCCGTCCGTCTTATTTTACGTCCGCGTGCGGATCTTTATAAAGTTATAGACGTCCGCGTCTCGGGCTGCGGCCGCACATTTAGGCTGAGATCTATAGAACGAACTTCGACTAAGTCCGAGTCAAAAAAACGAACTTAGTGAGGATTTGGAATTTATAAATCGAACTCAGACTTAGTCCAAGTCATTTTTCACAAGAAAAACTTTGCTAAGTTCAAGTCCACAAAACCTTGACTTCGGTCTGTCAGTTCGGCATGCAGTAATACCAGTATCGAAATACTGACATAAAATGTAGAAATTGTTTTATTCATTCTAACGTTTTTTAAATTAAAATACCAAAACTATTGTTAGAAAATGTTTAATAATTAAAGGTACGAGATTTTCTTATATTGCAGTACCGTTTATTATACTGTAAATCGATCTATTAATTATTAAAGTTTAACGAAAATAGACAATTTTGTTTGGAATAAACTTGTAACCCAGAAGATGCCAAAAAAATAGACAAATGTTTTGACAACTTCCAGTATTGTCCTGAATAATAATTAATATAACATTAAACCCGAAACCGTGCTCAGAATTAAAAAAATCGTTCTGCTGAGCCATTTGCAAAGCGCGAAAGGTGACCCGAGAACCAGTGGGAATGGACGGACGGCGGACTTCATCGCGGCGACCCACAATGCAACAGTGACCATCATGCTATTGCTCCAATAATATTATCATCATCATCAGCCACAGGACATCCACTACTGAACATAGGCCTCCCCCAAAGATTTCCAGATCGACCGGTTGGAAGCGGCCTGTAACCAGTGATTTCATGTGACCTTTGTCAGGTCGTCTGTCCACCTAGCAGTCATATTAAACAGACAGTGAATCAGTGAATCAGTGAAAGTACATATTATATTAATTATTATGTAGTCGGCCTAAATAATGTATAGATATTTTGAGAATGAATTGGTTACATGTTGTCAGGAAATTGATTTGCAGTAGGTAAATAAAATAATAATTATCATGAATAATATTTATTTATTACAATCTCTGATATTAACCTTTTTTATTTGAGTGAGCATACATACATACATACATAGACTCACGCCTTTTTCCCATAGGGGTAGGCAGAGACAACGGATTTCCATTTGCTACGATCCTTACACACCTCTTTCGCCTCATTCAGTCTCATTACATTCTTCATGCATGCACGTCGGTTTAGGGTACTTTTAACTTGACCTTTCTCGAGTAAATCTCTGACTTGGTCAGAGAATGTTCAATGAGGTCTTCCCCTTCCACCTCTACCATTCACACTTGCCATATATATTTGCTTTGTCAGCCTCCTTTCATCCATCCTTTCTACATGCCCAAACCACCGCAACATTCCTTTCTCAATCCTCGTTATTATTTCCTCTTTCAATCCACACAGTACATAAATGGTATTCTCAACTATTGTGCAATATACCTACTGCACAAACTACTGTAATATTGCTTGTGTTTGATAACTTGTTCCGCAGTTGGTTGCATGTGTGAAAATTTAATAACTTCAAAATGTTATTTCTGAAACAGAAGAAATAAATATCAGACAGAGTTTCCCTCAGATCTTTCATTATTAATCAGCAGATCACCACAATGGCAATTTGCATGGTCTAGCTGACAATAAGCTTGCCTGGCAGGTTAACCATTCAGATGGTACCCAGATGGTAATGCCTCAACAGTTTACCGCTGGCAGGAAATGTTAATAAGGCATGGTTTTGCTTTGGGCTTGCTGGCTGACTGAGATGCAATTTATACTCTACATGGGCTGCTAGTAAACAAACAGAGAGACAGACAATTTGCAAGTAAACAGTCTCCAAAATACAAAATCCCTGTTTTAACAATTTTGATAAATTAATAAAACTTTTGTCAATATATTAATATGAAATAATGGCAGTGGATTAGCTAGAGCTCTAGGAATAGGTATGACAGAGTCGATCACCTCACTCACTCACCTGATTGTGACTCCTGGCATATTTGAGCCCTTGTAATTCTCTTGGTGGTTTACACTTTACTTCATCATTTTAGAGCTTAGAATGCTTTTTTTATGTCATCATGTTTTCATCATCATCATCTTGTTTCTTCTTACTTTAAAAATTATGGCCTTCTTCAAAATATTAATGATTTTGCCAACAATAGTAATAAATAATAAATCCATGTTTTGACTATCAAATGATGACGATTCATGTTTATTCTTTCTTCTACCTGCCCTTATCCCACCTTAATGTGGGGTCGGCGTAGCAAACTTTTTCAAGCATGTTGCTGAAAGGATTATAAGACGATTTATGTATAATGCGGTTTGTTTTTCACTTGACATTTCAAAGAGCGTCAGCCATTTTGTCAGCTGTTAATTACGTAATACGTTCCTTTACAACCTACAAATATAAAGGCGCGTCTCCTGTAAATATATAAAAATCTTACGTTTCTTTTGTCAAAGGAACTGCGTGAAACCGATAACGTCTGAGTAGACTATGCAAAGACAAACTATGGCTAGCCTGAGTTCGAGTTCGAATTATAAATACGCAAAAGTTGACTTTCGCTTAGTTCACTCCAAAGACGACTACGCTGAGTCGACTTTGGTACAAGACTTAAGTAAGAACTATAGATTTCAGCCTGAGTGCCTTCGTGCGGTTAGACAATGCTAGCGCGGTTTGCCTTTCGAGGTTCCTTTCGCGACAAATAGATTACCCACCTCGGGTTAACTCTTATAAGAGTGTCGAATATCCACTCGAAGACCTTGCAGGCTAGCATGGTGGACGAAGGGTTAACCTCCCTGGCCCTTATTAGTACAGGAGGCAATTCGGTACTTAACTATGTTTAATTTTATACACATATTTATATGTAATAACAAATAAAACAAAAAAGAAACCCTTCTGTAAAAACTGTATCGAAATTGATTGAAAAATGAGGCAGTAATTCATACTTTAAATTCTTGGAGATATTTTGTTATCCCTTTTCAACGCACGTACCGTTATGGCGGTGACGTAAGTATACTCATACTTCTCTTTCCCGCAGATTGAAGGTTACAACAAACTTCAAAGGCTTATAACTTTTTTATTTTTGAGTATATTTCAATATTTTTTTCTGTTATATAGTATTTAAGACGACGTAAATTTCATATAAATTTATTTTAAAAAAAGTTAGTCAAGTAACCAATTAAAGAAAGCATCATTAAATAAAGTCACAGTTTTTATTGTCTCCTACATAGAATGAATTCATAAATAAATTATTTATATTCTTAACTATTGGCTTTTGCTATTCCAGCGCTTAATGGTACGGCGAAAGTAAGATTCGGCGGACATCTTGTTACGAACCAAAATGATATTCTAGGACTATATCGGTTATAATGTCGTAATTATATTATACATTTCCAATGTCCACAAGGCTAAACACTATGTCAAAACAAGAAAACGAGTGAGTAAATCGATTTTGGCACTATGCGGAAAATTTCGACACCGCTTGATAATACTTTTGAGACGGTTTTTATTCGCAATATTTCTGTCGTCGGTGACTAACATCCTCAGGGAATCTTTCACACGCTAAAATAAAAATATTATCTGTTTTTATTTGGATTACAATACGACATATATAATTTTCAATTTTAATACCTGACGTAACATTTGTATGGAAAAATGTGAGTGTGATCAAACTCGTGACTCCGCGCGCGGTACACTTTATGTAATAAGCTCACGCGTGCAAGTCACCTGCGATATGCGTGGGCCCGTGCCAATTGCCATAGAACGGGCAAATACACCGTTTATTGTGGGCAACTGGCTAGACGCTTTCCATCACCGCTATATTCACATTAAGAGCCGTTCAAGTATAACGTAAGCAGATTTTTTACAATTATTATCCTAAATAATCCTATATATATATAAATATCCTACTTATAAATTACGTATAATGAAACGTTTTTGTAAAACCCAAGTGACGTAATTGCATAAAGAATCATAGAGCAATGTTTCCAAGTTGGGGTATTTTTCCCAATATTGCCGAAAATTGTTGTTGTGTTTAGCATGGTGATTAGTGAATTTGATTTCGGGGGCAAAGAATTTAAACGCCATCTAAGTTCGGGGGCTCTTTCTTCCTTGTTCCTAATTTTTACTTCGTTATTTTTAGAAAGAGCTTTGACATTTCTACGCGGTGACGTCACGTCCTTTTTTAGCGCGGGGTTTCGTAAGTCATATTTTGACTTGTGATAATTAAATGATTTGTGCATATTTTAATGTTTTTGTTTCTGGTGTGTTTATTTGAGATCTAGTTCTCTACAATAAACTAAAAAAAATACATGCAAGTTCCCATTCACGAGCTTCCAAAGCAGTCATAAGTCAGACGGTCGCTGCTGAGTACTTTTGTGTATTATCTCATCACTATGGCTTCATTGACGATACTTTGTGGACGTCACCAACTCGCTCCAATGTTAGCCCCTATTAAATAATTATCGTGTATTCGCCCGATGTTATATTCACAGCCTAAGCTCGCCAAACGCGGAAAATATTTTATTTGGACAGGTGTTAGGTTTAGTCCATAATGCATTGCCTCGTTCACCCACGTCATCATGACAACATATCTAACAGTATAGATATTCGTCATGGACCCATATTAAAAATTTTCGGCTGCGGTCTCGAACTCAGTGGGCTGGGAGCGGCGGGGCGAGCGGCGCGTCGACCGGTTTAACAATACGTTGCCGCGCCGCCGCCGCCGCTGAGTTCGTGTCCGCAGCCTAATGGACATGAGCTGGCGATAGGCTCGCCTCAAATCATATTTGGAACGTCAATGCGCTCGGTGACTGCCTCGGTGGCGTAGTGGTATTGTGTGCGCGGTACGACTATCGTCCTGAGGTCTCGGGTTCAATCCCCAGGTCGGGGCAAAAGTTATATGGGGTTTTTCAGTATCGGCCCAGAGTCTGAGTTTATGTCCGATATGGCGATAGGCTCGCCCCCTATCACATCTGGGATCGAACTAAGATCGGCGAAATGTGAGTGTTCTAGTTCGCTAGTGCGCCTCTGCTTAACCCCTGGGGCATAAAGGCGTAAGCTTATGTGAGAAGTGACTGTTCTAGTTTCCTAATTCGCCTCTGCTTACCATTTAGTGAAACAGCCGTGAGATTATGTACATATGTATGAGAGTAATCTATTATAGGACGGTCTAGTTCGGGAGTTTCAGGACGTAAATAGCTCGACTTTACATAACGCGATGCCCAAAAATCACAGGTGCATGAGGCTCGGCACAAAGCTGTGAAAGACAAGTCTTACCGCGTATTTAATTTTTTATGAATTCGACCTCGTTTTATATATAACCACTTGTTAATTGAACACTTGGATGTGTAAGCTCAAGAGGTTTCATTCAGTGCGAATATTAATGGTACATAACATAAGCTCACACCTGTAACTCCGAAGGGGTAGGCAGAGGCGCATCAGCGAACTACAATACAATACAATTATTCTTTATTGCAAACCATTTACACATACAGAAATAACAATTAAAAGACAAGATGCTTAAACTATGGTCGACATTGAGCGGTCTTATCGCTGATAGCGATTTCTTCCAGACAACCTTTGTATGGAAAGAAGCGAGCATAAAGTAGTAGGCAGTGGTGTACAATAAAAGAAAAACAAAAACAAAAAAAAACACCCACACATCGCCGAGATTAGTTCCGTTCCAGATGTGATAGGGCGAGCCTATCGCCATATCGGGCACAAATTCCAGACTCTGGGCTGATATTGAAAAAATCTAATACATAATTGTAATAAAACTATTTTTACGGATTCTATCACGGGTCTCACCCGTGACCACGAAGACTGCAAAGCCTTCCAAACGTCGGGCATAAAAATTCAAACAAATCGCGATAGAATCCGTAAAAATAGTTTTATTACAATGTATAACATTGGCGTAAACTTAAGAAATCAGAATCTAATAACTCTTTGCCCGACCCGGGATTGAATTCAAGACCTCAGGACGATAGTCGTACCGTGCACGCAATACCACTACGCCATCGAGGCAGTCATGAATGGTACATACCATTCTAAACGACTGATTCATCAGACTATAAACTACGTGGTTGTAAAGTGTTGGCAGTTGGCACGGACACTATTCAGTACCCTTAGTACGAGTTTTTCTCAATTAACGAAATCGACGATAGTTTACAGGTTCCCCATACATTTTTTAGTTCGTTGTAGTTTCCGCTAAGTGGCGCTGCTAGTCAAATGTATGGACAAAACGCAAAATATCGTCGATTTCGTTAATCGAGAACAGAGAAAATAAACTCGTACTAGGGGTACTGGACTACTAATGCATAATGCTAATGTTTTCTTTTACATAATTATAATGCTTTATTGTTATTTCCTAGCCTCTGTGGCGCAGCGGGCGAGTAGCCGGCTGTGAAGCGAGAGGCCGCGGGTTCGATCCCCGCATTGGGACAAATGTTTGTGTGGCCCACAGATATTTATTTCAAGTCTGGGTGTTGTGAGACCGAAAGTCTGAGAGACACTCTCCGCCAAATATGGACCGATTTTCGACCGAATTTCACAAAAGGAGGTCCTCAATTCGTCTGTTTTTTTTGTATGTATGTTACTCGATATCTCCGCCAAATGTGGACCGATTTTCAAAATTATTTTTGTGTTTGATAGAGCTTATGTCGAGGGTGGTCCCATATAAATTTGGTCACGATAGGTAAATTGGAAGTCGGTCAGTTAAGTTTTTAAACTTGTGATTATCAAGGTTATTTTTGTGGTCGATAGAGCTTATTCCAAGAGGGGTTCCATATACCTCTAAATTTGGTCACGATCGGATAAATTTTGAAGTCGGTCGGTTGAGTTTTTTTCTAATTTGATTCGCCTGAGACTGGATCACCCAAACTGTCATACTGGCAGCCGGTAGAAACGAAGCCTAATCCTTCCTGCGACATGCTTGAACAAACGTGCTGCGCCGACCCTAGCTTGAGGTGCCATAAGGGTAGTAGAAAGAAAGGTTTAATAAATTCAGGCGTGGAGTGATTTGATTATATTCCTAATTTTAGACAAAGTGCTAATGTTAGACAAAGTGTATTGATTGTGTTTGTGTGTGTTTGTGTCCTTGTCGAAATGGTCAAATAAATCTTTTTTCTTTCTTTCTTTCTTTCTTTCTTTCTTTCTTTCTTTCTTTCTTTCTTTCTTTCTTTTCGACCGACTTCCAAAAAGGAGTAGGTTCTCAATTCGTCTGTATTTTTTTATGTATGTATGTTACGCGATATCTTCGCCAAATGTGGACCGATCTTCAAAATTCTTTTTGTGTTCGATAGAGCTTATTTCAAGGGTGGTCCCATATATATTTGGTCACGATCGGATTTGAAGTCGGTCTGTGAAGTTTTCAAACTTGTGATTATAAAGATCGTCTAGACATGCCTACGTGATATTAATCATAACCAAAGCAACGCGAGTCGCGGCCGTGGAGAGGTTGCTTCGCCCACTTGGTGTTTTGATAAACTCCTTCATGCTGGAAGGGCAAGGTTTATTGTGTTTACTAAAATAGTCTGACACTTTGAACCTTCGTCAATTCAGTGCGATAGTCTCATAGGGTGTACTATATGATGAAATGAAAATGTCCTCTGCCGCAGTTTGCTAGTAAACGAAAAATCTATCCAAAATCAATTACAACGGTTTTTATAATGTATGACATTGATATCACTACACAATGCTTATCACCTTCAAGAATTCAAGACACAGTAAGATGCTAATGCTCGCATCCAAAACAGCACTTAAGTGAGCTTTTTGCTATGCGTAGATTAATTATGTCCACGTAATTGGTTGATTTTTGGTGCCAATGACGTACAAAGAATTTACGCATAGCAAAGAGCTCACTTCGTACTTGAAAATGGGCGTATAAAAATTACGAGTAATTTATGAAAGATGAGATAATAAAATTTCGAAGACATTCGGCAGTACCCAAACGGGGCAATAGCGCGAAACTTGTGGTCCAAAAGTTTTGACCTCGTGGTCATAACTCACTCAGTAGTATTTGAAAGTTTCAAATTGAAACATACGCGTGTAAAGTCGGGCGGCATGCCAGCGTAATAATGTTTAGACAATAAAATTGTTTTATATGATTCTTAAACATTTACAGAAAGTTCTAGGGTGTAAATTGTAATATGCTCCCTCGCATTGTAATAGGTAGATGGCGTCACTGACGTTTAAGGTCAACTTTTTTGTATGGAAACCTTCTTGATGGCTCCTCTATTACAATTGCAATTGCAACAACACTTTTGAACAACATATATTTTATGCCTTGTTATATTTATATCAGATGAATCTGTACAATATGTATGCTAATGCCGAACGTTATTGGGTCAATTCCGCGGTCAGCAAAAGCTTTATCTATACACGCCGACCTTATACTTCCGTTGATTTACATGTCTATATAATTATAGGTATATATATGCGAACGTTCAAACGATGATACAAAGGCCGAATGTTGTGTAACTGGTTATTGTGAAGATTCATGACTTGTGTCTTGTGATAATGTAAAGTTGCAGCACGAAGTTGTTTCGCCGAGGAAACAACCAGTGACGTGCACTTAGATTGGTATAGACAAAAAGTTGCAAAATTCGTTTTACCATTCTTACATCACCATTATCGTCATCTATCGACCAATCCATGTAAAACATAATCCGATCGCGAACATTTTGAAAAATCTTTGAAATAAAACTATTTTTACGGATTCTATTGTCTGACCCGTGACAACGAAGACTGCAAAGCCTTCGAAACGTCGGGAATAAAAATTAAAACCTAATCGTGATAGAATCCGTAAAAATAGTTTTATTTCAATGTAGAGGTATAATATTCGCGTAAACTTAAATCAGTATTTTGAAAATCTGTTTTTAGTCATGATTTTTTTCTACAATAATTAAGTTGTCAGGATAGACAGTGTCTCTTTTCGGCCGACTTCCACAAAGGAGGAGGTCCTCAATTCGTTTGTATTTTTTTATGTATGTTACTCGATATCTCCGCCAAATGTGGACCGATTTTCAAAATTCTTTTCAAGGGTGGTCCCATTTAATTTAATCACGATCGGTAAATTGGAAGTCGGATAGTTAAGTTTTTTCTGTATAGAATGCACGCGCCTAAAAACAACCTGGCTATCGTTTAAATGTACGTTTAGTATCGACAGCTCGGTAACCAAGTGGAATACGAATACAGATCTGTTTGGATGATTGTTGCAAAAATACCTTTTCACTTGCGATCTTTTGTAACAAGCCAAAGGTTCATGTTACAAAACAATTGGCTAATTATATCGGTATTGACGATTATAGAGTTGTTATACTATAGGATTGAGCTGTTGGTACAATTAGGTAGAAATTCAGTTGTGATGTAATATCGAGACCAACCCCAAAAATGAGCAATGAGCATACACCTCCGACTTTTCTGTATTATATGTGTTTTTCATTGTGAAATATCGCTTACTATAACGGTGAAGAAAAACATCGTGAGGAAACCTGCATACCCTAGATTTTCTACATAAGAATTTCGAATGTATGTGAAGTCTACCAACCTGCATTAGGCCAGCGTCATCGATATAATAGGTATATTATTATATCGATGGCCAGCGTGGACTAAGGCCTAACCACTCTCATTAGTAAAGGAGGCCCGTGCCCAGCAGTGGGACAGTAATATTACAGGACTAATATTATTATTATTATGTGATATTGAATTATCTCTAAGCCTAATATGCCTAAATGGACTTTCCCCATTTCCTTTAAGGTTAACGCAACATCCATGTTTCTTTTGGTTTTATGAGTGTCTGGGTGGCTGATATCCCTTATCATGAGGTGACCCCACATGCTCGTTTGCCAGTCTTCATCATTTCGACGATGTAGCAAAGGCTTAATTGTGTTAAAATTCTGAAAGTTCAAATAATAATAAATCATAGCAACAGGTCTATTTTCTCGCTTCATACTACCTAAATTACCTTCGGTCTGGCATTGATCGTTATCAAACCTCGTTAGATAATATCTATAATATAGATTATTAGTCAAAGAGATGAAATATTACTAACTAAAGAGGGGCTATCAAAGTTTCCATACAAAAAAAAATATTTCAAACGTCAGTAACGCCATCTACCACTTCTTACAATGGGAGGGCGCTTATTAAAATTCACACCCTACAATGTTTTAAACAAATTAGAATGTTTTGTGAATCAAAGAATCACGTAAGACAATTAGGTACTTTACAATTATTTTTTTTAATTAATTTTATATGAAATTTAAGCCATCTAAAATATAGAACTGAAGGAACTATTGAAATATTCTCAAAAATAAAAAAGGTTATAAGCATTTGAAATTTGGTGTAACCTTCAAACTGCGGAAAAGAGAAGTATCAGTAAATTCACGTCAGGGCTATAATGGTACGTGCGTTAGAAGGGGATAGCAAGATATCCCCACTACGTCCCCACTCTTGCTCATTGCAGAATTTAAAATATGAATAACGAACTCATTTTTCTACCAATTTTGACGCAGATTTTACAGAAGAGTTTCTTTTTTGTTGAATAATAATAATAATAACAAAATTAAACTTTATTGCCACTAAAAATAGTACATATAAAAATATGTAAAAAATCATACGTAGTCAAGTATCCAATTGAGTCGTATAGAAAGAAATGCAGCATTCTGAAAAATGAATGTTTTTTTTTTATTTCGATTGTGTGTTTTCAAATACGACTGAGTGAGTTATGACCAAGAGGTCACAATTTGGATCGCAAGTTTCGTGCAGTTGTTCCGTCTATAAATAAATAAATAACACCCAACAGTCACGTACATAGTCCTGACCCCACATTAAGATCGAGTCTTGTGTCGTGGGTATCAGGACCTACGAGAGACTTTCGGTCTCACAACACCCAGACCCGAAACAAATATCTGTGGGCCACACAGACATTTGTCTCGGTGCGGGGATCGAACCCGCGGCCTCTCGCTTCACAGCCGGCTACTCGCCCACTACGCCACGGAGGCTGTCTATGTATTGTTGAATGTCTTTGCTATTAGTAGACGAAAACTGATATCGTTGTAAAATTCGTATCACAAAAGTGCCGTCAATGTGGGTTATGCACATAGCCCAGTAACAAGATCCAGTACATTACACTGGGACATCAGACCGCACCGATCCACAAGCACAACTGACAATATCCGTGCACACGATGCCATTAGACTCATGTTGCTGTCAGTACAAGGACTCCTCGTTTTGCATCTCATTACGCGATCGCTATGTGTAGACCATGGACGTAAAGAAACACAAGGACACCATCTTGCCTATAGTTAAACGGACGCCACAGAGAAGCCACGATTCGACAGCCTCCGTGGCACAGCGGGCGAGTAGCCGGCTGTGAAGCTAGAGGCCGCGGGTTCGAATCCTGCATTGAGACAAATTTGTGTGGCCCGCAAATATTTGTTTCAAGTCTGGGTGTTGTGACACAGAAAGTCTCTCATAGTCTCTGACACCCACGATACAGGTTATACCTAGTGTGGGGTCAGGACTAGGTGTGTGACTGTTGGGTGTATTTATTTATATTTATTATTATTACACAAACGCGTCTGTACAAAAGTGCCTTACACACACGCCATTACGTGTCGATGATCGAATGGGCCAAAAACCCTACGTCACTTTCAATGTTGCTAACGCTCCGTCCATCTTTTTTATGTCCGTGGTGTGAACTAGGGCTGCCAGTAACGTTAGATTGCACGTTTAATAGAGACACGGGTCAACCACGACCGGTTACGAGTGTTAGTAAACTTGAAACTCACGAATTTGAGAATTTTAATGACTGGTGTTGAAAAAAGTCTACTTAATTCCCCGGCTTTGTAAGGACTGTGTCAACCCTAGCTGGAACGCCACCCAAGCGTTGTGACGTAACCGCTGTACAGTTACATACGTCCTTGCACTTTAATATTATTATTCTACTTACTACGGCTGAGATCTATAGAGCGAAATTCAACTAAGTCTAAATCAAAGTCTCGAACTCAGTGAGGATTTTTGCTAAGTCCGAGTGATTTTTTTATAAGAAAATCTTTGCTTAGTCTGTCTGTCAGTCGGTTTTTCTCGTATAAATTACCCGGACTAAGTCAAAGTTCAATTTAACAATTACAAATCCCATACTGATTTCTTAAGTTTACGCGAATATTATACATTGAAATAAAACTAATTTTATGGATTCTATCACGATTAGGTTTTAATTTAAAATCAAAAATAGAAAATAAAAATTAAAACCTAATCGTGATAGAATCCGTAAAATTAGTTTTATTTCAATTACAAATCCCCCCTGGGTTCGTGACTTTGACTTAGACTTAGTCGAAGTTCGCTCTACAGATCTCAGCCTTAGTCAAAGAAACAAACTTGGTGAGAATTTGGAATTTTAAAAATCGAACTTCGAATAAGTCCGAGTCATTTTTTACAAGAAAATCTTTGCTTATTCTGTCTGTCAGTCTGTTTAAAAAAAAAAAATGGAACGGACTAAGTAGAATTTCAATTAAAAAATTCCAAGTCTTCACCGAGTTCGTTCCTTTGACTTAGACTTAGTCGATGTTCGCTCTATAGATCTCAGACTACATGTCTACAAATCACCGATTTAGGAAAAGAGAGAGAACGAAAATAGCGTAAAGGCAGCACAGGGTGTGTGCTTATCGATTCAGTGCGAGCTGTAGAGGGTGTGTCATTTCGTGCAACTGGTGGTCAATCGTGGAATTTGGGCTTTGGCATTTGGCTGATGTCGATTTTTTTTTTTAATTATCATAGTTCAAATATAAGAGAAGAAGTGTAATTTTTATTAGATTATGTAATTTTGACGTCAGGCAGGCAACCGGTCGTAAAACTATGCCCACTCCTTTCTGCAACATGCTTGAGAAAGTGTGTTACGCCGACCCCACTTAAAGTGGGATAATGGCAGGTAGGAAGAAATTATGATTTATCATTTACCTATTCTTTCGCCTGCCCTTATCTCACGTTAGTGTTGGTTCGGTGCGTCACACCTTTTCAAGCATGTTGCAGAAAGAATTCGGCTAACATAAATATCTGTATAATTAATATGTTTCTACGTCTTGTACCTGTATGCCACCACACTTGTGTCAATAAATGATTCTTTCTTCCTTATTTTTTTCTATCTTTCTTCAGTTTTCATGACCGGCCGCCTGACTGAATTCAACCCCAGGCGTAGTTTATAAGCCTATTCATCTCTTGATACTTAAAATGAGTACTACTGTCATCTTAAAATCAATTCCCACCATTTTGGTAACAGAAAGCGAGATCAAAATAATTTGTGTCTATTTATAAAATAAATCAATAAATGTTGTTTTGAAGGTGGAATATCATTAGACGAAAATAAACCTTATTATTAAAGATACCTCGGCGGCGAGGTTGTATTTCGGTACCACTACCGCCTCGGGGTCTCGGGTTCGATCCCCGGGTCGGGAAAAGTGATACTGGATTATTCCATATCAGCCCGGAGTCTGGAACTTGTACCCGATATGGCGATAGGCTCGCCCCTTATCATATCTGGGACGGAAATAAGTTCGGCGATGTGGGTGTACTAGTTCGCTAGTGTGCATCTGCCTACCCCTTTGGGGATACAGGAGTGAGCTTATGTTTATGTTTTATGTAGTAAATTCTGTTTTATTGATATTCCCTCTTTTCCATTTTACGCCATCTACTTTCGGAGGTTTGTGATCATATAGGATGTTTTTGAAAGCTGAACAGGACAGTAATTTTGTTTAATTATTAATGAATATTTTTTAGGCATGATGTGGGGTCACTTGATGGTAAGTGATCTCCACCGCCCCGACACCTGAGACTCCAAAATAATCGGTGCGTTGCAAACCTAAAAGAAGCGGAATAGGGATTGGGAAAGAGGTGGGGGGAATTGGGCTATCGGAAATCTCACTCACCGAACGAAACGCAACAGCAAATCGATACCACTGTCTCATAGAAACCGATGTAAAGTGGCAGCTCGCTGTCGCGTTTCGTTCGGTGAATGCGATTCCCCACCTTTTCCCAATCCCTTTTTCGTCCCCTTCCATTCCTTCTTTTAAGGTTTACAACGCACCTATGATTATTTTTGTGTCTTGGGCGGTGGAGATCACTTACCATCAGATGACCTATCTGCTCGTTTGCCAGTCTCTGCAATAAAAAGACAAAAAAAGTATTATATATTATTATCAATCGTAACACATTACACTATTTTAGCCAAGGTAATAGAAAAAAACAACAATGTTATATAGCCACCTGCAACAAATTTTAAACCGAATTAAGAAGGAAAATATATTCATTTCTGATGTATCTTTGTGACTCATATTATTGGCATTATATTTGTTATCAATCTTTAAATCTAGCCCATGTCATTTAGGTAAGGGCATATAATTGTTTGTTTACAGTATAATCTCCCAGCTATCTTATCTGTTTGTCGTAAGTATAGACTCTAAAAACAATTCGTAGTTACCAAAAATAAGTTCTAGGGATACTGGTTTGAATCTAGAGTGATGTTAGTTATTCTACACATTCTTGACGCATTAAAATAGTGCATACATTTCGTCACAGAACGGTAAAAGTGCAAATGTAATTAAGCGTTATGAGTTTAAAATAGCAAGGCTACGTGTCATATCCGTTTGGCCGACAAAGCTTGTAACGACTTGTAACTTACTGGACAATATATCGATAGTATCTTATCGACAAGCGGACAACGTGATTCATTAAAACTTATTGTAGGATGCATTTTGTTACAGGTATGGTGTCGTAAAATCCGTAGGATACGGATACGACTTGGCAATAAGGATTTATACGATTTTTATGAGTATTTGTGATGTCGGCATCCTTGGTCTAGTGGCAGTAGCCTGTGGGCCGTGAGGCTCTGGGTTGTAATCCCAGGTCGGGCAAAGCTAAATTTTATAATTTAATTTTCCCGGGACTGGTTCCCTCAGAGGGGGTTCACCGTTGACGTCAGGCAGGCAGCCGGTCGTAAAAACTAAGCCAACTCCCTTCTGCAACATGCTTGAAAAGTGTGTTGCGCCGACCGCATATTAAGGTGGGATAAGAGCAGGTAGAAAGAAGTTAGTAATAAGCTCGCGCATTATTAGGTGTTCATGAGAGGCGTCGCGTCGATCGATACAGATCGATCTGGAAATCTTTGGGGGATGTCTATGTTCAGTAGTGGACGTCCCATCGCTGATTATGTGATGTGTGAGCGGTGGTTACCCACAAAGCTCTGCCACGTATTACTATAAAAAACTACGAAACTGTCACCAATCCCACCCGCTATGTCGCAGACAACGTAACTCGATATCCGCCGACGGAATCCGAAACGCGATCCGCCGATGACTCACTAATACGGGTTTTTCACCGTGTGAATGCAGAATAACGACCACTGGTCAACTACGGAATGGTATTGGAATATCCTAGACCCCCACTACCCACGTGGAATTGACAATTCGTATCCGTTCGGATGGCGACCACCGGTATACATGGTGTTAAAACCTGACATAGTGACCCACACAACTTGTGTGGTTCGCGTTCCAGGATCAGACTGTGAATATACAATTCTCTCAAGATTTCTGAGTTGATGGTTGGTTAGGGCGAGTATGGGGATCAGCGGGGGGCTGTGCGCCCGTTTTAGTACTATTGTACTTGCAACCCGGGGACGGACGGCAGGACGGTCGGTCTCGTGCTGCCGCAGACGCCGAGGGCGTCCTTCGGCGGCGGGGGCTTCTGAGCCCCTCCCACTCGGAGACGGGCCGCAAGGAGGCACCGCGCAGGGGCGGTTGCAATCCGAGTCTATCTCTGGATACCCCGGGGCCGCCCCAGTGGTAAAACACTTTTCCCCGCGACATAAAAAAAAGCGAATATGGGGATACAGCCGTGTCTGCACCGGTCATCGGCCTATTATGCTAGCAAAGCGTTAGATTTGCTTGTTGGCACTTTGGAGTATGAAGAAGAATAAATAGGCTGGCATGATTCTGGTAACCATCGATCAACCCTTTGTATGTCGGTGGCCGCTGGGTTTTTGGACTGCATTGAGCTTACCGGATAACAGAAAAAAAATACCGATAGTAATTATAATAGAGCAAAAAATATTAATAATTTAGTATAATCTGGATTAAGGTAAAATGGTGAACACGACTCACTTGGAGACGCAGTGACCATTTCGAAGACATGCATTGATAAGGTTACATTGATAAGGATCGGTAGTGATAACGAGATGAGTGTATGCTGTTGCCATTCACCTTCTATGCTCATCGCTTTGCATACGTGACGTCACTAACTTTAACTAACAAACATGTATGACGTATGGAAGTCCTGAATGGCCACATAAAATGGACTAACACACTCGTGTAGCCAGCATTTTTTTTGAAGGTTCAAACCCATTCCGAAATATCGAAAATATTACGCTACCGTTTTATTTCTTTTTTCTTATGAATATAGGGGCTTACTTATATAAACAGTTTAACTGAGCAAATGGTAAAGAGAACCCTGTCCCTTTTATTTTCAAATGATGTGACAGAAGGGAAAAAAGTGACAGCCTATTCTTAGCCATTTGCTCAGCTAAACAGTTTTAAGTAAGGCCTATAATAGTCACATTACGAATATTAATGTTTAGGTACACATTAGTGATGTTTTATCTTTTGAAAACTCCCTTAATATTAAAACATGCCTCCTGACTTTTGAAAGACTTTCAAAAGTGGTAATTATTTATTCTTAATTAAACGACACGGAGAAGTGTGTTGCTTGTATTATTATAGGGGGTTGGTTTTCCACCGTCTGTACATTGTACAATCTGTCAGTGAGTTTGAACTTAAATAATGTCTTCGTGAAATAGTAAGGAGGCAAACAACGTCCTCGCCGTTTCGTGATACATTTAATATAACTAACTAGAGGTATATTAGTAATCATTACAGTGATTGGTCGACTAACCGGACGGCTGAGATCGGCTGAATTGAATTGTGCATTTTTAATGCGTTCTATGTATTTGGATATTTTCGACTGACTGCAGTTACTAGTAAAGGGCTTGATTTATTGACAATTTACTGTTTGTACTAGTTCTGTAGACAGCAGTTAATTAACAAACTCAAATCTATAGATAGTCGCAGTGCCTGACAAGTGAGTTTGATATTTTTTTAGTCTCAAAATTATTGGTTTATAGTTTATACAAAATTATGTACATTTTAATCATCTTAAATGACATGTAGGTACTGACTGATAACATTCAAGTAAAGGCCAAACCGCTGGAGCTAGGAAGTTGAAAAGACAGCTTATACCTGCAAAACAGATTGATGAATAAAGAGTTGACAAGCTTGTATAATTATATCCGTTGTGCTATATATCACGCAAGATTTAAATTTTGCACTATTTGTGCAGTAATGTGTTGCCACATAAAAAAGGTTTAATACGTACATATGAAAGAACAGTGGGTAATCATTATTGAACTAAAGTTTAAAATGGCTGTGACATACCAATAGACGGAAAGAAAGAAAGAAATAAAGAAAAAGAAACTTTTTCAGCCAATGTCCAGGCCTTGATGAAACTATGGCTGAGATCTATAGAGCGAACTCCGACTAAGTCTTAGTCAAAGAAACGAACTCACTGAGGATTTGGAATTTTTAAATCGAACTATGACTCAGTGGAAATCCGTTGTCTCTGCCTACCCCTATGGGAAAAAGGCGTGAGTCTATGTATGTATGTAGGTATGTATGACTCAGTCCGAGTCTTTTTTTAAAAGAAAATCTTTGTTGAGTCTGTCTGCTTTTTTGGCTCGGAGTAAGTCGAAGTTTGATTTAAAAATTCCAAATCTTCACTGAGTTCGTTTCTTTGACTCAGACTTAGTCGAAGTTCGCTCTATAGATCTCAGCCTGAATATGTTGTGGCTATCTAGCTACAGAACCCTAAAACGACAGTAATAACTGCAAATAAATCTATGTCTGACCTAGTGAAGGCTCGACGGATTTACTCTGTCTGGGCAGTTTTAACTGGTCGCGCTCGCTATTGCCCGATGTTGCCCGACAACGCTCTAAAGGCCGCTAGAGACGTACACAAACGGTGTCCTTTCAATGTGAGAGCGCCCTTTGAAAGGCTAACGTTATAATCGTGCACAGGACGATGACCTGAAATTATTGCTAATAATACTCTAAGGGCGACTTGAATGATTAATGTAGAGTTAAACCTTAACTCGATGTATCCTACAACTCACTTCTATCTTTAAGGGCCAGTTATATCGCTATTACTAATCTAAAAATCGAATTATTTGTTAAATCCGTAAAAAGTTCAAACATTATTTCGATTCCGTAAAATTTTAACTCTACCGCCTGTTCGAAAGGCTGTTTCGCCAAAGAAGAACGGGCAAGACACTCTGACGATGCTCTTTTTAACACCAATTTACAGTCAGTTACTAATACAGTACTGCACCAGATACAGAAAGACCTTAAATGAGAACAGCTAAACCATGATAGAATCTAGAATTACACCTTATCTCGATTCATCCTACAGCTCACACCTATATTTAAATCAAGATTTGGAATAAATAGAGAATTATCGCGGAGCTGCAGTGGCCTTAAGTAAAATCAAGTTAATTTTTTGTGGACATAGATAATATCAAATTTTGTGTAAAAGTAAAGCAAGACGGTAATATATATACCTCGTGTATACATAAGTTTTGAGGCGAAAGAAAAGTTGCATAACTTTTTTAATATTTAACTTATATTTTTAAAATTTTCAGTAAGCATTAAGTAGATAATAATCAACAATAAAAGATAACTATTATTCAAAATGGCCACCCTTGTTTTTAATACGAACGACGCGAACGTTGTCCAGTACTGCTCAAGAGACACGATGCGAGGATGATCCTCTTCACCGACGAAACAATATTTACTGTCGAAGAAAAGTTTAACCGAACAAAACAACAAAGTGTATGCCAAAAGCAGCAAGGACGTCCCAGCTTCAGCACGGAATGTCTCGCGTACCCATCATCCGGCTAGTGTTATGGTATGGTGGGGCGTTTCATATGAAGGTGTGACTCCGCTCCTTTTCTGCCAACATGGCGTCAAGGTTAAAGCTAAAAATTACCAAAATGACATTTTAGAGTCTGTTGTGAAACCCCTGACACGTACTTTACTTCACAACAAGTACTGGGTTTTCCAGCAAGACTCCGCGCCATCCTATAAGACAAAAACCACCCAAGCTTGGCTGAAGGAAAATGTACCAGCCTTCATCGCGCGGGCGAATGGCCGCTGGATTATTCATTGTGGTCTGAATTAGAGCTCAGGGCCTGCCGAAAGTACCACCCAAACTTGGAGTCACTGAAGTGAGCCCTCGTCCGAGAACCAAAGCGGATTCCGCTGGAAAAGGTTCGTGCCGCCATTGATGACTGGCCAATCGTCTAAGGGCCTGTATTAAAAACAAGGGTGGTCATTTTGAATAATAATTATATGTTATTGTTGATTATTATCTACTTAATGCTCACTGAAAATTTTAAAAATATTAGTTAATTATTAAAAAAGTTATGCAACTTTTATTTCGTCTCAAAACTTATGTACACCCGAGGTATATATATATACATTGAAGTGGTAGAGCCATGTAAAACTGTTTACCTTGCAGTAAGAATGGACTGAACATAGGCCTCGCCCAAAGTTTTCCAAATCAACCTGCTGTTTTTTGGGGAAGCCTATGTTCAGCAGTGGACGTCCTGTGGCTGATGATGAATGGACTGGCATGAATGGATTATTATTTTCTCACTGATCACTATGACGGAGTGCCGAGTGACAGCTTGATGCATTTCGTATGATGAGTTTGATTTCTGGAGGTCCGTATAAAATGTGATGACTCTATTAGAAACCTTCAACTCTAGGAAAGGGCACAGCTAACTTTTATCCCAAAAAACTTGACGGGAGGTGAAATAGGACATGAAAGCTATTGAATACCTTTAATGAATATACACAATCACGATAATTTACACCATATAAAGAGAATGCGAAGAGGGCCTTTTACGCAGCTAAAGCCACAACCTAAAGCAGATCATAAATCCTATTTCACACGGAGGCTTCTCTAAGTCGTGGCTACCAGAAACTTCGACTAACCTCGGCCCGGAACAAATTACTGAACCCGATCAATGTATGAACCAGAAACCAATACTATTACCGAGCACCGACTATAGACACGATGGGGCTTTCTTATAAAACAGTTTAGCTGAGCAAATGGCTAAGAATAGTCTGTCACTTTTTTCCTTGTGTCATACATAACATAAGCTCACGCCTGTATCCCCGAAGGGGTAGGCAGAGGCGCACTATCGACCTAGAACACCCACATTTCGCCGAGCTTACTTCCGTCCCAGATGTGATAGGGGGCGAGCCTATCGCCATATCGGGCACAATTTCCAGACTCCGAGCTGATATGGAAAAATCCAATATCACTTTGCCGGACCCGGGGATCGAACCCGAGACCTCAGAACCGTAGTCGTACCGATCTCGTACCTCGTACCGTTTGCTCAGTTAAACTGTTTTTATAAGTAAAGCCTGATGTATCTAACACCTTACATAGAGTGATTGTGTATAGCGCGTAGGGGTATGAATGAGTCAGTCCAAAGCACCAAGTTCGCGAATAAAGTATTGAAATTATCGGTCCTATGAAACACTATTGTGCATTGACTATAATAATAACAAAATAATTAAATACACCCAACATTCACACACATAGTCCCGACCCCACACTAGCTAGATTAGATTTAGGCTCAGATCTATAGAGCGAACTTCGACCAAGTCCGAATAAAAAAAATGAACTCGGTGAGGATTTGGAATTTTTAAATCTAACTTCGACTACTTTCGGTCGCTTTCTTGGTTTAGTGGCAGCATATATGGGCTGTGGACCGGGAGGTCCTGGGTACGGTTCCCAGGTCGAGCGGGATCTTTTTCCAACGCTATTTGCCCGGGACTGAGTCTCCCAGATCATTTGAAATACGAAGAATGCATGAAAAAAATGATTAAAATAGAACAAGCTACAAAAGTATGTCAGAATCGTGCGAAGTGGAAATTTAAAGTATCTGGGATACATCATACAGGCGTGATATTATGTTAAGGATATAATAAATTATTATGTATTGGTTGCACCGCAGTAAAAACATTATATGAAATTATTGGTAGTAAGTAGTTTTGGTAAGTTCATAAGATAAAACCAGAAGGGATCGTATTGCTTAGAACCTTCGCGAGTGTTACAATGCCATCCGTTGCGATCGTGGCGTTCGATGACCGCTTGCATCATTCCCAGGTGGGAAAAAATTATAGACTTTCAGTTGTTGAATTGGGTCAAGCAGTCGACGCTGCTCGCGGCCCGCGCGGCCCTCCCGCCTCGGTGGATATCACCGCACTATGAGAAATACCAAAGGTGTGACCTTTGGTATATAGAAATAAAGAAAGAAAGATTATGTACAGAGGTAGTATCTTGACCTGACGTCACGTCAGAATAGTTTGCACCCACGAACGTAAAAAATGGACGGAGCGCTAGGAACATCGAAAGTGAAGCAGGTTTTCGGCCCATTCGATATATCGACACGTAATTGTAGCGACTGATCGATTGGGCCATCGATATATTATATACCAAGATGCACAGTAGTAGGGGAGCCCACGATGCTAAATGGGGATTTACTCGAGCGTCGTAGAGACCTATTGGGATGCAAAGCTTAGATGATATGAAGAAAAAAATGTTATATGATATATACCTTTACATCGGTGGGGGAAGCGGCTATAGATTTTTAAATATGTAAAAAAAAACTGTTGCATGGACATCCTCGAGCGCGTCAGATATTGATAGCATCAATGCCCTACGTATTTTTAATAATGTACGTATGTTAATCTGATCGTTTGCATGATGCGAGTGGTTGTATTTAAGGGTTGAAAATGAAAAAAAAAAAAAATTATCGAGCGCGTCAGATTTTCTAACGGAGTGTTAAGTGCACCAAAAAAAAGCTCTCATTCACTAATCTGACGATTTCGATGGGACGCAAACTCGCGGCCATTTTCATAATGTGCAAAAAAATTCGCCATTTTGAAATACTCAAGCGCGTCAGATTAAGATATATATGGTTCATCTTTATGTTCTAAACGTACTGTCTCATAATCTGACGATTATCTAGAGGGATTGGCCTGATCTGACAAAAAAAAATTAGAAAAACGGTTCACCTTAAAGGCCATCCCTGCAACTTCCCGCTAATTCCATTCTTGGGCTCTTAAAATTGTACTTATGACATTTTTGAGCTCAAAATATAATTTATGTGATATTTTGAGCTCGCTGAGTTCAAAGAAATAGAAATTTCATAGAACACTATTTTTGGAATTTTCAAACCGCAATAACTTTTGAATGGATCAACCGATTTTCACGCGGTGATAAAACTGCGTCGAATGCCGCCAAGGCATTCGACGCAGTTTTATCATCCTCATAAGTAATTTTGCAATTTTAATTGATCGAACCACAAACTTCGGAGTAATCCCGAAAAAACCCTTTTTCGGGTTTCTTTCGTTCACGATATCTCTCGAACGAATCAACCGCTTTTGACCAGCTAGGTGGCGATCGACGTGGTTTTTCAAGCTCAAAGGCGGATTAGTTTTTGAAGTTGATCGATAAAGCCGGTTAAAAGTTATTCCAAAAAAACCACTTTCAAAAATTTTTTTTTTTTTAAATCATTGAACTTAATTAATTGAAAAGCTCAGGAAGCAGAAACCAGAGTGGGGACGGAGTGAGAGAGTAATAGATAGAGAAAGAGTGAGAGAGGAATAGAAGCGCGGAGAAAGAAATGTAGGCATCACGCAACTGCACGCATTTAACTTTATCGACGAATTTTTATTATTTCGGCTTGCGGAAATCGTCAGATTATATATTTTTCATTATTCTTGAATTATTTCCTTCAAAATAAAAAAAAATTTAGCTACGCTCGAGAATGTCGAGATGACGTTTTTTTTTTACAACTTTGTTGCCCTCCCCTTTTTTTACGTCACTCTCAAATTGTCAGATTAGTGGAATATACACTTTTTAGGATGTAATTAACTCACCCTACCTTAATCTGACGCGCTCGAGAATTTCTGATGGTCAATTTTTTTTTACTAATCTGATCCTGTATCCTTCACGGGCGGCCTTATATATGGGCCTCATGTTTTGTGGAGGTACTTAACCGGGTACAAGGTATCCCCCCGTATATTAATCTGACGCGCTTTAGTAAATCCCGAAATCCCCGCTTGGGCTCCCCTACTACAGTTGACGCTCGGAAAATGGGATAGCAAAGAAGTGCTTAAGCACTACTTCTGCATACAGTCGAACGCCGATAGAATTCTAAATTTCAAAATTCAAATTTAAGAACGCTTGCTCATGTCATGTCAATTAAAAAGCTACTTTATAACACATGCATAGGGTTATAATTGTGTTGATTTAATTAGAACTTGTGGTTTTATTACTGAGACCACTTTTTATGACGATATTTGCAAAGAACTGTGGTGCATCTAGGATATATTAAATCGATGACAAAACTTTACATACAAAAAAAAAAAACAGCTTTTGAATTTAGGATTAATGTACTAATTATATAAAATATTTGTAATATTCACACACCATTGTTATGGTAGAATGTACTTGGACTATTTATAAGCACTATCACAATGTTACTACATTCTGGTGAATAAATGATTTGATTTGATTTGATTTGATTTGATGGATTGGGCCCAAAACCTTGCTTCACTTTCAATGTTCCTAGCGCTTCGTCCATCTTTTTTTTACAACCGTGTCTGCACCTTTGTATTTAGGTGAATATTGATTTACGCAAGTAATTGTATATACCAACTGACGTTGTTTCTGTAGAGGCAGTATCTTGACCTGAAGTTACGTCAGAATACTGTGCACCCTTGTATTTAGGTTTACATTGATTAGTGTTAACGCAAGTATTATTTATTCCATAGACCATTTGACGTTGTGTTTTTTGTTCTCAGGCATCGGCAAGTTGTCAGGCGAAGGCAAACACCTGGCCGACCCGGAGGTACTTCGGCGGCTAACGTCGTCAGTGTCGTGCGCCCTCGACGAGGCGGCCGCGGCGCTCACGCGCATGCGCAGCGACCAACCACCACCTCACCACCGACACCACCATCAAGACAAAAAGTGAGTGATACATGATTCATTGAACGGTTCATTGCCGGCTAGAGCTCAGGCTGGATACATGCAGAGCGTAGGATTCGTAGCTTTAGTCCTAAATCTTAAGTTGACAGATGCAACAGTCTGACACATAGCGGCCGCAAGACACTATACGTTTTCTTTCTTTCTGCCTGGCGTTATCCCGGCCAAGTGCCAGGGTCTGCCTTCTTACTTAAACGCGTCCACTTCGCTCGGTCTTCAGCATCCTCCATAGTGAGACCATCGGCTCTCTTATCCTCCTCCAGAACGTCCAGCCATCGTTTTTTGGACCGTCCACGAAAACGCACCCCTGGTACAATTTGGGCCAGACACCTGCGACCGACGTACTCCTGTGGTTTCCTCAGAACGTGGCCATACCATCTCAAGACATTCTTGTAGTTTATCTGCCACGTCACTAACGAAAATATACTATTAGAACTTATTAGGCAATACGACTGTAAGAAGCTACGTTTTCTTCAATAATTTAACAATGACTGCATTGATACTCTTATCACAGAAAGCCTATAGTTACGTCCGAACTAGTTTGTGATTTGGCTGATGAGTGTCGCATTGAATGGCAAACCAATGTTTTATGCATAGCAATATTAAAGGCAGTATCTATGTCGTGCTGTGAATGCTATGATGAACACTAGGCTGTAGCCTTGGTGATGGCGTCATGTTAATTGACAAAACTATCAAGAATGTTAAACCTATTTATGATAGTTTCGACGCTGCCATGCCGCAATCAGTCCTTTACGTGACCTTAATTAAACATCATTTGGCATTACCATTTCAGTAGGAATATGAAATAAAACTATTCTTACGGATTCTATCACGATTAGGTTTTAATTAAATTTAAAACCTAATCGTGATAGAATCCGTAAGAATAGTTTTATTTCAATGTATAATATTCACGTAAACTTAAGAAATCAGTAGGAATATGAAATTACCCGTTACCAATTACCCGTTCAATATCTCGACGGGGCGTCCTCCTATATTTTTTCTGTCGTAGCAACGGCCTACGTCGTCTGCGTCAAACGCTCCTTACAATGTGCCCTTGTGCTAATTTTATCGAACCTTGCGCTGGATGGAACGTCTTAGCTCTAGCCCATCCTGTCTTGTAAACATGTAAAGCCTGGTAATTGGAAATTGTATACAAATACAGGTGTAACTGATAGTCACCTATGAAGTTGTGCTGAAGGATTAACGTCCGGTTCCAATAAACAATCTCAATTCGAATGTGCAGATAGATTATAAAAATTAGCCAATAAGAACACAGTTTGAATATAACTCCGTCAAATGACTTGATTTGATTGGTTCATAATCGCGATCTATCTGCACTCTAAACTGAGATCGTTTATTGAGACCGGCCGTAAGAGAAGCAGAGCGAAAGAGTCAACAAAATCGATTGATAGTTTGAAAATGTGCGCGCATCGGAGTGTGAAGAATATTTCAATAATCCAAGGAACATAATATAGCCAGAGCAATTAATTAAAAATCAATTACACCACTTACAAGTACAATTAAATAATAGATAGAATGATACGATAAATTCACCGCATTCTACGTGCATAAAGAGTTTGCTTTCAAATCACCGCGCTAATGTCTAGCGTTTTAAATGGAGGAAAATCTATTCTAAATTGCAAAAGGCATCTATCTATGTATACATCACGGCAAAATAATATAGCGTTTAGCAATAAACCGAGTGCATTCAATCGCGTCTCGTATTTTCGCCGACCAATTAATATGCATACACAATAGTCATATTGTTTGTTTTGTCCGTCTGTACGATTCAACTGCGAGTTGCGACCCACTTTCTGTGTTTTAAAAACTTTGCGCCGTATTTGGGTTTCCAATTTAATTTTAATAAATTATTTATTGTTGTTGATATGCGGCACGTTATCGGTCATGACCGTTATCATTGTTTGTATACTAAATACGTAAGTGAGGTTTTTAACATACATAACATAAGCTCACGCCTGTATCCCCGAAGGGGTAGGCAGAGGCGCACTAGCGAACTAGAACACCCACATTTCGCCGAGTTTAGTTCCGTCCCAGATGTGATAGGGGGCGAGCCTATCGCCATATCGGGCTCAAATTCCAGACTCCGGTCTGATATGGAAAAATCCAATATCACTTTGCCCGACCCGGGGATCGAACCCGAGACCTCAGAACCGTAGTCGTACCGAAATACCACCACGCCACCGAGGCAGTCACACCACGCCACCGTAGGTTTTTACATACGTTTATTTGCTACTAGCTATTGCCCGCGGCTACGGCCGCGTAAGAGTCTTGACAAAAAATCTTCCCCCATTACATCCTTTTAGGGGATTAATTTATGCATGTATTATACATATAACACTTTCTGTTGAATTATTATATCTATTAGAAACCGCATAAAAATCCGTTGCGTAGTTTTAAAGATCTAATCATACATAGGGACAGACAGACAGCGGGAAGCGACTTTCTTTTATACTATGTAAAGATAAAGCCTCGTTTAGATTAAGTAAAGTGGCGGCTTGATGTTGAGTTTCGTTCAGTCAGTGGGATTTTCTCTGGCCCCTTCCCGATCCTTATATTCCTTTAAGGTCCATCACTGCCTCACGGAAAACCGACGTAACGTGACAGCTCGCTGTCGCGTTTCGTTCGGTGAGTGAGATTTCCGGATGCCCAATTCACCCCTCCTTTTCCCACTTCCCAATCCTCCTTTTAGGTTGGCAACGAACCTTTGATTCTCTTTCTGTGTCTTCGGTGTCTATGGGCGGTGGAGATCACTTACCATCAGGTGTCCCGCCTGCTGGTTTGTCAATCTTCGCTATAAAAAAAGGTTAGCAGCGCAGTCCTTGCTTCTTTTGCGATTGATTCAGTGAAAATCCCAATTATATTTTGCTTTGAGTTCGTGATAGAGTTTAGAAGTGATTTCCATGAGAAAGCCAGGTTATTTGTCTCAGCTCCTATAATTGATGTTATTTACTATAGAATTTTCCATTTAAATAAGACTTCACAATGATGTTCATAAACCATTTCCAACGTAAAATCGTGAATAGATTTTTCAAACGCGTGAACACATTTTAATAATGATGTCCAGAGGTCAAATTTTAATTTATGTATATTTTTTTCTGCGTGTCCAATGGTGATTGTACGTTTCGGTCTGGTACCCGTCTTTGTTATTTTATTTTAACACTACCTATCACAACCCTTGGCTGTAATGTGGTACTCTACCAGCACTGGCCTTACCTTTCTATGGCCTTAAAAAAAGTGGGAGTTTTTCAATTTGTTTTTGTTACATATTTCCAATGATATTGGTTGAAATACTGTTCTTTTTTTGGGCCTTTATTGTATCTGCCTAGCATATGGACCTATATCAAGTAGTTTGCAGAATTATACTGCACAGCAATCATTAGCATGTGATGAATTGCATTTCGGGCAAAAAAGTTCCTCGTCTTTCCCCCAAACAAATTTTAATCCAAAACATACTATAAAAACAAAAATATAAAAACATTTCAGTCGCATTGAACAAACAATTTAAATGTAAGTGAAAAGATCGTTGTCATTTTGCATTGGTAAACAGTGAGATGTTATTTAGGAGGCGACAGTAACCAGGGTTGCCAACTGTTAATCTTGCTCCCCACCAGATCCAAGTTGTAATACCACCAGAAAACCACTAACAAAATCGACCCTGCTCGCAAAACCACCAGATTTTCCACTAAACTCGGATTTTATTCGTCTAATATAGAGTGAAGTGAACTCGTAACAGACCGAAATGTCGCTTTACAAAGTAATACTAGTATTGCCTATTTCTAAAACGTAGTGCTGAATGCAAAATACGTGAAAAACAAGAAAATAACATAATACTTATGACTTTTTTTTAACCCTTCTGAAGACTTTTCTAATCTAATGTTAACATATATTTTTATTTTATTTTTAGTTTCAGCAAAATAATAATACAGGACATTATTTTTATGCTAAAAGGTAATAAGGCTGTATCATGAGTAGCCTTCGTCTGTGATAGTGAAAAAGTTTAGTCTAATGCCGCGTTTCCTATACTAGCTTTTTCGAAACAAAACACTAAAAATACATACGCAAAACAACAATTTTAGCTGTCAGCTGCTCGTAGAACAATGGATCATAGATAAAAAATTGATGTTTTGTGTAGGTTTTCTGTGTAATGTTTTAGTGCAGGAGACCCGGCATAAGAAAAACATTGACGTACGGAATCATTTAAGGACGTACGGAAAAATCAACGAATAGTAATGTCATTACTGGAATTAAAGTAATGGTACTTTGTAAAAAAAGTTACAATATGAATGTGCAGAACATAATTTTTCTCTAAGTTTAAGGACCTTTAAACCTAAAAGTTATGTTTCTAATTTTTTCATTTTTATTATTTCACGTATATTGAAATAAAATTATTTTTACGGATTTTATCACGATTTGGTTTTAATTTTTATTCCCGACGTTTCGAAGGCTTTGCAGTCTTCGTGGTCACGGTAAAAGAACATATAGCTGACGTGAAACACCGACGCTCTACGAAGTCTGCAGTTGCCGAACATTCAGAGGAAGGCTCCAAACATTACCTAAGATTTGACAAGCCACAAATCCTTGCCAAAGAACAACGATTCCTACCTAGGATGATACGCGAGGCTATTGAAATTAAAAAACATCCTAATTTCAATAAAGAAGATGGTTGGAAGCTTGCACAAGCCTGGGATCCAATTATACATTTAATCAAATCGGAACCCAAAAGACCAGCTGCCAGACCTCAAGACACTGTGAGCTCGTACTGCGTAGATCGGAACATAAACGGTTAACTTTTTAAAATCTGTATAATTCTAAAATGAAGGTAGATTTTGTAATACTAACATTCTTGGACAAATGACATCTCAGTCCAACCCGTGACCACGAAGACTGCAAAGCCTTCGAAACGTCGGGAATAAAAATTAAAACCAAATCGTGATAAAATCCGTAAAAATAATTTTATTTCAATGAATAGCATTCGCGTAAACTTAAGAAATCAGTATATTTCACGTATATTTTGTGATAATATGGCATCATCAGCATTAGCCACAATGATAATATTAATGCAAAATTATTTACAATACATACATACATACTCACTCCTGCATCCCACGGGGGTAGGCAGAGACTATTGAGCTACACAGGCTGCGATCCTGGCACGCCTCTTTTGCTTCTTTCACATTCATAATTCATTTCATACTTTTCCGCTGATTGAGGGTACTCCGAACTTGCCCTTTACGTAGGAGATCACTTATTTGATCTATATAGGATCGCGTTGGGTGCCTTCTTCTAATTGACTTGCCCTACCATTCATTTTAGCTCGATAGACCCCATTCGTAAGTCACTTTTCATCTATTCTCTCAACATCTCCAAACCACCTAAGCATCCCTGTCTTAATCCTAGTCAACACATCATCCTTTAACTCATAACAATCCCTTATCTTGCTATTCCTCATACGACCAGCAAGGGTGACTCTGCATATACTACACAGGAAACGCATTTCCACCGCATTCACTCGACTTTCATGCTACTTATCCAAAATGATTTACATAGACATTTTAATCGAAGGAATGTCTTGAATTTTCTAAAATTCGCAATAAAATTTGGATTTTGCAATTTAGTGTTAAGTTTTTCTTTCTTTGAATGATAAACACTGAACTAGATCCATCACTATGTTTTGGAAGTAAGCAACATTATTTAGTAAAATATAATTAAAATATTAGTATACCTAAGTAAAATCTCATATATAATGTAAATTCTTTATAAAAATATTAAATACACTGAATATTATAAGCGAAAGTCTGATGACATTCGTATACCCAGAAACAGACCCTTCAATAAGATATTTTCGAAATTTAACCTTAATAAAAAATAAAATATTTGCTAATATTTTTATTGATAGCACTAAACTTTGTAATTACATTCTCTATGCTTAATACTAAACAGAAAATTGATTAACAAAAAGTCGAGAAATTTACGGAATAGTTTTGTAATATAACTTACGTAAGCTCCTTGAAACCATGTGCTTAAGTTATTGTTGTAATGTATTAAAATTAACTATTATTGTTATATTCACATATGTTCAGCAGGGATACCACCACCTCTTATAGCAGTATTATTATAATCGTTCTTCGTTTGTTTTGTATGGGATTCGGTACAAGTAAAATTATAATAATACTGCTATAAGAGGAAGTGGTAACCCCCCTGTACTATTTATTTCAGGTATTATTATTATAATAGAGCAATATTATATCAAACACAGCTTCTTCGAGACGTGCAATAAATTTGGAAATGTATCACTCACTTAGTGGTTGAGCGATCAACATTTCACTAAATTTTTCTACGAAACCACTAAAAAAATCCACTAACCACCAGACGGCATTTTTTCCCACTAAACGGGATTCAAAACCACCAGATTTAGTGGAAAATCCACTAAGATGGCAACACTGACAGTAACTGTGTGATGACACGCAACGCTGTCCCACGCAGAACGACGGCTGTATGGACGTAATCTACTTAAATCTACTGCGGACGCTGGAGTGTTGGGTGTAAAGGAATACAGAGCGGTTATTGCGCGCCAATATCGATCAATAACACGACACAAGCTGACCTCCCTATGCCGAAATGGCTAAATGGAGTACACGGACGTGCAACTTTGCATCCACGTTTCGCTGAGTTTATGTATCCGAAGTCCTAAACTGCATAATGTGATAGGAAGAGCCTATCTTCATAACTTGCTAGTACTCTACTACCATATTATACACATGATGTTTTAAATTAAAATCACATAAATAAAGTATGATTCTCCGAGTTGAGATTTAATCTCCAACCTCAAGGTTTTTAGGAAGATTAAGCTACAACTACATAAATAAGAGGATAATAACAAATTATATTAAATTGCTTTGAGGTGCAGGCCAGGATCCAATCCTGAAATGTGGAATTCCACCAAAGGATTTGGGCTAAAGGCCTCAGCTGTTGCAATGATGATATGAAAACTTATCGAATTCTGGTAATTGTATCAATGGACTGTAGACCATTTCCATTTTTATTAAATCTCCAAATTCATTCAGAGTATGCGAATTAGGTTTATGTTGTATATGAATATGATGAAAATCCGAGACTTGAGTACGCACACCGGGCGAGTCTCTCGTGTCGTTTGCGATCGATTCGAAAACGAGTCTCGTATCGACTCGATTAGCTGACCATCCAAATAAATATATCAGATTGTATTCTCTCAAAAACAGTTGGTAATCGACGTGTGGTTAGTTTCAGTCAGCCATGCGGGTCGACCGCCACCGGCACAACACCAACAGTGGCCTCCTCAGTGGGCGCGGACGGAGCGCCTTCTCTCGCGGAGGCGTGCTCCGACGGCGACGTGGGCACCGTGCGGAAGCTCCTCACCGAGGGCCGCTCTGTGCACGAGACCACGGAGGAGGGCGAGTCACTACTGTCGCTCGCGTGCTCCGCCGGATACTACGAACTGGCGCAAGTGCTGCTCGCGATGCACGCCAGCGTCGAGGATAGAGGCATCAAGGTTAGTCCTGTCATGCTTTAAGTAGATTCGTTAGATTATTGCTATTTTTGTTTTTTATTTTTTGCTGATTGTTCACCTAGGTCGTGGCAAACGGTGGTACAGCTCCCTGACTTGATATTCAATTCGATTTTGACTACGATTCGGTTTCATATAACTTAAAATCGAGTTAAAAGTGAGCTAATGTCGCATTCGATTTTCTAATTTTATCATTAGATATTAGTGCACTTTTTACCTCGATTTCCGTGAAATTTTAAGTCGAATGAAACCGAATCGTCTTCGCAATCGAATCGAGTGTTAAAAGTTATTTTAGAGGTTCAAATTTAAGTCACAGGTTGAATGTTTAGCCCACCCTTTGCTACGCTTTTGGTTGACAAAATAATGATAGTAATTTGGCAATAATGAAAATGAAATTTATAATAACTAATAATAAAATACGCTTACAGTAATCGATCGTATAGTGAATGTTAGCTGGTATTTGGATGTTTAAATATAATTGTAAAAGGCAACGAGAACGTAACTCCCCTACGATAGGCGTGCACAATTGACAATGATACGAAATGTGCGCGGGCGGGTGCGCAGGGCGACTGCACGCCGCTCATGGAGGCGGCCAGCGCCGGTCACGTGGACATCGTGCGCCTGCTCATAGCGCACGGCGCCGACGTCAACGCGGTCTCCGGCTCCGGCAACACGCCGCTCATGTACGCGTGCGCCGGCGGACACGAGGAGTGCGTGCGCGCGCTGCTCGAGAGCGGCGCCAACGTCGAGGACCACAACGAGAACGGACACACGCCGCTCATGGAGGTCACTCGCTGCTCACTACTCATATACATACAGATGCATGACACTGATGCGGCTTGCACACCATACCCTATATCGTCATCCGTAGGTAGCTTAGCTAGGATAGGGCCTCATGCACCAATCCCAACTGCTTCCAGTATTTGCAGTCAATCACCTGCTACTATTCTTGACATATGCCATTCCCATACAACCCACTCCCTTACACTCTATTCCCATCTCCTCTTATCACCCTATCTTAGCCATCCCATCGTTATTATGTCCCTACTTGCCTGCCTGTCTTCAAATTTATAGCGAGATAATGTAAATTATATTAATCTTAATTCAAAATTTGCTTGTGTTGACTTGTCATAAGTGCTTTTTACTAGCCTACGTGACCAATTAAGATTTTTATTTTATTTATGTATACCTATTCCAGTACAGCCAAGAACATAATAGCTTTGTGTCCTTACATCTTGGTGGGGATACATTGAATTTCAGATCGAACGCAAGATATTTACAATTGAATACTAGCTCTATGTATAGTGTATTGTGTGTAAGCTGCTTTAATATAAGCGATTCTTACTTCTATTTTCATTTTTTAAAAGCATTACATTTAAAAAACCCTCCAAATTCTAGTTGTCAGCAGCCATCTTCATTTAATATGGAAAAATTATGGAAAATATTATATCATCGACATCACCAACTGTGTCAATGCGCGTTATGGTTAATTACATCTGAAATAGTAATCGATCGGTTATGTAAAATTAGGACTGTGACGAGACGAAAAATTAAGTATTGACGTAATTGCTATTGCGCATTCATTTTTTCATTTTTCAAGCGTGACTGTAACAAATAACACAGGAAAATAGTAAAATACATTCCAAGATTTTTCCTTACTAAAAATAAAAATATAATTTCCTTAATAATTGATATAAATTTTAGCAAAAGAAACAATAAAGGCTCGTATACTGCTCGTTTTGTTTATCTCAAAACACTACTCAAAACTGAGTTTCGCTGCCCATTTTTGTCTACAGTCCATTGTTTCACGAGCAGCAGACGTGTTTCAAAACAAAAACATTGTTTTGTGTACTGTTTCAGTAGAACATAGCCTTAACAATGTGAGACTTTGCAGGCGGCGTCAGCCGGTCACGTGGGCGTCGCGAAGATCCTCCTGGAGCACGGCGCCGGCATCAACACCCACTCGAACGAGTTCAAGGAGTCTGCGCTCACGCTCGCCTGCTACAAGGGCCACCTGGACATGGTGCGGTTCCTGCTGGCGGCGGGCGCGGACCGCGAGCACAAGACCGACGAGATGCACACCGCGCTCATGGAGGCCAGCATGGACGGGCACGTCGAGGTGGCGCGGCTGCTGCTCGACTCGGGAGCGCAGGTACACCGTCGACCTGCTCTTATACCCACCTTAATGTGGGCTTGATGTAACTCTTTTTCCAGCATGTTGCAGAAATTGTTTGGCTTAGTTTTACGACCTGACTTCAACCCCGCTCTGAGTCAACACCTCACCACTAACTCCCACTTAACAGCCGTTGTGCTCATGATCATTGGGCTAGGTCGTCGAAACAGACTCCCGAAAGATAAGCTCCGTCCTCTGTGAAACTGTGGTGGAAAACTGTGCATGCACACGCGTAAGGGAGACTGACGACTTGAAGATCCGTAATCGAATTTCCCCGTGACGGCTACTGATCATGTTTTTATCGCATACCCAATTTGGTAAGATATCAACATCATCATCATTAGCCATAGGATTTCCACTGCTGGACATAGGCATCCCCCAAAGATTTCCAAATTGACCTGTTGGAAGCGGCCTGCATCAACATCAAGTATAGCCAAATATAATTTATGAACACACATCGCGCTTTATAAGAGGCCTAGGTGGTTACGACAAATTAACTTAAGAGTGTCCAGCATATTTACTGATTTTCATATTTTCTTCCGTTGCGTCAGGTGAACATGCCAACAGACAGCTTCGAGTCACCCCTGACGCTGGCGGCGTGCGGCGGCCACGTGGAGCTGGCGATGCTGCTGCTGGAGCGCGGCGCCAACATCGAGGAGGTCAACGACGAGGGGTACACGCCGCTCATGGAGGCCGCCAGAGAAGGTGCGTTATTCTACTTGTCAATTGTTAAACCAAACTTATTATACGATAGCCCTGTACTAAGGCAACCTCCATCGAAAGACTCAACCCATAAAAAGGGTGGAGACATCCACAGTCGCACAGACGGGTGATAAACTCGCTTATTAGAACCATTTCACCCTAACAAACTCAATGGCGCCATTACAGTGCTTCTTCACGTTACGTCGTAATGGGCATGAGAGGAGACCGTTGGGCATTGTCTTATACAGGTTAATTTTATACCCAGGTCACGAGGAGATGGTGGCGCTCCTCCTAGGCCAGGGCGCGCAGATCAACGCGCAGACTGATGAGACGCAGGAGACAGCCCTCACCCTGGCCTGCTGCGGAGGGTTCCTCGAGGTGGCCGACTTCCTCATCAAGGCCGGAGCGGACGCAGAGCTCGGCGCTTCCACACCGCTCATGGAGGCCTCGCAAGAAGGACACCTCGAACTTGTGCGGTTAGTGTTCAAATTACGTTTTTGGAAATTTGTATTGATGACAGCAAAAATAGAAGACAGTGATTGAATTACTTGAGCATTCTAGGAAAGGCTTGTGCGTATAATGCTGAGTCCACACTAACCGCACGAAGGGTTTCCGTAATGGAAGACCGCACGTACGCTGATGCGTTCACTCTAAGCGTCTGGAGGAAAGCCGAACCGTAATGCCTTAGTTCGTTCATTTTCAGTAAAATGTTCACACCAACTAGTTCGTTCGTTCGTTCGACTTTCAGTTGGTACGGAACTGGCATAGACTTGTGGACTGAATCAGGTTGTCTAGTAATGTCGTAGAAACGTATTCCGTGAACGTGATTGTGTTTGTTTGCGTACAGTTACCTCATAAACGCGGGCGCGGACGTGCACGCGACGACGCAGACGGGCGACACGGCGCTCACGTACGCGTGCGAGAACGGACACACGGACGTGGCGGACCTGCTGCTGCGGGCCGGCGCGCAGCTCGAGCACGAGAGCGAGGGCGGCCGCACGCCGCTCATGAAGGCGTGCCGCGCCGGACACCTCTGCACCGTGCAGTTCCTCGTCGGGAAGGTACGCACTACACACTACACACTACACACTGCCTGTGGCATACAAGATAATTATCACTACTATATGAAGCACATAAGTTATATTATCACATCAATTTTGTCAAGTAAGCAAATAAACCGGAAAGTGTTTAGTACAATACGAGTCGGTAAGATACGAGTCTTGTGTAGTGTTTTTTTTTTTCGACTGACTTCCAAAAAGGAGAAGGTCCTCAATTCATCTGTATTTTTTTTATGTATGTTACACGATATCCGCCAAATGGGGACCAATTTTCAAAATAATTTTTGTGTTCGATAGAGCTTATTTCAAGGGTGGTCCCATATAAATTTATTCACAATCAGATTTGAAGTCGGTCCGTACGTACTTTCGGTCTCACAACACCCAGACACGAAATAAATATCTGTGGGCCACACAAACATTTATCTGGGTGCGGGAATCGAACCCGCAACCTCTCGCTTCATAACCGATTACTCGTCCGCTGAGGCCACAGAGGCTATCACATTATAATAGACCATAATAAGTATTGTTACATCGGTAACCTTCTATCATAGGGCGCCGATGTGAATCGCATGACAGCCAATGGTGACCACACGCCGTTGTCGCTGGCCTGCGCCGGCGGTCACGTGGACGTGGTGAAGTTCCTGCTGGCGTGCGAGGCCGACCCCTTCCGCAAGCTGAAGGACAACTCCACCATGCTCATCGAAGCGGCCAAGGGGGGTCACACCGCCGTCGTGCAACTTCTGCTCGATTACCCGCATTCAGTGATGCTGCCTAGAGGTAGGGGACAATATATGAATAGAATGTTACATAGATAGACTGTTTTGTTTTGTAAAACTAAAACGTTTTATATGCTAAAGTTAGTATGATTTTGGTATTTAATTTGTTATAGGATATTCTATTTTTCTACCTGCCCTTATTCCACCTTGATGTGGGATCGGTGCAACACACTTTTCAAGCCTGTTGCATAAAGGATTAGGCTTAGTTTTTACGACGGGCTGCCTGTCTGATGTCAACCCCCTCTGGGGGATCCAGTCCTGGGCAAATTAAATTAGTAAATTCGCTTTGCCCGACCTGGGAATCGAACCCAGGAACTCCCGGATCACAGTCCATATATGTTGCCACTAGACCAAGGAGGCGACTATGTTATAAGATATTGCCAGTATTAATAGTATTATTAGTTTCTGGTTTTGTTTAGAACTTTGTGTGATGGTAGGTGACGAGGGGTTTTGAGTTTGTGCGACTGTGCGCAGGTAACGCGGTGTCGACAGAGGAGAGCGGCGGGCTCAGCGCGGCGCAGGCGGCGGCGCTCGGGCTCGCGCACGCCGCCGCGCCCGGGGCCCCCGGGGCGCGCGCGCTGCTCCCCGCGCATGCGCTGCCGCACGCGCTGCCACACGCGCTGCCCGCCATGCCGCCCTCCATGCCGCCCGCCATGCCGCCCGTGCCGCCGCACCAGCACCAACACCAGCACCCCGCCACCGCCGCGCACGTCGCGCTGCCCGCGGATCTACCCGCCAACTTCGCCAAGGTCTATCTCGAAGGTACGACAAAAACACACACGTTTTATATCAACATCGCCATGCTACCACATGTATACAAGAAAACAACATTATAGTTTGGACGGCTATGAACGATTTAAGATTTCTTAAATAAAATAAATAATGGCACTGAATAAGTTTACCGTGTACATTTAGAGCGCGGCACCGGTCGCAAGAAGCAGGGCGGTGTGGCGCCCGCGGGCGGCGCGTGCGGTCCGCCGCCGGGGCTGGCCGCGCCGCCCGCGCCCCCCGCCGCCCCGGTGGCGCTCCTCCTGCCGGCCGCGGCGTCGCCCCCCGCGACCCCCGCGCCGGCGCCCGGCCCCGCCCCCGCGGCGGCGCCCTCCCCCGGCGGCCCCCCGCCCGCCAAGCACAAGTGTCCGCGCAAACAACGCGTCGCGCCGCCACACTCCGACCACCACCTGCCTCCACCGCCCGACATACTCGACGAACATGTGAGTACACAAAACACATCAATTACTAATGGTAGAAAACCACAATGCCTAAGCTGAGCCACCACGGTTTGCGCAACGAACATCAGTGACAAACTTGTTTTGAGCATAACAACTCGTAGACACAATCAGACTGTTCACTTTTTGTCCATATTGTGATTACAAACCATCTAAACATATTTAAATGTGAAAGATCCGATTTATATAAAAAATCAACATTGTCATCAAGTGAACCATCTGACCGTGCCCTTACCAACCTACCTCTGTTTCTTCGTATCAAGCTACGCTTTCTTTGCTTTCATACAAATAAATCACTTCAGAGAATGTAACCCACATCGTGACTCCGCTATATTCGTTAGCCAATCTTTCTTAATAGAGGTCTAGTATATAAACCTAACCAGTGTCTTATTATAATTTATTTCACTGTCAAATCTCACATAAGATAACGAATGATAAATAATTAATTAGTAAATAATAATAAATAACACCCAATAGTCACACACATAGTCCTGACCCCACACTAAGATCGAGTCTTGTGTCGTGAGAATCAGGAACTACGAGAGACTTTCGGTCTCACAACACCCAGACCCGAAGCAAATATCTGTGGGCCGCACAAATATTTGTCTTGACGCGATCGACCCCGTGGCTTTTCGCTTCACAGCCGGCTGTACGCGCGCTGCGCCACAGAAGCTGTCAATACAAGCTAAAAATTACATAGAATTATTTATATACCTTTTATGAGTACCAATAACTGATCAGTTATCCTATAACGGCCGGTTTCAATAAACGATCTTAGTTTAGAGTGCAGATAGATCGCCGTTATGAACCAATCAAATCACATCATTTGACGGAGTCATGTTCAAACTGTGTTCTTATTGGCTAATTTTTGAAATCTATCTGCACATTCGACCTGAGATTGTTTATTGAGACCGGCCGTAAGTATCTACTGTAATGACAACAGTTCACCGTTGCTCATAAACAAACACACGCGTACCGAAGAGTGCGCATAAATAGGTTGAATTATAAGGGGGTAGTACATATTCTTGGTATTTGATGGATGTTATTTCATGTTATCACATCTCACATGTGCTAATTTATTGCTTTTCTTAGTCGTTATTAACTGCCCACCATGTTTAGGGCTACCATCCATGTTAGCTTCCCTTTATTTGCTCTATGAAAATTTCCAGGTTCTTGAAATGCGAATTACCAAAAACGAACATCAAAATTTCTTATGTTCATTACCCCATACAAACATGTTATTGTGTCCACTAAAAAGTATTCTATTTCACCCAAATGGTTGTTTGGAAATTGTGTCCTTTATCATCTCGGTGATGGTTGTTCTAATCATGTAATTTTATTGGCTATCACATTGTCATTTATCATTTGTATGTGCTTGCTTCCCACCCTGTAGATATGCCAGCACGCCATGGCTAAGGTATCACTGCCTCCCGGCTTTACCTGGAAGGACGCTAACAAGAAAACTAAAATTAAATGCCACAATAAATATAAACCTAATGTGAGTTTACATTCAATAAATAATGAAATCGATCATTTAGTTACGTTATTAATGTGGTGTTGGTACTTACACTAACGTATCGAATGTAGGTGTAAAATGCGTGTAATTTAAATTTACTGGCATCAATATAATATACCCTAGATGCCCAGTTCTTTCCAAATATCCTCCTAAAAAGTGGTCTCAGGAATAAAACAAAGAAAAAGATCACAAGTTCTAATTAAATCAACACAAATATAACCCTATGCACGTGTAATAAAGTAGCTTTTTAAACGAAATGAGCAGGCGTTCTTAAATTTGAATTTTGAAATTTAGAATTCCATCGGACTGTATGCAAAACGTGTGCTTAAGCACTTCTTTGCTGTCCCATTTTCCGAGCGTCAACTGTGCATCTAGGTAATTAATATATCGATGTTTACCGGTCTAAACTTGGTCACTAACGCCCGGTTCCAATAAACAATCTCAGGTCAAATGTGCAGATAGATTACAAAAATTAGCCAATAAGAACACAGTCTGAACATGAATACGTCATTTGATTGGTTCATAGTCGTGATCTATCTGCACTCTTAAACTGAGATCGTTTATTGAGACCTGCCGTTAACCCATATATACTTACGATCACCCGTTAGTCTATTGAAGCATTTTGGGCCCAACTTCGGTTCGGTCAAGTTAAATAGTGTATTGCAATGTGGCAGAGTACGCAAATCGTTTTTAGGTTGCTTCAAAAGCTAACAAATTGGTGATTGGTATATTACAGTAATGTAAAATTGATTTTCTTTCCAGGCTTGTAATAATAGCCTATTTGTCTCCTAGCCGTTTACATATATCCCATAAATCATATCTTTAGCGATATAATATGTAGATTCATTCACAGACTATAACGAAAAGTAGAAATAATCATATATATTTTTTTTAACACAGAGACTCGCAAACCTGGCTGTGTCACCTGATAGTAAATGATCTCCACCGCCCATAGACACCCAATACACAAAAAGAATCATAAGTGTGTTGCCAACCTAAAAGGAGGGAATGGAAAGGGAGGGAAAAGGGATTGGGAAAGGGAGAGGGAAAATGGGCCACTGGAAATCTCACTCACCAAACTCACTGAAGAGTGGTATCAAACTGGTCGGGCCAGCCCATTCGTAATGTATTGTCTACAACGTGGCTCTAGCACTCAATCAATGTATCGCATTTATACATAATTTTTGTAATATAATAATTGATAAATGGTGGCCAATAGTCGTCGAAATTCTTGGTGGCTCCCTAAAAAAGGGGAATGCGACAAGTTTATAACGCGTGATCGTTTCAGAGGGTGGAGGCACTCGCGAACCAACAGCGAAACGAACAACTGCCAGACACTGACAGGAATCTCTCGCTCGAATTAGCCGACCCGTCGGGTGAGTACATGCTACATTTTAATGCCATGTACACACCAACTGAACGAACATTCGCGAATCTATGTCTGTTGCATTCACACAACAGCGAAAGTTTGTATGAACGCAACAGGCGTAAATTCGCGAACGTTTGTTTAGTTGGTCTGTACCCGGCATAACATATATTTTATAACGGGGTAGCTGTCGATACCTGATCTGCCGTTAAAGAAGGTTTTCTGATGATAATTGATCTAATACATAAATAGGACAGTTTCATTAGAACGGCAAAGGGTAAATTTGTATCACCATATTTATGAAACAACAATAAATGTGTTTTGTTGATGGTGATCATAGACTAGCAGCAGCCTCGGATCTTTGGTTAGGGCAAACCGGGTTTCTGGCTCCAGCAGTTGCAAAAAGCATAAAGTTCATATATTTAAGAAATATAAGCTCTTTCGATCGTTTATTTAATTGTGTAAAACATTCTAAGTTAATACGTTAAAATTTGAGCGCGTCATACGTCAAGTGATGGAAGGCGAAACGTGAACGCCAAATCCTTGCTCCAAAATCGTAGATCCGGGGCTGATTAGTAATTAATGACAACAATCTCCGATGTAAAGAGTGCCTGTTGTTGTAAAGGTCCACCGACGCTCGCCACTTCGGCGCTGCACGCCCTGGACCTTCAGTTCTGCGCTCAAGGCAAGTGCTCGTACACACGTACGTCACGTGCACGTCACGTCGACATCGCGTAGTGTAACGTTAACATCACCCGATCACGGTGTAACATTGTTTGTGCACATGTTTCGCTTCGTACCGTTTTGTTTGTCAGCTAATGTGTTTCATAGTAACATCACTAAGTAACCATACTCCTGACTCCTGCCTGCATTTACTGTGAAAATTTGCCTGAGAAGAGAATGAATCATCAATAATTGTGTGTCATTTTTTGTTTCTATACTAATTATTACAGCATCAAAAGTCCCTTCTAATCTATAAACCCCTACTTTTAATATTTCTTGATGTTGACATTCTACGTTATGATTTTAACGTTCATAACAGCTTTAATATTTTTTTAAATTTATGATGCATTCATACATCTGCATCACATTAAGGTATAACATCGCTTTTCGTAAAGTAAGCAACATTAATATTAGTAACTTCGTCTCGTAAAGTTGAAAGTACACCTCTATACAAAAGTAAGCAAAGTTGTATTTCGCTTGTATTGAAGTGTAGATTTCTTTTTAAAATGATCTTTCTATTATGGCGGGTACACACCGGCCGGACGAAAGCGAAAGAATCTATACCTGTTGCGTTCACACAAATAAACTTTCGCTGTTGTGTGAATGAAACAGGCATGATTCGTTCGCCTTCATTCGGCTGGTATGTACGCACCATTAGAAGTTCATATCAATCATCATATTTTTTATGTAACACAAAGATACTAGCATCATCATATCAAGTAAGCTTAATGTTTTTAATAATGTAAAGCTTTTCTATTGTATAACGTAGGCAGACCATTAGCCCTACTTGATAAGTGGTTACTGTGTTACATGGACATCGGCATGGTTTCAGAAGGGGAGGGGACATTTGGTACCAGTGGCATAACTATGTATAGTGTTGGGGGCCCGTAACAAGTTCAATGGATGGAGGTCTGTTCAGTCCAAGATTCCCTATATGGTCACAGCTTTTTCAGTCCGACGCCTCCTTCTGATCACCGCTGGGGCCTATGGTCGGGGGCCCGTGGCATTTTGCCGACGTGCCACCTTGTAGTTACGTCACTGTTTGGTACTCAGGACAATGAAGTGTCGTTAGCAGGTTGTTGAGACGTGTGCGTGTTGCAGGCGTGACCACCATCCACTCGCCCACCACGCCCCCCTACCCGCCGCCGCAACAACTGTTCCCAGTGCAGCAGCTCGCCACCAACCTCAACCAGGTGAGATACCCAAACAAAACACATTCAAATTTAAATCATTTATTCTGCAAATACGATTTATATATCACTTTGCATGTCATTTATGTATTTAAATAAAGACGTCGGCATTTCGTTGGCTATCCCTGAGAAGAAATGCCGAAACAAACAAGAGTTATCGAATCATGGAAAGTCCAGACAATAGTTAATGTTGAGATATGCAAGCGCAATGCATGGCATGGAATGCCTTTTGTGAGAACATTCATAGCAGTCAAGATTACTCTTGCTGCTACCGCGACGCTTACCATAAGGTGCAGTGTAGTCACTTTACCGTGCCCAAATAAAAAAAGACCTTATTTAGGTACCTTTATGACTTGAAACTAAACGATCAATTTGTAAAAGTACAAAAATATGTATGAGAATAATGCATTACCATTAAAATACACGAAAAGCAGCAGAATATAATAAAATACCACATTATAGAGTGCCACGATACAAGATCGTCCGCGCGCGAAAGTGTTCCGCAAATGCGCTAAATTCGGCTGCAAGTTCTTGTTACTGGATGCTTTGCAGCGGCTTGGTCAGCATATTGGCGAAGTGGGCGCCGTCGCGGTAATCGACTCTAATGTATACGGGATAGAGTATATATCCGTGTAATGTCGTATAGTCTGACCTCATTGTAAAATGTGTACTTATGTCATTAGGGAAGTGAATCGTTCATTAATCATGGATAAAGTACATGCGTTAAGTATTTGATGAACTATTATCATCGTAAAATATCCTTCATTAGTTATTACAAAGTGTAGTATTTATTTAATTAAAAAAAAAAGTATACATTAAGTACCAATTTTTACTCTCAGATGTTTTATAGGTGCAACTTGCTTTTTGAATATTAAATTTATATTTTAGCAATAGTAGATTATCTGTTCATTTCTGCTTCATTTCATAATATAACCCATCAGCTATATCACACAATGAAACAATGCGTGTACTGTATAATTAAAAAAACTACAAACTCAATAAACACCTGCAGCATCAACTCCAGGAGTTGCAGCAACAACAACTCCAGCAGCTAGCGGTGCAGCAGCAGCACCAGCAACAACAACAGCAGAAGAAACAACAGCAGCAGCAGCAGCAGCAACAACAGCAATTTGTGCAGGACCTGCAGAGGACTGACAACTATGTTGTTGCAACGGTTAGAATTAATGTATTTGTGTTTTCATAAGAGAAAAAAATGTAGTAATTTTAATAATCTCATTTTTTATGTATATTTCATGATATTTTTATCTTATATGAAAACTGCTTTGAAGATACATGTTCTCTGTTAGGCTTGGAGTCGGTTTTCATAAAGAATGTTCGTGTACGCGTTCCTTTTACGTTTTTCTATAACTGAAACTGCCAAATGACCAGGTGGGTCGTCTGATGGTAAGTGATCAGCGATGACCCACGGTACCATAAGAATCATGGGTGCATGGCTATGCACCGTTGGCTAACAGTTAAGGGAATGAAAAGGATTGGGGAAGGAGAAGCGAATTTTAGTCTCTGGAAATGTTTCTCCCTGTGTGGTGTTATTTCGGGTTACTAAACATGTGTTTTGGTATGTCCACTGGTCTAAGAATTCCATGTTTGTAAATAACTTAGTACCATTAGAGTGATATTCGTGATGACATCGGTGTGCCGTGTGGTGTACAGGGCGGCGAGGAGTCGTTGTCGAGCGCGGCGGAGGCGCGGGAGCTGGGCGCCGTGCTCGCATACCTGCAGCGGGAGGTGCCCTCGCTCGTCGCGCTGCCGCCGCACGAACTGCGCTCGCTCGTGCTGCAGGTGACATACATACACACCACACACCTGACAACACTATTACACACGGTTCACTATACACCTCCATATCGACGCTTAAAAGCATACTTATCGTATCTCGAAAAAAGTCGAATACGACTTATATACATATTATGTATATTGACAAGATAAAAAAATACCATGTCTAATGAACTCACTCTTGTCCTTCTACGATTGAAAAAAAACCTTTGATACGACGTTGAAAAAAACTACTTTAAAAAAAACATACTTCAAAACGTTGTAAATAGTAAAAATTAACATATAACATAAACTCACGCCTGTATCCCCGAAGAGGTAGGCAAAGGCGCACTAGCCAACTAGTACAACCACATTTCGCCGACCTTAGTTCCATCCCAGATGTGATAGGGGGCGAGCCTATCGCCATATCCGGCACATATTCTAGACTCCGGGCTGATATGGAAAAATCCAATATCACTTAAAGACATCCAACATACGATGTCTGTATTCAACTAGTTGAATATAGTTAGGACGTTGGAAATTCAGTGATTTGATGTCCCCGTGAAACTCACCTCAGATACAACATTATTGCTGCTTAGGATTAAAATATCGATATCTGTATCTCATCAAAAGTCTTTGATAATCTAACTTTAGAACTATTTAGCCTATTGTAAAAAAATATTTTTAATTCAAAGAATACGCATTCCAAACATGGAATTAATATCTCTTTTAATTTAAGAGATATGAATTTTTGTAATAGTTTTTTGGCTCTCCTGTAAAGTTGGATTTTTCGAGATATTATAAGTATGCTTTCGACCGTCGATGTGTGTGAACATTTCGGGATTGGTATACATACATCTACCACACTACATACTAAATGCTATACACAATGTTGACGCATTGATGAAGTATTATCGTGCACTTGTAGGTGATGCAGCAGAAGTCCCACGAGATCCTGTCGGCGAAGTGTTCCGGTGCGGGCGGCGTAGAGGGCGTGGACGCGGAGGGCGCGTGCGCGGCGACGCAGCCTGGCGACGCGGGCGACGACGACGCGCACGCCGACGGAGACGAGTGCCACACGCGCAGGCTCCTCGCCGCCGCTGAGCAGGCGCTCGCCGCCGACTGGCCGCGGCAGGACCACCACCATCATCACCACCACCACCATCACCATGTCGACCTCACGGTACTAAATACTGCATAATCACACGTACATACCAGTGGTTCGGTCGTATGTTATCATCATCATCATCAGCCATAGGACGTCCACTGCTGAACATAAGCCTCCTCCAAAGATTTCCAGAACGACGACCTATTGGAAGACTACGTACCGGCAGGCGCAATGTAGGACGTCCACCTACAAGGTGGACCGACATCATCATAAAGGTCACAGGAAGTCGCTGGATGCAGGCCGCTTCCAATAGGTCATATATTATAATACCACACTATTATTTAATAATGTTATGTTCAAATGCCAGGTTGTATTTAAATTTTTCAACATGAAAATCATCAGATCATGCTCACCGTTCCTCGACGAATTATGGGTGGGTACCTATGACATACGCATTTTTACCTACAGCGATATAAGTGTAATAATGTATGTATATGATTTGGTGCACTTGCAGCAGGTGGGCAACGGTTGTCAGTACCGCGTGCGCGGCGCGTCGCCGGCGGCGGAGGGCTCGCTGCCGCGCGACGACGCGGACGCGCTCGCGCATGCGCACACGCAGCACGCGCAACACGCACAGCTCGCGCAGCACGCGCAACACGCGCAGCAGGACCTGCAGCCGCACTTCGCGCTGCCGCCGCCCACGCTGCCCTACGACGACTATAGGTATTTACCTTTTTTTATATCAGAGACTGACAACGATCTGATGGGTCACCTGATGGTAAGTAATCTCCAACGCCCATAGACACCCAAGACAGAAAAAGAATCATGGGAGCGTTGCCAACCTAAAAGGAGGAAATGAAAGGGGAGAGAAAAAGTAAGGGGGGAAATGGGCCTCCGGAAATCTCACTCACCGAACGAAACGCGACAACAAGCTGCCACTTTTCGTCGGTTTTCTGTGAGACTGGTATCAAACCGGTCGAGCTAAAAGTAAATGAGTTGATTTTGCCTTTACAAAATTTGTCACAGTAAATGACTGAATTTGATGGTTAGTAAAATTACGTCAATTGGGTATTTGACTATGTTTGATTTTATACATATATATTTATATGTGTTATAGCAAATCAAATAAAAAAAAACCCTTCTGTAAAAACGGCATCGACATTGGTTAAAAAATTAGGCAGTAATTCATATTTTAAACTCTGATGTAAGGGAATATTGGAGATATTGCTGCCCCTTTCCAACGCATGTACCGTAATGGTAGTGGCGTTATTATACTGATACTTCTCTTTCCCGTAGTTTGAAAGTTACACCAAACTTTTTTATTTTTGAGAATATTTCAATATTTCTTTCTATTCATATAAAATTAAGAGCCATTTCACAAAATTCGACTGCTCCAGAATAGGTAAATAAACACCCGAGCCGCGTACGAATCGAAGATAAGCGATTATGGCGCGACTAAAACATTTTGATACTTTTGCATCTCACTAACTACTCTAACTCGAGTCATCCGAATTTTAATTTTATTATTTATCATAATGTACTATATGTATTGTTAACTATTATATATAATATGTAGATGTATACTAAAACAAGCCAGTCTTGTTACAACATAGTGTAATATAAAAAAAAATCTAATTAAATTTAGAGGTATATAAATTATCCCGTAAAGGCATCGATATATTATTTACCTAGATCCACAGTTGACGCTCGGAAAATGGGACAGCAAAGGAGTGCTTAAGCACTTCTTTTGTCTACAGTCGGACGCCGATAGAATTCTAAATTTGAAAATTCAAATTTAAGAACGCTTGCTCATGTCAATTAAAAAGCTACTTTATAACACACGCATAGAGTTATATTTGTGTTGATTGAATTTGAACTTGTGATCTTTTTCTTTGTTTTGTTCCTGAGACCACTTTTTAAGAAGATATTTGCAAAGAACTGTGCATCTATGGTATATTATATTGATGCGTAAAGTCATTGACAAAATTAGGTTCAATTTTTATGTTTTAACTTTACTATTACGCTTTTAATTGTTTTTGATACCAACTTTATATATCACCATTATTATTATTACATCTTCGTGTTTTCGAAATAGATGAAGCTATTTGCAGGCTTCCCATTGCTTGAACTAAAAATTAATACTATTTATAAAACAACAAAACTAACTATTCTAATAATACTTCATCATGAGGGCGCTAAAAATGGTTAATATAAGTCAATTAGTTTTTACTTGCAGCTCCACATGCTTAAAATTGTAAGATTGAAGGGAAAAGTTTATGATTTGTCGATCTGATCTATCATTTTAATTTGAATATTTTACATGCGCATGTGGCACAGCGGGCGAGTAGCCGGCCGTGAAACGTGAGGTCTCGGGTTCGTTCCCCCACTGAGACAAATCTCTGTGGGGCCCACAGATATATATTTCGGGTCTGGGTGTTGTGAGACCAAAAGTCTCTCGTAGTTTCTAATACTCACGACAAAAGGCTCGATCTTAGTGTGGGGTAAGGACTATGTGTGTGACTGTTGGGTGTATTTATTTATTTATTTATTGAGAGAGAATCCCTTTAGTCCTAAAAAATACGCGTGTAGAGCCGCGGGTAAAAGCTAGTATTATATGTTTTATTTATATAGATTACTAGCTGCCAAATAATACAATGCAATAATACGACCCCTTTTTAGTTTTGACCCCGTATCCGCCCTTCGGACTTGCTCGGTGGCCCTAATGACGATTTTAAAGTAAATCGGGTCAAAAACAAAAAAAAAAACAAAATGGCGACCACCTTTTTAGTTATGACACCAGATCCGTGGTTGTGTGTGGGAGACAACAAAAAAAAATATGACAGAATATGTCGCACTAAGGATCAAAGACAAAAAAATCAAATTTTCAAACCTTATTTTATCCCTTTTCTGGGTAAAAAATTTCACAACCTCTGTCTGATCTTAGGGCTAAAGGTATCCTCATACCAACTTTCATCAAAAACAGTTTGATCAGCGGTATCTGAATTCCTATACATACTTTCATCCCATATTTCATGCCTTTAGAGGTTGAAATAAACTCTATTTGAGTCCCTAGGGTCGATGGTATCCTTATTTTACCAAAATCTATTACGCGGGGTTTTATCCCATTAGGGGTTGATTTAAAAAATAAGGAGACTTTGTATTAATCCAGGATGTCAGCAACCCCCCTACTAAATATCATCAAAATCTATTTGGTCGTTTTTGCGTGAAAGAGTACCAAATATACACACACACATACACTTACACTAAGTTTCGCATTTATATTACTTCGATGATGATTATAACAAAAACTGAAAAATGACTTTAAAAACGAACACTTAAAATGTCTTCAATTCTTAAATCGCGTTTCAGTTTTTGTTAACCTTTAATTATTATTTATCTATTTTTAGTGTAATATTGAAAGAATTATCCAACAACTCTTAATAGTTAAGGAGTTATATTTTACATCATCAGCTCAGCAACATGAGATGATGAGTACCAGACGCAAATACCAATATAGTTTTAGAAAATATATAAAACACACTATGGGTCCCTATAAAATTTGATGATTACCCTCGATTTCTCTAGGATCCCATCATCAGATCCTGATTTGGTGCCAATGGGAAGTATACCCTTTTCAACAAAAAAACTAATTTCACGAATCGGCCTAGGCGTCTTCGAATAATCGGGGAACATACATAAAAAAGACTCCGACGAATTGTTAACCTCCTCCTTTTTTTGAAGTCGGTTAATAAAATTCAATTACAGTACAATGAGGTACAATAATTAAAATTATATAACGTACTAAAAAAAATAAACTGTCATGGATCAAAACTTGTCAGTTGTGGTATATTTTGTAATTACGAATTCTATATCGTTCGGGAGCTGCACGAAAAAAATCGACATAGGTCCTGCTCCGACGAGCGCTGGCGCGCGACTGATTTCCGAACGCAAATTCATTGCAATTTTGTGCGATGTATTTTTTGTAATAAAAAAGTTATTAATAAAAATATTTTCATTTGACCTACAAAATAAGGTTGTTTATAAAACAAAGTTTATTTTGGTACAAATCGTTTCTTGTAATTTGCTTTTCTTCCTTGCAAAAACTCGCGATAAACTTCGGATATAAATCGTAAAAATCGTCACAGTTTTTATTTTTTTTACAATTAGTGTGATTAATTATCGATATTCTGTTTACCAAACGTCAATAGTTTTATATGCCTGATATCTAGGATTTTTCTCAAGTCCATTTAATGACTTTTAATAAGAGAATTAGGAGCCTGAAGATGACCTGTTTCGTTATTTTCAAGAAACAAGGTACGGGAGATTAATCGCTACTAAAAAATCAAAGTAGTATTAGTAAATGTTTTAAACAATACGTCAACAAAAATAATCGATCTATATTTTGAATGTATTCAATGGCATTCAACCCGTTCTTAACATGGTAAATTAGGAGCTCAAAATCTTGGAAATCTCGCATAAAGTGTGAAATGCCTCTTAAAAATCCAGTACCCAATAATGTTTTATACTTTTAAAACAATTTTAATGTTAAATCACCTACTTTTAATATTGAATGTATTAATTCTAAAATTAAATAAGTTCATTTTGTCTTTACAGAACTTTATATACATGACTATAAAATATGTTTAAAGGTTCTAGTTACGTCAGCTAATACTAGTTTTGTAATTCGGATGTTGTAGAGCGGCGACGTTTGCTCACACGGTGTCGACGCAGGCGCCACAGCCGACCCTCCCTCCGCAGCAGCAACAGCAGCCGCAGCAAGCCCAACAGCAACCGCAGCCACAGCCAACGCAGCAACCGCAACCCCAACCACAACCGCATGCGAAGCGCGATCACCAACATCACCATAATAACACCGCCAACGTCGCTAAAAAGAAGGTAGGCAAAAATATTATTTACATGCATTTTTTATTTGAATATAGTAATTAAAATATTTATATGACGTAGGATGATTTGGGTGACCTGGGTCCATTCACCACCTCGGCCCATTGTGCGGCAACATAATAATATTTCTATTACCGATTTTTTATTATTATTTAATATTGAGTAACTTTAATTGTTTAAAAGCACTAGCTTTAGGCCCTTTACCATTCCGACATATCATATATGTAGTTAACAATGATCCGGAGAGGGTTTTTAAAGCCGAGGCTAGCAAACGAGCAGATGAGGTAATTTGATGGTAGTGATCTCCACTCATAGACACCCATGATATCAAAAGAATCGGTGTAGTGAATGGGTATATTGCTAACATTCAACCTTAAAGAAGGGGAATAAGGACTGGAAAAGGGAGGGTTGATTGTACCACTGGTAAACTCACTTAACAAGCAGCCACTTTACATTGGTTTGCTGCGAGACAGTGGTATCTATCTAATGGAGCTGGCCCATTCGTGCTGTTTACATTACCGTCTAGTGTGGCTTTACCAACAAAGGGTATATATAAATAAATAAATAAATAAATACACCCAACAGTCACACACCTAGTCCTGACCCCACACTAGGTATCGTGGGTGTCAGAAACTATGGGAGATTTTCGGTCTCACAACACCCGTATAAGTACGTGTTGTATTATCGTGCAGAACCGCGTGACGGGCGTGGGTCGCGAGCGCGGGTGTCGCGCGGGCGAGGCGCTGTCGGGCGCCGCGCCGCCGCAGCCCGCGCCCGCCGCCTACTGCGCCATGGACGTGGACGGCGAGACCGACTCCAACCACGACACCGCGCTCACGCTCGCCTGCGCCGGCGGACACGAGGACCTCGTCGAGCTGCTGCTCTCGCGCGGCGCAGACATCGAACACCGCGACAAGAAGGGGTTCACGCCGCTCATACTCGCCGCCACCGCCGGACACGAGAAGATCGTCGAGATACTGCTCAACCACGGCGCGGACATCGAGGCGCAGTCCGAACGCACCAAGGACACGCCGCTCTCGCTCGCGTGCAGCGGCGGACGGTACGAGGTCGTCGAGCTGATACTCAGCCGGGGCGCCAACAAGGAGCATCGCAACGTGTCCGACTACACGCCGCTCTCGCTCGCCGCCTCGGGGGGTTATGTCAACATCATACGGCTGCTGCTTACCCACCAGGTCAGTTGGTCACTAAATGCTATATAGAATATTTTTCTGAATAAAATACGCCCAAATTACTACCAAATACTTAACTCATTATAATGCATATTTCAATAAATATAACACAACAACTGTCAATAGCATATTAATTAATATGTCAAGATTATATACGAAGCAAGTATTTTCCCCGCGTTATAACTTAATACTACCTTTTAAAACCTATACATCAATTTACACTATTCGCATGTTTTGTTGGATAAAACTCCCCAATACACACTTTCCATAATGAAATGAGTTCGATAACGGGCAATTTGTACTCATACAGGCGGAGATAAATTCCCGCACTGGCTCTAAGCTGGGCATCTCCCCGTTGATGTTGGCGGCCATGAACGGTCACACGGCGGCGGTGCGGCTGCTGCTGGACTGCGGCTCCGACATCAACGCGCAGATCGAGACCAACCGAAACACCGCGCTCACGCTCGCCTGCTTCCAAGGTACCATCACCCTACACTAAATTGACACTTCTGACCTTCTCGATTCTTGTTAGCACTATTAGAGCTAAATGCAATATTCCATCGTGGATGTGTAAAAGTGCCTATCGTTTGATTTTGCACAAAATGCCCCTTATAAAAATATATACGTGCTTCTATTCTATCTTTAAGAATAGTTCGTCTCTTTCATTTTCAAACATGGGTACATCAGCGACGCCACGGGGTTCAAACTATCTTGATTAAAATAACTACTATTCTTGAAACTGAGCAATAAAAGCATGCTGTAGTTACGTATCGAATCTGATAACGTTTGTAGTGCACTCTGTAAGTATAATGTTCTTGTTGAAATAAAACTATTTTTACGGATTCTATCATGATTTGGTTTTAATTTTTATGCCCGACATTTCGAAAGCTTTGCAACCTTCGTGGTCACGGGTCAGACTAAGGTGTCATTTGTCCAAAAATGTTAATATTACATTATCTACCTTCATTTTAAAATTATACAAATTTAAATTAAAAAAAATTAAAACCAAATCGTGATAGAATCCGTAAAAATAGTTTTATTTCAAGGAATAACATTCACGTATAAACCTAAGATATCATTATAATCTTCTTGTATTAATGTTTTAATAATCGTATATTGTGTGCCAGGTCGCCACGAGGTGGTCAGCCTGCTGCTGGACCGCAAGGCGAACGTGGAGCACCGCGCCAAGACCGGGCTGACGCCGCTGATGGAGGCGGCGAGCGGCGGCTACGTGGAGGTGGGCCGCGTGCTGCTCGACAAGGGCGCCGACGTGAACGCGCCGCCCGTGCCCTCCTCGCGGGACACCGCCCTCACCATCGCCGCCGACAAGGGACACACCAAGTTCGTCGAGCTGTTGCTGCAGAGGTACAACACCTTACACCACCTTAATCCACCTTAATCCACTGTCGATACCTTTACGGCCGGTTTCAATAAACGATCTCAGTTTAGAGCGCAGATAGATCGCGATTATGAACCAATCAAATCAAGTCATTTTACGGAGTCATGTTCAAACTGTGTTCTTATTGGCTAATTTATGTAATCTATCTGCACATTAGAACTGAGATTGTTTATTGGAACCGGGCGTTAGAGACGTCAAGGTTGCTGGATAGAATATATGTAGATGGCTATATTCCGGCAGATTGTATATGTACCTGGTGTAGAAAGTTCACAAGTTGACTCGAACCATTGTGTCGGAAGTTGGCACTCGGCTGCCTATATCGTATTTTATCAGTAAATATTTTTGAAGTGAAACCTTTAGAATCGTTATAAGATTAAATTATATAAAACAAAAATGCAACTATCGCGTTGACAAATACATTAATATATAAGATGAAACCGACAAAATGAGATAGAATACATTACACAGTATTTTATATTCTAGGTATTTGCTTTGTGCCATACTAGGTGAAGTAAAATGAAAATTCACAAATGAAGTTTCACTTTGACTGTGTGAGAACTGCATATACACATACGTTTTTTTTTTTGGGTTTCTTGTTAGATTGACTAGCCATTACGCGTTAGCAATAAGTTTACCATTTACTTAAAAAATTCAAAAAGTATTTTTAAGACATATTACATAAAAAAAACTAAAAATTAACAACATTGGTAACAGGCGAGCAGCGGTGGAAGTGAAGAACAAGAAAGGCAACTCCCCGCTGTGGCTGGCGGCCAACGGCGGACACCTCGCTGTCGTAGAGATGTTGTACGCGGCCGGCGCGGACATCGACTCGCAGGACAATAGAAAGGTACCAGATACAACATTTACAGAGACAATCTACTAAGACTAAAGTAGAAATATCCTCCTAATATTAACATCGACTTTTATAGAGAATGTTTTTAGATCAAATGTACAAATTTTTTTAAGGTTTCATGCCTGATGGCGGCTTTCCGTAAAGGCCACACCAAAGTGGTCAAATGGATGGTCGGTGTCGTCACGCAATTCCCCTCTGACCAAGAGATGACAAGGTATTTTGTTTATTTTATTTTTTTCTGATTTGGAAATACACGATCCTTTTATACCCTATACTCTCCGATATTATCTTATTTTTAACACGTTATTTTTTATTGTAAATGAATTGTTCAGTGTTATTTGGAACTGTTTAACGTAGCTGTCGTTGTTGTTTGCGACACAGGTACATCTGCACGATCTCGGACAAGGAGCTGCTGGAGAAGTGTCAGGAGTGCGTGCGCGTGATCCGCGCCGCTAAGGAGACGCAGGCCGCGCGCGCCAACCAGAACGCGACCATCCTGCTCGAGGAGCTCGACGCCGAGCGATGCCGCGAGGAGTCGCGCCGGCAGGCCGCCGCCAGGAGACGCGAGCGCAAGAAGAAGAAGAAGATGGAGAAAAAGGTACGGACCACTAAAGGATACAAGAACGCCATCAAAGACCGCGACTATCGTTATAAAATTCAACGTGGACTGATGCCGCTAGAGTCGACCGTATTATTAAATAATTAAAATAATAATATAAGCAATATTATATCACCTCGGTGGCACAGCGGGCGAGTAGCCGGCTGTAAAGCGAGAGGCCGCGGGTTCGATCCCCGCACCAAGACAAAAGTTTGTGTGGCCCACAAATATTTGTTTCGAGTCTAGGTGTTGTGAGACCGAAAGTCGACTCGTAGTTCCTGATACCCACGACACAAAACTAGCATCTTAGTGTGGGCTCAAGACTGTGTGTTATTTATTTATGATTACTGTCCCTTTACTGAGCTCGAACCTCTACCGATGAGAGAGGTTAGGTCTTCTAGCATGATTGCCTGATGCGGGTTGGTAGACTTCACATAAAGCCGAAAATCTTGTGGAGAAATTCTCAGGTTTCCTTTCGATGTTTTCCTTCACCGTTATAGCGAGCGATAATTTATAATGAATTCCTACTTGACATAGAAAAGTCAGCGGTGTTTGTTCTTTTTAGGGTTATCTCGAATCTCTGACACTCGTCTCGGCAGTCCGTCCCACTCCCAACTGAGCTATCGCTACTGTAAAAATCACCCATCCAGTCGTTCCCTCAATACCGAGAATTGTAACCGCAACAGTCTGAGGTTATAAGGGCCCTCCATCTGGATCTGTCCTCGGCGAAGTGAATAAATGTGGAATAAACTGCACCGTTTAACCTAGTGATACTTTTATTTCACTAACAACCCAACACATGCAGCATCATGCAGCTTAAGTTGCATGTGTTTTGTGATTTGTTCACTTCATTTAGCCGGTGGTCTTTCACGAGATAATGTTTTTATTATGTGTACAGGAGGAGAGGCGCAAGCAGCAAGCTGAGAACGACAAGAACTCGATGTACTGCGAGCGGAACCTGGGCGAGTGCTCGGAGACGGGAGAGGGGGACGACGAGCCCGCCGCCAAGGAGGAGGGCGACTCCGGCATCGACGCCAACTCGCAGGTACACACTACACAGGCATATAGCCCCTTACTTATAAAAATATTTAACCGCGGCTTATCTTTAACCATACGTTGTCCCTTTCATTTTTAAACAATGTAACGCAAGGAAAAAAGTGACAGGCTATTCTAAGCGAAAATGTTTTATAAGTAAAGCCCATAATGTACCACTAGTAGTAGTAGTACTAGCACCACGTTTCTGACTAATCGCCCCCTACTCCACGGAGACTGTACTGTATTTTCTAAGTATAAAAAGCGACTGAAACAATTTTATTGAATACCTAAGTTTCTACCATGAATGAGCAGCCGTTTCTTTTTGTTCAATATTAAAGTTTGAGGTATATTGAGAGTTAATACGTCGATATTTTTCAAGATATAACGGTTATTTCATAATACTTTTTACATATATCTTTACGATATAATTATATCGACACTTTTTTATATTGTATGAATACTCTGCAGGGCTCATGCTCTTCCTCGGACGTGAAAGCGCCACCAGCTCAGACCACCAAGAGCAAAAAGAAGAAGAAAGAGGAGAAAAACGCGCCTCAACAAACCGCCGCCGCCAAGAAACAACCTGACAAAGTTAGTAACACATTACACTATAACCGTCGTTAATCCCTGCAGGTATACAGAGGTAGAGTTAGTATACTTACCGATCACTTAGATCCAATGTTGGGGATGATAACTACTCATAATAAGATAGGCTGTTTGCTTATCTGTTTTTGTAAGGCAATACAAAATGATATAGCTGGTACTAATTAATTAAAGAGTCTTACTTTGAGTCAGATAGATCCCAATAATAATACGATGAGAACAAAGTTCGAACAGTACTTAAATAACTTGATTTGATTGGTTATTAAATTTGTAATGAAAGTTATCGACAGTCGATGTCTTCGTGCATATGTGTTAAAAATAACTATCGTTATTGTCCCGCAGAACAAACCGAAAGTGGAGATAAAGACGGAACGCGAGAGCACTCCGAAGCCGGACAAGAAGCAGGAGAAGGAGAACGTGGCGCCCCCCTCCCCGCCCGCCACGCCCGCCAAGCCCGCGCACGCCCCGCACCCCGCACACCCCGCGCATCCTGCACACCCCGCGCATCCCGCACACCCCGCGCACCCCGCGCACCCCGCGCCCACGCAGGACCGACGGCCGCCCGACAAGAAGGACAAGTTAGTGCTCACGACGCAAACTATACTACACACCACGTACCACAGATACGATCGAATATGTATTCGAGTCCAGGTCGTGCGGTTTCTGAGATCTTCTCGTTAGAGAGCTTAGCCCGTACAGAATTGGGATACTGTGCGTACGAATCGAGTCGTGCGCTCATACCAAATAAATAAAATATACCCAACAGTCACACACTCTTCCTGACCCCACACTAGGTATAACCTGTATCGTGGGTGTCAGAGACTATGAGAGACGCACGGTCTCAACACCCAGACTTGAAACAAATATCTGTGGGCCACACAAACATTTGTCTCAATGCGGGAATCGAACCTGCGGTCTCTCGCTTCACAGCCGGCTATTTGCCCGTTGCGCCACGGAAGCTGTCAAATAACATTTGATAGAGTGGTAATCTCTTCCATACAACGATAAGGCCTAACCCCTCTCATTAGTAGAGGAGTCCCGTACCCAGCAGTGGGACAGTAATATTTCAGAGCTAATATTATATACAATCAATTGATTGAACTTATTTACAATATTATGATAAGTGCGCATAGAATTGGAATCGAATACGTAGTCGAAACTTATCCGTGCTACAGCCTCAGATTGGAATATACGTCGTTAACACGCGTGTTTGTATTATAACGACCTTATCACATGGGCCAATTAGGAGCACCATCTTATCGACACCCACATTTTATTATAAAGCGTGGCTAAATACTTGCCCCCTTATCTATATCTATATATTATATAAAAATGAAACCCGTTTTCCGTTGTCACGCCATCACGCGTGAACGGCTGGACCGATTTCGCCAATTCTTTTTTTAGAATATTCCTCGAAGTACGAGGATGGTTCTTACGGAGAGAAAAAATGAAAAATTGTCTGAAAAAGTCTAAAAACAACACTTTTCTGTACTCCCATACAATCGATTCGTAATAATACTTAAAAGTCAATTCGAACTTTAATACCATACCATAAAGTTTAAGTGTTAGTGGAGAGGTTCCGGGAAGGCAAAACAATTGAGTGTCGTTAGTATCGTATAAATATTAATGTCAATATTTGTCAATTGAAAAATTCTTTTTGTTGGAGACTTGAGGTGTCCCGTATAGCCACTATAGGGGCTGGTTTTAAAATTAAAACTCACGACGGTGGTTTCTGCATGCAGCTTCGTGTATTTCTTTTTATGTAGTATTGCAATTACAGAAAAATAAAACAATTTTGTGTTGGTGTTGCCAACACTTTTTATGTCGGATATCCCATTTATCGAGGACGGCTATAGGTTACATAACATCACGCTATGACCTAAAGGGTGACTGACGGGGTGATTGATGGGGTTACTGACGGGGTGACTGATGGGGTGACTGACGGGGTGACTGACGTGGGGAATGACGGGGTGACTGATAGGCTGACTGATGGGGTGGCGGACGGGGTGACTGACGAGGTGACTAACGGGGTGACTGATGGGGTGACAGACGGAGTGACAGACGGGTGACAGATGGATGACAGACGGGGTGACAGACGGGGTCACAGACGGCTGACAGACGGGTGTCAGACGGGGTGACAGACGGGTGACACACAGGTGACAGACTGGGCGACAGACGGGGTGACAATCGGGCAGACAGATGGGATGACCGACTGGGTGACAGACAGGTGACAGACGGGGTGACAGACTGGTGACAGACGGATGACAGACTAGGTGACCGACGGGTTGACCGACAGGGTGACTGTCGGGGTGACCGACGGGGTGACTGACGGGGTAACCGATAGGGTGATGGACGAGGTGACTGACGGGGGTACTGACTGGATGACTGACGGGATGACTGACGAAATCGGACCGAAGTAGATGATCCCATTACCTCCTTTAGAATTATTGGATTATAGGTGCCTACGACTCATTCTTTCAACCCTCTCTCTCCTACGCAGACGAAGTTGCGCGGGTCAGCTAGTTCATAATAAATTTGAAGAGCGTAATAAGACCACAATAGTATGTTTCATAAAAATTTTATTCATAATGGTTCACTAGCGTTAAAACGTTCCAACGTTCGATAGTGAAAACATGGCCGATTCCGGTCAGCTGTTTCAAGTTTGATATTCTTTCTTAATGACATTAATTTTGTTAAAGTCCCTAGACTATCTTGGGAGGGTCATAAGGGGGTCCTAACCCCATCTAAGATAGATATATATTTTTTATTGATTGTTTCCATTCAAGCCTTCCTATTTATTTCAAAGTTTGCCAGAGATAAAAATAATATTTTTTCTGTAAGCAGCAACATTGTTTTCGATAAACATATTACAGTTCTCCTTTAGCTAAAGTAGGCAAAAGTAGGGTTGTGCGTTCGATAAAACCAGAATTTCATTACGAATAAGGGGGTTGGTGTTCATACGCCTAATTTTGAGGTATCCGCGAACACACAAGACTAAAAACGGGACAATCACCTGTACAGAAATCTCCAAATACCAATAAATTGGTCGAAGATAGCATGTTTATTTGTGTATTCAAAAAGTTTTAGCCAAGCAAATTGTTAGTCGCTTTTATATATACTCTAAATATAAAAACGACTTTACATAGACAGCTTGTACAGTTATATTCAGGTACTAAAGTGGTCACTCTCATCATTGTGTAGCAGTAAAAAAATATTGATAAATAGAAGATTAACGCTCAATTTGATGGAGACAGTTATGACTGCCCCAAGCTGCCTTTGTGTTTAGTTTGCTAGATTGTATAAACATTATAATAAATATTTCGCTGTATAGTACATAGTTTAATAATGATTTGCTGTCTCGCTATACTTTTCTATCTTAATATATTGTACTAATATAAAGCTTCAGGTTGATACTGAATTGAAAAACCCAATATCACTGCCAGACCCGGGGATGTGTGTTGTAAAATAAGACTGCCTTCGTAGCGTAGTTGTATTTCGGTAGGACTACCGTCCTGATGTTCGGGATTCGATCCCTGGGTTGGACAAAGTAATATTGGGCTTTTTCAATATCAGCCCAGAGTCTAGAAGTTGTGCCTGATATGGCGATAGACTCGCCCCCTGTCATATCTGGGACGGAATTAAGCTGGGCGAAATGTGGGTGTTCTACTTCGTTAGTGCACCTCTGCCTACCCCTTCAGGGATATAGGCGTGACCTTGTATTGTAGAATAAAAATATGGCGAGATTTCAAATCATCAGCTTCTGTATACATACTTTATGAGCTCCATGTATGATATGAGGGTTTATGTGACTATAATATAGCTTGCATGCCTCTATTGTTGCGTCGTATATAAACGCTTATTATACTATTATTTTTTTATTAATTCGTCAAGAGGACGTTGATAATACTGTCGAGCTATATACATATTCAGAAGCTTCTTTTTTAATAATTATGGATATGTATATAATCAATCAGTTTCTGTAATAATTTCAGTAACGTAGGGGGGGTTTTAAGGATATGTATTGTTCTTGCAGAAAACCGGAAGAGGAAAGCCCTAAGAGTTTAACAGTACAAAATGTTAAATACGGCAATAGTTCTAGAAAGAGTCAAGTGTTCGAATCCACTAGGCACAATGTGGACACAGACACTGAGACTGTGGACAAAAATAAAAAGACCAACATCACCCACCAGTAAGTCGAGAACACTTTGGGAACGCGCCCACCACCACTCTACTATGAGTTTTTGACGTTTTTCACAAGGGCCGTGCCGTATGAAGGCGGATTAAACACCGCAGATAATCGGCTGATGTATTAATTTGTCTCACTTATAAAATAATTTAAGATTAAAAATCGGTGGCGTCTGTTACATCACCTTAAGACGATGCGCGGGCTTATATACCTAACAGTGTACTAAAAGATTGTGAATAATAATATAATTAATTCATAATCAGTAAGAACAGCAACATGGTCTACTTTAAACTTGATTTAAAGTAGGTTTTGTAGTTATCATGGGTGATCATGCAAAACTAAAGCCCAAAATGTAAATGTTCTTTTATAAATTTATATGTCCGTCAATAATCACTGATATCACAAAAAGCATCAGGAAACTGCTGCATCTCTTGAATAACATGTTTCATTATCTTTTGTTTTTGAAATATGAGTATGTCATCTGTATACACTGGTGCTATTTTTCAAACACGATTTGTTCGAGATCGGGTCCCCTAGAGGGCTAACTTGTAGGTCCGGATGTAAAACTAAGCTGAATCCTTGCCACAACATGCTTAAAAAGTGTGTTACGTGGACATTGGAGTGGTTTGACGACTTACACTACCAATCTTACACATTCACACACATTCCTTCTTCTCTAGGCGTGTTTAAACGTGAAAAACTCGTGGTAAAGTGTCAGATACGAAATCATTGTCAACGTCAAATGTCCTCACGAGTCACGATAACGTGTTAGAGAGCGTTGCATGTATGCCCTAAACAATTTGCATTTTTTTTACCTATTCTTCAAGGTCGACCGGGTCAAGTCAGTAACGTGTCGCATGTCTTCATTTCCGAACTGACAAAAATAATAATTAAATCATGTCGAAATTGGTACATTTTTAGAACGAGTCGCACAAAACTGACAAAAAGATTTTAAATGTGTTATCATTCAGTTACATTTCATGTATTATAATGTTATTTTTGATATTACGGGAAGGCAGTGGCGTGCACACAATAGACACTGATTACACTTTCAATTTGATAAATAAAGAAAAAGGGTCTCAAAAAATCATAAATATTTCCCAAATTATCCCACTCGATTTTTAAATCGCTGCGGCGCCCGCTATAATTATGATAGTTATTGTGAGAATGATGATAAACTGCCGGAATGTCGCTTGAGATATGGCCATGTTTTAAGGAAACCACAGGAATACACCGGTCGCAGGTGTCTGGCCCAGATCGTTCCAAGAGTGCGTTCCCTTGGACGGCTCAAAAAGCGTTGACTGGACGTTCTTGAGGAAGATATGAGAGCCAATCTTACTATGAAGGATGCTTAAAACCGGGCGAAGTGGAAGCGTTTAAGTAGGAAGGCGGACCCTGGCAGAAGGCCGGGATAACGCGAGGCAGAACGAAATATTTTAAGAATGATGATATGATGGTGATGCAAGTGTATATCCTATTCTGAATACCTGTGCACGTCACCGCGGGAAGGACTCGTCACGGGAATGAATTGATCCCGACCTTGTTGAAATAGCCTTTTGCATGATACATTGACATTGATTTGTATGTAGCTTTTAAGTTTTATTTTGCGTTTTAACAATGTTTATTGCTATTTTTAATTATGTAGTGAGTTTAGTATTTGAGTTGCCTGATATAGTATAACAAAATGAATTTAAGGAATGATCAATGCGAAAGCAATAAAGCGTAACAACACATCACCAGCATTGTTTCGGTTTGAACGATGAATTCGCAAAATTAGATGACAATAGTATTGATTCTTTTAGAACTATAATATTGATGTGTAATTCTTCAAATGAAATAAATAATTATAAATAACAGTCACCCTCATAGTCCTGATTCTTGACTCCACAGTAAGATACAAGTATTGAGTCGTGGGTATCAGAGCTGCGAGACACTTTATGGGTCAGGCAAATATTTGTCTCGGTGCGGGGAACGAACCCACGGCCTCCTATTTCACTGATGGTTATTCACCTGCTGCCCTCCGAGACTGTCAAATCAAATGTTTCTTTATTTTTGTTATATTTTGGTAACGGTTATTATTTGGTACATTAGATGGGAGCTGGAAGGCAAGAGCACTTCTCCCAAGGGAGGCTGCGTCGGAGGGAGACGCGAGGAGGGATGGAAAGAGGTGGTGCGCAAGTCCAGCGTGCAGACCACCTCCCTCCTGGAACCTGGGTAAGTGCACATAATATCACACACATATCTTCACATAATATATTTATATACATTGCCTCCTCTCTGCATCACCCATAGGTAGACTGGCAGAGAATGCCCTTGGCATTAAGTCCACCTTTATACAGATAATCATATATATAAAGTTTAAATAAATAATTAGCCACCTTATCCGTCATGTGGCAGTGTCTATAAGCCGAGAACCATGAGGTCCAGTGCTCAAATCCTAAGTCGTGCAATCATAATTTTATTGTGTTAGTGTGGTTTTCCGACACGTTTTCCTCGGATCCCACAGATGGGGATACCAAGCAGACCGCCATGAAACTGAGCCGAATCGTTTCTGCAACAATTTAAAAAAATGTGTTGCCAGCCCTGCTTTACAAAATACCAAATGTTTTATTTGCACCATTTCAATCAAATTACATTTTATAGTTGTTGGTGACTCTTTTTAAGTATTACATAAGCTCATGCCTGTATCCCCGAAGGGGTTGGCAGACCTGCACTAGCGAACTAGAACACCCACATTTCGCCGAACTTAGTTCCGTCCCAGAAGTGATAGGGGGCGAGCCTATCGCCATATCAGGCACAAATTCCAGACTCCGAGATGATATGGAAAAATCCAATATCACTTCCGACACGGGAATCGAACCCGAGACCTCAGGACGGTAGTCGTACCGAGAGACAACCACGCCACCGATGCAGTCCTTTTAAGAATCAAATACCTGTAAAAAAGGCACTGCTCTATCAGAAGTGGGATAAAGACCAGGTGTAAACATTTTGTTTTATGTGTTAGGTGTAAGAAAGTGTCAGTGGCGTCGCACGCGATCTCGCGGGTGATCGGCCGCGCGGGCAGCAACATCAACGCGATCCGGTCCGCCACCGGCGCGCACATCGAGGTCGACAAGCAGACCAAGGGACAGGGCGAACGGATCATCACCATCAAGTCAGTCGCTTTTATTAAAGTTATACTATATTGTGCAAAATTGAATAAGATTTCTGTTTGGTCACGACATATTTATTAGAACATAAAACAACGGAATAAAACAATTCAATAAACTACATAATTCAAAAACAGAACCCGAGAGGAAATACAATGCACTCAAACAAACACAACATTGGTGCGTTTACAGATACACCTTAGAATATTTAATCAATGTAGTTTATGGAGATACCTATAAATTTATTCATTTAATAGCTTTCTATACCTATTTAATTCCACTGGGTGACTCGTTTAACGCATAACACTTTTGACCGACTTCAAATATGGAGATCTTCAGTTCGTCTGTATTTTTTTATGTGTTCCCCGATATCTCCGCCAAATGTGAATCGATTTTCGAGATTGTTTTTCAAGGAAACAATTCAAAACTCTATCCTTATCCCATCTATGTAAAAATAACTAATAATTGTATCAAGTAGAGTTAATTAGACCATTATATTACTTGGTAAGTTTGCGAGCTAAATAATAACGAATAATAGTTTAGTATTACATTTTGTCTCACATTTAATCCTTAAACCCTTAGTATGACTTTTTCCCGATTCTTGAAAATTTACTTCAAAACTTATCCGATCGTGACCAAATTTATGTGGGAACCTTGAAATAAGCTCTATCGAACACAATAACAATTTTGAAAATCGGTCCACATTTGGCAGAGATATCGCGTAACATATTTAAAAAAAGATACAGACGAATTGAGGACCTTCTGCTTTTTGGTAGTCGGTCGATAAAATGTTTTTATTTTGTATGTAACATCGGATGTTTAATTTGCAGGGGGTCCGCGGAGGCCACGAAGCAGGCGGGCATGCTGATCTCGGCGATGATCCGCGACCCCGAGGCGGACATCCAGCAGCTGCTGCCGCGCGCCGGCAAGCTGCCGCCGCCGCCGCCGCCCGCGCAGCCCGCCAAGCCCAACAAGCAGCCGCCGGCGAAGGTACGTACTGTTACGGGCTAACTGGGTTCAGGACAACAATTAAACGCCGACTGTTCTCGAAGATGACTCAGCACTTTATTTAGGAATCAAACACTGTATTGCACACAATACGCGTCGAAATACTCGCTCCGAATATTCGCTTGTCGCTCGTTGTTCGCACTCGATCGCAGAAACACTGTGTTCCACCAACACACACACACGTCTTTTATACTCGTCGATCTCTTATCGGCGCGTGACGTCACGCGACCCGACGCGGCGCGGCTCGAACGCTGTAGAACGTTCTGCACATTTATGGAAGCAACGCGGCGCGTTCGGCGAGAGATGGTTCTAGTATGCAGGCGTAACAATACCATAACACACCACACACAACAAAAACTAAGACGCTTACAATTGGGTACTTGACTATTTTTTTAAAAGTATACAGCGCTAATTATTAGTTAATCCTAAACATGTAAAAAAATATTTCGTAGTTTATTTTCATATATTTAGTTAAAAAAGGCAAAAATTAATATGTATAACTTAGTTTGTCGCCAAAACGCTACCTATTAACTGTAGCTTCGGGTGACGCCATTGTTTCTTACGATAAATACAAAGTCGCTTTTAAATAGATATTGACGAAATAACATTTATGATTACAAACTAAAAAAACGGATCAGATATTTCGTTGATCAGTTATCGATCTTCGATCACATCCGCGTTGAAATTAAGTTGAGATTTAAATAAAAATACTAAAAAAAAATTACCAAATAACCTGGCAGTATGACTTTGGATCATAAGTCTTAGGCCCTTGTGGAGCAAATAAACAAGAAAAATGAGTAATATGACATCATGCCTCGTGATTGGTGTTTACCGTCACGTGACACGCAGATAAAAATTGTCAAGAAAACTTCTAATGTATTATTTTCATTTGTTTGTATTTTGCTGAAAACATAAATTATTTTTCATTTTCATAACTTCTGGTCTATGGTATATTGTTCCATGCACAGCATTCAACGTATGTCTAAACATAAACATTGTTTTATGTAATCCGCGTCTCTTGCACTAAAACATTACACAAAACACCTACACAAAATATGATATTTCTAAAATTTTGTGTTTATGGTCCATTGCTATATGAGCAGGAGACAATGAAAAACCTTGTTTTGTGTAGGTGTTTTTGTATTTTGTTTCGGAAAAACATGTGCAGTAGACGCATCTGTAATGTTTCAGTTTAGGAGACTGTCCTTTAGGTAGTTGGTTGATAATGTGTTCCTCCCCAGGGTGCGAGCTCGTCGAGCAGCGGGTCCGGCAGCAGCCGCGCCACGCCCACCACGCGCGCGCCCGCCAAGCCGCTCGCGCCGCCCCCGCGGGTGCAGCTCTCGAGGCTGCTCTCGCACGGTAATTATAATCATATCATATTAGCCCTGTAATATTACTGTCCCACTGCTGCTGCTCCTCTACTAATGAGAGGGGTTAGGCCTTAGTCTACTACGCTGGCCTAATGCGGGTTGGTAGACTTCACATACCTTCGAATTTCTCGGGTATGCAGGTTTCTTCAAGATGTTTTCCTTCACCGTTATAGCAAGAAACATTTCACAATTTCAAAGGTGTATGCTCCTTTTTGGGGTTGGTCTCGAACCTCCGACTTTCGTCTCGGCAGTCCGTACCTCACCCAACTGAGCTATCGCTGCTAGTGCTGCGCATACCGTACTATTATACATACTCCCACACACCACTCATCAAACGTCACGTAAGCCAATCGATCATATCGGGGACGTTACATGAAGCGGCTGCATGAGGAAGGCCTATGTCCAGCAGTGGATAGATACAGGCTGATGATTGCAGCACTTGTGTATTACATTCCTTTCAAGAACAAAAATGCTCAAATTTCATTAGGGTGCTTCAGTACTGTCGTGAAGTGTATTTTGAAAAAAATGTACTAAGTATGTATTTCTTTAATATTATAAATTATATCGATCACCATCATGCATGATAAAAAAAAACATAAGACAGAAACCTGTTTTTAAAAATAATTAATGATTGTATGTTTTGTATGAGGTCTCGGGTGATATTGGATTTTTCCATATCAGCCCAGAGTCTGGAATTTGTGCCTGATATGGCGATAGGCTCGCTCTCTATTACATCTGGCACGGCACTAAGCTCGGCGAAATGTGGGTGTAATATCTAGTTAGCTAGTGCGCCTCTGCCTACCCCTTCGGGGACACAGGCGTGAGGTTATGTTATGTGTGTGTATGTTTTGTGAGTTATCCTTACTTCCTTACTAAATAATAAAAGCGAAAGTAACTCTGTCTGTCTGTCTGTCTGTCTGTCTGTCTGTGGCGTTTTCACGTCTAAACCGCTGAACCGATTTTGATGAAATTTGGTATGTGGGTACCTTGAACCCCAAGGACGGACATAGGGTACTTTATTTTTTTTAATTCAACCCCTAAAGGGATGAAATAGGGGATGGAAGTTTGTATGAAAATTTTGGAACCGCTTAATGGATTTTGATGAAATTTGGTATGAGGATACTTTTGACCCTAAGGACACAAATGGGGTACTTCATTTTTTTTTATCAACCCCTAAAGGTATGAAATAAGGGTTGAAAGTTTTATATGGGGATTTTAGGTCTAATTAATGGATTTTTATGAAATTTGGCATGGGATAGTGGACATCTTTGAGTTCAAAGACACAAATGGGTTACTTTTTTAAAATCAACCCCTAATGGGATGAAATAGGGGATGAAAGTTTTTATGGGAATCCAGAAACCGCTGAACGGATTTTTAAGAAAGTTGGTATGAGGATAGTTAGATAGATAGTAGCGCTAAGGACAGAAATGGGGTGTGATATATTTTTATCCTACAAAGGGATGAAATAGGGGTTGAAAATTTGTTTCTTTGTTTTTGGGCCGATTGACTTCAAAATCGATATTTGAGTCGCCCCGTGGTTCCAAATGACAGAACCGCTGTCAGAACTGTCAAAAGTGGCCGCCATTTTGTTTTTCTTTGTTTTTGGGCCTATTGACTTCAAAATCGATATCTAAGTCACCCCGTGGTTCCGAACGACAGAACCGCTGTCAGAACTGTCAAAAGTGACCGCCATTTTGTTTTTCTTTGTTTTTGGACCGATTGACTTCAAAATCGATATCTGAGTCGCCCCGTGGTTCCAAATGACAGAACCGCTGTCAGAACTGTCAAAAGTGGCCGCCATTTTGTTTTTCTTTGTTTTTGGGCCGATTGACTTCAAAATCGATATCTGAGTCACCCCGTGGTTCCGAACGACAGAACCGCTGTCAGAACTGTCAAAAGTGGCCGCCATTTTGTTTTTCTTTGTTTTTGGGCCGATTGACTTCAAAATCGATATCTGAGTCACCCCGTGGTTCCGAACGACAGAACCGCTGTCAGAACTGTCAAAAGTAGCCGCCATTTTGTTTTTGGGCCGATTGACTTCAAAATCGATATCTGAGTCGTCCCGTGGTTCCAAACGACAGAACCGCTGTCAGAACTGTCAAAAGTGGCCGCCATTTTGTTTTTCTTTGTTTCTGGGCCGATTGACTTCAAAATCGATATCTTAGGCTCCCCGTGGTTCCGAATGACAGAATCGCTGTCAGAACTGTCAAAAGTGGTCGCCATTTTGTATTTCTTTGTTTTTGGGCTGATTGACTTCAAAATCGATATCTTAGGCTCCCCGTGGTTCCGAATGACAGAATCGCTGTCAGAACTGTCAAAAGTGGTCGCCATTTTGTATTTCTTTGTTTTTGGGCTGATTGACTTCAAAATCGATATCTGAGTCGCCCCGTGGTTCTGAATGACAGAACCGCTGTCAAACCTGTCAAAGGTGGCCGCCATTTTGTTTTTCTTTGTTTTTTGGGCCGATAGACTTCAAAATCGATATCTGAGTCGCCCCGTAGTTCCGACTGACAGAACCGCTGTCAAACCTGTCAAAAGTAGCCGCCATTTTGTTTTTCTTTGTTTATGGGCCGATTGACTTCAAAATCGACATCTGAGTCGCCCCGCGGTTCCAAACGACAGAACCGCTGTCAAACCTGTCAAAAGTGGACGCCATTTTGTTTTTCTTTGTTTTTGGGCCAATTGACTTCAAAATCGATGTCTGGGTCGCCCATATTTAGACTAAAACGACAGGGCGGATCGACAAATCAAAAGATTTTTCCATTGGCCCTACAAAATACGCGTGCGGAGCCGTGGGCAAAAGCTAGTATATAAATAAACGAGATAAATAATTGTGTGTACAGTCCCGGCGAGCACGGAGAAGCGCACCGCACCGGCGACGTCAGGTGCCGCGAGCGCACCCGCCGGCACCACCAGCGGCACCACCAGCGGCGGCACCAGCGGCGGGGCGGGTGCCAAGGGCGGCGCACTCTCGTACATGGGCGCGATCGTGGGCCGCACGCACACGTTCGCGGCGAAGCTCACCGCGGCCGCGCCCCCCGCCGCCGCGCACGCGCCGCCACCGACGCAGGACAAGCCCAGGGTGCCGCCACAGGTGACACGATACATTTAATTAACCTACTTCAAAAACACTTTTTTTATTACAATTTTAAAGTTTATTCTAGCAGCGTACGTTTTATAGTTTGTTCTTTGACATACTTACTAAGTTTAAAAAGGGGGCGAGGGGTAAATTCCCTCAATACTCCTCACAATTTCTTCACGGTTGGCAATGGCTCAGTTGTGTCCTTTTCATAGTCGATATTCATGGGCGACAGCCACTTACCATCAAGTTGACTATATTCTCATGTACCTTCATAAATCAAAGTGAAATTAAATCGAATCCAAAAACAAAAACACGACAAAGAAGAATCGAATACAAACAACTTCTAACCTTAGACTGAATATTAGTCCTGTATTATTACTGTCCCACTGCTGAGCACGGGCTTCCTCTACTAATGAGAGGGGTTAGGCCTTAGTCTACCACGCTGGCCTAATGTGGTTTGGAAGACTTCACATACCTTAAAATTTATTGTAGAGAAATTCTCGGGTATGCAGGTTTCCTCACGATGTTTTTCTTCACCGTTATAGCAAACGATAATTCACAATGAAAACACACTTAACATCGAAATGTCAGAAGACACTCGTCTCGGCAGTCCATACCATTCCAACCATTTAAACTGAGCTATCGCTACTTTAGACATAATCTAACGTGAGTATTGTGTGGTACCGCAGCAACAACTATCGTCATCCAGTTCGAGCAGTTCCGCGCCCGCTCCCAGCACGTCTCCGCTGAAGAGCGCGCGCGACTCGCCGCCGCCGCAGGCCGCCGCGGGGGGAGCGGGGACAGCGGGGGCGGCGCCCTCCAACAAGACCGAGGAGCCCGACGGCAAGCACCGCTTGCCAGAGAGAACCGTGCAGGTATTCTTTCTTTCTATCTACTTGCCCTTATCCCACCGAAATGTAAATTCGGCGCAACACACATTTTCAAGCATGCCGCAGAAAGGATTTGGCTAAGTTTTTACAACCGGCTGCCTGCCTGATGTCAACTCCCCTCTAGGTCCATCCAGTCCCAGGCAAATTAGAAATTCACCAGACTTGTGAATCAAACACACGACCGTCCAGTCTACAGCCCATATTTGCTGCCACTAAACCATACAGGCGACGGCGAACCGAGCATTACTGGACTTATTTTAATAGTGATATATTGAGCCGATCATCGACGGGTTCACATAAAGGAACTTAAAAACTTTAGATGGCTTCGGAGAACCGAGCGAGTGATCCTCGCGCGCCGCCAATCGATAGCACCCTTCCTTATTTCTCGTGGCCCTGTCTTCCTCGTTTGTAATACAAATTCGCTACAAAAGTCGATCAATATAATTGGGTACTTGACTATGTTTGATTTTATACACATATTTATATGTAATAGTACATAAAACAAAAAAGAAACCGTGCTGTAAAATCTGCATTGAAATTGGTTGAAAAATGCAGTAATTCATGTTTTAAATTCTGGAGTGGGGGCGATATTGGAGATATCTTGCTATACCTCTCCAACTCACGTACCGTTATGACGTGACGTGGTTATACTAATACTTGTCTCTCCCGCAGTTTGAAGGTTACACCAAACTTCAAAGGGTAACTTTTTTATTTTTGTGAATATTTCAATATTTTTTTCTGTTCTATATTTTAGACGACGTAAATTCCATATAAAATTAATTTAAAAAGAATAGTCAAGTACCGAATTGCTTTTAGCGACCTCTATTTATCTGGAAGGATAATTTACTCGCACTCCAGCCTACCTATAATAAATAAATATTTCGATCCATTCATATTTAGCGCTGTTATTTTTCGTTACAGCTAAGCCCTGATAATACAAACTCTTGGAATGCAAATGAAGATAATGCCACCACCACATCGTCTGCGCTTCACATCAACACCACGCCCCAGGTAAATTGTATACAAAATATTTTAAACTAGAATTTGTTTGCGCCTTCGTTACATTTAGTATAAAAAGTGGGTTTATATCGATACTAGCTTTTGCCCGCGGCTGTCTCGATAAACATTCATCCCACATTACATCCCTTTAGGGGGTGAATTTATGCATGTATTATACATATATTTCACAAGAATTTCGAACGTATGTGAAGTCTACCAACCCGCATTATGCCAGCGTGGTAGAATACGGCCTAACCCCCTCTCATTAGTAGAGGAGGCCCGTGCCCAGCTGTGGGACAGTAATATTACAGAGCTAATATTATTATTACACATATAAACCTTCCTCTTGAATCACTCTATCTATTGAAAAAACCGCATCAAAATCCGTTGCGTAGTTTTAAAGATTTAAGCATACAGACAGGCAGCGGGAAGCGACTTTGTTTTATACTATGTAGTGATTACATTCATCATCATCATCATCATCATCAGCCATAGGACGTCCACTGCTGAACATAGGCCTCCCCCAAAGATTTCCAGATCGACCTTACTTGATTACATTATCGTCCAACAATCCAACTGGACGTCGCGTCGTACCCAATGGTATTCCGTGAATGTTAAACGTTATTGTCGACCAACTTCTACAAAAGGAGGAGGTCCTCAATTCGTCTGTTTTTTTATGTATGTTACTCGATATCTCCGCCAAATGTGGACTTATCTTCAAAAATTCTTTGTGTGTTCGATAGAGCTTATTTCAAGGGTGGTCCCATTTACATTTGGTCACGATCGGTAAATTGGAAATCGATCAGTTAAGTTTTTAATTGTGTCTGTACAATGCTAGAGTTATTGTACAAGTGTCGTATGTTGCAGTCGAGCGGCGGTGGCGGCGGTGGCAGCGGTGCGCAGGAGTACTCGCTGTTCAAGGACCTGTCGGCGAGCGCGGGCGGCGGCATGTGGGGCGCCGCCGGGGGAGGGGGCGGAGACGCGCATCACAACGTCGAGCCCCCGCCTCCGCAGGTGAGACACGACAAGCTTGTCATTTACTACTTGTTATAATGTATTTGTTACTTATTGTTCATGTATCGTTTATTTGTTTATTTTGTTCATTTCATTGTTAAAATTGCCATGTTTCAATTTTTTATGCTAATATTAAAGAGAATGAGTAGACTGTTTATCTCATTATTAGATTCAAATTATAAAAATGTATATATGTATCGTAAGATCTATGTAATATTTATACCATACTATTATATTATTAATCATTTCATAATATAAATAAATAACACCCAACAGCCACATGCAAGTCCTGAGCCCACACTAAGATCGAGCCTTGTGTCGTGGGTATCAGGAACTACGAGAGACTTTCGGTCTCACCAAACCCAGACCTGAAGCAAATATCTATAGGCCATACAAACATTTGTCTCAGTGCGGCAATTAAACCCGCGACCTCTCGCTTCAGAGCCGGCTACTCGCCCGCTACGCCACGGAGGCTGTCAAATATGTTGTCATTATAAAAATTTTAGATATATTAAGTGACCTTGTTTGGTTCCAGGTGGACGCGAGCAAGGCGCCAGGGTACCGCGGCGCGGGCGGCGGCGGCGGCGGCGGGGGCGGATGCTCCCCGTGCTCGCGCACCTCCTCGCACGGATCAACACCGCCACCCGCGTACGCGCCGCCGATGTCGGGCGCGGGCTCGTACCCGGCGCCGCTGCCGCTCGCCGCGCAGCTCGACCACATGTCGCTCGCGGCGCACGGCCAGCACGGACAGCACGCGCAGCACGCGTCGCACGCGCAGCACGTATCGCACGCGCAGCACGTGTCGCACGCGGGGCACGCGCGCGCATCACACAGCATGATGGTGTCGATGGCGGGCGGCGTGAGCATGTCGCCCGCGTCGCTGGGGCTCGGGTACGTGGGCGTGGAGCCGGTGTCGCGACTGAACCCGCGCGCGCCAGACTTCGCGCAACGACATCCGCTCATGCAACATAAACACAACGCACAGGTAATGTAATACTGTACCGTGTAAAGCCGCGTTCTCCTTCACTAAAACATTATACAAAACACCTACACATGGTATTTGCCTATGATTCATTGTTATGGCGCGTACGAAGGCGAACGAATCATGCCTGTTTCATTCCCACAACACCGAAAGTTTGTTTGTGTGAACGCAACAGGTAGATTAGATATAGATTTGTTCGCCTTCGTTCGGCTGGTGTGTAGGTGTTTTTTGTGCTTTTGTTTCGAAAAAATATGCAGGAGACGCGCCTTTACACATATATACTGCTTTCTACCTTTCTGACCTTCCTTTTCTCTGCCTGCCCTTATCCCCACCAACCCACCTTAGCGTGGAGTCGGCGCAACACACTTTTCCAAGCTTGTCACAGAAAGAATTCTGCTTAATTTTTACAACAGGCTGCCTGCCTAAAGGCAATTCCTCTATGGGATACCTTACTGACTTTCCATATTACTCTGAAGTAGAGTAAGCAATACCGAAAATAACATTGTAATAGTTGATGTAACTTTTTTGGCTCCCTGTTAGTGTACATGTACTACAACTCTTATCACATGAACATCTAATTTCAAGTTCATATTGAACCAAGGAAAAAAATCAAAATTACAATTTACAAATATATAATTTGCAAGTAAAGATTCTGAGTGTGATGAGACAGCCTCCGTGGCGTAGCGGGCGAGTAGGCGGCTGTGAAGCGAGAGGCCGCGGGTTCGATTCCCGCACGACAAATGTTGTTTGGCCCACAGATATTTGTTTCAAGTCTGCGTGTTGTGTAACAGAAAGTCTCTCATAGTCTGACACCCACGATACAGGTTATACATAGTGTGGGGTCAGGACTAAGTGTGTGACTGTTGGGTGTATTTATTATTATTATTTATTATGTTGACTGCCTCCGTGGCGTGGTGGTATTTCGTTACGACTACGGTTCTGAGGTCTCGGGTTCGATCCCCGGGTCGGGTAAAGTGATATTGGATTTTTCCATATCAGCCCGGAGTCTGGAATTTGTGCCCGATATGGCGATAGGCTCGCCCCCTATCACATCTGGGACGGAACTAAGCTCGGCGAAATGTGGGTGTTCTAATTCGCTAGTGCGCCTCTGCCTACCCCTTCGGGGATACAAGCGTGAGCTTATGTTATATTATTATGTTGTTCGTAGTTGTTCGCGGGCAGCAGCAATGCGGGCAACCTGAGCGCCCTACTGATGTCGTCGTACCAACAGCAACCGATGAACCAGTCGCCCAAGCCTATGCAGCACACGCAGCAACAACATCACGCTTACCAGGTCAGTTGTTATACAAAACTAATAGAATATTCAGCTTGATAATTAATGGCAGTGATTTTTTTTGGTGAATAAGTTTGTTACATACTTTTTGGATGACAGGTTGGAGTTATACAAAATATGGTGCAAAATCTTTCATAGTACCTAACTTGTTCAAGCGAGACGTATTACAAAGTCAAATAGAGTACATCTAATAACTTTAGTTTGACATAAGTAGTTGTGATGACCGTTGAACGCGGTGTCACATGTCACGGTGAACATGCCCAAAATTTTATTTCAATGGTATTGTAACATCAGTTCACCTCATTGGTCAAGTGGCAGCATTGACTATGGACTACTAGGCTATGGACTGGGAGGTCATGGGTTCGATTCCCAGGTAAACCGAATTTTGTAATTATATTGCCCGAGACTGGATCACTCAGAGGGGGTTGACGTCAGACAGGCAGCCGGTCGTAAAAACTAAATCAAATCTATTCTGCAATATGCTTTAAAGTGTATTGTTCCGGTCCCAATTAAGTGGGATAATTGCAGGTAGAAAGAAAGATAGGCATTATAACATCAAGACTAGTGTAGTTAATAACGGTGGCATGAATAAAATGTATGTTCCAGTCCCTGCTGGAGCGCGGCGTGGGCGTGGGCGTGAGCTCGGCCGTGGGCAGTGGCGCGAGCGGCCCCGGCGCCGGCGTGGGGGGCGTGGGCGGCGCGGTGGGCGGCGGCTGGGGCGAGGAGGAGGAGCGCAAGCCGCGCCCCATCGGCACCGAGCGCGCCTGGAAGCTCACCGCCAACGAGGACTGGACGCACCCGCATCTGCAGCACCATCCGCACCTCTCAGACCACGATCGGTACCAGGTACGGCATATATACATCAATCAAGGCGTGAGCCTGTATCCTCGAAAGGGTAAGGCAGAGGTGTATTAGAGAACTAGAACACCTACATTTCGCAGAGTTTATTTCCGTTTCGATATAATAACAGGCAGAAGTTGCAGCCTCCAGGCTGATGCTGAGTAAAAAATAATAATTTTAATATAATTTTGTCTTACCTGGAGCTTGAACCTAGGTATGTCAAAATGTATTTAAAAAAAAACGTAGGACTAGCCTAGTATACATAAAAAAAAACTCGGTGCTACCTCAGCGGCATGACCTTAAAACAAGGCAGTTTACCTATCCATTACTGATAATTATGCGGCACAGATAACCACTTACCATTAGGAGGGCCATCTGCTCATCTGCCCTCAAGGGGCAATAATAAAAAAATATATAATTAAATGCAATAATACTAAGGTATAAGGTCTACGTGTTGTACTCCAGCAGGGTGTGAGCGGCATGGGCGGCGTGGGTTCCGTAGGCGTGAGCGGGCACGTGGGCGTCGGGCACGGACTCGAGGGGTACGGCGCCGTGGGCAGCGTGGGGGGCGTGGGCGGCGCGGTGTCGGGCGCGGGGGGCGGCGCCACGGCGGCCGCGCTGTCGCTGATGCACGCGCTGCCGCTGCACTACCTGCCGCCCGTGCCGGCCGCCGCGCCCGACCACCACCACCACTGGGACCAGGCGCAGCACCACGCGCCTGACAAACAGGTACCGTCACTACTGACACTCTGCTCTCCACTCCGCCTTCCCTCTCATACTCTCATTATTAACTGAAATACTTATCCAATAAACGCTGAACAATTTTAACTATATTGTTCTTTGAAGTAGTACAGTGATTTTATATGATCACTCCAGTGCTGGGCAAATAGTGTTAGAAAATCACCTGGCCTGACCTGAGAATCGAACCCAGGGTCTCTCGGTTCACAAATCACAACCCATATACGTTGCTATTAGACCAGCGAGGGGACTAACCGACAATTTATTATTATGTAAAAATCAATGAACATTGGGTAACAAATAGAGCAGAGCATGGTGCTTAAAAAAGAGCAAGACAGAGCAAATATGAATATTGTTGTTGCAGGCTTGGAGCAAATGGACTCACTAAGAGTCCCACCGACGAAGACAAGTACTGCCTTAGGAGGAGAGCGCCCTTCTGGCTAGGACACGATCGTAACTCGTAACCCGTAACCCTGGAGCGGTGTAGATATTAGTGAGAAAGAATTATATTATACAGATTATCTATATACATAGTAGAGAATGTCCTCTCGAGCCGAGTACTACTCACTACTACTGTACTCATAGTGGACGGTCGCGTTTAGACAAATGATAGTAACGTTATAGTGGCGTCGCGCACGTTCGCCGTAGACTCGAGGCTCGAGTTCGGGCTCGCGCTCGAGCTCGGGCTCGGCCGCGACGTCGTGTAGGTAGCTTGGAATGTGATTCCGAAGTGCCGCTGAGTGTTTTGCGTTGCCTTACGCCCCGCCGAACTCTTGTTATACACATTTTACACTCTATATTATGGCATAATACGATATTAATTTCGGTGATTGATGCTCTCGCTGACCGAGACGGAATATTAAACGTGTATTAATAATAAATTTGCTTGTACATGAAGATTAAATGTCATATATTGATGCACTGTAACCACTGGTGTTTTTAATAATACCACCTGTTTTTTCAAGTGAATTTCTTTTTTTTAATAGGTTTATTTGGGTAATGTGTATATTTATAAGTAAATTATTATTGAGGACTTACATTGTCTCGAATATGATTAAAACAGGATGTGCGGTAAGTTCTAGGTAAATAAACCGTTGTCAAACTATACTGAGTGTGTTCTTGACTAGGGCCTGCTCACTCAATCATTACGGACTATCTGTATGCGGTAACTTGGCTCAAGTACGAATTCAATGGAACTCGATTAGAATTCGATCGCCCAAATTATTAGTGCTCGGCCCTCAGACTGCGTAACATGACCATAATAATAAATAACACCCAACATACATAGTCCTGAACCCACAAGATCGAGTCTTGTGTCGTGGGTATCAGGAACTACGAGAGACGCACGGTCTCACAACACCCAGACACCCATTGCATGCTATTTCACATTTGCACTCTGAAAAATACCTAAAGTATTCAGTGTGCAGTAATACACCGTCAATGTTATGTAATGATTATTATGGACACAGGGAAGTAGCTGTAAAGAAATCACATTTCTTACGAGTCTTCAAGTTATCGCGACGGATCCGATAGTAATTAATAATGACATAACTACACTAAACAAATATGACAGGGTCTGTATTTCGCTAGTCTGGAGCTAAACTGGTCCAAGTGTCATTTTTGTGCAAATGTACTTTTGAGCATTTTCGAACTTAAAAACTATGAATATTTGTAAAAGTTCTCAATTCTAAAGTGGTCCAATCAACATAGCACAGTATGTTACTGAAAATATGTTAAAGCTTGACTGCATCAGGCAAAATATATCTATTATCTAAAATACGTCAAACAAACCTGTTTGTATTAATTCGAATGCTTGGTGTGGGTCTATCTCATATTGGATGTAAATCCCTCATGGTTTAAAACCCACCCAAATTAAAGATATACCTAACTTAATTTCGCTTCAAAAGATTTCTTCTACTACATGAATATTGTATACTGATTTGTTAAGGTAGGATAAGAATATTTATTTTTTTATTTATTTTAAACACTTTATACATAAACTATGTACAGGCGGACTTAATGCCTAAGGCATTCTCTACCAGTCAACCTTTGGGTGGTGCAGAGAAAAATTAAGGCAGGTGTAAAAAATAAACAAGGAGAATGAGGCAATTTGAATATAATAATATATATATTATTGTAAATAAGTATTATATAGAATATATAGAAATAAAATATTATAAATACATATAATACTACATAAATATATACACTTTATCAATCTAAGTATATACAAATAAAAAAAAAACTCACACACACACACACATTAAAATGCCAACGCAATACACTAACGAAATGACTCCGCAACTCCATCAAACAATATTTGACGGACCCTGGTTTTGAAAGCTAGGCGAGTTGTGCACGATCTAATCTCAGGAGGGAGCGAGTTCCAGAGCAGGATCGCTTGTATAGCGAAAGAAGAATGAGTAAAGCCTGAAGTATGAGGGGGACACTTGAGGAGAAGATTGCTTGACGAGCGAAGGTTCCTATCATGGTTACCACCAAGGTATTGAAATTGCGAGGAAAAGTAAGAAGGTGTAGTAGGAGATGTAAGGAACGAATACAGAGTGGTAAGTGCGCGCAAGGAGCGACGCTGGCGAATGGGTAACCATTTCAATTGTAGGCGATGAGATGACACATGGTCATACTTACGAAGGTTGAAGATGAATCGAATGCAGTTGTTAAGAAGACGGTCGAGTTTATTGAGCAGGTCTGCATTCAGGTCAAAATAACACACATCACCATAATCAATAAGAGGGAAGATTAAGGATTGCACAAGCATTATCTTGGTCTTGGATGGTAGAAAATTCTTCAGGCGATAAAAGGCGCGAAGAGTACCGGTAACCCTCTGGCACACAGAGGTTACCTGGGTCCGCCAGCTCAAAGTGGTGTCAATATGTAAACCCAGGTCCTTCACACTAGTGGAAAAAGGGATAATAGTGCCGTCGAATACCACAGGTGGAATGTTTGTCAAGTCCAACTGACTTATCAGCCTAGCGCTGCCCACAATAATGGCTTGGCATTTGGTTGGATTTATTGACAAACCAAAATCGCGGGACCAGCTCTTTAAGAAAGCTAGATCCCTATTTACACCAGTGATACTCGTGGATAGATAATCGACACCAGCCTGAGAATATAGCTGCAGATCATCGGCATACAGAATATGATACGCACATTCAAGATTATGGGTTAGGAGATTGATAAATATAGAAAACAGTAAAGGAGAGAGAATACCGCCTTGAGGGACGCCAGAGTCAGTATCGCACCAACTTGATGAATTATCATCGAGGCGCACCGACTGTTGACGCCCTCGAAGATAACATGAAAACCATTCCAGCGCTTGTGCAGAGATCGAAAGATGGGAAAGGATGGAGAGAAGGATGTCATGACTGACGGTACCAAAGGCATTGGAGAAGTCGACCAGTACCAGGATGGTTACTTTGGTGTTCTCCATGCCCTCCCTGATATCGTCAGTCACTTTGAGAAGAGCGGAAGTGGTGCTGTGGCCAGGCCGAAAGCCTGACTGGAATGGACTTAAGAGGTTATGCAAGTGCACAAACTGTGAGAACTGTTTGTAAGCACAGGCCTCCAGCACCTTGGACAGGAATGGAAGTATGGAGATGGGGCGGAAATGCTTGGCGAGGGTAGGATTAGGGATTTTGGGGAGAGGAATCACAAAGGCTTTCTTCCATAGAGAAGGAAATGAGCCAGAGCTGAAAGAGAAATTAATGATGTGGGAAATGGTAGGGAGAAGAAGGTCAAGGATAAGGATTACCATGCGGCGACTAATATTGTCGCAACCAGTGGCATTGGACTTGACGGACAGGATAATCTTTTTGATCTCAGCCGGAGAAACTGGAGAAAAGAGAAAAGGGGTGATGTTAGGATAGGGAAGGGAGGTTAGGACATCAATAGTGCGACTCCTGGTTTGGGGGTCTATTAAAGGGGAAGTAGCGAAATGACGATTAAGATCATCCAAACCAACAGTCACCCCATGGACGTCAAGGGGTTTCTTATTGCCAACACCTAGAGTTCCGAGGAACTTCCAGATATTGGCAGGTGAAGAAGAAGTGATATTACTGAGAATGTGTCGGCGTTTAGCATTGCGTATCATCTGATTGCAGCGATTCCTTGCAACCTTAAACATTGCCCAGTTAGTCTCCGAGCGGTCCCTCTTGTACTTACGAAAGGCCCGGTCTCTGCGCCTCATCGCCATCCGAACTCCTGGGGTCATCCAAGGTGCTGGAGGACGCTTCAGCTTTATTTTCTTGACGGGAGCGTGTACGTCGTAAAGTGCAATGATGTTGCTGTTTAGGATGTTTACCTTTTCGTCGACCGTGTTAGATGCCAGTAGAAGGTCCCAGTTCAGTTTTTCAGCATCTCTGTTGAGTGAGTCGGAATCCATACGACCAAAACAACGCAAGTGCAGTGCCTTAATAGTAGGCTTAGGAGGTTTTAGGGCATAAGATAGGAAGATGAGATCATGATGGGAGAAACCAGGGGCAGGATGTTGACCGAAATAGGAAGCCAGGGAAGGAGTCGAGGTAAGAATGAGGTCAAGCCATGTATCGTTGCAGTCAATGTTGTGGTGAGTTGCATTTAAAGGCAGAACTTGCAGGTTGACAGACTCAAGGACATCTAGGAGTTTACGGGAGCGAGAGGAGCAACGGGAAAGGAGATCGGTGTTAAAATCGCCCATGATGATATGATGCGAGTATTCTCGAATATGAAACAAACACTTTCAAAAGAACCATTTATTTGTATTGTCTTCGGAGATTCATAAAAAATGTAGATGACGAGATGTAGTAAACAACTCAAAAAATCAAAACAAGGTAACTGTGATGCACAGTGTACATAATCGTCAATTTTCAAATCACATGTTAGAAATATACCTTTGCATACCAAGATTTTCACTTTGTAAAATATCTTATACACAAATCCTAACAGGATATAGACACGTTTACATTACATACACAATAAACTTATTTAAAAATTAACAAATAAAGACGATAATCACAACTCAGAGTGCCGATTGAGTATTCGCGTTTCAATGTTGGAGTGCATCTTCTCGACCTTTCTCGAGTGCTTCTTGATCATCTGCTCCTGATCCTCGAAGTGGTTGATCTTCTCGCCGGCGCCCGCCACCTGCAGATATGATACGAACGATATTAACGACACCGCAAATCTTTATTATCGAGTACTTAGGCACAAGGTATGTATATATACGAATACTCAATAGTATTAATATAAATAGCACTTGATTAGGTTTTCTAATGTATATTTGGTAACTCCTAAGCTTACTAAGCATTATGTTTTTCGGAGATACCGCCCTGATCGAAACTGTAAAATGGATGAATTATTTATTTATTTATTTAACTTTTTACACATTATGATGTAAAGGCGGACTTAATGCCAAAGGCATTCTGTACCAATCAACCCAGTCAATCACAAGTTTAAAAACTTAACGGATCGAGTTCAAATTCGATCGTGACTAAATTTATACGGGACCACCCTTGAAATAAGCTCAATCGAATACAAAAATAATTTTGAAGATCGGTCCACATTTGGCGGAGATATCGTGTAACATACATAAAAAATACAGACGAATTGAGGACCTCCTCCTTTTTGGAAGTCAGTCGACAATATGCATCATAAAGTGAGAAACAATAAATTGGAATTAGCTTTCACTTTCGCATTTCGTCTAATGTGAGTAAACTGAACAAGGGTGTATCTAGTATTTAAGAAAAAAATACAACAAAACAAACAAACATCCACAAAAGCGTGTGTAGCAGTTATAACAAATCAACTAAAATTAATAAATAAAATTAAAAAAATAATTGACCTTACTACGATGCTTCTCAAAGTTACTTACATGATCGATCTGCATGTGTCTGAGCTTTAGCAAGCGAGACTGGTAATGTTGCAGCTCAACCTGCAGATATAACAGATTTTTAGGCATGGATTACGCATTCTAAACTATTTCCCTGTATTTTGAGTGATCATTGATACCAATTTCTGCATATATACCCGTATTTATGTTATATGAGTGTGCGCAAATCTGAACCCACAGAAATAACAAAAAAAATTCATTGGAGTCTAGTGGCCATTTTGACAACTGAAACTGCATCATAAGATTGTGCAATAAAGAACTATCCTAGCCAGATCACATCTTATATCCACTGAACTTCTTCACACAAAATATGCTTAAAAAAGTTGTTCACCTTCAAGGAAGCTAGCTCGTCGACCGTGAAATTAGCATTTACCGCCATACGCCACAAACCCTGCACTTTTGGCTCTATAAATTCTCTGTTGTTAGGACCTGAATACATCAAAAGTATTAAAAAGACATTTTTAAAACGTAACGTAAGCTCACGCCTGTATCCCCGAAGGAGTAGGCAGAGGCGCACTAGCGAACTAGAACACCCACATTTCGCCGAGCGTAGTTCCGTCCCAGATGTGATAGGGGGCGAGCCTATCGCCATATCGGGCACAAATTCCAGAGTCCGGGCTGATATGGAAAAATCCAATATCACTGCCCGAACCGGGGATCGAACCCGAGACCTCAGAACCGTAGTCGTACCGAAATACCAGCACGCCACCGAGGCAGCCACATTTTTAATATAAACATTTTACAACAGCCGCGTAAAAATAGAATATTGGATCTATCCAAACTCCAAATTAGTCCAAATAGTTAATCTATATTTGGCGCATCCAATCCGAAACAAATCGACGGTCCCTACGTATATAAAGACAAGTCAAAATGTCATATTTTTATTGCATATATGGCTTTAAATTGTCCATACGCCCATAACTATATAGATATATTTTTTAAATTATTTTGTATTCTAATAATTCTACTTTAAATACTAATCGAACAAGATAACAAGTATGATAATTCTTAAACTTATAAATAAACTTCATTTCGTTCTCCTGAAAACCTCCGTTTTTGACATGTCGCTTTGTACGTAAGGACCGTCGAAATGTATGATAAAACACGCTCATTTTTATCATTCCTATGTGTGATTAATTTCTGCTAACTCTATAAACTAGCAGACAACAACTCGCATAGCCTATCAGTGTGTCGAAGCCTTAACAATGTTTTTCAAAAACTGCGTAATCCATACACCACACAAAATAATGCAAGATTATCAATGGTCAATGCAGTTACCGTTAGCTGTAATTCTTTGCAGTTTATCATATCCATCTCTCAGGTCTCGGTGTTTCTCTCTAACCAAGTTAGCGTGATGCAAATAATCTTTGGTTATATCATTGGTTTGTTCATCAATCTCATTGAATTTGACTAGTTCTTCCTCATTAATGACATCTGAAAGCACAAGTTCAATACTTCAATGTGTAGTTTTATTATATAGTACATGTTTATGTGACACACAAATAATTTGTTGGACTGTATGTAGAGACCGAAAATCTCTGGTAAATGACCCATTGACAGGAAACTAATCTTACTGCGTGATGAAAAGTCCTGAATTAGGACTATTATGTATGTATTATGTAGGACAGCCTCCGTGGCGCAGCGGGCGAGTAGGCAGCTGTGAGCGAGAGGCCGCGGGTTCGATCTCCGCACCGAGACAAATGTTTGTATGGCCTACAGATATTTGTTTCGGGTCTGGGTGTTATGAGCCCGAAAGTCTCTCGTAGTTCCTGATTCCCACGACACAAAACTCGATCTTAGTGTGGGGTCAGGGCTATGTATGTGACTGTTGGGTGTTATTTGATGTTATTGACTCATTAGTGAATTAATTAGTACTACCTTTATTTATTTTTTGCATATTATTGATTCTTTTTTCTACACAATACGCTCAAAATAATCAACGGTGAAAGAAACTAAAGAAAAGAACGGTGGCATTGCATCATTGGCAGACTGGCTTTGGTAAAGAATGGTTGAAGTGACTTAACTCTGAGCTGAGCAAGTCATCTTGTGTTTATTGAACATTACTATGTGTATTATAATCCTTATTGAATTCAACACGAAACATTATCGACTTACATTCTTTTTATTTTTCTTCAAAGGAATCACCAAATGCAACATAATTATGATGTGTGAGTATTTCATTATGGAGAATGTCTCTTTTTGTTTCTATCGATTTGGAGATGCGTCTGGGTTACCACAACGTATTACAATCTTACTTATACCAATTCCCGTAAAAATAAAACAATAAGATTATAATAATACTGCTATAAGACGTAATCTCAACAAAACATACTGATCGTTTTTACTAGCTTAAAACTACTGCACAATAATCTTCAAGTTTTATTAGACCAATTTAATTTTATGATGTCATAAAAGGCCAAATTAATTCTTGTACGCGTCGGAATTTCATTTGTTAAATTGAAATGGCGTTACTAAGAATGATTTTGTCTCATGTCTATTTTAGCTAAAGCCGGATTAGCTTCAAAAATAGAATGATCAAAGTCTTAGTTTTTGCTTTCTCAAATCAATCTAGGCACTTAATAATTTGTACAATGTTTATTGCTTGCGAATCTGCTCCAGTGATGTAAGTCTTACCTTGATAAAAAGTATCCTATATTGATCAGGGATAATGTAGCTTTCTAATAGTGAAATTATTTCCAAAATCGGTTAATTATCCCCAATGATTTGCAATGCCAACTAACTTCTGTGTACAAAACTTTAAGCTCCTTATAAAAATATTTAAGTGCTTCTTATTTAACCATAGGTTGTCCCTTTAATTTTTAAACAATGTAACACAAGGAAAAAGTGACAGACCATTTTTAGCGAAAAGATATGAAAATGATTATAAGTAAGGTGCTATATTTATATCAATATGGTTTTTTTCGGTCTTAAAAGATCAATGCTTACTTTTATACCCCTCCTTCTTGGAAGTGTCCATGTCAGTTAACAGTTGGTAATACTGATCTATTTTATCTTGGTGATGTAGAAACTCTTCTTTGAGAGCCGCCAGCTCCTCACTGGTGAAGCCAGATGTCTCTGCCTTTGTCCACAAGTGGTTCAACTTCTTGTCTTTGAAGATACTTTTGTTTATGTGGTCATCTATTGCAGAGTTGAAACCCTTTGAAGGTAATAGTATAACTGAACGTACATTTATTAATGTGAAATGTTGCAAAATGGTTTTGTCAATTCAATCAAGCCATTTTCACAGCATATGAAATTTAGATATTTGGCACTCTGGGTGGAATATGGTTAGGAACCTTATCCAGGCCATCCACATAGACATCCTAGTATAGCCAATGTAAGATTTAGTACTTTTCTGAAGTAACAGAAAGTGATAATAGATGCTGAAAGCAGCAAGATAAAATATATACCAAATTATATGTCATTAATTTGCCATATGGGTCAGTAGCGAAGGGTCCAATCGCCTCCTTGGTCTAGTGGCAGCATGTATGGGCTGTGGACCGGGAGGTCGTGGGTTCGATTCCCAGGTCGGGCAAAGCAAATTTTCTAATTTAATTTGCCCGGGACTGGACCCCTCAGAGGGGGTTGACGTCAGGCAGGCAGCCGGTCGTAAAAACTTAGCCAAATCATTTCTGCAACATGCTTGAAAAAGTGTGTTGCGCCGACTCCAGATTAAAGTGGGATAAGGGCAGGTAGAAAGAAAGAAAGAAGCGAAGGGTCCATACAACCCGATTCCTACTAGCTTCCCTTCTCCAGATTAAAGGCTGATATATAAATATTATATACACAGCCTCCATGGCGCAGCGGGCGAGTAGCCGGCTATGAAGCGAGAGGTCGCGGGTTCGATTCCCGCATTGAGAAATGTTTGTGTGGCCCACATATATTTGTTTCAAGTCTGGGTATTTTGAGATCGAAATTCTTTGATAGTTTCTGACACCCACGATACAAGTTATACCTAGTGTGGGGGTCAGGACTAGGGATGATCGATATTCATCGATGTTTAATAAACATCGATACTTAGCTGGAAAATATCGATGTTTTGACATCGATGTTTTGATTTCGATAACATCGACACATCGATGTTATGAGAATAAAATATCGAAACGTCAATATATTCTTTAGGGCCATCTAGCGTTGGATGGACTAGCTGGGTACTAGATAACTATAAGTTCAACTATTTAGCACTAGATGACACTGATCAACATCATCGAAGTAAGCCATACGAATAGTTATTTTTTTGCATTGGGATTAAAAAAAACTGTCAACTTCAATGCACGACTAACGTCCAGTTCCAATAAATAATCTCTGTTCGAATGTGCAGATAGATTACAAAAATTAGCCAATAAGAACACAGTTTAAACATGACTCCGTCAAATAACTTGATTTGATTGGTTCATAATCGCGATCTATCTGCACTCTAAACTGAGATCGTTTATTGAAACCCGCCATAAAGGGAAAACACCTGGAAAAGTTATTAAGTTATGGAGTGTGCCCAAAAAACACTTAGAATGTTAAAAAATATCCTGTATTGTGTTTTCAATAACAATAAACGCATAAATTAAAAAATAAGAAATGAATAAAAAATAAATGGAATACACAGTTTTATTTGCTACAAAAAACATCGATGTTTTGACATATCGATGTTTTGCTATCGATGTTTATCGTACATCGATACTTTTGATTCGATGTTGGCATCGATGTCAACATCGATGTTTTTCTAATATCGATCATCCCTAGTCAGGACTAGGTGTGTGACTGTTGGGTGTATTTATTTATTATTATTATAGGTATTATCTAGAACAGAGAAATAGCACTGGCTTCTCTTTTAAAATTAATTATTAACTGCTTGCCTGATATACATATAATAATAATTATTATTCTTCGTCACTGATATGGGTATAGGCTTGCCCCCTATCACATCTAGAAGGGGAATGAGTTCAGTGAAATGTGGGTGTTCTAGTTTGCCTCTGCTTATCCCTTTGGGGATACTGTCATGAGCCTATGTATGTAAACTTTTGTAAGTAAATATTACTTTTAAAAATACTTAGCGGATGAACTTAAAAATGTATCTGATCGTGAACAAATGTATATGGGGCCACCAATTTAGCTCTATCAAACACAAAAAGAATCTTTAAAATCAGTCCACATTTGGTGGAGATTTATTTATTTAGAACTTACATAAAACAGTATTACCGAAAAAAAAATAAGTTGCACACTACGTTTAAAACTTGTGTCGCGCAACCTACAAGCTACAATTAACCTGTCATAGGCTAGCGTTTAACAGAAACCAGTTCGAAATTGTGATACTAAAAAATATCTAATAAGTTAAGATATTGAGTAACACATAAAAAAATCACAGATGAATTGAGGACCTTCTTTTTGAAGTGAGTGAATAAAATTTTTTTTTTCCTTTTTTTTTTAAGGAAGAAAGGGAGAAGAGTGAATAAAAATAGTTAACAGATGACGACCAGTCTAGCAGTAAATGGGGGTATATCAGCATTATTATAATGATAGAAAACTGTTTCTTTTAAATTAGATTTACAGACCATGATGCATTGATTGTGACAAAAGTATGTCATTGAACTTTGTCTGTCAATGTAATTAAATTATCTGTATTGTTTTATCAGGCTGTTGTATAATGAAACAAAACATCTTATCAACATGAATGTAAGTGTTTTAAATGAACTTGGGTGCCATGATAAGTGATGGAACTCAATTCTTTGTCATGGATGACAATTTGTGACCACCTAGTGTGACAATGGTGGTTTTTCTGTTTTTCTGTATATCTCGAAATTCTCGATTGTGTAGAAAAATGATTTCTAAAAACTTTTTCTGTAGAATTGATGTTTTTGAGGGAATGAGGGATATACAAGTATATATTGATTTCATCATAGTCTTAGTACTACATACCGGATGATCCTTCTGCCTTGGTGGAGCTTTTTCATCAAAATGTTCAAGGAGCCCATACACGGACATGATGTTTGTAAGCTTCGCCCGTAGTTCAGCCTCTTTGAGCCCCTCTTTATCTCCTCCATCACTCTTAAATCTCTTATATGTGATCTCTTCTTTGTCATGTATCATTAGATCACTGTATAATGATTTGAGCTTTGGTTCTGTCAGACGCTGAAAGTCCAAGGCTTAATTATAATTTTTTAAAACTACAGCATATGTAAAAAGGACACCATCTCGCCCATAACTAAACAGATGCTACAGAGAAGCCACACACACAAATGCACCTGTAGAAAAGTGTCCTACGCCATTACGTATTGATAAATCGAATGGGCCGAAAACCCTGCTCCACTTTCAATGTTCCTAGCGCTCTGTCCATATTTTTTTTTACATCCGTGGTGCTAACCTAAGAGAATATTAAAAAAAAAAGTTTTCGAAAGATTTCTTATTCCAGAATAAAATCTCTTGGAAGACAAAGCTTATTGACAACACGGAAACAACAAAGAATCTGCACTATTTATTTGTAATAAAACAAGGAGTGATTAAGGAAAATCTATTTCTTTTGAATCAATTACAATAATTCTTGAAGATTTTAATAGGTACAGACTTACCTGTTGTGCTTTAACCCACAATAGGTTTAACTTATTCATCCTGAATGGCTTTTCCAAAGTCCTAAAGTTTACCTCTTCTTCCTTCTTCACATTAGCTGATCGAGAATATTTGTTTTCGCCTGTTGCACCATATAATAATATTACACAAATTAAAAGATTGAACGTATACATATTGGAGCGACTTCAATATAAATAATAGAATGTTTTAATCTTGGCAATTAGTATCTATTAATCTTGTTATCACTAAAAACTGTAAATTCGCACAAAATTCAAATCAGAAACAATAGACACCAAAACATGTTTTAAAATTTTTGTATGCTAATTGCTAGTGGTGGGCTGGTGCCTGGTGACCGGTGGGCGATGCCGATGATGAGATATACTAATGGTATCATTCGATTTTTTATAATTATCGCAAGCATAAAGCCGCGTCTCCTGCACTTGTTTTTTCTTCTAAACAAAACATTAAAACACTTACACGGAACAATGATTTTAGCTGTTTCCTTCTCGTAGAACAATGTTTTAGTGCAGGAGACGCGGCTTTACATTAACAGTCTGTACACAAATTAGTATGGTCGGCTCGACTGGTTTTGATACCTCTGTTTACTAAAAATACGCGTAGCAACTCGCTGGTGTATTGTCTGATGAACGAATCAAATATCCGGTGGTCCTCTCCATCAAAATCACTATTTCCTTCCTTTTCCTTTAAGGTTGATATCGCAACCACGGTTCTTTTTAAGTCGCGTCTTCTGTACATGTTTTTAGGAAACAAAACAACTAAAAACACCTACACAAACAAGGTTTTTTATTGTATCTGCTCATAAGCTGCGTCTCCTGTACTAGTTTTACTCGAAACATTACAAAAAAACATATACGCAAAACAACGATTTTAGCTGTCTCCTTCTCGTAGTCCGTAGAATAATGTACAAAATATTAAAAAATACATGGCTGGGCTGGGCAAAATACGTGCTTTGCTTGTAATACAAATAAAACATACTGTATCGTAAGTAATTAAAATACAAAATGGCTTTAAGTAAGGTATTTGAAATATAAAATACAAAATACAGTATTTTAGCTATTTTTAATTGAAATACATATTACAAAATAAGTTATTTAAACCAGCACGGGCTGAAAATAGAGGAAAAAAATTAATAAATCATTAAAACCAGAGTTTCCTTTCATGAACACTAGATTTTTAAATGTACTGTCAGACAAACAGTCTCTTGTTGGAGAGTGACAAAACCTGCTAAAGAAAACATACTTTCTACAGGTTCTGATGAGCACAAACTTGTGTTAAATTGTATGAACACATTTTTTATATATTTGGATAGCGCTCAAGAATTGAAAGCTCTTTGCTTCTATCATTTAGGAAGCTGACCAATTCTAACTCTGTTTTATATGTCTGTGGTTGATCACTGTCTATGTTCTCAAGAAGAATAAAATCATCATTTTGTGATGATTCCAAATACGTATTTGTATTTCACTTACGTATTTTAATTACAAGTAATTCAAATACTGCCCAACCCTGTCTATGATCCATTGCTAAGCCGGGTCTCCTGCACTAAAACATTACACAAAACACCTACACAAAACGTGCATTTTTTATCTATGGTCCATTGTTCTACGAGCAGGTGACAGCTAAAATCGTTTTGCGTATGTGTTTTTAATGTTTTGTTCAGAAAAAACTCGTGCAGGAGACGCGGCTTTACATGAGCAGGAAACAATAAAAAACTTTGTTTTGTGTAGGTGTTTTGTGTTTTATTTCCACCATGCGTCCGACAGCCGCGTCTCCTGCATTAAAACATTACACAAAACATGTATTTTTTATCTATGATCCATTGTTCTACGAGCAAGAGACAGCTAAAATCATTGTTTTGCTTATGTATTTTTGTGTAATGTTTCGAGATAAAACAGTGCAGAAAGATCGATTTGCAATAGGGAACACATACGGCATACCATAGAATCGTGATCATGAGGTGAATTACCTGCTCGCTTGTCAGTCGCTGGTATAAAAAAGGAACAATAGTATAATAATAGTAAAGCGTGCTTTGTGGTGTAATATTATTAACATTATTCGCTTCTGGTAGTAAACCGTTTACTAAATTCATAATCGATTATAAATACATTATGATATATTTCATTATTATTCATATTCTTGCACCATTATAGGGCACTGACCATAGGTAATAGATTTTGATAGTTTTAACTATTTTTGACTATGGTTCGTGACAGCATGGTCTTTGGCTCTAGTCAATTTCGAGAAATAAATAAAAATATTAATATTTGTCTTTAAAATATTTTCATTTTTAAGAATTTCTTTATTTTGTAATCTTAAGAAATTATTTTATTTTACATGTAAGGTAACCGGCTGAAGGACTTAGTATCCATAAAAAAGGTTTAATATTCTGACAGTTGCAAATAGAGATTTGCAGTTACAATAATTAATATCGATATTTATTTATATACCTGCCTGATATCAATTACTATTATTAAAACCTACTTCGAATAAAGAGGTTCTTATTTAATTTGTATATTTTTTATGGATATCCACTGGTAATAAAAACATGTCAAAGTTGGTATTCAAGATTTTGATATACTTTATGTCAAACAAGAAGAAACCGCTGTCCTTACTTAAGGCGTGGCTCCTGCACCTGTTTTTCCTCGAAACAAAACACAGAACACATACACAAAACAATGATTTTCGCTATCTCCTGCTAGTAGAATTACATAGAGATAGAGAGAGAGATACATATAGAAAGATCATAGATGAAAATGTTTTGCGTAAGAGTTTTGTGTAATGTTTTAGTGCAGGAGATGCGGCTTTACAGGCTTTACTCTTGGAATGGTACAAACACAGTCTATCAATTACTTTAAAATATGTATATTTTAAATTAAAATACATAAGACGCTGCTGGGATTGTGGCGGCAATTCCTTCCAATGCAATGCCTCTCAGATGACTTTAAAGTTACAACTTATAGTTATTATAAAAAGAAGAAGACTATTATAAAGTTGATTGTTCTGACTCGATTTAATCGATTTTATAGTTTCCGATATATCGGTTCAAGTTCAACCCTAGTTGCGATGATAATGGTTCGGTTGCGGTTCCATTGGTTCAAGACTCAAGTTGTATTTGTAAATCGTTGGTCATCGGTTTTGTACATTTTATTTTGTTAAAATGGCATTTCTGCCTTAACCGCTGGCTTTATTGGTTGTGTTACTCGGAATATTTAACGATATCGTCACCTATACACTGGTCTTGCCGTTCGCAGTTCACGCTGACATGTTGCTTCCGTACAATGGGAGTTGAATGATCGCTTCTGAAGTTCTGAGCCGAAATTTGAGAGTGCATCTTGAACAGCGGTCCGCGGCGCGGGTACATGCGGGTCGTCTCGCCATCGGCACTTTCTCCTGCTGATGCGTTGCGAGTTTTGTTACTCAACAGAGCGTTGTGTAAAGACTAGTTCGCGATTCGATGTTTCCTAACGGTAGTGTGTGAGCGGTGCGAGGTGACGTCGCTCGTGCGGCGTTGAGAACGGCGCGCTCTGTGTTATGTGCATTGTTTTGGTGTGATGGTGGAACGCGAAGGGATGCGACGCGGCAGCGGCGGCGGCTGCGGCTGGGGCGGCGGCGTGCTCGGACGCTTGTCCCTCAGGAGGCTGCTGCTTGACAGCCCACTTGTTGGCCGGAGGCTAGCTCACACAGGTACACCCTTATCATTATTTACAAATATGTCTTCACTTCCAGTTGAATTTATGTTATTTTTATGAAGGTGTTTACAATTTGAAACATCTCTGCATAAAATTGGTAAATACGCATTATCTAAGTTCCAGAGATCAAACAAATCTCAGATATCTCAGAGATCAAAGATTGCTAAAGTTCAAGGCATTAATATTTACAACATAATTTTCACATCAGCTTTTATTAATCCAAAACTGTATATAATAATGGAAAATGTTGACATAACTATGTATTCCATAATATCCATTGTTGTACTTAGGTGTATATTTATACACCCATTGATTCTGGGCCACTTGCAGTCCCGTGATTAATTTCTATTTATCCCAAATCTTGATTTAAAGATAGCAGTGAGATGTAGCTATGGTTGCCTGGAAGAGATTGCTTTTAGCTATAAGGCCGCCACTTGTGGCACCGTTTTTTTAATGTTAATTAATATTACCTGTTTTTCTATGTGTGTCTAAAATAAAGAGTTACTATCTATATATCTATCTGTAGGATAAATCGAGATAAGGTGTAAGTCTAGATTAGTAATAGCACTGCAAGTCGCCCTTAAAGTTCTTCTTTATTTAAAATATGGCCTCCCATCAAAGTTTGATGATTTTGCCAACGACAGTGTTTAATAAATCCATTAATCAAAAAAATAGCTAGTCAGACATCTTGAAAAAACGAAAAACCTTATCGCCCTTAAAGTTGGAAACTTTAATTTAACATTTCACAATATTTTCATTTGACCTACCTGCACCTGACCTATTTTAATAACTATATCATCAAGTCTTTGGAGTAGCTCAGCACTGGACATCCTATAGTCGATGATAATCAAAAGTTTATAAACAATAAGCAAATCTTCAGCTCAACATAGGTAGGTAGGCACCATCTTCTAATATATAAAATTCTCGTGTCACAGTTTTCGTTGCCATACTCCTCCGAAACGGCTTGACCGATTTTGATCACATTTTTTGTGCTTATCCGGTATCTATGAGAATCGGCCAACATCTATTTTTCATCCCCCTAAATGTTAGGGGTAGTCCACCCCTAAATTTTTTTTTTATTTTTTAGACAAAATTTTTAATTTCTATTTTTTTATGATACAACATACAAAAATACATACAATCCTCAATTTTCACCCTTCTACGATCAACCCTTATTTTTTAATAGCCATTAGGAAATTATTTATATGGCAAAACAACGTTTGCGGGGTCAGCTAGTAATATATAATATTTGATTTTTTTTTATCCGGACACGGCAAAGTGACTAAACTGCACCTGATGAGAAGCATAGCGCAGTCCAAAAAATACTAGTGACCACTGACATACAATGGGTTTACTAGTGGTCACCAGAATCATGCTGGCCTATTTATGCTTCTTCACACACCAAATCCCAAGATGGAAGAAGTATGCGACAAGATATTTATAATTATGAAGCATAGTCGTGCCAAATGGTCGCCTCCTTGGTCTAGTGGCAGCATGTATGGGCTGTAGACCGGGAGGTCCTGGGTTTGATTCGCAGGTCGGGCGAAGTAAATTTTCTAATTTAATTTGCCCGGGACTGGATCCCTCATAGGGGGTTGACGTCAGGCAGGCGGCCGGTCGTAAAAACTAAGGCAAATCCTCTTTGCAACATGCTTAAAAAAGTGTGTTGCGCCGACCCCACATTAAAGTGGGATAAGGGCAGGTAGAAAGAAAGAAAGTCGTGCCAAATGGTTCTACCGCCTTGTATGACTTTAATGGTCATCAGCCACTGGATCTGCACTGTAAAACAAGGGCTCCCACAGTTTTTTTATAGAACAGGGGGCAAACGAGCAAGTGGGTCACCTGATGTTATGATTTCCAGATCAACATGTTTCATGACATGATGAAAACATTATAAAATTACAAGGTAAAGTTATTCACAGAAATATATGTTGCCAAATATATTGGATGTAAATATAGTAATGAACTAATTGGAAATAATTAGTTGTTTGAATTTTTTTTATCTGAGCAAAACAATAACAGCAATCACTGACAATCAATGAATCACCAGAATCATGTCAACTGAGTATTATAACAAGAAGATAATTAAAAAGAGAAGAAACAAATTGAGGGGTTGTGACCAGATAGAAGATGACCAATGCAGGGACAGGACCCTAATATCTGCTCCAAAGTGTGAATCACTATAGCTGGTTATAACACCATGTGTATGGTGGTTACCATCTGGGCTTATAATGACTGAAAACTGGAATGCTACTCAACTTTAACAGCTTCTTACTTTGTATTTAACCATACCATTTTTACAGATAAATCAGCAGATGGTTCTGATGGTAAATGATCTCCACCACCCATAGACAACCAAGACACAAAGAATCATGGGTGCATTGCCAATCTAAAAGGAAGGAATGGAAGGGGAGGGGAAAGGAAGAGGGGGAAATAGGCCACCGGAAATCTCACTCACGGAACGAAACGTGATAGCAAGCTGCCATTTAATGTCAGTTTTCTGTGACACAGTGGTATCAAACCAGTCGAGCCAACCCATTCTTGCTGTAGACGTTACTGTCTTCAGAGTGGCTCTACCACTCAACATAACACAATCTCAAGTGTTTCAATATTTGGGGGTAAGAATATCCTACCACCAGCAGTGTGCTATATTTTTGCTCTTTGACCTTCAAACAGTCATTATGAAACAACATTCTTTCCACACTAGTTCATTTGCATCGTAATGTTAATTCGGGAATGAATTCCACAATTTATGTTAATCCAAAACTCTTTGATTAGTACAAGGTCGGTAATTAGCATGAAATCACCTCTAATACATTTAATTTAGTTTATAAATACAAAGTGCGTGAACTAATAAGCTCATCTAGTTAGTACGGCATTTGTAAAATTTAAAAAGTAGAAGAACTTTCGTTGGCACAGTGGTCGACTAGCCGGCGGTGAAGCGAGAGGCCGTGGGTTCAGACTGCACTGAGACAAATGTTTGTGTGACTCACAGATATTTACTGATTTCTTAAGTTTACGTGAATATTATACATTGAAATAAAACTATTCTTACAAAACTATTCAGGACCGTCCTGACCCGTGACAACGAAGACTGCAAAGCCTTCGAAACGTCGGGAATAATAATTAAAACCTAATCGTGATAGAATCCGTAAGAATAGTTTTATTTCACAGATATTTGTTTCAGATCTGGGTGTAGTGAGACCGAAAGTCTCCTAGTTTCTGATACCCATGACACAAGACTTGTATCTCAGTGTAGGGTCTGTACCCCTAGTACGAGTTTGTTTTAACAGTTCTCGATTCTCGAAATCGACGATAGTTTGCGTTTTGTCCATACATTTGACTAGCCACATTGCATGTTTGAAACTACAATGAACCAAAAATGTTCCATACATTTGGATGCTGTAAACTATCGTCGATTTCGGGGATCGAGAAAAACTGGTACGCAGGGTACAGCGGCCTGAGCAGGAAAAATTCTGACAACCGTAGATGTATTTCAGCTCGATGCGCGTCTATGAAATTTGTATGAAATATTAACCAAACGTCAACAGTGCGCAGCGAACTCGAATACATTTACATTAGTTTTTCCAGTAGCCGGAGCACGAAAGTGTGACACACGACTATATGTGTGCAGTGTGACTATTGGGAGTTTGAAACGTCAAAATACGTTAATATTATGATTGCTCTGTATTGGATGTCTCTGACCACATTCAGTTTCTAATTCATGCATCTGTATTTTGTGTTCCGTTTCCCACTAGAGGATAAATAAAGGTTATTTTATTATTTTTATAAAGTTTTTGTCATCTGAGGTCCACACCGTATGCAGTTTACCTACTACTGACGTAGGTATATAATTATAATATAATAGTGTCTGTGAGGATTTGGTAGTTTTCCTTAAATGTTTAAACAATGTTTTATGAGTGACATGAATCAGTAAGTTGATTGGTAATAATAGACTAATGCTTCATAATCATCATCAGCCATAGGACGTCCACTGCTGAACATAGGCCTCCCCCAAAGATTAAATAATAATAATAATAATAATTATAATGCTTAGTCCCTCATATTTTTGTTGTATTATAATCACAAGTTTAAAATCTTAACAGACCGACTTCAAATCCGATTGTAATCAAATTTATATGGGACCACCCTTGAAAGAAGCTCAATCGAACACAAATAATTTTGAAGATCGGTCCACATTCGGCGGAGATATCGCGTAACATACATAAAAAAATACAGTGACCTTCTCCTTTTTGGAAGTTGCTCGAAAATTGATGATCATTGTCTATTGTTAATACTTTTTATGAGAGGAGGAACCTCTCATATAATGTCTCTGGGATAAGAATGCCTATATCACTTAGAGATAGTGAAGGTGAAAGTTCAGCAGGGCTACCACCACCTCTTATAGCAGTATTATTATAATCGTTCTTCGTTTGTTTTGTATGAGAATCGGTACAAGTAAAATTATAATAATACTACTATAAGAGGTGGTGGTAACCCTCCAGGAGTTCGATAGATTATAATGAAGACTGTTCCATACAAACAGGCATACTAATAAATTATATAACATAAGCTCAAACCTGTATTCCCATAGAAGCAGTGGCGGATTTCCCCTAAGGCCGACTAGTCTCAGGCTTAGGGCGACTGTATATTAGGGGCGACCAATCACGAAACGACAAATCAAAGGGATTCGAAACTAGGACCCCCCCAGTCCAGTGCCCATACATGCAGTGCTAAGGTGAATGGTGGACAAATCTAAAATAAAAATGTATAATGAATATAAGACAAAGTGAGGCTATCCTCCTTTTTGCAGATGGTAAAAAATAATGTTGAAGAGGTCTCAACTTGTACTGAGCCCAGGGCGACCAACACTGCTAATCCGCTACTGCACAAGAGCATTCAGAAGTGGGAAACTATCGTTTAGCTCTTCCTTCATTAGTATCCAAAACTGCCATGGCTCTCTCTCATGACTAACGGCCAGTTTCAATAAACGATCTCAGTTTAGAGTGCAGATAGATCGCGATTATAAACCAATGAAATCGAGTCATTTGACGGAGTCATGTTTAAACTGTGTTCTTATTGGCTAATTTTTGTAATCTATCTGCACATTTGAACTGAGGTTGTTTATTGGAATCGGGCGTTAATGTTTGGTCCAAATGCAGATAAGGCCATGTAATAGTAAATACACATAAAATTCGTCCAATTGCAAAATATTGAAGCGTCGTGGAACATTCGAGTTAATTAATAGTTGCCTTGGTGAAATTTTTATGACCGAAACCAATTGAGACATTGAAGCTCTGAGATCTCCAATCACACAGGTCAATGCTGTGACCAGCAATGTAGGGGCAACGCACACTTGACTAGAAACGGCACTAATATATCACTCCGAATTACATATTTCCGACCGACTACCAAAAAGGAGAAGGTACTCAATTCGTCTGTACTTTTTTATGTATGATACGCGATATCTCCGCCGAATGTGGACCGATTTTCAAAATTATTTTTGTGTTCAATAGAGTCTATTTCAAGGGTGGTTCCCATCGATATATTATATACCTAGATGCACAATTGACGCTCCGAAAATGGGACAGCAAAGAAGTGCTTAAGCACTCCTTTTGCATACAGTCGGACGCGGATGGAATTCTAAATTTCAAAATTCAAATTTAAGAACGCTTGCTCATTTTGTTTAAAAAACTACTTTAAACACGTGCATTGGGTTATAATTGTGTTGATTTAATAAGAACTTGTAATCTTTTTCTTTGTTTTATTACTGAGACTTTTTATGCATATTTGCAGAACTGTGCATCTAGGATATATTAAATCGATGGTGGTTCCATATAAATTTGGTCATGATCAGATTTGAAGTCGTTCCGTTAAGTTTTTAAACTTGTGATTACACAACTTCATTAGAGAGAACAGGCAACAGTACTGTCTTTGGAACATGTCTAGTGTCTCTACTCCGCTTTCGCCCATAGGTATATGAAAGTATTATAATAAAAGGCGACTTGCTATACTTAGATTAATCATGATTTGTATTAAATCTTGATTTAGATATAGGAATGAGATGTAAGTTGAATTGCGTTTAGTACTAACTCTAGATTAGTAGTAGTCCAAGGCTTTAAGGGCGACTTACAGCGCTAATACTAATCTAGAGTGGAACCTAAACTCCATTTATCCTACAGCTCACTCATCGTGGAGTTACAAGTGAGCCTAAGACTTTTAAAGGTTTTTTTTCACCTGATATTATCCCGCTTCATTGTGAGGTCTGCGCAACACAATATTTAGGCATGTTGGTAAAAGGATTTGGCTTAGTTTCAACAACCGTCTGCCTGCCTGACATTAATGCTTTAGGTCAACACTTTGTTTTTTTTATGTGGTTACGGTTAGATATAATATTTAGTTACAAGTTTTAATTCATTGCTAGATCTGCGCAGGCCCTTAAGTCATATTATTGTTCACATCACGCGTACCACGATCACAAACGATCATTGCGACATTTAATATTGCCAAATACTCATGATTAACATAAACTTGACGGATTTGTCGTAAACTGGTTTTTATGTAGAGGTAACTAAAATTCGCCTCAATAGATGATGATTTTAAATATCAATTGATATTGCCTTTAAATTCACGACTAGATGTGTTTTATTTAAAACTTTTCTAGATATCTTTATCGGTAAATATTTGCAGCAGTTTGATGCTTTTGGGTGGCATATTCAACCCATTCTTGCACGCCTTACCGTAATAGATGTGATATATATATACATATAGAGACGATGATTGTACGTCTGTGTCTGGCATTTTTAAATTCCGCAAAATTTTGTAATTTATGAATAATTTTGTAGGTCTGACCATCAATATATTATACCCTAGATGCACAGTTCTTTGCAAGTATCCTCCTAAAAACTGGTCTCAGAAATAAAACAAAGAAAACGATCACAAGTTGTAATTAAATCAACACAAATATAACCCTAAGCACGTGTTATAAAGTAGGTTTTTAAACGAAATGAGCAAGCGTTCTTTAATTTGAATTTTGAAATTTAGAATTCTATCGACGTCCGACTGTAGGCAAAACGAGTGCTTCTTTGCTGTCTCATTTTCCGAGCGTCAACTGTGCATCTAGGTAAATAATATATCAATGGGTCTGACAATAATTTCTAACAAAATGACAGCTACGTTATCGCGATCGAACTCGTAAAAAAACTCGCACAAACTAGCATTAGACACACAGAACGCTTCTAACGGTTACGCGTGGTCCGTGGATCTGACAAATAATTTTTCATACAAACTATTTTACGTAGTCGCTAGCGTGGAATGTCAAAAATTTCATTATTGAGCTACAGTTAAGTCCGTAATTTTAACCGCGTTTATAATGAGTTGGATTTTGACGACTAGATGTAAACTACATTACATCCTACTCGCGACGTTTACGTCCCAACATGCGGTGAACTTTAACGTCGCGGTTTCATACCACTAATCTGTTTTATATTTAACGACTGATTGTGCGAGGCAAAACTAAACGCTGATAAGTGAATACGTTATGATTGATAGGCGGAACTGGGTCTTTGGTCTAGAATCTAGGTTGGCCCACGGCCTCTATGTAAACATTGTCACTGGAAACTAATTTACCTTTTAATTACTTATCGTTATCATTGAAATTTATTTAACGCGTTAATTAATGTTAAATCCTATTATCGTTCAATCGTAACAGTTTTCATCTTATCGCCTTATCTAAGTTAAATGTTATTATCTTATTTTAGCTTTGTATAGTACCTATTTTAGTCACTAAAATTCCTTACTTTTGTGATTATTATTAGTCACTTTAAGTATTTTTGAGAATGTACTTCACGTTCGCGTATATAAAGCTGCGGTCTTAAATATGACTGCCTCCGTGGCGTGGTGGTATTTCGGTAGGACTACGGTTCTGTGGTCTCGGGTTCGATCGCCGGGTCGGGCAAAGTGATATTGGATTTTTCCATATCAGCCCGGAATCTGGAATTTGTGCCCGATATGGCGATAGGCTCGCCCCCTATCACATCTGGGACGGAACTAAGCTCGGCGAAATGTGGGTGTTCTAGTTCGCTAGTGCGCATCTGCCTACCCCTTCGGGGATACAGGCGTGAGCTTATGTTATGTTATGTGTTATGGTCTTAAGTACTGGCGTGGCTGCCGCTCGTCTCTTCATACGAGCTCCAGCCTGAGCCTGTTTGGCTCGCCAGTCTGTAAACACCAGTCGTAGCGAGTAAAAGCGCGGTGTTATTTTTACTACCATATCAATCAAACTTTTTAGCAAGATTCATTATATAGGTGAGATATCCCTTAATAATCTGTCCTTTATTCTATAATATTAAAATATGTACCTACCATTGTTTTAGAAAATGACAATATTTATCTTCACGGGATAATCATATCATTAACATTTTACAGCCTCGTAGCGCAGCGGGCGAGTAGCCGGCTGTGAGAGGCGGGTTCGATTCCCGCATTGAGACACATGCACGTCTGGGTGTTGTGAGACCGTGCGTCTCTCATAGTCTCTATCACCCACGATGCAGGTAAAACCTAGTGTGAGGTCAGGACTAGGCGTGTGACTGTTTGGTGTATTATTATTATTTTGCTTTGACAAATAATGAATAACAAAGCCTTAATGCATTTTCCCTTGGCCTTCTTATTGGCGAAAAATACAGTTTCATCAAGTACTTACGTAAAGGTCAACCTAACTCAAGAATTAAAATTAATTTGCCATTTGTTTACGTCAGTTTAATGAAACCCAACCTTCTATACATTATGTATGTAGTATTTTGTATTTCCCTAATTTATATCGCGTGCAAAACCCGCAATTTGTGAGATAATCAGTAATATGGATTTTAAACATAACACATAACATAAGCTCACGCCCGCATCCCCGAAGGGGTGGGCAGAGGCGCACTAGCGAACTAGTACACCCACATTTCGTCGAGCTTAGTTCCTTCCCAGATGTGATAGGGGGCGAGCCTATCGCCATATCGGGCACAAATTCCAGACTCCGGGCTGATATGGAAAAATCCAATATCACTTTGCCCGACCCGAGGATCGAACCCGACACCTCAGGACGGTAGATGTACCGTAATACAACCACGCCACCGAGGCAGTCATGGTCAAACTTTGTTCTGATCAGGGATTTATAAACACTTTCTTAGCGGTAACCTTTTGAAACGGTAACCGATTGTTTCGGTTTACCGATTGAAACGGTAATCGTTATAAAACGGTATTTTACCCATTTATAACGGTAACCGAATGAAAGGGTAACCCATATTATTTCGGTAACCCTACCGAAATATTTCGGTTTTTTTCGCGGCCCCTCGGAAGAGGTGTAAGCGCGCGGGCGCAATATGGAGTGAAATGTGAATTTTATTGATGCTTGTTCGCGTTGTACGATGCACCGCGCCGTAAACGTGGCTCATTTTTGTACTCTGGTTTGTCCAGGACTTGCCTGCCCCTAGTTATTTAGTCGCTACCTACTTTTGTTGAATTAAATAATGCGTAAAATGTTGCAAAAAAGGGGAAAATTGATATCCCAGGAACTACTAAAAAATATTTTTGTGCTGGGTAGTCCATTTACCGCGGATGGCTATGGGCTTTATAACCAATAGGAGCGGAGTATAAATGAAAAAACATGAAAATTTACATCTTAAGGAACGTACCCATATTACGTGACCCGTTCAGGGCGGGAGGTAAGTCTTCAAAATACCACGCTTGGTCACAGTGCCGGCGGGGGAGGGGGGGGGGTGTTGTTAGATTTTCGTCACGTAGTCAATATCCTCTAGGGAAATCTTGTCCTTTTTAAGCTATATCAAATATCATGCGCAGCGTTTAGCACTTTTTAAAGCCACAGGTGGCAACACATCATAAATTTTGTTTTTTAACTTTTCTTAAAATAAAATTATTTATATACACTAGCGATCTAGAACACCCGTTTTCGCCGAGCTTAGTTTCGTCCCAGGTGTGATAGGAGGCGAGCCTGTCGCCATATCGGACACAAATTCCAGACTACGGGTTGATGTAGAAAAATCCAATATCACTTTGCCCGACCCGGGGATCGAATCCGAGGCCTCGGAACGAAAGTCGTATCGACATACAACTACGCAACCGAGGTAGTATGAAATTAATCGGCCTCAAAACAAAGAAAAATGAAATGACTACCACTTTTTTCAGTTTCAGCACCGGATCTGTTCTTCGGAACTATGGGACAATCCAGATATCAATTACGAAGTCAATCGAATCTAAATAAAAAACAAAATGCCGCGCATTGTCTATGTTTTAGTGCCAGATCCATCCTTACAAACTAAATCTAGTCCAATTTAACCCCGAGAAGACACAAGTATGCGCATTTACCGTTAAAAAAACTCCCTTTCTCGTATATCCTCGGTTCGATAACACCCCTATTGGTACCTCGAGCAATATTAGGATTCTTGGCGTCGACATTTCGAGTGATGTTCAGTTAGGCGATCATTTGGAGGATAAAGCAGAATTAGCTGCAAAAGCTCTTGGTGTTCTTGGGAGAGCGAGACAGTATTTCACGCCGGCCCACCGCCTTCAACTTTATAAGTCACAGGTTCGGCCTCATATGGTATACTGCTCTCACCTCTGGGCAGGGGCACCTCAGTACCAACTCCTTCCATTTGACCCTATCCAACATAGAGCGGTTCGGATTGTCGATAGTCAAATGCAATTGATTCGACTCGATCCTCTTGCGTTGCGAAGAGATGTTGCATCTCTTTGCATTCTTTACCGCTTGTACCACGGGGAATGTTGCGAGGAATTGTTTGGCCTAATACCAGCCGCCGAATTCCATTATCGTACCACACGCTACAAGCTGAAGTTTCATCCTTACCACCTGGATGATTGGCGTTCCTCAACAGTGCGTTTTACAAGGAACTTTCTTCCGCGTGCAACGTGCTTGTGGAACCAGCTTTCGGCGGCTGTGTTTCCTGACCGTTACGAGTTAGGGACCTTCAAGAAAAGAGCCTATATCTACCTCAAAGGCCGGCAACGCATCCATGATTCCCCTGGTATTGTGGATGTTTATGGGCGGCGGTGATCATTTAACATCAGGTGACCCACTTGCTCGTTTGCCCCCTCTTCTATAAAAAAAAAAACTAACGGGCGACCGAGCTATAGATTTTGAAGTTAATCGACTTTAAAACAAAGAAAAACAAAACGGCCGTCCCTTTTTTCAGTTTTAGCACCGGATACATCTTTAAGAATATCGAGACGATGGAAACGTAACGCGTTTAATTTAATTATTTAGTTTACTTATAGGGGACTAATTATTTTTATATCTAATTTTAGGGTACAATTTTTTATTTCATCAACGTTGGGTCAGCAGTGTCTGATTATCCATATAAACTTTCACCCCCTATTTCATCTCTTTAAGGTTTAAAAGATAATTTACTCCATGGCCGTTATAAGGGTTTCAAGTATCTTGATTCCTCATACCAAATTTCATCAAATGCGTTCAGCCTTTTCAGTCCCATACACAATTTAATCCGTCCCGTCCAAGGATGAATAAAAGTGCGCTCTGCTGGGTTTATATTATCCTCATCAAAAATTTCATCAAAATCTATTCAGCGTTTTCTGAATTCTCATAATAACTTTTACCCCTATTCTACCCATTTAAGGGTTGAGAATAAAATAAAACTCTATTGGTCACGTAGAGATATAAAAAGCACTTATGACAGAGAAAACAAAATGGCCGCCACTTTTTCAGTGTCGAGTCTATCCTTTAGAACTACGGGGCGACTCAGATATCGATTTTGAAGTAAATTGGCCTTAAAACAAAATCAGCTTATGTTCATCCTTATTTTGCTCCTGGGGTTGATAAATCCATATCGAATTTCATGAAAGTTGGTTCAGCTGTTTCTGAACCTCCATATAAACTATCATCCCCTTTTTCAACCCTTCAGGGGTAAAAAAATATAGTACTCCATTTATTACTACTCTCATACCAAATTTCATCATAATCCGTTTAGCTGTTATTGAAATTCCCATACATACTTTCTTCCATAACTTCATCCCTTTAAGGGTTGATTTAAAAAATAAACTATCCCATATCTGTCATCAAGACCAAAGGTATCATAATTATGGTACCAAACATTAAAATCCGTTCAACTATTTCGGAATTTCCATACAATTTTTCATGCCTTTAGGCATTGATTTAAAAAAATAAAGTACCCCATACCCGTCCTTAAGGAAAAAATATATACTCATACCAACTTTCATTTTCACGAACATTCATCCCCTATTCAATCCGTTTTGGGATTGATTTAAAAAAAAATGAGTACATATGTCCATCTTCAGGGTAAAAGTATTCCCAGACCTTTCACTCAAAACTATAATAATAATAATTATTTTGTGTAGTTTTTAACTCACTACAGAAAGAGGTTCTGCATTCGTCGGTGTAGATACCATATTTTGTATGTTCACCCATAATTTACGTATCTTAAACTTTTTGGTTTTTGTATGACGCATGGTTATTTGTGATTTGTGACATACTTAGTGCAGGTATTTTTGTTAGGTTTTCGTCACGTAGTCAATATCCTCTAGGCAAATCTCGTGTTTTTTCGAGCTATATTCAAATATGGTGCGCGACGTTTAGCACTTTTTAAGCTCACAGGTGGCAAAATATCATGATATATCTTTTACTTTTTTTTGTCAAAAAAATATTTAAAAACCTTATTTATAAATTACAACGTGTAAAACTAGACGGGGAGGGGATCTTGACAAATACTACGGGTGGTCACCTAGGGGGGAAGTGATACAAAAGTTTAAAAAATGGGTCACGTAATATGGGTACGTTCCCTAAAGATAACATATTGGCTGTAATAAAAAAAGTTGTACATGTAGGTACATATGTACCTACTTAAGAATTCGTTTTTGTGTGTAACAAGTTAGTGAAAAACATTTTTTTGGCTTGTTCCTAGTATTTTTATTGCTACGAACTCGTAAGGTATGGCTAACTTTTGATTAGGTAATCAGTTAATAGAATATTTTAACGCTCACTTAGAAGTTTCTGTACCTACCTACTTTGAAATCGGACCAAAAGGAATGTCAAAAGTGCAAAATGAATTTATAATACGAGTATAAAATGTAGTTAAGTACTCTGTGATTGTGAATAAAACTAGCCGGCGCGGCAATGGCAAGTAGCAATGCGCCGTGTACTGGCGGAAGAGCGGGGGGCGGTGTAAGTGAATCGTAGGCTGAGATCTATAGAACGAACTTCGACTAAGTCCGAGTCAAAAAAACGAACTTAGTGAGGATTTGGAATTTATAAATCGAACTCAGACTTAGTCCAAGTCATTTTTCACAAGAAAAACTTTGCTAAGTCCAAGTCCACAAAACCTTGACTTCGGTCTGTCAGTTCGGCATGCAGTAATACCAGTATCGAAATACTGACATAAAATGTAGAAATTGTTTTATTCATTCTAACGTTTTTTAAATTAAAATACCAAAACTATTGTTAGAAAATGTTTGATAATTAAAGGTACGAGATTTTCTTATATTGCAGTACCGTTTATTATACTGTAAATCGATCTATTAATTATTAAAGTTTAACGAAAATAGATAATTTTGTTTGGAATAAACTTGTAACCCAGAAGATGCCAAAAAAATAGACAAATGTTTTGACAAGTTCCAGTATTGTCCTGAATACTAATTAATATAACATTAAACCCCGAAACCGTGCTCAGAATTAAAAAAATCGTTCTGCTGAGCCATTTGCAAAGCGCGAAAGGTGACCCGAGAACCAGTGGGAATGGACGGACGGCGGACTTCATCGCGGCGACCCACAATGCAACAGTGACCATCATGCTATTGCTCCAATAATATTATCATCATCATCAGCCACAGGACATCCACTACTGAACATAGGCCTCCCCCAAAGATTTCCAGATCGACCGGTTGGAAGCGGCCTGTAACTAGTGATTTCATGTGACCTTTGTCAGGTCGTCTGTCCACCTAGCAGTCATATTAAACAGACAGTGAATCAGTGAATCAGTGAAAGTACATATTATATTAATTATTATGTAGTCGGCCTAAATAATGTATAGATATTTTGAGAATGAATTGGTTACATGTTGTCAGGAAATTGATTTGCAGTAGGTAAATAAAATAATAATTATCATGAATAATATTTATTTATTACAATCTCTGATATTAACCTTTGTTTATTTGAGTGAGCATACATACATACATATTACATACATAGACTCACGCCTTTTTCCCATAGGGGTAGGCAGAGACAACGGATTTCCATTCGCTACGATCCTTACACACCTCTTTCGCCTCATTCAGTCTCATTACATTCTTCATGCATGCACGTCGGTTTAGGGTACTTTTAACTTGACCTTTCTCGAGTAAATCTCTGACTTGGTCAGAGAATGTTCGATGAGGTCTTCCCCTTCCACCTCTACCATTCACACTTGCCATATATATTTGCTTTGTCAGCCTCCTTTCATCCATCCTTTCTACATGCCCAAACCACCGCAACATTCCTTTCTCAATCCTCGTTATTATTTCCTCTTTCAATCCACACAGTACATAAATGGTATTCTCAACTATTGTGCAATATACCTACTGCACAAACTACTGTAATATTGCTTGTGTTTGATAACTTGTTCCGCAGTTGGTTGCATGTGTGAAAATTTAATAACTTCAAAATGTTATTTCTGAAACAGAAGAAATAAATATCAGACAGAGTTTCCCTCAGATCTTTCATTATTAATCAGCAGATCACCACAATGGCAATTTGCATGGCTAGCTGACAATAAGCTTGCCTGGCAGGTTAACCACTCAGATGGTACCCAGATGGTAATGCCTCAACAGTTTACCGCTGGCAGGAAATGTTAATAAGGCATGGTTTTGCTTTGGGCTTGCGTGCTGACTGAGATGCAATTTATACTCTACATGGGCTGCTAGTAAACAAACAGACAGACAGACAATTTGCTAGTAAACAGTCTCCAAAATACAAAATCCCTGTTTTAACAATTTTGATAAATTAATAAAACTTTTGCCAATATATTAATATGAAATAATGGCAGTGGATTAGCTAGAGCTCCAGGAATAGGTATGACAGAGTCGATCACCTCACTCACTCACCTGATTGTGACTCCTGGCATATTTGAGCCCTTGTAATTCTCTTGGTGGTTTACACTTTACTTCATCATTTTAGAGCTTAGAATGCTTTTTTATGTCATCATGTTTTCATCATCATCATCTTGTTTCTTCTTACTTTAAAAATTATGGCCTTCTTCAAAATATTAATGATTTTGCCAACAATAGTAATAAATAATAAATCCATGTTTTGACTATCAAATTATGACGATTCATGTTTATTCTTTCTTCTACCTGCCCTTATCCCACCTTAATGTGGGGTCGGCGTAGCAAACTTTTTCAAGCATGTTGCTGAAAGGATTATAAGACGATTTATGTATAATGCGGTTTGTTTTTCACTTGACATTTCAAAGAGCGTCAGCCATTTTGTCAGCTGTTAATTACGTAATACGTTCCTTTACAACCTACAAATATAAAGGCGCGTCTCCTGTAAATATATAAAAATCTTACGTTTCTTTTGTCAAAGGAACTGCGTGAAACCGATAACGTCTGAGTAGACTATGCAAAGACAAACTATGGCTAGCCTGAGTTCGAGTTCGAATTATAAATACGCAAAAGTTGACTTTCGCTTAGTTCACTCCAAAGACGACTACGCTGAGTCGACTTTGGTACAAGACTTAAGTAAGAACTATAGGTTTCAGCCGTAGTATCGCGCCATCGCGCCGAGCGCGTTGCAGTTCGTAGGTATGCTTATACAAAAAATACATACCGGTATAATAATAAAAATACCTGTATTATTTCGGTTACCGTTATTCCCTTTCGGTTTTTACCGGTATCATTTCGGTAAATACCCATACCGAAATATCCCTGGTTCTGATTGGCTAATTTTTGTAATCTATCTGCATATTCGAACTGAGCTTGTTTATTGGAACCGGGCTCTAAGGCTGAAATCTATAGTTCTTACTTAAGTCTTGTACCAAAGTCGACTCAGCGTAGTCGTCTTTGGAGTGAACTAAGCGAAAGTCAACTTTTGCGTATTTATAATTCGATCTCGAACTCAGGCAAGCCATAGTTTGTCTTTGCATAGTCTACTCAGACGTTATCGGTTTCACGCAGTTCCTTTGACAAAAGAAACGTAAGATTTTTATATATTTACAGGAGACGCGCCTTTATATTTGTAGGTTGTAAAGGAACGTATTACGTAATTAACAGCTGACAAAATGGCTGACGCTCTTTGAAATGTCAAGTGAAAAACAAACCGCATTATACATAAATCGTCTTATAATCCTTTCAGCAACATGCTTGAAAAAGTTTGCTACGCCGACCCCACATTAAGGTGCGATAAGGGCAGGTAGAAGAAAGAATAAACATGAATCGTCATCATTTGATAGTCAAAACATGGATTTATTATTTATTACTATTGTTGGCAAAATCATTAATATTTTGAAGAAGGCCATAATTTTTAAAGTAAGAAGAAACAAGATGATGATGATGAAAACGTGATGACATAAAAAAAGCATTCTAAGCTCTAAAATGATGAAGTAAAGTGTAAACCACCAAGAGAATTACAAGGGCTCAAATATGCCAGGAGTCACAATCAGGTGAGTGAGTGAGGTGATCGACTCTGTCATACCTATTCCTAGAGCTCTAGCTAATCCACTGCCATTATTTCGTATTAATATATTGACAAAAGTGTTATTAATTTATGAAAATTGTTAAAACGGGGATTTTGTATTTTGGAGACTGTTTACTAGCAAATTGTCTGTCTGTCTGTTTGTTTACTAGCAGCCCATGTAGAGTATAAATTGCATCTCAGTCAGCCAGCAAGCCCAAAGCAAAACCATGCCTTATTAACATTTCCTGCCAGCGGTAAACTGTTGAGGCATTACCATCTGGGTACCATCTGAGTGGTTAACCTGCCAGGCAAGCTTATTGTCAGCTCTACCATGCAAATTGCCATTGTGGTGATCTGCTGATTAATAATGAAAGATCTGAGGGAAACTCTGTCTGATATTTATTTCTTCTGTTTCAGAAATAACATTTTGAAGTTATTAAATTTTCACACATGCAACCAACTGCGGAACAAGTTATCAAACACAAGCAATATTACAGTAGTTTGTGCAGTAGGTATATTGCACAATAGTTGAGAATACCATTTATGTACTGTGTGGATTGAAAGAGGAAATAATAATGAGGATTGAGAAAGGAATGTTGCAGTGGTTTGGGCATGTAGAAAGGATGGATGAAAGGAGGCTGACAAAGCAAATATATATGGCAAGTGTGAATGGTAGAGGTGGAAGGGGAAGACCTCATCGAACATTCTCTGACCAAGTCAGAGATTTACTCGAGAAAGGTCAAGTTAAAAGTACCCTAAACCGACGTGCATGCATGAAGAATGTAATGAGACTGAATGAGGCGAAAGAGGTGTGTAAGGATCGTAGCAAATGGAAATCCGTTGTCTCTGCCTACCCCTATGGGAAAAAGGCGTGAGTCTATGTATGTATGTATGTATGCTCACTCAAACAAAGGTTAATATCAGAGATTGTAATAAATAAATATTATTCATGATAATTATTATTTTATTTACCTACTGCAAATCAATTTCCTGACAACATGTAACCAATTCATTCTCAAAATATCTATACATTATTTAGGCCGACTACATAATAATTAATATAATATGTACTTTCACTGATTCACTGATTCACTGTCTGTTTAATATGACTGCTAGGTGGACAGACGACCTGACAAAGGTCACATGAAATCACTGGTTACAGGCCGCTTCCAACCGGTCGATCTGGAAATATTTGGGGGAGGCCTATGTTCAGTAGTGGATGTCCTGTGGCTGATGATGATGATAATATTATTGGAGCAATAGCATGATGGTCACTGTTGCATTGTGGGTCGCCGCGATGAAGTCCGCCGTCCGTCCATTCCCACTGGTTCTCGGGTCACCTTTCGCGCTTTGCAAATGGCTCAGCAGAACGATTTTTTTAATTCTGAGCACGGTTTCGGGTTTAATGTTATATTAATTAGTATTCAGGACAATACTGGAAGTTGTCAAAACATTTGTCTATTTTTTTGGCATCTTCTGGGTTACAAGTTTATTCCAAACAAAATTATCTATTTTCGTTAAACTTTAATAATTAATAGATCGATTTACAGTATAATAAACGGTACTGCAATATAAGAAAATCTCGTACCTTTAATTATCAAACATTTTCTAACAATAGTTTTGGTATTTTAATTTAAAAAACGTTAGAATGAATAAAACAATTTCTACATTTTATGTCAGTATTTCGATACTGGTATTACTGCATGCCGAACTGACAGACCGAAGTCAAGGTTTTGTGGACTTGAACTTAGCAAAGTTTTTCTTGTGAAAAATGACTTGGACTAAGTCTGAGTTCGATTTATAAATTCCAAATCCTCACTAAGTTCGTTTTTTTGACTCGGACTTAGTCGAAGTTCGTTCTATAGATCTCAGCCTAAATGTTAGGGACGTTTCCTCAAGTAATAGTGGTTAGTTGATTAGAAATATGACAGCTATAGGTATTCGCCACAAATTGCCCACTTGCGAGTTGGTGCGTGTTGAATGCATGCCCGTCTCGCCGAGTGATCAGTCTGCGCATGTGCGTCATTAATACCAACTTTGTGGGCTGGAATTAAGGGAATTCACCTATGTGTGGGTGACGTATGGGTTTGGGTATTTATTATGTTTTTTTTTTAGAAGAGACTGGCAAATCAGCAGATGGGTTACCTGATGGTAAGTGATCTCCATCGCCCATAGACACCCAAGACACAAAAAGAATCATGAAGGCGTTGCCAACCTAAAAGGACAGATAGGGATTGGGAAAGGGAGGGAGGGAGGTAAATGGGCCACAGGAAATCTCACTCACCAAACGAAACGCGACAGCGAGCTGCCACTTTACGTCGGTTTTCTGTGATACAGTGGTATCAAAACGATCGAGCCGGCCCATTCCTGCTGTAGACGCTGTCTACAGCGGGGCTCTACCACTTAAGAATTGTTAATTTCTTTTGAATAATGGTTATTCATCACCATTTATGCATACAAAATTGTGGTAGGTACAGTATTTCGTTTCATATTCAAATAGAACAATATAATGTATTGCTTTGAAAACCTCTCGTTTAAGTACATGAAAGAAAATAAGTCTTTTGAAAACTTTTAATACGAATTTTTATTCCACACAGACGCCACAACAAAGGAGTCTAGCCTATTATAATGCGATCTATGGATAAAAACTCCGAGAAAACTTATTTAAATACATGATAGAGCCCAGCGCGTGCATGACCTCGCCGTCGTGACGGGATTCCATAATATATTCCACGATTCGAGTGGAAAACACTCGTGGCCACTCAATACGCCCTTCCACACCACGCAGCGACGGATCTACCTTATATTCCAGGGGCATAATAACTGAATGGACAAGTTTTTTTTTCCCTTTTTGGTGTCTGTAGTTTTCGCCCTATCTATTATAGTCTATTTATAATAAACAAAACATCACTATATAAAACAAACTCCTCCGCGCGTCTGTCTGTTCGCGATAAACTCAGAAACTACTGAACGGATTTTCATGCGGTTTTCACCAATATATAGACTTCGTGTGGAAGGTTTTGGTGTATAATTTTGTACTTTAATACGCGGGCGACGCTGCGAGCAAAAGCTAGTAAAATATAGTATCTATCATGTGTTTATTGCCACTTTTACGCTTGTACAGAAAAAAAGAATTTTCGTTTATACATTACTTAGATCGGTTTTAATGGTATGGCACTAGGATCACCCTCTGTCATATGAAGGTCCCGAAATAAGCACATAGAAATGTTACTGTACTAGTTTTCGTCTCTGCCAATCCCACGGAGAGTACAGGTATGATCATGTATGCTACCTATGACAAGTGCTGACTGGTCGAATGCTTTATCCCCTTCGGGAGAAAAGCGCCCGCCCTCTGCCTTAAATGTGCCCCTGCCAACGCTTTACCGTAGCTTTTGTCTATGAAAGTGGCCGAGTGGCCCTCAGCAGCGTGCCGGTTCCGATATCGCCGCGTCATTGTGGGGGTTACGGGTATATCGAGTATTAAATTATGAGTATGTTTCTTGTTGGTTTGATGTGTAAATGTATTGTTGAGGGAATTATTCAAAGCACTTCTGTTATGTTATGTTGTGGATGAAGGGGTGACGAGTGGTGAACTTTTTGTACTTATTATTACGTAATACACGTATATATATTGTCGAGTGGGCTCTTTTATTTAATAAATAAAGGATAGCTTTAGTGGTATCTTAGTTTTAAGGTGGCTTTGACTGCATGTTGAGTATTGTGCGTTTAGGATATTTTAAAAATTGTATCTATGGACTGGTAAAAATTGATAAACGTAAGAATTGAGATAGACTGTAGATAATTTAATTACTGTGTCAAAAATTAACCTAAAATGAATCTTTTTACTATTATGTTTTTGTTGTATTTTATATTTACGGATTCATCTTGGTAGGATTGATCCTCTTATTGCTAAATTAGGCCAGCTTGACAGAATGGCTGCCTCGAGGCGATTGACGCTCTAGTACATGTTCATGTTCTGTATTTGTGGGAGGCCTTTGTTGACAGGAGTTGACGTCCTGTGGCTGATGATGATGATTATAATCTATTATTGCGTTTTCTTCAATGCAGTATTATTTTATTTAAATCATCCAAACAATTAAACGTATTATGCTCATTTATTATAATATCATTCGTTTTACTGATTGAAGTCTGCAGTTGCTGAACATTCATTGTAACTCTGATTTTTTTGGATATATGACACCTCAGTCCGACCCGTGACCACGAAGACTGCAAAGCCTTCGAAACATAAAAATTAAAACAAATCGTGATAGAATCCGTAAAAATAGTTTTATTTCAATCATTCGTTTGTGCCATTCTGGTATAATGAGCGTTAAGTAGACGGTTTGTAAAGTGGAACGTGACGTGACTAAAACCGTGAACATTTTTAAACGCTTCACATGAACCTGCTATGGCACGGTTAAAACGAACAGTTACATATATTGCAGTACTAGCTTTTCCCCTACTACGCCCGCGTAAGAGCCTGCCCCGTCGTGGGGGGCCTTAGGGGATGAATTTCCGATATTCGTTTCTTAGTGCTCGGCTACGTCTAAAAAAACTTGTATAAAAATTTCACGTTTCTAGCTCCAATAGTTTCGGCTGTACGTTGATAGGTTAGTCAATCAGTTTCTCCTAAAAATAAAAACAAATCGTAATAAAATAGTTTTATTTCAGTTTCTCCTTTTATTTATTGCAATATTTTTCTGCATAATTGAAGGAAGTCAAACTTGCATTGACGTCAAATAACCGGTTACTCCACAATTATTATCATTCTGCAATTCAATAATATATGTGTTTAATGTTTCACTAGTCCTGCTTCAGTTGAAGAAAAAGAAAAGATCGTTCAAAACAATGCCGTGTAACCTTTTTATTCTTCTTCTTCCACGCATATGCGATTATTTAGCCAATGTCAAGGTAAATATAGCAATTATGTTTTCACAAAGACGATGAGACCCAGATATGGATGGTCTCACGGTCCTGCTGGAATTATGGCGGTAATTCCTTCCAGTGCGATGCCTCACAGATGACCTTCATTCGGCGAATCGACCGAACAAAGCCAGCTAACGCACCAACCATCTTCGCTTAAGTTTGATGTATTTAACCACACCACTTAGAAACAACAAACACAGCTCTAGAGAATAATATGAAATAATTTTAACAAGCGACTCCCACCATTTCAGACTTCCCGTCAAAGTCCCCAACCTTTTTATTCGTATGATATATCAAAGGCTCTTTCTTTCTGCATGGCGTTATCCCGGCAGAATGCCAGGGTCCGCCTTTATACTTAGACGCTTACACTTCGGTTGAGCTTCTTCCACAGTAAGACCATTGGTTCTATCATCCTCTACGACGTCCAGCAGTGCTTTTTGAGCCGTCCATGGGGCGCACCCCTGGTACGATCTATTCCAGACTCCGGACACTTGCGTGTTTTCCTCAAAAATGATCGTACCATCGCATACGCATATTCGCAGTTTATCCGCTACGGCTATCAAATGCTTTTTTTTACTGTATAGAATTTATATTGTATTACTAGCGACCCGCCCCGGCTTTGCACGGGTGCAATGCTGATATACATTATTTTGATCTATCTCGTAGGGTTCAGCCAGCGTTTGCAATGAAATAGAAACCTCTAAAATTACCAGTGCTTCTCTACTATATTAAATAAATAAATACACCGAACAGCCACACACATAGTCCTGACACCACACTAGGTGTAACCTGTATCGTGGGTGTCAGAAACTACGAGAAACTTTAGGTCTCACAACACCCAGACCCGAAACAAATATCTGTGAGCCACACAGACATTTGTCTCGGTGCGGGAATCGAACCCGCGACCTCACGTTTCACAGCCGGCTTCTCACCCGCTGCGCCACGGAGGCTGTCGTGTCGTGCTGTATTAAAAGAACCGCATCAAAATCCGTTGTGTAGTTTTTTAAAGATCTAAGCATACATAGCGACGGTCCCTACGTATATAAAGACAAGTCAAAATGTCATTTTTATTGCATATATGGCTTTAGATTGTCCATACGCCTCAATATATAGATATATTTTTTTCAATTATTTTGTATTCTAATAATTCTACTTTAAATACTAATCGAACAAGATACCAAGTATGATAATTCTTAAACTTATAAATAAACTTCATTTCGTTCTCCTGAAAACCTCAGTTTTTGACATGTCGTTTTGTACGTAGGGACCGTCGATAGGGACAGACAGCGGGAAGCGACTTTGTTTTATACTATGTAGTGATATACCAGTGCCTGTAAACCATTTCTATCTACACGAAGAATTCTACACGAAGCTCTTTTGGTAGTGACTATGTCGATGTAGTATAAAATACGCTCGAGTGGAAGAGTTCGAAAAAGATAGAGTAATTAAAACTGATTATATCGGGAATGATAATTGTTATCGGAATATTATTGATATTAATCATTTCCTCGTGAACTTATGGAATTTTTTAATCGATAATATCAGACTAATATTATAAATACTGATTTCTTAAGTTTACGCGAATGTTATACATTGAAATAAAACTATTTTTACGGATTCTATCACGATTTGGTTTTTAATTTTTATCCCCGACGTTTCGAAGGCTTTGCAGTCTTCGTGGTCACGGGTCGGACTGAGGTGTCATTTGTCCAAAAAAGTTAGTGTAATATTATAAACGCGAATGTTTGTGAGTGTGTTTAATTTGTTTGTTACTTCTTCACGCTCAAAGTGCTGGACCAGTTTTGATTAAATTTAATATGTAGGTAGCTGATATCCTGTATTTAGACATCGGGTAGAATTTTTATCCCGGAAAATATTTTTTTATCCCGAAAAATAATATTTCCACGCGATCGGAGTCGTGACCAACAGTTAGTAATCAAATTTAGAGGATTCTGAACTAAATACCGTATTTATAATCCATACTTATAAATATAATATAATTAGCTTTGATAACGGATATCAATTTTGTTATCATTTACCTGTATTTTTGGCGAATGAATATTATAATTTTCTAAAATCTAAAGCATTGTTTCTTTGACTGATTTGATTGACTGCCTCCGTGGCGTGGTGGTATTTCGGTACGACTACGGTTCAGAAGTCTCGGGTTCGATCCCCGGATCGGGCAAAGTGATATTGTATTTCTCCATATTAGCCCGGAGTCAGGAATTTGTGCCCGATATGGCGATAGGCTCGCTCGCCCCCTATCACATCTGGGACGGAACTAAGCTCGGCGAAATGTGGGTGTTCTAGTTCGCTAGTACGCCTCTGCCTACCCCTTTGGGGATACAGGCGTGAGCATATGTATGTTGTTTCTTTGAAAAATTCTATATCTTTTTTCTCCTATATCCCGTTTAATACGTTCAATGTACGCTCTTTGTTCTATATTTACATGATTTGTGTTCACTTATCTACTAATACATCACATTCAGTGCATTAGTCATTAACTACACTTCACACTACGACTGTCGACATCCAGGATTCGTCCATTCCTAACTTTAAAGCTTAGTTCGCATGGCACACTGGAAACTATCCAGACGAATAGGCCCTCAGAGATATGCACTGTCTAGACATTTACCTCCTTATTCATAATGAAATTCTGGTCTTATCGAACGCATAACCCTACTTCTGCCTAGTTTAGCTAAAATATGTTTATCGAATACAATGTTGCTGGTTACAGAAAAATCTTTATTTTTATCTCTGGCAAGCTTTGAAACAAATAGGAAGTCATCACTGGAAACAATAAATAAAAAATATATATCAATCTTAGATGGGGTTACGACCCCCCTAGGATAGTTTAGGGACTATAACAAAATTAATGTCATTAAGAAAGAATATCAAAGTTGAAACAGCTGATCGGAATCGGCCATGTTTTCACTATCGAACGTTGGAATTATGAATACAATTTTTATGTAACGTATTATAATAATAATATTAGCCCTGTAATATTACTGTCCCACTGCTGGGCACGGGCCTCCTCTACTAATGAGAGGGGTTAGGCCTTAGTCTACCACGCTGGCCTAATGCGGGTTGGTAGACGTCACATACCTTCGAAATTCCTGTGAAGAAATTCTCAGGTATGCAGGTTTCCTTACGATGTTTTCCTTCACCGTTATAGCAAGTGATATTTCACAATGAAAATACACTTAACATAGAAAAGTCAGAGGTGTATGCTCCATTTTGGGGTTGGTCTCGAACCTCCGACACTTGTCTCGGCAGTCCGTACCATTCCCAACTGAGCTATCGCTGCTATTCTTAAACGAAACGTATTATTGCGATCTTATTACGCTCTACTATGTTATTATGAATAACGGGGCTAGTATATACACCAGACTCTGGCACAAATACCATTGCAGCCATATGAAACTGTCCAACGCGTGGTGCGCGCCTCGTCCTGAGTATTTAGGCGATTAAGATATTTATAGGCGTATTTAAATATAATAAAGGAACTATGATTTATAACAGAGGAAAATAAGCAGTATATTAAATTCAAAGTATGTTAAATAATGTCTTGTGGCTCATCATGATAATCATGGTTTAGCTGCTCTAATTTAAGGTCTTTATGTATCTGGTGCTGTACTGTTAGTAACTGACTGTAGATTGGTGTTAAAAAGAGCAACGTCAGAGTTTCTTGCCCGTTCATCTCTGGCGAAACAGCCTTCCGAACAGGCGGAAGAGTTAAAATTTGATGGAATCTAAATGATGTTTGATCATTTTATGGATTCAATAAATATTTTGATTTTGATTTGATTTGAATGTTAAATAATGTCCACCTTATAAGAATCGCATAGAATTTTTTTTTTAATTCATATAGTAGGAAAAGTATCGTTATCTACAATTCCCAAGTGATCACTTTTTAATAAAATCTTGACTGCTACGAATCTTTCTTTCTACCTATCTTTATACCACTTTAATGTGGGGTTGGCGCAACACACTTTTTCAAGCATGTCGCAGAAAGGATCTGGCTTACTTTTTACCACCCCAGTCCACAGGCCCATACATACTGCCACTAGACTAGGAGGCGACAATGGCTGCTATGAATGTTGTCACCAAAGGCATTCCATACATTGCGCTTATTAACTATTATCTGGACTTTAAAAGAGGCCATAACCTTTGAGTTTGTTTCAGCATTTCTTCTCAGGGATAGCCACGAAATGCCGAGGTCATTATTTAAAAAAATAATTGATATGTAGACTGCCTTGGTGGCGTAGTTGTATTTCAGTATGACTACCGTCCTGAGGTCTCGGGTTCGATCCTCGGGTCGGGCAAAGTGATATTGGATTTTTACATATCTGGCCGGAGTCTGGAATTTGTGCCCGATATGGAGATAGGCTCGCCCCCTATCACATCTGGGACGGAACTAAGCTCGGCGAAATGTGGGTGTTCTAGTTCGCTAGTGGCCTCTGCCTACCCCTTCGGGGATACAGGCGTGAGCTTATGTTATGTTATGTAATTGACATGTAACAGTGATATATAGAGGTAATATCATATTTGCAGAATCATCATCATCATCATCATCATCATCAGCCATAGGACGTCCACTGCTGAACATAGGCCTCCCAGAAATTGCAGAATAAATTAATTGAGATAATTCACGAAATATGCTTAATAATTAACATTATATGGAATACTTATTCACTAGCGTTTCGGAAAACACGGTTTATCAAATCAATTCAAAATTATTAATAATATTGCAGAAAATGTAATAATATAATAAAGTAACTATGATTTATAACAGAGGAAAATAAGCAGTATATTAAATTCAAAGTATGTTAAATAATGTCTTGTGGCTCATCATGATAATCATGGTTTAGCTGCTCTAATTTAAGGTCTTTATGTATCTGGTGCTGTACTGTTAGTAACTGACTTATTATGGGGAATAATAATTAAAACCTAATCGTGATAGAATCCGTAAGAATAGTTTTATTTCAATATTGCAGAACTACATTTTAATTTAACAATCATGAATCAACAATAAAATATGATTGTTATCTCTAATATATCGTCTCTTTGTTCCAGGTATGTTATGTTTCGACGCTGTTCGTCTACTCTACACGTTGGTAGGAATCCTGATGGCTAGCCAATAGATATCAGATTGATAGATTATATTATCAAAGACAACACCAACGCGACACAGATACATATTATATTAAGGTTAGTAGATAGGAGAATTATATGTATACCTCTATATCAAATCGTATCATTAATTGAATCCGTAAAGACTCCGTCAAGAATTGTACTCTACCACGAGTTCGGCATGCTGGTTCGCCAGCAACTTTTTTTATAGCAGAGACTGGCAAACGAGCAGATGGGTCACATGGGTCAGGGAAAAGGGATTGGGAAAGGCAGGGAGGAAAATTGGTCACCGGAAATCTCACTCACCACACGAAACGCGATAGCGAGCTGCCACTTTACGTCGGTTCTCTGTGTGACAGTGGTATCAAACCGGTCGAGCCCTTCCATTCGTTCTGTAGACGCAGTTTACAATAAGATAATAAACAACCAATTAGAAATAATATGGATCTTAGATGACGATCGGGATCCCGACAAATTCCAGCATTTAACAAAGTGTCAGGAAATCTCTGACTCCATTTCTTAAATCTCTATTATAGTAAATAAGAGAAATCATTACCATTACTTACGGAGTTATAAGAAGATTAATGGAATAAAGCAAATGTTGTGTTAAAGAATTTAGCGCCGGAATCTGCGTAATCACAATTGAATAAATCCATTTTCTTTTCAACTCTCAGCTCGATAAACTCCAATAAAAATTTTCCGGCGTGGCGTAATCCGGTGCGCCATTTTATATATTTTCCTTTAGCTTCTCCCGGCATTTTTCAATCGTTTCGTCGGATTAATCTTTTAAATATTTGCTTTTAAATGCGGAGACAATTTTCCAAGATTTCATGGAGCCTAAACAAAATCAACCGTTGGTATAAAAGTAATTTTTGGTCTATCTCTAAACACTAAATAAAAACACAAACATAAAACATGTTTTCGCTACACATTGTTCTCTACGAAATATTGCTCCATGAGTAGGAGACAACGTGTATCTTAATGATCGTATCCTGCATATGTTTTTAGAAACAAAACACTAACACAAAACAAGGTGTTTCATCTCTCATGGTCTCATGTAACAATGGAAAAAACTATAACCTTTTTTTTTTTAAACACCATGTTTCTAGGTGTTTTGTGTATTGTTTATTGCAGGAGACGCGACTTAACCACAACATTGTTTTGTGTAGTGTTTCGATTTATTTTATTATTTATTTTTTTATTTTACACTTGATTGAACGTATACAATTATAAAAATCTCAATATAAATAAAGCCAATTAATAAGGATGGTGCCGATACCTGTTCAGTATTTTTAGAATAATTGCCTTGTTTACTGCGTAGCTTCCAACTTAATATCACTTATTAAACAAATATTACTAATTGTTGCAAAAATGTGAAGTGATTAGCAAATTTTTGTTGTGTAGAGCCAATTTGTTGAGTGGGGCGTGACGTTGATTTAAATGTGTTAAGTTATTTAAATGTGTAAAGTTTAAAAACTTAACGGACCGACTTCAAATCCGATCGTAACCAAATTTATACGGGACCACCCTTGAAATAAGCTCTATCTAACACAAAAATATTTATAATAAAAATAATTTTGAAAATCGGTCCATATTTGGCGGAGATATCGCGTAACATATATACAAAAAATACAGATGAATTGAGGACATTCTCCTTTTTGGAAGTCGGTCAGATTCGCGAAAACGTTTTAATAAGTTAGGCCCATTATGTATATTAAGGAGAGTCTCTCCGTATTCAACCCTTAGTGGACGTGTAAATTAGGTACTTAATAACAAAAAATATAATTTTAATTGTCTGCTCTTATAAGATGGTAGAAATACCATTTTTTTGTGTAGGTGTTTTGTGTAATCGTTTAGTGCAGGAGACGCAGACATATACTGTTGAAAGTATATAGACGGGACAACAGCACAAAACTTGTGATCCAGAAGTTATGACCTAGTGATTCTTAACCATTCACAAAATATTCTAGGGTGTAAATTGTAATAATCGCCCTCGAATTGTAATAAGTAGTTGATGGCGGTATTGAAGTTTGAGATCAATTTCTTTGTATGGAAACTTGCTAGATAGCCCCTCTACGCCTTTATAATGCGTTTAATTTGTGGTTTAATACCAAACAAGTCTTTATACTTGAGTGTAAAATATACATAGTTTTCGGGACTGTATAAACACGATACTATATTTACTCATAGTTAAATATATTTATTTAAGTGACGTAATTGTTCAACTGTTCAAATTGAAATGTTTAAAGCAGTTTTAAATTTTAACAACCGGTTTTAGTAAATTACTTAACATTTGCATGCGTCGATAATGGATACAGGCTTCTCATTTGAGTTTTCACGAGTTCTAGGTTAGAATATCGTAAATTTAGTTCACGAGGCCGCACCGTACGATGCATGTTTTCAAATTGAACAACACAAGTTTTAAATGTTAGGTTTCTGTTAATTTATTACTTCCACTAGCACAAACTAATGCTGAGATCTATAAAGCGAACTTCGACTAAGTTTAAGTCAAAGAAACGAACTCAGTGAGGATTTGGAATTTTTAAATCTAACTTCGATGGAGTCGAGCCATTTGTTACAAGAAAAACAGACTTACCGACAGACTAAGCAAAGATTTTCTTGTAAAGAATGTCTCGGACTACGTCAAAGTTCGATTTCATGATTACAAATTCTCACTGAGTTTGTTTCTTTGACTTAAACTTAGTTCACTCTATAGATCTCAGCCTAAGTGGGGCTTTACTTGTGTGGATAGATTGTAATAGGCCGATCATGATGCAAGTGTCCCATCATGACATTGTTTGGCTATTGATTGTAATTACACAACACGCGTCATAGTATTGTCCACATACATGTTTACATGTTTGCAATATAGTTCCAATAAAGGTGGTGTTGGATGGAGAAAATATAAACAAAACTCTTTGTTTAGCAGTTTTCGATGTATTTATGTGTTCATTAATTGTTTAATATAATTATAATAATAATAACATAACGACATAAGCTCACGCCTGTATCCCCGAAGGGGTAGGCAGAGGTGCACTAGTGAACTAGAACACCCACATTTCGCCGAACTTAGTTCCGTCTCCGATATGATAGGGGGCGAGCCTATCGCCATATCGGGCACAAATTCCAGACTCCGGGCTAATATTGAAAAATCCAATAGACCCGGGGATCGAACAGAGACCTCAGGATGATAGTCGTACCACGCACGCAACACCACTAAGCCACCGAGGCAGGCAAAATGTATTTTTACTTAATTTTTTTAAATGATAATGAAATATTAAGGTACGTATTGAAATAATAAACGGGTCAGACTGACCCGTGACAACGAAGACTGCAAAGCCTTCGAAACGTCGGGAATAAAAATTAAAACCTAATCGTGATAGAATCCGTAAAAATAGCTTTATTTCAATGTATAACATTCGCGTAAACTTAAGCAACCAATAAGGTACGTATTATTGTATAATTTAAGTAGACCCCGCTTTTTCGGTTGAAGGCGCCGACCACAGACGTGGAGTGCCGTCAAAATCCATTAACGAAGTATGTAAATTTTAATATTACAATCTTACAATTGTATTTTGAAATGTTAATGCAAGTATTACCATAAATATTGTACGTTGAGGTCAAATGATGAAACAGTCGATTCAATAGCCCGTCGATTAATATTCTTTGTGTCGAACGTTGGGTAAATGTTGAGATACTCTCCCCAATGAAATGACATGTTCGTTGACAAACACTTGAATTCCTATTTGATTAAATTGTACGTGTGAAGTGGGCCCTATTGCCGGATTGCGTTAATTTTCTAAAATTCTTGTATTTTTTTATAGCAGAGATTGGCAAACGAGCAGATGGGATGGTGATGGTAAGTGATGATACCAATTATAGTGAGAATGTATATAAGTATTGTGAATTAGGAATTCCGATAGCTCCCATCACAGTAGCTGTTGAAGCAGCACTTTTAACAAAAAATAAACCCTGCTGTAAAAACTGCATCGAAATTCGTTGAAAAATAAGGCAATTCATATTTTTAATTCTGGAGTGGGGGCATAGTGGAGATATCTTGCTATCACTTTCCAACTCACGTACCGTTATGGCGTGACGTGATTGTACTGATACTTCTCTTTCCCGCAGTTTGAAGGTTACACAAACTGCGAAGGCTTATAACTTTTTTATTTTTGAGAATATTTCAATATATATTTCTGTTCTATATTTTAAACGACGTAAATTTCGTATAAAATAAATTAATCAAGTGTCTAACATAACAAGTAGCTGACAGGACAATTAATACACTTCAATAAAAAAAAATCCTATTGTCCTAGTTAATAAAGTTGCATTTTCCGGTGTGCAAGACTACTTTGCGAATCAAAGTGAACGGTACCAGCTTCAATAGTTGCTCTTTGAATTTATGTAACTGTTCGTTTATGTAATATAAACATTTATTACTTTTTAGCGTGTTCATTATTACGTATTTTAATATTGGAATGGACTGTAACAAATTTTTAATTGCTGACACCGAATCAATAGTCTGGTTTGTTTGTGTTAATATTTTCTAACTGCCCATATCTGTTAAGCTTTTTAACATGTTAGAAAAACTGCATCGCCCAATGTGGGATTCGAACTCCGGACCACCCAGTCCGCATCCCATATACAGGCTGTTTCAATAAGTTGGTATCAATATATCTATACTTAAGAGGGGATGGCTAGCAGTCTAGCGGTAATATTTAAAATTTCGTAAGGCTCATAATTTTTGAACAATGGAAACTTGAATTTGTGAAGAAAACATTTTTTCTGGCGTATTGTGTCAGCTGCAGTACATTTGCAAACTGTCTATGTGGTAATTAATTATTATTAGCATAGATTTACAGGTCGCATTCCGAATTCAATATCTCCATGCTTAAAATTAAATAAAAATAATAAGTTCATTTTTTTTTTACTTTACCATTACGCTTTAATTCGATCTCCATGTATGCGGAACTGTTATTGGTACCAACTTTATGAAACACCCGCTATAACAGTTTAAAAAGCGTCCTGATTCCTTTAGTTTACGCGAATGTTATACATTGAAATAAAACTATTTCCGTGACCACGAAGACTGCAAAGCCTTCGAAACGTCGGACATAAAAATTAAAACAAATCGTGATAGAATCCGTAAAAATAGTTTTATTTGAAGTTAAAAAAGCGTTTAAAAACTGCGACGTGACAATGAACATCATTGAAATGTAAGTGCAAACCACTTTTCGCCCGTTCCCCTTACGCCTGTTTATGCAGAGTGGAATCGAGGCGAAGCTCACTGCTCAACCCATTTTTCCATGAGCAGCGCAGCTCAAACGGGTTACGAAGGTCAATAAACATTGTAGTGCATTACGATCTCTTTGTTGTTGATTTTCGACCAGTTTCTATGGAATGTTTACCCTTTTTAAAATTTTAAACGAGAAATCACGCATGAGTTGCGGAGTATTGGATTGGTTACCGGATATTTAGATAGGTTTGAAATTTGAGAGGTGCGCTAACCACGGAAAAGTCGCAAGCTTTTGTCATGATATGAGAAGATATGACATAAATGCTGTAAGGAGAATTCAATGTATGAAAATAGAAGGTTGCAGAAATAGACCCTACAAAAAAATGATATGATATGATGAACAAAAAAGGAGTGAGTGTCGTAATACCCTATCACATAAAGGGATGGAAATAAGCTTGGTGAAACGTGGATACCGTAAATATATCTTTATTTACAGCCTTAGGAGTTAGGCGTGAGCTTATAAGTATCTGAATACCTAAAAATAATCTTAGTTCAATGCGTGCCGATTATTGATTGGTCTTTAGATTAGCTTATTGAGCCATACATAACGTTCCTAGAGTTCCATAGAGTTCATAGTTTGTTTTGTTTATGCCTCGCCAAATAATAGATCCATGTCTGTTATTGCGTGAGCGGATGTAGGTACATGGTGGCCATTGTTTCACCATAAACGTATCTTACGTAATAAAGTGCAAGGCGCCGGATTATATCATACGATTTTTGCATAGTCATCAGTGTGACTTTTGTAAACTATAATAATGTTTACATGAATTATAACATATATTTAGTCATTGAAATAAAACTATTTTTACGGATTTTATCACGATTTGGTTTTAATTTTTATTCCCGACGTTTCGAAGGCTTTGCAGTCTTCGTGGTGACGGGTTGGACTCTCCAACCCTCGGTCCAAATCGTGATAAAATCCGTAAAAATAGTTTTATTTCAATGAATAGCATTCGCGTAAACTTGAGAAATCAGTATATATTTAGTCATCTTTGAACGTTATACGATCACCGTACTTCGCTTCGAATTAATAATACAAATGCCGATTTAGGATGCAAGGAAGAAAGGTTCCAGAAACTGTAAAAAATACTATAAAATCAGAAATAGATTCTACTAAGATTTGGCACTTGTGTAGGTTACAGCAACTATGAGAGACTTTCGGAGCCACAACACAAATTTGTTCTCAAACAAAAGTGGAAACAGGGCCATTCTAAGGCTGAGATCTATAAAGCGAACTTCCACTAAGTCTGAGTCAAAGAAATAAACTCAGTGAGGATTTGGATTTTTGAAACCGAAATTTGATTGAGTCATTTTTTACACGAAAATCTTTGATTAGTCTGCCTGTCAGTCTGTTTCGGTCAAATTTCGGTTTAAAAATCCAAATCCTCACTGAGTTCGTTTCTTTGACTCAGACTTAGTCGAAGTTCGCTCTATAGATCTCGCCTAAATACCAACACTCCAATAATACCAAGAACTAGTTTTGTATTAACGACATTCGAAAAACCCGTTCGATATGAACTACACCAACCTAGACTTCACCGAACTGTGCGACTAGCATTGTTATTACTCACGACAACACAAAAGTATTTATCGCAATGTTCCTACCAGCTGTGTATTATTGCCTCACTGGCGATGTTTTGTTCGCGGGTTATCCACCTAATAAACTTAATGTATTCTGTCTGTCTGTAGTTGTATCTGCTACCTACTCCGTCGTTTCATTAAATAACTTCGCGGCTGTAATGTTTGAACCAAATGTTTCAAATGTTTGCTAGTCTGCACTCAAAGGATTTCTAACATCAGTATTAGATTCTGAATGTGAACGGTTTGTTTATTTTCTACGGACTTCCAAAGAGGAGGAGGTCCTCAATTCGTCTGTATTTTTTATGTATGTTACGCGAATATCTTCGCCAAATGTGGACCGATTTTCAAAATTCTATTTGTGTTCGATAGAGCTTATTTCAAGGGTGGTCCCATATAAATTTGGTCACGGTCGGATTTGAAGTCGGTCTGTTAAGTTTTTAAACTTGTGATTATTTCTTTAACGGTCTATCTGCTTTTTAGTCTTCAACGTTTATTACGACATTGGATATTTTCATTCAATCTTTTTTGGAAATCATTATCTTTGAATTCTAAATTGTCTTTCTTACTTCAATTAAATTTTAACGTTATGAGCAGTTGTATTTTCTTTTGGGTCACTTAAAATAAATACATATTATTCTTTCTTGAATATTTATATTTGGTCAATTAAGAAATACAAGTATATTATGCAAATGGCTAATTTAAAAAAATTGGTAATATTTATGAAGCATACGAATATTACCTCGATATTTGTTACGAGGTCGCAGCTATTTATAGTAACTACTAGGTATTCGATGCATACTTAGATACATATTATGATATCTTTGCATATTTAAGTAATATTTAATAACCCAAAAATATCAACATAATTATGTAATATTTTCACGTAGGCCTGTATCTTCGAATTGTTATGTAAAAGTTAACTAAAGAACTAGGAAACCTTTCCTCATGATACATGTAAAATTGTGAAATGTCAACTTCAACCGTTGCTTTCCTTTATTTATCACATCACTTAGACCTTTGCTTTCAATTTAGAAACTGGGGATTAATCAATAACAGATTTGTTAGAAATCCTTTACTCCATAAGATATCTTATTAAATCCTCTCTCTCTTCCCAGCTTAAATCCCACATGGTGGTCGGGTAAGCTCTCCGCGTTTTTTCTTTCCACTTCGCCCTGTGGTGGACATTAATTTGTAAAATTGATTTAATTTTATCTTATCTTATTAGCCCATATCATCCCACTGTTGGGAAAAGGCATCTCCTTTATCTCCACTCATCACGATCATTTAATATATTGTTAAATCCATTTTACAAAATTGTTGGCTCATCCACGTTATTATTTATAGTGGTCCATAATAAATATTTAGCACATACACAGTGATGACAAGGATGATTAGTCCCTCGTCGATGGGCATTTACGAACATCTAACTGGAATCTGGATCTGATCAAACTCCTCACACGGCATTTGCAATTATATTTGAGCTTTCGGTCGAAGATTGTATATATTATTAGACACGGCCACTTCGCCAGGCCGCGTGATTTCCGCTTCCCATTTTCCATATCATGACGTAATTGTCGTGTTCAATACACGTTTGCCGACATGAGACCGAATGTTTCGTACGTCTCACAGAGCACGCTCGCCGGAATGGGATGCTGGTGAAAGTGAGTGTACGAAATTATGATTTGTACTCACATCGGGGTCACCTCGATTTGCTATTTGGTAATTTGTCACAGTGCAGCGTACCGATCTCTTGTGTTAAACTGGAGAAACATCGTTTTCAATTTTCATTGTAAGGTTGCCAAATGCTGCACGTTTACAATTTTTGTTTTCTGGCGACGGACTGTCTGCATTCTGGATGTACGTCTTCCGAGGTGGCTTTCAATTTCAGTACTTTTTTTTTATTGTCACACTGCAAAATATATGGATCTGAAGGTATTTCTGAAAATTTTACTGTTTACGAACTGAAATTGTAAAGTTTTATAGTGAATTCTTATGGTTATAATAAAATGCTTAAATAATATTATGCGTTTATATTTGGTTCTGTTTATATTTGAATTCTTGTATGTCACGTCTTCTTTTCTCTGTATTTTATTTTATTGGACAACTGTAGCACCAGCTGTTTAATTAAATAAGTCAGCCTTCGACACCGGTTCAATTAAAACGCCAGTTGGCGCCTACATTGTTACGAACATAATTACCCAAATAATTTTATCCTTCAGAATTTGCGTGAACTGCCAAAGTATTTTTGAACACGAAGTGGAAGCTGGGTCTTAATATGAAATGAGAGACGCTCAGACTTGCGAAGTTTGTTCGTCTTGTTTGAAACAGGACATTCGGAAGTTTGGAAGTTTCACTACGTTTCTGTCATAGATGTGTTACTGATTGGCTACCTTTGTTCCTCGAAATGGAGTGGAATTTGCGAAGTTGAAATGTTTTTAGAGATGTCAGTTTATGTCATGTTTTCTAATTGGGAATAAGTTATTAGTATTCTAATTAGTATTCAGTTGGGAATTAAATTAATGATTTCCAATATAAAAGACGGTTAACCTTTTAGGTTATTCATCAGAGACATATATGTACATACTATACCAATCTGTTTGATAATGTGTCACCTAATTATCTAAGGCTCAATTGCACCACTATTATTAACCTAGAGTTAGTCCTAACCGCAAGTTAAGTTACATGTCATTCATACATTTTCTGTCAATTTAGCTTGCGGTTAGGACTAACTCTAGGTTAATAATAGTGGTGCAATTGAGCCTTAATTAGATATGGAATGACAAAGCTTGATGATGGAAACGGAAGGAAGAACGGCCACTTTATCATCGGGGACAATGCTGTACGCTCTGTGATTCCTTTGTTCGTTCTCCAAGAGGAAATAAATCCACAGACAATTAAAAAGTTTGTTATCGAATTTATCTTTTGCCTTCTAATTGACTTCAAAAACTGTGATTCTTCGCAAAATATTTTTTTTAATCAATAACTGTATAAAAACTGTCGTCGATGGATAGACGTTAAATATTTGATATTTGAATACAAGATGTGTCGAATTAATCCAACATATTTATGCATGTGACTGTGTCTAAAATTGCCTTATCTACAAATTCACTTATTATGCATCGTCGTTGACAAATTCCCAATGACTAAATCAATGTCGCCTTTAAAATTAATGAACATTACTTTTTACTGAAGCTCCCGCAAAATATTATTATAGATACCATTTCTGAGCAACACCAGACGTTTTCAAGATTTTTAGCGATGTCATCTAAAATACGAGTTTCTTGGAATCGTTCCGAATTAAGTGGGTCATACCCGTTTCATATAACATTTTGGCAATACATAGTAGGTGCAGTCTTCGCATACCGGCTCTTGTTTACAGTTACCTCTCGTTTGGTTGCCAGCCAGTGCCATGTATGCAGTGTAGTATTTAACTTTTTGTATTTTTTTTAAAGTAGCAAGCTGCGAAATATTTACTTTCCCGTCTTTGTTACTTAAAAACTTCTTTCTTTATATTGCCCTTATTCCACTTCAAAGTGGGTTCGACGCAACATAATTCGCCAAACATTTCCCAGAAAGGATTCGAAAAAAATTTTACGACCCGGTGCCTGCTTGACGTCAACTCCCCTTTGGAGATCCAGTCCAGGGCATATACAAATTTAAAAAATAGCTTTCATTTAAAACATGTATTAATGACATTAAAATAAATTATATCTTCGGCGATATATTCCTATATACATATATTGAACAAACTATATCTATATTATTATTCATGTATGTATGTATGTCTTTCTTTCTGCCTGGCGTTATCCCGGCCTTCTGCCAGGGTCCGCCTTCCCACTTAAACGCTTCCACTTCGCCCGGTCTTGAGCATCCTCCCTAGTGAGGCTATTGGCTCTCATATCTTCCTCCAAAACGTTCAGCCAGCGCTTTTTGGGCCGTCCACGGGTACGCACCCCTGGTACGATCTGTGCTAGACACATGCGATCATGTATGTATGTATGTAGATATGGATATTGTATCATCATTGTATAGAGGTAATTAGTTAGATACGCAATGAATCAAAAATTCACTAAAGTATTTCGTAATTTAGATCTATAATAAATGCATATTTATAACCGCAGAGCTTAAACTGAAGTTTAGTGATAATTACTGCCTCGGTGGCGTGGTGGTATTTCGGTACGGCTACGGTTCTGAGGTCTCGGGTTCGATCCCCGGGTCGGGCAAAGTGATATTGGATTTTTCCATATCAGCCCGGAGTCTGGAATTTGTGCCCTATATGGCGATAGGTGGACCGACGACCTGATAAGGGTTGCAGGAAGTCGCTGGAGGCAGGGCGCTTTCAACAGGTCGATCTGGAAATCTTTGGGGGAGGCCTATGTTCAGCAGTGGACGTCCTATGGATGATGATGATGATGATGATGATGATGATGATGATGATGGCGATAGGCTCGCCTCCTATCACATCTGGGACGGTACTAAGCTCGGCGAAATGTGGGTGTTCTATTCTAGTTTGCTAGTGCGCCTCTACCTACCCCTTCGGGGATACAGGCGTGTGCTTATGTTAGTGATAGTTTAAAACGAATACTTTGTTTCGGAGTCCTCGCTAAGTCATTAGACCAAATCGTTAAGATAAAATCGCAACTAAGTGCGAACTAGTAAATTAAAAAAAAAAGTTTATAGCCAACCAAAAAATACTACGCCAAATGATTTTAAACCTAAACAGTATTTGCATAATACGCAGGCAAATAAAAGATACGGATGTAAATTTTTTACTTCGTTCGTCAGTACGAGGGCTTTGTTTTTTATTTTATCCATTGTAATTTGTACGTTGTTGGTGTAACGGAGGCTCCATTATTGTATGAGAAAAAAACTGATTGCAATTCATTAGCAGTCCTTTGTGAAGCACTATGTAATCAAACAGATTCACTGGGTCTTGTCCGTGTTTAGAATTGTGTATTGTCTTTCTCTTTTGTTCTCGTTTAATTACTTATGAAAGAAAGGGATAACATAGATGTTTAAGAATTAAAATGCTGAGCAGCTGTAGAGATTTTTATTTGAAACGAATCCAAATACGTTTCTACGAAAAGTAAATTTAAATTTCATAAGACTTTGTCGTTATTCACTATAATAATCGAAATGTCACTAAGAATGTATGGAAGGATTCATCACATCACATCACACATAAGCTCACGTCTGTATCCCCGAAGGTGTACGTAGAAGCGCACTAGCCAACTAGTACACCCACATTTCGCCAAGCTTAGTCCCGTCCCAGATGTGATAGGGGGCGAGCCTATCGCCATATCGGGCACAAATTCCAGACTCCGGGCTGATATGGAAAAATCCAATATCACTTTGCTCGACCCGGGAGTCGAACCGAGACCTCAGGACGGTAGTCGCACCGAAATACAACCACGCCACCGAGACGGTATATCATATATTACTATGATTGTATTCATGCGTTTAAGCCCCGTTTATCTTTTTTTAACCGCAAACGAGCACGTGGCATAATAAGTGATATCCATTACTTACAGAATTCTTTCTACCTGCCTTTGTCCCACTGTAATGCAGGGTCGGCTAAACTCAATTATTCAAGCATGTTGCAGAAAGGAATCGGTTTAGTTTTTACGACCGGCCGCCTGTCTGACGTCAGCTCCCACTAAGGGTTAATCATAGAATTGACAACCAAAAACTACAGACTGGGGATTCATGTTTGTATGGGGATGTATCGGGGTCTGTATTTCGGTATGACTACCGTTCTGAGGTCTCGGGGTCGATCCCTGGGTTGGGCAAAGTGATATTGGATTTTCCATATTAGTCCGGAGTCTGGAATTTGTGCCCGGTATGGCGATAGGCTCACATCTGGGACGGAACTAACTACTACTGTGTGTACTAGTTCGCTAGTGCGCTTCTGCCTACCCCTTAGGAGATATGAGCTTATGTATGTATGTGTATGTATTTATATGTGGAAACAATACTGCCAAAGACAGTACATTATTGTTCTTAAGTGATGATTTAAATTCAAACCACGTACTTTCTAAATACAGCATAAATATTTACGGTAACTGTATACTACATACATAATGCGCAACCTTGGTTCACGTTTAGCGATATTTAGTATGTTTACCAACATTTATTATCGACTGTATTTACTATTGCTTAACGCCCGGTTCTAATAAACAATCTCAGTTCGAATGTGGAGATAGATTACAAAAATTAGCCAATAAGAACACAGTTTGAACATGACTCCGTCAAATGACTTGATTTGATTGGTTCATAATCGCAATCTATCTGCACTCTAAACTGAGATCGTTTATTGAAACCGACCGTTAGTCTGTCGGTCGCAGGTGTCTGGATCGCATTTAGAATTCGAAAAAAAAAACAAATTTGATTTTAATAGTAGAAAAAAATTTAATCGCCTCCTTGTTCTCGCGGCACCATATATGGGCTGTGGATCGGGAGGTCTTCGGGTTCGATTCCCAGGTTGGGCAAAGCGAATATTACTAATGTAATTTGCCCGGGACTGGATCCCTCATAGGGGTTGACGTCAGGCAGACAGCCGGTTGTAAAAGCTAAGCCAAATCCTTTCGGCACATGCTTGTAAAAGTGTGTTACCGACCCCACATTAAGGGATAAGGGCAGGTAGAAAGAAGTAGAAAACTACTTGACTGATGTTTAGTATCAGTCCAACCCGTGACCACGAAGACTGCAAAGCCTTCGAAACGTCGGGAATAAAAATTAAAACCAAATCGTGATAGAATCCGTAAAACTAGTTTTATTTCAATGTATAACATTCGCGTAAACTTAAGAAATCAGTATGATGTTTAGTAATTTGAGATTTGATCAGGGTTTGTAATTCGGTGCGTTAATATTTTGCTTATCATAAGGCTTAAGCTTGGAGGGGGCTTGTAAGTGATGCAGTGAAAGTTACAAAAATATTTGACAGAGATAAATGTCCAGCTTATAATGAGTTAATGCCATATTTGGCACAAATCCAATCTCGGTTATGTTTCAATGCCGAAAACCTCATGTCAAGGACCATGCAACTCGGTTATCGAATGTGGAACTTCACGGTTCACAGCAGATGTATCGCAACTAGACCAATTAGACAATCGAAAGGTATGACGTGCACTGTGGCGTGTATAGTAGAATTGCTAATTAAACGAGTAAACTGACATTTCGAATGTTGCCACTTTTTTATGAAATTTAAATAGTGCTGCGGTAAAAAGATCAAGATTATTTAGACATTTCAATTCAGTGAACCATTTCATTCTTTCATTTTCTAAAGTCCGACTCAAAATCGTAATTCCTGCCTAATATGTGATAGTCATAGTAAATTACTGCATGCTAAGTTATAGCATGTCTACTGGACCTATAGTCATGGTTCATTATAAACAAAACTTATAAAAGCTATGAATGTGCGGAACGTAAATATTCTCAAATAATAAAAGTAATATTTGTAATTTTCATTGCAATAATTTCGCGTATCTGTTTCGATTATTTACGCAAAAGTATTTACAGACATTTAGCCGAAGGGTTAAGCTGAAATTTCTAAAAATACGCAATAAAATTCTAATTTTGCAAGCTATTGCTGAGTTATTGTTTCTTTGAATGATAAAAAATAAACTAGATCAATCACTATGTTTTGAAAGTAAGCAACATTATTTTGGAAACTGACATTTCGACCTGTCAGTTTACTCCGTTTAATTAGCAATCGGACTATGGTCCATACTGCCAAAAACTAAAACCCGACCGCTGAAAAGTTACACTCTAAAAAGTATAAAACAAGAAAATATTCTTAATTGAAACTGTTATATATCGAGATTCGTCATGTTGTGAGGATAACCGTCGTATACTACATTGCAGAATGTTTTGTTACAGTAGATGGCATACAAAATATTTTCTTGTTTCATACTTTTTAGAGTCTCATTTTTCAGTTGTCGAGTTTTAGCTTTTTGAACTTATTTTGTGTTTAAAGTATTTTGGGGTATTTGCAGAGTCAAATTTTGTTTTCTGTTTACGGTTTGTTGTCTTGTTTCTTTGCAACGCCGGGTAAAAAGTTGTTTTTTAAGACTTAAATGGGATATATATCGCAAACGGTACCCTTGACAAACCTTAGCTGAATTTTAAAATCCCTATTCAATAATACCTATCTACACATGATGGAGAAGGGTGAATTTTTTTTTTTTTCAATTTGAATTTTTAATAATAATAATTTAATTGAGCAGGTTTTTGTGTCCACCCTAATCTTAATGTGTGTGCACGTCACTACAGTTGCATACATTCAAGATACAAGTGTTGATGTGAGAAGTGAGGACACTGCAACCTTGCGGACAGCTGACGTTCTAAAATAATAAATATACACTTAACATTGACTTGATGGATATCATTATTTATGTCTTTAAAATCAAGCAATATGGCAGATTTGTCTGCCTAATAATATCACGACGTTACGTCGCTGGATGCAGGCCGCTTCCAACAGGTCAATCTGGATATCTTTGGGGGAGGCCTATGTCCAGCAGTGGACGTCCTATGGCTGTTTATGATGATGATGATACGTGAATCGGTTATTGAAAAAAATGTTTTGAAAATTAAATCAACATACATTCCACAAGCCACAGAGTATTAAGAGTATTTTGGTAATATGCACAATAATGCTGCTTTGTAAGGCCTCATTTGCACGAGAGCTATTTCATTGCGCGTTAAAAAAGCGTTATAATGGAACAAATGAGTTCTAGTATAGTTATTCAAATGCTGGCGCTTTTAAAACGTGGGTTTTTTTGGACGGTATGTAGAACATACCAAAATTTATATGGGATCACCCTTGAAAAAAAAAAACGATGAATTGAGGACCTCCTCCTTTTGTGGAAGTCGGTCGAAAATTAAAACTAAGTCGTGATAGAATCCGTAAAAATAGTTTTATTTCAATGTTTAGCATTCGCGTAAACTTAAGAAATGAGTAGGTATCTACAAAATCGTATTAAGAAAACCGCGTAGGATTAAAATTAGAATTTAGATAACCAAGGAAAATTAATACATTTATCTTATGCAAATAAGTTGTTACGAAATAAATAGTAGTTTAAAAACGGCACCGACTTTAAAATTGATCCGCTCGTGACCAAATTTATATGGGATCACACTTGAAATAAATTCTATCGAACACAAAAAGAATTTTGAAAATCGGTCTATATTTGACGGAGATATTGCGTAATATTTTGAACCTTCTCTTTTTTTGACATACATATACATATGTATGTAAAAAAAAAATTGAATTTGGTCGAAAATAAGTACGTGTTTCACATCATAATTTATTTTTCGGTATGACTATTTAATTATTTCGTCATATTCATTGAAAATGTGCAGTCATTTTACGGAAGATGCACCATGCTCAATAAGATGTATAAAAACCGAGTTCCGGTTTCACAAGATGTATGACGTATGTATTACGTATGACAGCCTCGTAAGTCATAAAGATAATACGTAATTTGGGATAATGGTATGTTTCTGCATGTTGAGGTCATTTACGCAGTACGCTCTTGTTAACCGACTCCGAAAAAGGCGGTTTTTAAATCTACCCGTATGTATGTTTGGGCTTTTGAACAGATATGTCTATCAAAAGTGTATGTATATGTCTATCATAAGTGTATGACTGCCTCGGTGGCGTGTTTGTATTTCGGTACGACTTCCGCCCGAGGGCTTGGGTTCGATCGACAGGATTTTCTTGGCGAAAAACTAAGCGAAAATGTTTTTATAAGCAAGGCTCAGTCTCAAGTTAAGATTCTAAATAGACGGGCTTGAAAAGCGCAGTTTGGGTGCATTTTGCTGTGATTGACAGCCTCCGTGGCGCAGAGGGCGAGTGGCCGGCTGTGAAGCAAGAGGCAGCGGGTTCGATCCCCGCACCGAGACAAATGTTTGATATTAACAGATTTTTGTTTCGGGTCTGGATGTTGTGAGACCGAAAGTCTCTCGTAGTTCCTGATACCCACGATACAAGACTCGATCTTAGTGTGGGGTCAGGACTATGTATGTGACTGTTGGGTGTTATTTATTGATTTATTTAATTGACACAACTGATGAGTCGTAACTGTATCATTGACAACATAACTTATCTACTGGTGGCGATGTTGCTAAAACATGCCATACACATGGGGCCTTACTTATAAAAATATTTTAACTGAGAAAATGGTAAGGAATAGTCTGTCCCTTTTATTTTCAAACAATGTGACACAAGGAAAAAAGTGACAGACTATTCTTAGCCATTTGCTCAGCTAAACTGTTTTTATAAGTAAGATCCATACATACATACATACATACATAGACTCACGCCTTTTTCCCATAGGGGTAGGCAGAGACAACGGATTTCCACTTGCTACGATCCTTACATACCTCTTTCGCCTCATTCAGTCTCATTACATTCTTCATGCATGCACGACGGTTTAGGGTACTTTTAACTTGACCTTTCTCGAGTATATCTCTGACTTGGTCAGAGAAAGTTCGATGAGGTCTTCCCCTTCCAACTCTACCATTATTACTCTATTTAAGTAAGATCCATGGTGTTAAAACCTGCCATCATGACCCACACTCGTGTGATTCAGTTCCAGGATTAGCCAATTGTATAATCCGGTCGTGCCGGTTCATTTATCCTGGAGACAAAATTGTCTACAGCCGGCTCTAGTAAGTGGTAGAATAAATAATATAAATACATTTGTTTAAATTATTAACAGAAAACGTGTGGCCTTCAAGGAGTCCGAAATTAATTATTCAATGTCACATGTCAATATGACTAAACAAAAGACACACTTAAATTAATTCCAATACTATAAGAATTTAATTAACACCCGTCCACACAAGTTTTGAATCATAACCGCTCGCAAGCTATGTGGCCACAGATTAAGCAACAATAATATGTTAATGCCATAACATCATATAGTATTCAACGAGTAAATTAACACGTTTCTTCGTATACAATTGTATTTTCTTATAGTATGTACAACTGTGGATATTGTTTATAGGGTTGTCACTTGTCAGGCAGCTATTAAAAACGAACATGATTAAGCTAGCTTAACCGGTCTCGGAGAAACCGGACATGACAACCCTAACAGTTTATGGTTTTATATCACAGATATTGAATTGGTAACACATCTTATATACATTCTGTCTGGTACCTTCGACAGCGCTCTATTTATAAGTGGAATTTAAATAATTTATTCAAAATAGTTATTTTTGTGCAGGATGTTTTGGACAATTCGTATAAAATTGATTCGATCGTCGTGCTTGTCAAACCAAACGCACTTATTTATAAATGAATTTATCATTCCGGTGTTTTCGAAATTCTCTAGACCTCGGTGGCGTGGTTGTATTTCGGTACGACTACTGTCCTGAGGTCTCGGGTCCGATCCCCAGGTCGGGCAAAGTGATATTGGATTTTCCATATCAGCCCGGAGTCTGGAATTTGTGCCCGATATGGCGATAGGCTCGCCTCCTATCACATCTGGGACGGAACTAAGCTCGGCGAAATGTGGGTGTACTAGTTGGCTAGTGCACCTGTGCGTAATCCCTTCGGGGATAGAGGCGTGAGCTTATGTTATGTTGTGTGTGTCTAGATTTTATGTAGCGCCTTTTTGCCGTTCTATATTATTTTGCATACTAACGACCCGAGTTGAAATGTGTATTACAGATTAACAATAAGTTAATAAAGTTACGTTAACTTGAACTCATAGCGAGTTACTCCAAAATATTTTGGTTAAATGCTTGTCGCCTCCTTGGTCTAGTGGTAACATGTATGGGCTGTGGACCGGGAGGTCGTGGGTTCGATTCCCAGGTCGGGGAAAGCGAATTTTCTAATTTAATTTGCCAGGGACTGGACCCCTCAGAAGGGGTTGAAGTCAGGCAGGCAGCTTGTCGTTAAAACTTAGCCAAATCATTTCTGCAACATGCTTGAAAAAGTGTGTTGCGCCGACCCCACATTAAAGTGGGATAAGGGCAGGTAAAAAGAAAGAAAGAAAGCTTGTCTACGATTTTAACAGATTCCTATCTATTATAGGATATATCAAATATAATAACGTCAAAAACTGTTTAATAACAATAACAACTGTATTGTAATGTATATTGATAAATATTTTATCACTAATTGGGATCATATTCCTTATTTTTTGTTTTTGAACGAAAGATTAAGCTATTTTCATGTTTTTAGCGTATTATAATTGGATTAACGTCCGCCCACTTAGAAATTTCTTGGTATAATTAATTTATTTTTAATTTTGTTTGTATATTATTAAGTGCCGTTAGCGATTCTTCGCCCAAATAAAACCTTATCTGCAGGAGTAGGTCACTCGCAAATGCCATATCTAGACTAAATCCCACCAGGCCCTCAATTCTCCTGAATTTCGAATTCGAAAAAATTTCCAATACGAACTTTATCATTTACTGGAAAAAAGTTCGCGAGTTACGCGACAATTTCCCCGCAGGAGTGCGTCCCGGAGTCGGGACAAAGATCCCTGGTTAAATGTTTTGGGGAAATAAAAGAGACAATTGTTTCACTACGAAGGATACCTAATACCGAGGCGAAGTAGAGACGTCAGGGGGTTACCACCACCTCTTATAGCAGTATTATTATAACCTTACTTATACCGATTCCCGTATATAAAAACGAAGTAAGATTATAATAATATTTCTATAAGAGGTGGCGGTAACCCCCCGGGGTAGGGAAGTGGATTAGGATCCGCCCCCAGGGCTTTGTGCCTGGACAATAATAGGCAGAAGGAAAAAGATTAGTCATATTAATTATATCAACAATATTATTATTGATGTTGTTTTATCGTTATAATTGTCTGTCTCCTGGTTTGCTAGTCCTTATCATCTTATAATAAATTTTATTTCCAATAGAAGTAGGTACTGCTGCCTCGGTAGCGTGGTTGTATATCGGTACGACTACTGTCCTCAGGTCTCGGGTTCGATCCCCGGGTCGGGCAAAGTGATATTGGATTTTTCCATATCAGCCCGGAGTCTGGAATTTGTGCCCGATGTGGCGATAGGCTCGCCCCCTATCACATCTGGGACGGAACTAAGCTCGGCGAAATGTGGGTGTACTAGTTGGCTAATGCGCCTCTGCCTACCCCTTCGGGCATACAGGCGTGAGCTTATGTTATGTTATGTGTAGAAGTAGGTACTGTGCATTTATAAATTCCAAGTCATCCATTAATCATAAACATGCAGCGATCAGTGTCATCCGCATCCAATTGTGATGTAGAGTGACTCACGGTTCAATCATAATATCATGTATTATGATTATATGCCTATATACGAGTATATTTACAACAAGCTACCTAGCTTGACAAAAATAATCACGTCCTTGTGGCAATGTCACAATTTATGTAATATCCATCCCTATATTTTGTATACATCATAAAAATAATCTGATCTGAATAAATAGCATTACTGTATCCGCTTTGCGCTCACAGTTGAGACAATCGGTATAAATAATTCCATATAATAATTGAGGAGAATTATTTACAACGTAAAGATGCAAAGGATATAGCTGGAATAGTTTCAATAATGTGGCATAGGGCATAGGGTTTATAAAACCGGAACACTGACAAACCAACCAAAACAACAAACAAAGTAACCGGATTTAAATCCGGTAAATTCCTCATTGTATCTATAACTATAGTTATTACTGTCACCATCCTTGTGCCACCCTGTACATAATTTAGCATTGATAGATAGATAGATAGATAACACTTTATTGAACACCAAAATTTTGAAACAGTAAAAACAAGAAACTTAAATACTGATTTCTTAAGTTTACGCGAATATTATACATTGAAATAAAACAATTTTTACGAATTCTATCACGATTAGGTTTTAGTCAGTCTGACCCGTGACAACGAAGACTGCAAAGCTTTCGAAACGTCGGGAATAAAAATTAAAACCTAATCGTGATAGAATTCGTAAAAATTGTTTTATTTCAAGAAACTTGAACTATAAAATGTTACAATAGGCGACCTTATCACTTAAAGCGATCTCTTTCTTCCTTCTGAAGGAGTTAAGAGGATCAGCAAATAAGCGGAGGTGTAAAATAAAGGTTTTGCGGAGTATTTATTTATAAGTATATGATTATTAATAGATAACGTAGGTAAATATGATACCTATATATACACATACACACATATATATAGCATACACGTGTTTCAAAACATATCCGCTGATACTGCGAATGCATATGCATGATAATATTACCACACTATCAGGTATGTGACATACATACGATTACAAATATTCGACCTTTCGGCGAGCAGATTCGAGATATGTAGAGCCGTAGACTGTAGGTCACAGAATATGGGCGTGTACACACGATGCACCAGTGAACTCGCCGACCTTGATGTGTACCGGTGTGTTCTATCATCTATACAGATGTACTGTTATGCACTACTCCCAAAAGGTGGAAAGTAGCACGCAGTGATACCGTATCATAGTTTACCTGTCGGTTTTCTGAGAATTCATAAGCATCTCGTCACGAGTTATGTGATAATAATAATACATTCAATAAATACACCCAACAGTCACACACCTAGTCCTGACCCCACACTAGGTATTATAACCTGTATCGTGAGTGTCAGAAACTATGAGAGACTTTCGGTCTCACAACACCCAGACTTCAAACAAATATCTGTGGGCCACACAAATTTTTGTCTCAATATGGGAATCGAACCCGCGGCCTCTCGCTTCACAGCCGGCTACTCGCCCACTGCGCCACGGAGGCTGTGATAGTCTAATGTGGTCCATTGTACCCGATTATACGCAACAATCTCAAGTTTAAAAACTTGACTTCAACTTCAAAACATATCCGATCATGACCAAATTCATGAGTTCACCCTTGAAATAAAATAAAAAAAGAAAAGAAATAAGATATCGAACACAAAAAGAATTTTGAAAATCAGTCCACATTTGACGGAGATATCGGGCAACATACATAAAAAAATACAGACGAATTGAGGACCTTCCCTATTTTTTGAAGTCGGTCGAACATATACTATGGTTTTATTGCTTTTATTTCAAACCGAAACACAACCAGACCCTAACATTGCTTTGCACTCTGCAGGGCCACTAAAAGGGTTTTTTAATACATTTTACCTTTGAATGGTGGTACGCGAATCGTGACTCGTGACACAGATCGCTTAGCAGAAAGCTTTACCTAGTTGTAACTGTAACTTGTAGTGTTGTAATCTAAAATACAGGCTTTAGACCTGCCTCCTGACTCTTGAAACTCGATTCGAGTTTGACTTCGATTCGGTTTCATTTATTGACTTAAAATTCCACCGAAATCTGGTTAAAAAGTTGCATTAGATTGCGCTAATGCATTAGATTCGAGAACTTGTCATTTGGTAATTTTTAACGTGACAATAGTGCACTGTTTAGCTTTATTTCGGTGGAATTTTATGTCACTAAATGAAATCGAATCGAAGTCAAATTCGAAACGAGTGTCAATGATCAGCCTGAAAGTGTCGTGTAAGATATATTTTTTTTTATACATATAGTGTCAGATTGCTATACATATATATATATATATATATATATATATATATATATATATATATATATATATATGCTCACGCCTGTATCCCCGAAGGGGTAGGCAGAGGCGAACGAGAAACCATATTTCGCCGAGCTTATTTCCGTCGCAGATGTGATATAGGGCGAGATACAACCTCACATACAACCGATTTCAAACTAACAAAGCAAAGTTTGACAATTTACATATTTAGCACCGACATTAAACAACACTTGAGTGACTTTCTCCGTGTGTAGTGAATATGGTAATGAACTTTGATTTCACTTTCAAGTTTTAATTTCATATAGTGTTATAGGTTTGTTAAACAAAACTTTGACATTGAAAAGCTTTTACAAATTATACGTTTAGGTAAGACCCTAAACCTGTAAAAGTTCCGTGAAATAAATCTGGATTCTTCTATTTAACAAATATGATCATAATATCCATAAGATGAGACAAATAAGATGATAATAACCATATTTGTCACTATCTCTAGAGAGCTTGGATTATTCGTCGAGTGTATTTCCACTTTCCACTCCATGATGTGACAGGGAGCGAGCCCTTAGCCACCACACAGGGTAATTTTAAACCCGTGGATCTCGGATTTTCACACAAATTTGTGATTTTCCGGATTTGATTTGAATTCGGTACCTCATGGTTTCTCTGCTGAAGACCGATGCGGATAACTCTGGATAGATCGAAATATAATTAATTCATCCATATTGTTCCAAACAGTAACAGGTTGATCTGGAAATGTTTGGATGACGGCTATGTCCAGCAGTGGAAGTCCTGTGGCTGATGATGATGATGATGATGATAATAATGATGATGATGATGATGATGATGATGATGATGATAATGATTTTTACAAAAACATTCAATGACATGATTCAATAGATATGCCAAAAGTCAAACGTCACAACAAATCGGGTGATGCCCCCAAAAACTAGACAAAGGATTACGTGGCCTTGAAATTGTACTAAGAACAAAAACTTGCTACAAAAAGCTATGGTAAAAACAAACGAAATTCTCAAACGAAGGCTTTTCCCATCGACACAGACGACCTCAGTGCAACCGTTCAACCGTCAACACCTTATCAAATTGTACTTAACTCTTTACGTTTAACTGACATACTGAAGTTCACGAAGAAGTAAAAACACTTTACATATTGTCCAACAAAAAACTAAGAGATTCTCAAGTTGTCTGTGTTTCTTTTTACAATATCGAGAAGACATACATACATACATAAAATCACGACTGTATCCCGTTGGGGTAGGCAGAGACTAAGGAGCGCCAATTGCTTAGGTTCAAACACACCTCTTTCGCTTCTTCCACAGTCATCAGTCTTGTCATGCACGCTCGTCGGTTACGAGAACTCCTTATTTGGCCCTTTTTAAAGAGATTGTCAATTTGGTCCATAAAGGTACGTCTAGGACGTCCTCGGCCGATGCTACCATTCACTTTCGCTACATAAATTTCTTTCGTCACTCTCCTTTCAACGTGGCCAGACCACCGAAGCATTCCTTTCTCAATCCTCGTCACTACAATCCATATTTCTTTCTTATGCTGTTATTCCTCACTCTATTATTCAACTTCAGCCCACACATACTTCTCTATTGAGAAGAATGAAGAATTAATAATGAAAATACATTTAGACAGGGTAGAATACCTACTAGTCCATCCACATATCGCTGAGCTTATTTCCGTCCTTTATTCGAGGCGAAGCTCTCGTCATACCGGGCACAATTATTAATTATAACATAACACATAACATAAGCTCACGCCTGTATCCCCGAAGGGGTAGGTAGAGGCGCACTAGCCAACTAGTTCACCCACATTTCGCCGAGCTTTGATTCCCAAATGTGATGGGGGCGAGCCTATCGCCATATCGGACACAAATTCTAGACTCCGGGCTGATATGGAAAAATCCAATGTCACTTTGTCCGACCCGGGGATCGAACCCGAGATCTCAGGACGGTAGTCGTACCGAAATACAACCACGCCACCGAGGCAGACACTGATATCTTTATGTTATTTTTAACCTAACTTAATCCCACACAAATTGTGACCCCCCATATGGGATTTAAACCCAGGACAATGTTAATAATTATTAATAATAATAATTTATTATAGTTAAATTAATTAATTAATTAGTTAGTTAATTTATTTAATAAAGAGTTCTGAACATTTATTATAGACTTAAAGAGGATGTCCTTAGAAGTTAAGAAGGCGTCGAGACTCGTGCGTGAAGGAAGTACGACGGTAATTTCTTTAAAGAACGTTATCAGAAAAGTGTTTAAATGAATATGTTTCAAGTTCAAGGTATGTTTACTGATATGACACTCACGTCAAATGTATAAATAACATTAACGTAATGTTGTTTTTATTCAGTAAACGAGATCTAGAATTAATACAAATTGTACAGCATTTAGAATGTTCATTAGTGTCTTCAGATTCACAGCTTACATGAAAAAGCTCTAGTACGAGGTTTTTTTAATTTTTCCGTATATTTGTCTCGTAGCGCCTCTTGCAAAACGTTAAGATCGTTTTGTTTTCAAAAAGAAGAAGAACAAATCAACTATTACACGTGACATTCGCGTAATAGCTCTATTTTAAGCTCGATGCCAGTAATCACAAGAAGAAGAAGAAGCGCCCCTAGCGGAAAATACGATTCTTTAAATTAAATCCTTACGTAATATATTTCTAAACTGGATGCATAATTATTGAGGCATTTGTACTGTCCAGCACCCCTACTACGAGGTTATTTTGACAGTTCTCGATTCTCGATATCGACAGTAGTTTGCGTTTTGTTCATACATTTGACTAGCAGCGCCACTTTGCGGAGATTATAACGATATAAAAATGAATGAAGAAACTAATAATCATAAGTTTAAAAACTTAACGGACCGACTTCAAAACTTAACGGATCGTGACCAAATTTATATAATTTTATACGACCACCTTTGAAATAAGCTCTATGGAACACAAAAATAATTTTGAAAATCGGTCCAGATTTGGCGGAGATATCGCGTAACATACATAAAAAAATAAAGATGACTTGAGGACCTTCTCCTTTTTGGAAGTCGGTCGAAAACTATCGTCGATTTCGAGAATCGAGAAAAACCCGTACTAAGGGTACAGAACATTAGCGGCTGTATAGGCTGTTTTTCCCCTACCCCCTACTAAGTATTGCATGTTTTGCTCGATGTCTTCGGCGGTAATCCATCATTGTCATCTGCGTAGTAACAGACAACGCGTTCACTCCGCTTATGTATACAAAAACATTAGATTACGATGATGTGACAGTCTTGAACTCCGTGAGTTGTCAACAAAGCTATTATTTTAGTGCAGTTTCGACGCATTTCCACGTTCATTCGCAGAGTTCTGTTGACATGCTACAAGATAAGTCGTATCGGAACTCGGAAGATCAATTCCATTTATGAATAGGTCAACGATTAAATCTATTTCTGTTATACCATAAAACAGGCAAGTAGCAACTAGCCATATCACCTTGGTTTTCTGTGACCATCTCCGTTAATCCAACTATAATTAATTTAAGCATAAATATAAGACATAAACGGCTATAGTGTGGGTTGCATATCTTGTTTTTTCAACAAAAAAAAAACAATTCAACAGCATTCTTCCAAAATATTTTAACTTGATCGCGAAATATCTTGCTAATAGTAACTAATAGAGGTGCTATCAAGCAAGTTTCCATACAAAAAAATGATCTCGAACTTCAATACCGCCTCGAACTACTTATTACAATGCCAATGCCATTATGACAATTTACTTACACCCCAGAGTATGATTAAGAATCACATTGAAATAAAACGATTTTTACGGATTCTATCACGATGAGGTATTTATTAATTATTATTCCCGACGTTTCGAAGGCTTTGCAGTCTTCGTTGTCACGGGTCAGACAACAGCCTTCGAAACGTCGGGAATAATAATTAAAACCTAATCATGATAGAATCCGTAAAAATAGGTTTATTTCAATGTATAATATTCGCGTAAACTTAAGAAATCAGTATATTAAGAATCACGTAAGATAAGTTTATTCTCTCAACATTCTTTTGCTGTTCGACCTGGCGGGCGTATATTTCATATAAACTGAGCGACTTATAACTTTTGTATCACAAGTTTTGTGCTTTTGTCCCGTCTATATATTGTTGAATGTCTTTGCTATGTACCTATATTGTTTTGTCCCATTTCTTGGCAAAAATTGACCTCTTTCTCGTAATTTTTATTTATTGCCACTTACCGACAATTTCACGAGAAACTATCTGGGTCATCGTGCTATCTCTACCCGAGTTACTTATAATTCAGAATCATCAATATATTATACCCTAGATGCACAGTTCTTTGCAAATATCCTCCTAAAAAGTGGTCTCAGAAATAAAACAAAGAAAACTATCACAAGTTGTAATTAAATCAACACAAATATAACCCTAAGCACGTATTATAAAGTAGGTTATTAAACGAAATGAGCAAGCGTTCTTTAATTTGAATTTTGAAATTTAGAATTCTATCGTCGTCCGACTGTAGGCAAAACGAGTGCTTAACCACTTCTTTGTTGTCCCATTTTCCGAGCGTCAACTGTGCATCTAGGTAAATAATATATCGATGTTCAGAATACATAACATGTCGTAATTCAAATCGTAAATTCTTGTTACCTAAATTTTTTTATTGCAGCAATTATTCAAAATGTTTTGTTTAATTCCGAACATCTTGCGAGTTGTTTCATCTAATGGTTAATGTACTTTCTTAGGATTGTTGTATAAAACAGTGTTATTTTTAATATCGAAAATTAATTTAGAGAGTTCGTTAATGCGACAAATTATGGTCTTGAATTCTTGATGTCTATGGTTTTTTAATAGTTTACATTTCTGGTATCTACAAGCCATATTATTGTAGGTACAAGTTAATGTGATACAGATAGTTATTTTTTTTTAAATAAATAAATACACCGAACAGTCACACACGTATTCCTGACCCCACACTAGGTATAACCGTTATCGTGGGTGTCAGAGACTATGAGAGACTTTCGGTCTCACATCACCCAGACTTGAAACAAATATCTGTGGGCCACACAAACATTGGTTTCAATGCGGGAATCGAACCCGCGGCCTCTCGCTTCACAGTCGGCTACTCGCCCAGTGCGCCAAGGAGCTGTATAGGTTTGTATATTAATCTAAAGTATTTCATTGGTATTCCACCGGCGTGATTATGGTCTGACAAAAGCCTTTGTTCTGTAAAATATTTTTTATATTCCCTTATAAACGAATGTTTTATTAAGTGACTGTATTTTACATTTTACTACATATATGTATATTGCTTAGTTCCATAAGTACTTACGAATGATTCTCTCAATAAGCTATCAAGTAAGTTTCCATCCAAAAAATTGATCTCAAACCTCAGTAACGCTATCTACCATTTATGACAATGCGAGGGCGGTTATCACAATTTACAATCTAGAATGTTCAAGAATCACGAAGACAATTTATTGTCTAAAGTCACTACACATTATGCCCCTTACGCCCGAATGGTCAAAGGCTACTCAACTTTAACGGCTTCTTACATTGATTTTCACCATACAATTTTAGATAAGCCGGCCTTAAACGACATAAGTCGACCTTAAGTGTATGAACATTCGGCAGTTACTTATAAAAATATTTAAGCGCTGCTTATCTTTAACCATAGGTTGTCCCTATCATTTTTAAACAATGTAACGCAAGGGAAAAAAAGTGACAGATTATTCTTAGCGAAAAGATAAGCGAAAATTGGTTTTATAAGTAAGGCCTTATTACGCTGACACGACCTTGCGCGTGTATGTTTCAAATACGACTGAGTGACTTATGACCACGAGGTCACAACTTTTGGATCACAAGTATCGAGCTGTTGTCCCGTCTGTGTACTGTTGAATGTCTTCGCGTCGACGCTACGTTATGGCGGATACAAACCAACCGATTGAATTTTAGCGATTCGTCGCCTGTTGCGTTCACACAAATAAACTTTCGCTGTTGTGTGAATGAAACAGGAATACATTCGCGAACAATCGTTCGGCCGGTGTGTACCCGCCATGAGAATGGGATAAGGTGGAAGAACTGATACTGTTTCACATAAGCTCACGCCTGTATCCCCGAAGGGGTAGGCAGAGGCGCACTAGCGAACTAGTACACCCACGTTTCGCCGAGCTTACTGATACTGTTTCACCAGTTCAATTTTAAATTTGCTTCTTCCCTCTTCGGATTCGGAGTGTGAAGAAGCATAAATCGGCCGGCATGATTCTGGCGACCACTGATAAACCCATTGTTTGTCAGTGGTCGCTAGTTTTTATGGACTGCACTACGCTTACCATCAGGTGCAGTGTAGTCACTTTGCCGTGCCCGGAATTTTTTTTTTATCATCAATCGTCGTCGAAGCCACTGTGTTTGCGCGAGTCCTTATTGGAAGGGCGACAGTTTCGGTAGCTCTTTGCTCCTTTAAAAGCTGTTAACCTCGCCGTAGTTATTAATGGCTTTAATTTAAACCCTGTTGTGTTGGTGATTGTTGGCTATATAAATAAATGTGTTATTGCTATAATTATAGGGTCTGAACGGACGTTCGCTTGCTAATGGATATTTGTGTTAGCTTGGAATTTATGTGATTAGGTTTTATCTATTCAATATTAAACTACGTAACTCATCAGCCACAGGACGTCCACCACTAAACATAGGCCTACACTAAAGATTTTCAGACCGACCGACAGAAGGTCCTTTTCATCATCATCAGCGACAGGACGTCCACTGCTGGACATAGGCCTTCCACAAAGATTTCCAGACCGATCGACAAAAGGTCGTCTTCATCATCATCAGCCACAGGATGTCCACTGCTGGACATAGGCCTCCCACAAAGATTTCCAGACCGATCGACAGAAGGTCCCCTTCATCATCATCAGCCACAGGACGTTCACTGCTGGACATAGACCTCCCACAAAGTTTCCAGACCGACCTGTTGGAATAAATGAATGCCCTTTACTTATAAACATATTTACACGCTTCTTACTTTACGAATACTCTGTCCTTATCATTTTCAAACAATGTGATACAAGGAAAAAAATAACAAACTATTCTTAAAGATAAGAAGCTCGTAAATGTTTTTACAACAATAGACAATAAGTAATAATATAAAAAATAAATAATAATTGCCCTGTATTATTACTGTGTCTCTGCTGGGCACGTGCCTCCTCTACTAATGAGAAGGGTTAGGCATTAGTCTACCACGCTGGCCTAATGCGTGTCGGTAGACTTCACATACCTTCAAATTCTTGTGAAGAATTTTCTCAGGTATGCAGGTTTCCTCAAAGGTGTTTTAAAGCAAGCGATAATTCACAATGAAAATACACTTGCATAGAAAATGTCAGAGGTGTATGCTCTTTTTGGGGTTGGTCTCGAACCTCCGACAATCGTCTTGGCAGGGACAATAATATGTATACAGTATAAATTTAAACAATAGATTTTACAAAGCGAGTGGTTGAATCTATGAAACATCCGCATCGCTCTTAGAAAGTGTGCATGTAATTATGAGATGCACGAACTAGTCGATTCTCTATCAAGTTTAATACGCTAGATACAAGCATATTTTAATGACTCCGCAATGATTCGACTGTTTTTGGATTGGGTTTTATATTGCTGAGGATAAACTGCTACGAATAAATACAAAACGATACGGAATAAAAGTTGGTCTATTATTTCGATATGGTTTATTGGTACAATGAAACATTAATAGTATTTTCTACCGACTAGACTTCCAAAAAGGAGAAGGTCCTCAATTCGTCTGTTACGCGATATCTCCGCCAAATGGTCCATATTTCGACCGACTTCCAAAAAGGAGAATGTCCTCAATCACAATTCACAACACATCTAATAAGTAATAGGTGAAGACTTCCGATTAGGGCTTTAAAGGAAGCAAAGACAGCGAGATGGGTTTCTAAAAACAAAACGAGAAAACTTTGCAACAGCCGAGTCATAAATTATCGTTAGCTTCAAAGTGTATTTTGGAGGTTATTTGTGACAAGAAGTGGCTGGCCATACATAAAACATGTGGGAATCGGACAACATTGCCAAGTGAGGACATACGTGCATACTGCGATATGACTCCGGCTCAGTAACTCGCTCATTGCTGCTATATTTCATAAGTTTTGACAGCTACTTTAGTCGTCGCCCTCGTTCAATGTTATTTAGTAAATTAATTTAATTGAGTTTTATTATGGTCATGTGACACCAGTTTCTTTTTAAATGTAATGACGTGGTAGAGTTAAATATCAACTTTTTTTTTTAAAATAGGTCATAGTCATAGTAAGATATGTATCTATAGGTACATATATTCTTACACACATAACATAATAATAATAATAAATAACAACCCGCACTGAAATCGAGTCTTGTGTGGTGGGAATCAGGAACTATGAGAGACTTTCGGTCTCACAACACCCAGACCAGAAACAAATATCTGTGGGCCACACAAATATTTGTCTCGGTGCGGGGATTGAACCCGCGGCCTCTCGCTTCACAGCCGTCTGCTCGCCCGCTGCGCCACGGTGGCTGTCATTTCAACATCACATTTAAAATTTCATTCGTTTTATTTTTTTAAATATTATAACTTATCATAGCGGCAAGAGCGACCTTTTCGTATATTATTATATATTATATACATTTGTATACAGTATAGTATAATCCTAAATACATTTCCTTTATTCTATAAATAAACCACATACATAAACTAAGTAAAACAAGGTCTTTCGGTGTTTATTGTAGATTTATGTAGCGCAGAGCCCAATATTGTTCGAGTTGAGGCAGCCGGTACGCGTAGGCAGTAGGCACAGATAACGTAGAGCTCTTGTCATAGTCTAAAAATCATACAGTCATCGAAATCGACTTGAGCAATCGCACGACGTGCTGTGCGGACCCTTTGAAATATGCACACATTTATACAGAGACGTACGTCCAAATTGGTTTAGTGACAACGGATATGGATTGTGAACCAGCGGGTCGCATCTCAGAATCGGACAATGACTTTTCCGACCCCAGACTAAATCTCCCAGAGTCTCCCAGGGAGTTGACTCCTATCTGCAACATGGTTAAAGAAATGTATGGAGTCGACTCCCCATTGGGGCAGGATAAAAACAGGAGGTATAGATACATCAAACCAGACCTTAGGTTTCTTTTTCAGAATCACCATACAGGGCGTAATTAAGATTTTTGGGTTGCCTATAAAATTGTTTACCTTAAGGATTAGACGGGATAATGATATTCCCAAATTAGAATGTTTTAAATCGAAACAAATTTAACTATTCGACTTCCAAATATCAAAATTAAACACCATTATGAAGTTGATATAATTCGTGATCTCATTGTACTAACAATGTGTTTTTATCCGAGCACGGCAAAGTAACTACACTACCCCAGATGGTAAACGCCGCGCACTCCAAAAGAAACAGCGACCAGTACGATCACCATGAACAATAGGTCTATCGGTGGTCACCAGAATCGTGCTGGCCTATTAATCCTTCTTCGCACTCCGATTTTTGATCATATTACACTTTATACAGTATACGTTTTCTTTCTCTTTGCCTAGCGTTATCCCGGCCAAGTGCCAGGGTCCGCCTTCCTACTTAAACGCTTCCACTTCGCCCGGTCTTGAGCATCCTCCACAGTGAGACCATTGACTCTCATATCATCCTCCAAAACGTCCAGCCAGCGCTTTTTGGGTCGTCCGCGGGGACGCACCCCTGGTACGATCTGGTCCAGACACCTGCGACCAACGTACTCCTGTGGTTTTCTCAAAACGTGACCGTACCATCGCAAGCGTCATTCTTGTAATTTATCCGCCACGTCGCGGACACCAAGACTACCGCGGATGTACACAGTATACGTTTTAAACACGCGATATCTATTCTTTCGTCAACATTAAACGCCTCGACGTATTGTATGGTATTTATACCGTGTCGTCAGTGAAGTGACGTGTCCGCTTGCGTTTTTAAATCACTCCCAGTCGGAGTTAATGAACTAAAACAACGTTATCGCGGCCGTCTCGTTTCGCTCATCTGCCAGTTTACTGATAACAATGTGATTGTGAGTTGTGACTTGACTCTCTTGAGCGACACGTAATGGTGTGGTTTTATTTATGGACGCCTTATCGTACCTTTGTAGGTGATGAACTGATTCGTAGTTAGAGGTTTAAAATACACTTCCTTATTGACCATTTGATCATCGGTCACAAGATTTCCACTGCTAAACATAGGCTTCATACGAAGTTTTCCAAACCGATTATGTTATTTACCACTTGTAAATTACTTTTGAATTAATATCCTGTAGGCCAACCATGAGTTTTTTTGACATTACTCGCTAGCGACTCCGTAAAATATTTGCATGACAAACACCTGAACGCCTCTAGCGGTTACGCGGGGAACTGACGCTTTCCATACAAATATTTTACATCCCCGCTCGCGTAAATACGTGCAACAAACTCGTGGTTGAGCCACTGGTCTTGACTAACCATGAAAATAATTTTCATAATTTTATTATAATCTCTCATGTTCGGAGGCCCGTGCAGCAGGACAGTAATTTTGGAGGGCTAATATTATTTTGAGCAAAGACTTCCTACTGATTTCTTAAGTTTACGCGAATATTATACATTGAAATAAAACTATTTTTACGTATTCTATCATTTATTCTTCGAAACGTCGGGAATAATAATTAAAACTTAATCGTGATAGAATCCGTAAAAATAGTTTTATTTCAACATAGACTTCCTCAAAAAAAATCCAGATCGATCTGTTGGAAACTGCATCCAGCGATTTGATGCGACCTTGCTGGTCTATGTTCAGCGGTGGACGTCGTATAACTCATGATGATTATGATGAAGAATATTATTTTCGACCGACTTCCAAAAAGGAGGAGGTCCTCAGTTCGTCTGTATTTTTTTATGTATCTTACGTGATATCTCCGCCAAATGTGGACCGATTTTCAAACTTGTTTTGTGTTCGATAGAGCTTATTTCAAGGGTGGTCCCATATACATTTGGTCACGATCGGATATGAAGTCGATCTGTTAAGTTTTTAAACTTGTGATTATATTTATGTAATTTTAGTAAAACAACGTAATAATTGCCGTATGTTTCTTAATCATCATCATCATCAGCCATAGGACGTCCACTGCTGAACATAGGCCTCCCCCAAATATTTCCATGTTCCTTAATACGATAACCAAATCCGAATACATATGTAGATCAATGTGGATAAGAAGGTTCGCCAACCCTAATTAAGGAGTCATAGACAAACAAAGGTACGGTAACACGCACAAACAAAATCCACATCGGCAAACACTCGGAGTTTAATAACATAAAACTGAGTCAGGCAAAGGTGTTTACGTTCCGCCACATTGGCAAAGAATCAGAACTGGGGGGTTACCACCACCTGTTATAGCAGTATTATTATAATTTTACTACGTTATTTTTTGTACGGGAATCGGAATAAGCAAGATTGTAATAATATTGCTATAAGAGGTGGTGGTAACGCCCCTGTTCTAGCAGCGCGGATATCGATATAATAATATACCTAGATGCACAGTTGACGCTCAGAAAGTGGGACAGCCAACGAGTGCTTAAAATGTAAGTAAGCACTTGTTGGCTGTCAGTCGGGCGCCGACCGTTCGTCTGTGAAGATGCCTAAATGCTCTGTGAAAGAGTGCAAAAATAACACTCTTACAAAGCGCAAAACACATGGGATTTCATATTTTAAGTAAGTATAATTCCCTTACTTGATTCTTAAAACCTTAATCATGTTAAATTAAGTATTAAACGTGTATAAATAATTAATTTAACGAATTCAGTTAATAAAATATTTTGTCCCTTTTGAAATCATGATTTGGAACAATGAAATATATGGAGTCGTTTTTTTTTTGGAAATATATTATATTTATTTTAAATTTATGATTTTTTTTATTAATTACAGATTTTCATGAAATGAAATAGTAAGAGATAAATGGCGTAAAATTATTTCCGAAGAAAGGAGAGAAGAAAATTTTAAACCCAATTACTGAAGTGTGGTTTGTTCAGACCATTTTGCCGATTTCGATGGATATTATACAGAAAAAGGGATTAGGAAAATTAAAAAGAATGCTGTACCAAAAATAAAGGTGATAAATTGTCATCAGCTACATTGTCCTTAACTAATGTGTACTATTTAATTTAACAATATGTATGCTGTTGGTGTACCTATAAATAAATAAATATTGCCATATTTATTGACTTGATTTTAGATTGTCGTAACTACAAGTTTAAATGAGGCAGGGTGCAGTACAAGTGTAATAACTGAAAAATATTTGATACAGAATTTATCAATAGCAAGCATATACTAGGTACATACTGCCATGTAAAATGACTATTTAATAATTTGCGGTTAATTCTAATAAATGTTTTAAATCAAAGTGTGCAGATCACAAAAAATTGCCAACATGAACAAAGTTGAACATTCCGCTGTCAAATAATAATTTTAATGGTTCATTCTCGCGATTTTTCATTTTTTAATTTTTCATTTTTATCTTGGATTCTCGGATTGAGATCATTTATTGGAACCGGTCGTTAGGCATAATTACTACAACAGTAATTGTGGCGTCATCATTTATTGGAAACATATTCATTTCCAGGAACCAGCAATTGAACCAATAAATAATGAAGGATCACCAATACCATCAGAATTTTCATCAATCTTTAACACACCTAAGACGTTACTTTTGAAAGATAATTTGAAAGAACGCAACCAAAAATTTAAACTTAAATCTAATGTAGTGCGAAACTTAAAAAAGCAGAACAAAAGATTAAGAAAACGAAATGTTAGTCTAAAAGAAATTATTAAGAATCTAAAGAGCAAAGGACGATCTTAGTGTGGGGCCAGGACTATGTATGTGACTGTTGGGTGTTATTTATTTATTTATGAATCACGCTAAGGCAAAACAGTGCTTATTTCATATTCATAACTCATAAGCTTCGTTATCTTCTAAACATTTATACTCTATCTATCTCTTAATGTAAGTAAAATTATTATAGAGATATCGCCATTCTCATCTACATTGTACGCCACGTGGTCAAAATTTCTCACAGATAAATACAAGAACTATTCGACTCCATTCAATCTTTGTCCAAGTGACTAGTATGTTTCTTTTAATAATGTCAAATTATTGTCAAATTCAAAAACGATTAGAAATTCAAAAATTTCGAATATAGGAACGTTTGAACATTCAATTTAAAAAGCTACTTTATGCCGCGTCTATAAGGTCATATTTGTGTTAATTTAATTAAATTTGTGATGTTTATTTGTTTTGTCTGTCGAGGACACTGTTTACAATGATATTTGTATGGAACTGTGCATCTAGGTATATTATTATATCGATGAGCGCGGACGTCAAAAAAAGAAATGGACGGAGCGCTAGGAATATTGAAAGTGAAGCAGGGTTTTCGGCCCATTCTGCCCATCTGCTCCGACTTTATTACAATCATTAATTTTATCCATCCGTTTAGTTTGTCGATTATTCGCCGTGCCTGTGGGAGTCGCTCAGCAATCGAAATTGTACGTTTTATTGTTTTTATTTTACATGGAGGTTACCTTGTTGTAGATTGGCTGCTCTAATTTAATGTAAATTATTGTTTTTTTTTTTTGTTTTCTTATTTTGGTTGTATATTAATATCTGTAAACTGGTTATTCTCAAATTTGATTTGATTGGATCAGTCGCCAGCCGCCGCCAATACGTGTCGATAAATCAAATGAGCCGCAAACTCTGCTTCACTTTCAATGTTCCTAGAGCTCCGTCCATTTTTATTTTACGTCTTAGCAGTTATTTTCAAGAGATTAATCGTTTTACAAACGTGCGGGTGACGCGCGTACAATCCAGGAAATCCGATGTACGGAATATTAATGCCATTGTATTTGTACTTTGTAGTACATAGTAATGATTAGGGGTGACAATTGACATATTCATGACATAAGCTCACGCCTGTATCAGGGGGGTAGGCAGAGGCGCACTAGCGAACTAGAACACCCACATTTCGCCGAGCTTAGTTCCGTCCCAAATGTGATAGGCCTATCGCCATATCGGGCCCGAATTCCAGACTCCGGGCTGTAACTGAAAAATCCAATATCACTTTGCCCGTCCCAGGGTTCGATCCTGAGACCTCAGGACGATAGTCGTGAATTGGGCTGAGATATCGCGTTACATAAATAAAAAAATACAGACGAATTGAGGACCTCCTCCTTTTTTTGAAGTTGGTCGATAATACACCTTTGATATTAGCGACAAACTATTAATATAGTTACGGTTGGCAGCCCTGATCAGCTGTTGTGACTGATCAATACATCGACAAGGCTAAGCGAACCTCGCTGCTCACCAGCCATGCAAATACATTGATTATAATTAGATGTACGCCACTTTTGTTCTTATATCGTTGTTATATGTTTTGATTTTACAGTGTTTGACTAGACTGAGGAGTTGTGTGGCCTTTAGAATTCTTTCTTTCTACCTGCCCTTATCCCACCTTAATGTGGGATCGGCGCAACACACGTTTTCAATCATGTTGCATGTCGTGTGGCCTTTAGAATAAGTTGTGTAAAATGTATTAGAAATATAATGTCCTAGGTGTATTTCTGCCTCAGTGGCGTGGTTGTATTTCGGTACGACTACCGTCCTGAGTTCTCGGGCTCGATCCCTGTATCGGGCAAAGTGATATTGGATTTTTCAATATCAGCGCGGAGTCTAGAATTTGTGCCCGATATGGCGATAGGCTCGCTCCCTATCACATCTGGGACGAAACTAAGCTCGGCGAAATTTGGCACATTATACTGTCCATCTTCACTGAAGTTTAATGTAATAAATCACATCACTTAAAACCAAACAACCCAGTTCTAGAGAATAATATGAAATAATTTTAACAAGCGACAGGGTGGGCTGTCAGACTTCCCGTCAAAATCCCATGTATAGTCTGAATTAAAACTATAGGCTTTGAACACCTATTTTTTTTATTGTCATATCGGTTGAGTATGTTATTTCTAGAATAACAAGTGCTCAGTGATCTTATTTGACAAAGTGCAAGCAATGAAAATCAAAGTTGCAACACAAACAAACTTGCACGGAAAACTTATTGCAAAAATATTTGCTTCGAGTGCATTTTATTAGTCACTAAAAGTAGGTCATGCTGCCATTATACGAGTATATTTCTTTGCTTATGTCTCGTTATAAACATTGTTGTAGTACTTGTTGTACTTGCTTTGAAGTTTCAACTGTATTCTTGGCTTTGAAAATTCTTGGTAATACAACATTGTAGCGTTTTTGTTCGAAAACTAAGCATTGTTGTTGTTTTCCTGCTTTGGAGTACCTATATGTTTGTTATTTTCTCATCTTTACCCGAGAGGGGTCCAAAGCATAAAAAAAAGTAGTATTAATTAATTAAATTTTGTTGTTATATATACCTGCACATGTTCATGGTTATGGAATAAACGGGTTTTTTATTATTATTTATATATTATTATTATTTTCTCATCATCACATCTTTCACATGCCATTACCTAGTCAGCTTTTTAACTTGTGATTATTTCATAATTATTTCTTAGGATTACGCGAGTGTTATTTATTGAATAAAAACTATTTTTTCTGGATTCGATCGCGTTTTTTAAAGTTTTAGTATCGACTTTTTGAAAGATTTACAACCTTTGTGGTCACGGTGATTATTCCATTGTGATTATTTCGTTTTCACCTGTTATCCCTCAACCTCTAGTATTCATCATCATCATCATTAGCCATACGACGTCCACTGCTGGACATAGGTCTCCCTCAAAAATTACCAGATCGAACTGTTGGGAGATTCAGTTTTAGACAAATAATCGCATTATGGGTAAAGAATCACGATGCCCGATCTAGAATTCCCTTCTCCCAGTCCAAAGCTCATATAAACTGTCACCAGATCAAGGAGGCGACGCCTCGCTCCCTACTGCACCTGAAAGGATGTAGGCGAAAGGCATTAGCTTATGTTTAACATATGTATATCAATAGACATCAGCTCATGGTATGATGCTGAACTGTGACGCAGTGACATTGTTTCACAACCAAGGTGTAGAAGGAAGAAAACTTAAATTAATTAAAATTCTAGTCAATGTTCCCACTTTAAAGAGCATATCCAATGACTGCCATTTACGGTTTGATGGAAAGTTGACTAAGGCGTCTAGAATCGTGTTTAAGCAGATGGCATTGTGCCAATGATGACCATATTTGCCCGCGAGTTCTTTAAACATAACATAAGCTAACGCCTGTATCCCCAAAGGGGTAGGCAGAGAGAGGCGCATTAGCCATCTAGTACACCCACAGCTCGCCAAGCCCAGTTCCGTCCCAGATGTGATATGGGGCGAGCCCATTGCCATATCGGGCACAAATTCCAGGCTCCGGGCTGATATGGAAAAATCCAATATCACTTTGCCCATTTTGGCACCTTGGCAAATATAGATTCCCCAATTTATAACTATCCTTAAAAATTAGATTTTGACTACATCATTTATACGATACGTTATATCGTATCTTGCAGCCGGATCTCGGTCTATGAGGCATTCGAGATGAGAGGTGAGCCAATGTTTGTTAATTTCATATATATAGGGGCTTATTAATACGGTACGACTACGGTTCTGAGGTCTCGGGTTCGATCCCCGGGTCGGGCAAAGTGATATTGGATTTTTCCATATCAGCCCGGAGTCTGGAATTTGTGCCCGATATGGCGATAGGCTCGCCCCCTATCACATCTGGGACAGAACTAAGCTCGGCGAAATGTTGGTGTTCTAGTTCGCTAGTGCGCCTCTGCCTACCCCTTTGGGGATACAGGCGTGAGCTTATGTTATGTTATGCTTATTAATAAAAACAGTTTAACTGAGCAAATGGTAAATAGCCCGTCCCTTTTATTTTCAAACGATAAAGACAAGGAATAAAGTGACAGCCTATTCTTAACCATTTACTCAGCTAAACTGCTTTAATAAGGAAGATCCATAATGTTTGTTTGTAAATGTATGTTATGCTATTGCTGTATCATCTTTCAGTAATTTCAAACATCACACGTGTGACCCCACAAAGCGTTTCTAATAACGCTGACCGCGACTAACAGCCACCAGCTAACCAACACTCGCGTGGGAATGATTAAAATGATAACTTGCAAAATTAAAAACTCCGACATCGCCTTTGACTTTGTACACAAAGGTAGCCCTGCTTAAAAGCGCTGTGTTTGCGACGTGGCGTGGGTGGTCTGCGGTAAGAGTTGGACAAAGCGAAAACATCGTGGGCGTACGTGCCAGTAATAGTCTCCACTCCTCGCAATTTTCATGTAGGCGAAATTCATTAGCAAAGTATGAGATGTACGGAATTTCTGTGATTAAAATAGAGGTATAAGCAAATGCCTCGTTGGTGTAGTTCTATTACGTACATAGTACATACGTGCTACGGATTCTAAGATTACTGTTTTGACTCTTGAGGTCTCGG